>CM054124.1:62224125-63581144 GCA_028751855.1 Ambrosia trifida | reverse complement strand
AATCTGATTTAAATTTTTTGCAACGGGCCGTCGAGGCCTTGACGGACCGTCGAAGGCCAATTTTTGTCTTGGGACGGGTCGTTGAGGCCTGGACGGTCCTAATTTTTTTATTTTTTTTTAATTTAAAAAACAGAAGCTTCTCATGGAAGCTTTGTGTTGGGACGGTCAGTCTAGGCCTAGACGGGCCGTCTAAAAACCAGAGGACGGGCAGTCTAGGCCTAGACGGGCCGTCTAAAAACCAATTTTTTGCCATAGACGGCCCATCTAGGCCTAGACGACCCTAATGTTTTTTATTTTTTTTTTAAATTTTTAGTGTATTTTGTATATTTTAAGCTTGGTATTTGTATTTTTTATAAAAAAAAGGGAGTATATTTTTATAATAAGTATAAATGAACACATACAACAAATTTTTCCGTTCGTCCGGTCCGGTTACATACGATAAGCTAAGTTAAGTCGAAGTATTGAGGTGATCGAACATCAACCCTTTGTATACGGTCGTCATATATCGTCTCCCACTCACTTGCCTCTTCATATCGCCACTTACGCCATGCTGGATTCAGTTTTGGCATTGGGGCGCCTTCTGCCAACTCAATCTTGATGAAATGATTTTTGTTAACAAAAGCAAACGATACGAACGCATGTTCTTCAACGGTGTGTGGACCATCGAACATAGGGAAGTACGTCTCACTTTGATCATACGGAGAGAGAAATTGAACAACCACCTTAAATTTCTGAGCAATCAGTAATCCTGAGGCGGGCATCTCCATCCATTGGTCGTGCGCGGCTGGTCCCACTCCAGTGTGATCGAATGAGTTGGAGACTCTGTCGTAAGTATCGTAATCCACTTCGTTTAAAATTAGCCTCCACCGGTCTTCATTCTCGACGATCTCCTCCTTAAGCTGTTTGCGGATGAAGTACCACATATCCTGTTGCCACCCTAAGCACACAGCTACGGATCGAAAGCCACAGTGACCGTCTCCATGGACATCCCGAATGTCTGTAATGTATCTATGATATGCAGGTGGAAGCCATTTCTTAAACCTTTCGATCTCCAGTTTGTACCTGTACCCATCAAAAAGTGAGATTTAATATGTGTATAAATATGTATGCATGTGTGAATTTATATATTAGTAGTTTGTACCTCTCCCTTTCCAACAGTGGAAAATCTTCATCGTAAACAATCGGTTTGTCCCTTGATTGTTTACCTCTTCTAGAAGGCTTTTTGCCCTACGTGCAAAAAATTATATAACAATAATAATAATAATAATAATAATAATAATAATAATACGAACCGCAGCCTTATCTTCCTTTTTTTCCTTTTCACTTGTTGTTGGCCGACCCCGAGTATCGGTTTGTACCTCAGGAGGTTTATGTTTAGTCATAATCGGATTCAACACCTCCTTCATCTTCTGCAACATGCTTTTTTTCACTTGCACCGGTTGCGACCTTAGCTGCTCAGCGAATGCATTCATTTGGTGCTGAAAGTCAAACTCGGGATTCTCAGCTACTTCTGGCATAAAGTCAAGTCGTGTCCAGAAGACGTCGATATCAGCCAGTGACACTCGTGTATCTGATATATATATTCAATCACAACAACAACAAATCAATAATTTTATAAAAATTTGGCAGAGTTTCCTCTGTTTTTGTACGAACCAGACAACACAAGTCGTCTACAAAACGCTTCAAACATTTATAATAAGTCTAAAAAATGTTGTTACCTTTCGTATCAAACAATTGCAATTGACAGGAACAAGGCAATCCATAAGTCTTATTGAGTCGGTGTTCACAAGACCTCTTTTGTTCCATATAATAATTTATCTTGTTGACCCCTCCGAGCATCAAATTAAGCGCTAGATGGGAAACCCTACCGATTACGTCTTGAAACAACGGTAGATCATGTTTCCACATTCTTGTTGATCGGCTTTGTTCGAAGGAGTGCTTTATCGCTACGCGCCGTGATTCCATAACTTTGTCTATTTGCATCACAAGCGCGTGGAGCGAGCTGTTCGGGCCTTTTATGTACCTTTTAATAAGAGCATGCTGACTCTCGACCCTGTTGGTCGTAGTCTGACCGAACGTAAGGTTTTCATTTGCCCATGCTTCGACAAACATTTCTTTATAATCTCGGAGCCAAACTGACTCCATGTAGTCATAAACCTCTGTAAAAAACAGAATAGTGATGTCAATACAGAAAATATGTACGCTTGTAAAGCAAAATAAAAAATAAAATATATACCCGTTCGATCCTGCCCCCAAAGTCGTCTGTAGAGCGCTTCAAGATTGAATTCGTAAGCCTCTTTGTCAGGAGATTTACACAGTCGACCAAAATACTGCAAAAATATTTCCCATTCTTCTTTTGAAAATCCTGCTTTATGATATTTTGCAATATTTCGTTGAATATGATACCTGCAAAACAACAACAATAATATTAATAATATTAATAATAATAATAATAATAATAATAATAATAATAATAATATTTCGTTGAATATGACACCTGCAAAGCAATTTCGTAGCATCCGGGAAAACTGAAGCACATGCACTCATCAGAGCCAGATCTCTATCTGTAACAATTACACGTGGCTCCATACTCCCCTCCAGCAAATCTCTGAGCCTCTCAAGCACCCATGTGTAGTTACTCGTTTTCTCTTTAACGATAAATGCATGGGCGATACAAAACGACTGGTTTGTCGACGTCATACCCACAATTTGAACAAACGGGATTCTGTACTCGTTCGTTTTGTAGGTGGCGTCGATCAGCATCACATGTGGAAAGGCACGCCAGAGATTGTACGAGACCCGGTGTGAAAAGAAAATATTCTCAACAGCATCTGTCTCTGGATTCTGCTTGGTGAAATAAGTAAATTTCTTTTCAACCAGGATACTCTCGAGTATCTGCATAACAATAATAATAACAATATTTAATATTTAACAACAACAAAATTAATAATAGTCTATGACAATAATAGTAATTAATAATAATACCTGCATTGGGGTTTTATCGCCGTAAATTCTATGTTTAATCTTGCTCACTGTATTGTGTATGTCTCTTAGAATACATTTATTATTCGGGTTTTGTGCTCTGATGGCCAAATGTATGTTTGCCGGTTCCAGGCCTTGAAAATAAAGTGTTTCCACCATTTCTTCTTCCTGTGGTGTCAGCCGCCTAGCAAAAGCGTGACCCTCAACATGTACAAAAGGGTCGTGGTTATGATTCGCGTGTTTAACCTCCAACTTCCAACCCTCTTTGCGTAGCCTCCCTATTAACATAAATGGACAGTTAATCTTTTTGCTACCCGTAGACCTTACTGTGGCTGTAGTATGGTATTCGCCAGCACGGTCGCATCTCAGGTCTATCCTAATTTTTCTTGCATTATTTCCACTGCCTTTTGAAACAGAACGTCCTGTCACTAGGACGTAACCGCTAGCAAGGGCTCTATCGTAAGCCCATTGTTTCATCTCTTCAACAGACCCGAATACCTGAAAATTTACACAACAGTCTAGTCTAAATTCATACTACTCTAAATACCTGAAAATATATACTACTGTAAAGATATACTAGTCTAAATTCATACTAGTCTAAATACCTGAAAATATATACTACTGTAAAGATATACTAGTGTAAATAAATAAACGCACCTGCTCGGTTTCATACGAAACATCCGGGTTAGGTTCAACTTTTATGTTAGCATCTTCCTGGTTGTCATCATTAGCACGATTCCCGCGCGAATGGTAACTCCCGTACGTGTACTGCGGGTAGCTTGGTGGCACGAAAAAAGACTCCTGTTCCTCTACATATTCCTCGTTGAGATCGGGCAGCATGTTCCCGTCATTACCACGAACCCCGGATTTAACCTCATCTTCACCAACTTGAACCTCGGGTTCATACCCTACGCTTTCAGAGACGTAAGACTCGTTCTCAGACAGGTCAACGGTTGAAAAGCTGTGTAAATATGTCATCGTGAGACCGGGAAGTCGAAATGGGTCGAGGGTTTTGGTGGTGGTGATGTTTTAAAGTTTGGTTCAAATGGGGAAGAAGCTGATCGTGTAATGGTTATATCAGGAAATGTCGACGGGCCGTCGAGGCCTCGATGGGCCGTCTAGGGATTAAATGCCCTAACCTAACACGTTTCAACGGGCCGTCGGGGCCTGGACGGCCCGTCCTTAAGTACCTTTTTCAGACTTTTCAGTCTGAACTGCCTGCTTTTGCAGGAGTTCAGACTGATCACCTCGTACCTCGTACTTTTACGGGCCGTCTGGGCCTCGACGGCCCGTCTGTTTTGTCTTTTCTGTAAACAAACGGCCCGTCAAGGCCTGGACGCCCCGTCCTTAAACCCTAATTTTTCTTAACGGCCCATCTAGGCCTCGACGACCCGTCCTAAGGTTGTTTAGGGTTTTTTGTTGGTTGTGTAGATAGTATCACCCTTTCTAGATTGTGGGTTTCTAGGTAGCAATGTTTTACTGGTCAATTGGCCTGACCGGTCCAACTGCCGGTTTGCCGGTTCAACCTTGGTTCGCTGTACAACCGGTCCAATACTCTGACCCGGACCGTTTTGACCCCCGGTTCCCAGTGACCAATCTGGGTTTCAAAACACTGCTAGCTAGTCTGTTGGGGGGTTAGGTAAACAAAAACGTATGCTTATAAACTCCAAAGTCCAAATATTTATTTTCTTTTCTAACAATTCGTTTATTACGTAAATTGATTTTTCTCTAATAAACTAAGTTTCCGATTTTCTTTTAAGAAAAAAAAAAACATTTAACATATATATAATTAGAGTAAACATCAAATATAAATGAGCTTAATCTATTAAACATGAGAAGTGAATGGGGAAAAAATTATTTTATTTTATTTTATTTTATTTTTTCCATCTACTTAAAAATGCTTTCTAGATGAATAACATAATTTTTTTAACGCAATTACGTTATTACTTTACAACAATAATTTACACTAAAGTAATTAAGTAATTACTCTACACTAATTTTTTTTTTTAGATTTCAGTACTAAAATACACGTTTAACAATAACGAAAAAAATTCAAAATAAATAAAAAAAATAAAAAAATACCATCTTTCACTTATCACGTAAAAAACTATTTGTAGGATAAGAACCATTTGTACAAGAAACTTCCACTATATAATTAATCTCAAAATCTTTGATAATTAAACACATTTTCTTATGTTTCATGTTTAATTAATTTAACAATTTAATTATATCTTGGGTTGAAATTGCATGCAGATGTCGCTTTAGATATAATCGATATGCACCCAAACATAGTGTTGGAATACGATAGAAACAACCAATCGGCTTTGCAAATATTGGCTCAAAAACCTGAAGTTTATCCTAGTGGAAGCACTCTTGGATTTTGGGGACGTTTGATATATTCATGTAATGATGTTAATCTTTAATTTTATACCATCTCTATATATATTACAAATTTAATTTCCTTTTGGTTGTAGTTTCCAATTTTTGTTGTGTTTGTTTGGTGCAAGTGATTCATGTGAAGAAGAGTGAAGGAACTACTCAAGCCAAACTCAATATCTTGTTTCGAAATTTTAACAAGGTAAAAATATCTGGTTTTCTTTTATTTATATTACTCCATGTTTTACAAAAGTAAGGGGCTGTTTGGTTGATTAAGTACTAAATCATTAAGATGTCTGAATGGTTAAAAGGTCTGAATGGTTAGTATTTGCAACTTTTTTCAATAAATTAGAATTTGACAAAAAGATTTGGAATTTAATTGAATTGGAATTTATCAAAGAATTTGAATCTATAATCCATTTTGGTGCAAAACAATCATAGAGGAATTGGAATCTACCACGATGGCAGCCACCTACTGGTTGCGTCACCCACGCACCACCAACCACTACCTGCACCACCTCCATCCGCGGCGGTGAGGTGACGAACTGACGATAGTGAGTAATTATATATTCCAACTAGGAATGTTTAATTTCCTTACATGAAGTTTGAGAGAACTAATTTCAATTACAACTCTTTTGTCAATTAAACACAATGAAATGAAATTTAAAATTCAATTCTAACAAATTAATTCTACAAAGCAACCCATTGATTTTGGTAAGCCAAACACAACCTAAGATTTCGGTGTTTGAAATGCTAAGCCGACTAGAGACACATGGTAAAATGCCTTTTTAAGACGTGTTTTGTTAATAGTACTTATGCAGGTATTATGTTACGATACATTCTCAAGTACATAGTTTTAAGGGTATTTAGAATTGCATATCGTATTCAAATTGCCTATTTTAAGAAGTAAACAAATAAGCAGTTTTATTAAGCAATACCAAAATCATTTCGTATAAGGCATGACATGCACTCATCCGATACACATACATATACACATACACACACATATTATAAATTTTAAGCCTTTCTGACATTTTTGTCTTCAACAGTTTATTGCTGGATTTTGGAGCTTGGTTGGATACGTGGGTAATATACAATTACAACTGTTTAAGGTTATGTATGTATCAAAATATACCATTTCTTACTTTTGACATATACACCTTTTCTAAATGTAGCTCCATCAATTAAGAAGATCCATGATATCAAAGTAAATCATAATATGAGTCAGTTACTGGCAGAGCGTATTTGCAAAATTGTATTAGAAACGGGCAGGCATGACATAACTTGGAATATTTTAGGATCTTCAATAGCTACAGCTGTGAATTATGGGATTCATGAAATTATTGAAGAATGCATAGTAACCTACCCAGGCTTGATTTGGTACAATGTTGGCGGGTTTTATTTGTTTCTTGCAGCAATTAGACAACGCCAAGAACGAGTTTACAATCTTGTGTACCAAATGTCTCGCCACAAAATATTTGCAGCGGTAGAACTTCATGATGGAGAGAATGCATTACATATAGCTGGAAAGTTAGCTCCACCACATCGACTTAATGTTGTCACGGGTGCTGCTTTGCAGATGCAACGCGAGCTTCAATGGTTTAAGGTAATTACCAATGATTTCTTAATTGCGCCCTATTTACGGTGTGCACATATAACGTATATATATGTGGCCCTCGGGGGGCAAAAGTAAAGTTGCACTAGTTTTAACGTTATTTTACTAATTTCGTGAACATAACGTTAAAAATGACGGACGGTTAATCATGCATCATGTGGTGGCGTTGATAGCCAAAAGACAAAGGGGTACATGCACCAATCGGGTTTGTCCCGATTGCTAAGTGTTCTGTGCCTTATGTCTAAGACTTGATACCAAACCACATCGAACCGGGGGTCTCACTGGAAGCAGCCTCTCTGTTCTTAGGGAGTAGAGGTAAGACTGTCTATATCTTACCCTTCTTAGACCCTACCTTAGCTTTGTTATAGGTGGGATTAACTGAGTATTATGATGATGACGACGAATAATGATTTTTTAATCCACTACTCTTCGAGTCGGCCACTAGTTCCGACTCTTTCTCTCTCTATATATGATCGAAATCTTCACAAATTGCTAAGTATTGTGAAAACGTGTAGAATAAAATAATCATTCACTTTTTTATGTTAAAAAATTCAAAACTAAAAGATGTAAAATATATATAAAAGACGATGTTTATTCGTCTTTACTTAAAAATTACTAGGAAAAATTGTTTATGCATATAGTTTTCATTGTGTAGATTATATTGCCTACATATAACTCATACAAATATAGGTCAACGATTAAAAAAATTAAAAACATAAGAAAAAACTCGTTTGATAGTTTTTTTTTATGTATATATGCATACACATATATGGACATAGGATTGGGAAGAGATGCATAAATATGATCTTTTACTGATTCAACATTCTAATTACAAACAAGGATATGTCCGATATCTGTAGTATCGGAAAGTTTATAAAGAAGGATATATCGGTTAACGTACTAAATGACTAAAATTAGGTTATATAACAACAAATGACTAATTACAAATAAACTTAGGATAACAAACTATGCTTTAACTATTTACGACAATGTAAAGGTACAAAACTTTTTAAACTATGAAAAACTGATAAAAATAAATATATGCTTTACGTTTGTATTTTTTTTTCACGCAATAGTTTTGGGTTCATAATGAACCTCATATTTTATGTGACATATATACGTTTAAACTAGGTTAAAACCACAATGTGTTATATGAATTGAATAAAAGTAATTCTATATAATAAATAATAAAAAAGTTATATCTTAATAAATGCATGTATTACACGGGATGAATATTTAAATATTCATGTACGTTAAATTAAGTATGCAGCTACTTTACCTTTGATGTGTAATCACAATGCAACAAAATTAAATATATGACTTGCTAAATGAACAAAAAATGTGTTTGTAAAAAAAGAAATATAGAAATCTGATTCTACTACGAGTCTGATCCACTAGTTTTACTGGTACAACCCAGAGCTGGTTCTGGTCTGACCGGCCGGTACAGTCATGAGAGTACTGGTAATTACTAAGATAAGCATGCTTATATTACTAGAAAACTGCTCAATTGCAACCACATTTTCGATCGCAAAATAAATCAACTAATTGTTTGATTAGGTACTAGATTACTAAGATAACTTTACTTTCAACCTTTTTAATAGCTTGTTACATTTTTACAAAGATAGATAATTTTTTTTTTAAAAGAGATTGTAGGTTCATCATTTTTTCTTCATAACAAATACCATGCATTTTTATGTAGGAAGTTGAAAATTTTATAGAACCTTCATATAAAGAAGCTTTAAATAATGACGAGACACCAAGAACACCAAGAATGGTTTTCACTGATGAGCATAAAGATTTACTTAAAGAAGGGCAACAATGGATGAAAGACACATCATCTTCATGTACTGTGGTAGCAGCTCTCATAGTAACGATGGCATTTGCCGGTGCATTCACTCTCCCAGGCGGAAATCAAGATGATGGCACACCAATTTTCTTGACCTTGAACACGTTTATGCTTTTTATCGTATCAGATGCCGTTGCATTATTTTCTTCATCAACTTCAGTGTTGATGTTTTTAGGGATCCTTACTTCCCGATATGCAGAAGATGACTTCCTTTACGCCTTGCCAAAAAGATTGACGATTGGACTTCTTTCGTTATTCATGTCGATAGCAGCAACTATGATTGCATTCAGTTCAGCTCTTGCACTCGTACTTAGAGGTAAAGTTACATGGGTTGCAGCTCCACTTGTTATAGCTACGAGTATTCCTGTTTGTTTATTTGGCTTGCTGCAATTTCCATTACTTGTGGAGCTAGTTAAATCTACATATGGAAGAAGCATTTTTCACCAGCAGAATCCTCGAATGATTCATTAGCTCGTTCCCAACTCCTTTGGAATACCATATGAGTGTTACCGAATTAATCACCAAACCGGTTAGTGGTCTAATATACTTTTGTTTATTGTTTAATGGTCATGACTTATTTATGTTTTAGTTTCGTGTATTAGCACGTAGGCAATGAACAACTGGTTCGGTTTGTATAAAGTGCACCTGGGCAATGTATGCGTTGCATGAACTTGAAGGATAGTGACGGTTTATCTCAAAATTGGTTATGAATTGGTGTGTCAGTTTCAAGGCAATGTTTCATAGGTATTTAGGATGTCAAATAATAACCGTTGCATTCATTCAGTTTCAAAACTTGTTCAAATTAATGATTGTGTTTTTTTTTCGATAATCAATAGAGAAACGATGTGAACACTGTGATCTTTACACAAAACTTGTCATTTTTATAGATTGGCCACACATTAAATTTTATTTAATTCTTTATTTTTTTCTTCCTTTAACCAATTTACATGTCGTAACACTAAATTTAAAAAAAAAATTATCATACAAACTTTAATAAAGTTATCGTATTGACCTTAAACTTCAATAACGTTCTCTTCTTTTTCTTTACAATTTTACAATACAACCACTGAACTTTAATAAAGATGCAGTTTTGGAGTTTCTAGTGACTTTTATGTGGCGACATCGTGAAGTTTTTAACAGTTTTGACTTTTTATATAAAGTTTTGAATAATATTAATGTCCCGCCACATCGTGTTGGTTTATGTTCAGTTTTGTTTTTCATAAAGATTTGAACGCCCTCACCAAGGTGCGAGTTTGTGTTAACATTTTGACGTTACTTTTCTTACGGTCTAACATTGTCATTGTGATGTCTGGCTTTCAGTTTACTAGTTATAATCTACATATATTAATTTAGACCATTGTGAGGAATAGTAGCTATTTCTTCATTTAGTGTAAACTTTTATTTGCACCCATGTAATTTAATCATTCTGTTTTTTCTTTAAACAAATTACTTTTATGCCTCCTAAGCTGTAGTAAAATTATCATACAACCCCTAAGTTTAAATAAAGTTGGCGGTATAAATGCGACTTCGTCTACGTTTCACATCAAGTGAGCCGCTTCGTGTTAGAAATTCGTGTGTTTATTTTATGCTATTTTCTCAGTTTTGTTTGTCGTTTGGTTAACATCGTTTTACATCCCCCCTCCCACGATGGTAGCATAGTTTACACCCTTTGTCCCATAATATGGGGGCTTAAACTAGTATATATTAGTTTAGAACATCATTAGAAATAATAAAGTTTCTGATTTTTTATTTTGGCCAACAAGCTTTGTTTTATGATCATGTTTGGTCCCTCAGCTTTCCTTTTTTTTTTTGTTTATTAAATGATTTTTTAACCTTCCCCTCAACTTTCATAGTTGCCACCTTTATCCTTATTAAAGTTGTTCACAAGCCAAGAAAAACTGATCTGAAAAAACCTTTGCCCATGCTTGCTATATATAAAAAAGACATAACGGTCTCATGAAATAAAACAAAATAAAAATTTTGTTATCTATAACTACTGGAAGTTAGATAATTAATAATCAAAACTTTGGAAACCTAAGTTTATTATAATGCTTCAGCCTACACAGTGTGGGTGCGTGAGAGGAAGTGAAGCCCCTCCATACCACCTACATCACCCTAGGAGCAACGTGGAGCATGGTGTGGGTCAAAAGAGGTGGTGTTGTTGGAAATAAGTGCTAAATTATTGATTATTTAATGTGACTATCAAAGTACGATCTTAAGAGTTACACTTTAGATTTGGAATAAAAAGAATAATTAATCGTTAAATATTAATAATCACGAAATAACTTTAGACACACACCAACAACCACCACCTACCATTTCACCAAGAGTTACATTTTTGTTGAAATATTTAGTGGAAAGATTATTTGGAATAAACAGTATTGACCGTTTAGAGAGACAATTATACGGGTTGTGAATTAATTATTTAGCAATTAATCGTTTAAGGACGTTAACTAAAGGATGTTTATCATCAGGATAATAAATTTACGGTGGAGTTGTTAAATAATAGTAGTTTTATTATTAGATAATATATATATATATATATATATTATTAAATAGTTAACTATATAAAAGTAATAGGTGGAGAGTAATCAAGGTTAACTCCTAAGGGAGCAAGTCTAAACATGGGTGACTAAAGTGTAAGTGAGATGATTATATAATCATCTTGTTCACCTAACCCCAGAATAACCTTGCATACCCTAACCACCAAAGAGATTAAAAAAAGTTTTAATAAAAAAACACACACACTAACAACCACCACCTACCACAATTGGCTCCCACCTTCGATGACAGGCCATGCCACCCACGGCCGACCACCCCTCCATGCATGCGCCACCATGCAACACGAACTGAACCACCCACAGCTGCCCCTTCTCCGTTGCGTGACCCCACGCGCCGTTGCCGTAAGCCACTAGGTGGGTGCCTTGATTCTCATGCCGGCTCTCGTCTTGGTGTTCTGGACTGGATCTAGTACGCACGTTTTTTGGGTGTTGGAACTAGAAGTTGGTGTTTTTGGTGATTTGGCTAACCAATTTTGTTGAAAACCAAACCTTGTAAGACCATGTGTAGGGGGGGGGGGGGTTGAAATTTGGAGCCTCTCATTTGGGCATTTTTTGACAAGTGACATGTGAATTCCACTAAGGGCTTGAAATGGCTTGAATTTCACAAGAGGTGTCGTGGTGTGGTGTGAGTGTGTGTATAAAGATATTAAATTTCAATTAAAAAAAGGAGTGGCTGTTAATTGGTTGAGATGGTGGGGGGGATTTAATTGGTTTAAAGCATGCCCCTTCCTCGTGAAATTTTTCACGCCTCCTCCTCCTGACCACATTTAGCGCCCATTCACATGGAGGGTGCCGGTGTGCACGGCGCGAATGGGGCTTGAAAATGCCCTTTAACGCCCTTTCACCGTGTCACTACATATGGTCTAATATTCCCGTTGCCTCAATATGCGTGCCGCAACCCGCGGGTTTGTATCTACATGTTCAAATCTATATATATATATATATATATATATATATATATATATATATTGCAAAGGGATTAATCCTACATGTCATACCCTTATGCAATTTTTCCTTTGAGAGATGCCACATAAGATGTGATGTGGCAACTATAAACCAATTAAAAAAAAAAGAAATAAGTATGATTTAACCTAATCTAATATAATATTTAACCTAATCTATTAAATACCTAATCTACTAAATCTAAATATTAAAACTTTATTATTTTATCTCTCGTGTTTCCTCCCATAACTTTTAAACGTTAATATCTTTTATATACGAGATTTTTTAAAGAAAAAAATTACACTAAATTAACGAGCGTTTTATTATCTTTCCAACGAGTACCATAGTGCTATATAAAAATCGGAGAAAAAATGACTATTTTTTGTAACCCGGCAGATATTGTGTCGGGTTTGGGATTAGTTTAAAAAAAATTGTGGGTTTGGGTCGGGTCTCAGATTAGGTAATACCCGACCCGATTACCCGAAACAACATACCCAAATACCCGATCATATACCCAATTATTTTTTAACGCATCACATAACCCTTAGACTAATGCGTTCG
This sequence comes from Ambrosia trifida, assembly GCA_028751855.1. Lineage (NCBI taxonomy): Eukaryota > Viridiplantae > Streptophyta > Magnoliopsida > Asterales > Asteraceae > Ambrosia > Ambrosia trifida. The sequence continues at coordinate 63,568,261 of CM054124.1, read as the reverse complement.
ATATTTCAATAATTAATTAATTTTTTTTTCTTATTTCATGTTAGTTCTTTTTAGAATGATCGATTACAAACTTCCGAATTCATTTGTAATGGCACTAGATTTATACACCTGCGCAGAGATTCGTTTTTTTATATTTTAATATCATAATTTATGGCAGAGATTTATTTAAAATAATAATAATAATAATAATAATAATATATTTTATTATGTTATATTAGATATTTCAACCTGGGACGCTCCCGGAATAAAAACTAGTTCAATAATAAAAACAATTGTGAAATTATTATTTAGTTTTCTAAGTTACGTGCAGCGATATGATATAAGATGCTTTAGTTATAAATTATTACTATGTATTTTTAAGAATCTTGTGGTGTTTTTAATTCTTGGGTCACACATGTATGCTGAGTTGCATTCAGCTCATCAAACTGCACATCTTCGTTTCGAGATCTGCAGAAGATTGACATTCAGCTTATACAAATTTGATAATTATGATCATGTAATCAGCGATCTATTAGTTTAAATACAATAATCTATCTATATCTATAGATATAATAAACCAAAACCATTTTAATGACATAACACTCAAAGAGACATTATGCCATGTGTCATCGCATTGAGATATTTTAGGAAAAAAATAATTTAAAAACAAAATTGGATTTTTCACCCTCATGTTTCCTCTCATAATTTTTAAACGTTAATATCTTTAATATACAAGATTTTTTAAAGAAAAAAATTACACCAAATTAACGAGCGTTTTATTATCTTTCCAACGAGTACTATAGTGCTATATAAAAAACGGAGAAATTTTTTTGTGGGGTTTTGTTCATACAGGAAAAAAAAAACACAAAGTGTTCAGGTAAATCATTAATCATGAATAGACAAGTCACTAATTATGTTTAAATCAGTAAATATGAATTTTTTTTTCAACCAGAGCCGAATAGGTTAATAGAGTTATACGTTGTTTTAAGTTAGGTATCAATATTAGTATGTTAGAGTTGTACATTTGTTTAGTCTTTAGGATAGGTGTTAATATTAGAGTTACATTAAAGTTCTACATTCTTTTAGGTTAGGTGTTAGTATTGGAGTTGTACATTGTTAATTTGTTTTAGGTTAGATATTAATATTAGAGTTATACATCAATCTATTTCATATGTAAAATTGATGTATCATATTAAATTTCTCAACCTTGTACGCTTCCGGGGTAATCTAGTAAAAAATAATTTGGAATTTATATTTCGCTTTCTAATGTACGTGCCACGATCTTAGATGCTCTAATTAATAATAATTATCATAAATTACCGTCTTCTATATATGTATAATGAGTTGACTTCAGTTCATCAAATTGCTGATCTTAATTTCGTGATCGAGCAGAAGATTGGCATTTAACTAATACAACTTTGATCAGAATGGCTGATGACGATCATGTAAAAGATATAGACATTTACAAAGCTGCATTACGTGACGATTGGGGTTTCGTTAGTACAATGTTCAAAGATAATCCAAGTCTAATGACGAAACGGATAACCCAAGTTGGGGAGATGCCATTACACATTGCGGTGGGGACGAATAGTTCCCACCTTTTCGTGGAAAAGCTTGTGAAAGGTATTGTTGCTAGGGGTGAAAATCATATGTTGTTTAAGGGGAATAGGTATGGAAACAACCCGCTACACTTCGCTGCTATGGTTGGAAATATGCATGCTATAGAACTTTTGTTAGAGCAGGACCCCGATAAGACACAGACACGAGTTCGAAATGAGGACGGTAACATGCCATTGCAGTTGGCCGCGTGGCATGGAAACAAGGAGACGCTAGAATACTTGTTGAAGGAGACTCCAGACTTACTTCCTAATGAGGAAGGTGTTAGTCCGTACTCAGGAGTCGCGGGCGGAGATCTCATTACTCGCACAATTATGGCTGGATTCTACGGTAAGTCTCGATATATTTTGATTTTGACCTAATTCAGATAACTTATGAAGGTTTAATTTTAATGGTTTAGATAAAATTGTGGGATGATATAAACAAAAATAACATGAGTGGGCAAATAAGAGAAGAAAAGAATAAACCTTAGTTAATTGTTTAGCGATAACTATTTGTTTGAATTAATAGGTTTATTTAGACGTTTTTTTTAAGGTAAAATTATATAAACACAAAACCGACACGATCAGATGTCTCCAAGCTGAATGAGACATAAAACCGGCCAACATTGACGGCCAACAACCGAACTACATCAAGTCAAATTTACACCAAGAATCCCATTCTATAGTACCCTTAGTATATCTACATCTAAACCAAAGAAAGCTTAACGTGTTTATCTCCAAAGTTTATTTAGACGCGCGTTTTAGTTATCAGTTAATTAGGTGCTAGAATTGGTAATGATTTAGGATAATTTGTTTTTCAAGATATTATTTTAGTATAAATATAGTGTTAAGGTATGTAATTATGTGATTATTTTGCTAATTTATTCATTATAAATAAACATGAAGAGAGGCGTGTATATAAAGTTCTTGCTAAATCATTGTGATTGTTGTGTTTTTTTTATCCATTTATTTCTATCATTTTTCATCGATTAATTACGTATGCTAATGATTATGTTACGTATACTAATGATTATCATTTATTTCCAAAAAATGATTATCATTTTTTTTAAGCAGCCTCTTTATTTTCTAAGAATAGAGGTAAAGTCTGTCTATATCCCACCCTTCTCAAATCCTATCAATAGTTACGCTATCTGTGGGATTTATTGAATTACTGGTTATGGTTGTTGTCGACTAATGATTATCATTCGATTCTTCTTCACACAATAAACATAAAAGCTTTGATGCATGTTTTGTTTGGCTTTTTAAATATAGGGTTGAATTTGGCAATGCAGATGTGGCGTTAGATATAATTAAAAAGCACCAAGACATCGTGTTCGAGAAGGACAGTAGTAAGGAGTCGCCGAAAACTGCTTTGGAAATATTAGCTCAAAAACCTGAAAGTTTTGCAAGTGGAAGGAGGCTTGGACTATGGGGACGCTTTATCTATTCATGTAGGTCTTTGTTCTCATCTATCGCTATATTACATGCATAATATAATTGAAGTTACATATATATAGCTAAGTATTTTAAGTAGTAAATCAATAATATGAATAAATAAAATAAGAGAAGCGATGAAAGAAATCTTGAAATTACGTAATTGTAACACCTGACACAACCAGCTACTTATTAATCACATATAATTAAATTAAGTCTTACTAACTTATAGTTAAATCTATCCTATTAATTTATTAAAATTAAACAAACTAACATAAAATGATAAATTAAAAAAAACTTAGAATACTTTGCTAGAATATGCTAATAGGATTTTCGAATGAGTTTATACATAATAAATTAATTAACTGAAAATTATAAAGGATTGAATATAAAAAAATTAATAATAATTGAAAATATTAAAATCTATAACTATATACAACAGAAACAAACCATTATGACATTTAGGGCTGTGCAAAGGGTCCGGAACCGATCCGACCCACCCGGACCCACCAGAACCATATACCCTTTTATTGTTGAAATTAGGAACCACGAACCGAACCTTAAAAGGCTATGTGGTTCCGGGTCCTAAAGGTTTTGATGGGTCGGGTAAAAGGGTCTGACCCTCTAGAACCCTTTAATGCAATAGCCACTTTTAGAGGATTTACATATTCCTATTCTTTTACCATGCTCATAAAAGAATTCCTCCATATGGTTCTAAGGCCGTCTGTTGTGGACGCTTGAGCGAACGTGCGCAAGCCACCGACGTGACTATCAAGTAATCCGGTCACTTGACCCCGTTGTGGCTGTAGGTGAGCAACAGCGGGACCAAAGGTCACTTTTTCCCGTTAACGCACGCGACCACCATCGCTTGTGCTCACGCCGGGACTGTTTGCGCGAGGCTGTTGTGGCTGGGGGTGAGCACGGGCGCTGAAACCTCGTTCGCGTCGTGCTACTCGCGTTTCCACAACGGATAGTCTAACAATAGCCCATGAGTTTTTTTTAAGTCATTTTTCGTTTCTCGATTTATGTTTTCGTAACAACTTTGTCATTCTCATCAATAGAAACATTATGTGAATCTGTTATGTATACATAATAAATACACACACCAGAGCGATATATATAAATATTTACTTCAAATTTAGATATAATATATATTATATAATATATTACATCTATGCATATCCATTACGCCGAAAAAAATTTCAAGAAAAATACATTGTTATTGTTATAAATAATATTTTTAATATTGTAATAACATTACATGAAATCGATTACAATAAAACGTAAAAACGAATAGTGAAAAGACTAAAAAAGATTATTTTTTAATTTTTTAATTAAAATACAAACGGTTCTTGTGGTTCTTATATTAGAACCGTGGGTTTGGAACCGACCCGACCCGGAACCGATAATTCATATAAATCTAGAACCGGAAACCGACCCATATATTAAAAAAGGTTCGGGTCCAAGGTTCTCGTGGGTCGGGTCTAAGGTTCCTGTGGGTCTGAACCACGAAATGCTCACCCCTAATGACATTACATTTATTGAGGTCATTCTCTTTCATTAATGGTGTCATGTGGTATATTGTGAGAATTTATAAAAAAATTATTTTTTCCCTCTCATGTGCATGGTACATGCGCTTTCCCCACAATTTTTGAACATTAATAACATTTTTATACGACATTTTTTGAAAAAAAAAATACACCAAATTAACGAGCGTTTTATTATCTTTCTAACGAGTACCATAGTGTTATAAAAAAACCAACTTTTTTTTTATGTTGTGATTAATGAAATAGATACTTAAACTATATATGAGTAGAGAAAATAATATGAAGTCATGAAAAGTTACTATTCTACATCCTTTTTAGTTGATAACAGTTAGATCATGTTTATTTATCTTTAAGAGTAAATTGCCAAAATAGCCCCTCATGTTTGGCCCAAAATGCTTGTTTGGTCACTTTTTTGAATTTTCTGCCAAAAGCACACCTCACAGATCGAAAATTGCCAAAATGGTCCATATTTAACTAAGTTTTTAACTGAGTATTGAAAGTCAGTTAAGTCTCAGGGGCAATTTCGTCCTTTCATCTGTAAACCCATCTGAACTTCATCTTCTCCAACAACCCTTCAAAGCATACTAACCCTAATTCCCAAAACCCCCTTAAGGAAGTACTCGATTGCACACGCGTTCAACTTTGTGTATAAGAAGAATGAGAACCAACGGGTTACGGTGAAATGCAAAGCTAAAGGCTGTCCGTGCCGTATCCATGCATCAAAGCTCTCTACCACTCAATTAGTATGTATAAAAACAATGAGACCGGTTCATAACTGCCAAGGAATTACCTCAAAAGCTCCTTTCCGAGCTAAAAGAAGTTGGGTCGGGAATTTAATCAAAGAAAAAGTTAAGGAATCTCCCAAAATTAAGCCTAAAGAGATTGCGACTGAGCTGAAACGGGATTACGGAATAGATTTGAATTATTCTCAAGCAAGGCGAGCTAAAGAATACGCAAGAGAGCAGCTTTTGGGTTCGTATAAAGATGCGTACAGCGAATTGCCCTTCTTTTGTGAAAAAATAATGGAAACGAATCCAGAGAGTCTTGCTAATTTCAGTACGAAAGAGGATTCAAGCTTTAATTGTCTGTTTGTTTGTTTTCATGCTTCGGTATCGGGCTTTATGTGGAATTAGGGATTTATAGGGGGTTTTGGAAATTAGGGTTAGTATGCTTTGAAGGGTTGTTGGAGAAGATGAAGTTCAGATGGGTTTACAGATGAAAGGACGAAATTGCCCCTGAGACTTAACTGACTTTCAATACTCAGTTAAAAACTCAGTTAAATATGAACCATTTTGGCAATTTTCGATCAGTGAAGGGTGCTTTTGGCAGAAAATTCAAAAAAGTGACCAAACAAGCATTTTGGGCCAAACCTGAGGGGCCATTTTAGCAATTTACTCTATCTTTAAAATAGATCTTTATTGCTAAACTATTGTTTTTTTATTCAGTAAAAATTGAACAGTTATGTCAATCATTAACATATGCTCACTTCAAAAATCATAATCACTACCATCATCATCATGGCATATCCTTTGATACCAATTTATTATTTTTTTTTGTTCACATTGCAACTTTATAGTGTATTGAGAAAGTGATTGTTATCTAGAGACGGGTGTTGATCCTTTACAAAAAAAAAAAAAAAAAAAAATCTTAAAAACGGCCTATTCCTTTTATAGTACACTAGCTGATTACCCCGGAGGGTCTCGGGGTTGAAAAATCTAATTTTACGTGATAACTTATTGCAAATGGCTCAAGTTAACTAACCACAAAATCTCTTAATCATTGCATGTTCATAGTATTCTAATCAGTAATAACTCATATCCCCTAATCTAAAACTTAATCAGTAATCATCTAAAGAATCACTTATGTAAGCTGCAACTATTTAAAAACTCATCACATCTCTCTAATTTCTCACATTCTAATGGCTCTTATAATTCCTAACCTAATCAACTAAACAAACACTTAAGTTGGAAGTTGTAACCATTGCATCTCATTATGCCACGTGGCATAATCAAGAGATGGTTGAGGCCACAATTGAACGCCACGTCAGCAACTATCAATTCTTCCTGGGAGCGTCTCGGGGTTGAAAACTATAACCATTCTAATAATACTAATACTAATAGTAATAATTATTACTCTTGTAATTAAATAAATAAAAAAATAACCTTGCTAAAAGCTGACACCATGTGTTGCAGTGTTGCGCGATTCTTTCTCCTAGCTTCTCTTAATTAAGTATACCTAGTAAATTCCAATGATAACATGGCGATTAGGTTGATTTTCAACATCGTAGATAAGAATTTAGTTTAAAAGAAAAAATATGATTAATGAATAACATGAACACTTTGTGTGTTTATTTTCTGTATGAACGAAACTCCACAAAAAAATAGTCGATTTTTTCTCCGTCTTTTATATAGCACTATGGTACTCGTTGGAAAGATAATAAAACGCTCGTTAATTTGGTGTAATTTTTTTCTTTAAAAAATCTCGTATATAAAAGATATAAACGTTTAAAAATTATAGTAGGAAATATGAGAGATAAAATTTTAAATTTATTTTTAAATTCTTTTTTCCTAAAATAACTCAATTTAATTAAAAAAGGAAATAATTCAAAAACACCAAAAACACTCAATTATTAAGCCACGTGGCACTCTCAAGGAGAGGTTGAGGCCTCCATTGCACGTCACGTCAGCATTTACGTTTTCTTATATATATATATTAACTAGCTGATTACCCCGGGAGGGTCCCAGGGTTGAAAAATCTAATTTTACGTAATAACCTATTGCAAATTGCTCAAGTTAACTAACCACAAAATCTCTCAATCATTGCATGTTCATAGTATTCTAATCAGTAATAACTCATATTCCCCACCAAATCTAATTTTACGTGATAACATGAACACTTGGTGTGTTTTTTCCTGTATGAATGAAACCCCACAAAAAATAGTCGATTTTTTCTCCGTTTTTTATATAGCACTATGGTACTCGTTGGAAAGATAATAAAACGTTCGTTAATTTGGTGTAATTTTTTTTAAAAAAAATCCCGTATATAAAAGATATAAACGTTTAAAAATTATGGGAGGAAATATGAGAGTGAAAATTTTAAATTTATTTTTAAATTCTTTTTTCCTAAAATAATTCAATTTAGTTAAAAAAGGAAACAATTCAAAAACACCAAAAGCTCTCCATTATGATGCCACGTGACACTCTCAAAGGAAGGTTGAGGCCTCCATTGCACGCCACGTCAGCATATACGTTTTCTTTTATATATATATAGATAGATAGATAATAGATGCATTTTATCAATTTATATTAGATTTGTCTATCCCGGGATGCTTTTTAATAATAAACTAGTATAAAATAAATTAATTGTTAAGAAGCAAAAACTATAAACTACGAAAAGAAGTTGTAGGCATAACTCGTATAAATAAATCAATAATTTATTACTTAGAAAGGGATATTCTGTAATATATTTATCAAATATATAAATATTAGTTATGGTAAGTCAAGACTTTAAATTCTGCAAATTCTGTAATATATTTAACAAATATATAAATATTAGTTATGGTAAGTCAAGACTTTAAACGTCAGATCAAAAAACTATTAAAAGTGGACGGAACAAGATGTTTGTGGCAAACCTTAGGGATGATTACTTTTTTTTTGAAAGTTAAACTTCATTCAAACCACGCAAAACTCACTCTCCAAAGCAGAGAATGAGCCGCGCCAAACCAATTACATCATATCAAAATTACACCATGACTTCCAATCTATACAACCATGATTATATCTATTCCTAAACCATAAAAAGCTAATAGCTTTGATATCCAAAACCACGTCCACCTCCGATTGCACTTTGCTTGAGAAAATGCGATTGTTTCTAGCGCGCCAAATGCTCCAAACCGTGATGAAAATAATTCCTTGAAAAACTATCTTCTTGATCCCCGACAATCCCACCGATTTATGCAACTCCACAATATCACGAACAGAAAAAACAAAGATACCAGGAATTCGACACCAAGAAGAGATAGCAGCCCAAATACGTGACGCATAAATACACCCCGAGAATAAGTGCTCTCCCGTCTCCATAGGGTGATCACAAAAAACACACTCCTTTTTGGGAACATGAATGTGCCGCTTCTCAAGAGCTTCTGAAGTAGCAATCCTATCCAGTTCTGCTCGCCACACTAGAATATTAACTTTGGAAGGGATCCATTTACACCATTTTAGAACAAAATCCGGTCTATGCTCGTCCACTTGGATCCACTTCTTCGCAGCTTTCACACTATAGACACCCGATTTATCCACAGACCACACCCATTCATCCGGTTTATGTAATAACCGGTGACCAGCCATCACTCGTAAGCAATCTTCTTTCTCAGACTTATAATTATCATCATGATCGAACACATTATGACTCCAAAAGCCGCCATCCTGCTGCAAATCAGACCATCTATCTGCTGCCAAAATCGTTTTATTTTTTTCAAGCGTGAATAAAAGCGGGAACCTTTCTTTGAACGGTGTATCCCCCACCCATCTATCCAACCAAAAACGAATATTTTTTCCATCTCCTAACCTCCCGCTAAGATGATCGGTTAGGCATTTACCGTCCACCTTAGTTTTAAAGCCAAGATTAACAATATTCTTCCACACACCGGTTAAACGACTATTAACCGGTATAACCTTTTGCCGCTTATTAGAACCATGAATTGAGGCGATAATGATTCTCCATAAAGATTTCGGCTCAACTTTAAACCTCCATATCCATTTCAAAATCAACGCATTATTAGTGGTACCCAAACGACTCAATCCTAGACCACCATTTTCCTTGGAGCACGTCACTTTGTCCCATCCAACCCAATGTAGCTTCCGCATATCCTCATTTCCCCCCAAAGAAACTTCCTAATCATAGCTTCCAACTCTTGTATAACTTTAATCGGAGCCTTAAAAATAGAAAAATAGTACGTAGGTAGGCTTTCTAATACGGATTTAATAAGAGTGACCCGTCCACCAATTGATAAAACTCGCGATTTCCACTTTGATAGTCGATTACGAACCACCTCCTTCACCGGATCCCAATTCACAATTCTATTCATATTAGCTCCCACCTTCACACCTAAATATAAAAATGGAATGACTCCTGGTTTACAGTTAAATTTAAACGCTTGCTCATTAACCACCTCTTGCGCCACTCCGCACCCAAAGATGCAAGACTTATGCACATTAATCTTTAACCCCGAACAAATATTAAATAATCTCAAAATTCTCATAACGTTTTTTAGATTATCTTCATGCCACTCCCCCAAGACCATAGCGTCGTCCGCATATAACAAATTGGATATTCTCGGGCCACCATTAGGAAGATTAATACCCTCAAATACTCCAATATGCCTTGCTCTACTAAACAGACTCGATAGCCCTTCCATAACTAAAAGAAATAAGAATGGCGAAAGAGGATCACCTTGTCGAATACCCTTGGAGCATTGAAACTCAAATGTAGGAGAGCCATTCACAAGAATCGAGGAACGAGCCGAAGATAAAATACCAAATATCCACAAGCACCATCTCTCTGGAAAACCCATTTGTCTCATAATATCCATTAGAAACTCCCAATGCACATTATCATACGCCTTTTCAAAGTCAATTTTGAACAGAAAAAACCTTTTCCCCATCGTCCGGGCCCAAGAAATTATTTCATTAATAATAAGTGGACCGTCGAGGATATATCTGCCACTAATAAATGCCGACTGAGTGTCTGAAATCACATCGTCCATAACCAACCTCAACCTGTTCGCCAACAGTTTAGAAATTACTTTACTAATCACTCCAATTAAAGTGATAGGCCGGAAATCTCCCAGTCCCGTTGGATCTTTTAACTTTGGAATCAAAGTAATAAAAGATGAACTTACACCTTTATTTATCATGCCATGATTCCAAAAATTATTAACTACCTGCATAAAATCGGGAGCAAGCAAATTCCAGAATTTCTTGATGAATTTAAAATTAAAACCGTCTGGACCGGGCGCCTTATCATCACCACAAGAAAAAACAGCGCTCTTTACTTCTTCAGAAGAAAATCGACCAACTAAAAAATTGGCATTGGATTCTGAAAGCTGCTTCAAATTATTACAAATCATTTTTGGCCTCACGTTTAATTCTTCCTTGAACTTATCTCTAAAAAAACCAAAAACAATCTTCTTGATTTGGGTAGGGGCCGTAACCCAGGACCCTCCATGTGAAAGTCCCGGAATCGAATTAACCATTCTCCGTTTGTTGATACACCCATGAAAAAAACGCGTATTGGCATCACCAAATTTTGCCCAATTATTCCTCGCCTTTTGTTTTAAATCTTTAAATTTAAGCTCCTCAATTTTGAACAAGCGACGTTTAATCTCTTGCAAAACCCAAGTCTCTTCTTCCAATAAATCACGATCCACCATAATAGAATCCAAATCGTTCAACTCTTTCATAAGACCCAAATACTCCTCATTTTCCACCTTTATACGATCATTTTTCCATCTATTAATCCGATTTCTAAAAAACTTGAACTTTTTCATGAGGTTAATATTCGGGGGTCCCGAACCAATAAACTCCTCGTTAGCACATTTTATAACCTTAGGGATGATTACTGAATTCACTTTCTAGCATACCTGAAATGATGAAATTACCTTTCACATTAGGTGTAGGATCGTTTTCTTATCAAACAAGAAATTGATTCATTTGGGTTTTCTCGAATATAAAGGCGGAAACAATATAATCGAATATGGTAGATTATAGATAAGATATAGGACGGTAAAAGTAGATCAGATAACTTGCGGTTATGCTTTCCAAAAAAAAAAAAAGATAACTTGCGGTTATACTATCAAATCACTCGGATTGATTGCTCATACAGAGCAAAAGTTTACACTCTCTAAAACACACACTTAAGAGAAGACACAAATGAGAGAGCTTTCTAAGAGTGTGAGAGGTTGGGTTATTTATACCTTCCCTTAGTCTCCGCGGGCCTATAATTCATAGTTTTGCCATTGGAAATACAAAAATAAAGACCAAAAGTACATAAAAAAGATAAATGACATTTGGTTAGGGAGATCTGCACTAACAGGTTTTCAAGAAATAGGATAAATAGATTACTAAAACCAAATATCTTTTAATACAAAACTTAAGGAGCGGCTTACGTAGGTGTGTTGTGGTAGCCTACGTGGATTGCCACACATATAGCTGCTTAATACATAATACTGAATTTCAAAACCCTATTTTGTTTCGCGTATTATAAAACTTGTGATTTATGTTCGTTTGTAAAAAATTGTTCGCATTGTCATAATGTATTTGATAGTTCTCTTTTGGTTTATGGTTTTAATGTTTTTTCCGTTTTTGGTGCAAGTGATACCTGTAATGAACAATGAAGGAACTACTGATCATAGCAAGGTATAATCTCTAGTTTTCATTGATATTTTATATATTATTCGAAAACCTAAACTACCTTTATACTACAATTGACACCCAAATTATATAAAAAATTAATCTGGACCACTTAAGATTTCCATGATGGAGAACTAAGGCCTATTAAGCTCTTGCAATGCTTGAATTAGCCCCAAATTTAGTTCACATGTGAATGAAATCTAAAGTGGACGGGTTGGTATTGATGAAAGGCAAAAGTTAAAGAATGCTAAAAGATAATTCTAGATGAATTATTTAGAGATAAATTTAAAGCTTCAAAATCCGATTCAAGTGTTTATACTCTTTCTTCTTTGACATTTTTTTATGCCCACAAATGGTGCCTTTAAATCTTCCTAAATATCTTTAGCATTTGTATGCTTGAAATTTGAAGAACATTTTCTTTAGGCATAGCTTGAAAAAGATATGCAATAGCTTTGTATTTTTTGTTGTATCAACTTCTCCAGTTTATTTAGTTAAATTCCATGAACAATAAACATTGCCTTGATTTTTGTAGACCATATAGTATAGTTTGTAGAATTCCGAATCGGGCATTGGAAAGTTACTGACTTTGCTCCTTTTATAATTTTATCTTACTTTGTGATTTCTAGTGCCTTCTTTTGTTAAACCTTTGTTTTCTTCCGCTTTAGGATTGCACATCAAGTGATATGCTCTATGAAATCATCTATTTATTATGAAGTCTAATACGAATACAATAATATGTCTCACACTGGACTTTTTAAATTTTTTCTCATTTTTTCTTGAACAGTATATTGCTGGATTTTGGAATGCCCTTGGATACGTGGGTATGCTATATATGCCTTTATATTTACAATTGTATATGGTTACATGGTGAGACTTTTGTATCTTTAGGTGGTTTAACAAGACAACTTTAATTTTTAGGTGGTATTGCTAACTACATGTAGAAGTAGGTAACTCGCAACAGGGGGATCAAATTTAGACCAGACCTAACAAGCAAAAAATGAAATCATAGCAGGATGGAACGATTTTCACTTCTTGAAAAAACTTAACCATCATTAGAAGTTGAAACCCCCTTCCCCCCAACTTTACTTTTTGCAAGAGATTCTTCAAAGGCGCTCCCCCACTGCGAGATACCTCCAAACTCGTTCCCACCCATTGCGACGTACCAATATATACTTGTAATAGCAAAATGGCCTATAAATCAAGATAGGTGTTACCAAACCACCTAAAGATGCAAATAAATTTTATATGTAATAGTATCATCTCTAATTTTAAACATATTCCTTTTCTACTTGTAGTTCCCACAGTGAAGATGATCTATGATATGAAAGTAAATGATAATAGAATCAACTTACTTGTAAAACTTATATGCGATGTCGTTATTGAAAAGGGAAACCACAAAACAGCTTGGAAGATTTTAGGATCTGCAATAGTTACAGCGGTCAAATATGGGGTTCATGAGCTTATTGAAGAATGCATAGTAACCTACCCATTCATAATCTGGTATGGTGATAATGAGTATAGGTTGCCCAATCAAGACCAAGACCAAGACCCCCAGCCTTATAAGTTTAATTTGTTCCTTGAAGCCATTAGGCACCGCCAAGAACGAGTATTCAATCTTGTGTATCAAATGTCTCACCACAAAGTATTTGCAGCAACACAACATGATGGCAAAGAAAATGCATTACATATAGCTGGAAAGTTAGCTCCAACTCATCGACTTCATGTTGTGACGGGTGCTGCTTTGCAAATGCAACGTGAGCTTCAATGGTTTCAGGTGATCATGTTGGAGTTATTATTCTAGCCTAGACACAGATACAACACTTGCTTCATTTTTTGTTCTTAACAAATCGCGCACATTTTTTTGCAGGAAGTCCAAAAATTTATAACACAACTTTCTTATGAAGAAGATCTAAACAATGAAAAGAAAACACCGAGAATGCTTTTTAGTGATGAACATAAACAATTACTTATAGAAGGGCAACAATGGATGAAAGACACGGCATCTTCATGTACTGTGGTAGCAGCTCTCATAGTAACAATGGCATTTGCAGCTGCATTCACTCTCCCAGGTGGAAATCAAGATGATGGCATACCAATGTTCTTAAACTTCAACACTTTTATGCTTTTTATCATATCAGATGCAGTTGCATTATTTTCTTCATCAACTTCAGTGTTGATGTTTTTAGGGATTCTTACTTCCCGGTACGCAGAAGCTGACTTCCTTTATGCCTTACCAAAAAGATTGACAATTGGACTTATTTCGTTGTTCATATCATTAGCAGCAACTATGATTGCATTCAGTTCGGCTCTTGCACTCATGCTTAAATATAAGGTTACATGGATTGCAGCTCCACTTATTATAGCTACGAGTATCCCAGTATGTTTATTTGGCTTGTTGCAATTTCCTTTACTTGTGGAGCTAGTAAAATCCACATATGGAAAAAGCATTTTCCACCAACAAAATGCTCAAATGATTCATTAGATCATTTCCAACTCCTTTCGAATACATATTTTCTTGTACGATTGCAAGTATAAGGACCTAATTCGAATAAAACCGATCTCTCTTTTTATTTCTTTGATGCAACTTTGTCTTTTTCCCTTCCTATGAGTCAAATCTACTCAAATTGAACTAGTTTTTTTCTATGCTTTAAGCAATTATATAAAGCACAAACTAGATTTTGGCTTTTGTAGAAGATGTTTGAATTATTTTTCTTTCAAAAAAGGAAATTTTGTAACACAACCACCTATCATTGACTATTCCTAACCTAACATCAATGTTGACAATTGAGCATAAACGATCATAACTCAACATAACTGGGTAATATTAAGGTAATATTTTTCTATGATTAACCGTGTGTTCCAATGATCGACTATGAGTGACGTAATGAGACATATTGGGCCATACAGTCTTTACGAGTTATCGTATGTCATGACAAGTCAAAGTTAATCATCATTGACTATTAATATCCTTAAATGATCACATTTAGGATCAACATTTAAATGAATTGTCATTTGTCTTATGTCATTATTCACATTTTTTGTGACCAAAAATAACGGATGCATATTTTGCGGCCAATCTATGACCATATTATACTTTTAAGTTAATTTTTCTATTATCATATATTTTTGCGACCAAAAAATCCGTAGCAAAATTTGCGTCCGTGTTATATTTTTAAAGCTATGTTTTTTTGGTTATTCATATAAATTTTTTGTGACTGAAAAACACGGTCGCAAAATTTGCGACAGTGACTCCCAAATTAGTTTTGACTAATACTTTTTAATGATTATTGCGACCAATTTGCAAATTGGAAAAAGGCGGCCGCAAATTTAGCGACTGTTTCGCGACTAAAGCTTTTGATAGTTGCTAATTTTTGAACAAAAATTGATCTCAGTCACAAATCGGTTGCCAATTTTGTGACCGCTTTTGCCAGTCACAAATTTTGGTCGCAATTGTCCAGTTTTCTAGTAGTGGACTCAAGCATTGAATCATCATCATCATCATACTCAGTTAATCCCACCAATATCAAAGCTAAGGTAGGGTCTGAAGAGGGTAAGATGTAGACAGTCTTACCTCTACCCCGTGGGAATAGAGAGGCTGCTTCCATACTAATTAAAACTGCGAAATAAATAGAAAACTTGAAATGCCAAATCAAAATACACACATGCGGTTAAGGCGAAGCTAAAACATCAATTACAGAAATAAGTAAATATTATAGTTAAGTCCTTGCTATATTTTAATCAAACCTCTGTATTGGTAGTTCCTCTATTGCCTACACAAGATAAATCTTCACTCATCTTTATTCTTGTATTTGTATTGTTAAATTAGAACCTGGTCCAAATCTGTAATCTATTAGAAAGAGTTGAAGACTGATGATGAACAAAGACTGATGCAAATGGAGTTGAAGAGCTGGTGTGTACAGTTGATGATTGTGTAATGCCTTTTGGTCTCTCTTTTTGGCTTTAAATCTTTAATATTTCTTTCTTTACTATCATCTAAGAACATTTCTCAGCCTTTGGTAGTGGCATTTATACAACCGATTTAGTGCTCTTGTTTGTCTTTGATTTGTTTGTAATAGATTATCTATGTATAGTATGATTTGAATTTTAAATAGTTGCCTTATCTCATTGTAATCATCCCTAAAATAAGGGATCACAATTGTATTATAAATTGAATGTGAATGGAGAGGAAGGATCAAGGATCCTATTACCTTACATGGTATCAAACCAGGAACCCTAGAGCCTACCCTTCTTCTTCCTCAAGCCGGCGGCAGCTTTCTCTTGGCTACCGCTTCTCAGGCTCCTTCCCACCTCCGATCCTCCTATATCTCCTTCCCTCTCCCTACACCTCACCATACATACTCTTTTCTGCCCTCCTATATCTCAGCCCGCACAACACATACCTTCCTTCCCGTAACCAACAGCCTGCTTTCTTTCTCAGCCCGCACACCACATACCCGCCACCATGTCCAATATTCATCCAGCCACCACCGTCACTAATATCACCAATCTCATCCCAATAAAACTTGAACATGATACCGCCCACTGGCCCTCTTGGTCTGAATTGTTTAAGGTTCACTGTAAGGCTTACCAAGTATATGACCACCTTTTTCCTCGCCCACCACCCGCTACTCCACCACCCGCTGACAAAGACAAAACTCCGGCTTCCTCCTCCGCGGATGAATCTTGGGAACGCCTCGACTCCATCGTCCTTCAATGGATGTATGGCACGATTTCTCAAGATCTCGTTCACACGGTGGTTGAACCCGGTCAAAACAAAACCGCCCACCAAGTATGGACGTCTCTTGAAAATCTTTTTCAAGATAACAAGAGCGCCCGTGCTCTCCACCTTCGCCATCGCTTCAACAACACCCGCCTCGAGAACTTCCAATCCATGAATGCCTACTGCCAACAACTTAAGACCCTTGCCGACCAATTAGCCAGTGTCGGTCACCCTCTTGACAACGATGATCTTGTCCTACAACTCATCGGCGGGTTGACCGAACAATATGAAAGTATTGGAACCATCCTTCAAGGCCAAGAACCTTTACCCACGTTTTACAAGGCTCGCTCCAAGCTTTGCATGGTCGAGTCCCAAAAAGCGGAACAAGCCAGTCACGCTTCACAGAAATCCGGCTCTGCTTTAGCCGCTTCCACTCGCTCAGCACCATCCCAACCCGCTACCGAGCCCACCTATGACCGTACGCGTGGTCGGGGCCGGTCCAGGGGCCGCGGGCGTGGCCGCACCCAATCTGGCAGAGGCCGCAGCCCTTACTCATACCATCAGTGGCCTTCCTATCCCTCATTTTGGCCTCCCCCATCACCGTACAGCCCTTGGCCTTCACAGCCCAATGTTGCGGCCCATTACCCAATCCCTTTTCCTTCACCTTGGGCTCCTCCTCCCTGCCCGTACCCAACATCCTCAGCCCGGCCCAACACTGCTAACTCTAATTCTAATGCAGGTTTACTTGGCTCAAAGCCCTCTCAGGCGCATCACACAGCTTATACCCCTACGGATATTGATCAGGCTCTACACGCCATGTCATTGAACAATAACCAAGAACCAACTGGTTACATGGACACAGGTGCTACAGGTAATATGTCCAACACTCGTGTTAATTTCAATTCTTTTTCTAATAATGGCATGGGACAACAAATAGTCGTCGGTGATGGTTCAACCATTCCGGTACTTGGACATGGCCACCAAACTTTACCCCCACCCTTTCCCCCCCTTGTCCTTAAAAACGTCCTATATGCACCAAAGTTAATTAAAAATTTAATTTCTGTTCGTCGGTTCACCACCGACAATTCTGTTTCTGTCGAATTTGACCCTTTTGGTTTTCTTGTGAAGGACTACAAGAGCCGGATCCCTATCCTCCGGTGCAACAGCAGCGGTGATCTCTATCCCCTGGTGCTTGGACCTGGAACCACTACTTTCCCTACCACTTTTGCTGCTATCACCTCATCTCTATGGCATCAACGTCTTGGCCACCCCGGACGTGCACCATTACAATCTCTTAAGTCCAATAAATGTGTCAATTTTCCTACTTTCAATAATAATGTTTGTCAATCATGTGTACTTGGCAAGAGTATTAGACTTCCCTTTGTTAGTTCTACTACTCGCATTTTTAATTGTTTTGACTTGATACATAGTGACTTATGGACTTCTCCACTTTTGAGTTGTAATGGCCATAGATATTACATTTTATTCATTGATGATGTTTCTAATTTTTTGTGGACTTACCCGTTATCAAACAAATCACAAGTTTACCCCACCTTTTGCCATTTTCACCAACAAATAAAAACTCAATTTGAGCGACCCATAAAAACCTTTCAATGTGATAACGGCACTGAATACATAAACTCATCATTTAATAATTTTTTCTCCTCCCATGGCATTCTCTTTAGACGATCGTGCCCACACACATCGTCTCAAAATGGGAAAGCGGAACGTATGATTCGTACAATCAACAACATGATCCGCACTATTCTTCACCATGCCTCCCTTCCCAACACCTTTTGGCACCATGCCCTCGAAACTGTCACCTACCTCCTCAACATCCTCCCCGTCAAGCACCTACAAAATAAAACACCTACCGAAATACTCTACCACCGCACCCCTTCCTATGACCACCTTCGCGTTTTTGGATGCCTCTGTTATCCATTAACCCCCTCCACCACCATTCACAAATTGGACCCACGCTCCACCCCTTGTGTCTTTTTGGGATACCCTTCTACTCACCGGGGCTATAAATGTTTCAACCTCTCCACTAAACAAATCCTCATATCCCGCCACGTCGCTTTCGACGAAACAACATTTCCCTTCGCCACCACAATAAATCCTCCACCCAATTACGATTTCCTCACAGATTTTCCCAAAGCCCTGTGGCCCTTTGTAGACCCGCTCACCACACCACACCCTCCGCCTACCTCCCCGGCCCATACAGCCCACAATCCCGCCCCACAAACTCCGGCCCACTACTCCCCACATCAACCTTCTGTCCAAAACTCCACACCTCACCAGCCCTCACCACCCGCTTCCACTAGTCCACCATCGGCCCACACTTCGCCTTTAGCCCAACAGACTCCTCAAACTAACCAACCCACCTCGTCTCCAGCCCAAACCAGCCCTCCACCCAACACCGTCCCTCCACCTCCTCCCAACCAGCAGCCCCGTACCATTCGCACCCGTGCGATGGACGGAATCACCAAACCCATCAACCGTCTAAATCTTAACACCACTACCATAACCCCTCTTCCCAAAACCCCATCCGAGGCCTTGTCCACACCTGAATGGCACAAAGCCATGACTGACGAATACCATGCCCTTATTAAGAATGAGACTTGGGAACTAACACCGAGGTCACCCGATATGAACGTCATTCGCAGCATGTGGCTTTTTAAACATAAATTTAAATCTGATGGGTCTTTGGAACGTTATAAGGCGAGGTTAGTTTGTGATGGTCGCCTTCAACAGGTGGGCATTGATTGTGGCGAGACGTTCAGTCCGGTTGTTAAGCCGGCTACCATACGCACAGTATTATCTATTGCGTTATCTCGATCTTGGCAGATACACCAGTTGGACGTTACTAATGCATTTTTACATGGGCACTTAAATGAGACAGTATATATGTATCAACCAATGGGGTTTCGCAATAAAGATTATCCTGATCATGTTTGTCGTCTCAAGCGGTCACTATACGGGTTAAAACAGGCACCACGGGCATGGTACCAGCGATTTACTGATTTTGTTCTAACTTTGGGGTTTGTGCAGAGCAAGTGTGATGCATCATTATTTACATTTCATAATGGGACACAGGTTGCTTATTTACTGTTATATGTGGATGACATTATACTGGTCACCTCTTCAGCCGACCTACGGGCATCTCTTATGACCCACCTCTCAGCCGAGTTCGCCATGAAAGACCTCGGCCCATTGACTTTCTTCCTCGGCATTTCTGTCAAACGGCAGAAGGATTCTTTATTTCTATCTCAGCACGCCTATGCTCAGGACATTATTGAGCGTGCTGGAATGTCCTCATGCAAACCGGTTCATACACCGGTTGACACTGGCAGCAAACTTGGCTCTCTTGCAGGTGATGACTTCTCTGACCCAACATTATATCGCAGTCTCGCAGGTGCTCTTCAGTACCTGACCTTCACTAGGCCCGATATCAGTTACGCTGTTCAACAAGTCTGCATTCACATGCATGCTCCCAAAATGGATCATTGGGCCGCTCTAAAGCGCATTATTCGTTACATCCAGGGAACCAGCGATTATGGTCTTACTCTTGGCCCATCCCAGGACGCTCGTTTAGTTGCATATACGGATGCGGACTGGGCCGGTTGTCCTGACACACGTCGGTCCACCAGTGGATTCTGCATTTATTACGGTGACAACCTCATCGCGTGGTCCTCCAAGCGTCAGGCTACCATCTCTCGCTCCAGCGCCGAGGCTGAGTATCGCGGAGTTGCCAATGTTGTGGCAGAGGTCTGCTGGCTGCGTAACCTGCTTCTCGAACTTCACCGTCCTCTCTCAAGTGCGACATTGGTGTATTGTGATAATGTCAGTGCCATCTATCTCTCAGGTAACCCGGTTCAACATCAGCGCACCAAGCATATTGAACTCGACATCCACTTTGTTCGGGAAAAAGTTCAGAAAGGTGAAGTTCGGGTTCTTCACATGCCCTCACGGTTTCAAATCGCCGACATTTTTACTAAAGGATTGCCACGTGTCTTATTTGAAGATTTTCGCTCCAGTCTCACTCTTCGGTCACCTCCGGTTTCGACTGCGGGGGTGTAATAGATTATCTATGTATAGTATGATTTGAATTTTAAATAGTTGCCTTATCTCATTGTAATCATCCCTAAAATAAGGGATCACAATTGTATTATAAATTGAATGTGAATGGAGAGGAAGGATCAAGGATCCTATTACCTTACAGTTTGCCATTAGATGATTTGGAGCTTTTAATTGGCGGCTGTAGATGAGTTTAATCTTTGGTCCTAGGTTCGCTCATCGAGCTGTGATGATTTTATATGAACGGTATGTTGTTCCTAGTTAAATTTTGATAGTGTGAATAGAAGAAAGGCCGTATGGGCGGTGTAGCTTCCTTCCAAGTAGGAATTGGTAAGGGATGGACGAGCTGACTTTAAAGTGTCAAAGTTTGAACAAGGAAATTGGGACATATATAAATCACAAAGTTTGAAAAATAGGCATAGATGCAAGAGGCAATAACAACTATGGTAACAACTTGAAACCAGTTCACATCAAAACAGAAAAAAATTAAATAAACAAGTTAAAAGTACTAGATCTCTCCAATAACATGAAAAATCCAAAAACAAGGGAAGTTAGTGATCAAAGGCAAATATTTGTTGGCTCATTAATTGTTTGACCCGGGCCCAAAAGGAAATTAATTGCAAGATGGGCGGATTTTTATTGTGGATTGGGCTGCAAACAGGAAGTCGGTTGAGCTAACGGGATAAATCAAGTATGAAGTCTTGTATCCAAAGTCAAATAGGATTAGTATTGTTTCTTTTATTTTATTGTTATCCTTTAGATTTCCTTTTCTTAGTAAAATAGGTTTCTGCAAGTTTTTTTAGTATTATGAAATCACAATGGCCAACTTAAATTTCATTGCAATATTACAACCCTTTAAATACAAATGACTAAACTAACAATATGGAGAGAATTACTCCTCTAAGCTATGGAACTATTGACTACATAATTACACTATTGACTACATAAACATTGACTACATTGATGAGTAGGAGGATATTGCTCAATGGAATATGCTATTGTCTAATACCCCCCCCCCCCCCCCCGTCAATGCAAGTTGGTGGTGGACCAAGATGAAGCATTGTGCGAAATTTTTCAAACAACGGTTTTGGCAAACTCTTGGTGAAAATGTCGGCTACTTGTTTGTCGGTTGCGATGAATTTTGTGTGAAGCTTACCTGCGGTTACCAATTCATGAACGAAATGATAGTCAATGTCGATGTCCTTGGCTCTTTTATGAGATATTGGATTTTGACTTAAAAATAGGGCACTCTTGTTGTCACATAACAGTGTCGGTCGACCCGGTGGAAGAGCATGAAGTTCCCGAAGAAGGTGAGTTAACCAAATAATTACTGCTGCTGTATTTGCCATGGCACGGTATTCTGACTCACAGCTGGATCTGGACACCGTTGGTTGCTTTTTAGCGCTCCAAGAGACTAAGTTCCCTCTAAGTAGATACAATAGCCATATGTGGATCTTCGTGTGTCGATACATCGAGCCCAATCTGCATCTGAAAAACCTAGTAAAGTAGTGTTAGGTGGACGATCAAATGTTAAACCATGTGATAAGGTGCCTTTAGCATAACGAAGAATCCTTTTTACTAGCCGGAAGTGATCGGTTGTGGGATTTTGAAGAAATTGGCTAGCTTGGTTAACGGCATAGGAGAGATCAGGACGGGTAATAGTTTGATATTGTAGAGCGCCCACGAGAGAGCGATAAAGAGTAGGATCATGGAAAGGGTTGCCGTGAGAGGTGAAAACATCTTTGGATGTGAGAGGAGTGGCAACCGGTTTTGAGTCAAGTAAACCGGCTCGAGTGAGGATGTCGTGGGCATATTTAGATTGGTTTAGAAATAGACCCGTTTTTGTGTGATGAACTTCGAGTCCGAGAAAGAAATTTAGAGAACCAAGGTCCTTAATTTTAAATTCTTTGTTTAAACATGATGTGAAGTTGTTGATGAAATGTTCATTATTCCCGGTGATAATGATGTCGTCAACATAAACAACAAGATAAATTAAGATACCTTGGTGGTTGTAAACGAACAAAGATGTGTCGGCTCGAATGTTGTGAAAGCCACGATTGAGAAGAAAGGAGCATAAGAGCTGAAACCAAGCACGTGGTGCTTGTTTTAAACCATAAAGAGCACAGTTGAGTTTACACACATAGTTGGGTCGGTTTGAGTCTTCAAAGCGTGGCGGTTGTTCCATAAAAATGGTTTCGGTGAGATGGCCATTGAGAAAGGCGTTATTGACATCTAATTGTCGAAGGGACCATTTGTTAATGGTGGCGAGACTAAGAACAACCCGGATAGTGGAAGACTTGATGACCGGACTAAAGGTGTGAGAGAAGTCTAGACCCGGTATTTGAGTGAATCCTTGGGCCACAAGACGTGCTTTGTAGCGATCAATGGATCCATTAGATTTATATTTGATTCTATAAATCCATTTAGAACCAATAATGTTGGTGCTAGCGGGTCGAGGAACAAGGGTCCAAGTTTGATTAGCATGAAGAGCTTTTAGTTCGTCATGCATTGCTTGAATCCATTTAGCATTTTTTTAGAGCGGTTTTGATGCCTTTTGGAATGTGGGAAGTGAATAGAGAGTGATGTAGAGGATGAGTGGTGGTTTGAGAGATATTAGCAAAGTGTTTGGGTTTGAAGATCCCGTTCTTTGCACAAGTGATCATGGGATGAGTGTTAATGGGTTGGTTGGTAGTGGAGTTTGTGGATGATGCGGAAGGTGAAGTGGGTTGGTCGATTTGGTCGGATGATGGAGAGTTTTGTGGGCCGGATGGTGGGGAGTTTGGTGGGCTTGAGTGAGTAGAGGGTTTGTGTGCCGTGGATAGAGGGGCAGATGGTGGGCTGGGTGGAGGTGAGTGAGATGGGCTGTTGAGGGGTTCATCGAAAGGGTTAGGGGGCGGTATGTCATCACAGAAAGGTGTGGTTGGTTTGGGTGAGTTGGAGGATTTTGGTATTGTTGGTGAGGGTGTTTGAGGGTTGGTAGGAGTGGGTATGTGTTCCTCAAAATTGGTAATGGGTAGGTTAGTATTATTGGTTGTTGTCGAGTTTTGGTGAAAAGGGAAAATGTCTTCATCAAATTTTGCATGTCGGGTTGTGTAGATACGACCCGATGTTGGTTCAAGACACCGAAAACCTTTATACTTAGGACTATAACCAATGAATATGCACGGAGCACTTCTTGGTTGAAGTTTATGTTTTGTGTAGTCTCTAAGGTAGGGAAAAACAAGACAACCAAAAATACGCATGTTTGAGTAAGTGGGTGGTTGGTTGAACAAAACATCAAACGGAGATTTATTGTCAAGAAGTTTTGTGGGTAGGCGATTTATAATATAGGTGGCGGAGGTGAAGGCATCAAACCATAGGTTGGGTGGAGCTTTGGCATTAAACATCATAGCTAGACCGGTTTCGGTTATGTAACGGTGTTTTCGCTCGGCCCTCCCATTTTGTTCGGGTGTGTGAGGGCACGATAAGCGATGATGTATGCCGTGTTTTTGAAAACATGTTTGCACTTGATGATTGGTGAATTCGGTGCCACCATCACTTTGAAAAACTTTAACATTAGATGAGAATTGATTTTGAACAAATGTTAAAAAAGTGGTGAGGATGGTAAAGAATTCGGACTTGGCTTTTAATGGATAGAACCAAGTGAAGCGGGAATAGTCATCGATGAGGATGACATAGTATCGATAGACATCTGTGGAAAGCACGGGTGCGGGTCCCCAAAGGTCACAATGGATGAAGATGACATAGTATCAATAGCCATCTGTTGAATAAACATCTCTTGATTCTCGGCATTGGCCAAGAGATCACGAAATGAGGGAGCCGGGTGAATGGTTCTTTGAGAGGTGGAAAAATTTTCAAACGAGGGGCCGAGTCCACAAAGGAACCAATGGCGTTTGTCCTCATCACTAATGGGATGACCTATAGCCGAAAGTTGGTCGGCTAAAGCTTTGAACTTTCGACCGAATTCCGAAACCGAAGAGGTTCCTTTTTGAAGGGTTCGAAGGGAGTCTTTGAGAATGTGGATTCGTTCAATAGAGGAGTGGCTATAGGCATCGGCTAGGGCTTTCCAAACGGCTTTGGCCGTAGTATGTCCAATGGTTTCGGCCATGGTTCTTCGGTTAGGGTAGAATTGATTAGGAGAAGAACTTTCTGATCGGCTATTTGCCAATTCAGAAAATCGAGGTTGACCACAGGTTTGTTGTCGGTTAGAATAGTTTCGGGTAGTGAAGGGGTGTCTCCGGTTACATGGCCTAGAAGTTGGAGATAGGAGAGGACCGGAGTAACTTGTTTCTCCCATGGAAGATAATTGGTTGAGGTTAATTTGATGTTAATTAGGTGACTAAAGGAGTGGAGAGGGATTGAAGTTGGATTGGTAGCCATGGGAGGAGTTTAGGAATGGACCGAAAAAAAAGAAAGAAGAAGATTGCTAGGAGAAAGGATCTTGCAATGTTTTAGGCTGATACCATATGAAATCACAATGGCCAACTTAAATTTCATTGCAATATTACAACCCTTTAAATACAAATGACTAGACTAACAATATGGAGAGAATTACTCCTCTAAGCTATGGAACTATTGACTACATAATTACACTATTGACTACATAAACATTGACTACATTAATGAGTAGGAGAATAGTGCTCCATGGAATATGCTATTGTCTAATAAGTATAAAGGTAGGTTTCTGTATTATTTTTTATTTATTTAGTTTGATTGATTGAATTTGTTTGTTTTGTTTTGATAATAAAAAGGGTCGTGATAATTGTTTGTCACAAAATCACTAGTGTCTATTTCTTTCTTGATTCAATTGAAACCATCAATATTTGGGTACCAAAAAAAGTACCATTAAGTTTCAACACACAGTTTCCATCTACTTCATCTCTTTTTGGGGTGATACAAGACTCTCCACAAATATAGGGGAATCCATAAAAAAAAAATGGGAGATTGCGTGAACGCTCAGAATTACAGAATTCGGTACCATGATGGAAGAAGAAGAATCTCTCATCCTTGGATAAGGTCAATGTGTGTACAATATGTTATTTCCGCTCCTGATGTCGCGTTAGCAATTCCCATGAGACCCCCCGTAGTGGGGCGTTATTTGTGCCTTTTTTTAAATATATCGCCCCCAACACCGTAACATAGGGGCGCTATATTGTAATTTGGGGTTGGGGCTTTATTTTTATAACGCCGAGATTCAAAAGCTTCAACCAATCAAATACGGACACGTGGCACGAGTTGGAAGATCAAACGGTCAAAAATTTTGACCGTTGCCCCCATTTAATTTTTGAACGGTTATTTTTTGTTTCCCCACTATATATATATATACACACACACAATACTTTTTATAAAAACACAACCAAAACAAAAACCACACACCACACACAAACTAAAACACAAAACATGTTTCCATATGGTTCACCGTTCGGGGTCCCGGGTCGCCCGGGTGCGAGGCCAAACACTACGAGGCCAAACACTACTACTCCGCTGCCACTCAATTGGGGCGAGTTTGACGCGAACACAATGCAATACGCGCAACTTCTTGGCATGCCCGGTCAATTTTTTCCTCCACCAAACATGGCGGGTCAATTTTTTCCTCCACCAAACTATGTCCAACCTTCTCAAGAGGAGCCCGATTCCGTACCAGAAACTCAAGACGAACCACGTCAACCCGAGGGTTCTCAACGGGGGCGCGAGCGCGGGAGACGCTCGCATAAAAGGAAAGATGCTACCGCTCCTCGTCAAAAAAAGCAACAAGAACGTTGGGAAAGAGAAGAGGAGTATGCTTTAGCGTGAGCCTGGCTCGACATATCCGAGAACCCCGAAGTTGGTTAGTATTTTTTTTGTGTTTATATATATATATATATATATATTTATAATGTTGGTTAGTATTTTTTTTTTGTGTTTATATATATATATATATACTTTAAAATGTTGGTTAGTATTTTTTTTTTGTGTTTATAAATATATATATATATATATACTTTAAAATGTTGGTTAGTATTTTTTTGTGTTTATATATATATATATATATATATATACACTTTAAAATGTTGGTTAGTATTTTTTTTGTGTTTATATATATACTTTTTAATCGTATAATATTTTTTTTGCAGCAAACTATCAACATAGCCCGTTGTTTTGGCAATTTGTGTTATTTTTATTCCTGAAAAATCATTTATTTAATATTTTTAATCAATTTGTGTTACTTTTAATCATAAATAAATCATAATAAATTCATTTTTCAATACTTTTGCACCAAAATTTTATATAAATTATTTCTGTCCATTTAGAACAGAAATACAAATTTTAATTTAAAAATTCTTTAATTTTAATATTTTTAGATATTAAAGTTGTATTTTGACAAATTGAAATAAATAGATTAAATATTCTATTTTTTAAGAAAATAATTTTATAAAAATTATTTTCATACTTAAAACCTTATAATGTGACCATCTTTAAATCTAAAGTTTACACAAAGACTTTTGTTTATTTATTTATCGAATTTCTCTTATTTGTTAAACAATTTAATTATTAATCAAACGAATACTTATCCCCAATTCGAAACCCTAGAAAATACTTGTAGACTAGAAAGACTTAGACTTATTTGTTACCTTATACATAGGGTAATACTTGGTAACTTTGGGGCTACACTTATTCTTTTTCTCGAGACTTAATACTTTGCTAAGGTGAGTTTACGTAACCATGTTTATGCAATTCTTTATACTTGCAACATTATACTTAAGCAATTCTACATACATGTCTAGTTGTAAACTTTAATGCCTCATGATTTAGACAACAACAACAGTTAGACTTAAACTTCAACATACATAATCATTAGCTATGGCCAAGCCGGCGATACTCAATAATAGATCTATTGGATTGACAATCCCACCTAGATTCGTTGACCATCTTTTATGGGGAGCGCGGGTAATTGTTATCGTTCCAACGTGATATTAAGGTGAACCGTGGATGACGGGATGGACCTAAACTAGTCGGAGGTTTGATTATGTGCATACAACACAACATGTTTATTCATGTA
Organism: Ambrosia trifida; assembly: GCA_028751855.1. NCBI lineage: Eukaryota > Viridiplantae > Streptophyta > Magnoliopsida > Asterales > Asteraceae > Ambrosia > Ambrosia trifida. The sequence continues at coordinate 63,540,458 of CM054124.1, read as the reverse complement.
GACTTAAACTTACAATAAACATTTGAATTGCTAAACTTTTATTCTTAAACTTAATTGCTTGACATGGCTTATGTTTCCTCACCAACTTCTAGTTGACCCCCCATTTTTACAACTCAACAGGAAATAATAATGCTTGAAGTCTAGTGAGTTAGCATGAGGAGAAAATTTGAAGTTTATGCTTTGTTTGGCTTATTGATGTATTAGAATTTCATTCAAAACTCATTATGTATTTTCAATTTTGGATATTTGCACTTTAAATAAATTTCAATTAAAACTTGAATACCACGTGCTACTGTATACTCATTCTTACGTGACACCTCGATGTTTCCGCCATCGGTTGGGGTGTTACAGATTGGTATCAGAGCCTTCGTTATAGGGAATTAGGTTATTAGGAAAATAATCTAGTCTATAACCATAGGATTATAACCAGTATTTGCTCCTTTTACTTGCTATTCTCTATCTCCCTCCTACTTCTTATCCCTACTTTAATCCCTACAAGAAGATTGCTCTCCATCACTGGATCTACTCTTAGACTAATAGGACAAATCCCCAGGTTTAGCCTGAACCACCTTGAGATCTCGTCGAAATTCTAGAATTTTAATAACGAACACGTGCAATCTGGAAGGGTGAATGTAACACCCCAACCGATGGCGGAAACATCGGGATGTCACGTATTGATGATTGTTCAGTAGCTCATGGTGAATAATAGATTCCATTAAATGATTTAGATGAATTACATACAATTGTTCTAGAATTTGTACATCAAATTGAATAAATCTATACACGTATCTTCAAGCATCAATTCAAATCTTCAAGCAAATAGAACCTGAAACATGTTAAGTTGAAAATGTTTTGGGTCAACAAAAGTTGGTGAGAATTACATAGGTTTTTGATAATTGAATAAAAATGATGTGCAATTCATGTGTCATGTCAATCTAGTCCATATGTGAGAACATACTAGAAATAAATCGAGTGCATAACCAACCCTGATGACTGTTATAATATGATACATACCATACGCTCATGGTCCAATAATGTTATACGATAACAAACACCCACGTAACCTTTGTAGGAGGCACGTATCCGGGTGGGATTGTCAGTCCAATAGATCTATCAATGTATACCGCCGGCTGATCAATGTTAATGATTATGCTAGAATGGTGCTTACTCTAATCATGCTCAAGACATAATGCAACATAGAAAACACATAGACACATTGATGATTGAATTGCAATGATGATGTTATAAACATGTTTCACCCCAAAAATAGTGATAAATAGAAAAGGGGCTATGTAAAACTCACCTTGGTAAAATGTTATATCTGTTGAGAAATGTGTTGACCAAATGTATCAAGTATCACCAGTGTTGATTCGTGTTAGATTGTTCGGTCAATGATAAAAGTCAACGACGAACAAGATTATAAAAATTAGAGTGTTTCAGAGAGAATTGGAGGTTGAGAGAGAGTTGTGAGCGAGTGATCAAGGTTCAGAAGGCCTCAATTTATAGGGTATAGCTCTGGACATTCGAATTGGAAGGTTTGACCAAAGATTAAAGTTCACGCGTGTTCTTTGTTAATTTTGGTATCAATTGATTGTTAATACGCGTGAATCCGAGTCGTATAGGGCCGATAATCACGCAACAATCCATGTTTGTATAATTGATTGCTGAATCAAAGGTTTGGTAAAAAAGTTTAATCCAACTGCTGCTGCTGCGCGACCATTAGGAAAGAAGAAGGGAGAGCTGAAAACGAGTATAAATATAAGTAAGTCTGAGTTAAAAGCAAATTGAAGGGTGTGGATCAGTGGATAACACGCGTGTGTTGTGTGCCCTTGGTGTCCGGTTCGAATCCCGGGTGAAGCGGTTCCCCCGTTTTTTTTTAAAGTAAGGAAAAGGGAAAGGGGGTTGGGCCATGTTGTTTGGGCTTGGGGGTCTGGGCCAAGTTGGGCTAAAAGGAGATGGGGTCTTTATTACAAAAAATCAGATTTGTGTGTAGTATAAATACATATATATTTTTTTTTTAAAAGCTGAATTATAATTATTATTATTATTATTATTATTATTATTAGAAAAAAAATGCATTATATAGATGTGTATATATATATATATATATATATATTGTGAGTTAGGAAAAGTAAATATAGACTTGGGCACCTTAGTATAGAATTAAGGATAATAAGGGCTTTTCGTATAAAAGTTTCGTGAAAATTTTGCGATGTTACAGTCTCCCCTACTTTTAGGAACTTCGTCCCGAAGTTAAGAGAAACACTAGGTTTACAATTGGTCAACTACCGGAACCTTGATAAAATTTCACACTACCTTAACGTACCTGTAAATTCATGATTACGTTCCGGACCGTAATTACCAATTTACCTTACGTTAGGGTTTTGCGTCCTTTTATGACTCTACCGATTGTTGAGCAGGTCTGATAGTCCCCACTAGTCGTTGAGCAGGTGGTAGGGCCTCTCCCGACTGTTGGAAAGACATGATGACCTCTACCAATCGTTAAAATAGGTTGTTTGGTAGTCAACTAATTGTTGTACAAGTAAGCAAATATGATTATTGTTATAGCAATCAGTTCATATACAAACAAGCATGCACACAGATGTTATAATAATACTTGAATTTATTATCTGATTCAAAAGTGACAATACATGAAATTAAAGAGAAAGTAAATATTCAAATGGTAGGGTTTGATGTTGAGTAGTTGGAGGGTCTCAAGCGGGATTATTTGGAGCATCAAGAGCGTTTGTAGCAGGGATTCGACAAGCTTCTGCAAGATGCCCATACCTCTGACAATTGGTGCACTGTCGACAGGGTACTTGAGTTGGATGGTGATACTGGCAGGTGTCACACTTAGGTAGGTTCCCATTGTATTGTTTCTTGGTGGGTGGGGCAGTGGTGTCTATTGCAAAATTCCTGACCTTGTTTTTCCCGTTGGTTGAGGCCTCAGTTTTGATTTCGACGGCAGGTTGGGGAGTATCCTTTTTCTTTTCCCCTTTACGAGTCAGGGTTCCTGCCTTCACATGGTTATCTGTTAGGGTGGCAGCCAAACGCTTTGCTTCCTCCAAGGTAGCAGGGTTCCTTCCCCACACTGTGTCTTGAATCTGCATCGGTAAGCCACCAATGTATTTTTCGATCGCAAGGGGCAAAGGGGTGACTTTGTGGGGTAGCAGTAAGCTAAGTTCGTGAAAGCGAGTGTTGTAAGCAAGGTTTTCCCCACTGTCTTGAGCAAGATCATAAAATTCGTCTTCCAGTTTCTTGATTTCATTACGAGGACAGAACTCTGCCTTCATAATGTCTTTAGCTTGATCCCAGGTTAAGGCTAGTGCAGCTTCAGCTCCGCGAGTGCGTTTTTCTTCATTCCACCAAGTGAGTGCTCGCTTATGAAGAACACTCATGGCATAACGGACCTTAAAGTTGTCGGGGCATTCACTGTTAATGAAGGTATTTTCAATGCCCTCAAACCATTGTAGGAGTCCTGTAGCTCCTTCTTCACCGCTGAACTTTGGAGGGTTACAAGAGTTGAAATGTTTAAGGGTGCAAGCTTGGGGTCCATTTCCATTGCCATTCCCGTTCCCATTGTTGTGACCATTCCCGTTGCCGTTCAATTGGATGACCTGAGCAAGTAAATTGGGAACCAGAGTTGCGATTTGCTGCGCCATTTGTTGAGAAATGATCGCAGCCAGTTGAGCATCGACCCCATTGTTGTTGTGACCAGGACCTTGGTCATGACCATGGTTGTCACTACCTTCATCGTGGTTCTCACCAGTGCTGTTGCGAGTGCTGCGACGAGGAGGCATGATCTGTAATAGACACAATGAAATGAATGAGAGTTTATATAAGGAATGTAATCATTTATTCATTAATTAAAACGAATAAACGAAAACGTTGACTTATCAAAGATTCTAAATTCTAATAACATATGAAGACATGCTTTAGCCTATAAGTGAACACTCATCCCGAGAATTCCCAGGTAGGCATCCGGGTCCCTCGTCTGATTGGGATATATGCGCAATGCCAGCCTAGACAGAAGACTCAGAATACAGGCGTTCACCCTTCCAGATTGCACGTGTTCGTTATTAAAATCTAGAACTTCGACGAGATCTCAAGGGGGTTCAGGTTAAACCTGAGGATTTTGCCTTATTAGTCTAAGAGTGGATCCAGTGATGGAGGGCAACCTTCTTGTAGGGATGAAAGTAGGGATATGAAGTAGGAGGGAGTTAGAGGATAGCAAGTAAAAGAAGCAAGTACTGGTTAATTCCTATGGTTATAGACTAGATTATTTTTCTAATAACCTAATTCCCTATAACCATGGCTCTGATACCAATCTGTAACACCCCAACCGATGGCGGAAACATCGGGATGTCACGTATTGATGATTGTTCAGTAGCTCATGGTGAATAATAGATTCCATTAAATGATTTAGATGAATTACATACAATTGTTCTAGAATTTGTACATCAAATTGAATAAATCTATACACGTATCTTCAAGCATCAATTCAAATCTTCAAGCAAATAGAACCTGAAACATGTTAAGTTGAAAATGTTTTGGGTCAACAAAAGTTGGTGAGAATTACATAGGTTTTTGATAATTGAATAAAAATGATGTGCAATTCATGTGTCATGTCAATCTAGTCCATATGTGAGAACATACTAGAAATAAATCGAGTGCATAACCAACCCTGATGACTGTTATAATATGATACATACCATACGCTCATGGTCCAATAATGTTATACGATAACAAACACCCACGTAACCTTTGTAGGAGGCACGTATCCGGGTGGGATTGTCAGTCCAATAGATCTATCAATGTATACCGCCGGCTGATCAATGTTAATGATTATGCTAGAATGGTGCTTACTCTAATCATGCTCAAGACATAATGCAACATAGAAAACACATAGACACATTGATGATTGAATTGCAATGATGATGTTATAAACATGTTTCACCCCAAAAATAGTGATAAATAGAAAAGGGGCTATGTAAAACTCACCTTGGTAAAATGTTATATCTGTTGAGAAATGTGTTGACCAAATGTATCAAGTATCACCAGTGTTGATTCGTGTTAGATTGTTCGGTCAATGATAAAAGTCAACGACGAACAAGATTATAAAAATTAGAGTGTTTCAGAGAGAATTGGAGGTTGAGAGAGAGTTGTGAGCGAGTGATCAAGGTTCAGAAGGCCTCAATTTATAGGGTATAGCTCTGGACATTCGAATTGGAAGGTTTGACCAAAGATTAAAGTTCACGCGTGTTCTTTGTTAATTTTGGTATCAATTGATTGTTAATACGCGTGAATCCGAGTCGTATAGGGCCGATAATCACGCAACAATCCATGTTTGTATAATTGATTGCTGAATCAAAGGTTTGGTAAAAAAGTTTAATCCAACTGCTGCTGCTGCGCGACCATTAGGAAAGAAGAAGGGAGAGCTGAAAACGAGTATAAATATAAGTAAGTCTGAGTTAAAAGCAAATTGAAGGGTGTGGATCAGTGGATAACACGCGTGTGTTGTGTGCCCTTGGAGTCCGGTTCGAATCCCGGGTGAAGCGGTTCCCCCGTTTTTTTTTAAAGTAAGGAAAAGGGAAAGGGGGTTGGGCCATGTTGTTTGGGCTTGGGGGTCTGGGCCAAGTTGGGCTAAAAGGAGATGGGGTCTTTATTACAAAAAATCAGATTTGTGTGTAGTATAAATACATATATATTTTTTTTTTAAAAGCTGAATTATAATTATTATTATTATTATTAGAAAAAAAATGCATTATATAGATGTGTATATATATATATATATATATATATATTGTGAGTTAGGAAAAGTAAATATAGACTTGGGCACCTTAGTATAGAATTAAGGATAATAAGGGCTTTTCGTATAAAAGTTTCGTGAAAATTTTGCGATGTTACAGTGAACGCCTGTATTCTGAGTCTTCTATCTAGGATGGCATTGCGCATATATCCCAATCAGACGAGGGACCCGGATGCCTACCTGGGAATTCTCGGGATGAGTGTTCACTTATAGACTAAAGCATGTCTTCACTATGTTATTAGAATCTAGAATCTTTGATAAGTCAACGTTTTCGTTTATTCATTTTCATTAATGGATAAATGATTACATTCCTTATATTACCTCATTGTCCTTCATTCATTCCATATCTCATTGAACATTCATTGTGTTTCTTACAGATCATGCCTCCACGTCGCAGCACTCGCAATAACAGTGGTGGTAATCATGAGGAATGAAATAGCAACAATAACAACCACGACAACCATAACAACAACAACAACAATGGTGTCGATGCCCAACTAGCCGCGATCATTTCCCAACAAATGGCGCAACAAATAGCGACTCTGGTTCCTAACTTGGTGGCTCAAGTCATCCAGATGAATGGAAATGGAAATGGACATGGAAATGGACATGGAAACGGCAATGGAAACCACAATGGGAACGGGAATGGTCTCCCAGCCTGCACAATCCTCCTAAGTTTAGTGGGGATGAAGGAGCTACTGGACTCCTACAATGGTTCGAGGGTACGAGAATACGTTCATAAATAGTGAGTGTCCCGATAACCTCAAGGTCCGTTATGCTATGAGTGTTCTTCACAAACGAGCACTCACCTGGTGGAATGAGGAAAAGCGCACCCGTGGAGCCGAAGTCGCACTGGCTTTAACTTGGGATCAAGCTAAAGACATTATGAAGGCAGAGTTCTGCCCTCGTAATGAAATCAAGAAATTGGAAGACGAGTTTCACGATCTTGCCCAAGATAGTGGAGAAAACCTTGCCTACAACACTCGTTTTCACAAACTTAGTCTACTGCTACCACACAAGGTCACCCCCTTGCCTATTGCGATCGAAAAATACATTGGTGGCTTACCCATGCAGTTCAGGACACGGTGTGGGGAAGGAACCCTGCTACTCTGGAGGAAGCAAAGCCTTTGGCGGCCACCCTAACAGATAACCATGTGAAGGCAGGAACCCTGACTCGGAAAGGGGAAAAGAAAACTGTTGCGAAGGATACTCCTCAACCTGCCGTTGAAATTAAAACTGAGGCCTCAACCAATGGAAGGCGCAAGGTCAGGAATTTTGCAATAGACGCCACTGTCCCACCCAACAAGAAACAATATAACGGGAACCAACCTAAGTGTGACACCTGTCAGTATCATCACCCAACCCATATGCCCTGCCGTCAGTGTTCCAATTGTCAAAGGTATGGGCATCTTGCGGATGTTTGTCGAATTCCTGCTGCAAACGCCCTTGCTGCTCTGAATAACCCTGCTAGGGACCCTCCAGCTACTTAACAACAAGCTCCACCGTTTTAAAAATTCTATGTATTGACGCTTTTGATTCAAGTATTGAAATTTTTGTCTTTTACATGAGAGTCGTTTATCTAGTATGATCACAACACTTGGATGCATGCTTGTTTGAATGTGAACTAATTGCTACATTAATATCTTAACCATACTCGTTATACTTATAAACTTGCTTACATAAACATACTCAGCGATTGGTAGAGGCACTACTAGAAAATAGACCTAATACAACTTTTTATAAGCAACCTTTTTCAAATAAGTTGCATTTGACTCTAATGCAACTATATTGAACATAAAGGTTGCATTAGAAGAACTAATGCAACCTTTTTAATAAAAAAAGTTGCAAAATCATATTTCATTTGCAACCTTTTATTTAAAAGTTGCGAATATTATTAAAAATTGCAACTTTTTTCTTGAAAGGTTGCAAATAGGTTGCAAATGCAATTAAAATTTGCAACTTTTGTTAGAAAGGTTGCGTCGTGATATTTTAAACACAACTCTTGCTTTAAAAGATTGCATCCAAAGCTACACGATGCCATATCATTATGTATTTACTTATTTGCCACAAAACTTTTACAAAATGACACAATAATGACACCTATCATGGTCATCCCTATGCTTTAGTGAACCCCGATGGAGTGATTCCTATTACGAATTTCCAACATCCAATGCGGTTTTTAATTCATAGAGCCATAACACAACCTGCAACATAGCAAGATGATAGGTTTAGAAAATGGTGTTGCCTGTTGAGGTCCAAGAACAAATTAAAGTGCTCACAAACTAAACTAGTTTCCTAAAAAAAGGAACACGTAGAAGTTCAAATTCAGTGCATCTTTATCTTTATGTGAAAAAATGAAGACAAGGACCAGAATATAAAACTAAATGAAAGATCATTACATAAAATAAATTTCTTTCTTTTTTAGTTGATTTAATTTCGGACGGCGGGTTTTCCCCGAAAACTGGTGTGAAATTATTGGTGGATCCAGGTTACTCTCTGAATATTCCTTTATCTAGTGAGTACTTCAAGAGTGCTCAGATTTGATTTGTTGGCCGTTCAAAAACAACATTTTTAAATAATGTAAACACTCGGAATATGTTAAATAAATTCTAGTAAAAAATAAATATAATATAATTATTAAATATTTGAAACTAGAAGTCTAGAACGGTAGAAATAGATAGGGTAATATATTATTAATATAGATATTTAGGGGATACCTCTAGTCGGCAGTTTTTATACCTCTTCGAAACCTTCAAGCGAAGCTTTCATCCATTGAATTAGCCTTTTTGATAAATTGCTTCACTGATAAACGGGCGTACAAAGGACATCGATCATCTTAAAGCCGCTTCTCTTTTGCTCCTATTGACTTCTTCAATTGGTTTGGTTTGATTCGCGTAACAAGGTATCAATCGAACATCCTTTTCGATCGAACATCATACATAGACACCTACATCTGTTAGGATGTGTGCTTATGGTCTGTTAATTGTGATTTGGTTTATGCTTGTGGTCTGTTAATTATGACTTGGTTTATCATTCCTACTGCTAAAACTATAATATTGGTATGAACTTAATTCTGAAAATGTTTCTGGTAGTAGCATAAACTAGACTCAATTCATTAGAATCATGTCTTTTAATATTAAAATTAGGTCATCAAGCCTTTCAACAGTCGGGAGAGGCCCTACAACCTGCTCAACGACTGGTGGAGGCTATCGAACCTGCTCAACAATCGGTAGAGTCATAGAAGGACACAAAACCCTAATGTAAGGTAAATTGGTGATTGCGGTCCGGAACGTAATCATGAATTTACAGGTACATTAAGGTAGTGTGAAATTCTATCAAGGTTTTCGGTAGTTGACCAATTATAAACCTTAGTTACCTAGTAGTTCATTTAGTCTTTCAATAGTCCATCAACTCATTTCTTTTAGGACTCCTGAAACTTAATGCTTTGCTAGATTCTTATTCTCCTTGCGATTTCAAGACACACCTAATCCTACCCTCCTATCCAAATTATTTGAAACAAGATTTTTTTTATTCATGTCGTGTCCTAACACAAAACTTCCAGACCACACTTATCCTGATTTCTACCCAATCACCTTCAACCCTATGTTTTCAATAAACTTCGGGACGAAGTTCCTAAAAGTAGGGGAGACTGTAACATTTCGCATTTAATTTTGTGTACGTTACGATTATTATCGAATAAAACGCCAAATTTTTATCAATATCGTGCCCTTTAAAAATGTTTCGTGACACATTTGGACCCCTAGCATCATACTATAAGCATATATTATTATTATATTATTGAAATAATTGTTTAAAAAAATGCCTGGGCCGGGATTCGAACCCGTGCCCTAGGCCGGTTCAACCTTTTAACACAAACACACAAACCAGCTGAGCCACAAGCCTATATGTGTTAATATCCCAACGTTATTAAAGATAACACTTCCCTTGAATATCCCAGTCAAACCACGAAAGTCAAAACCCAGGGAGCCGACAAATTTGATTCAAATTAACGCGTCTTTGTGCCGATTATGGAAATGATATTAACGAATTGATTGACCAAATCATCATACGCGTCAATTCTAGCCTTCAATTACGGATAATCATTCCTTAATAAACCAATTTTTCGCATTTAAGATAACCCTTGGTCAAGACTTTCAATTCGACAATTAAATCTATTAATCTATAAATTAGACCCTTCTTGAGAACCTAAAACCACCGATAAACAAACCCTCATACCCAAATTATCCTTAAACACTTTCAAAATCTGCAAATTCGACTCTGTTGACGTTTTCTTTTGACTTTTCGTTCGAAGCTGAAATCTCTTTGTAAGTCCTTTTTGCTTGGTGGGTTTTGTTTTTCGGGGGTCAACAAGCAATAGCCCCATCATTTCAGGGGCTATTGGATGCTAATTGACCGCATTAGAAAACTAGGGTTCATTGTATTCGAATTGGGGAAGATGACTCTGCCCAGTAAACATACAAAATCATTTCTGTATCAAATAAAACAACCACCTGCTCTATAGAGCAGATGGTTGGGTGACATGTGCTAATTAACAGAACCGGCTTTGGTCTGGTGTTCGATCCCAGGCATCAACTTTTCTTTTCTTTTTTGTAATTTATGATAAATCCTAATCAGCCTTTATAATTAATAGAAATCAAATCATAATGTTCTCAGGGTCTAGACCAGTTGGTTAGACTTGTGATATTAAACACGAACCGGTCCCAGACCCGGGTTCGAATCCTAGCTTGAGCAAAACATTTTTCTTTCTTTTTAGATTTATACATATTCACTAGTATTTTTAAAAATGGTTTTAAAATACTAAAACTTCTTTATAAATTCTACAAAAATTATTATATGTTATTCTAATAGAAAAGTTTAACATACAATTTTTAGTTTTCCAAAAATTATTTATTTATTATATATAATAAATATTTCAAGTTTATTCTATTATAATTGTAAAATTCTATAAAAATATCAAAACGATTATATAAATTCGCACAAAAATTATTCTGAGTTTATATAACATTAAACATTTCTGAAATAATTTTTATTCCTAAAAAATCATTTATTTAATATTTTTAATCAATTTGTGTTATTTTGAATCATAAATAAATCATAATAAATTCATTTTTCAATACTTTTGCACCAAAATTTTATTAAATTATTTCTGTCATTTAGAATAGAAATACAAATTTTAATTTAAAAATTCTTTAATTTTAATATTTTTAGATATTAAAGTTGTATTTTGACAAATTGAAATAAATAGATTAAATATTCTATTTTTTAAGAAAATAATTTTATAAAAATTATTTTCATACTTAAAACCTTATAATGTGACCATCTTTAAATCTAAAGTTTACACAAAGACTTTTGTTTATTTATTTATCGAATTTCTCTTATTTGTTAAACAAATTAATTATTAATCAAACGAATACTTATCCCCAATTCGAAACCCTAGAAAATACTTGTAGACTAGAAAGACTTAGACTTATTTGTTACCTTATACATAGGGTAATACTTGGCAACTTTGGGGCTACACTTATTCTTTTTCTCGAGACTTAATATTTTGCTAAGGTGAGTTTACGTAACCATGTTTATGCAATTCTTTATACTTGCAACATTATACTTAAGCAATTCTACATACATGTCTAGTTGTAAACTTTAATGCCTCATGATTTAGACAACAACAACACTTAGACTTAAACCTCAACATACATAATCATTAGCTATGGCCAAGCCTGCGATACTCAATAATAGATCTATTGGATTGACAATCCCACCTAGATTCGTTGACCATCTTTTATGGGGAGCGCGGGTGATTGTTATCGTTCCAACGTGATATTAAGGTGAACCGTGGATGACGGGATGGACCTAAACTAGTCGGAGGTTTGATTATGTGCATACAACACAACATGTTTATTCATGTAGACTCAAACTTACAATAGACATTTGAATTGCTAAACTTTTATTCTTAAACTTAATTGCTTGACATGGCTTATGTTTTCTCACCAACTTCTAGTTGACCCCCCATTTTTACAACTCAACAGGAAATAATGATGCTTGAAGTCTAGTGAGTTAGCATGAGGAGAAAATTTGAAGTTTATGCTTTGTTTGGCTTATTGATGTATTAGAATTTCATTCAAAACTCATTATGTATTTTCAATTTTGGATATTTGCACTTTAAATAAATTTCAATTAAAACTTGAATACCACGTGCTACTGTATACTCATTCTTACGTGACACCTCGATGTTTCCGCGTCGGTTGGGGTGTTACAAAAAGTAAGTAAATCCGACGCATGTTGGGCCATGGAGCTCACTTGGTTAGCGGTAGGGGGTTGATGTTGATAAGGAAAATAGTCAATCCATGAATAAAAGGTAAGAGGGTATGGTTTAGGTATGTGTTGTCCTAGTGCTGGGGGCTTTGGTTTGTCGCATGCATAAACTAGTTGTTGAGGTGGGTAACCATAACTAGAGATATAAGGTATAAAAGGAAGAGGCAGTGAGACATGGGAAAGTGATTCAGTGTTGGAGGTTGAATTAGGATCATGGGGTTTAGAGATGTTAGGGAGCAACTTTGATGGGGCCGGTGGTGGTGGAGTACTAGAGAGGGACAAGGGGTCGTGTTTGGTGACCGGTGGTGTTTTAGGACCGTAAGAGGTAGGCGAGTCAGGCGAAAGTTGGGAAGATAGGTAAGTGATGCGGTTACAAGGTTGGGCTATGGTTCGGTGTGGGTAACAAGTTGGTGTGAAGGGTGCTCATAGGTTAGGACGTTGTTGTTTGTGATTGAAGAAGCGGAATTAGATGGGATAATGGTAGCTTGTCGATCGAATATGGTGTGAAGGGTGCGGGTTTGTTCGATTAAGGTTTGGAGGTAGGTGTCTTGTTAGGCAATAAGTTGCCGGAGAAGATCCTTGGTTATAGGGTCATTGAGTTCTTCCAAAGCCATGGAGGCTAAGGCTCAATGAAAGCACCAATTGATAGGTTTTACAAAGAAAAGCCTACAAAACTTCCAAGAAACATCAAGATAAAAGAGGGATCAAGCCAAAGCTTTTCAAATATTTTTCATTCATGTTCTAAACAAATGTTAATAGGCTTATATATAGCCTTACACTACTTGAATGGAAATGTGCAATGCAATAAACAAGGAGAACATGACTCATGCAAACTACCCACTAACAATTAACTACTTACCCACTAATCTAGAATAAATTAACATTTTAGAAAAACAAGGAATCAACACATGCAGTAAACTCACGTAAAGGAAATATGCACTAATGGTAAACATGCACCAACACATGATGACAATGAACATGGGAACATAGGACCGGTTACGTATCACGGTATCACATTGATGCATAAAAACGGATTGGCGGTATCTATGATGCCGCTAAATTGGACCAAGGCATCACCTTGATGCCGCTGAATGGATTTAAGGCATCATAGATGCCGCTAATTCAGTCCAAGGCATCAACCTTTTCAGCCAAAGCAATTCTTGTCCTCAGACCGAACACACTCACCCAGAAGTCTAGCAGTATTACGTCAGAACCAGCCATTTTATGTACTTACGTGTTGATGATCGTTAATTGCATGTGAAATGAGGTACTGATTGGTATTTATAACTAGGGAGTCGGCGACTCTAGTGCTTATAAGAAATTTGAAGAAGGTCCTCAAGGCTTCTAGTTCTACCCTTGATATCACTGCATACACCATCCAACTTAAATTTAAAAAATAAATTAAACATACGTGATCACTACGCTCTTTTATTTACTTTTGTTATTATTTTCATTTTTATTTACATATTTATTCATACCTTCAAGGAAATTAATATATTAGATGGCAGCACATACAATGGATCATATGTAACCTTCAAGGAGTGGTTTGTTATTATTTTCATTTTTATTTACATATTTATTCATACCTTCAAGGAGTGAGTAATTCAAATGAGGAGGTGTTAGATGTAAAGGGTATCAAGGTGATGCCTTGCATTGAATTAGCGGCATCTATGATGCCTTAAATCCATTTAGCGGCATCAACCTTAACCTTCTGGACATGGCAGGGCTGCAAATGATTGGCATGAGGTGGTAGGGTGATACCGTTAATCCAAAGAGAGGCATTACCATTTTTACTTTTTTTCTTGCATGGCTACCAATTGCACTTTGTAAAACTAAAATCCTTCCATTTTTGCAAAGGATTCAACTTTTTTAGTTACATTCATATTTATCTTGGCATATTATATTTTTCTATATATATTTGTGAAATATAAAAGGCATAAATAGCTGAGACGAAGCTAATTGAAATGCAGTGAACAAATAGTTTCTAAAGCATCCAAAAAGATCACAATCTTTAAAGCATAACTAATAGCGTATATTAGTATAGGGGAGATATAAAGTACAAAGCTTATTTAATATGCGAAGCATAGGAAGGAATCTGGGCCGTAGATTAGGATTAGATGGAGGCGATGGTACTAGATTAGATAACTTTACTTTCAACCTTTTTAATAGCTTGTTAAATTTTCACAAAGATATTTTTTTAGAGATTGCAGTTTCATCATTTTTTGTTCATAACAAATACCATGCATTTTTTGTTGGAAATTTGTATGTGAATGTGAGTTTGGTTTGACCCACATTGGTTTGGGAGATGAAAAGGAGATGAGTTTATAAGAAAAAATTCTGAACCAACGCGACTCCCGCACGACCCCCGGACACGAATGCAGCTCCAAAAATCTGGGTCCACGTGACGCTGGGCTTTACTACCCGACTTAAGTTGCAGTTAATAGTAATTAAGCGTGTTTAATTGGATTAATAACGAATTAAAGAGGCTGCAACAGTTTCATTTTCTTTTGGTTTTCTTGAGTCTACATAAACATGCACTAGTGTGCAAAGAAAGATATACTATCACTTGCAACCTATCATGCACATAGACTAGAAAACTTTCTGATCATTCATGTCACATACACACACATACAGAAACTTAGTAGCAGCCAACTTCTGGTTATTTTTCAGGCAAGTGGGATAGTCCGGCAATGCACCATCACTGTTAAGAACCGGTGTACCCTGGGAACAGACCGGGAATCTGTTTAAGGGAATTGTATTAAACACAAGCCCGGTTAACTTCTATCATTTCATTTTCTTCTAGATTTTGCTGCAACAAGCACAAAAATTCTGATACCTGCGAGCTTCATGTATGAGAGGCGTTGCGTCGATTACTATGTAAGTTTTATAAAATTTTTATGTTGGAAGTTGAAAATTTTATAGAACCTACATATAAAGAAGCTTTAAACAATGTTGAGACACCAAAAACACCAAGAATGGTTTTCACTAATGAGCATAAAGATTTACTTAAAGAAGGACAACAATGGATGAAAGACACGACATCTTCATGTACTGTGGCAGCAGCTCTCTTAGTAACGATGGCATTTGCAGGTGCATTTACTCTCCAGGTGGAAAATCAAGATGATGGCAAACTGATTTTCTTAACCTTGAACACGTTTATGCTTTTTATCGTATCAGATGCCGTTGCATTATTTTCTTCATCAACATCAGTGTTGATGGTTTAATTTTAGGGATTCTTACTTCCCGATATGCAGAAGATGACTTCCTTTATGCCTTGCCAAAAAGATTGACGATTGGACTTCTTTCGCTATTCATGTCGATAGCCGCAACTATGATTGTATTTAGTTCGGCTCTTGCACTCGTACTTAGAGGTAAAGTTACATGGGTTGCAGCTCCACTTGTTATAGCTACGAGTATTCGTGTTTGTTTATTTGGCTTGTTGCAATTTCCATTACTTGTGGAGCTAGTTAAATCTACATATGGCAAAAGCATTTTTCACTGGCAGAATCCTCGAATGATTCATTAGCTCGTTCCCAGCTCCTTTGGAATACCATATGGGTGTTACTGAATTAATCACCAAACCGGTTTAATGGTCTAATATACTTATGTTTATTGTTAATGGTCAAGACTTATTTATGTTTTAGTATCATGTATTGGGCCGAAGGCCATGAACAACTGGTTTGGTTTGTATAAAGTGCACTTGAGCAATGTATGTGTTGCATGAACTTGAAGGATAGTGATGGCTATTTCAAAATCGACTATGAAATAGCCATCTTGATGCAATCCTTGCAGTTTTATATAATATATATCACGATTGATTTAAAAAAAATATGAATCGATGTATCAGTTTCAAGGCATTGTTTCATGTGTCAGTTTCAAGGCAATGTTCAACGCTTCTATGTGCAAGTAATATTTCTTGAAAACATGCAATTCCATTTGGTTGATAATATATAGTCTAACCATATAGGGACGACATGTCGTCCCTATAGGTGGATCTATAGGGACGATTTTTGTTGTCCCTATAAATGTTGTTCCTATATAGTTATTTTCTTGTAGTGACATCCCATGTGGAACATGCATGTTTTCATCTATAATAATAAAAAGGATAGGCTAACGTAAAAAAGTGATTTACACTACAAAGAATTCGAGCAATAGCGGCGACAAATGTCGCTGGTAAAAGTGGACTATGTCGATGGTAAAGGTATTAGCGACGACCAGTCGCCGGTAATGGGTCGCTGGTATTGCTCTGTCGCTATTGGCTTGGGTGTCGTCGCTAAAGATGTCGCTGGTATTAACCCTATATTATTAGCAACGACATTTTGACCTTTAGCAACAAAAAAAGTCGTCACTAATTATTCGAAGCCACGTCACCATCAGACCTTTACCAGCGACAGATGTCGCTGGTAAAAGTCCAAAAACCAAAAATGCTTTTTTCTTTATTTTTCCTAATCCCAGTTTTTTAACCTGTTTAACCTGCTGAATTTTTTCTTACCCAATACAATGACCTGCTGTTTTTTAAAATCTCACACATAAACATAAACACTTTGAGCATGAACATAAACATCAAATTTCAAACATAAACATAGATACTACAAAATACAAGTAGACATTTCTAAAGTTACCCCGGTTAAAGTATTAAAACCTAAGTTACCCAAGTTAAAGTATTAAAACCTAAGTTACGTACCCAACTTAAAGTATTAAAACCTACACCATCAAATTCATTTCATTCATCTCTCTCATCCCCACCGTCCCCATCCATGTCTTCATTGGCTCTCTTTTTTCCCGCCCTCTTCTCTATAGCAGCGTTGATTCTTTCCATAACAATCGGGTCTTGCAACAAGTCTTCAAGTATTTCCTACAAAGTAAGATATACATCAGAACATAAATTGGGAAAAAAATGGCGACATTTTAAACACGGCTTTGACATTTTTATTGGCGACATTTTAAACGTGGCTCTGACATTTTTATTCAAAAAGCAGTCCCAAAACGGGGACAACCCGAAATTAATTTCTAAATCAATTTCGGGCGGGTATTTCTAAGCTCGTTAAGTCTTAAATGATTGAAAAATTTCAGTAAAGCAATTGGTCAAGTTGATATCTGCTATCATATTTATACAAACATACACATGGATTTGAAGAATAGTTGCTGTATATACTAACCTGTATTACTGATCAATAGAGCAAACAAAATAAGTCCGCTATCTAGATATGGCGTATGTGATTGAAAATAACGATTAATTATCTAGGATAAACGCCGGGTTGAAGCCACCTGTCGAAGTGTGCTGTTACAAAACGAAAAAAACAACACCACAAAAATATTATACAATGATTAACATAAAATTAAAGAGTTTTCTTGTTAACGTAGCAACATAATGAATCACTATTGTGTTTGTATAAGAACTAAAACAACACTGAAATTCATTATTTTGTAACTTTTAGCGCAAATTATAACAAAGCTTTTTAACACATGAACAAACCAAATTACATCAACTAATGACACAGATCAAATAGAAGTAAAGACCATCATAAAAAATTAAACAAATGGACCCCGAACACGAACATTGTTCATTTCCAAGATTGGCTTATGTTCTATGTAACTTTTAGCGCAAATTATACTTTTGAATGTTGTTATCATACATTTACAAAAACAATGGTTTTTTTTTTTTTTTTTTGAACGGCCAACAAAAATTATTATTAATCACCAAGGCTAGCGGGGAGCTAGCAAAACACCCATATACAAAGTATCATAACAAAAGAACACCACCTAGAAAAACTAGTACATATACACTACAAGGTTCGACAAGTCACAACTACACCACCTATTCCATAAAACTCCTTGTTTCGCCATTGTTTTGCACCATAGTACCTCCTCGTCTTTATTACGCCGATAGTTCTTTGTAGAGAAACTACCTTTTAAGGGGATACCACCTCGTTCCGATTGTGAGATAATTGTCACCCAGTGCCACTTGCCATGCAAAAGGAAGCCATGTTTCCTTGATATCCACAGATTGTTATGCACCCCAAAAAACCACCAAAGTGAAGCCGCGAAAGGCTGCAGCAGAATTTAAAGCAGCGCATACAGCAGCCCCAACCCAGCCCCAGACCCATTTATCGCCCACAGCAGCATCCCAACCCATCGAAAGCTTCAGACCAAACCCATTCGGACCAAAATGACCCGAAACAGGACAGAAAACAGCACCACAACTGACCCAAACCAAAGACGACCCAACCCAAAAACAATGGTTTGTACTTTGTATTATATCATTCAAACTAAATGAATCATTGAGTAAACTAATGCACTAAAATAACTATAACCAAACTAGATAAAAAAAACTTAATATCTGTTATATAAATTAACAAACAATAGGTGAATTAGTTTACATAACAATTTTAAAGACATTATTTTAGTTTATTAATTTGTTTCTACAAAACAAACGCAAGTGAAAGATCCGGATTTAAAGGGGCCCATACACACACAAACCTAAAACAAACTTGAAACAATTCACAAGCTGCTGCCAGCTACAACTCTGCAACCACAGGTTTTAGACGGAGCTGGCTCGAGCAAAAAACATTCTTTTTTTTTGAACGATCAACAAAACGCCATTTATTAAACCACCAAACCGCTAGCGGGATAATAGCTACAATCCCCAAACAGCAATACAACAAAAACCAAAGGAAATTACAAAGCATAAAACTAACCACCAACATTACAGAAACCACCAACATAACAGAACTCAATCAAGGCCTTACCAACCCACTTTGAATAACTTGAAACCCCTCCAAATCTGCCAGTCCAGAGCCGAACACCTGGACCTAGTCTTTATCCACATAAAGCTCTTAGATTTAATCACACCCATTGTCTTGGACAAATCGAGCAAAAAACATTCTAAATATTCGAACTTCGCTCCTCAAACTTTACAATTACTATTACTTTTACACAAACCTAAAACAAACTTGAAACAATTCTCAACAGGAAGGTATTAATCTTTTCTCAAAATTAGAGTTACTAAACTAAATTTAGTCAACAAAAATCACTTATAAACATCAAAACAAACACATTTCTCACTTATTAACAGTGAAAAAACATAAAAATAAAAGATTTAAAAACAAACCTGTGAGAAGAAGCTGGAGGTTGTTGGAGTGGGGTTGTTGTCAGAGGGTTCTTGAAGCCGGTGGGTTGTCGGAGGTGGAAGAAGTCGGGCCGGTGGGTTGTCGGAGGTGGAAGAAGTCGGGCAGAGACGAGGGAAAGGGTTTATTGTGGGAGATGA
The DNA here is from genome assembly GCA_028751855.1 of Ambrosia trifida. Classification (NCBI taxonomy): domain Eukaryota; kingdom Viridiplantae; phylum Streptophyta; class Magnoliopsida; order Asterales; family Asteraceae; genus Ambrosia; species Ambrosia trifida. Next base: position 63,521,049 of record CM054124.1, on the reverse strand, counting down.
GATTTTGGGATTATTGTGGGAGAATGTGAGGAAAGGGAGGGGAAATACCCCGCCAATAATTTTTGGGGTTTTAGCGACGACTAGTCGCTGCTAAAGGTGTCGCTGCTAAAACCCTAAGTACGATAAAACCTCGTCCGTAGGATCATGCCGTTGATCAACGGTCAGATTTACTGATCATCTGGATCTACGCGGGTCGCTGGTAAAGCTTCCGTCGTTGCTAAAAGTGTCACTGGTAATGCTAAAATTTCTTGTAGTGTTATTGTACAAAGCGTAAGAAACAATATGGAGCGTATGATTAAATTTGATAATCAAGGGCACAATGGTAATTTCTTAGCGTCATTAAAATTCCACCCTCATTTTTATAACGGCCATAACTTTTTCATACAACATTATTTTTTAAAAAAAAAATTACACCATAAACAAGTTTTTCATCCTCTTTCATTTCCATACCATATTGTTATACTTTAAAAAAAATGTTGGGTTGAAAGTACTTGCGTCTAAATGTAAGCACTTGATATTATTAGTTGCGTTTAAACATGCCTGAACCCGAACAAGTCTAGTAGTAATATTTGTACTTTAAAAAAAAAATTGTTGGGTTGATAGTACTTACGTTTAAACATATCTGAACCAGAATATTTAGACATGTTTAAACGCAAGTGTTTAAACGCAAGGTAACACTTGGTGAGTGAACCAATTCGGCTTGTTCAATTAGGCTTGTTCTGAAACCAGATATGTTGAATATAATTTTTGTTATCATTACACCAAGAATTTTGTAAGAGTGTTTCAACTCTTCGTGAACCAAGTTGGTCATCTAAGTTACCATTATTGAACGTGTTACGAGTCTCCTATTTGAAAGTTCTCAATCAATTTTGATACAGAAAGATATGAGAAATGTCAACTGGTTTGATGGTATACTCAGGGGCATAGATTATGTACAACTACAGAAAGATACGATATTTTGCCTGGATCTAATTCCATAAATTGATAATTGTGTGGTTCATTGTGCTTAAGTTTTGTATTGATACGATATTCACCAATTTAAGTCTGGACAAAAACACATCAATCCGTTTAAACATGCCTGAACCAATTAGGTTTGTTCTGGTTCAGACATGTTTAAACGCAAGTGTTTAAACATTTAGACGCAAGTATTATTAACCCAACAAATTTAAAGTACAAATATTACTACTAGACTTGTTCTGGTTCAGACATGTTTAAACGCAAGTAATAATATCAATTGTTTACATTTAGACGTAGGTACTATCAACCCAACAATTTTTTTTTTTTAAAGTATAACAATATGGTATGGAAATGAAAGAGGATAAAAACTTGTTTTTATGGTGTAATTTTTTTTTAAAAAAATAATGTCGTATGAAAAAGTTATGACCGTTTTAAAAATGGGGGGGGGGGGGGGGAACTCAACCATCGTGGGTTATACCTATTTTGCTCTTCTCCTTCTTTTTTAGAAACTCAACGTATATTTTACTCTTTTAATCTCATCAATTAATTTATTTTTTATCAAAGGCCCAAAACACTTCTTAAACTTTGTACACTATACAATTTGTACCGTAAACTTTCTCGTAATAAAAAAAGTACATAATTTTTATTTTTCTATAGAAACGAAAAAAAAAATCGATAAAAAAAAAATAGAAACTACATGCCACGATCTAAGACCATTAAGTGTGGGGGGCGGCATAGGGGCAACATCACCATGCCGGGCCTCGCTACACCGCCCCCTAGGGACGGCATGGGCAAGAGAGGCATTGAGATGCCGTTGATGCCGGGGCTATTTATTGGTTTTTAATTGATTTTTTTATTATTTTTAATAATTCTGACCAATGAGGAGACCCGTCATTATGGTGCACACCACCCCCTTGGAGGCCCATCATCATGATGCCTCTCCTCCCACTCCTACGTGGCGGCCCATCATCAAGATGCCACCCCTCTCCACACCCAATGGTCTAAGATTCTGGTTGAACCCTCCTTCATTGCTTAAATTTTTCATCTACCCACCATTAATCTCATTCATTACTCCTTCATCTACCCCTCTCTATTCATCGACCATGTAAGAATGGCTAATTACGATCATGAAATAGATATAGCGATTTACAAAGCTGCATTACGTGACGATTGGCATTCCGTTAGTCAACTGTTCGAACAACATCCAAGCCTAATGACTAAACGGATAACACACTTTGGGGAGACGCCATTACACATTGCGGTCGGGACAAATCGCTCCAACTATTTCATGGTGAAGCTTGTGGAACGTATTGCTGATTTGAGTGATATGCCTATGCATAAGTTGTTTGCAACGAATGTTTATGGAAATAGCCCGCTCCATTTCGCTGCTATGGTTGGAAATACGACTGCTGCAAAGATTTTGGTGGAGCTGGAACCGGATATGACACGAGTTATGAATCTGGATGGTAATATGCCATTGCAATTGGCCGCTTGGCATGGGAACAAGGAGGTTATAAAATACTTGCTAACGGTCACTCCAGATTTTCTTCAAGGTGAGGAAGGTGAGGAAGGTGTTAGTCCGTACACATAGGGATGGCAATGGGTCGGGTTTGGGACGGGTTTAGGTAATCCCAACCCCATACCCGATTAGGTATGCTTGTCCCAAACCCGACCCAAAACCCGTCGGGTTTGTGTCGGGTAATTACCCGTCGGGTATCGGGTATACCCGCGGGTTTCGGGTAAACCCATTAATTTTAAAAACTTACCCATTGGCTATATCCGACCAAAAACCCGTCGGGTATCTATTGGATAACTACTAACTAATTACATTTAGCATTATTAAATATATATGTAAATATTATAATGTATAAATATAAAATACTTAAATCATATAAAAACACTCAAAGCTATATATAACAAATAGTATACACTAATTTTTGGTAATTTTTAGCATAATATGGCAATCTAGATGGACAATTAGATATATTATGCATACATATTTAAAAAGATATATAAGAAATTATATTGGGTATCTAATCGGGTAAACGGGTATACTTTATCGGGTAATCGGGTCGGGTAAACGGGTATATCATCAAATCCCAAACCCGTCCCAAACCCGCGAAAAAAATAAAAAATAATCCCATACCCGGACCCATACCCGATTACCCGACCCCAAACCCGTCCCAAATGTGTCGGGTTTCGGGTTTACCCATCGGGTTCGGGTTTGATTGCCATCCCTACGTACACAGGAGTTGCTGGTGGAGATCTCATTACTCTCGTAGTTATGGCTGGATTCTACGGTAAGTAAGTCCAATGCATGAGACAACATATTTTTATTAAGCCCTGTTTGGTAGCCTCTTAATAAGGCTCTGAATTATTCAGCTCTGAATGGTTTAGCATTCAAACTGTTTGTTTCAATATAAAAAAGGATCTGAATTGTATGATTAAGAGCTGAATCATTCAGACTTAGTGCATAGCTGAACCATTCAGCAATTAATCATTCAGACCTCTTAATGATTCAACACTTAATCAACCAAACAGCCCCTTAATATTATTATCACTTAGACTATCCGGTATGCAGGGGCGAAGTATTGTGAGGGCCAGGGTGGCCCTGGCCCCCCCTGTTTTTTGGCGCAGTAGTGGAAATTTGCGATTTTCGTATGTAAATTTAGTCCGAGTTGAATCCGGCCCCCGCCGATTTGCGAACCAAGCTTCGCCACTGCCGGTATGGGGATCGATTTTGGCACGTCCTCGTCATCACTTCGTTTTTGACCAAAATCAGCCGGCCAAGACAGCTTTTGATTGGTGGAGAATTTGGTGAGCCCCCTCAACGGTAATATAGCTGTTTGTTTAAAAAGAAAAAAAAACTTTTCCCCCTCTATAAATTACATCAACTAGGACCACTACCACACTTTTTTTTTTTTTTTTTAAATCTCTTAAATCTTCTCATTTCTCTCTATTTTTTATAAAAACATCTTACCCCACTATAAAAAAAATTTGGATCCTTTCAACCCATTCAACCAAAATAACCCAAACACTCCAAACCAAACCTCAAATCAAAACGCGAACATCCCTGTGACTTTTTTTTTTTAATTTTAGGTGTATTATTAATTTTAATTACATAGTTTCATATAATTTGGAATAAAAAAAAATAATTTGGACTAATAAGAGTGGAGAACTACTCAAGGAAGACTACCGTCTCGTTATCTTTTGAGGGAGGCCCACTTTTTGGTAACATGGCATGTAGTCTTGGAAGGACTACCATCCATCACACTTATTTGTCTTCACACATTAAACATAAAATCTTTCTAACTTGGCTTTGGTGATGCAGATTTGGCGTTAGATATAATTAAAAAGCACCCATACATCGTGCTTGAAAATGACAGTAAGAGTCAAACCGCTTTGGAAATATTAGCTCAAAAACCCGAAAATTTTGCAAGTGGAAGGAGGCTTGGATTTTGGGGACGTTTGATCTATTCATGTAAATATATTACTTTAATTTAACGTACAAATTCTATATCAAAAAGATACGTAACATGATATTAAAATAAATTTAGTATGACGATCAAATATTTTATCTCCTCTAAATAGTTTTGAAAGTTTATGTTATAAGAGCAATGTTTTTCTGATTCATGGTTAATAGAATATTATTGTGATTAGTATTGTCATTATTGTAATTATCATGTTTCCATATATTTGAGATCCTAATTGATTTCTCTTGTATTATATATTGCATTAATGACAATATTAATCATAATAACATTCTCTTGATGGGTAGAGCCTAAACTACTTGAGGTGTCAGGTTTGATTCTTGATCCTACCGGGTTTTACTGATTTTCCATTGTCGTGCTTTTGGGCGGACGGGGGTCAGGATTTCCTCAGAACTGGTGGCTTGGTTGGTTCTAGCTACCCAGCGCTACCTATGGGCACGCACTTAAGATGTGTCTTCACCCAGGAGCGTATGGGGTGCTTTTGTAACCAATTGATGGGTTCGCCGGGTAGTCGAGACATTGTTTGTTGGTTGTTAAAAAATGGGTTGTTTTGAGGCTTTTTGTTGTTAAGATTCAAGTAATTTTATTCTAAGAAAAATTCAGATTGCTGATTTGGGTGAAATGCATAAGAATCTGGAATTCATATTTAGTTTTCTTTGCGTTGTCTTCTTCTTTTCACACTGCATTAGAATAATTGTATTTTATGCTACTCTTTTTGAAAAATTTGTCCGCATGGTTGTACTGAATTTGATAGTTTTCTTTTCTTTTGGTTATGGTTTTTAATGTTTTGGTGCTTTTCTTGGTGCAAGTGATACCTCTGAAGAAGAGTGAAGGAGCCAACGATGAAGAGTCAAGGATGTTTAGCAAGGTATAGTATAAATCTCTAGTTTTCATTTATATTTTATACGTACTATTCGAGAACCAAATCAATTTCTATCTTACAAATGACACGCAAATTATAAAGGAATGTTTGGATAAACTTATTTGAGTCCAAAAGGATTTTTAGTTAAAAGAACTTACTAACTTATCACTTTTTGAAAAAAAATGAGTTTTTGGAAAAGTGTTTGGATTAACTTATATGGTGGAAAAAAAACAATAAGTTGATAAGTTATTTTGTAAAAAAGTGTTTGGTTTAACTTATTTAGATAATTTGACCAAAAATGATTTAAGAAAGGGTAGGTATAAGGATATAATGAGGGCATGTAGGTAAATAACCATCAATAAGTTATAAGGAGGATCAAAAAGTCACTTCTCCCTTACTTTTCCAAAACAACTTATCACAGGCAAACAAAAGTTAAAACAAAAAGTCATTTTCCTTTTGCCAAACATTTTTTTTTAACTTATTAACTTTTTGGAAAAGTTATAAGTAGGTGGAAATAAGGAGAGCCAAACATGCTCTATATAAAAATGTAATCTGGAGCCCTAAGATATCCAAGTTGGAGAACTAAGGCCTATATATTAACCTGATGTGCGCAATAGGTGAAATCCCTTTTACGACGTGTTTAGTTAATATCACAACTATCTACTTATTGCATTATGACACATTGATACGTTGTATAAAATCGTAACTTTATATTCATAATGTGGAGTCCCATACGAATACGGAATACAATATAAAAGTTTAAAACTAGCCCTTTTTAAACCTTTTGGACCTTTTCGCTTGAACAGTTGATTGCTGCATTTTGGAGTGCCATTGGATACTTGGGTACGCTATATATGTTGTAATAATTACAACCATATATTTTTATGTGTAGGATCTTTTTGCATCTTTAGGTGGTTTAGATGTATCGCCTTTATTTCCAGGTGGTTTTGCGTTTAATACATATAAAATTAGGTAAGTCGCAATAGTGGGGAGGGAGTTTGGACCAAACCTGGTGAAGTCGCAACAGGGTGGAATAAGTTTCACTTTTTGCAAGTAAGTTATAATTTGCGGTGTCCATATGCAGAGTGCAAGATTTTTTCTGCTCCATACAACCATCAAGCCCCAAAGCAATCATTAGAAGCCGAAAGGTCCCCACTTCCCTGCAACTTCACTTTTTGCAAGGGATTCTTCAAATTCGTTACCGCTACTGCAACTTATCTTCAAACTCACTCCCCCATTGCTCTCACGTAGATCTACATGTACTTGGCAAAACCACCTAGAAATGAAGGTGGTATTACTTAACACCTAAAGATACAAAAGTTCTTTTATGTAGCAATATCATCTCTAAATTTTGACATACCTTTTGTAATTGTAGCTCCAACTGTGAGGAGTATCCATGATATCAAAGTAAATGATAACCTAAGCAACTTACTTGTAAAATGTATATGCGAAATCGTTATTAAAAAGGGTGATCACAACATAGCTTGGAAGATTTTAGGATCTGCAATAGTTACAGCTGTCAAATATGGGGCTCTTGAGCTTATTGAAGAATGCATACTAACCTACCCAGGCATAATCTGGTATGATGGTAATGAGGGTAGGGTGTTCTCTGAAGAATATTGGCTCCGCCAAGATGATAGGTTTAGTTTGTTCTGTGAAGCCATCAGGCACCGCCAAGAACGAGTGTACAATCTTGTGTACCAAATGTCCAGCCATAGAGTATTTGCAGCAACACCACATTATCGCCGCGAGAATGTATTACATATGGTTGCACACATAGCTCCACCTCATCGACTTGATGTTGTGACAGGTGCAGCTTTGCAAATGCAGCGTGAACTTCAATGGTTTCAGGTGATCATCTTGGCATCATTATTCTATCCTATACATAAAGACGGCAACAGTTGCTTCACTTTTATTGTAAGAAATACCACACTTCTTTTTTTTTTTTTTTTTTGTGCAGGAAGTCCAAAAACTTGTAACACAACTTTCCTATGAAAAAGCTTTAAACAATGATGGGAAATCACCAAGAATGGTTTTTAGTGATGAACATAAGGAGTTACTTGAAGCAGGGCAACAATGGATGAAAAACACAGCATCCTCATGTACTGTGGTAGCAGCACTTATAATAACAATGGCATTTGCAGCTGTGTTCACTCTCCCAGGCGGTACTCAAAATGATGGCAAACCGATGCTCGTAAACAGAAAAACATTTATGCTTTTCGTCATATCAGACGCAATTGCATTATTTTCTTCAACAACTTCAGTATTGATGTGTTTTGGGATTCTTACTTCCGGAATGGCAGAAGACGACTTCCTTTATGTTTTACCAAAAAGATTGACGATTGGACTTCTTTCATTGTTCATATCATTAGCAACAACTATGATTGCATTTAGTTCGGTTCTTGCACTCGTGTTTCAAGGTGAAGTTACATGGATTGCAGCTGCACTTGTTGTAGCTACAAGTATTCCAGTGTATTTATTTGGCTTGTTGGAATTTCCTTTACTTGTGGAGCTAGTCAAGGCCACATATGGAAAAAGCATTTTTCACCGGCAGAATGCTCGAACTATTCATTAACTCTTTATATATTTTAAGAACGTTAGCTGAAACCAGTGAAAGAAGTTGAATGCTTTGTTTCCCTAATATTCAACCAGTGAACAAATGTTAGTAATGCATTTTATTATTATATTTATCGTCCCAAATAAGTTTTTGAAGCTTTTCTTAGAAATTTAATCAGTATTATTGGAAATAATTTACCCCAAAATTAGAAGTCTTGATTATTAATCTCTTTTTTTTTCTTGCAAATAACTAATAAACATATAATTAAGAAACCTTAAAAGATACATTTAGATAGTGGGTAAGCGGGTAACAAGCTGCGCCGTTATCCATTTTGTATCGCAAAGCTTATCCTGCTAGACACAAACCCTTGGTTCTTAGGGCTCTGCGAGTCACTGTGGGTCTACTTTATGCACTTGTTTTAGGAAACACACCGCCTCAGGGGCCAGGGATCCAAATGTGTCAAAAGCAAATGGTAGGAACACACGTTGATTCTCTAAACAGGCTGCTTTGTGCTTAGCGAACTTCTTAGCTTTTGCCCTCAACACCGTCTGCCCGGGTACAAAGTAACTGTCTCGCAAACCTACAAAAGGAGAAACCCCTGTAAGTTTACTTATTCCTTTGTCCCCCCCCCCCTAAAACAGCAGCAGAAAGTTCTCATGTCGCAAAGTAAACTACCATAACTAAAGATTAACGTAAAGATCCATAAAAGTTGAAGAAAAAAATAGTTATGAATGGCCAACATATAAAAGCAAAACCATTCAAAACTCTACTCAAAACCTCTAGATTATAGAGCACTTAAAGAGAGGATGAAAGAATTGAAGAGAGGAATGAGGAGCAACAGCCGGAAACTAAAGGCTTGTCATTCCAAAGTGCTGTTTTGTGACAACAGTCAACGTAACAGGTTAACGACCGTACCTGTTTCATTGATTAAGTCATTATATGTACATTTTTAGATAATTTGCATACACTATACCCCCCCCCCCCCAGACTAGTAGAGCATGAGTTAATCAGAGAACTCAACATAGTGCACTTGTTTAGTCATACAACACCCGGACACACCATCTAAACAAGCATTACAAGATGTTATGCCCTCTAACACATGCTAATGCATCTCTAACACACGATTGTGAACACAAAATATCATCATGGGAAATCATTCAACAAACCCATGACACATGTGAAGCAAAATAAATGTTAATGTCGTCATCAAGAGGCATGGAATTTAACAAACTCTTACTCTTATGAAACCAGATGATATTCCTATATCAAAGGTGTACAAGAGGCTATACAACGAACAATCACAACACTATGAATAAGCCGATTTATTTTAACATAACATGTTAAGCATTGGATCATAACCAAGCTTATTGTTTTAGAGCTATACAAACATATGTATACACACACACACACGGTATACATACACACACATGACAACTACTCATCCTTGAACTAGCCACATATATACCTTGTCTAGTTCCCTACATATATGATCAAACACTTAGACATCTACACAACTCATGAATGACAAGTCCTTTCCCTTGATTCCTTAATTTCGGCCGATCCATCACTTACATGCCAAGGAAACATCATATCAATCCAACACTACTCTATGTGGATCCTAAACTTAAGGTATCTAAAGCACCTTAGCCAATCCATAAGACATCACTATCAAGCTAATATCCAACTAGTTAAACACAAGTTCATGACACCTTCTAAGACCCTAAACCTTTCCACTCTTAGAATAAAACAAACATTCTTCCACCTCCTAAGGAATTGCGGCCGAAAATTCATCACAAGAACCAACATAGGACAAGCTAGGAACACATGTATTGTCACCGGCTATCCTAACTTCTAGGAGGCCTTTATGGCCGATCCAATGAAAGCACACCACCAAGGCTAAAGGATAAGTGATGAGGGACATCTAGAAGCTCATGAGGTCAACCATTTCACCAAAGTGGCAAACTAAACAAGTTATGACACCATATTAAAGTGAGTCAACCCTCCCTAAATGTTGATGCCTAGAAATCGGCCCATGCTTAAAGCATGCTTGTCACTTCCTTGTTTGATTATGTCTTACACATTTCTTAAACCCTTTTATGTATAAGAAAACTAAACACTCCAACACCCTAAGCTAGCACACTTACCACAATTGAAATCCCTTGTTTTCCTCACCCCTTTGCTCAAAATCCACTAAGAAAAGGACAATGAGATCTTTGTCTTATGAAGGGTCACTATAACTAAGTTACACCTAAGTAGAAGGAGTAGACTTTCACCATAGGACTTACACAAGGAGGCTTGCCACATATATCACCTCTAGAACCATGTCTAGCGGCCGAACACTAAGCATGGAGGAAGGAAAAGACAACTAAAGACCTTACATGGATTAGGAAACTAACCTATGACTAGATGTAGCAAAGAGTTTTCAACATACCTTAACATTTGCCTATAAAAGGAGCCTTAGAACTCCCAAACACCTTGCACCACCCATCTCACAAACACTCATCCACTACACTCTCCTATCATTCGGCTCTTGAAGAACACACCCGAAGAGGAGCTAGTTCGAAGGAAGGATCAAGGATCAAGCTCTCAAGTAGCTTCATCTCACTTCAAATATGTAAGATCTTAACCTTCTAATCTTTTAGACACCATTCCATTCAATCTTAAGGTTCTATACCCGACCCTAAGCCTTGATCACGATCGACTTGCACACTCACACACTCACTAGGCACAAGCATGATCACTATGTAATGGTTCAATACTATTAAAAGCCTAGTAGCCGAAATCATCTAACAACTAGAACAAATCGGCCCTATCTAAGCATTGTCATCTAAATAATGTTTTGAGGCAAAGTCATGGTGTAATAAACATGTTGTCAATTTCCATAAAACAATGTTTATGCGCTATCACTATGGATAATATTCAAATAAATTCATGACAAATTCCATCTTCTATGGTGGTACTATTTTGATTAAATGTGTATTGCTTGAACCTTGTGCTTGAAAGCTTTTCGATCGTTGCATTCCCGTGTTTCCGCCTAGGCGAGGTGTGACAGATTGGTATCAGAGCACGAGGTTATAGCGAACTAGGATTCTTTGGAGTCAACTATAACTTAAAATATTTTTTGAAACGTTTTCACAAAATGCCACGAAGCCTCGCCATGCACCCTCAAACCTCAAGCCGCTCCACAAAGACATACGGGTACCATAGTTTATTTATTTATGCCTATGATTATTTACATATATGTGCATGTTGTGACAGGAAACATGGCCATTACTATCGATCTCGTTTCTTCACCCGAGTCAGAGCCAGATTACTTAGTAGATGATCCCCAGGGAGATGACTTACCTCTCACCCAGCCAGCCCCCGTGTCCCATCATAATGGATGGATATCCGAGTCTGAGATGGACATTGACTTACCTCCTGTTCAGAGACGTACTTCCGACGACGAGGCGGACGATGACACTCCACCCCTAGCTGTCTCTGACCCCCATCCTTCTGTCACCCTTTCTGTCTCATCTCCACCGGCCAGCCTAAACCCCTATTTTCGCTTAGACACTTTGAGACGTTTAGTCACTAACTGTACTCCTCGCAAGAGGATTCGACCGGCCTTAGTGATAGCTATACCTGCTAGGACCCCGATTACCCCTACTGACCCTATTCCTGCTTTCGAGCCCATCCAGCCGGCCATTCCTGAGCCTATACCCCTAGCCATCGAGGTAGGTGAGCCATCGAAGAGGCTCAAGAGGCGTTCACAGGCCCGCAAACGGCCTTACCTACCTAGTCTTACCAACGAGACGAGGAGGATGACCTCGAGACCATGAGCTTGGGAGGCTCATCGGGGAGACCCCTTGACTCCGAGCGCAGCGTTATTATCTCTCATGACGTCCAGTTGGTGGCTTTGGAGGGCCGAGTTCGGGAGCTTGAGGATCGTTTAGCAGAGGCTGAGCAGGGGAGACTAGCGGCCATATTAGAGCGATCGGGGATGGGTAGACGAGTAGAGATGTTAGAACGTAGGGCGATGGAGACAGAGAGGCGTATGAGGGAGGCTATTATATCTCTTGCTGCTGCCTTCCCACCCCCTTCTTAGATTATGGTTTATGATGATTATGCATGTGTTTGACTCATGATATTTTGTGACTATGGATGTTATGATCTAAAAACTAATTGCGGTACACCCGCCTGTTTTGTATTAAAAACCTAACTGCTTTTGAGAAATTATGAAATGATGTGATGACATGATTTATGGTTTGATTTATATGACTATGTTGGTTATGGTATGTTTGTATATTATACTCATGTTTGTTGTGTTCCATCTTTTAGTTATGCAGACCCGACATTCCACACGAATGACCGAAGGCGAGCCACTACCATCCACACCTCCCGAGTTGGCCAGGGTAATTGCCGAGGCAATTGCTCGACACGATGCAACCCAGGCCGACTCAAGCGGAGGATCTGGTGGTACCGGGCGTCGCCGAAGCGAAACGGACAACGAGGTTGAAAACTCTAGTCACGGCTGTTCATACAAAACCTTCATGGCATGCAAACCATGGAACTTTCGTGGTAATGAAGGCGCTGTAGGAATTGTCTGGTGGATAGAGAAAACCGAATCGGTCCTTGACATTAGTGGTTACTCTGAGGACCAAAAGGTAAAATACTCCACCTGTACCTTTCAGGATGAAGCCCTCATTTGGTGGAATCTGCAAGTACAAACCCTGGGCGGAGAAACGGCATACAGTCTTGCCTGGGCCGATCTCAAAACAATGCTCATGGACAAGTACTGTCCTCGAAGCGAACTACAAAAGCTGGAAACCGAGTTCTGGAACCTTGCTATGGTGGATGCCAATGTGACTACATATACCACTCGTTTTCATGAAATCTCTCGACTGGTCCCACACATGGTCACACCTGAGTACAAGAGAGTCGAGAGGTATATCTGGGGTCTGTCCCCAAAGATCCACAGTATGGTCACTGCATCGGCACCCTCCACCGTCCAGGCTGCGGTTACCCTAGCTCAGAGTCTGACCGACGACGCGGTATGCATGGGATCGCTGACTCAGAAGGTAACAGTTATCAGTGAGAGTTTTGGGAACAAGCACAAACGTTCCGACAACCGAAAGAGCAAGCACTCCTCTCACCGACCGCAGGACGCTGTGAAAGTTTTTGCTGCCACCGCTACTGAGGAACCCAAACGCAAGTACAGCGGACCTCATCCTCACTGCAGCAAATGCAACTACCATCACATAGGTACTTGCGACAGCATTCTGTGCAAGAACTGTAACCGTCGCGCTCATTCCACCGCTAACTGCATGGCCAAAACCACCAACACACCTCCTGCTAGAAACGAGTGTTTCGAGTGTGGTGCGACAGGACATTTCCGAAAGGACTGTCCCAAGGCCAAGGATCAAGCCCGTGGCAGAGCGTTTGTGTTAGCAGCCAACGAAGCACGAGATGATCCTAATGTAGTTACGGGTACGTTTCTCCTTAACAATCATTTCGCTTCAATACTCTTCGATTCCGGCGCAGATTTTAGCTTTGTGTCCATCAACTTTAAGAAATACCTAGGATTAGAATCTAGTAAGTTGGACACACCATTTACCATAGAGCTAGCTAACGGTAAATTAATCTCGTCCGATGAGATCGTTAAGGATTGTATTCGGGTACTCGACGACCACGAATTCAGTATCGACTTACTGCCTATCCAATTGGGTAGTTTCGATATCATCATTGGCATGGATTGGTTGTCCAAACATCATGCAGAGATCGTCTGTCACGAGAAGTTGGTACGAATCCCCTTGTCAAATGGTGAAACCTTAATGATTCGAGGAAGTCAGGGTTTACCCACTCTTCGTATCATCTCCTGCATTAAGGCCCAAAAGTGTTTAAGGAAAGTTTGTGTCGCGTTCCTAGCACATGTCGTTGAACAAAAAGCTAAAGATCGGAAACTAGTGGACATCCCAGTGGTGCGAGATTATCCCGAAGTCTTTCCAGAAGACTTGCCAGGACTTCCACCACCACGACAAGTCGAGTTTCATATCGATCTTGTTCCGGGAGCTGCCCCAGTAGCCCGCACTCCGTATCACTTAGCACCATCCGAGATGCAGGAATTGTCCAATCAACTTCAGGAGTTGCTAGACAAAGGTTTCATTCGTCCGAGTTCTTCCCCGTGGGGAGCACCTATCCTGTTCGTGAAGAAGAAAGATGGAAATTTCCGTATGTGCATCGACTACCGAGAGTTGAACAAACTGATGATCAAGAACAAGTATTCGTTACCAAGGATCGACGACCTGTTCAACCAGCTGCAGGGATCCAGCTACTACTCGAAGATCGATCTACGGTCAGGATATCATCAGCTACGAATCCAGGAAGACGATATCCCGAAAACTGCATTCCGAACTCGTTATGGGCATTACGAATTCCTAGTTATGCCATTCGGATTAACGAATGCTCCGGCAGTTTTCATGGACCTCATGAATCGTGTCTGCAAACCCTACTTGGACAAATTCGTCATTGTCTTCATCGACAACATCTTGATCTATTCACGAACTCAAGAAGAGCACGAGCGACATCTACGATTGGTGTTGGAGTTGCTCAAAAGTGAGAAATTATATGCCAAATTCTCGAAATGCGAGTTCTGGATTCGAGAAGTCCATTTCCTCGGTCACGTTGTGAACGAGAAGGGTATACAAGTTGATCCTGCAAAAAATTAAAGCGATCAGGGATTGGGATGTGCCCAAAACACCCGCTGAAGTGCGACAATTTTTGGGATTAGCCGGTTATTACCGACGATTCATTGAGAATTTTTCTAAGATTACCCAACCATTGACTGTCTTGATGCAAAAAGACAAGAAGTTTGATTGGGGAATCCGACAGGAGAATGCGTTCTAAGTATTGAAGGACTGCCTGTGCAGTGCACCAATTCTTTCCCTTCCCGAAGGCACTGATGACTTCGTAGTTTACTGTGATGCTTCGCATCAAGGTCTTGGATGTGTACTCATGCAAGGGAATAAGGTCATTGCCTATGCATCCCGACAACTCAAAATTCATGAAAACAATTACGCTACTCATGACCTAGAGTTGGGTGCAGTAATCTTTGCACTTAAGATTTGAAGGCACTACCTTTACGGTACCAAGTTCACCATCTTCACCGACCATAAGAGCTTACAGCACATTTTCAACCAGAAGGAGTTGAACATGCGACAACGCAGATGGGTTGAACTGTTGAACGATTACGATTGTGAGATTAAATACCATCCGGGCAAAGCCAATGTTGTGGCTGACGCGTTAAGCCGGAAGGAACGAGTTAAGACCCTACGTGTGCGTGTACTAGGTCTAACCATCCATACAAATCTCACGACCCGCATTCGCGACGCTCAACAAGAAGCTCTGAAAAGTGAAAATTTCAAGAACGAGTCACTATTTAAGATGGTTAATCTATTGGAACCAAAATCTGGCGGCACAGTATATTTCGCCAATCGGATTTGGGTGCCACGGTTTGGTGACTTACGTAATCTAATCTTGGAGGAAGCTCACAGGTCTAGATACTCCGTACATCCTGGTGCTGACAAGATGTACAAAGACGTAAAGGAACTTTACTGGTGGCCCAATCTAAAAGGTGAAATCGCCACATACGTGAGCTGATGCCTTACTTGTTCAAAGGTCAAGGCTGAGTATCAAAAACCATCTGGTCTGCTCCAGCAACCAGACATTCCGGTGTGGAAATGGGAACAAATTTCCATGGATTTCATCACCAAACTACCTAAGACGTCTAGTGGTCACGAAACAATTTGGGTCATTGTTGACCGGTTGACTAAATCCGCGCATTTCTTGCCGATTAAGGAAACCGACAAGTTGGAGAAACTTGCCAAGTTGTACATCAAGGAAATTGTAACTAGGCATGGCGTGCCTGTTTCAATCATTTCTGACCGAGACAGTCGATTTACCTCCTGATTCTGGCAAACACTGATGGACGCACTAGGCTCTCGATTAGACATGAGCACAGCCTACCATCCGCAAACAGATGGCCAAAGTGAATGTACAATCCAGACATTGGAGGACATGCTCCGGGCATGCACAATCGATTTCGGTGGAAACTTGGATTCACACCTACCATTGGTTGAATTTTCCTACAATAACAATTACCACACCAGTATCAAGGTTGCCCCCTCGAAGCCTTGTATGGACGCAAGTGTAGATCTCCTCTGTGTTGGGCAGAAGTTGGAGACAAATATTTGACTGGCCCCGAGCTTATTCAGGAGACCACCGATAAGATCTTCCAGATCCGTGATCGCTTGAAAGCAGGTCGAGATCGTCAAAAGAGCTACGCTGATCGCTTTCGTAAACCACTCGAGTTTCAGGTTGGCGATAAAGTACTCTTAAAAGTCTCACCCTGGAAAGGTGTACCACGGTTTGGCAAACGTGGGAATCTCAATCCCTGATACATCGGTCCATTCGGGATACTTTCTAGAGTTGGTCCCGTGGCATGCAAACTCAAGCTACCCGAAGAGCTGAGTAGTGTTCATGACACTTTCCACGTATCCAACCTAAAGAAATGTCTATCCGATGAATCTTTGATCATTCCTCCTGAAGAAATTCACATCGATGAGCAGCTCCACTTCGTCGAGAAACCAATCGAGTTGACAGATTGGAAAGTCCAAAAATTGAGAAGGAGCCGCACTAAACTTGTGAAAGTCAGATGGAATGCAAAGCGTGGTCCCGAATTTACATGGGAACGCGAAGACCAAATGAGACACAAGGACCCAGCTCTTTTCCGCGAAACTACTAACACTAGTAGGGAAACTCGATTTCGCGGACGAAATTCCCAAACCAAGGGGAGAATGTGACAACAGTCAACGTAACAGGTCAACGACCGTACCTGTTTCATTTATTAAGTCATTATATGTGCATTTTTAGACAATTTGCATACACTATACCCCCCCCCCCAGACTAGTAGAGCATGAGTTAATCACAGAACTCAACATAGTGCACTTGTTTAGTCATACAACACCCGGACACACCATCTAAACAAGCATTACAAGATGTTATGCCCTCTAACACATGCTAATGCATCTCTAACACACGATTGTGAACACAAAGATCATCATGGGAAATCATTCAACAAACCCATGACACATGTGAAACAAAATACATGTTAATGTCGTCATCAAGAGGCATGGAATTTAACAAACTCTTACTCTTATGAACCAGATGCTATTCCTATATCAAAGGTGTACAAGAGACTATACAACGAACAATCACAACACTATGAATAGGCCAATTTATTTTAACATAACATGTTAAGCATTGGATCATAACCAAGCTTATTGTTTTAGAGCTATACATACATATGTATACACACACACATGGTATACATACACACACATGACAACTACTCATCCTTGAACTAGCCACCTATCTACCTTGTCTAGTTCCCTACATATATGACCAAACACTTAGACATCTACACAACTCATGAATGACAAGTCCTTTCCCTTGATTCCTTAATTTCGGCCGATCCATCACTTACATGCCAAGGAAACATCTTATCAATCCAACACTACTCTATGTGGATCCTAAACTTAAGGTATCTAAATCACCTTAGCCAATCCATAAGAGATCACTATCAAGCTTATATCCAACTAGTTAAACACAAATTCATGACACCTTCCAAGACCCTAAACCTTTCCACTCTTAGAATAAAACAAACATTCTTCCACCTCCTAAGGAATTGCGGCCGAAAAGTCATCACAAGAACCAACATAGGACAAGCTAGGAACACATGTATTGTCACCATCTATCCTAACTTCTAGGAGGCCTTTATTGCCGATCCATTGAAAGCACACCACCTAAGGCTAAAGGATAAGTGATGAGGGACATCTAGAAGCTCATGAGGTCAACCATTTCACCAAAGTGGCAAACTAAACAAGTTATGACACCATGTTAAAGTGAGTCAACCCTCCCTAAATGTTGATGCCTAGAAATTGGCCCATGCTCAAAGCATGCTTGTCACTTCCTTGTTTGATTATGTCTTACACATTTCTTACACCCTTTTATGTATAAGACAACTAAAGACTGCGACACCCTAAGCTAGCACACTTACCACAATTGAAATCCCTTGTTTTCCTCACCCCTTTGCTCGAAATCCACTAAGAAAAAGATAAGGAGATCTTTGTCTTATGAAGGGTCACTATCACTAAGTTACACCTAAGTAGAAGGAGTAGACTTTCACCATAGGACTTACACAAGGAGGCTTGCCACATATATCACCTCTAGACCCATGTCTAGTGGCCGAACACTAAGCATGGAGGAAGGAAAAGACAACTAAACACCTTACATGGATTAGGAAACTAACCTATGACTAGATGTAGCAAAGCGTTTTCAACATACCTTAACATTTGCCTATAAAAGGAGCCTTAGAACTCCCAAACACCTTGCACCACCCATCTCACAAACACTCATCCACTACACTCTCCTATCATTCGGTCTTGAAGAACACACCCGAAGAGGAGCTAGTTCGAAGGAAGGATCAAGGATCAAGCTCTCAAGTAGCTTCATCTCACTTCAAATAGGTAAGATCTTAACCTTATAATCTTTTAGACACCATTCCATTCAATCTTAAGGTTCTATACCCGACCCTAAGCCTTGATCACGATCGACTTGCACACTCACACACTCACTAGGCACAAGCATGATCACTATGTAATGGTTCAATACTATATTAAGCCTAGTAGCCGAAATCATCTAACATCTAGAACAAATCGGCCCTATCTAAGCATTGTCATCTAAATAATGTTTTGAGGCAAAGTCATGGTGTAATAAAACATGTTAGCAATCGGTTTATGATCAAAACTAGTACTAATACACTTGTAAAATTTAAAAGTTTTCTTGTGAGTATAAAGGCAATCGAGTCTCCCTTAAAATGAACCCAAGTTGATTTCGAAACATTTATTATCCTTTTACAAACATGGAACGGCCTAATAGAAGCCACTAAAGGATCGATTACTAGACACATAACATGAAAATGCTTCGGCTATAGCTAATATACATATGTTAATAAGAGCCGAAACATGTGTTGACTATAAATGGACTTAAAAAGGGTTCCACACATATGTTAAGCAATGTTTTCTCAAAAACCAACCACACATGGTGATTTGGGGCTAATATACGGCCCAAATACCCTATGTGAGGCCCAATATAGTTCACCATGGACATTACATACCGAAACAACAAAGTTTTGGAACTATATGTTTGTTAGAACATTAACAAGTATCATGAACAATGAAACACACTAAACACAAAGGTCCACAAGTGTCGGGTGAACAATTTGTACGATAAACAACATCCGGATGACTTACCGTGTCCATAATGATCATAGGGTATCATTTGTCAGGACGGTGATCATCTACTAGTTCACTAGACCACACACGACTCAAATAGGTGAGTTTTCTATGGCCCCATTTTACTATTTTACATTTAGGGGGAAATACATGCATCAATACGTGTGTCAATTTCAAGTGTGTGTACATTCTAGCATGACTACCATATGGAACATGAGACATTTGGTTCATGAGCTCACCAGTCCTCGTACATCGTTCACTGTAACCATTAGCTAGACATTTTGCCATGGAACAATTTAATAGATCTATTGGGTTGACACCCCCACTCTTGGTTAGTCGCTCTAACCAGCCACATGCAAGAGAGTGATAGTATTCTACCATACATACATTGTCTTTAGTGTACAATGCA
The DNA here is from genome assembly GCA_028751855.1 of Ambrosia trifida. NCBI lineage: Eukaryota > Viridiplantae > Streptophyta > Magnoliopsida > Asterales > Asteraceae > Ambrosia > Ambrosia trifida. The sequence goes on along the minus strand of CM054124.1, from coordinate 63,501,440 downwards.
CGAGGCACCACAGGCACGAGGTTTGGTTACAGGACTCATGGTTCTCACAGTGATCATTTGCTTAGCTAGCTCATGATTGGTCAAACACGGATGACACGTTCATTTCACAGTACATTCAAAACCCATAGACTCACCAACATTATTGTTGACAAAACCCTTTATGCATGTGTTTCAGGTAACTAATGGAGGGCCACCGAGGATTGAGGGAAGGGTTCGAGCATGCACACCGTGGTATCACTTTGATGGCTTTTGTCAACTTCAAAAGGCTATGTTGTCAATTTTCATAAAACAATGTTTATGCGCTATCACTATGGATAATATTCAAATAAATTCATGACAAATTCCATCTTCTATGGTGATACTATTTTGAGTAAATGTGTATTGCTTGAACCTTGTGCTTGAAAACTTTTCGATCGTTGCATTCCCGTGTTTCCGCCTAGGCGGGGTGTGACATGTTTATATATGAGCCTTTTAGGTTAAATTGTGGATTTAATAAACCCTCTTCTAAAAAACCATCTTTAGCACATTCAACCCTTCTGCTTCCATAAAACTTCAACTTTTAACATTCTTTTAACTTTAACTTTTAGCCTTGTAAACTAACTAGTTTTTTTACCGGCGTCGCGCGTTGTTGCGACAACCTAGCGTTTGTGACTTCATTTCAAGCGTTACGATAATGACACTAACACGTTGCCGTGCGCGGCGGGTCATAATGCAACATCTGTTCTATACATGCGGGGCACAACGTACGACGGGGATTCTATGTATTGTACAAACGATACGTATTAAATATAACTAATACATATAAACCCAACGCTTCTCCGCGGGAGTATCTTCGCTTTTCCCCGTGTAACGTAGCAAGACTTTGGTCATTATCAGTTTGGCAATTTTCGATAATGACAAAACATCAGCAACGGTGTCGTTGATATAGTGCAACTACTATAGCACATGATATCACCATTATGTTTGTTAGTGCATCCATCATATGTGTGTGACTAAGTGAGTGGGAGAGAGAGACTTGGTTAATGCGAACAATATCATTTAGCATCACTTTTGAAAAATATTAATCTTGAAAGTTCAAACATTAAAACAGGACTCCACCACTAAAAGATAAAAAATGGCTCCGTCTATTGGCACCCCCCACCTTCTATTTTCACTCCCTCAAAGCGCCTCGCTTAGGCCTAAGCGAGGCGCTTTGAACTCATTCCGAGGAGGTCAGTACGAGGGGGCAGAAAAAGCTGATTTTTAATTCGAAGCGCCTCGCTTAGGCCTAAGCGAGGCGCTTCGGATCAAAATTTTTTTTTTTTGGTCTTTTGAGTTAGTTTTTTGTTTTTTTAATATAATTATTATAAAAAATGTTCTTTTGACAAACGTCTGGCTAACCTGAATTTCCTTTGGATCAAAATGTCAACTTTTTCCTGCCACCCTCGTATGGTTTGGCTAACCTGTCCAGTTATCAATCTCACTGTCCAACAACTGAATTTTACTTGCTTGCATGAAAAGTAATGATCAGGAACATTCCAAATAACTGTCCAATTTCAGCTTTTGTTTAACTCATGATAGATCCACCAAATCATTTGTTCAAGTTCATTTCACCAAAAAAGGCATAACTGTAATGATCAGAAACATTTCAAATAACTGTTCAATTTCAGCTTTTGTTTAACTATTGTAGCAACTTCCATAGAGAAGTTATCAATCTCACTGAGATGATATATTCTCTTTAGGTTTTGGAATTAATGAGACAACTTTTCAGTTGTTATCCGAGAGATAGCGGTCAACGATGAAGACAACCTGAAAACAACCGGATACCATGGATCTGATAGATTCAAGCTAATTAAACTCATATCTCAAGTCGGTGCAAGTTATGTTGTAGCTCATATGTTATTATCTCTTCTCTTATTCTCTCTTTCTCAGGTTCTCGATGGATTATTGCTCTCATATCATGCTCAGAGAGATTTAAGCTAATTAAACTCATATCTCAAGCCGGTGCAAGGTGGACTTAAGCACCTGAACGGGAAGTTGAAATTTTGAATGATGTACGTCGACTGCACCGAACACACTACAATTATTCACTATTTTATACATACAACACAACTTCATCGTTGACCGTACTGTTCTTCTTGATCTTGATCTTCACACTTGCTTTTGACAAATCCATTGTTGTTTCCATAGACATTCAAGCAAACAAACAAACAAAAAGATGTTCGATCGGTCTTTGACAATCCCTTAACTAGTACTACCTGAATTCAAAAGGAGGCAAATCGTTTGAAATGGTGAATACATCTTCTTTGACAGAATTGGGATCATAGATTGACCAACTTGTCATAGAGTTTTGACTTCCCATATATGCTTGTTTTGTATCTGGTTCCATGTTGTTTGGATGATTTGCATGGAGGGTTAGAGAAGGGGAAGAGAGAAAGTTAAGGAATATTATATAGGAATTGGAGAAGACTATATAAGATAGAAAGAGTAATAATGGTTAGTTAATGTTCGGTTAAAGTATTTCGAATGTTAAACTGATAATATAATGTGAAAGTATTTAATCTATAATGTGAAAGTATTTGAGGACCACGTACAATGATTCCTCAAAGTTGTACAAAGCTGGATGTTTTTACTGGAAAACCAAAACGAGCAATAAACGAAGCGAAACGGAAAGATATGATTTTCTTGGCTTGGAAACAACTTAAAAGAACCAAAAATGAATTAAAATTATTTTTTGGTGATTAACAGATAATTTTAAAGAATTAAAAGAAATTCAATTTTTTTTAGAAAAATGCCAAAACGCCTCGCTTTGGTCAAAGTCTATTCACTTATGTTTTCTTTATTTAGTATTCGTATGCATAGTAGTCCAGCAGACCGCTTTTGGTTTGTTATGAAGGCATTGCCTTCATTTCTGCGACTCACAGCTATCAATATGATTTAGAGTTCAGATTGTCCGTTGATCCACCATGTGCTAAGGCCCATGAGGTTTATCTCGCTTTGTTCATTTTTGACAGGCCTTCATTAGACCACATCGATCATCGTTTACTCCCACACCATCCTTGCTCGAGGCTAGGATAGTCTCTCTGGTGCGGAGGCACCTCCGGTTTCTAGGGTCTTCTAAGAGCCCCCTTTTGATTTAACGTTTAATTTCTTCTTTTATTTAACACGTCATTTTACGGTATAAAACCATGTTTTTAGCTCAGTTTTGTGTGAATCATAGTTCACACTTTCCCCGTGTGGTTCTATTCTCGTTTGTATTTCAAATAAGCGAGACGCGTGGTCCTTGGTTATCCATGAACTTTCTCGGATCATTATGATTTAGTGTGATGCATAGTTCACATTTACTCCTTAGACTTTCATGAGTTTAATACGAATTGTGTGACACATAGTTCACATTTGCCCATAGGCTTTCACGAATTTATTATGATTAATGTGACGCATAGCTCACATTTTCCCATAGGCTTTCATGAATTTATTACGAGTCAAGTTTAAGTGTAACTTAACCTTAAGCTTAGCCCTAATCTTGGCTTTTGTCTTACCACAGTACGGGGTTCCCGTTGGTATACGAATTGGCCCTCGGGTACGGTTTAGACTCGTTAAAAGTTTACCCTTTAGATGAGGTTCAGAGTGGTTTATGATTTAACCTTTCGCTAAGGTTTGACGTTTAATGCTTGATTGACTTCCCATTCAGGTTCGAGTTTGACTATGTCTTAACGTTCAATTAAGGTTCAAGTTTCCTTACAGTTTAACCTCTCCTCAAGGTTCAAATGTGATTATGACTTGATCCTTTGATTAAAGTTCAAGTCTACTTACGAGTAAATTCCCGATTATGTCTCAAGGTGATCCTTATTTAACCTTTTGGTTAAGGTCCAAATTCATTTAGGAAATTGGCCTTTTATTGTGGTTTGAATGTATTTAGGACTTAACCTTGGACTAAGGTTCAAGTCTATTTGCGTGTTAACTCTTAACTAAGATTTGAGTGTGTTTACGACTTAACCTTTGATTAAGGTTCAAGTCCTTTTTATGGATTAACCTTTATTGAGGTCCGAATGTGATTATGACTCAACCTTTGATTAAGGTTCAAGTCCCTTTTACGAATTTAACCTAATATAAAGGTTCGAGTTTTATTATGACTTAACCTTGTTTAAAGTTCAAGTCTAGTTGCGAATTTAACCTTTTAAAAAGGTTCGAATTTTATTATGACTTAACCTTTGATTAAGTTTCAAGTCTATTTACGAATTTAACCTTCTATAAAGGCTCGACTTTTATTATGACTTAACCTTTGATTAAGGTTCAAGTCAATTTACAAATTTAAGTTCTATAATGGTTCGAGTTTTATTATGACTCAACCTTGATTAAGGTTCAAGTATATTTCCGAACTGAATCTGTTTATGACTCAACCTTGATTAAGGTTCAAGTCTATTCCGTGTAAACGTTGTGGTAATACATTTGGCTCTATGGTCCCGCAGGTCGTTTATGCATCGGTTTTACATACCCGGTCTACCGGACCATTATTGGTTCGGCATTACTCCTGCGTTCTATGACCCCGCGAGTCATATAGTCGGAATTTTCACATGCCCTTTTCTCCCGACCTAGACCTTGCTACATGGGATGTATGCATAAAGAACACAAGAAGCCAACCGTATCATGCGTTTAACACTTACCTGGCCAGGGTAAGCAATTCACACATGACACTGGTGATCTCGTCGCGTTTGTCACGATACTTCCCAAATAGACAATTCCCAGTCGCCTGTTTGATTTAATTAAATATCTTTTGTTAATTTTCTTTAGTATGTTGATTTCGTTTTTTTATCGGATTGCATTGTTTTGCAAATGCAATCATGTTTTCCAATTTCCGTTTTGGCAGAGCCTTAGCCCACCATCATCGTGTAATTGGTATGTTTCCAAGTTTTGAATTGTTTAAAGCGCCTTTCTCATGATTTATTCCTTATTGATTTCATGTTCATACATGAAACATAACATTTCGACTAGATTAAGATAACTTTGGAAATGAATTCCTTACCGGATTGATGATCAGCTTGAACCGAACGCTTAACTCGTTTAACCTTGGGCTCTGAATACCACTTGTAAGACCCACCCCGTTAAAACGGCATTATAGGATGATTTACAAGCTAATAAACTTAGTTTAGAAGTTTGTGTTTAAAACATTATAAGCTCAACGAGTTTGTCAAAATATTTTGCACATACACCTCGTGGTTAAAACATACGCACGATGAATTTAATAGTGAAAACAATGACGATGGCACCTTCCAAAAACCAAGTTTATAATTTTTTTTTAGCTCAAAAGTTGCGGAAGCGGACGAGTCTTGTGCATTCGGTTCTTCAAGTGTCTCGATCATCTTCCGGCATCCAGGGCCTTCCTACCTAGGGTTTAAGATCAACCAAAAACCCAATAATCGTTAGTATGAATGGGTAGAATAGAAAGAATAATAAAAATCAAGTTTTTATTTTTACCTAACCTTTACCCGGGCGGGTGAGAATTCAACCCGGCCGGGTCAACCTTATGTATAAACTACCATTTTGATCAGAACTTTTACCCGGGCGGGTGAGTATTCTACCCGGGCGGGTCAACCTGCTGTAAGAAAAAGTTCTTCAATTTCTGCAGGTTTTATACTTAACCATTTTTCTTTGTTTTCCCTTGCACTAAGCTGCACTTTTAGTGCAACTTCAAGACCATGTTCGGAGCTACTTAAAACTCGTTTATGGGTCACAATACAACGTTATTACGTGATTAATTCTCGTGTATAATTCCTTATTCGGTTTCTAACACTATAACCATAGTGATTTGATTCCTCTTCTACTTGACCCATTAAGGTTTATATAAGTTGAAAACATGAGTTTTTATGATTCCCTAGTTCTAATTGTAATTTATACATACTTGTCAAGCCTCGACTTGACTAAGTGACTTTCCACCCAAGTCATTTTTGCCATGATAGCGATGCCTCGTGTCCATGGCCACATGTGCCACTTCTCTTGGTCTTGTTCGCGCGGCCCTTATGACTTGCGACATGATTTTTATCCAATGTTTTTCATGCCCCTTGGGAATCACAACATTTTCTCAATTACATGACATCCTCAATGTTACACTCTCCTACTTATACATATATGTATATGTTTATAAAGTCATAGTTATGACTTACCTTAGTTCACGCCCCTTTTTTTATTCTAGACTAGCTTGAGATTATTAGCATAATAAAGTCTACGGATATACTCAAGCAAATAACAAAAATCAACATCGGCATAATGTTTACCCGCGGTTTAGGCCCTTGTCTAAGTAGTGTTTTCACCCAATTGACCCGTTAGCCTAATTGGGCTATTGACAACCTTCATCTAAGGCCGTTTTCTACAATTAAGAAACTTCTTTGAGCTTCTTTTGTGACACCCCTACAACTAGTTTCCAAATATACATCCAAGATATAACTTAGCATATAAGCGTACAAGGTATATAGTGAGATTTAAGCCATCGAGTGACTTACCTTACTCGCGGCCCTTCCAACCTTAATTCTTTTACCTCCCTTGCTTCCCGAGTTTTCCAACTTCACACCTATTTCATGCTACACACGCATAGGTGTTTAGTTATTCATTCATTGTGCGTCCATTTCATGGTTCCACATAAACCGAATTTAATACATATATCAATTATATCGTTATCATATGTTTTCATGAAATTTCATTCATTCAAGCATTTTATCGAACACCTTATGTGCGCATTTTCTCCTACATTGATTATAAGCACTCAAGCTTCCTAACCCATACCATATGTCTAGTTGATTACCCTCATGGGTTCAACTCCCAATTTATACATTTACAAGTTAGTTTAATACCTCTTAGTATAAGAATTCATCATATACAAGTGTAGTTTATACTTAGGGTTAAAACCCACTACTTACACCCTTCAAGTGCTAGATTAAACACATGAATCATACATAATCCAACATATTATTATTAATTGTGGTTTCTTTAAGGTCCATGAACATATAGAAACCCTTAGACACCATCAATTCACGTTTTCATGAAAACCCCAAAATAATCATCTTCTACATACAAGTGTTTTTGATGATTTAAAAGAGAACCAATGTTACCTTATGATGATTAACACACTAGATGGCCAAGAAATCAAACATGCACAAGAGGGATCCTTGGATTTGGGCTGAATTGAACTAGAATAGGAGATGAATGAGATGTGTGTGTGTGTGTGTTTTTGATGGTGAAAGTGTCGAACACTGTATGTGTGCATCGACCTACACCCATTTTCATATAATCCCCTCTTTTTAACTATCACACATTGACAATTTAAGCCCCTCCATGAGTTTAGTGCAAGGCCATTGATTAAATAGGTTAACCATGTTAACTTTTAACACTAGTTGGTGTATATTTTACCAGTGGAGTTAACGGGTTTAGTTCATGTACTAGAGTTTTACTCTTGTCGTAGTTTATTTAGTTTATTTAAGCCCCACGTATACGTGCTTAACATTAAGCATGTTTATAAGATTTGGTGCGTTACAACTCCACCCCCCTTAAAGAGGGTTTCATCCGCGAAACTAGATTTACACCTAATAGGTGGGGTTTCAAGCCACCGGCTTAGATCGTTCCCGCCGTTTTTGGCTTTGGTAACGCGTAACCTCCTTGATAGGAATTTTGTAAACACGAGTCTTAGGATTTTAATCAAGTGTCATACCACCTCTACACAAGGTTCATTATTCTCGTCTTTAGGATATAACTATTTTTAATATTCTGCCCATACCGGTAATTATTTAATTTTCACCACCTGTAGGCGCCTTGGTCAGTTTAAGAGTCACCGTTTATGAATCCTTGGTTCATTTGGCTCCTTTAAGCTAATCACGGACTTAGTGTTTACACTTCGTTCGTTTAATTTGGTTGGAATTATTTATACGCATCTTGGCGCGCATAGGATTCAGTTGTGTTAATGACTTCCGGGAGTGACATCCACTCCGGATGTAAGGTCTTTTCGCCAAGGGTTCTGGCTCAAGGGCCCCTTTTTATGAATTAGTCATTGTCTCATATAATAAGATATGATTCTACACGAATTTACTTATACGTTTCAGCAGCGTTTCACAACACTTTTATGCAACATTTCAGCCACATTTTTGCGGCTTTTTGCTGCCCTTTAGTGCAGCGTTTTAGCTGTGTTTTGGCTGCACTTTTGTGTAGCGTTTTAACAACAATTCAGCAGCGTTTCGCTGCATTTTCGTGCATCGTTTTAGTAGAGTTTGGCTGCACTTTTGTGCAGCGTTTCGACCATGATTCAGCAGCGTTTTAGTATAGTTTGGCTGCACTTTTGTGCAGTGTTTCAGCCATGATTCAGCAGCGTTTTAGTATAGTTTAGCTGCACTTTTGTGCAGCGTTTTCAGCCATGATTCAGCAGCGTTTTGCTGCACTTTCGTGCAGCGTTTTAGTATAGTTTAGCTGCACTTTTGTGCAGCGTTTTCAGCCATGATTCAGCAGCGTTTTAGTAGAGTTTAACTGCACTTTTGTGTAGCGTTTTGCTGCACTTTTCTACTTGTCTTCGCTTCATGGTGTTACATTACCATGTTTATTCACACAAGTCTATTCACTTATGTTTTCTTTATTTAGTATTCGTATGCATAGTAGTCCAGCAGACCGCTTTTGGTTTGTTATGAAGGCATTGCCTTCATTTCTGCGACTCACAGCTATCAATATGATTTAGAGTTCAGATTGTCCGTTGATCCACCATGTGCTAAGGCCCATGAGGTTTATCTCGCTTTGTTCATTTTTGACAGGCCTTCATTAGACCACATCGATCATCGTTTACTCCCACACCATCCTTGCTCGAGGCTAGGATAGTCTCTCTTGTGCGGAGGCACCTTCGGTTTCTAGGGTCTTCTAAGAGCCCCCTTTTGATTTAGCGTTTAATTTCTTCTTTTATTTAACACGTCATTTTACGGTATAAAACCATGTTTTTAGCTCAGTTTTGTGTGAATCATAGTTCACACTTTCCCCGTGTGGTTCTATTCTCGTTTGTATTTCAAATAAGCGAGACGCGTGGTCCTTGGTTATCCATGAACTTTCTCGGATCATTATGATTTAGTGTGATGCATAGTTCACATTTACTCCTTAGACTTTCATGAGTTTAATACGAATTGTGTGACACATAGTTCACATTTGCCCATAGGCTTTCACGAATTTATTATGATTAATGTGACGCATAGCTCACATTTTCCCATAGGCTTTCATGAATTTATTACGAGTCAAGTTTAAGTGTAACTTAACCTTAAGCTTAGCCCTAATCTTGGCTTTTGTCTTACCACAGTACGGGGTTCCCGTTGGTATACGAATTGGCCCTCGGGTACGGTTTAGACTCGTTAAAAGTTTACCCTTTAGATGAGGTTCAGAGTGGTTTATGATTTAACCTTTCGCTAAGGTTTGACGTTTAATGCTTGATTGACTTCCCATTCAGGTTCGAGTTTGACTATGTCTTAACGTTCAATTAAGGTTCAAGTTTCCTTACAGTTTAACCTCTCCTCAAGGTTCAAATGTGATTATGACTTGATCCTTTGATTAAAGTTCAAGTCTACTTACGAGTAAATTCCCGATTATGTCTCAAGGTGATCATTATTTAACCTTTTGGTTAAGGTCCAAATTCATTTAGGAAATTGGCCTTTTATTGTGGTTTGAATGTATTTAGGACTTAACCTTGGACTAAGGTTCAAGTCTATTTGCGTGTTAACTCTTAACTAAGATTTGAGTGTGTTTACGACTTAACCTTTGATTAAGGTTCAAGTCCTTTTTATGGATTAACCTTTATTGAGGTCCGAATGTGATTATGACTCAACCTTTGATTAAGGTTCAAGTCCCTTTTACGAATTTAACCTAATATAAAGGTTCGAGTTTTATTATGACTTAACCTTGTTTAAAGTTCAAGTCTAGTTGCGAATTTAACCTTTTAAAAAGGTTCGAATTTTATTATGACTTAACCTTTGATTAAGTTTCAAGTCTATTTATGAATTTAACCTTCTATAAAGGCTCGACTTTTATTATGACTTAACCTTTGATTAAGGTTCAAGTCAATTTACAAATTTAAGTTCTATAATGGTTCGAGTTTTATTATGACTCAACCTTGATTAAGGTTCAAGTATATTTCCGAACTGAATCTGTTTATGACTCAACCTTGATTAAGGTTCAAGTCTATTCCGTGTAAACGTTGTGGTAATACATTTGGCTCTATGGTCCCGCAGGTCGTTTATGCATCGGTTTTACATACCCGGTCTACCGGACCTTTATTGGTTCGGCATTACTCCCGCGTTCTATGACCCCGCGAGTCATATAGTCGGAATTTTCACATGCCCTTTTCTCCCGACCTAGACCTTGCTACATGGGATGTATGCATAAAGAACACAAGAAGCCAACCGTATCATGCGTTTAACACTTACCTGGCCAGGGTAAGCAATTCACACATGACACTGGTGATCTCGTCGCGTTTGTCACGATACTTCCCAAATAGACAATTCCCAGTCGCCTGTTTGATTTAATTAAATATCTTTTGTTAATTTTCTTTAGTATGTTGATTTCGTTTTTTTATCGGATTGCATTGTTTTGCAAATGCAATCATGTTTTCCAATTTCCGTTTTGGCAGAGCCTTAGCCCACCATCATCGTGTAATTGGTATGTTTCCAAGTTTTGAATTGTTTAAAGCGCCTTTCTCATGATTTATTCCTTATTGATTTCATGTTCATACATGAAACATAACATTTCGACTAGATTAAGATAACTTTGGAAATGAATTCCTTACCGGATTGATGATCAGCTTGAACCGAACGCTTAACTCGTTTAACCTTGGGCTCTGAATACCACTTGTAAGACCCACCCCGTTAAAACGGCATTATAGGATGATTTACAAGCTAATAAACTTAGTTTAGAAGTTTGTGTTTCAAACATTATAAGCTCAACGAGTTTGTCAAAATATTTTGCACATACACCTCGTGGTTAAAACATACGCACGATGAATTTAATAGTGAAAACAATGACGATGGCACCTTCCAAAAACCAAGTTTATAAAATTTTTTTAGCTCAAAAGTTGCGGAAGCGGACGAGTCTTGTGCATTCGGTTCTTCAAGTGTCTCGATCATCTTCCGGCATCCAGGGCCTTCCTACCTAGGGTTTAAGATCAACCAAAAACCCAATAATCGTTAGTATGAATGGGTAGAATAGAAAGAATAATAAAAATCAAGTTTTTATTTTTACCTAACCTTTACCCGGGCGGGTGAGAATTCAACCCGGCCGGGTCAACCTTATGTATAAACTACCATTTTGATCAGAACTTTTACCCGGGCGGGTGAGTATTCTACCCGGGCGGGTCAACCTGCTGTAAGAAAAAGTTCTTCAATTTCTGCAGGTTTTATACTTAACCATTTTTCTTTGTTTTCCCTTGCACTAAGCTGCACTTTTAGTGCAACTTCAAGACCATGTTCGGAGCTACTTAAAACTCGTTTATGGGTCACAATACAACGTTATTACGTGATTAATTCTCGTGTATAATTCCTTATTCGGTTTCTAACACTATAACCATAGTGATTTGATTCCTCTTCTACTTGACCCATTAAGGTTTATATAAGTTGAAAACATGAGTTTTTATGATTCCCTAGTTCTAATTGTAATTTATACATACTTGTCAAGCCTCGACTTGACTAAGTGACTTTCCACCCAAGTCATTTTTGCCATGATAGCGATGCCTCGTGTCCATGGCCACATGTGCCACTTCTCTTGGTCTTGTTCGCGCGGCCCTTATGACTTGCGACATGATTTTTATCCAATGTTTTTCATGCCCCTTGGGAATCACAACATTTTCTCAATTACATGACATCCTCAATGTTACACTCTCCTACTTATACATATATGTATATGTTTATAAAGTCATAGTTATGACTTACCTTAGTTCACGCCCCTTTTTTTATTCTAGACTAGCTTGAGATTATTAGCATAATAAAGTCTACGGATATACTCAAGCAAATAACAACAAGCAACATCGGCATAATGTTTACCCGCGGTTTAGGCCCTTGTCTAAGTAGTGTTTTCACCCAATTGACCCGTTAGCCTAATTGGGCTATTGACAACCTTCATCTAAGGCCGTTTTCTACAATTAAGAAACTTCTTTGAGCTTCTTTTGTGACACCCCTACAACTAGTTTCCAAATATACATCCAAGATATAACTTAGCATATAAGCGTACAAGGTATATAGTGAGATTTAAGCCATCGAGTGACTTACCTTACTCGCGGCCCTTCCAACCTTAATTCTTTTACCTCCCTTGCTTCCCGAGTTTTCCAACTTCACACCTATTTCATGCTACACACGCATAGGTGTTTAGTTATTCATTCATTGTGCGTCCATTTCATGGTTCCACATAAACCGAATTTAATACATATATCAATTATATCGTTATCATATGTTTTCATGAAATTTCATTCATTCAAGCATTTTATCGAACACCTTATGTGCGCATTTTCTCCTACATTGATTATAAGCACTCAAGCTTCCTAACCCATACCATATGTCTAGTTGATTACCCTCATGGGTTCAACTCCCAATTTATACATTTACAAGTTAGTTTAATACCTCTTAGTATAAGAATTCATCATATACAAGTGTAGTTTATACTTAGGGTTAAAACCCACTACTTACACCCTTCAAGTGCTAGATTAAACACATGAATCATACATAATCCAACATATTATTATTAATTGTGGTTTCTTTAAGGTCCATGAACATATAGAAACCCTTAGACACCATCAATTCACGTTTTCATGAAAACCCCAAAATAATCATCTTCTACATACAAGTGTTTTTGATGATTTAAAAGAGAACCAATGTTACCTTATGATGATTAACACACTAGATGGCCAAGAAATCAAACATGCACAAGAGGGATCCTTGGATTTGGGTTGAATTGAACTAGAATAGGAGATGAATGAGATGTGTGTGTGTGTTTTTGATGGTGAAAGTGTCGAACACTGTATGTGTGCATCGACCTACACCCATTTTCATATAATCCCCTCTTTTTAACTATCACACATTGACAATTTAAGCCCCTCCATGAGTTTAGTGCAAGGCCATTGATTAAATAGGTTAACCATGTTAACTTTTAACACTAGTTGGTGTATATTTTACCAGTGGAGTTAACGGGTTTAGTTCATGTACTAGAGTTTTACTCTTGTCGTAGTTTATTTAGTTTATTTAAGCCCCACGTATACGTGCTTAACATTAAGCATGTTTATAAGATTTGGGGCGTTACACAAACCCTAACGTCTGAGCAATGATTTATTAAATCGTTTTACTAATTTCCGATTCTTGATACTTTCATAAATCGTTTTACTAATTTCCGATTCTTGATAATAATAAATTATTATAATAATAAAACAAAGGAACTAAATTACAAATATAATAAAAAAATAATAATAATGTAATATAGTCATTGTTAATGCTCAAAAAAGTCAACCGTTGTTGACTCATAGGAGCCTTGAAGACGAAATGAATTTTACAAGATACTTGAAACAAGGTATGGATATGGAGAAAAACAACAACCGAATATTTAGTTCTCTCTGAACTTCAGCTTCCAAAATACGACGTCGTTGTAGCTCATATGTTATTATCTCTTCTCTTATTCTCTGTTTCTCTAGTTCTCGATGGATTATTGCTCTCATATCGACTCTCACAATTATTCACAATTTTATACATACAACACACCTTCATCGTTGACCGTAATGATCAGGAACATTCCAAATATCTGTATAATTTCGTACAAGATTCCTATGCAAGCAAGTCAAATTCAGTTGCTAGACCAACTTGAGATATGAGTTTGATTAGCTTGAATCTCTTTGATCCATGGTATCCAGTCTTCTTGATCTTGATCTTCACACTTGCTTTTGACAAACGTCTGGCTGACCTGAAGTTCCTTTGCAACCAGGTAAAAAGGAACTACGTTGCAAATATAAAAATCCATCACATCACGATTATACTCTTTATGTATGAATAGTGATCCTCTGGCAAACCTACCTCTATTTTGAATTTGTTACTTCCATAGAGAAGTTATCAATCTCACTGTAATGATCAAGAATATTCCAAATAACTGTATAATTTAAGCTTTTGTTTAACTAATTTAGCAACAGTCCAAATAACTGTAATGATCGCTACGGTTAGTGGATACCATGGATCAGAGAGATTCAAGCTAATCAAACTCCGGGCAACCCTTGTTTGATTATACTCGTGTACAGCCTTTATCAGGTTCTTTTGGCCACAGGTACAGAAAGGTTATAAATGTTCATGTCGTTTCAGGTTGCCTTCATCGTTGACCGATATCTCTTCGATAACAACCCTTGTTTGATTATGCTCTTTATGTATGAATAGTGACCCTCTGACAATGATCAGAAACATTCCAAATAACTGTAATGATCGCTACTGTTGATTGGTATATAGAGAGCAAACCGACGATCATTCAAAATTTAAAGTTACCGCTAACCTCTGCGCCATCATCATTAACAGATATCTCTCTGAGATGATAGCTTCTCTTCAGATTCTGATTGCACCGGTGGAATTGGAATTGGAATTAATGAGACAACTTTTCAGTTGTTATCCGAGAGATAGCGGTCAACGATGAAGACAACCTGAAAGTGGATACCATGAATCAGAGAGATTCAAGCTAATTAAACTCATATCTCAAGCCGGTGCAAGTTATGTTATAGCATCTTTGATCATCTTCTTTGTAATTACTTTTTATTGTTTCGGGTTCCCTTCCATCGTTGACAGATATCTCTCTGAGATGATAAAGGTAGATCATGGAAATTTGAACTCAAGAAAACAAAGGTGAAACCGATTAATGTTCTTTATATATGAATAGTGACCCTCTAGCAATATTTGTAATTACTTTCTATTCTTTAGCGTCGATCCGATTGTTAAAAGTATCAAGACTATGAAATTAGTAAAACAACTGAATTTTACTTGCTTGCATGAAAAGTTCAATTTCAGTTCAAACTTTTCAAACACCTGCAACATCTCAAGAGTCGAGGTCCTCTGGAAAAGACATCGTACAATGATTTGGACTTGCAATATTTGGACTTGACAGATATCTCTCTGAGATGATAACTTCTCTTCAGATTCTGAAAGTGGATACCATGGATCAGAGAGATTCAAGCTAATTAAACTCATAGGTAAGAACATTGTGGATGAGGATTGTTTATCTTCCCATTGATTTCAAGTATGTTGCCACACAAAGACGAATGTTGCAACATGAGTTCGACCAAGATGACACACGAAGCTTTAGACTCGAACCAGATCCAAGTATTACTGTAATGATCAGGAACATTCCAAATAACTGTTCAATTTCAGCTTTTGTTTAACTATTTTAGCAACTTCCATAGAGAAGTTATCAATCTCACTTCTCACTATCCATGTTTACCTTCAACGTCCAACGGTAATGAGTAACCTAGTAACCTCTACAATGATGTGATTTGTTTTTAGATAAGGAGGTATATGTACAATGAACTTTTTACGCTAAATAAAACCGATTAATGGCAGGTTTGCCAGAGGGTCACTATTCATACACACAACTTTTTGCTCTAGTGGTGTGCTCTACCTTTTTGACAAACACCTGGCTAACCTGTCCAGTTATCAATCTCACTGGCAATCATCCGCTGCATGCTTTTCGCAGCCTTCACTGAAAAGAACCCTAGTAGTGGTTTTCATCTCTTTACCTGTAAACTCATATCTCAAGTCGGTGCAAGTTATGTTGTAGCTCATATGTTATTATCTCTTCTCTTATTCTCTCTTTCTCAAGTTCTCGATGGATTATTGCTCTCATATCATGGATCAGAGAGATTTAAGCTAATTAAACTCATATCTCAAGTTGGTCTAACAACTGAATTTGACTTGCTTGCATAGGAATCTTGTACGAAATCATTCTCACATGAATATCCTTTGATGAATGTATTAGGGGTTGGAAACTCTGAAGACCAATGACCCTCTAGCAAACCTGCGCCACTTTGTCTAAAATTGTCTCTGTACTTTAGGCCCCTTCCACCGCCACAACAACTACACAACCAAAAACACCTATACTTTGCCGCCTACATCCATTTTGTATATTTCTAGCTTCCATGGCTGACGAAAGTCAACCTTCACACCATGGCAACGCCCGTTAAGTGAAAGGTGTTTGGTGTCTACCTGACCTCCCGGCGTCACGAACAGCCATGGCAGCTAGACACCATCAACCGATGGTGATGAACGTTGTGAGGTCAGCGCTTCCTGGGGTGTTGGTGACGGAGGTGACGTTGTTGTTCCGATGGCAACGAACGCAAATTACTGACGGGCCATTTCCTCGCTCTGCTTCCACCGTCTTTTTCGTGGCTAAAATAACCCAGCTTACGGACGGAAATTACTGAATTGCCATGGGATACTGTAGCTGAAAAGACGTTTAGCTACAGTAAATGTCTCTCACAACCGAATCTACAAATTGTATCTTTATATAAGGACCTTTCTATTCTCACCCCCTACCTTCTATTTCAACCCCCCTTTTAAAGCACCTAGCTTAGGCCAAAGCTAGGTGCTAGATGCTTCGGGTCAAATCATACGAGGTGGCAGGAAAAAGCTGACATTTTGATCCAAAGCGCCTACCTTTGGCCTAAACAAGGGGCTTTGGATGATTCAAAGCGCCTAGCTTTGACCTAAGCTAGGTGCTTTGGATCAAAGTTTTAATTTTGGTTGTTTTTTTTATACTTTGTAGTGTTTTTTATTTTATTTTATTTATTAAATAAAATAATTAAATTAATTAACTCTAAAAGTGTTTATTAGAAACCGATATGGTTCATTACTGGGCGGTCAGTTTGAAACCGGTACGGTTCGTTACCGGACCTGATCGGGTCGATACGATCCGGGTGGATAATGGGCCGGTCAGTTCATAACCGGTACGGTTCGTTACCGGACGGTCAGTTCGAAAGCGGTACGGTTCGTTACTGGACCTGATCGGGTCAATACGATCCGGGTGGATAACGGGCCGGTCAGTTCAAAACCAATACGGTTCGTTACCGGACCAGATCAGGTCGATACGTTCCGGGTGGCTAACGGGCCGGTCAGTTCAAAACCGGTACGACTCGTTACCGGGCGGTCAGTTTAAAACCGGTACGGTTCTTTACCGGAACTGATCGGGTCGAAACTGACTGGGTGGCTAACGGGCCGGTTAGCTCGAAACCGGTACGGTTCGTTACCGAACCTGATCGGGTCGATACGATCCGGGTGGATAACGGGCAGGTCAGTTTGAAACCGGTACGGTTCGTTACCGGACCTGATCGGGTCGATACAATCTGGGTGGATAACGGGCCGGTCAGTTCGAAACCGGTACGGTTCGTTGCCGGGCGGTCAGTTCAAAACCGGTACGGTTCGTTACCGGACCTGATCGGGTCGATACGATCCAAGTGGATAACGGGCCGGTCAGTTTGAAACCGGTACGGTTTACTTTACCAGACCCAATCGGGTCAATATGATCCGGGTGGATAACGGGCCGGTTAGTTCGAAACCGGTACGGTTCGTTACCGGGCGGTCAGTTTGAAACCGGTACGGTTCGTTACCGGACCTGATCGGGTCGATACGATCCGGGAGGATAACGGGCCGGTCAGTTTGAAACTGGTACGGTACGGTTTGTTGCCCGGCGGTGAGTTTGAAACCGGTACGGTTTGTTACCGGACCTGATCGGGTTGATACGATCCGGATGGATAACGGGCCGGTCAGTTCAAAACCGGTACGGTTCGTTGCTGGGCAGTGAGTTCGAAACCGGTACGATTTGTTACCGGACCTGATCGGGTCGATACAATCCAGGTGGATAACAGGCCGGTCAGTTCGAAACTGGTATGGTTCGTTACCGGGCGTTCAGTTCGAAACCGGTATGGTTCGTTACCGGACTTGATCGGGTACGTTCTAATTGATCGAATGTGACTTTTGAAAACCACAAACGATGAATTAAACATTCCGAAACGCGTCAAACAGAGTCCGGAAGTCCAGCATGTGGTTTAGACATGAAAAAAATTGTGTTTTGAAAAAATACGGGTGTCGAATGTATAGTCGGAGCACCACGTACAATGATTCATGGAAGTTGTACAAACTCGGATGTTTCTACCAAAAAACACAAACGAGCAATAAACGACCCGGAACGCCTCAAACGAATTTTGTTGGATTGGGAACAACTAAAAACATTTTAAAATGAATTAAAAGAAATTAAGTTTTTTTATTTTAAAAAAAAAGGCCAAAGCACCTAGCTTAGGCCAAAGCTAAGCGTTTTGAAAATTATCATTTCTTGACATGCTTGGTAACATAGAGGAAGACTTTCTTCAAGGGATTCGCTTGGAGTCTAAAGCTGATTGTGTCATCTTTAAGTATTCAATTCCGATAATCAACAAAAAGCTCCTGAAATCAAGTTTCTCAACTTTAATTCCAATTCCAATTCCTAACATTAATTCCAATTCCAATTCCACCGTTGTCCACTCCAATTCCTAACATTAATTCCAATTCCAATTCCACCGTTGTTTCATCACTATCCACAATGTTCTTACCTAAAAATCAAGTTCGGTGCAATCCGAATGTATGGATGATCCTTGCATGATTTGACTACTTTTTGAAAATTTTTCTGGTTGTGTCAGGTTGCCTTCATTGTTGACAGATATATCTTCAACAACAACTTGCTCCATACCCGATCATAATGTCTAACAACTGAATTTTACTTGCTTGGATGAACAGTTGTTTTGGAATTGAGCAGTCGTCTAGTGGTGTGTTCTACCTTTTTGCTTATGATGTCCAACAACTGAATATTACTTGCTTGCATGAACAGTTGGATTGGGAACAACTAAAAACAACTGTTCATCCAAAACAACTGAATTTTACATTGCTTTGATGAACAATGTAAATCCAAGATCCAGGATGAGCTAGATATTCCTCATGATGAGCAGGAATTGTTCACCTTCCTATTAATTTCAAGTATGTTGCCTTCATCGTTGACAGATATCTTTCCGACAATAACTGAATTTTACTTGCTTGCCTGAACATTTGTTTTACTAATTTCCGATTCTTGATAGTTTGATTATACTCATGTTCAGCCTTTAAATCAAACAGTATAATAATTTAAAATTATAAAAATCCATCACATCACGATTTGCGTCCCGGCAATAATGAGTAATCTACCAACCTATATTAATAGACTTCATTTATTTCTTCTTCATCTTCTTCTACTTGAAGTGCAGAGTGATAACTAACCCTCCATCTTCTCTTTTTTTTTTTTTTTTGAAAAGAGAACTTCATAAAACACACGACAGGCGTCCTCAAAGCAAGGACCCCTGCGCCAACAAAACCATTACATCAAGTCCAAAGGGTTATTACACCAAGAAATCCAATCTATATCTTTCCATCTACTTCTATTACGGATCCAGAAAAACGAAGAAGCTTTCACAACTTGAACTATTTCTATAGGCCGCTGGCATTTGTTAGAGAATATCCGGGCATTTCGCTCATTCCAAATTATCCACACCATAGTATAAATTATACCTCGAAGGACTTGTTTAGCCTGTTTCGACATAGCGCTGAGCTCTGGCAAACGAAGAAGGTCTTGGATATCAAAAATAATCGAAGGAGGGAGCTTACACCCAGATTCCAACCTACTCCATATCTCAGACGTGAATGTGCAACCTGTGAACAAATGTAAAGCGGTCTCTTCAGCCGTGTCACAGAACGAGCAAGAGGGTTGCTGCACTTGAATTCCCCTTTTCAGCAGTTCTGTAGTGGTTGGCAACCCTCCATCTTCTCTAAGTTGTGTATATGTTCTTTAAATTAAAAAAAAAATGTTGTTGGCAATTAACCCATGTAATTGAGATTGGGTTGTTATTGGTTTAAAATTTGAATTTGTGGGTTGAGTTGGGTTTACTATAATTGTCAAGTGGGTTTAGGATGGAAACAAGTTAAAACACTTAATAATGAATTAAAATATTTTTTTAATTAAGTAAAACCATTTAAATCTAATTAAAACTATATATATATATATATATATATATATATATATATATATTTTAGAGAGAATTACACAGATTGTCCTTTAGTTATACATCAAATTGCATCCTATGTCCTTTATGGAAATTTTTCACTCCTTATGTCCTTTGGTTTATACACTTGTTACACCCTATGTCCTTTAGACCAAACCCGGTTAGAAAACACTGTTAACTTTGTCACGTGCCCCTCACGTGAGGGGCAATTAAGTCTTTTCACCCTCTGTCTTCTCCCCTGCTACCTTATAACGTTCGAAAAATTAGGGCTTTTATATCAGATCATCAAATTAGGGCTTTGTATCACAATAAAAAAAATTAGGGCTTTGCAACGATGGTGTATTGTAGGTGTGGAATGCTGGCGATGATTCGAACATCAACAACAGCAAAAAACCCAGGTAGAAGATTCTATTGTTGTCCAATCGGCTGTGGCTTTATTGGTTGGTGTGAACACCCTACGTTGCTTCGAAAGCTTCAAGAAAGTCAAGAGGAATCAAGGAAACTGAGAAGCAAGCTTTGGATTAGTTGGATTCTCTTCGTTTTTTTTTTGTTATTGTTGTAGTTTATTGTTCTTGAATAGTTAGTTGAAATGTAGTTTAATGGTTATGAAATGTAAGCACTTGGTTATGAATTGTAAGAAGTTTGGTTATGAAATGTAAGAATTTTGGTTATGAAATGTATTGTCAGAATATTCATTGGTTTTGAATTAGGCTGTGCACAATTCAAATGGGTCAAAAAATGGATAAACAACCATTAACAACAACCATCAAATGGGTCAGAATATTGATTGGTTATGAAAGTCAGTTTAATGGTCATGAATTAGGCTGTGCACAATTCAACAACCATTGACAAACATCCTGATGGGTCAAAAATCCTGATGGGTCAAAATCCTGGACAAACATCCTGAAAGTCAGTTTAATGATCATGAATTAGGCTGTGCACAATTCAAATGGGTCAAAATCCATTGACAAATACTGGACAAACAACAACCATCCTGATGGGTCAAACATCCTGCTCACAATCCTGATGGTCATGAATTAGGCTGTTTTCAGACATAAGGAGTAAAACAAACATCCTGATGGGTCAAAATCCTGGACAAACAACAACAATTGACAAATCCTGAACAAACAACAACCATTGACAAAGTCTAACAGATCATTAAAACATAATTCAAACCATAAAATACTTCATTAAAACATAAACATGTCTAAGTCAACATACCATACCAGATTAAAGTCAACATACTTCATCAAAGTCATTACAAAACATAATATAGTAATTAAAGTCAACAAAACATAAGACACCAAAATAAAGTCAACTGCATAACACACTAAGGCTGAACTTGTCCCTTGCAGGTCCTGCTATTGTGCCCCACATTCCCACATTTGTTGCATTTCTTGGGGATCCCTTTTTGTGATAACTTTCCCCCTTTTGTTGCATCTTCCAATTCCACAGGGGACTTCTTTCTAACCTTCTTTGGCCTGCCAATGGGCTTATGATGGTAGGGTGCAGTTAGAGTAGTTGGGACATTAGACTTAGGCCACATTGTCCTTCCATTGATAGGATAAATCTTGTAGTTGTACACCTCCTTCCACCTAGAAACTGTATAAACAGGATTAACATATGTCTCTGGTAGTTCTGTTTCCCTACCACTATACATGTTCTTGTTCCAGATTGCAGCCACAATATGTTTGCAGGGCATCCCAGTGATCTCATACTTCCTGCAAGTGCATTCCCTCTTTCTCAAATCCACCACAACACCAAAACCTGCTGGCCCCCTAACCTGATAATGATCTTCCCCATTCCACAACACAGTGCACCTACTGGCTTGCTGCTTAATTTCTTCAAACTTTAGGGTAGCTTTAGGTGTTAATGGTCCATCAGCAGTGTCCATTAGGTGAAGCACATTCACAATCCTTCTCATTAGATACTCTCTGATGTACTCCAACATAGTAATAATTGGCTTGTCTCTTGCATCTACCAATTGGGAATTAAAGCTTTCACACATGTTGTTCAATAGCACATCTGATATTGCCCTCCCTAGAATATGAATAATGAAAAACATTAATGGAACTGTTGGCAAACAGTGGCAAACAATGGAAAAACATAAATCAGAAGACTTACCAGTGAAATATGATTTGGACCAGTGTTTTGGTGGGATGGCAGACAACCACTGCATTGCTTCAACATTAAAATCTTTTAAATCTTTCATATTTTGTTCAAAATATGGAACTGTTGATGATGAGGCCAGTTTCCACAGATGATCCTTGTATGCTTTACCCTTGAACCTCAGTTTCATATTCTCATGAATATGTCTGAGGCAAAACCTATGTTCAGCATATGGAAATAGTTTCTCTATTGCAGGAATAATACCCTAAACAAAATGCAACATTTTAAGTATTCAGTAATATGTAATACCTTAAACAAAGTAATAAGGTAAATAAGGGACTCACCTTTTGTCTGTCACTAATGAAGGTGAAGTATGAGTCAGTCTCCAAATCAGTGTCATCAGCTAGGCATTGGAGGAACCATGTCCAAGAGTTCAATGTCTCAGCCTCCACAACTGCATATGCTAAGGGGTATATCCCATTATTAGGGTCAACACCCACAGCAGACAACACCTGACCTGGGTATGGACCCTTAACAAAAGCACCATCAAGACCCAATAAAGGTCTACCAATAGCCTTGAACCCCTTCTTTAGTGACCCCAAACAAATGTAAATCCTCTTGAACTTCCTTGTACCTGAATTTGGATCTGGACATGGTTCTACTTCAATATGAACTGTTGTACCTGGATTGGTTTTCATCAGTTCAGCACAATAATCCCTCAAGACACTGTATTGTGCTTGATAGTCACCATGTAGCTTTGTAAGGGCTTTTGTTTTAGCTCTAAAGGTGTAATATCTAAGAATTTTTCTCTATATATATATATATCACATAAATTAGTGCATTCATTCTAGAAAATAAAACACCTATGGTTTTATCCATCTCCATATCCTTATATATTACACACACATATCATATAAAATAAAAATAGAAGTAAACCTTGTATAGGTTCTCGTGAGTTAATTATGGGAAAAGTCAAAATAAGAATATTAATGCTAATAACAATAATAAATACATAAAACTTCATGGCCTCCTTTGAGAAATCACCTGATTTCCAGGCGAATCATCCGGCACCCACCTCGCAAATTCCATAGAGGATCATAAGCCGAACCCACTCATTATATGTAGCAACCTCCACACTTGTTTTGAAGCGCATCTCATCTCAAACGTCTCCTCTCAACCTCCTAGTTACATCGCCACCGCCACGATCACCATCTTTGTTCTTGTCGTCTCACGTCACTCCACTGTGTAGCTAGATTCAATGCCACTGGATCAACTTACGATAGTCGTTACTGGTTCTGACCCAAAACACTTCCTCCTCCTCGTCCCTTCCTAGTAAACGTCGGCCAGAAATACTCACATCTTTCCGGCGAGACAACCAGCAACCATCGCCTCTTTCCGACACCACCACGCAACTGTCTTTCCCCACCTTCGTCATTCACAACAACACCATCATAGCACCATTCAACTATTCCGGGTCCCGTTTTGTTTTGGGTAACCGTCATCAGCCCGCCGTCGCAGGTACTTTTTCTTGTTTAGGCGTGGTATTTATGTTTTGTATTTTGGGCTTGGATGTGTATGGTTCACATGTAGCGAATGATATGGGGTTCTGGATTTTGTATGGCTGGGTTTACTACCAATACTACCACACAATATACTTTTTACACATTCAAGGAGTAATGCAATGCATAATATAAGATGCACCACAATTATAACAGTTCATTAACTCGTTTTAGAAAAAGGGTCACAAATCCTTATATTCGTTTTTTTTATTATTAAAGCAGCCTTGTATCTAAAAGTATATATATGTATTATAAGTGAATAAAACTCTTTCATGAAATGTTATGGTGGATTATGGAAAATGTGATTTTCAAATAAAAATGACGTATGAACTTTATTTAAAACCAAATAAAATTATTAAGTCTTTTAGTCTAAAAAGATATATGGTTTTCTTCTTGTCAACAATTATTGTCAATTGAATACTATTAAACGAATGGGTTACAAAGACTTTATATATCCCATCGTTACAAATTTGGGAACTAGAATTAAAGTTACGATGATATTTTAGGAAATCGCGCTTCATGATTCAAGCTTTAGGGATTATAGCGGTTTTGTTAATTCTTTACACATTCTTCACTACAATCAATATGAGTATTTCCTATCCCCTTTTTACTTTTATTCATTTTTGGGGTGTTACATGTACACTTATACAAATTACAAATACAAGTTCACATTTTTACAATACAATTCTAGTACTATGTGCATTTGCTTACAAATGTGCTTTATGCTTAGACATTACATGTAGAATACATTTGTACTTAGTGAAATCATTAACATTGTACAAGCCGACCTTAACATTGGATAGCGCTATTTGGATTGACAACCCGCCTAGATTGATTCTCCCCCTTTTTCATCGGAGAATCC
This sequence comes from Ambrosia trifida, assembly GCA_028751855.1. Classification (NCBI taxonomy): domain Eukaryota; kingdom Viridiplantae; phylum Streptophyta; class Magnoliopsida; order Asterales; family Asteraceae; genus Ambrosia; species Ambrosia trifida. The sequence goes on along the minus strand of CM054124.1, from coordinate 63,476,866 downwards.
GTGGCCATTGTTAAGTTATCACCCATGTATTGGATGAGTACACCACCGTTCATACAGTACATTATACAGTCACAGGGTTGATTTCGCTCATTTGTATGATACATAGTTTACATATTTGCACTGTAGCATGCACTTGAATTGTATACCATTTTCCAACTTACTATATGTATTAAAACTAGGAATGCTCACCAACATTTCTTATGTTGACAAAACCTATTTTGTACATGTTTCAGGTGCAGTTTGATCTTAGTTCCATTGCATTGGATTTTAGTGCTTGCTTTTAATAAGTTATTTCAGTTTTCATGTTTCTTTCAGACTTTTGTATTTTTTCCCATTTCATCTATGTAAGACAATTTAAATTATTCAATAATATATTTACATTTTAGTACCATGTGCTTTTGAACAATCGTCACTACGTGACACCTCGATGATTCCGCCATCGGTTGGGGTGTTACAGATTGGTATCAGAGCCATGGTTATAGGGAATTAGGTTATTAGAATGCCTTTTAGCCTAGTCTATAACCAAGCTGACATTCACGAGTCCTCTCGTGTTTATTTCTCTTTATCCTATTATTTTCTTTCATGATATTTTCGCTATGATTCTTTTTCTCGTTATTCTTTCGGTGTGCTGCTTAAAGAAGAAGATACTCGTATTTCACAAACGAAACGATATCACCAAGTTAGGAGTGACATCCATACCTTGGTGATTAGTTTCACTCATCTATATGTTATTTATCTTAGGAATATATCTTTGAGATAGGAGTGACATCCACACCTCAAAGAGTATTTCTTTCAAAAAGGAACTTAACCACTAAGCTGGGAGTAATATCCTTAACTTAGTGATTGGTTTCATCCCACAATCGTTTTCAATTTTGAAATACATCTTTGAGTTAGGAGTGAAATCCAAATCTCAAGGATCTATTTTTGCATCTCATTTTTAATCTCGCTAAAGTTTTGGAATTCACTATTGATGGGGCACGTGCAATCTGGAAGGGTGAGCGCCTGTATCCTGAGTTTTCTGTCTAGGCCTGGTATTTCATATAAATCCTAATCAGACGAGGGACCCGTATACCTACCTGGGGACTCTTGGGATGAGCATTCACTTATAGGCTAAAGTACGCCCCCACAAGTCACTAGGAAATTTCAAATACTTGAGTTGGTCAAAGTTTCTTATGGAAACAATTCCAATGTTTTATATCATTAATATTTATGTTTGTTTATCATTTGAAGATTCCATTTAATCACTTGATGTTTCATATGTCATTATTCATTGATCATTCGTTTTTGGATCCCTTATCATCATTACTAAAACTTTTTTTCGATATATTATCGCATTAAAGCTTTCACTATTTCACTTATCCTCATGGTTTTTACACTATAAGGTATTACTCATTTTGCGTTAAAACATTTTTACCCATGACTTAAGTTTTAAACTCTGTGTTTAACTTTGATCACATCCTGATTTTAGGAATGTTGCGTCATCACACAGTTAAAAATGAACATGGTTTTTCCAAACTTATTATTTCAACCTGTTTTATACCTTCATGTTTACAAACTTACTTGATCAAAGTCACAGTATATCTTCATATACCTAATACTAATATTGCTGCACCCAGTCTCCTAAGCCATAGCCAACTACCATTAGTTAGAACTTCTTAGTCAGACTAAACTCATACATAAATACCTACCTACACGATACGCACTAGTAAACTACTCTCTAAAACGATTAATTTGACAACTTATTCTATAAGTCTTTTCACAAAGCCTATTCGCCAAATTAGAACACACTTTTCATACACCTTGTGCCTTGAAACAAATAGCCTGCTATGAGCCCAAAGAGATGCCTTAACGATCCTGCAAATAAATGATCTTTCAATGTATAAATTTCGTAAAAGTTTGAAAATTTAAAAGGTTTCAAGTTTACCCAGTCTTAATGGGTAACACTTCGATTTTCTCAACATTTCATAACAATTAAAAATTTCCGACTTTTCAACTCACGAGTTAAGGAAATGTTTAAATACAAAAAAAAAATTATTTTCCAAAATTCGTCAAGGCATCTGGGATTATTCACAACCTTCACATCATTATAAATCTTGGTCTTTCGAAACACATTAGATTTACACACACTTCATGAAATGGTTTCATCTTGCATTTTATAAACTTGCATTTGCATATTTTACAAATCAAATGCAAATCTGCATGTTTTCATATAACGTATCCAATATATGTTTTCGGGAGGAAATTGCAACTAATAATATACCTTATAACACTTTTCAAACTCGACTTCTCGTAAACACATGAAAATGTGTACCTACGAAATCTTTTCAAGTGAACCTGTTTTGAACTTAAAACATTCTTCGGTTTCCAAAAAGTTATCCTCATACCAGTAGACTATACGTCTGTTCTGCGCACTTTCATTTACAGTAAATTTCATTATTTTTTTACACCATTATATTTATAGTTACGTTCGTACATTATCTTATTATTTTTGTATTATTCTTTTGTTGGTAGTTATTTTCACGCGTTATTCGCAACTATTCTCGCACTAGTTATTAGTGGTTATTCTTACAACACTAGTTTTGAGCATTAATTTAACTCGTTTACTTTCATTTTGTGCAAAATGTGCGATCTACTCGATTTAAGTTATGCTATTCTTTCAATCGAAATTTTATGCTATACTTATATACTTACATGAACGCATATTTGGTATGCATATATATATATATATATATATATATATATATATATATTTTGTGAGCAAAACCTTGTTATACTTTACATTATTTTGTTCATCATCATGGCCAACGAACATACTAATTGATAGCTTGTATGAGATCTAAGCCAGTTCCCATGTACGACTCGGTTCAGAGTATCCCTCTAACCCGAGGAGAATGGTGTAATCCTCAGAGTTTATCAATATGGTTGTTTAGAGCCCAATGATGTGAACAGAAATTTACCAGTTAAGGGTGAACCCGAAAGGTGAAGAACCCCTAATCATGTCTTATACTTACACATTAATATCATTACGGTTAAAGGGTGAACCTGAAAGGGGAAGAACCTCTAACCGCATCTTATACTTGAGCAGTATCAACTACTTAACACATTTAGGTTGCACGCATTGTTTCTTGTATTACTTATGTTAGTGTTATGGAAAAGCATAGCACCCTAGTGTAAGGTAAATCGATGATTACGGTCCGGAACGCAATCATGGATTTACAGGTACATGGGGGTGGTGTGTGATTCTACTTAGGCTATTGGTAGACAATCAGTACGAGTCCAAAGTATCAGTAGTGTGGTGGGTTAGCTGCGGTACACCCTATATATAAGCACGAGCGATACTGCGGGAGCGGACTAGGAGTCTGACCAAGAACCTATCCATTATTTTCTACATTTTCACATGTTGGGCTATTTAATAGCGTTGGGTCCGACTTCTTTAATAAGTCGTTGACCAACGGCTATCATTTTTGAAAATTTTTACATAAGCTCCAATTAGTTTTGTTGGAGCCTTCCTTGTTGACCACCTCTACAGAAAACCTTAAACTTTGTATACTCTTACACTCTCTGTTAGTCGAAATCCTGTTGCATGTCCTTAATAATGTTCGGTCAGAAACCATTCTAAAGTAGGGGAGACTGTTTCATTAGTACCCCTGCCCTTCACTAGTTACACATTCCCAAAACCTTTCTCACTTACACTCTCAAATTCCTAACCTCGGGTCAAACGTCAAATATATTCTCTTTAAACAACTACTTCAAAATTTGTCAAATCAACTCATGCATTTCTTTTAAGATTCCTAAAACTTAAAGTTTAGTGTTTTGATATGTTCTTATTCTCCTTGCTATTTCAGACAAACCTAATCCAATCCTTAAAACTCACATATCAAACCTCTTATCCAAATTATTCGAAAATGTTTACTCTATTACCTATAAATTCATGTCGTGCTTTAATTTTCCAAACCACACTTGTCTTAATTTCTACCTAATCATCCTTAACCTTATGCTTCTAATAACTTCGGGACGAAGTTTCCAAAAGTAGGGGAGACTGTAATATCTAAGAATTTTTCTCTATATATATATATATCACATAAATTAGTGCATTCATTCTAGAAAATAAAACACCTATGGTTTTATCCATCTCCATATCCTTATATATTACACACACATATCATATAAAATAAAAATAGAAGTAAACCTTGTATAGGTTCTCGTGAGTTAATTATGGGAAAAGTCAAAATAAGAATATTAATGCTAATAACAATAATAAATACATAAAACTTCATGGCCTCCTTTGAGAAATCACCTGATTTCCAGGCGAATCATCCGGCACCCACCTCGCAAATTCCATAGAGGATCATAAGCCGAACCCACTCATTATATGTAGCAACCTCCACACTTGTTTTGAAGCGCATCTCATCTCAAACGTCTCCTCTCAACCTCCTAGTTACATCGCCACCGCCACGATCACCATCTTTGTTCTTGTCGTCTCACGTCACTCCACTGTGTAGCTAGATTCAATGCCACTGGATCAACTTACGATAGTCGTTACTGGTTCTGACCCAAAACACTTCCTCCTCCTCGTCCCTTCCTAGTAAACGTCGGCCAGAAATACTCACATCTTTCCGGCGAGACAACCAGCAACCATCGCCTCTTTCCGACACCACCACGCAACTGTCTTTCCCCACCTTCGTCATTCACAACAACACCATCATAGCACCATTCAACTATTCCGGGTCCCGTTTTGTTTTGGGTAACCGTCATCAGCCCGCCGTCGCAGGTACTTTTTCTTGTTTAGGCGTGGTATTTATGTTTTGTATTTTGGGCTTGGATGTGTATGGTTCACATGTAGCGAATGATATGGGGTTCTGGATTTTGTATGGCTGGGTTTACTACCAATACTACCACACAATATACTTTTTACACATTCAAGGAGTAATGCAATGCATAATATAAGATGCACCACAATTATAACAGTTCATTAACTCGTTTTAGAAAAAGGGTCACAAATCCTTATATTCGTTTTTTTTATTATTAAAGCAGCCTTGTATCTAAAAGTATATATATGTATTATAAGTGAATAAAACTCTTTCATGAAATGTTATGGTGGATTATGGAAAATGTGATTTTCAAATAAAAATGACGTATGAACTTTATTTAAAACCAAATAAAATTATTAAGTCTTTTAGTCTAAAAAGATATATGGTTTTCTTCTTGTCAACAATTATTGTCAATTGAATACTATTAAACGAATGGGTTACAAAGACTTTATATATCCCATCGTTACAAATTTGGGAACTAGAATTAAAGTTACGATGATATTTTAGGAAATCGCGCTTCATGATTCAAGCTTTAGGGATTATAGCGGTTTTGTTAATTCTTTACACATTCTTCACTACAATCAATGTGAGTATTTCCTATCCCCTTTTTACTTTTATTCATTTTTGGGGTGTTACATGTACACTTATACAAATTACAAATACAAGTTCACATTTTTACAATACAATTCTAGTACTATGTGCATTTGCTTACAAATGTGCTTTATGCTTAGACATTACATGTAGAATACATTTGTACTTAGTGAAATCATTAACATTGTACAAGCCGACCTTAACATTGGATAGCGCTATTTGGATTGACAACCCGCCTAGATTGATTCTCCCCAGGGACGAAGCTTTGTGAGGGCCAGGGGTGGCCCTGGCCCCCCCTGTTTTTTGGCGTAGTAGTGAAAATTTACGATTTTCGTAGGTAAATTTAGTCCGGGTTAAGTCCGGCCCCCGCCGATTTGCCACTACCGATTGAAAAAAATTGAGTCCGGCCCCCGCCGATTGACTAACCAAGCTTCGCCACTGATTCTCCCCCTTTTTCATCGGAGAATCCGTGGCCATTGTTAAGTTATCACCCATGTATTGGATGAGTACACCACCGTTCATACAGTACATTATACAGTCACAGGGTTGATTTCGCTCATTTGTATAATACATAGTTTACATATTTGCACTGTAGCATGCACTTGAATTGTATACCATTTTCCAACTTACTATATGTATTAAAACTAGGAATGCTCACCAACATTTCTTATGTTGACAAAACCTATTTTGTACATGTTTCAGGTGCAGTTTGATCTTAGTTCCATTGCATTGGATTTTAGTGCTTGCTTTTAATAAGTTATTTCAGTTTTCATGTTTCTTTCAGACTTTTGTATTTTTTCCCATTTCATCTATGTAAGACAATTTAAATTATTCAATAATATATTTACATTTTAGTACCATGTGCTTTTGAACAATCGTCACTACGTGACACCTCGATGATTCCGCCATCGGTTGGGGTGTTACAAAAGGCTTTCATCTTTGATATCCCTATCTCAAACTTCCTCTGAAATTGCTCTTGAACTGCCTTAACAGGTATGTTAGGGTTTTCCTCAATCTGTTGCATCAACTGTTTGCTAAGAAAGGTAGAGGTGCAATGATAAACAGATCTACTTTGCAAACACTTGTGTTGAGTGACAAGAGTCCTCACCCTCCAAGTTTCAGCAACTCCCTCCTTGGAAACTAGAATGGTCCATGGACAACACACTTTATTGGGGTTAGAATTATTCCCTCTTCCACCCACATTGACTTGTTTGTCCTTTTCCCCTTTATTTTTCACACCAACTCCTTTAGGTTTATCAGATTTCACCTTAGATCCTTTCACTTTACCCTTCCCTTTAATGCTTAACTTACCACCTATGTCAGCATGGTTATGAATACCAACTTCATCCACATGAAAATTAGGCAACTGACCTCTGCAAACAGCCCTCACCCTAACTAAATCATCCTTCACAATCCTAAGCTCCCTTCTAGTTTCAACTGCATGCTGTTTAATTAACTCTTTGGCCTCCATTTTACTTCCAAAAATCTACCCACAAAAGAAGTTACTGTTGTTCTCATTAGCATTCCTTACATCCCTAAGCATTTTCTTCCTAACCCTTGATGCATCCTCATCAGAATCACTACCACTATCAAAATCATTGCACAATACATCATCCTCAATGTTTTCAGGTGGTCCCTCATTATTATTCTCATCAAGCCCTAGATCAATGTTAAGTTTAAAATCCCTCATGTCTACATCTACATCATCCTTACATGTATCCTCACCATCAAAATCACTATCATTGTCTTCCTCAACTTCCTCAACTTCATCTACATCATCCATAATTATGTCATCATCAATCTTTTCAGCATTCTTATGTTTATCATTGTCTATCTTCTTATCTTTATGTTTATCATTGTCTATCTTCTTATCTTTGAACCTATCAGTTTCATCAACTTTAGACCTAGACCCAAAGAAAGGATCAAAATCCTCAAAAAAACTAGCATCATAAATCTGTTCAGGGGGTAATTCCACTGCAAGGGGTGTTGGTTGAGTTACACATTCACCAAATTCATCCATGAAAAAAGCATTTGTATACCCAAATTCAACATAAACCCTCATCACCAAGCTACTTTTATTCCATACAAACTTCAAAAAATTTCCAACATCAACGTCGTTGCCTAATGATCTAAGACCAGTATCTAAATCCCCATTTGGCTCAACATAATGATAAAACCTAACCATTTCAACAGAATAATCTAGCTTCTCTACTATTTGATCTAGTGTGTTAACATAGAAATAATGCTGATTAAGCATATCAACAAGGCTAACCTTCCCTTCCAAATACTTTCTGCCATTGCCTTGTGTGAAATGTCCTCCATGATGCAGTTCAATCGAAAACAACCCATCATATGTGCCTGTTTACAACCAGTAAACGTACATTAATTGATGTTCAAAATTAATATAAAAAAAATACAAACTTTAACACACACTTACCATAGATACCATCAATATCTTCCTGCTCTAGATCTTCGCGTATGTAAAATCGTTCATCTCTTACATCAGGGCTTAGTACCCGACTATCATAATCCATTGTCGTTTGGGTGTAATTTTGGGCGGGAATTAGTTAGGGTTTACAGTGGTTTACCTTAACTGATTGTGGGTTATGTGGGATTTAAAGAGATTTAAACGTTAAACAGAGGGTGAAAAGACTTAATTGCCCCTCACGTGAGGGGCACGTGACAAAGTTAACAGTGTTTTCTAACCGGGTTTGGTCTAAAGGACATAGGGTGTAACAAGTGTATAAACCAAAGGACATAAGGAGTGAAAAATTTCCATAAAGGACATAGGATGCAATTTGATGTATAACTAAAGGACAATCTGTGTAATTCTCTCTATATTTTAAAAAGAGCCAAAGCGCCTAGCCTTGGCCAAAACGAGGTGCTTTGCTTTTTAAAATTTAAAACACCAAAAAACTACCCAAAAATAAAGTTAAAAGCGAAGCGCCTAGCTTTGGCCAAAGCGAGGCGCTTCGCTTTTAACACTATAAGCAAAAGCTAATTTAAGGTTACAATTAAATTGTGTGGTATTTCATCAAACATATTCCCACGGTCTCATTTGCCATTTCCCTTCTCATTTTATTAAATTCTGATATACCGTTTCAACATGCCGATTTTATCTGAATTTTGACATACGGTTTATCCCGCACTTATAACTAAGTGATCTAATGGTATGGTACGTGCCCTATAAAGTGGTGCTGGTTCAAATTATTGAAAGTACACGGCTACATATTACTATAAATATTAAAATACAACTAGTAGCTACAGTAGCTACATGAGCTACATTTTCAAAGGTTATTTTTGTAATTTCAAGTCCACATAACCACAAAATTCTATCATCTGAGTTAGTCGCACCATGTCAGTGGCCTGAACGTTCTGCTCTTTGAACAATATTTTCATACCAAATCAATGACGGTGGTTGCATTGGTTTAAAACGAACAGGAACAGTGGCGGCGGCTTCCGCAACTTCAAAACTTAAGGTTGTTTGTGTAAAATCGGAATGGTCAAAGCTATAGGGTTCTTGGTAGAAACCTAGATCCCGTCACAGGTGGTTATGTTCTTGGTCGACCAACGTGGGGAAGAACGACTATGAAGGACAGTGATGAACAAAAGGGGGGATTGTAGCCTGGATTTCCAGCAGCTTGAGAGAGAGGATTTGATTTGTTATTTACAGATCCACAATTATGAAGATGATTCTATCCATGTGGTTTTAACTTCTTATTTTTTTTTCTAAAATTACTTTAGAAAAAGAAAAAAAGATAGATTAAACTGGTGGTATTTGATGTGGTTTTGATGGGTGTATCCTATACAAAAAATAAATATGGTACTTATAAAGATGTGTTTGATGGTTTTATAAAACCATCATATGCTTTTGAAAAAATAAGAAAAGAAAAGGACAGAAGTAAGTATATTTCATTTGCATCACGTATTTTAATAATAACTAGATTTCTTCCCGGCGCACGTTGCGGCGCCTTTATTTTTCCTTTGATGTTTTGCGTACATGTATTGGATGATAGCATCTTGTGGTTTAACATTGAAACCAGTTGGGTTAGGTTTGGATCTTCAAACGCGAGCACTGCACAAACCTGCAAAAGAACATTTCCATTTGTAAATTAAAGTTCCACATTAAGAAAAATAATGTTGAATGCAATTGATTAAGGTGACAAACCGCAACTTAGCTTTCGGCATGTTTCATCTTAAATGGTCAAAAGTATCTATTACCAAGACTAAGGTCCTATGAATGCATATTGATAAAAAAAATTAATTTGTTTACTTGCTGCAGTTGCAAGTGAAATATATTGATACTGTATAAAAGTTGAGGCGTTTTCCTTTTCTTACAAAAGTCAAAGTGCAAGTTGAACAAACTGCACATTGCACAAACATGAGCATATTAAATAAGACTATTATGAATCGAGTTAACTAATAAATACATTCAATTCATGTGATTTTAGATCAAGTGCCAACTGCTCAACATTTATCCCTTGATGTTGAAGTACCCTACGAATAAGTAAACAAATTAGACGTTATTGGTAATTACGCAAACTCATTTTTTCCTTTGTTCTTAGAAGCAAACACCTAATAATCACAAAAGAATCCATCTATATGTGATGCAAACTAAACTACTGAAAATCCAATAATTTTCTTTTGGAGACCTATTTTTTACCCTAAAAAGTAAAAACTGAACCCAGGGCTTACAAACACACTGTACCAAATTAGCATCATGGTGTTTTTAGAAATATCATTTCATACCTGCAAGTACATATTATATGTGAGTAATTCATCATTTTTATTTTGTACAGAGAGCATAGATAGATATATATAAATGAATATGTAGAGGGTTTAAAGATGGGCCAAAGCTTTTGCATTTTAACTGTGGTGAATAGTTAGGGGTCTCTCTGTAAGTTCAAGCACAATATGCTCCTCTCAATCTTTATTCATGGGTTTATCTTCTTGCCAGCTTTGGCAAAACGTGGCCTCAGTGATAGCACCATCAATAATAAATACATACCATACTTTATGGGCTACTTTATTTATGAAGAATATATTTGGTCGCCACCATTAGGATCCTCCACCAAGTTCAAATGAAAGGATGCCACGTCTAAGGGTTAATCATTTAGACAATCCCTACTTGGAACATACTTGTAATCAAGTGAAATCATAAAGGTGTTCGTTTTTGGTATCCGTGTGTGAATGGCCTTTGGTAAAAAAAAAAAAAAAAAACACCTTGAGCTATCCTAATAAAAAAACACATCGCTAAAGAAAACATCATTTGTTAAGGTATAAAACTGAAAATGTAAATATTGTAAAGGCTAAATCTTCTAATTCATACAAAGTATAAAACCCAAATCACCATTATCTCTATATTATTATCCATATACAACCAAGTATCTCCATACTACAATCAACATCCTAATATATATTCATAAGTTTCTTATAAGTTACTATATATTTAGTGTGTATTTGTATATAAATCTTTTAATTTGATTTCATAAGATATGGAGTCCAATGTGTTAATCAAGTCCCACGTGTTACTCGCGCATTGTTAGTACTCTAAATATATAGTTAAGAAGTTTAGGCGTTATACCTCTCCTGCATTCCTTCTCACAGTTGGTTGCTGTTAACCATCCCGTGAGATGGGTTGCCCTTCGTTGACCGACCCGTGAATGACGTTGCCGAGTCAACGCCTTTGTCTCCTCCCTAACCTCTACCTTCTTCACCACTAAGTTCACCATGACCCCAATCATTGTTTCAGTTCACAATAATCAGTAAAAAAATGGAAATAGGGAAGGTAAGCGGTACTCACTAATCAGGTCGGAGCCTTAGCTGTAGCAGAAATCATCTTTGTCAGAAATCCAATGGCCGACGTCACCGTCTCCTTACCCTAATAACGCCACCACTGAAGTCCACCCTAAACGCTGCCGTTGACTCAAAATTGTGACGCCATCAAAACCCCTAAACTATTTTTCAGTTAAACCGGGTCCCTCTATGCTAACTCGACCCGACGGAGCAGGACATCTCCGGCCATCTTAGGGAGATTTTAAAACCGATCTGAACGACCACCACCTTTGGCTGCGAGACACCAATTCCGGCCACCATAGTCACCGTCGCATACAGCGGCACTACCACATCGGCAAACCAAACCACCGTACCGCAACCAGCCACCAAACTCCACTCTTTGTTTTGTCTCTGGATACCCAACGCAAAACAGTAAATGAAAACAACAAACCTCATCATGAAACTCAAGAAAAGTGTAAATAAACAATCTAATAAGGTTTACCTCTACAATCAAGCCGGAGCAGTCGAAGATGACGGCGGTTAGGTGGATCGGCAAGGTGGTCGGTGACCACCGATCTCTCTCTCTCTCTCTCTCTCACTCTGAAGTTCATTCTCTCTCTTCTCACCGTTCCATCTTCAAAAAACAATTACTACCACCATGTTTGCCATGACAAGAACTCTTAGTCGGTGCTCTTCACGCGCCGGCAAGGTGGTCGGCGGACACCGGGCTCCTTCTCTCTCCCTCTGAAGCTATTTCTGTCTCTCCACTTTCTCTCTCTTCTATCTACGATGTGGATGCAAATGAAACAAAGTTGCTAGAGAAATTATGTTAGTATTGTCAATTTATAGAAACACCCCCGTGAAGTCAATTAATTGCTAACTTGCCACTAACTATTCATCTTAGGTTTTGAATTATACATAGTATAATAATAGTAATTGTTTATAAATTAAACACAATAAATATTTACTTCAATTGTAATACCTTTATGAAAAAAATAATTAATATTTTTACCATTTATTAATTTTTGATATTTTAAATAAGTTAATTGTTAATCAGAACAAGTTATATTACAATATAAAAGCTTTAAGAAAAGTGGTCATACCTTTTGACTCATTTGTTTCATGTCCGGCTTTCCCGCCGCAACGCGCGGAAGGAAACCCTAGTTATTTAATTAAGTTTAAAGAGTTGATGTTAATAAAAAAACGAAGAAAAAAAAAATAACATCCCATGGAACGTGCATGTTTACATCTAGTAGTTTCAATACGATAGTAAAAAAAAATATGGAATTTTTATTTAAAATTCATACACACACATCTACATTTATATACACATGTCTGTGCATTAGATCCAAATTAATAGGTGGTGTGACATTTGTGACTAACGGACATAGCTTTGGGATGTCACATAAGCCTTTAGATAGGGAAAATCGGCAAAAGAGCCAAAGACCCGCCAATTTTACCAAAATAGCCACCTCTCATCTTTTGGGAGAGTCGTCTCATAGGTTCCGAGGCATCTCAGGCCTCTTCAAGAGGCTTCAACGATTGACCAACCGTTGAGCGACACGTGTCCCTGAAGTTTCTCCAAGAGGATGGGAAACCCCTCCAAGAGGCTTCACAGCAACCACCACCACCATAAGGTTGTGACTAGCGGTGATGGTTCGTGAATGTTCGTCGTCGATTCCTATATAGATACATTATATGCTTGCATGCATAGCCGGCCATTAATAGGGGCGGCGAGGGCGACGGTTTCAGGCCCGAAAATCCCAAGGGCCGGAAGTTTTTTTATTTTAAGTTTTATATATATATTTTTGGGTTGTGGACTATTGTGATCATTTTTTTAACATTTTTTCATCTAATATGACCCAAAATCACTAAATTTTTAAACCTATCAAAGAAAACCCAACCCAAAACGAGGGTTTAAAAGGCAAAAGGGTTTACTCATTACTGTTTACACAACCGACGCTAAATATTACAGACTTCTAGCCGTAAGCACGGATTTTTTTATAGTGAGTTTTATATATCATGATTGGGTTCAAATTATATGGCCCCGATTTAATTATTGTGACCCCAAGCCCAAATTTTCTTTTACAGTTTTCGAAGATGGCCCTGCTTGCATGCACACACACTGGTACCATGACAATCAAGATTCACAAGACACACAACCATTTGCAACCCATCCACTATTTTATAAACAAAAAACGAGGTTTTACACATATGTTAACAAAAGCAATAAATAAATAAATATAAGCAATTTGACGACCCTTCAGGTATTGTTCTGCTGCAGAGAACATATAAACCAACAACTACAGATGTCCTATGGGTATCCAAGTATTTAAGTTGTATTTCATAGTTGACTGTTAACTCAAACGAAGATGAAGCTACTCTTATCTGAAGCCACCATCCGTTTGGCCGCGGCGGCACCAACAATTCTTTCCAACTAAACAAAAGTACCAAGTAAAAAAAAAAAAAACAGATATTATAAGTACATATATTATTTTGTCAATTCAGGTTGCATCTATCTTGAATAGGGAAACTAATCAAACGGGTCAAAAGTCACGCGATGTGTATTTATAATGCATAAAACCTCTTGCAATATTCATATAAAAAAACAATTATTATACAAAATAAAAAACTTGCACATTTTTGGACAAAAAGTGTTTTGGGTGAACCCAATTTGACCCATATAGAAAAAAAAAAACTATGTTTACCCGGAGAATATCAAAGCGAGTGAAGATGTGACACCCGGCAAATTCTGCTTAACAACGCTGTCTAGATTAAAGTCTACCTTAGCGAGTCACGCGTATATTATACTTAACTGGGATAGTTGAGTCGTGTTACGGTTCGGGAACTGTTAGTTTGGTATAGAGGATCATTAGATGTTAGTTTAAAGGCTCATTAGATGTCAGTCCTTAATCAAGTGTACAAAGGGTGACGATTCGTAGAATCGTCAGAGCACAGGGAATATACAAGTCTCGAGTCCCGGGAATTGGTGAACGAGTGTGAATGTGTTTGTTTGCAAGTATTATGTGTTTACAATCATTATGTGACTTGTCGGTATGTGAAAATGTGTTAACATATGTTAAAACGGAGTTTAACGCACCAAACATGCTGAACCAGACCCTATAGGCGAATAGGAGTTGTATTCGCCTATAGGGTAGGCGAGTAGGGTCCCAATAGGGGCGAATAGGCCCTATTCGCCTATACTAGGGGCGAATAGGATCCCTATTCGCCTGATGCTGCTGCGTAATCGCCTATAATGTGCTGGACGACTAAAAACGCCTATAAATACAATACTTGACCTCATAAACTTCATATTAATAACCCTAGTCGTCCCACAACTCGCCCCAACACCCACACAACCTCTGGAACACGATTTTGGATCAAAACACAAGATTTCAAGCCTATTACATCAATCTATTACAAATCTAAGGTGTGGTTTTCATTCATGCAACCTTTATTAATGTTTTTATTGAATCCCTAATGGTCCAGACCTGTTTTAAAACAAATAAGTCTTCTGAAAATCGTTAATAAGCATTGTTAATCGGATTCTAACTATCATGCATGTTGTATGTGTGTTTATGATTAAAAGATAGGGTTTTTATGATTCAAGAAGGATGATTAACATGTTATTAAGGTAGTTACAGATTGATGATGATGGCATGATGATGAAATCTGAGTTATTGTTAATTAGGGTTACGGTTTTGCATGTTAATGTGGTGTTTCATGCTATGTGTATTGTTGTTTGGATACATGATTGCATTCAGGGCTGATAGATCAAGGCTAAACGAAGGATTTTGATGGAAATATGTTTGATATAGTTATTTGGTTGATATTTGATGTTTACACACGTTCTGGGATTGATTTGGAGTGTTAAACGCGCGAAAAACCGGAACAACAATGCTGTAGGCGATTAGCAACCCTAATCGCCTATGCTATAGGCGATTAGGAGGCTAATCGCCTGATATGACACCCTAATCGCCTATAGTATAGGCAATTGGGGGCTAATTGCCTTCGTTGCATGCAATTGTGATCCTAATTGCTAGTTAAGTCCTGAAACGCATGTCTTATGACCTAATCGCCTATAGACTCATGATTTGCATGTATTATGACCCTAATTGCCTATAGTATAGGCGATTAGCATTCATAAATGCCTGTTGACCCACTTAATCACTAGTTGACTTTTCCTAATCGCCTGTACTGCTGCTGTAAGTGTAAATTAGCATTTCGGGACCCGATTTGACACCTAGGAACATGCTAGGAACCCCGTAACATATCTAATAACTTGGTAACATGTTTTCGGACTTATTTATGTGATACTTGAACTACGTGCTATAACTTGTTGGACATTAACGTATGTTAAGTGTGTATTGCATGATTGTATGTTTGTGAGTGCAAGTATAACACGGGGAGTCTCGGGTCACCAATGGGATGTCGAGTCTTGTACTTTGGGTTAATTTAACAGTCACGGTGTTTTCAAACGAACATGGTTATGGTCTGGACATCTAGGGACTAACTAACCTACGGGTTATTAGTCTAAGTACTTGTAACTGTCATATGTTAGGTCGCCGCTTTACGGGGCTAGCATAGCTTGCTGATATTATTCATGTTTCGAAGTAACGCAACCTAAGGTGAGTTTACGGCCCCTCTTTTAACTGGTTTCACTTTTTGGGGGAGAAAACATGTGTTAAACTTATGTTTTGGTAACAGCTGTCATACTATGGGTTTCTATGGTTTACTATACGATCTTTGGAAGTCCCGGGGGAAACCATGAATGTGCGGGTTAGCACAACGGGGAAATGTGAATAGATCTATTGGGAGTGACCAACCCCGCTCGTCGGCTTGGAGGGCCGGGCGAGTGCATATTGTCTCAAACAGGAACAGGTTTACTATTCGGGCACAACATCTGGTTTGCGAGTTAGTAATGGTTTTCCAATCGTAGATGTAACAAAACATACGCCTAGCTAGCGTACTTTGGTTTGCAAATTGTTATAGTATGGACAGGTTGAACTTGGTACTATGATTACAAAACCTGTAAACTCATCAGCATTTTTGTGCTGACGTAAACTCTTACATGTTTTCTCAGGTCGCTAAGGTAGCACTATGGAACTAGGGCGCACGCGTCTGCACGACGTCTAGTTAGGATTGCATGGTTTTCAAACGTTGAATAAATTGGTTTACTTTTGGATTATGTTTTGAGAATAAGCTTCCGCTGTATTTGGAGATTATAAACTATGTTTTTGAAATTGCATGTGTTCATTTAGACTCGTTTATTGTGATCGTTGACTTGGATCCTGGTTTGTCATGCGCCTCGCGGTAAAACTCCGCAAGTGGATTTTGAGGGTGTGACAGAAGAGCACCGTGCAGTTCATGCCTTGTGATTCGTCAAGCATATTAACAATCTGAAATCACACAATAATCTTTAAAATAAATATTTGACAAAGAGAGTGTTTTATTATCAAATAATGGAAAATTAGGCTTAGAAGAGCATACCTCGTGGTAAAACTCTTTCCTCTCGGGAAGAGAATAAATTATCAAATTCTGAATTCCGCGAATCTGTATGCAGTAAAACATTAAGTAATGCAAAGAAAACTTCAACTTGTGTGTTTTAAAAATATGTATTGTGCTATTTAGTTATAAAAAAACAGGTTAAGATAAGTGTTTGCGAAGCAGCCCAATCCGAATTGACCCATTTTGACTTCTTGGTCAACCTACCCAAGTCAACACATTTTGCCAACACAGCATAAAACTGCTACAGGCCACAATTTTGGTAACTCAAATTTCAAAGTATGGAGATTTATACACCATAAAAGAACAATTTAAATGATAACAAAAATCAAGGTTTAACGAGCTTAATTTACCTTGTATCGGTAGTAGAACTGTGCTCTCTCAGTGTACAACACGATCTTCTTTCCTCCATGAAAGAAACAAGTTCTTGAACACGATTTATCTTCTTTCTGTGTGTACCTAATGAGTAGAAAGTATCATAAATATGTATACATTGTATAACTAAGACTTTATAATAAGAGAGTAAAAAAAAGTATCTTACTCGCCAACCTGACACATGGATGCATCTTGTGACTTCAAAAAATTCCGTACGCGAACAAACTCAAAGTAAGAACTAATATATAGCATAATCCCACCCTGCATGAAATTGGTCATTATTAGTAGAAGGTGGGATATTGGTCAAGGTTGGGTTGAAGTGTTGAACCGAAGCACTTTTTGTCCAAAATCTTCAAATTTTTTATATAATTTGCGTTTCAAATAGGATCACAAACATTGAAATATTTCAAAACAGTCTAGTGTTTTGATTATCATGAATTAGGATTGATGCTTTGAAAACACTTGGGAGACGGGTTCCCATTTAAACTAACTTTTCGTGTGATGCCATTTTGAAACATAACCCATATTGACCCGTTCATATGCAAATGGGTCTCCATATCTGGCATTTAATTGATGTATCATGATAGATTAATAGTTATACCTGGACAGAATCTTTTATTTTTGGGAAGACCTACAACAACATAAAAAATGTCAAAAACGGATATTACCATGGTCCCTAGTCCATAGGCTGGGCCCACGGGCCTTTTACAGACGCATTATTAAAGAAGAAAATGAAATGGCAAATGAACAGTCATACCATTGTTTTGAAGTAATCAAAGCGGGCATCAAAAGCATCTTCGTTTGATTCAGTATCAATACGCTCGTAACTCTGTCAGTTTAAAAGTTCAAATAAACAAATAATAGTAAGAATGTGTCTTCGCCTAGTACAGTTCAAAGGATATATATTTACAGATATTTGTGGAAATCCATACCTGCGTCACTTGAAGCAAAACCTTTGGAAGAACACCTTTGTGTTTATGCCGCGATTTCACCTGCAAAAAACGGCATATTTTCTTTAAAAAGAACAAAGGAAGACTTCCAACACTTGTGTACAAAAAAAAAATAAATAAATAAATAAAATTCCTCACCTTTCCTTCATAGTTGTGACAGTGGTTGTTGAACAGATTGTTCATATCTGGTAAAAGAAAAATATATCAAATAAATAAAACTGCATTCTGTTTAGTTAAGTGTTAAACAAGCTGTATTTTGTGAATAAATTCACACATGACTGGGCTTACAAATAAACTTTAATATAATTAACAACAAACAGGACACAAAATACAGGATCTTACCTCGATCTAGATAAGACGATAAAATAATTGACTGCCGATAAAACCGAGATTGTCCATCAAGATACCTATGCATTGAGACAGTTAAGAAAAGAAGCTGAAAAGAAACTTGAAATCCAATATATATTTTTTTTTCATAACAGAGCAAAATTTTCATTCCATGACTGAGAAAATTACATCAAGACAGCGGGCAGACGGGCAACGAGCTGCGCCGCCACCCCTTTCTGAATCGCAAACCCTAATCTACTAAAAACGTAACCCTACGCATTATATCAGAGTTGGATAGCATATCCATATTTTAAGCTATTAGAGTTGGATAGCATATACACGATAAGATATATTTCTCTAAAACAAGAGGCGAAAACACAGAACAGAGAATAGAATAGAGATATACCATGGTCTTATGCGCATTATATCAGTTCCATGTTGCTTTGATGGTATACGATTCAAGTGCTCAACAGCGGTACTCAGAAAGGACCAATTCTGTCAAGTGATTTCGACTATTTTAATACAGAAATAACAATAAATTATACAGTAATAATCTTTTTTTGACAGTTTACCTGCATTGATATTACATCTGCATGGTCAATAATCAGCAGCTATTCACAACAGTTCCTTATATTAGTAGCTTAGCAGGTAATAAGCAAGAAACAATTGCGCTTATAAACGCTTTAATATAAACGCTTTAACAGCAATATGAATTACCTCAATAGAGGACAAATAATCCACATCTTTTTCCTTTTCTACTTCAGCTTCCTCAATTTTCTAGAATAAAAACAGATAAAAATATTAACAGTGATAGAACTTACCGAAAACAATATAAATACGATATATATATAATAGCTTTCATATACCCACATGAATCAAATTGAGAAGAGAAGCAACAATCATGTCGGACGTATAAAAATCACTGTACAACTTTACGGTCTTCCTACAAAATACACAGAACAAACAAAGATTAAAGCGCTGGTTAATAAGAACATGAGAACTATCAAAAACACTATAAGAACATAATATTTACTCAAAATATAGATACAAATAAGGTATATATATGATTTAACTAAAATGTACAACCGTTTTAGCTACATGTATAACAATTTTAAGCACAAAAACATCATGTGTACAAAAAGTGCGCTTTACTCACATTTTTTTCTTGCGCTTTTCGTACACTACTCGCCTAGGGTTACATAAGGCGCACGGATTTGCGCCTAGGTGCGCTTTGCGCTTAAGAGCGCGCTTTTTAAAACATAGCTCATGACACAAGCATAAACCTTATGTAAATGTAAAATTTACTTTTGAGTATGAAATATGAATATTTACTTGGTAAACTTGATGCCGATCATGAAATCATCATCGTCATTCCCTCTAAAAAGTGCTTGGTGGTCTAACGGCTTTGACTTTTTCCATGACTTGGATCTAACAGGCCCTCCATTGAGAAAATTATCAATGAATCGACCAGCGTGGTCAACGTTAACCTGTTATAATCAATAGTAAAATTTACATTCGGTTTATTTTCTTCTAAATTTTGTCAAAAAAAAAAATCTTTAAACTTACTTTATGCCCTTCAGGGGTCAGCTGGATCAGCCTATTAATTACTCGGTATGCAATGTTTCTCATTGGCAATATGATCAAAACCTGAAATTGATTACGATAATGATTGCCCAAAAACAATATAGTTAGCTAAAATATTATACCAAATTTTTTAAAACATTGACGCAACATAACTAATATAATTTAACCTTCGGACGAGTAAATCCTTGGTCAAGAAACTTCTCACTGCCCAAAAGCTCCTCACCCTTCGACAACATTTTGTCATTCTTCGTTACAAGGTCTCTTGTTTTAAATATGTGATTTAGCTATTACAAGAAAACTGATGTTTGTGAGCTTATGGTAGTTTAACAAAAGAATTTCGAAATGTACACACCGAGTGTAACAAGTAGCCATCCATAATATTTGAGTCTTCTTCCCTTCCTTTACGATAAAACGGTTTTTTGTTGTGATGTAATATGTCTTGATAACTGTTGCCTATTCAAATAAGCAGATGAATCAGTATATTAACCGAAAAAATACAAACTGTCAAAAACATGGAATCAAAAACATATAAACTTTTATTCAATAAACCCAACCCAGATTAAGAGAAAACCCTAAAAATACAAACAATCTCTACCTCACTACAACTCTCAACAACACTCAGAGATTAGAGATTATTACAAGATAATCTCTATACAAAATACAAGAAGAATCAACATCAACAGATTGAGAATAATCTGTTGATAACTCTAACAAGAAACCCTAGATTGAGAGTACAAAGAAAGTGAAAGAGATGATATAATCTGATGGTACGTAATGACTGAATGGAGAGAGAAAGAGAGCTCTCTGTATTATATAGTTAGCTCCAAAGTCGATGCACATCAACAATCCAACGGTGCAAATGAGAGTAATAGAAATGATCTAACGGTGAGCAATCCAGTGTGCTTTCTCACACGGATTGCCACCCTGTCAAAGCAGCAGCACCAAGATATATGGACTAACGAGATGGGCTTCTAGATGGGCTTCTACAACAAGTCTTGGGCTCTCCATCTGCTATCCATCTGTTGGGCTCCATCATCAGCAATCCATATTCAGCTATCCAAGCCCACAAGCAATCCAAGTCCAACCTGCAATACTTATGCAATATGATGAAAATAAAGAAATAAAATGAGAGATAAAAAATATAAGTATAACTCTCAACAACACTCAGAGATTAGAGATTATTACAAGATAATCTCTATACAAAATACAAGAAGAATCAACATCAACAGATTGAGAATAATCTGTTGATAACTCTAACAAGAAACCCTAGATTGAGAGTACAAAGAAAGTGAAAGAGATGATATAATCTGATGGTACGTAATGACTGAATGGAGAGAGAAAGAGAGCTCTCTGTATTATATAGTTAGCTCCAAAGTCGATGCACATCAACAATCCAACGGTGCAAATGAGAGTAATAGAAATGATCCAACGGTGAGCAATCCAGTGTGCTTTCTCACACGGATTGCCACCCTGTCAAAGCAGCAGCACCAAGATATATGGACTAACGAGATGGGCTTCTAGATGGGCTTCTACAACAAGTCTTGGGCTCTCCATCTGCTATCCATCTGTTGGGCTCCATCATCAGCAATCCATATTCAGCTATCCAAGCCCACAAGCAATCCAAGTCCAACCTGCAATACTTATGCAATATGATGAAAATAAAGAAATAAAATGAGAGATAAAAAATATAAATATAAAATATTTTACTTATATTTTTAACACCCCCCCCATCATTTTATTTCCCAAAGCAATTGAACAAGTTCACCTGGATGCATAAACCATCATGCTGAGAGGGTAGTAACCCTTTAGTGAACAAATCAGCAATTTGTTTTGCTGATTCAACCTTAACTGTCTTAACAATACCCTGAGAAATCAAGTCTCTTAAGAAGAACAGATCAAGACCAAAATGCTTAGTCTTATCATGAAATACCGGATTCGAAGCAATTGACATGGCTGCTGAGCTATCACAAAACAGGCTAACAGGCAACTCAACTTGAATACCAAGTTCAGACAATAAATTTTTGACCCATACTACTTCACAAGAAGCAGCACACATAGCCCTGTATTCTGCTTCAGCAGATGATCTTGACACAGTGGCTTGTTTCTTACTTTTCCACACAATCAGACATCCACCAAGAAACACACAATAGCCAGTGACAGATCTCCTTGTCTCTATACATTTTGCC
The DNA here is from genome assembly GCA_028751855.1 of Ambrosia trifida. Classification (NCBI taxonomy): domain Eukaryota; kingdom Viridiplantae; phylum Streptophyta; class Magnoliopsida; order Asterales; family Asteraceae; genus Ambrosia; species Ambrosia trifida. The sequence goes on along the minus strand of CM054124.1, from coordinate 63,454,762 downwards.
CAATCAGAGTCTGCATAAGCCACTAACCCAAGGCTATCATTTTTATTAAACAACAAGCCTTTACCAGGAGCATTCTTAAGATATCCATGGGTTGGTTTATGCATATATTGACTCAGATAGTGGACACTATAGGAGATGTCAGGCCTAGTGTGTGATAGGTAGATTAACTTTCCTATCAACTTCTGATAACCTGTTATACTGTCTAACAGTTTGTTATCATGTTTGACTATATTAGTCAACACATGATTCTGTTCTATAGGACAAGTAACAGGTTTGCAGCCTAACATCCCATACTCACTGAGTAGATCAGTACAGTATTTCCTCTGAGACAAACAAATGCCACCATTAATTTTTAATACTTCAATTCCTAAGAAATATTTAAGTTCCCCAAAGTCTTTAATTAAAAACTTTGTTTTAAATAGAGACTTAACATGTTCAATCTCAGTTTCTGAATTTCCAGTTAAGACTATATCATCCACATATACAAGCAATATGAGAAACACATTATCACAATTTTTTACAAACATAGAGTAGTCACATCTACTTTGAACAAACCCAAATTCAATCAAGGCATTAACTAATTTCTCATTCCACATTCTTGGGGCTTGTTTAAGCCCATAAAGAGATTTATTTAGCTTACACACCTTAGTATTAGACACATTATTATAACCTTCAGGAAGAGACATATAAACTTCCTCATACAAATCACCATACAAGAAAGCATTGTTTACATCAAGTTGGAATATTTTCCAACTGTTGTAAACTGCCAGGGTAATTAAACACCTCACAGTAATCATTTTTACTACAGGGGAGAATGTTTCATCATAGTCTAGACCTTCCTTTTGACTATAACCCTTAGCTACCAACCTAGCCTTATATCTATCAACTTCCCCTGAAGACTTATACTTGATTTTATAAATCCATTTACAGCCTATTTTATGCCTACCCTTGGGAAGATCAACAATCTCCCAAGTGTTATTCCTATAAAGAGCTTCAAGCTCTTCATCCATTGCCCTGACCCAGTTTGGATCACTAAGGGCTTCATTGTAGGTCCTAGGTTCAACACTTTTATCAAGTTTAGATAAAAAACACTTGTTTTCAAAAGATAACTTTGACAAATTCACAACATTTTCAATGCCATATTTGACCTTCCCTTCAACTACATAATCACTGAATTTTCTAGGAAAGCTAACATTCCTAGTTGACCTCCTAATAGTACTAAGTTCAACATCAGTGTCACCCTCAGACTGTTGAATAAAGTCATCATTAGTAGTCACATGATCTGCCTTCTCAGCCCCTTCATTCCCAATCCCTGGCTGCTGTGACCCAGCCAAGCCATTGAGATGGTTAGAAGGGACTTGTTGCTTATCATGTGTTCCTAACTCCTTATTACCTATACCCTTCTCATCATCATTGGGATCATTCACATCAAGGACCTGTTGAACTTCTGTGTTTTCAAATATATCAAAAAAGATTAAAGAATTTATTTTAGAATCAAAAACAGTTTCATTATCTTTTAACACAGATTTTTCTTTAAAAGGAAAACAAGACTCAAAAATTTTTACATCCCTAGAGTATAGTATGGACTTACTGTCCAGACTATACACTTTGTATCCTTTCTTTTCATGAGAGTAGCCAATAAAAACCCCTTTTTCAGCCCTACTCTCAAGTTTATTTGACTCACTTAAAACTGTACAAAAACACAGACACCCAAAGATCCTTAAATGGTCTAAGAAGGGTTTAAAACCATGAATAACCTCATATGGAGACTTTCCATTCAGCACAGAAGAAGGGATCCTATTAATCAAATAAGATGCAGTCAATACACACTCAGTCCACAACTTTATAGGCAAATTACTTTGAAACAACAAGGACCTAGCAACATTTAACAGATGCCTATGCTTCCTCTCAACAATACCATTTTGTTGAGGGGTGTATGCACAGGTTGTTTGATGAAGTATACCTTTATCTTTACACAAATTTTTCATTTGTGAATTAATAAACTCTAAACCATTATCACTTCTTAAAGTTTTAACATTTTGTTTAAACTGTGTTAAAATAATTTGGATAAAGTCTTTGACATGTTCATATACTTCACTTTTATGTTTCATCAAACATACCCAAACAGCCCTAGAGAAGTCATCAACAATGGTCAAAAAATATTTATGACCATCACTATCAGCAACTCTGTATGGACCCCAGACATCTAAATGAACTAATTGTCCAACATGAGAACTTTTATGATCACTAAGTGGAAAAGGTTCCCTATGTTGTTTAGCCCTTTGACACACCTCACATGGACCATGATCAACTAATTCTTTAATTTTAAACTCAGGTTTCAAAATTTGCAAAGCCTGCTTAGCAGGATGTCCTAACCTAGCATGCCATACATCAAAAAGATTAACACTATTAAGACACACCTTAGAGAACACATTAGCACTGCCACACATGTATAGGCCATCAACTTGCCTACCAGTCACCAGGACTTTCCTTGTTAATAAGTCCTGGATATAACAGTAATTCTCATCAAATCCCACATACAGTTTGTTGTCTCTAGCTAGCTTATGAACAGACAACAGATTAACATTGTATTCAGGCACAACAAGCACATCTTCTAAAATAATTCCATCTGCTAATTTAAGTTTACCAATTTTAGTAACCAAAGCAGAAGTACCATTAGGATGTTTTACTTTAATGTTTAAATCAGAAACATCAACATAGTCAAATAATCCTTTATCACTTTTAACCATGTGCTCATTGGCCCCTGAATCAATAATCCACCCAATACCAATCAGCTTCCCATCAGAACTAGTAAAACCAAAAATCTTATAACCTAATGCAGAAGCACAGAACAACCTACCAGATAAGTTGCAACTTGAGGTGGATTCAGAACCTTTATCATTAATCAAACTAAGCAACTTAGCAACCTGATCACTAGTCAAAGCAGTCACAGTAGTATTAGCCTTATCAGATGACACACTGTTACTAACAGCTACTTTCTTTCCCTGATAACCTCTAGGTTTAGCCCAATTGGGATAACCTATGATTTCAAAACATTTCTCTATAGTATGACCAGTTTTGTTACAATGTGTACACTTCAAAGATTGATTTGAAGTTTTTGAAATTTTTTTACTATTAAAACTGTCACTTCCTTGAACTACTTTAGACACAAACCCAACAGGAGTGGTGGTCTTAGAAGGATTGCTGGATTGTCTATGAGATTCTTCTCTAGACACTACAGCAAATGCCTCCTTAATAGAAGGAAGTTCAGCTCTAATCAGTAATGTTGTCCTAACACTTTGGTAACAACTATCTAGCCCCATTAAAAACTGCATAAGTTTTATCATATGATTATAGTCATTGAAATCCCTTGAGGCATTACAGGTACAAGAAGGTAGTTGAAGTATTTGATCAAGTTGTTTCCACATTACATTTAGTTTATGATAATATTCTGAAACAGACATATCATTTTGAGAAAATGAATTTATTTTCTGATAAAGATCAAATACAACAGACCCATCCACTTTATTATAGGTTTCTTTAAGATCTTTCCAAACTTCTGAGGCAAGTTTGGAATATACTTGACCTAAATATAATTCCTCAGAGATAGAATTTAAAATCCATGTTAACACAATTGAATTACATCTATCCCATTGCCTAGACAACACATCATCATCCACAGGTTTAACACAATCACCATTAATGAAACCAAGTTTGTTTTTAACCTGAAGACCTAAGATCATAGCATTTGCCCACACATTATAATTCTCAGTTCCTTTTAGTTTAAAACTAATAATAGTGAGGTTAGTAGAGTCACTAGCATGAAGATACAGTGGGTCACTAGCATCTAGTTTGCTGACGAGTGTTACATTGTTAACCAATGCACCTTCATCAGGACCCAGATTAGGACCCAGATTCTCTTCATCAGCCATAGCTACTTAACACCAATCAATAACACACAAGGAAGAAACCAAACAAGAACAAGGAGCACAGAAAATAAAAAAAAACACCACAATCAGAATAACAAACACAAGAACAGAATGACCACAATCAAGACACACAGGCGAAGCCCTGCTGGTGATCCCGATCGTTGGTTCGTCACTCAAATGGTGCCAACGCAGGTCCTCACAGGGGAGCCACTAAACCTAGACAACCCTTAAAGCTAAAACAGGAACTCAAGTCCTGGCAATCAACACCCTAAAGTAAAAACTCTAGACACAAGAATCAAAAATCAGATAGATCTCACCGAGGGGGTTTCCCAAGTTAGGGTTCGCCAAAAAACTCGTAATACTGTAACCTTCACTTAGGGTTACAGTATCAGAGAGCAAGAAAAAGCTTCCAGTTGATTATCACCAGATTCAGTCTGCTTTGACAACTAGAAAACCCTAGATCTGATTCAACCATCTCAAGAGTCCAATAGTAGGTCAAGATCGAGATGGATCTATTCCTATTACAAATGAATAAGATCGATCAAGAATCAACAGATCCAACCAGTCGAACAATCAATCAGAAATCAGTGGAAGAAATCAGGAATAAGAGCCTACAAGCTCTGATACCATGTCAAAAACATGGAATCAAAAACATATAAACTTTTATTCAATAAACCCAACCCAGATTAAGAGAAAACCCTAAAAATACAAACAATCTCTACCTCACTACAACTCTCAACAACACTCAGAGATTAGAGATTATTACAAGATAATCTCTATACAAAATACAAGAAGAATCAACATCAACAGATTGAGAATAATCTGTTGATAACTCTAACAAGAAACCCTAGATTGAGAGTACAAAGAAAGTGAAAGAGATGATATAATCTGATGGTACGTAATGACTGAATGGAGAGAGAAAGAGAGCTCTCTGTATTATATAGTTAGCTCCAAAGTCGATGCACATCAACAATCCAACGGTGCAAATGAGAGTAATAGAAATGATCCAACGGTGAGCAATCCAGTGTGCTTTCTCACACGGATTGCCACCCTGTCAAAGCAGCAGCACCAAGATATATGGACTAACGAGATGGGCTTCTAGATGGGCTTCTACAACAAGTCTTGGGCTCTCCATCTGCTATCCATCTGTTGGGCTCCATCATCAGCAATCCATATTCAGCTATCCAAGCCCACAAGCAATCCAAGTCCAACCTGCAATACTTATGCAATATGATGAAAATAAAGAAATAAAATGAGAGATAAAAAATATAAATATAAAATATTTTACTTATATTTTTAACACAAACGCCAATTATCATTCGCTTACAAAGAGAGAAGAATGCTCTCTATGTTGATGAATGAAGATCCTGTCCTCCAGATGCCTTGTATGTATTCAACCAATGATCATATAACTTCATATTTAGACCATAAGGCGACTTCGTATAGGAATCCTGCAAATCATAGTAATAATAATAATAATAATAATAATAATAATAATAATAATAATAATTACAAATTCATTAAAAAGTCAAAATGTTGCATAATGGCCAAAAAAATACCTCTAAATTCAGCTCTCTAGTTGCCTCCCACTTGCAGTTAACTGCTTTAAACCGCCATTTATATATCCCTTTTTTTGTTGAAAGTTTTACCTCTTCTTTTGATAATTTGTAGTCCAAGTGAGTAGAGAATGAACTGCATGAATATCATAAGAAGCGTTAATGCAACACATGGCTTTTCATTTCATGACTGTCAAATTACATTAAAACAGGCAAACGGGCAACAAGAAACACTAAAATATCAAAGTACCTCGAGCTTTCTGATTCTTTTTCAATAGAGTTACCATGGCTGTGGTCTTCCATGGCTGCCAAGCTAGCTCCTTGTACATCATTTGCGTCCAAAGCGTCACGTTCAGATTCGTTTTCAAACACTATTTATCAAAAAGAAAACATAAAAACAAAAAATTACAAAGGAAGTTGGATAACTTAAGAGTTACAAAAAGGAATGATTCTTTAATAAGTAAACATTAGGTTCATCCGAGTCACTTTTACCTTCTTCGGCGCGCTGTCTACACATAGTACACACGACACACAACTATCAAAACTTAAATTTTATAACTAAAATCATTTAAATTCAAATGATTAGCACATTTTAAGTGATATGAACAATTTAAAAGCAAAAACAAGTGTCCACATAAAAAATAGATAATATTTTTGGTAGACACACATTACCTCATCTTGTAAGCATTAGCAATTGATTTACTAGCTAACCCAAGTGTCTTTAACAAAGTATCATACATTGTTGGTTCCTTGTAAACAACCATCTCTTCTTGTTCATCTTCTGCAGCCACATTCTCGAGTTCCTCGGATGCTTTGCTTGCAACTCATAAGCAATCAACTCCAGCTTAATCAAAGATGGCAAACCAAGCCCGACTGACAATTCCATACCCGAAACATTTGGAACGGATACTTTAGTACAGGCCCGGGTATAGGATTAGTTTTAAAAACTTTTGCAAGCATTGGCGGATCTTCATACGGGCCCAACAGGTCCGCGGCCCACCCAGCTTTTTCGCTTAGTAGTGTAAATTTACCGAAATTTTTCAAAAAATTTTATATGTATTGAGTCGGGTCCTACCAGGTTTTTCGTTCAAGATCTGTCATTGTTTGCGACGGGTCTTGTAGTAGGTGACACCCAACCATCTTACCTGAACCATACCGGTAAACATTTACTTTCCACTTTTTATTAATTTTTGTCTTTTGTAATAAAATAATTTACTAATTCACTAACCTTTTTCAATTTCCTTGTGTAACTAAATCATAAAAAACCAAAAAAAAAAAAAAAAAAATAGTACTAATTAAATTATTTAAGTATCCCAACCTGATAGATGGAGGTGAACATATAGGTTCTTTTTACAAACCGGTTTTAGTTCCATTTCGGTTCATGTACGTACTTTTGTAAGATCATATAAACTTAACTTTTATTAACTTTAGATTCTTTTAAACTAGAAAACTGAATTTTAATACAAAGAAAACATAACTATATTTGTGTTTATGGCCAAAATCGTTTTTTAAACCGCTTTCGGTTTTTTCCCGGTTCCAACGGGTTTTGGTTTCAGTTCCGGTTCTTGGTTTGGGAGTTTTTTAGTACCGGTTTCGATTTAGATCGGTTTTAATGTTCATCTGCCTGGAATGAAACAGGGTTTTAGAATCATCAGATTACCAATGCCCGGGCCCATTATCATCCCTAAACTAAATACAATATTACAATAATAATAATATTATAATAATGATAATAATAATTAATAAAGGTAGTTAAATCACTTTGATCATCCCTAACCGCCTTGTCTTCACTGTGATGATTTCTTTTTACGCGTTTATTCGTATCCCTCTTTGCAACTTGATTAGTTCTTGAACCTCCGTACGCTATAAAACATAAATTCAAATTAAATCAAATCAAACTACAACTAACTAAAAATATATAAAAAGAATAAATAAATAGAGAGTTAGTGAGTGATTTTATGTTTCTAATAAGTGTTACCTCGTTTATTTCCGGACTTGTGTTTAGCCATAACTGAATATTTCTGCAAAAATAAATAAATAAAACATTATGCTTGTTTAAAAATAAAAAAAGTTTAACAACGAACTAAGTCAATAAGTTGTTGTGTAAACCAAAAAGAAGTTTCACTTTCACTTCTGGCTTTTTGATATGGGTTGAAAGTTGTTTGTGTAAACTAAAAAGTTTAATAACCACCTAAGTCAATAAGGACGAATAAGTAACAATCCTGGTTTTTTGTTTTGCCTTTTGACTTTTGGAATAAAAATTACACATCTACCGATCATACAACCAACCTTGACAATAAGTTAAGCGAAACACTTTTAAAAACAACGACTTATTCTAAAAACTTTTTTAAAAACTCGTTTTTAAAAGATCATAATTCAGCGCTTCTAACCAAAATCACTTATGGAGTTAAATAAGCAATCCAAAACATCCTCTTAGAACCGATAATGATGAGGAATCAACACAGAAAAGGGCTAATGGATTATATAAATGGTTATGATTGTTGGGTTAGTTTTGGTCTGATGGGTTAATGACACATGGGCCGATTGCAGTTTTGGTTGGGGTTTTTATTGGGTTAGGTTTAGATGGTAAATATAATCTAAAGTTATAAAACTCTTAACTAAATTTTATAAATCTGATTTTTTATTAACCTATTTAATTTAATAAATAATTAAAAGAATATATTTAGATAAATAACAAAAAAAAGTTTTAAATTAATAATTTCTTATTTAGTTAAGAATTAATAATCTTATTTATAAAAAAATACTTTATCTATACTACTATATAGTGAGTTCTACATGGGTAAAATTGTCATTTCATATTCATTTATATGGGTAAAAATGTAATTTCATTTAGTCATCAAGACAAATTTAATACAACTATTAAATCAACTTGTTTAACCTATTAAAGGTAATTAATAATGATATTAAAACCATTGAAGCATTTGAAAAGTTTAGCATCATGGAATAAAAAATGTAATTTCTTATAAATAAAGTGGAATAAATAAAGCATTTGAAAAAATGTAATTTCTTATAAATAAAGTGATTATAAGCCTATCCGTTGTGGATGCGTGAGTGAACGGGCGCGAGCCACCGACGTGACTATCAAGTAATCCGATCACTTGACCTCGTTGTGGCTAGGGTGAGCAACAACGCGACCAAAACGTTAACCCACGCGACCACCGTCGCTTGTGCTCGCGTCGGGACTGTTTGCGTGGGGCTGTTGTGGCTGGGGTGAACACGGGCGCTAAAACCTCATTCGCATTGTGCTGCTTGCGCGTCCACAACGAAGAGTCTAAGTAAGTTTAATTATATCCTAACTCCTAAATCTTCACAAAAATGTCTCTTTATTTTGTTAAAAGCCGTTGATTGATATTAAGATGTTTAATGTTGAAATCGAGATACAAAACCTAGATGACACGTCATACCTTGTATAATCTTGAGATAACAGTTTTGTTTAAGTATCTATCTATATCTATACTACTATATAGTGAGTTCTACATGGGTAAAATTGTCATTTCATATTCATTTATATGGGTAAAAATGTAATTTCATTTAGTCATCAAGACAAATTTAATACAACTATTAAATCAACTTGTTTAACCTATTAAAGGTAATTAATAATGATATTAAAACCATTGAAGCATTTGAAAAGTTTAGCATCATGGAATAAAAAATTTTAGAGAATTCATAATATAAGATGACATCAAGAAGCATTATTATGTACATAAATATTACATAAAACTATAAGTCAATGTTTTACTTTCTTTAAAATTTATGCTACCACTTTGCTATAATAATAATAATAATCTATATATGTGTGTATATATATCTCAATATAAATATATCTCTGATGGTTATCTATATGATTTGCCAATAAAACAAGTCTTAAAGCTAAGGGGGTGTTTGTTTTTCTCCCGGAAGTGCTTCTGACCACTTCTGTCTGCGTCGCGCAGACGCGGGCAGACGTTTGGGGCGGGCAGACTGTTTGTTTTTCGGAAGACCTTTCACTCCAAAAGCTCTTCCTGGCCTCTTCTTGGTGCAGACTTGCACCCATGTCTTCTCACATCTTCTCCAACCTCTTCTCCATTCTATTTTCATCATCAAACATCCTCACCGTACCCTCCCTCCTCCACCCTGAACCACCACCACTGCCGCACCCTACCTCCTCCTCTCCACCGTACCCTCCTCCTCCTCCCGCCGGGTGGTCATGAGTTCAGTTTACCGGAGAAGGGTATTGGGTTTGTTTATGATTTGGAAATATTTGTGGTAGATTATGTTTTTGGGTTATGCAGACGTTAAAAAACAAACAGTCTTCCTCTTGCTGACTGCAGACCTTTGGTCCACCTCTTCTTCTGCAGATGTCTGCAGATGTGGTCTGCAGACTGCAGACCTTTTGCCTCAGAAAAAACAAACAGCACCTAAATGTAGAAAATGTGCTTCACGCATCCACACTCCCGAAAGAGACACGCCTGTTAAATTCTTTAAGATGCCATCGTGCGGTTATAGATCCAGATCGATGATTCCAAGCATTAATGATAGTGTTCTTAATTTCATTCATGGGATTAATTAATCCATACGTTAGAAACCGACGACTATTGGAATACATTTGTATTTTCCTTTTTCAAATGTTGGCCCCATAAACAAAAATTTCTAATCAAGCCCTAATATGTTCTAATTTAAGTTTGTTGCTCATATTTTATTCTACGATCGTCATATCATCGGTAATTGTGGATAACTATTTCTAAGTAGATTATGATTCATGGGTTTATACAAGAGTCTTTGATTGAATGAATCAAGAGTGTTTGATTAATGTTGGTTTGTCATTGTAGTGCTGCAGTCCAATTTCGAAGAAAGGCGCCATAATATCTTCCAAGTCCTTTTATTGTCTACATTGTTATTCATTTTCAGCTCTGAAACTTACCATGAACTGTTAATCTTTCTTGACATTCCAAAGTTTAGGTCTACATGAGCACGATTCCACGTACTTTTATTTAGGTCAACTGGTACAAATAGATGCATATGTATTGGAGTCTACCCGTATTCAATTTTCATGGTTTGGTCATCATTTTATGAAATGTCATAAGTTGAACACATCCTGTAGTCAATGATTAGTCTAACATCATTAGTAAAATAACTTACCACGTAACAATATTATTTTAGACATTATTGTTTTGTTTTTGCATTTGATCTATGGAGCATACATAAAGCAATGCATGAGGCGATCATGCATGCAAAGCAAGAAGTCAATTCTACATGCTTTTGTTGCATGAGCATTGTTAAATGCCCCTCACACCCCCTCATCATATGAATGCTTTTAAAATTTGCATCACCACCACCATTCCCATCCCATCTACTATGTGTTTGTGTATGTAATTTTATAATTAATCGATGGGAAGACGACCTCTGTGTTGTGATAAATCAAAAGTCTTAAAGAGGCTCGTGGACGGTTGAAGAATATGTAATTTTTTTTTGTGACCGGCTAAACTCCCACAATCTGAGCCCCCCTCCCCCCCCCCCCGCAGTACTTGGGCAAATTTCCGCACAAAGCAGGACTCGAACTTACAACCCCAGGGTAGGAAACAGGCTAAGCCTTAAAACCTCCCACCTCCACCACTCCGCTGTGGCTTCATTGGCTGAAGAAGATGTAATTAAACATACCAATTACATACATGCCAATTATATATAGCCAGACATCGTGTAGCCTCGCTGCAACGCGCGGGTTCCTGCTAGTAAATAAAATATGAATTGAAAATCGGTTGTTTTTTCATAAAGTTTTGTATTTGAAAAAAAAAAGATAAGAATAAAAATGGATTAATATTATAAAATAAACTACGCAAGGGAAAAAATCATGATGTTACAGCGTTTGTTGAAAGATCATCCTTAGTGTAGCATGTGTAGTTTTTAAAAACCAATAGGTTTTTCAGTTTATGCATGGGTGATTCAGCGTGTTTCTTTCCGGCATTAATCTTATGAATAGCACTGTGTATGTTTTTCAAAACACGCATGCACTATGGGTATTGTCTGTCACACCCCGCCTAGGCGGAAACACGGGGTGTAACCACGAAAGGTTTTCAAGCACAAAATATGAGCAAACATTCATATTTATTTATTTATAAAGTACCAAACGTGTTCGATAACAACAAGTTTCACAAGATACATTTTAAGACCCTTAGCGGGGTCAAAAGTTTTAATGACACGATATGTGGTAGTTGTGAATGATTGCCCAATCGTTTTTTTTTTCTTTTTCGAACGGCAATTCACTTTATATATATATATAAAGAGCCAGCAAGAGGCTGAAAAACACCAAAGTACAAAACGTACAACACCCCAATCGTAACCCAAGTTCCATCCATGCTTTAGTTAGCTGAAAAACATGCATAAAAACTTTGTCAACAAAATGTTGGTGAGTTCACAGGTTTTGTAAACCAAATGTAAAGTTTAATGAAATTCTTGAATTGCCCATCATTGTCTAGTCAAGAACAAGGATGATAAATCATCATGAGTCCATAACCAAACCTCGACGAGTGGTGCCTCGCACATTGCACAACAAAGGCAATGAATCGTCATAAAAGAAATGCAAGCACTCTCATATCGTATAAACCGGTTAGAGCGACTAACCGAGAGTGGGGTGTCAACCCAATTGATCTATTCAAGCATTTCTAGGCTATATCCATAGCTAATGGTTATGATAAACTAATAAACGAGGGCTTTGTTGAGTACTCTAAACATATCGTCTCATGTATACCGGTCGGCTAGGATTTCTTTTTAAAACTAGTAAACAATGCATGCTTTTCCTCAAAATAGAAAACAATAAAAGGGGTCGTGAGAACTCATCTCAAGTCCGCATGTAGTCTAGCAAAAGTGTATGTCCGACAACTAGGTATCTCGTCCTATATACATACATGGGTACCTTAGATTTATACAAAAAGGTAATCCATGGTACTCGTGGTTCACCCAATCCTTAGTGGTATGTTGGTTTAGCTTTTCCTTGGTGACAACTATATATATTGCTTGAAAACAATAGTTTGGGTAAGAAAAATAGATCTTATTTCCTAACACATGTTACTTTCCATAAAGTATATGTTCCTTTTGAAAAAGAGTTATTTAGTTCACAAATACACTTAATCTTTACTATACAAAGGATCATACATGTATTCACACCTACATATGCATGCATCTATACTTATATATATATGTGTGTGTGTATTTCCACACATAACCATAGGTAGGGATGTCTATGGGATCTACACTTGTACATACATACCCATATACATATACATCCTTGTAGTCCATACACATTACTATCTATGCTTTTGAGTTTGTGGCTATCAAGCCTGGACTCATAACACAACATAAATTGAACTAGTGTGTTCACACTAGTTGAGTTGACCTTGAACGATGAATTCGATCTCTCGCAACGCGATGTGGTTTTCATTAGGCAACACAATGGTATTTCCCTGAAAAAAGCTGGTACCCATAAAACTTATTGATTTTTACATGTCTGTAAAGTGTGTAACATACGTTGCACAAAAAAACTTATTTATTTTTTTTTTAAAAATACACTCGGCGCTTTTTTGATTTTTTTTGCTCAAAACTCTTAAAATCATGTATATTACATACCCTAATTTTTGCAGATGATAAAAATCTCGGGAAGTTAGAGCTTCCATGGTTTCTTCAAAATTTTGGGTTTTCTCTGGATAATTAGCCTATATATGTATATATAGGGTAGGGTTCCTATAGAAAAATGTTTTTTTGTAGGAAGGGTAGGAAGTGTTATGATCCATTAGATCTAGAGATTAATGGTTGAGATTAAAAACCTATATGTATTTAATTTTTAATTAATTGTTTATAGTAGTTGAGGGCAAGATGGTACAATCAGGGGGTGTTTGGGATTGATTATTCAAAGCAGATTATGCGCTTTGGAAAAGCATGGGTGGGGCTGCTTATAGATTATTGCGTTTTGGTAGCCTAAAAAACCTATTATCTGCGTTTTCAAAATGCAATCTAAACACTAAAAACTGATTATCTGTGTTTTCAAAACGCAATAATCTAAAAATCAAATACAAAACGCAATCCCAAACACCCTCTCAGTGTTTTATTTGAGGGCAATATGGTAATTGTGTGTGTTTTATTTGGAGAAAACTAGTTTCTCTCTCCTATTAATTTTGAAACCATTCTCATATTTCCTTAATTAATGCACACCTATCATACAAGTTTCAAAACACTTCTACTATTTTAAAATACTTTCACTGTTTTAAAACACTTCTACTGTGTTTAGTAGTGTTTTATACGAATAAGTAGTGTTTTATACCAAGCATTGTTTTATAAGATGTTTCGTTAACAGGTTATGTAGACCAATTAAGCATTTTTTGGTGAATCAATGGTGTTACAATACTTGTGTGTTACTATAGTTTTGGTGTAATAATATTGTTTTTTCCGTTTTTAGGAATAATTGTGTTTATTCGATTTTGGTTGAAGTGTTAAATTGAATGTTGAGGTATGTTGTATTTGAAATATGAAGAATGTGTTTTGTTTGTACAATATTGTATTGATATTGTTTGTGAATACAATGGACAGAAGTTTGCGAATATAATACAAGGAGATAAGTAGAGAAGACCACGTTTGTTCGAATTGGTGAAAGATTGGGGCCATCAATGGGAAAAAAGTGACTTTACTTTTGTGATTTGGAAAAACATTTGTTTATCTTTATGTTTTGGATTATGTCTAGAATATGTTTTAGGTGATGGTACATTGTCTTTTTGGATATTTTGATCTTAAGAAAACGTCACAATTATGTTGGAACTTTTTTTTTTATATTTTACACACAACTATTATAACACCGTTTATTCTTTAAAATGCTTACATGGCCTACATAAACCTATTTACAAAACATCTGATAAAACACTGCTTTTTCGTATAAAACACTACTTATTCGTATAAAACACTACTTATTCGTATTAAACACTACTTATTCGTATAAGCACTATTTATTCATACATGTTAACAAAACAGCCCATAAATATTGTTTTGGTAAGAATTTACACACGGCTATTGTATCACGTCTAAATCTTGTTTGGTATCAAACCACAAAGGTAAAAAACGATTCTATAAGACACTACGGACTCATAACATGTTAAAAACACTACTTATTTGTCTAAGACACTTACCATTCGAAGGATCTTGTAAAACTTCTGCCATGACTTGAAGAATCGAACAAGTTTTTGGGTATTTAATGTGAATATCTTATGATTCTTATGAAAATAAGGAAGAATTAGTTATTTTAGGATGATTAAACTTCATAATTATCTAGATTTTAGATGCTAAATTAGTGGGTTTAGGATAATTAATAAAATAGACAAAAAGTCTACAATGCCCTTCATTTAAAAATTTAATCAGATTTGATCCAATGGTTGAAAATAATTCCTACACTTCCTACACAAAACAATTTTCCTACCGGATTATAAAGCATGAGGCAAGGATACCAACCAAATTTAAGTAATTACTATACTTTATGCTTATGGTACAACATCTTATGAAGTTAGTAAGAGGTTAAAATAGTCTTTCTACAATATTATTAAATTATATTAATTAAAACTCATCTAGCATTAAGTATAAATGTTGAAAATATAAAAAGATGGTAAAAAGAGTTGTGATATAATTAAAATTTCTTATATTCTAACTCACATATACCATTAAGTTTGTATTAATGTTTTCTTTGTTATAAACATATATATTATGGTGACTATACATATTCTAACTCCCATATACCATTAAGTTTGTATTAATGTTATGTCCCTATAAATAGAGACTTATTGTACTTGGTATAGCTCATTGATGAAGAGCTCTCTCATTTTCCATCATATCTTTCTCTCTATAATCTTTGTTCTTATGTTTACATACGTTATATAGTGGTTGCTAAGAATAACCATTGAGAATACGAGAAGTGGTAGCATCTTGCGATAAACTTTAACAAATCATGTTCCTGATTAAGGTATAGCTCAAAAGAGAAACACGCAAGATGTGAAACGAAATGTATTACGAGGGAAATTGTAGACAATGCTGGAAAATTCGTGCATCATGACACATGTTAGTGATGTAACACAAATAAAAACACTCATGTTTTCTAATATGATTAAGCTCGTTGTTTGTTTAATTTCACATGTATGTTGGTCATGATGGAACCCTAGCATCTAGGACGATTTGTGGTAGTTTGATGTTATTTGAATCTCTAATCTAATTCACATCCATTCGAATTAGAACGTACCAACATGGATGGCTTTTATGTTATTGTTACAAAACCAAATACATTCGTTACATTTATTACGAGTAAAAGTTACTATAATTATCAATATACGTTCTCTTCATCATGTCATGTACAAAGAACAAAAGAAAAGAAAGACCGATATTGAAGTGAAGAGGTTAACAAAACAACAATAATAAATACACGACAATACTAAATGTATGTAAAGCTATATACATTGCTTGTCTAGGTTTAGATTACCAAATAAAATTCATATTTTATTTATATAAAAAAATGTTAAGAATGTCCACAAGTTTTACTGTATCTAATATTGGTATATCTTATTAACGTAGTTTAAAGCAACTATAACTCTCATTACTCTTAAATTTTTTATAAATTGGTAACTCCTACAACTTATAACTGTTTTATAATCTTCATCCTTTTTTACAACTTATAAACTGTAATAATTGGTTAGATATACTATGGTAAGCATAAAGAGTGGTTGCATTGCAGGTGATGGCGCAACATGTAATCGAGCCCATGTTGGGTCAAAATATGACCTGGGTGGGATAGTTTAAACATCTGTCTGGATCTCATGTAAACATAAACAGACATTCAACCAAATTGGCTTGGCTTCTTCTTTGTTAAACAAAAATGCAAATGTCGGAGTTCATTATTTGTTTTTGACATAATTATCAACTTTTGTTTGAAGCAAAACATTAATAAAGATTACATATGTAAGAGTCCGTTAGCATATATAAGCCCGTACAAGAGTTAATAAATTGTGTAATATGCATACTTAGTCCTTTGGCTAATTAGGAATGTTTTATTTTTAGAATTTTGGCAAGAATAATTTATGTGTTCGACCCTCATGGTAAATTAGTTGTAAAGTCTAATCAAATCATGTTAAGCAAACAAACTTGATTTTTTATCAAGCTGAGCTTGAGTTTAAGCTTCCATCTTTATTTTAAATTAGAGTCAACCCAAACCACCTCGGTATGAAGTGCAAGTCAAACTCGAGCTAGCTCTGGCTCGACTCAACCTTTAAGTATTGTGTTCCCCGCTGCATCGCGCGGGCATCCCACTAGATATTATAAAGCATGAGAGGAGGATACCTGGCAAATTTAAGTAATTACAAGTGTGATTGCTTAAAGTACAAATAGTTGATGCATTTTATGGGGGTGAATCGGACTTTTAGTCATAACTAGGGAGGTTAAAAAGTGTTTAATTGGAGAATATGAAGAGAAGTAAACTTGATTATATATCAATAAACAATCATTAATTTGAGTAATGAACAACCATCGGTGCAAATGATAAATGCATGGGGCAAATGAAAGACAAAATCCATTTAGTGACAATTACATAATGGAGCAAACGAAAGACATGCATTTAGTGGTAATTACAGAATGTCATGGAAAACACCAATACTACCATATAATAAGGAAATACTAAAACTCCCAACAGTAACTAACATGTATATAAAGTAAATTAAACCTGTGAGAGATGGCAGAAATAATTGCTCATACATATACGTGGATCTCAATATTTTTAAGTATATCAAAGGCTTACCTTTGGCGATGATTATTTATGGCGACCGAGGTTTTGTCTGTGCGTGGCGACTATTGAACCACGAGAAGAGGAACACAAGTACACAACTGTCTCCGGTTGTAATGAAAGCCAAAGGTGTAGCAACGACGGGACTAACAGTTTCGAGGTCTGATTCGATGGTGGTCTTTCTATCGGTTCGTGATGGAGAATTATGCTTGCTCGGAGCAGAGTTCGGAACTAAAATCCCCGGTTTAATGGTCGAGGTAGTTTGGTTGCCTAGAGATTTACTAATTGATTGAGGTATCGTGATTTTAGTCACATACGTATTGTCTTAACCTACATAAACATCTATGTCTTAACCTACATAAACATCTATGTTGTCGCGCCTCATAATGCATTATATTCTCCAATTTAACATCTATGTTGCCTTGCGATTAACCCTCCCCATTGGAGTTTTTGATAAATGCGTTTATTTGTTATTCATTAGTGCGATTAGTAATTTAGTATGTTGTTAATTAATTGTTTCTAACAACATCTAAGCCATATGTCAAGTACTACTTTTTGATAGATCTTTGAGTTTGGTACTGTAGGTGTGCATCCCAGCCGTCATGTGGCTTTGATAACTATGACATAGTGTATAACCATTTTGTGTCAATAGTTTTTTCCCCTTCTAATTTGGTTGTTAAAAATTTGCTAATGTTGGTGAGATTATCTCATATATCAAGATGCTATTAACAAAACTAGTTACTTAACTTCTAGTTATGAGATGGGAGAGAGAAATCAGGGAGGCGACGAAGATGAAGACCGGGAGTATGTAACACGTAGAAGAAGACGGTCGAGCAATCCAACTAGGAAGAACATGTTTGATTTTGCCAACGCAACAACATTCTTCGTCTCAAACCTTCCAAACGATTGCTTCAGATGGGAGGTGCAGAATGAATTCAGGGACTTCTGAGACTTGGTAGACGTTTTCATACCTAAGAAGCCGGGTAAAGGGGGTATAAATATGCATTCATAAGGTACGAGAATGTGGGCGATATGGCGAAGTTGATTCAAAAGCTGAACATGGTGGTAATACGAGGCGCAAAGTTAATTATCAGTGGATAAGGCGAAATTCAATGCCTTTTGACGAATCAAAAGAACACCAGACTCAAGCGCCCGGAAAAAAGGTTGAACCGAACACTCCTAGGCTTGAGGTAAACAGACAACCGGGCATGGACGGAGAACCGTTCAGAGACGCGGCGTCGGGTAGTGAACAGAGACCTGGTAAAAGCATCGAGATACCGGGTTTTGCATCCAAATCAATTACAACATGCTTCAAAAATTCTTTACTGGTGGAAGCAAAAGATCTTATTATCCTCTGCAATTTATTGGAGATTATGAAGAATGTCAATCATTATGTTTCCCATCTGAGATATGTTGGTGGGCTGAAGTTTCTCATGTCATTCTATAATGAAACACAATGTGAAGCTATATACAAACATTACCAAACTAAAGAATCGAAATGGTTCACTAAGGTTGAACGATGGAAAGGTGGTGATGATATCGTGATGGAAAGAATAGCATGGCTAAAAATATGCGGTGTTCCGATCCATTTATGGGACAAAGAAGTTTTTAATCATATCGGAGGTACAATTGGGAGATTAATGACGCCGTCTATGGCAAATCCAAGGGATTGTAATTTATCTTTTGAAGTTGTTGGTGTTCTCGTCAAGACAGGCAGGGTAATAAACGAGGAGATAGACGTAATTTCGAACGGTATTCAGTATCCTATTTGGATATCCGAAATTAAGAATGGTTGGGTGCCTAATTTCCTCAAATCAGGTCAAAGCTTTCCTATTCGCCGGCAAAAAGTTGAGGAATGTCCGAGCAAACCGGTAGTCGAACAACCTCCACATAATATGGTGATCGATTTGGAGGAGGGGGAAATCCTTGGAAATTCCGTCGGTGAGGTTAACTCCATTTCAAACCTTGCCGGAACAGGAAAAAGTAGCCACGAGGAGATGGTCAATTTGCATGAAGGCTCGGGAATAAAGACCGGATCACTTTCCAAGGAAAATGGCGGACACTTTAATTCAAATGGTGGGGCCAGTCGTGATACTTTAAATATGCACGAGCCGACAAGTGAAAATGGGTGTGGGAACTCATTATATTTGGATGGCACCAAAGTTTTTCCTACCATTGATGAAGCCAACGGTCACAAAAGTTCTTTGGTTGAGGAAAATCAGGAAATGTCAAAAGTGGTGGGGTTGTCAATTGTCAAAGGCACACATGGGTTGGAGAGTAGAGTGACAGAGGAAAGGTCCGAAGAAGTTGTGGTTTCTACTACACCTGGATCTCCACTTCCGTTCAGTTTGTCCTATGCGCCTGAGTATCGGAAGAAGGCCCGACCAAAAATTGATCATTTGGATTTGTCCCTTAGCTCAACAAGTGAAATTTATAATCTTTCCACCCCTGATGTTCCTTGGAATGAGAAAATGGATGTGGATGGAAAAGAGAATGATAAGATCAAAAGGAAAAGCCGTCGAGTGAAAAAAGGTGTTAAAGTGTCAAGGTTCAAGGTTGGGTTTCCGGTCCCGATTGCTTACGGTTACCATAGTTTTGGGGGTCTCTTGGGGTTTGATTAGGTGTTTTGGTTATTGCTGTTGTTTTTTTTTACGGTTCTTTTTTTTTTTTTGTGTAACTCTAGCTTCTTGCTAGTTTGTTGGTAGAATGAAAGTTATCTTCTCCGTTAAAAAAAAAAGATTCTCTTAAAATTGCTCTTTACTTGGGGATATTTAATATTGATAGTGAGATTAGAGGAGTTGCAATCTCTTGCAAAAGAAGAACGCCCAAGATAATTATCGCACACCAGCAAATGAAGAACGCCCAAGATAGTTATGGCACACCGGTTACATGCAAGTTAGTATATGTGACTTCGAAAGTCAAAAGTTTCAAGTATTAACCTGGTCAGGTAAGACTTTTTGGAATGCTTGCTACGGGCTTTGGAATCACTCTAATATTTCTGTTATTTATTTATTGCCAATCCTACAAAGTATGAACAAGTTGATTGTTTTTAGGTACCATCAATATATCACACATATAATTCAACTGTTAAGCCAACTTTTATTTACTTTGAAACGTTTCTTTAGATAAAACACATATTATGTTATTTTAAATACAACCTAGGTGTACATGAGAAACAAAATCAGTGACTAATAAATTGTTTTATTAGTTGTTGAGCCCATTTTATGATTTATTAGTTTTTTTAGATAAGATAAAATATATACATTATTTGTTGGAATTTATATTTACAAGATCTTACAAACTTAGTTAATGACATAATTTTGGTACTTAACATAACACCCAAAAGATTAACGAGTTATGCTGAAGTTAATCATTATGTGGTGTCATGCTCTGAATAGTTTTTTTTTTTTTTTTTTTTTTTTTTTTTTTTTAAATCAAATTGTGGAGTCGACGGTGGCAACGGTAGTAGAGGGTGTCGTTGAGGGGGCGGCAAGAGCGAGGGTTGGAGAGGCAATGGCGGGGATTAGTAACAGGTGGTGGTGGCACGCAATGGTGGTCCGTGGTGCTCTCTTGTTTCGGCCTATTTTTAACTAGCAAGTTTTATAATAGTGATCATGTCGCAAATTTTTGCTCCACAGCAATGCACGGGTTTCCCACTAGTATATATATATATATATATATATATATATATATATATATATGTATGTTGTTTCTAGATACCAAATGCCCATTCTGTATCCTTTCTTTTTGCTTTCTGAGCTACTATGAATTTCTTTCATTTTTCATTAAAAAATATGATGTTTAACATTAACTATATATTTTTTTTATGTCAATGATCTCCAGCGCAGCTGGTTTGAGGTGGGAAGGTTTACCTCCTTGGGGGGTTCCTGCCCGGATTTAATCTCAGATTCGAATCCCACGCTCCACCGAAAAATTAACCGCTTGGGTTTGAAAGGGGAAACCCGTGTGGTGCTATAGGATTCTATCCTGTGCAGTGGTCGCTTTGCAACACAGGATTTACCGCTGAAACACTACTCTCCAAAAAAATATATCTGCTATATATATAAATAAAACCATTTGTGGGACACTTGGCATTCTCTCAGAACTACTCATTCTATTTTCCCGCCTACTTCCTTTACAAGTTTTTTTTTCTTTTCCTAATTTTTCTCACAAACCCTAACAAAAAAATTGATCCCCCCTCCTACTAAACCTTTTTATCTCTTCATTATTCCCGAGATCTTCCATTTGACTCGCTTGTTATTCCTCTTTGTCATTCAAATGCTAGCAAACCCTAACTCTATGGTGTTTATCACCGTTCTAATTCCAAGATACCCATCATTACTAATCATTTTTTCCCTTTTCAAATCTGATATGAAATCATATATCTCTAAGAATACGTAATTTCAATCATTACATTTATCACTCTTTTGTTAATTTTATGGCTTTTGTTGTTTAACCCGTGTAATACACGGGATTCTAACCTAGTATTTTTATATATTATATTTACTCATATCATTAAATATATGGGTTGATGGATTAGCATGATTTGCAATATTTGCACGTTTCTAAGAATCTAATCCGTGATAAGATTTCTTTGAGATGCCGCATTTGGGTTGTGGACCACATGGGTCAAGTATAGTTTGTAAATAGATTTCTCTTGTGAAGGGGAAGGGTTTTAGAGTTATGGACCGATTGGGAAGAGTTTTATCTTTTATTAGATTTGTCTTGTGGCCTTAGATTTTCAATCATTGTATAGCTACTCTGTAGGGGGTAAGTGCTTGCGTTGCATGTCTAATTACTTGGTAATTTGTAGTTACTATAGTGTAATTATCTATATATGTAAGTGGTAGCTTACAGCTTTTATTAGTAGTATTAGCTGATTACCTCGGGAGGGTTCCGGGGTTGAAAAATCTAATTTTACGTGATAACCTATTGCAAATGGCTCAAGTTAACTAACCACAAAATCTCTCAATTATTGCATGTTCATAATATTCTAATCAGTGATAACTCATATTCCCTAATCTAAAACCTAATCCGTAATCATCTAAAGAATCACTTATATAAGCTGCAACTATTCAAAAACTCATCACATCTCTCTAATTTCTCACATTCTAATGGCTCTTATAATTCCTAACATAATCAACTAAGCAAACACTTAAGTTGGAAGTTGTAACCATTGCATCTCATTATGCCACGTGGCATAATCAAGAGATGGTTGAGGCCACCATTGAACGCCACGCCAGCAACTATCAATTCTTCTCGGAAGCGTCCCGGGGTTGAAAAATATAACCATTCTAATAATACTAATACTAATAGTAATAATTATTACTCTTGTAATTAAATAAATAAAAAAATAACATTGCTATAAGCTGACACCATGTGTTGCAGTGTTGGACGATTCTTTCTCCTAGCTTCTCTTGATGAAGTATACCTAGTAAAATTCCAATGATAACATGGCGATTGGGCTGATTTTCAACATCGTATATAAGAACCTGGTTTAAAAGAAAAAACATGATTAATGAATAACATGAACACTTTGTGTGTTTTTTTCCTGTATGAACGAAACCCCACAAAAATAATCGATTTTTTCTCCGTTTTTTATATAGCACTATGATACTCGTTGGAAAGATAATAAAACACTCGTTAATTTGGTGTAATTTTTTTCTTTAAAAAATCCCGTATATAAAAGATATAAACATTTAAAAATTATGGGAGAAAATATGAGAGAGAAAATTTTAAATTTATTTTTAAATTGTTTTTTTTTTCCTAAAATAACTCAATGAAATAATTCAAAAACACTAAAATCTTTCAATTATGATGCCACGTGGCAGTTTCATTGAGAGGTTGAAGGCACCATTGCATGCCACGTCAGCATATATATTTTCTTTTATATATATATTAATAACTAGCTTATACCCCGGGAACGTCCGGGTTGAGAAATCTAAGTAAAGTGAATAAAATTAGAAGTATCTAAACTATAAAAATGACATCTATGTATCAACTTACATTAGATACTTTTAAAAAAAATATACCAAAAGATCCATTTCACCTTACAACATCAACACCTAAAACAGAATATTAAGATCCTAAGCACTTCAAGGGGACAAAGATTGTTTAGCACCAATACATTCAGTCAAAGGTCTTTAACTACATACAATAAGATTTGAGCTATTTTAGAAATATGGTAGAAAAAGAAAACATAGCAATTACCTGTTGGAGAGCGTGCCGGGTTGAAATATCTAATATGACATAATAAAATATCTAATATGACAACATAATTAATGACTTGCCAATATATGATTAATGATTATTATTATTATTATTATTATTATTATTATTATTATTATTTTAACAAATCTCTGCCATAAGTTATCATATTCTAATATAAAAAAAGGGTAATTGGGTCGGGTATCACCTAATCCTAGGCCTGACCCAAACCCACAATTTTTTTAAACTAATATATCCTGGGAGCGTCCCGGGTTGAGAAATCTAATTTGAAATATCAATTTTACACCTGAAATAAACTGATGCGTTTTACAGTTACATGCAGGAAAGCTTCGGGTAGCACTTAACCTAAAACAATTAACAATGTATCTTCAATGTTAGTGCATAACCTTAAACAATGTATAACTCTAATATTAAAACCTAACCTAAAACAATGTACAACTCCAATGCTAACACATGTTGTAAATAAAAAATCATATTTACTGGTTTGAACATAACTAATGACTTGACTATACATGATTAATGAATAACCTGAACACTTTGTGTTTTTTTTTTCTGCATGAACAAAACCACACAAAAAATAGTCGTTTTTTTCTCCGTTTTTTATATAACACTATGATACCCGTTGGAAAGATAATAAAACGCTCGTTAATTTGGTGTAATTTTTTTCTTTAAAAAATCTCGTATATAAAAGATATTAACGTTTAAAAGTTATGGGAGAAAACATTAGAGACAAAAATCTAATTTTGTTTTTAAATTTTAAATTATTATTTTCCTAAAATAAAGCCATTGCCACATGAGATGACACATGACACACTCAATGAATAGAATACACTCTTTAAGTGACATGTCATTAAAATGGCTTTGGTTTATAATATGTATAGATATAGATATAGATTAATAGATTTTCATTTTTTTTAGAGGTGACTTTCAATTTGCGTGGCATAAATCATCACGTTGGCCCAAACAGGACCCCTTAGCCACACACTCAACGACATCAGATATGCAAAGCCCCGTGTCGCGGGAGTGGCCGGCCCTTTGGAAGGCTAAATACCTCTCTGTGCAGTAGGGCGTTAGGGCTCTTCCCCGGAAATTTTCCCGCCATCTGCCACTTGACAGATGTTGCACCCTCCACAAGAGGCAAGCATCTCTGGAGTAAGTGCACGGTACTAAAAAACCGGGGTGGCCATCAGAATCGAACCTAACACCTGCATGCAGGCTAGCTTCGACCATCATATGGCAATTCCCTCACAATACCTCTTATGGGGATCGAACCCAACTCCCTCTGTTGAAACAACAAGAATAAGGCATGGAGATGGTATGGACGTCTCTTCGGGTTGGACCTAGCACCTTCCGAGCATGTACCTACACCACGAACAACTCGTTAGAAGGGGTCCAGAGACCGGGGTCTCTGGACCACCCTCCGACGCTCAACATTAGTGATTTATCCCAAGAAATGTACATAAAAGTAAAGATAAAGGAGTAAATGAGGGATACGAAGTATGATAGGAGGTGGTGGTTGAAACCCAGCGGTTAGCTAGCAGCCGAGGCGATTTCGGACTACTTAACTCGATGGCTAAAAGTTGGTTATTAGAACCATGGATATGTAGACTGCAGATATGGCAACTCCAGGGCTCCGACAGGGGAGCTCGTGAGTTCAACAGGGGAGCTTAACAGCTTTATTGTGTGTAATTATGGAGAGTTCATGAGCTGCTGATGTGATACTTTAGCAGCTCGTAGGCTCCTCTATGGGAGCTGGGCAGATTAGTTAATGAGAGAATGTTTCTAGAGAGAGGGAGAGAAAGTGAGTGAGATGTCTTGAGTGGAGACCAAGACAAAATGGGATGGCCTTGAGTGAAGGTGTAACCCCTCTATTTATAGAGGGTGAAACCCCAAACCCTAATGGGCTTTGTAGTAATGGGCTGGGCTGGCCCATAAGTGTTGGACCCACCTTTATTATTGACCTCCTGTAAGGCAGGTCCTGTGCTAGGGAGCTGAGGAGCCGATGCAGGTAGCTTCTCTACACTAGCTTCTGGCTTTTCGACTTCCTGACCCAAGCCTGATAGCTTCTTAAATATGTTTAGACGTGGGGGTTTGGGTACCCACGTCATCAGCCCCCCAGTCATAAGTAGTCATGACGTAGTCATGGGTGCTTGTGACTTAGTAATCTTGTCTCCTTTTTTCCTACCTCTAGAAATTCATAAACTTTGGTGTAAGGTGTTTGCGCCTTATTTGTTTATGAATTTCTTATTTCGGACTCCATAATTTCTGCCTTTTCTTGTAGCTTCTACGTTTCCGGTGTTTCTTGAGAAGCTTAGAAGATGCAAAGCTTATTGGACGTCTTGGAAGTCCTCAGAGCTTCTAGTATCAAAGCTTATTTTGTAGCTTATGAGCTTTGAAACATTGTTTTTTGAAGCTTCCAAGCTTCCGGTTTTCACTTAGCTTTCTTTTGCTTGAATTTGACTTGTCGTGATTGGACGACCGAGCAAGGGAGCTCCAAGAGACTAGGGACAGCTTGTTGGGTGGTTACAATCTCACCCTTAGAGGAGACGCCAAGCATTTCTTGCTCATTTATAGAAGAAGTTTCTATCTCATGGGGATTGTGCATGTTACATTGACATGTTGCGAAATTTCTTGGTGATAAGCTTGTAGGTGTGAAGAACTAGGAGATGTTCATCAAGGTGGTTGGGAGACTCTACCTTCCTTATTGGAGAGGGTCCAAAAGTCCATGAATGAATGGAATCATCTTGTTGATGGACTTATCATAGACAAGCAGTGGTTGTAAACATATGTGGTGGCATGCTAGTACACGCCTTTTTACCTTGTAGAGTTCTTAGCCTTGAGGTTCATGGTAAGCTATATCACCGTAAACATCTTAGTCACGTGTCCCAAATGTGTAAGAGCTCATAGATATTTGTTTGTCAAATGGCGTAGCTTACTTTCCCAAAGTCTTTAGGTTTTTGAAGCATTTGATAAACTTTTTCTATGATAGGATTGATGAATTCAAGCAAGTAGAAGCCAACGATGTAAAAGAATGGGCTTATCTTGTGTGTATGGCACACCGTGTTAGTGATCTTGCAATAGACAAGTAGTGGCTTTGATCTTCGTATTTATCGTGTCACTACGTGTCTCTTTTTCTTATACATGTATACTAGGCTTATAATCACCTTGCCAAGGTTTGCGGTAAGTTATACCAACGCGAGCGTCATATGTGCTCTCCTGGATATTCTTTGGTGCCTGATGGTAGCTAATAGCTTCATTCCATGAGCTCATCGCTTCCATCCATTAGATGTAGCAGCTTACCAACTTGAGACTTTGAGCTTCTCTAAGTGTTGTGGTAAGCTCGTTTTATAATAGATGTGATGGAACAAGGCAGATATGAGCGAATATGGCAAAAGAAGGAGCCTTTTGCGTACCTTATGTTGTATATTGATAAACTTTTTCTGTAACAAAGTGGGCTTATTTGATGCGGAAGTGAGTTTCTCATACTTGTAGGTTATCCTATTACGTGATTTTTGGTATATGACGCTGAACTTCTTTGGTATGAACATGAACGCATATGTTGGTGAGTTTTTCATGCTAACAAGTGAGCTTCTTTCGTATAAAGGCGAGTTTATAGGTGTACGCTATTGAGCTTCCTTTGTATGGATGTGAGCTTGTAGCGCAATTTAGTGAACTTCCTTTACACAAAGATGAGCTTCTTGCGAAAGCTATTTTCTTCCTATATCCATGTAAGTGGCTTCTCTTTATCAAAATGTGAGACTAAGCCTCTTTTTATATTTCTTTTTCAATTGTATGGTACTTCTAAATGTGTAGACAGTCTTGTTGTCTTAGAAGCTTATTCCCATTTGTAGTTGCGTATCATAAGAAGGTTGAACCTTGTTTGAGCAAGGTATTGCTCGTTGAACTTGTCCATGCCTTAATGACGCCTTTGTTGGCAAGGATGCTTCCCTACTATTATAGTTGAGAGCACTCCTAAGCCGATATAGCAGGCTATTTTTGATGATGAATTTGTTGCTCTTCTAGTGAGCTAATGCATTATGATTTCTAAAGACCTTGTCATGTAAGCTTATGTAAGCTATGCATGAGTCTTGCTATGCAAATGGCTTTATAATCTTGTTATGGTTTGATGCTTTGCTTTCCGACTATATGACCTAGGAACTTCCCTTCCCTTCCTCAATGGGAATGCTCCCCCTCTAGGGGTGATGCTTTATTTAAGTTTAATGTTTGGTTGTCTTAGATCTGTTACTTGTCGTTTATAGTGTTTGCAATGTCTTCAACCTTTTGCCATGAGGTGGATGCTGCAGTCACCCATCCCAGGCTACTAAGCTAGAGAACCGATGCAATGCTTATCCTATCAGCTTGTTGGTAACCTTTCTCAATGGTTAAATATATGAAATGTTCGTTTTGATCCCAGGCTACTAGGCTAGAGAACCGACGCAATGCTTATCATATCAGCTTGCTTGTAACCTGTTATGAACATGTATAAGCTGTCTTGGTGTGAGGAGCTCACCCTCTTTCATGGGTTTAGGTATTCCATCTAAAGGACTTGTCCCATGGAGTTGTGGATTGTATTAGGAACTCACCCTGTATACAGGAAGGTCATTATCCTTGTTACCTGTTGAGCAGTTGTGGCCTAGGAGCTCATCCCCGTTTCATGGGTAGGTATAGCGCCGGATCCCATGGAGCCTTGTTAGGAGGGGCTCACCCTTTGATAAGATAAGTGACAAGTGGTTTTGGTTGCACGAAAGGGTTTCCTTTGTTCCGTTAGCTTGCAGCTTAGAAACTACATTGTCTAGACAACGCTTTTGGATTTATTGATAGAATATCAAGATGTTATAGTAACCGAGGTTGCCTTAGGGTAGGCTATATCATGGATTTCGTATGCATGTTGTGGTATTTGACCAACTTTCATGGATCAATGTCTTGTGGAGTACGTCTTTGAAGAGCATATCCTTGTTAGTTTTTTCCATGAGTTGGGGTAATGCAATAATACATGCATATTAATACTATGCACTTAAAATAATGTGGATTTTTTTTTATATGATAAGCTTCCCTCTAAAGTTCCTCTCTTTGTGTTCACCATATGTCAAAGAGACGAAATGTCATGAGGAAATGTTAGGGAGATTCTTTTGTAGTTCCATAAGTCTTTTTATGTAAGAATAATAGCCTCTTGAGTAAGAAGGTTTTCTTCTTACGTAAGAAGGGCAGCTTCTTTACGTAAGAATGGCAGCTTCTTGTGTAAGAAGGGCAGCTTCTTAGGTAAGAATAGCAGCTTCTTATGTAAAAATGTTAACTTCCTATGTAAGAATGGAAGCTACTTAGTTAAGAATGGACAGCTCCTTGTATGAGAAGGTTAGCTTCCTTATGGAAGCTTTTTATGTAAGGATATTAGCTTGTCATGTAAGAAGGTAGTCTTCTTTGTTTACGATAGTAAGCTTCGTATGTGCTAAGACAATTGCCTTCTAGGATATGATGGTTAGTTTTCTTGGTTTTAGATGATACTTGAAGAGCTTCATGCAAGGTCAGGGAACTTTACACTTGAACCCGTGATCAACTTTTGAAGGAGACAAAGATATCTCATAACATTTTGGACGATGTTTATGTGTAAGTTTGGTGACATTCGAGATACTCTTACGCCTTCAACCACATTGTTTAGAATAGAGTATATGGTGATCTTTGATTGACCTTTCGTATGAGTTGATTCAATAGAGAAGGTAGTAAAAATAAGCTTTTCCATAATTTAGTAAAATTCTCTTAATCATTGGACACCTTAAAGCGCATGAGGTAGAGGTTGAGCTTGTTCAATGGCCTGGTGCATCAGCGTGGTGTTTGGTTGAAGGAGAGTTAGTAAGTAGAAGTTCAAGGATAGATGTTCACCTACCTCATAGGTGGTGAAGTCTCATGGCTTCGAGTGTTGAGGTTTTGGGACTCCTTGAACAATTCTTTAGCAAGGTGCTACCATGTGGCAAAAATATCTCCTAACCAACGCTTTTTGATGCTATGGCAGGCTACCTCTTTCATGTTGCTTCCTTGCTATAGTGAACAATTTTTGGAAGGCTACCGTCATGCTTCCTATTGGCAACTTCTATATTCTTATGAGCAGCTTCTATGCTCCTGACAGCTGGTTGCTGCCGTAGGGCAGGTGCTAATAAGGATTCACCCAACTCTATTATTTTGTGGTAATTTGTCGCGTACATGATTACTAGAAGTTGTTTGCCACGATCCTTGGTGTCACCAAATTGCATCGTTGCATTGGCAATTTGCTTGCGTGCTTCTTAGGTAGGCACGAGTAGCAATGCTCCCTTGTTTGGTCATTTGTTGTGTTGCCCTAACCATTGCTTGAAGCTTCTTTGCTTGTTTTAGTAAGCCATTTGTTGTTCCACAAGTAGCTTTAACATTTCTTGTGGGTTATTATGTTTCTAAGCTTCATAGGCTTTGCGAGTATTAACCATCTATCGGAGATTGCACGCTTGATAGGATTAGTTTAGGCATATGGGCTCGTCTTTTATAGAACCTTCTTTTTATAAGGTACCCTTAACGAGGTGTTTAAAGTTTTCCATACATCGGCTAAGTGTTATTCTCTTGCAGTGTCGACAAAATGTATGGAGGTTTTAGCAGGTTGCTTCGATGATTGAGCAAGCTGCTTTAGTTAACCTTGATCTTGCCGATTTTGTTTATGCCTGGTTCTTTGTAGATAATCATGTGCAAGGTAAGTATTGTTATATCTTTTACATAAGAGGAGTCACCTGGACAGGAGCAATTGAAAGGACGATGTGTTGTTCTTTAGCTTGCTTGATAGGTTCTTTGTTGCTTAGCTGCAATAAACAACGTTCCTCCAACAGAGAAGCATGTGCCTTATTCAGACCATGATTTTGTTCGATGCTTCTTTATTCCTACCGATGATGTCACATGTGTAGCAATGTGCTTGTGACCATTTTAGCTTTTAGGGCAGGAGCCTTGACATGTGTAGCTAATCGGCATCTCTTACTTTTTAGTTCCTCGCCTTTTCGGTTTCTAAACTTCTTAATTTGTTCAAAATTAGGTACCCGTATCATCAGCCCCCAGTCATGAGTAGTCATGACGTAGTCATGGGTGCTTATGACTTGGTATCTAACCATTCGATTTTGAACTTCTCACTTATGAGCTTCCTAAGCCTCTAGACATGTCAAGCTTTCGGGATTCAAAGATCCGTATATATGAAGCTTTAAACTAGGTATTTGAGGAAGTTTATTCTTATTTCAAGTAAGCTATTGCTTTGGAACCGAATAAATGTTTCCTTGAACAAGTAACATTTGTCTATTGTTCGACATTGGATGCTTTTGCGAACATGTTTAGGCGGTTAACTTCTTTATGTGCCATGTCATTTGCGAACATCTTTGTTTTTTGTGTGCATGCTAAAGTTTTTTATCCTATGAGAGAGATAGGACAAAGGGCCGAGCTCGTGTAATTGAGATAGCTCGTTTAGATTATGATGGCTTTGGGCCGATGGTCCTCCTTGTGAGATATAATCTTTGAACGGTTGCCTTACTTATGCCACATGTTATCATAGGCACGGTACCTGATAAGGTTAGATAAGTTTGGATTTTGTGAAGACCTCGGAACTGTGCTTCTTGGCTTTGCGAGTTGCCACATTTTCTAATTGGTGTGTTATGGAGGTCATAAAAACTTTTTAATGATGCATTTGTGAGCTTCTCTAGTCACCATAGGTGAGGTCATGCAAAGCTCATTTTGTTCCCATAGGGTGGCTTCACTTTCTATCTAGGAGAGCAGCTCATCTTTGCAAAGCATTGAATTGGTGTTAAGTGGAGCAAGTATACAAGGTTATGTTTTATGCTCTCCATAGTGAGTGGGTCAAGCCTTCATAATATTTAGCAACCTTTTTGATATGAGGAGGCATCTTTCTTCTTTTCCAAGTTGTTAGTCTTTTTAAGGAAGGTGTTGAGCCTGCCCTAAGCGATGTGCTCGTTCCCTTAAACGACTTTGGTGTACGAAAAAGATGTTAATTTTCTAAGGATGATTCGTCCTAGCGTTCGTCAATACTTATAAAACCTCGGATTGATTCATATGGTGAAGTATAGCTGAGCTGCTAAGCTGTTAGCTTCTTTACCTCAGTTGGAGGCTATGTAGCGTATGACATATGAGCTAATTTCCGTGGCTTTTGACATGTTTGTTTTTTGTGTCTTCCAATATATCATATATAACTGTTTAAAGACAAGCGTGGCCTTAGGAAGCAAATATCTTAGAGGTACTCAAGGCACCCTATTTATATGTGTTTTCTTTCCAATGGTTACTTGGGTGTATGTATTGTGTTGTTTGCTTTAGGCTACCTACTTATAGCTTGTGTAGATCTGACTTTTGTCTTTTCGATGTAAAAGCTAAAGCATATTATATGACATAGGTGCGAGTTTGTAGTTGCGGGCTTCTAGCTTGTGGCCATGAGCTTGTAGCTTCTAGCCTTGGGCTTCGAGCTTCAAATTTCTAACTTCGAGCTTTAGGCTTCGATCTATGGGATCCAAGCTTCAGGTTTGTAGCATGCGAGTTGCAGCTTATAAGCTTGTAGCTCCCGGGCTGTAGCTCATGAGTTTACTTATAGAGTTGTCTGCAGCTGCCGTATGGCAGCTGGTATGAGTAGTGTACTTTTTCTGATAGCTATAAGGCTAAATAGGTGTCTATAGCTGTCATATAGCAGCTGACGCACTGACATGCGTAGTTGTCTACAGCTGTCCTGTAGCAGCTGACCTACTAACATGAATAGTTATCCACAGCTGTCCTGTAGCAGCTGATGTACTCTCTGACGCGAATAGTTGTTTAGGCTGATAAAGCTGAATGGTGGTCTGTAGCTGTCATATAGCAGCTGACGCACTGACATGCGCAGTTGTCTACAGCTGTCCTGTAGCAGCTGACCTACTGACATGAATAGTTATCCACAGCTGTCCTGTAGCAGCTGATGTACTCTCTGACGTGAATAGATGTTTAGGCTGATAAAGCTGAATGGTGGTCTGTAGCTGCCCTACGGGAGCCAGCCTGCTTTACCGGACCTGACTAGCTGATAAAGTGTGTTTTTATTGTTTTTATTTATTTATTATTATTTTATAAGTGAAGTTAATGGTTAGCTTACAAGTGCATGGGTTTTTTACACGCCATGGTTACACTCATAAGTCCGTTCACTTTTACTAAGAATTTTGGGTCAAATATAGGTTAGGCTAAAAGTTGAAACGAGATGTAATGTTAGTATTATTCAAGACTTTGTTTAACAACATTTAGAACAATTGATTATTTCTTGAGAAGCTCGTTTCAGCGATATGAGAAGTAAAATATTTTTACACTTTACCTTGCTTAAGCTAGTAGGAGTTTTTTGGAGCTTGTGCCTAATGTTAGTGTCGAGAGAGCGACCATGTGCTTGTATCGCATGTGCACATGAAGTGAAGTGAAGAGCTATAAATGAATGTTGAGTACACAAAGATGTAAAGTGAGCTTATATAGAGGAAGATTTCTAGCCCAGGGAGCTTCCCCAGGGGAGCATGACCCCATTTCGGTATGAACGTTTAGTATATTAAGATGTAACAGAGGCTGCCATAAGGGAAGGCTTCCCGCTCATGGTGCTTCCTTATGGGAGCAGGTGCTTCCTTATGGGAGCAGTTGCTTCCTTATGGGAGCGAGTGCTGACCCCCTTTCTATATGGCAGCAAGTGTTTTTGCCATTTTGGTGAAAGATACCACTTTTTATGCTTTCGAGGTCTGATTTGCTTTTGACTGAGCACTTTTGTGGATTAGTGTGTAAGAAAGTCTGACTTTTGACTTTTCTTACTTTTTTTACTGTTCACCACTGTAGCAGGGCTGCTATATGGCAGCCTGGAGCTTCCTGGCTGCCCTATTTGTAGTTTAGATAGGCTGCCCAGCTCCGATTTATGTGATCTTCTTTTTTTTTTTTTTTTACTCGTAGATCAGTTGTGGGATTCTTGCATCCACGTCGTGAATTATAGCGTTGATGATATCACTTACAATGGAGCTACGGTATGGCAGCCTGCAGCATGAGTTGTACAAAATGCAATATTTGTTGTACTAGAGACTTTAATGTTGGATAAAGTTGCTTCCTGACTTTATCCTCTTTTGTGCTTTATTTTCACACACTTTTATGTCTGCTAAAAGACAAAAATGAGATAGTCAAACCTTGGGACAAGTGTACACGTCTTTTTATGCAATTATTCTTTTGAGAAAATACTTTGAGATATTTTCTTTATTTTCTCAGATGCATTATGAAAATATTATATCATGATATAATATTCCTTTTAGTGGCTTTTTGTTTGACACCACATAAAGTGGGGTTGAGTGTTGTGTACACAAAATCTTTCATTTCTCTAGTATTCTTTTTTTTTTTTTTTTTGACCATATTTGAACTAAGTGTAAACATGTGTTCAAAAGGTTGTAATTTTTCATCATGAATATGAGTAGATTTTCAGGTTTGACGTTTTTATCAAAGAAGTTACATGTAGCAACCAAGTTACAAGTGTATGGAACCCGGTCATCGGCGTTTTGAACATGTAATACGTGGAGCAAAAAACGCAAACATGTGTAGGAGGTGTAGGAGTGATTTTTCCGTTAAGAACATCCTCTCCATCCTTAAAAATAAAGAACTTAGGAACATTTGGGG
Source organism: Ambrosia trifida (assembly GCA_028751855.1). NCBI lineage: Eukaryota > Viridiplantae > Streptophyta > Magnoliopsida > Asterales > Asteraceae > Ambrosia > Ambrosia trifida. Next base: position 63,420,605 of record CM054124.1, on the reverse strand, counting down.
CTAAACCACAAAGAGTTTCATGTTCTAAGCGCGATAACCCCACGGTGGGCGCCACTTGTTGAAACAACAAGAATAAGGCATGGAGATGGTATGGACGTCTCTTCGGGTTGGACCTAGCACCTTCCGAGCATGTACCTGCACCACGAACAACTCGTTAGAAGGGGTCCAGAGACCGGGGTCTCTGGACCACCCTCCGACGCTCAACATTAGTGATTTATCCCAAGAAATGTACATAAAAGTAAAGATAAAGGAGTAAATGAGGGATACGAAGTATGATAGGAGGTGGTGGTTGAAACCCGGCGGTTAGCTAGCAGCCAAGGCGATTTCGGACTACTTAACTCGATGGCTAAAAGTTGGTTATTAGAACCATGGATATGTAGACTGCAGATATGGCAACTCTAGGGCTCCGACAGGGGAGCTCGTGAGTTCAACAGGGGAGCTTAACAACTTTATTGTGTGTAATTATGGAGAGTTCATGAGCTGCTGATGTGATACTTTAGCAGCTCGTAGGCTCCTCTATGGGAGCTGGGCAGATTAGTTAATGAGAGAATGTTTCTAGAGAGAGGGAGAGAAAGTGAGTGAGATGTCTTGAGTGGAGACCAAGACAAAATGGGATGGCCTTGAGTGAAGGTGTAACCCCTCTATTTATAGAGGGTGAAACCCCAAACCCTAATGGGCTTTGTAGTAATGAGCTGGGCTGGCCCATAAGTGTTGGACCCACCTTTATTATTGACCTCCTGTAAGGCAGGTCCTGTGCTAGGGAGCTGAGGAGCCGATGCAGGTAGCTTCTCTACATTAGCTTCTGGCTTTTCGACTTCCTGACCCGAACCTGATAGCTTCTTAAATATGTTTAGACGTGGGGGTTTGGGTACCCACGTCATCACCCTCCAAAGAGAAAGTGGGCTGTCCACCACTGAGCTGTATGTGACGGATTAGTATTTTTATATGGTTACTTTTGAGGATTCTTTTAATTATAGAATTTGCTAAATAAAAACACAAAGAAGTGAATAACGAGAAAAGAATTCGCAATCGTGCGATTGAAGATTTGGGAGTAATCACTTCAGGCGATTCCACGAGAATAAAAAAAAAAAAAAAATTAAAGGGAGAAGCATAATCGAAATCGGTACAATGGAGAAGCATAACTAAATGGTGCCTTTAGCATCGACCAAAGAAAATTGAAGAAGCATCATTAGTGACATAGTGGATTAAGGAACCGAATTCCAATCCCTATCCCTTATGGTGTGATGGTAAATATGATTGAGTTTCAAATGAGAGGTTGTGAGTTCAAGCAATGGCGGATACATAAAATTTTGGTACGGGGGCACAATATGGCTAGGTTTAAAAAGGGTAAAAAACGATGATAAATAATGTGGTTTATTGAATATTTTAATGTAATAACGACATAAATCGATTACAATTGTCCTCAACGTGTTTTCTTCTTTTGGAAGCTCTCAATTACGTTTTCATTAGTAACATTGAGAAGTTCATCAACTTCTACAACACATATTACACAAGCGTTCAAGAAATAATCATTAATACTATTACACAAACATAAATCAATTCACCCTGCTTAAGAGGGTAAAAAATCCGCACCTTGTTTAACTTTATTTTCACGCACACTCCTACAATAAACAATAATAATTGTTCTTTATCATCTTTCGCCACTATCAAATCTCAATACACATTTTCTTTCTCACCCTCTTCAACCAAGAACCACAATTTATGCCGAGTTAACGAAAATCATAAATATTATCCAATCTCTATCATCAATTGCTAAGGACTAAAACATATAAAACATTGCAAAATAACAATTATTGAGGACTACAACATATAAAACCTTACAGAAAAGAAACAGGTCAAACCTACTTTTAATAACACTTGTTACTAATTCAATAAAAGCCAATGATCTCCAGCCCAGCTGGTTTGAGGTAGGGTACATATTTGATCCATGCACACCACAAAAAATTCCCCGTGACGGTTTAAGCTTAGGCAGTGAGGACACCGGTGTGTGGGTATGAATTCAAACTTGGGACCGCTAGATTAGGGTTGTACAAGCATTTCCATTGAACTAAGCCTTAAAAAACTAATTCAATAAATTAAACAAGTATAAACATCAACGTATAAATGGTACAATTATAATTGCATTTAAGTTATTGGCCCAGTTCCTAATTAAGCTAAATAAAATAATCTAATCTAATGGTGAGAAATGAAAACAATACTCTCCCATCCATAACTTTTATCACTACTTTCTTGTCGTCACCTACTCCTCTTATTCTGTTCATCGTTCTCCACCGAAGCTACCGGGATAAGGTCAACACATTCCCTATCTGTCGTTGCATCTGCTTTTTTTCAACCTGATCTGTAACTGTAACGGCTAGGGAGCTACCTGCTCGCCGCCACCACATAACTGGACACTGAGCTTTTCAAGTGTGGGCACCGGGCTTTCAGGGTGGGCATCGGCCTTTCAAATGGGTGGGCACCGGGCCTCAGGTAGAAAACATAAAGGCAACATGGATCTTACGGTGGGCACCGGCCCACCGTGGAATGTGGGTGGCTCCGCCACTGAGTTCAAGGCTAAGAGGTAAAAAAAAATGGTGTAAAAAAATAGGGAAATAAATTAGCGTTTAAAAAAAAGGAACCGAATCCCAAAGTTTTTGTCACAGAAATTAGAAAGAGTAAGAGAAAATTAACAACTAAAATATTTGGAAAGGGTAAATCTGTCTTGAACATAGAAAAATAAATTATTTAAAAATGACACATGACACAATTACAAAAAATAACATTTATGTTTGTCTAAATTTATAGGTTATACCTTTCGGTTTAAAAAGCACCGAAACCAACATAAATTAACTGAGTTTATTTTTTGCTCCTGAAACTACCACAACACCTAGGATGACAACGACCAGGGATCCAGGATATACACCTGGGCTATCCCGAGGATATAACAATAACGGTAAGAATTTAAGTTCGAGTATTTTTGCTACTAATGATGTTGCTTCTTTGCAGGATACAGGTATAAGCCCACAATTGGCAATGGAGCTTCAAAAGATCAAGGATATGGTATCAAGTGTACCAGGGATAATGCAACCTATTCTCGAAGTATCCTCAGCATGTCACAGGGTGTCTCGTTTTGCACCTCCTATATGTGATGCAGAGATTCCAAAGAGATTTCAAACTCCAAGCATGAAGCTTTATGATGGATCTACAGATCCTGAAGAACATGTGGCACAATACAGGGAAAGGATGGAGATAAATCTAATTCCTGCTGATCTCAAGGAAGCATGCTTGTGTAAAGGATTCGATTCCACCCTCACTGGTCCAGCCTTAAAATGGCTCCTAAGTGTTCCCCCTATTCTATTACTTCTTTTGCACATTTGATTAACATGTTTAATAATCAATTTTCTTGTAGTCGAACGTTTGAACGTTTGACAAGTGACTTGTACAGGGTAACTCAGCCACATGGAGAATCACTAAGGGAATACATCACTAGGTTTGGAAAAGAAGCACTTGACATCCCTAACTTGGATGTCACAACAGCAGTGCAAGCATTCAAGATGGGGTTGCAAAGAGATTCACCTTTCAACCAAGAATTGGTGATGAATCCTTGCAGGAATTTAGATGAAGTCAGGAACATGGCTCTAAGATTCATCCGGCTTGAGGATGATAAAAAGATTCAAGAGAGGATAGAAGCATCCTCAAGATACAATCATCCTAATCGAAAGTCCACTCCCACATATGAACCTTATAAGCATAAGCCATATGCTAGACCTGATAATAAGAAGGTCAATGTGGTTGAGGATGACGATAAGGATGACTGTCCTAAATTAGCAGATTACTGTTTTTTGTGGATGTGACAGGTTTAATGTATGCCATGAAGGATCTAGGGGACAAGGCAAGGTGGCCATGAAAGGATAACAAGTCAGGATGGAAGGATAAATCCAAATGGTGTGCCTTCCACGAAGATTTTGGTCACATCACCGAAGATTGCATTGCCTTGAGGAAAGAAATAGCATATCTTCTAAGCAAATGTCATCTTAAGGATCTTCTAGGCAAAAAGAAGCCTAAGGTTCAGGATGGCACTAGCATCCCAGAAAGAGCAGCATCACCTCCTAAGGATGCTGGCTTAATTAACTTCATTTCAGGTGGTTTAGACATCTGTGGAACATCTTATTCAGCTGCTAAAAGGCATGCAAGAGAGATGAAATCAGAGAAAGGAGAAAGACCCACAAAGACTACCATCCTGACGACTTCAAAAGTGATCAGCTTTGAAGAAGAAGATCGAGAATATCCTAGACCCTCACCACGATGGTTTAGTTATAACTTTATATATTGCTAATCATTTTGTTTGCAGGATACTTGTAGATGGTGGGAGCTCTGTCAATATAATCCAACTAGAAGCTCTCAAAAGGATGAATATCCCAGAGACTGAAATAGTTTCCAGTCATCAGTCTTGGTCGGTGTCAGTGGAGAAACCAAGAGTAGCGTAGGTGATATCAAGCTGCCGGTATATGTAGAAGGGGTGAACTCTATCATCAATGTGTAAAGCTACCAACACCATGGGGAGTTGTTAAAGTTAACAGCGATCAACAAGAAGCCAAGGATTGCTATGCAACATCAATGAAGGCTTCGTCAAGACAAGCATAGCAATTACGGAAGGATGCACAGTGCCATCCTCAGGATGTCAAAGCACATCCTGACCGGGATGTAAAGGCTGTTTGCCTCGATGACAATAACAAGGATATCACTGTGCAGATTGGTAAGAATATCCCTAATGACATTGAACAATCACTAATTTCATTTTTAAAATGCAGGATGTCCACGTTTGCATGGAAGCATGAAGATATGACCGGCATCTCTAAGGATGTCATCACTCATAAGCTTGGGATTGATAAAAGTTTCAAGCTTATCCAGCAGAAACGAAGGAAGTTTGCAACTCAAAGGAATGCCATTATACAAGAAGAGGTGGATGGACTACTAAAATCCAAGATGATAAGAGAAGTCAAATTCCCAAGGTGGCTGGCAAACGTGGTGGTGGTACAGAAGAAAAATGGGAAATGGAGAGTATGTGTAGACTACACAGACGTCAACAAAGCTTGTCCTAAAGACCCGTTTCCACTACCACACATAGACTCGATGGTGGATGCCACAGCAGGCCATGAGATGTTAACATTCATGGATGCATACTTAGGATTTCAACAAATCCAAATGGAACTGGACGACCAAGAGGATACTGCATTCATGACCCCATCAGGTATTTATTGTTATATAGCTATGCCATTTGGACTAAAGAATGCAGGTGCAACATACCAAAGGCTAGTGAATATGATGTTTAAAGAAAAGATTGGGGACACAATGGAGATATACATCGACGACATGGTGGTTAAATCCAAGAAGGCAGAGAACCATCTTCAGGATCTCAAAGAAGCATTTGACATCCTGGATGCCTACAATGTGAAGTTAAATCCATCCAAATGTCACTTTGGAGTTGGTGCTGGGAAGTTTCTTGGATACTTAGTAACTAAAAGAGGGATAGAAGCCAGTCCTGAACAAATAAAGGCCATCCTTGACCTCAAATCTCCAACAATGTCAAGGATGTACAAAGATTAACCGGCAGGATAGCAGCTCTGAACAGATTCATCTCAAAGTCCTCAGAAAAATGCAAGGAGTCCTATGATATCCTGAAAAAGAACAACAAATTTGAATGGGGACAAAAGCACGAGGATGCATTAAAGAAGCTGAAAAAGTATCTTGCAGCAGCTCCATTCCTGATGAAACCTGAGGATGGTGAACCTCTCAAGCTATACCTTGCAGTTTCTGGAAATGCAATAAGTGTTGTTTTGGCAAAAGATTATGAAGGGCAACAACATCATGTCTATTATGAAAGTAAAACTCTATTAGATGCTGAAACCAGGTATTCACATCTTGAAAAACTCATTTTAGCTTTGATAATGGCATCTACCAAGTTAAGGCATTATTTTGAAACACATAGAATACATGTTCAAACTAATTACCCTATTAAAAATGTACTTAGAAAACCAGAAATGTCAGGAAGAATGGCAAAATGGTCAGTAAAATTAAGCGCCTATGACTTGGTATATGAACCTTGAAATGCAATCAAATCACAGGCTCTAGCTGATTTTGTGGCTGATTTCAGTAGTGAAATCCTAAGTGAAGTAGAGCCTGAAGTTCAACAATTAAATGAAAATTTAGAAAAATGGACTCTATACACTGATGGTGCTTCAAATGCAAGAGGTACAGGGTTATGATTACTACTAAATCGCCACAAGGGGACATAATACCCATGCTATTAGATGTGCATTTCAAAAACCAATAATGAGGCAGAGTATGAAGCTCTCATTGCTGGTTTACAACTTGCTAAGGATATGCACATTTCAAATTTACAAGTATTTGTTGATTCCTTATTGATTACTAACTATTTTAATGGATCTTATGCAGTAAAATGTCAAAATTTAGTTATTTATCTTGAAATAGGTAAAAACTTATCAACTTCTTTTGTAGACTTCACATTAACACAGGTACCTAGGGAAGAAAATGCTGAAGCTGGTGCCTTAGCAAATCTAGGATCTTCTTTAAATTTACTTGAAGGATCCAAGATTCCCATTATCCACATCCTGAAGCCAGCAATTGAAGGGTGGCATCCTGAGGATGGCAAAGCACATCCTGAGGATAACACTGAACAGCCTGAAGATAAGACGGTGCATCCTAAGGATAACACCGTTCTAACCACTCAGGTTCAAGACGATCCATCCTGGATGACTCCTATAATAAAATATTTACAAGAAGATGTCATTCCTAATGGAGAAAATGCAAAAGCTTTCAGGATGAAGGTATCAAAATTTACTATTATAGAGAATATTTTGTATAAAAAATCCCTTGCAGGTCCATATTTGAGATGTCTCAACAAGGAAGAAGCAAATGAAGTTCTTAAAGACATTCATGAAGGAGATTGTGGAAACCACACAAGAGGAAGATCTATTTACTAGAAGACTCTAAGGACAGGATACATTGGCCAACCATAAAGAAGGATGCCATGTCATATTCTCAAAATTGTGATCCATGTCAAAGACATAGTGACATCCTTCACCAGCCTGTTGAACCTTTACACCCTATTATCTCATCATGGCCCTTTATGAAATGGGGAATGGATATAGTAGGAAAACTACCCGTAGCTCCTGGTGGAAAGGTGTTCATGTTAGTAATGACTGACTACTTCTCAAAATGGATCGAAGCTGAAGCATTTGTACAAGTCAGGGACAAATAAGTGGTGTCATTCATCAAGAGGAACATCCTAACAAGATTTGGAGTGCCAACTGAAATCATTTGTGACAACGGTTCTCAATTCATTAGTAAAAGGACGACTGACTTTTGTAAGAGCTGGGGGGTCAAGATGATAACTTCAACACTAGTCCATCCTCAGGCTAATGGTCAGGCAGAATCATCAAACAAGATCATTGTCAACAATTTGAAGAAGAAGCTTGGTGAGAAGAAAGGGAAATGGGCAGAAGAACTTCCATTTGTACTTTGGGCTGATAGAACTACCTCCAAGAATGCTATAGCCAGAAGACATCTTCAGGATGCAACAACCAACTCAGAAGCATTATTGCAAGATTTGGAGACTGTGGATGAACTCAGGGATGCTGCTAAGTTAAGGATGGCAGCCTATCAACAAAGGATTGCCAAAGCATACAACAAAAACATAAGGGTAAGAAGATTTCAAGTAGGAGACTTGGTAATAAGGAAAGCCTTCCAAAACACCACTAAGCCAAGTGATGGTAAGTTGGCTCCTAAATGGGAAGGACCATATCTAATCAATTCTGAGGCCGGTAAAGGAGCATATTTTTTTTTTGAACGATCAACTAAAGTATTGCCGGGTACTCTGTACGCGGCCCTCAATGGCCGAAAGGGGCCCCAGACGGCCTCTAGTGCGTACGGACAGAGCCCTTCGGCCCACCCGTCTCCTGTTCCGGGGAAAACCCGGCCCACAAATCCGCCCGAAGGCACGACGGTAGTGAACCGGTAAAACCTGGAGGGATCAAGAGTCGAACCCATGACCACAAGGGTCAAGGTCTCTCCATCACTTCCCAACCACCTACCCCACCACAAGGAGCATATTGGTTATCAATAATGGAAGGAGAAATTCTACCAAGAGCTTGGAATGCAATTCACTTGAAATATTACCATGTGTAAGGATGCACATGACTAATCTCTCTGGAAGAGAAACCATGATTCAGATTACTAGTAAGATGAAGGTGAAGGCTGACAGAGATGAATCATCTCCATATGTAAGTACTTATCCTTAACTTATTTCAACTGTTTATATTTTTACTAAACATGGTCTAGAAATAGTCCATCCTGAGAATTTTGCAGTACCATCCTGAAGATGGAACGCTTTGAAGACTAGAGGGCTGGCCACCCTCTCCTACGATAAGGTGTCCGACACCTTCCTAAGGTTTAAAGGTTTTCACCTTTCACATTGGGTTAGCAACCCCGCGTGGAGCGCACGTTATTAATGTATATTTTCAAGGTGGTGGGACCAGTCCATGTAAAAGTGGCTGACAATTTCATCATTTTTGGAATATACATTGAATCCTTAAGGTTTAGAGATTTTTAAATGTCTCTTTCTCGTATTTGGCCTAGTCGCCAGTGGCCTTGTCACCAATTATTCTTAAGATATTACAATAGGCCTTGTCGCCAGTTATTCCTGAGATACTGCAATAGGCCTGACGCCAGTTATCCTCAAGATGCTACATATTGGTCTTATCACCAAGTTATACTAAATGGGCTTGACCCAAGTTTATTCAAAGGCCTGGTCGCCAGTACAATAACAATGTTTGGCTTTGTACAGGTTGTTATCAAAGTTTATTAAACCTTTCTTGGAAAGGAATAAAGACTTAAAAGTCTATCTTACACTAGGGACATCCTCGTAATGATAGAGACCATCCTAAGGATGATTGAAGAAAAAAGAACTCGGGACATCATTCATTGCCCACTGGTTCCTCAACCTGAAATTCCTTAGCCATCTCAGCCTCCGTCACCTCAAGCTCCTTTGCTGCACCTTCAGGATCAGCAGTAGGAGAAGATTCAGGCACCACCTCTTTTCCACCCAGACTGAGGATCTTCTCTTGCCAGGCTCTAACATCCCAATCCTCCAGCTTGAAATTGGGATCCTTAGCCTGCAAAGCCATCCTCACCCGAGCCTGGAAGACTGAGATCGTGGCGGACTACATCAAACCCTGCTTGTACTCCTCCATCTCATTTTGATGGTCCTGCATACTCTTAGCTTGAGCAGACTTCACCAACTTCAGTTCAGTTTCCACATTGGCCAATTTCTTCTCAAGCTGTTTACTCTTATCAAGGGCAGACTTCTTCGCATCCTCAAGCCTGGCCTTAGTATCAACAAAATCTTTGATGACATCATCCAGAGACTTCAGAAGATATTCATGCCCCTACAAATATAAACAGAACAGGTAAGTATTTAACCCTTATTATACACTAAAAAATTATTGTGGCCATCCTCAGGATAACAGCATACCTGGAGAATAAACTGCGAGATCTTGCCCAACACAGCATCATAACTAAGACCTTCAAATGGAGAAACCTCTTAAGCAGAGGAGCTGGCAGCCTTCCTTTTCTTAGAAGGAGCATGAGCCTTAGGCTTAGCTGCAGGAGGAGGGCTTGTCATCCTGGAGCTGGAGGGTGAAGTGATCTTGGGAGCTTTAACGTCCAGACTTTCAATCTCATCAAGATCAAAGAAGGCAGGTTTCTTTGCTGAAAAAGATAAAAAAACACAGGTTCATACAGGAATCAAGGCATAAACATCCTCAGGATGTAACAAGTGAGACTAACCAGACATCTCAGTAGCTTGGCTTGTGGTAAAACTTTCTTCTATTTTGAAAGTCCTTACTGAGGGAGGTAACTCTATTATTTCCTTGCGTTTGATAAAAGCAGTGTCTAAGGGATGGACAAGTTTTGCTAAGCAAGCACATGCAAAACAAAAATAAACAGAATATTAATAACATCCTCAGGATGCTCTTATTATTTTTCTTTTTTCTCTTATTCAGAAAAGCATTTACCACTTTTTAACCAGGATATAGAGATGTCATCCCCATAAGGAATAGAGTCCCTTCTCACGAAAAAGAACTTAGACTTCCAAGGCCTATCAGATCTTATGACATTATACAGGGGAGGAGGTTGCTTATTGATAAGTTGAAGAACATAACGGCTTGACCTTTCAACTTATAAATATATGACAGGTCCCCAATCTCAAGTTGAATGCCATGATTTTTAATGATCTTATTGCAGACCATCAAAATCCTCCAGATCTCAGGCATGGCCTGGGCGAAAGCCATCCCTGTTGCATCAAAGAATTCCTTGATGAACTCGGGAATGGATACCTAAGACCAAGTTGGAAGGGAAGATAGAAGAAGCAAACCCAAACAGAAGAGGCAAAATCAGACTTCACACTCGAATCATAGGGACGAAAAATAGCCGAACTAAGGAAGGCCGCAGAGTTCTTAAGGACTTGAATATCCCTATCATTAAAAGTGCAGACCTCTTGATCAGGTTCTTTGAGCAAGTTCTGAGGTGTGAAATCCTTAGGGATTCCAACACTTCCAGACGCTCTTATTAGCTTCTTACTCATTCTCAAAATATTTGTTTTAGAAAAACTTTGCAGGATCAAAGAAAAGAAGAAAGCAAGAACGAAGAGAAAATGATTACCTTTTTTAATAATCTCGTTTGATTATAAAGAAGGAGGAAAAGCCTAGATATAGGCGGCAGGATGTGATGAGGTGTAACGGTCATCACGAGGAATAAGCCTAAAATATAGCCGTTACAATCTTGAAGAAAGTCAAGTCAGTCTTATCGGATAAACTTTTCGATTAAGAAAAATATTTTTACCGTTGAAATGTTAACGGTAACATAATTTTGTGGACAATTGTTGGTGGTGAAAATCCTCAGGATGATTTTACCTCATACCCTTAGTGTAGCATCCTCAGGATCCTGAATGACTTAACAGACTTCAGGATGTAACTACACTTTAGCATGTGCACATCCTGAGGATTGACTAACGAATTATCTTTCAATGACATAATTGCAGGTACAACTAAGCTATAACTTGGATTCGTAACTCTTCTCCAACGTCTATATTTCAACATTTAGTCAAAGAAATCAAGGATGATGATGTTATACTTGCAAGCCAAGTCCAAGCTCAAAGAAGAAGTCAAACTAGTAACCGACTTGCATTAAATATAGGAGAGAAAGGAGGAAACAGCCGTATAACGACTATATTCAGTTGTAACTACTTAACGTTCACCTGAAAAAGTCTTGAAGACCATTGAAGACCAGCGAATTACATGGGATCTCATATTTACTTTCATGTATTATAAATAAGGGATGATTGACGAGTATAGAAAACAACACATACACCTGAACTACACATACACTCTGCTGCTCATAGAATACTCACGCACTTAGCACAAATCATTGTAATCTTAGCACACTCATCACTCATTCATCCAAAGTTGTACCATTTTTTCCTTCATTAATATTAACAAACAAAGGCAGGAGCCTAGAATCCTCCCGAGGTTTTATGCCGGCAATCTACAACTGATCAAGGGCTTTCCTCGTACCTCGTGTGTTGTTCCTTGTGTACTTGTGCTTAGATGATCTATTTCTTTGATTTACCATACAGTTACATCCTCAGGATATAACTTTCCATCCTCAACTTTGCCTTAACCATCCCGAGCATAGTTGTCATATTATTGTTCATTTATACTTACCAGTCACTATCCTGAAAATAACACTGAGTTTTTACTATACTAGCACTCTACCTCACTTTTACTAATTTGGAAAACAAAGTTATTTCTAGCAAGTAATTTTTGACCAAAACATTGCCCAAGACTTCGTCAAAGCTGAGACCCTCAAAAGGAGCAGTCTCTTGGGTAGAAGCAGAGGTAGTAGCAGTCTTCCTCTTCTTGGAAGATGCAGGTGCCCTTGACTTAGGAGTAGGAGGAGGAGGGCTAGTCATCCTAGAGCTGGATAGTGAAGTATCTTGGCTGTCTTGACATCCTGACTGTTAATGTCATCAAGGTCGAAGAAGGTGGATTTCTTTGCTGAAAAGAGTAAAGAAAGACAGGTTTAGACAAGTACACATGACAAGATATGAACATCCTCAGGATGTAATAGGTAATACTTACTAGACATTTCTATGGCTTGGCTAGTGGTGTAGCTCTCTTCTGCTTTGAAAGTTCTAGCTTTCTCAGGTAAGTTTAAAACAGCTTTGTATCTGATGTAAGAATCAAACAAAGGAGGAGCAAGTTTAGAAAATGGGGTACCTGTTACATGAAAATTTTTGGAATGTTAGTGATATCCTCAGGATATATCTACAAAAACTTTTTTATCTTAAAAATGAAGTTTATGATTTTGAAAAAACTTTACCACTTTTTAACCAAGACATAGGGATATCATCCCCATAATGAATGGAATCCCTCTTTACAAAGAAAAACTTGGATTTCCAAGACCCGTCATATTTGATGACATTATACAAGAATGGAGGATCTGTGTTTATAAGATGAAAAACATAGCAATTGGAACCATGAGTTTTCAACTTATATAGGTAAGACGGGTCACCAATCTGAAGATTGATGCCATGATTCTCGATGATCTTATTACAGACCATCAAGATCCTCCGTATTTCACGCATGGCTTGGGCGTATGCCATCCCAGTCACATCAAAAAAATTCTTTGATGAACTGAAGGAATGGATACTTTAAGCCAAGATGAAATGGCAGGTACAAGAAGCAGACCCATACTGAGGATGCAAAATTAGAGTTTGCACCCTGATCATAGGGACGAAACTCTGCAGAACTAGGGAAGGCCCTTGAGTCCTTCAAAGCTTGTATGTCCCTATCAGTAAAGGAACAAATCTCCTATTCTGGATTACTTAACAGGTTTTGGGAGGTGAAATCTTTTTGGACTCCAACACTCCCAGAAGATCTGGTTGTTTTCTTGACCATCTTCAGAATTTTTTCGTAAAAGTTTTAAAGGGTTAAGGAAAGCAGAGAAGAAGAAGAAAGAAGTTACCTTTTCAGATAATCTCGTGTGATTATAAAGGAGAAAATACAGGCGTAGATATAGGTGGAAGAAAGTGATGAGGTGTAACGATCATCATGAAAAATCAGCCAAAAAAGTAGCCGTTGTCATCCTGACAAACGTCTAATCAGCTTCAGAGATAAGATCAAGTATTAAAAATATTATAACCGTTAGAGATATTAACGGTAACATATTTTTGGGGCAATTGTTGGTGGTGAAATCCTCAGGATGGATTTACCTCACATATTCTATGTGACATCCTCATGATACTAAAGGACTAAGCAGACTTCAGGATGTAACAGTATTATGACCCATGTGCATCCTGAAGATAGGCTACCAAATCATCTTGTTTGGTGGTGGTGTGGGTTTTGGGTTTCAAACTCAGTTGTTGTCGATCAGTTACGAATCGCTAATCATATGGGTTTAACGATGATTCAATTGTAATAATTGTGTCAAATCTGAGTGGTTGGTTATGATGGCGGCCGTTTCATCCGTTTTTTTCTTCTTGTCGATATGCAAGAGGGTCTTTGAAGAATTGGCCATATATAGTTTCTTTTTATATAAATTCAATGAATTATTTAAAACGCTTCAGTTGCTCTTTCAATTCAAATAAAAAATATAATGTTGTAGAAATGAAGTGAATTGGTGTTTCAATTAAGATCATCTTGGTCAAGTAGTCATGTTATTAATCTGCTATTAATCAATAGAGATTTAATTATTTCATTAAATGTGTCTTGACAACTTGATAAGATTACAATTTTGCACTTGTAAATGAATGTCAAATGACTATATTACCCGTTCAGAACCCATTATATAGTAGCATAGGAGTGGTTGGTTATGATGGTGGCCGTTTCATCCGTTTTTTTCTTCTTGTCGATATGTAGGAGGGTCTTTGAAGAATTGGCCATATATAGTTGCTTTTTATATAAATTCAATGAATTATCTAAAACGCTTCAGTTGCTCTTTCAATTCAAACAAAAAAATATAATGTTGTAGAAATGAAGTGAATTGGTGTTTCAATTAAGATCATCTTGGTCAAGTAGTCATGTTATTAATCTGCTATTAATCAATAGAGATTTAATTGTTTCATTAAATGTGTCTTGACAACTTGATAAGATTACAATTTTGCCCTTGTAAATGAATGTCAAATGACTATATTACCCGTTCAGAACCCATTATATAGTAGCATAGGACTGGTTGGTTATGATGGCGGCCGTTTCATCCGTTTTTTTTCTTCTTGTCGATATGCAGGAGGGTCTTTGAAGAATTGGCCACATATAGTTGCTTTTTATATAAATTCATTGAATTATCTAAAACGCTTCAGTTGCTCTTTCAATTCAAACAAAAAATATAATGTTGTAGAAATGAAGTGAAATGGTGTTTCAATTAAGATCATCTTGGTCAAGTAGTCATGTTATTAATCTGCTATTAATCAATAGAGATTTAATTGTTTCATTAAATGTGTCTTGACAACTTAATAAGATTACAATTTTACCCTTGTAAATGAATGTCAAATGATTATATTACCCGTCCAAAACCCATTATATAGTAGCATCTATAATCTATAACTTATAATAAAAGAATTGAATATTAATGAGGTGACATTCAATGGAGGCTGCCACGTAGCACATTGAGGTGAAAGTTTTTAATTTATTTTTTTACTAGCTTATACCCCGGGAGCGTCCCGGGTTGAGAAATCTAAGTAAAGTAAATAAAATTAGAAGTATCTAAACTATAAAAATGACATCTATGTATCAACTTACATTAGATACTTTAAAAAAAAATATACCAAAAGATCCATTTCACCTTACAACATCAACACCTAAAACAGAATATTAAGATCCCAAGCACTTCAAGGGGACAAAGATTGTTTTGCACCAATACATGTCAAAGGTCTTTAACTGCATACAATAAGATTTGAGCTATTTCAGAATATGGTAGAAAAAGAAAACATAGCAATTACCTGTTGAAGAGCGTCCCGGGTTGAAATATCTAATATGACATAATAAAATATCTAATATGACAACATAATTAATGACTTGTCAATAGCGTCCCGGATTGAAATATCTAATATGACATAATAAAATATCTAATATGACAACATAATTAATGACTTGGCAATATATGATTAATGAGTATTATTATTATTATTATTATTATTATTATTATTATTTTAAACAAATCTCTGTCATAAGTTTTCATATTCTAATATAAAAAAAAGGTAATTGGGTCGGGTATCACCTAATCCCAGACCCGACTCAAACCCACAATTTTTTTTAAACTAATACATCCCGGGAGCGTCCCGGGTTGAGAAATCTAATTTGAAATATCGATTTTACACCTGAAATAGACTGATTCGTTTTACAGTTACATGTAGGAAAGCTTCGGGTAGCACTTAACCTAAAACAATTAACAATGTATCTTCAATGTTAGTGCATAACCTTAAACAATGTATAACTCTAATATTAAAACCTAACCTAAAACAGTGTACAACTCCAATGCAAACACATGTTGTAAATAAAAATCATATTTACTGGTTTGAACATAACTAATGACTTGTCTATACATGATTAATGAATAACCTGAACACTTTGTGTTATTTTCCTGTATGAACAAAACCACACACACAAAAATAGTCGTTTTTTTCTCCGTTTTTTATATAGCACTATGGTACCCGTTGGAAAGATAATAAAACGTTCGTTAATTTGGTGTAATTTTTTTCATTAAAAAATCTCGTATATAAAAGATATTAACGTTTAAAAGTTATGGGAGAAAAATTAGAGATAAAAATCTAATTTTGTTTTTAAATTTTAAATTATTATTTTCCTAAAATAAAGCATTGCCACATGGGATGACACGTGGCACACTCAATGAAGAGAATACCCTATTTGAGTGACATGTCATTAAAATGGCTTTGATTTATTATATGTATAGATTTTGTTTCATCCATTCTGCTACATTTATCTAACCCTAATATCTTTAAGAATTTAAAAACAAATTTAGATTTTTCTCTTTAATGTTTCCTCCCATTATTTTAAACGTTAATATCTTTTATATACGTGATTTTTTAAAGAAAAAAATTGCACCAAATTAACGAGCGTTTTAATATCTTTCCAACGAGTACCATAGTGCTATATAAAAAACGGAGAAAAAAACGACTATTTTTTATGGGGTTTCGTTCATACAGGAAAAAAAACAAAGTGTTCAGGTTATTCATTAATCATGTTTTTTCTTTTAAACCAGGTTCTTATATACAATGTTGAAATTTAGCCCAATCGCCATGCTATCATTGGAATTTTACTCTTCTAAATATGGATAGGTATACTTCATCAAGAGAAGCTAGGAGAAAGAATCGCGCAACACTGCAACACATGGTGTCACCTTATAGCAAGGTTATTTTTTTTATTTATTTAATTACAAGAGTAATAATTATTACTGTTAGTATTAGTATTATTAGAATGGTTATATTTTTCAACTCCGGGACACTCCCGAAATAAAAGCTAGTAGATATAGATATATAACTTTATTTTTCGTATAAAGGAGATGATAGAGACGCGCAAAATGAAAGTGGTTACAAGGCATACCGAAAGAGTACTAATGAAGCCAACCATTAATGACTAATTCGAAGACAAGAGCACAAAAGAATAAGTAGTAATATTTAACTTTTTTTAATTTATTGAATCGAAATATTCAGTACGGTTTAATTTATTTTATCTAACATTCTTAGATAAATCTAACTAAAACCTAGTTCCTTAAAGTAAAGCATTTTTTTTATATCTACAATTCAAAACATAACTTATCAGGAAAGAGCTTAGTACTAGGTTATATCCCGAAAGTTCTTTGGGATAGACAAATTTAATATGAATTAACAAAATGTGTGTTACAATATAACATCTATCTATACATATAATATTTAGGAGCAATTTTTGACACATGGCATTCATTTACTCTCCTAGCAATTAATTCTCCTCCATTGGTGATTCTATATTAATATTTTTTTGTCGATTAAGGTTTTTTGTGTCTCTGTTTTGACTGATTTCAATGATTTACCTTTGAATAGTTGAGTTTCTTAGTATTATTGTTCAGGTTTACTAATTTTTTAGTTTTAGGGTTGATGTTTTAGGGTTCATGTACGATTATTGTTTTAGGGTTCATATGTATATATGATTTACCTTTGAATGTTGATGTATTTTTTGTTGTTGATTATGTTTAGTAACTCTTTAAATTTAGGGTTAAATTGATTTGGGGCAAAAATCTCTGATATTGTTCAATCGTTGTTTTTCTTTATTTGTTTTAAACTGATTTTAATCATTTATGTATATGAATTTGATTACGGATCAGTGTATTCTTTGTTTTTTATTGTTGATGTATTCTGTGTGGTTGATTATGTTTAGTAAATCTTTTGATTTAGGTTTCAATCTTTTCTGAAAAAAATTCTCTGTTTTGGGGCAATGAATTTTCTGAAAAAAAATTCTATAACTGCAATTGAGGATGCTCTTAACAGGTGATGCGGAAAGTAAAGTCTGTCGTCTTATCAACTGACAATGTAAAGGAGGCTGCTGAAGTGGTCTCGCCTAAAGTTGAGGTTGCTACTGATTATTTGCTGCAGATGTTGTATAGTTACGAGGTAACGCTGGAATCTATTCTCATTCATAGTATCAGGTGTTGGAGAATGGAACTTTGTATAAGATGTAAATACTGCGACGATATTGTAATTTGCTGGCTTGCTTTGTATTCAATATCTACTTGACAATTTTGTGTGTGTGTGTGTGTGTTCCTAAATTTAAAATGGTAATAGGGTGATTAACTTGCATAATGGTATTAGTGTATGCAGGTTAAATCGTTGTTGAAGAATAGGATTCGTTGAATGAAATTGTTCTCGGCATTTGATTCGGTCATCAGGTAACTTCAATTACTCCTATTAGGTTTCTAGATGACTAAGTGACACATTTTGTTATATGTATTTGCAGTCATATGTTTAACTTTAGATGTAAAATATTTATGTTCATAATCATGGTTCATGAATTCTCTATGCTCTGGAGAACTGTTCATATACTATAATATTTATGTTAAGCGTATTTGCCATAAGAAGGTGGGGATGGATAAAATGTCCGGTTAAATGTTCAACGGATTGGGGATGGGTTAAATGTCCGGTTTTGGATAGACGCTTTGGTATGTCAAGAAACATTTGAAAATGAAATTTCCTAACCTTTTTAGATTAGAAAGGAAGAAACTGTGCAGTGTTTCAGATAGGTGCAGCTTATATGAAGAACTGGGGGTTGTGGCTTGGGAATGGTACAAAGATCCGGATTTAGAGGTTGCACTGCAGGAGCTGCAAATCTGTATGCAGCTGCTGTGTGGAATTAGAATGCGCATGTATCCTGATACGTGGAGCTCGATGTCTGGAAATGATGATCTGTATCTCAACTTTGGCCTTATAAGTGCATCGTATGAATGGGTTGATTTGGTTGTGTTATTTTAAACGGACCAAATGGGTCATAAAAAGTTCAGTAAGAGAAACTGGTCAGACATGTTAAAAGTAATTGTCTTTTATTTCGATTCAACTACCAGGTTATCTGGATTTTGGTCTGGCGCTTCTTTGATTGGGAGAGATTTTTTATTTGTTGTAAAGATATTTTTTTACATGTTTAAGAAAGGCTGACTGTATACAAAAGTTATTTTAACTACCCTGATGTTCTAATAATTCCAACTTTTTTTGGTTAGTGATGAAGATGATACATGAAGAAGCACGTATGGCAGCCGTGAAATAAAAGAAAGTGGAGATTCATGGAGAAACAACGCCAAGTGAGTTTTCTCTAAGTATTTTTTTAGTTTTAAGGGTCTAGGTGAAAATATTGATATAAGTGAAAATAGCTCAGACCTGTTTATTATTCAATTAAATAACTTGAAGTTTACTCAGTGTTGCTTATTATTCATTATTCAATTGAATTGAATTTGGGTTGTGTGTATTATGATGTCCAGGTTGTCAAAACCATCCCCTAGGTATTTTCCGTTTCAGGTGTCTGTCATTTTAAAGGTGTATGGAGAGAAGATATAGTTTAATTTGCATTTAGTTAAGTTTAATATTTTCAAAACAATTGCATTTTGCTTTCTATTTAGTTAACATAATTTTTTAAATCCTACTCAAACACACTTGTCTTTGCATTTAGTTAAGTTTAACATCTTCAAAATGGTTTGCATTTTGTATCTTAAAACACAGTTCAATAATTAAATTGTGTTTGATTACATTGCAAAGTACCCATCTCTTGATGTGTCTATTAGTACATTTGAACCATTCGGAGGATACAAATACCAAAGTAAACTATATTAATGAACATAATCTTTGAGAACATACAGTTAATTAATTTTAGATCCAACTCAAACACAGGTCACTTGTATTAAAACATCTTGACCCGGGTCGTATCTTGCCAGGCTGGAGTAAATTTAGTCCTACAGAATCCGGCCGCAACGTATTGTTAACAAAGATTATGGTATTTCGAAGCTCAAAAGAATAGATCAATAAAAGTCTCAAGAGTGAAGCTCGTGCAGTTAAATGAGCTGACCAATAAAATGAGACCAACATGAGTATGATTTTTTCTAGGACATATGGAACTCAAGTATGACCCGAAATATTGTGTTGAAGATGTTGAGAAATATATGAGAGGGACGGTTCAATTGTTTTCTCACCAAATAAAGTCAGGTAAATATTTGGATCCCGTGGTCAACAAACCCCCTAAAAACAATGATGATGCTTAGTCCCCTTTTTGCCAATTATTTATGGGGTGGTGTTTTGTTTTTGTGTTTGTTAATTATTGTTTTGAGGTGCATAGTAAGCTCCTGTTTTGAGTTGCATCACTTAAGCCTTTGAATCATTTTGTTCAAAAACTAAATTAATGTTCAATTAAATGTTTTGTAATCATATTGTTCAAAAACTAATCTTTATTAGTTATGTTGTGTTGTTTGTCTGTTTAGATTTTGAGACAAAGAGAATGTTGGTCTACAATTGGGTTCGGCATATAATATGGATAACGATTTTGTAATTTTTTTTTGTTTGAAGTCATGTTTATATTTGTTTTGCATATTGTATTGATAATCGATTTGGTAATGTTGTGGTTTGATGTGAGATTTATGTATTCATCGTTGAATGAATTATGTGTTTTAACTTCTTTTTTTTTCTTTGTAATTGTAGTTTATTTCGTGCACAAACAAGAGTTAGATACTATGTGATATTTGCTTTGTTTAGAATTATTGCTTAAACCTAATATAGTTATTTCATGTTATATACATCTTCAGCCACTTTTCATTTTCGTAGGCGTGACACGTTTCCATTAGAATTAATATGATATTATTCTTTTGATTTCAGTTTTTGTTTATAAATTTTATCAAATCAAACTTTACTTGGTTGATATATTGTGTTACATTAAGAGCTTTATATGATATTTTTGAATTCAATCAAAATCCATACTAATTGGATTACCTAATATTCAATAAGTAAAACAACTTGCATACTAAAATATTGATATTTGTTTTTCATTTTACTTTTGTAAAAACCGTGTGACGCACGGGTCTCTTCCTGTTATGTTGTTGAGAAACATAGATCAACAAAATGGCTTGTGCAACGACACGAGATTACGAATCACCAAACTTGCAAAGCGTGCTATTGAAGCCGAAATCATATCAGGTGGAAACATTGGTACCAAAACTCTTATTCCTAGAATAAATATGATACCATCTGATAACAAGATTCCAGTCAAGTTCCAAAGGCGTCAATTCCCAATAAGCGTATGTTTCGCAATGATTATCAATAAAAGCCAAGGACAGTCTCTATCTAAGGTTGGATTGTATATAAGATACCCTGTATTCTCACATGACCAACTTTATGTCGCATTGTCAAGAGTTAAAAGCAGGGCAGGTGTGAAGTTACTTATACTTGATGCTAATGGGAATGTCAAGACTAAAACAAAAAATGTGTTGTATAAAGAAATATTTAGTGATATTTGAATAAAATGTGTATTGGTTTCTTGTAAATTTTAATAAAATATTTCTACTATATTTTTTTATACGTTTTACCGTTCAAAATAATTGTACGTTGGTGAACCGCGTGTTAACGCGGGCAAAAGTCTAGTGCACTACTAAAAAATAACCCTTCAATGACACACATTTAACGACATACACTAATTTAATGACATTAAAAAGTGTATGTCATAAAAAAAAGTATCATATTTAATAAAATCTAATAAATTCTTGACGTTTTTCTTTGCGTGTCAAGAATTTCCCGTCATAAATTTAAAAAACATGACGTTAAAAGGAAGTTGTGTGTCATAGTTTCGTGTCACCAAACTTTCAAAACCTCCACGCGTCTCCCCATAAAACCTCCCCCTCTTTCTCCTAAAACAAAACATGATTCTTCCCCATTCCACAATCACATTCTTCCCTAGTCAGATCTTCAAACCCTAACATCGATTCCACAAAGCATCGATTCCTCATTGCAACAAAGACAACCACCAGTCGACCTAATCAACGAAGACAACCCACACATCCCACTTCTCAAGTTCGGTCTCTTAGTCATCACCACCCACCGTCTCCTCTGGCTCCCCACCACCTCTCCACCACCACCCGCCGCCGCCATCCCTCTCTCCGACGTCGTCCGAATCTTCCCTTCCAAAAATTCCATCAAGATCTTCACACCTTCATCGTCTCTTGATCTTCTTACTTTCTCGAGTATCTGATCCTTTGTTCGTAGTAGTCAGCAGATCTTCACATCATAGGTTTGAATTTTTCTAATCTTTTGACTGAAATTAGGGTTTTGTTTGTTATATTTTGGCCCCTCTTATTTGCACTTGTTTAAAACTTATTTGCACTTGTCTACAGCTCGTAGAGGCCTCTACGAGCCGAGAGGGAACTCTACTGCTCGTAGAGGTCCCTACTGCTCGTAGAGAACTCTATCAAATGTGGTCCACACTTGCCAATCATTGACAATCATTTAATGACACCTGTACTGCTCGTAGAGGCCTCTACGAGCAGTAGTGTTTCAGTTGATTTATTTCAACCCCCGAAAAACGCGTGCCGGATTCTGCCGGTCCTGAGGATCGGGCACGGGCCCCGGGATCTCCACCTCTACACCGCCCTCCACCTCCGGCTCTGCCACGTCCACCATGCAACCAGCTCATCTAGATCCAAGGTGGTGATGCCCGTAGTGTAATAAATCAACTGCCATGCCTTTGTGGCTCGTAGAGGTCTCTACGAGTCGCAGAGCTGACTGACACGCCTGTATGGACTCTGAACATTGAATGTTCTGTGGGCCTCCATCTCTACAGCTCGTAGAGGCCTCTACGAGTCGTAGTAGGGTTAGGTTTTTAGGGCAACAAAGCTCTACCACTCGTAGAGGCCTCTACCAGTGGTAGAGTTTTATGGGTTTCAGTGCTCTGACACCTCTACTGCTCGTAGAGGCCTCTACGAGCAGTAGAGTTGTGTAAAAACCTAAAAAACCTCCGGTGCAAATAATATCACCCTATATTTTTTGGCTGGCATGGTTGCTTCAGGGTATGGATTTTCTATTTAATTATCCCAACAATTAGAGCTTTGGAAATCTGTTTGTAGTTAAAAATCATATGGAGTAGGAATTTGGGCCAGCAAAAAATGCTTGGTCTTTTTCTTTATGCTTTAGAAAACTACTTTTAGATTTTTTTTGAACGATAAAAAACTTTTAGATGGTTAGTATTATTGAATTTTCTTAAGAAATATGAACTTGTGCCTGGGATATAATCAAGTACTAGGTTATAGTTTAAGCTTTCTAAATTAGTTTTTACTTTATAATCATATGAATTTCTGAAGTTGTTACAGGTTGAAGAACATTTTGTTTGATAAAGTGATTTTATTTCAGGAGTATAAATGTGGCTCCCACTATTTGCACAAGGTTAGATTTTATTCACACAACCCTCTACGGGTCGTAGAGCCCATTTTTTACTCCTTCTACGAGTTGTAGAGGCCTCTGCGGCTCGTAGGTAATCATTCCCAATAATTGGCAATCATACAATCATTGGTAATGATTACCTACGAGCCGTAGAGGCCTCTACGGCTCGTAGAAGAAGTCTTATTAATTTTGAGAATGAAGAAGGAAGAGATGGATGTTTTATGATGCCTACGGCCCGTAGAGGCCTCTACGGGTCGTAGACAAAAAAAAAAAACAAAAAACGTTTGGGACGAGGTTCGATCTTAGGCACATTATCACACAAACACACACACAAAGTCTTATTTCGTATATGGGGATCATCTAGGCTACCAGTTCGCTGGTTTCTTAGTTGAAAAATTTTAATATAACATAAACCAGTCTTAGGCACCCTCTACAGCCCGTAGAGGCCTCTACGACCCGTAGAGGGGGGTTTTTTTTTAAATCATTATAATTATGTAATAATTAATCCCGAGCGTGTAATACATTAACACAAGCATGTAAAACGTGAACACAATTGTTTATAACATAAACCAATATAAACCAACGTCGTCTCGATAAGCGTGTAAAATAAAGATTGTTTAAATAAAACGAAACGTTAACAGAAGCGTTCAAAATAAACTAATCGTTTATATACGCAAAAAGATAAAACTAAACGTTAACAGAAACGTTCAAAATAATGATTGTTTAAATACATAAGATGATCAGAAATAAAACATCGTAGAGTCACTCGGCGGCGACGTCCCGGGCTGCTGCGAAGACGTCTCGGGCTGCTGCGAGGACGTCACGGGCTCGTGCGTGCTGGTCCCTATAGTCGGTGGGACACGAGTCTGCATGCCCAGGTGGCGATAGATATCCTGCTGGCTAGCAATCAACCAGCGCATCGCGTCGTCCTGCCGATCACGCCACTGACGCATATCGGTGTCCTGCTGCTGACGCCAGGTGTCCTGCTGCTGACGCCAGGTGTCCATCTGCTGACGCCACGCACGCATCTCGACAGCCTCCTCGGCAGCCGCACGAACGTCCGCCCTAACATCAGCAGGCAACCTGAGAGAGTGATAAACGCGTGCCGGTATCTGCACATCTTCAGGCTGCTGCTGAGGCATCTCGACGTCCCTCAGACCGCCCCCCTCCTGCTCAGTAACAAACTGCAACCCGACCTCCACAGCATCACCTGCAATGGATAACAAATAATAATTAATAATAATAATCCAGGATTTTATAAAAAAAAATTGGGCAGAGTTTCCCCTGTTTTCGTGCAAACCAGACAACACAAGTTGTCTACAAGTTTCCCAAATAATAATAATAATAATAATAATAATAATAATAATAATAATAATAATAATAATAATAATAATAATAATAATAATAATAATAATAATAATAATAATAATAATAATAATAATAATACCTCCAAGGCCCTGATGTACCAACGGCTCATGCACAAACTCCCCGCCATCCTGAGCAATCAGATAGTGGAAGGCTGGCTGATCCGGCGTCTTCGCCTTCTTCGCCACACAAGTCATAGCTTTCATCGTGGGTATCCCTATTAGGCTGAAACAAATAAACAATAACATAAACATTAATAATAATAATAATAATAATAATAATAATGACCGAAATACCTGGGCGGTAGTGGCGGAAACTGATTCTGATTAACATAATCGAAATACAGCTAGGCATTGCAGCGCTCGGCAATCTTGCTGATGACCCCCCGCATGCGATACCTCCCTTCAACGGCTTATGGGGGAAGGCGGCAAAGTACTCGGCCATGCACCGATGCAAGGCAATCGGCCTGCTGGTGAGTATGCAATAGAGGTACATCAGGTCCGTCTTTGTCACCCGCTCGTTACTATTTCCCCGTGCCGTTAGGGAATAAGTAATGCAACGGTGAATGTAACGAACTATGGGTGACGAATGTTAGATGCCCTGTCACACCTCTCCCTGCACAGCATAATAATAGTAATAATAAT
The DNA here is from genome assembly GCA_028751855.1 of Ambrosia trifida. NCBI lineage: Eukaryota > Viridiplantae > Streptophyta > Magnoliopsida > Asterales > Asteraceae > Ambrosia > Ambrosia trifida. The sequence goes on along the minus strand of CM054124.1, from coordinate 63,395,570 downwards.
TAGAACAAAGATATTGATAAATAATAATAATAATGATGATAATAATAATAATAATACTTCTGTGTCGGGTTCCCAAACTCTGGACCGCCAATGGTGGGCCACCACGCATACATCACGTCATCAGCAACAGTAGTCACACCTCTAGTGTAGACATCCTAAACATTATCATTAACATTAACATTTCGAATAAGAACAAAAACAAAAATAAAAAGAATAAAAATAAATAATATTAATACCTCTACAAGCTCGTCGGGAGTGTACCACTGGGTGTGTGTAGCCCACTCATCTAGGGAATAACCATACTCAACGCCGAGTATGGAAAACTCGACATCCCGCGGTGGGCGGCCCGACGATCCGGCGCCCGACGATCCTTCGGTGGGGGGCCGAAAGCGAAAGGTGGATAGGAACTCTATCACCAACGGCCGATGGGACGGCGCGCAAAAGTCCCCGAGAAACCTGTCCAATGGGCTCCCTTCCGGGATCCACTCTCGGGCAATCGCCTCTGCACCCCCCTAGTGTCCCGAAGCGCGTCCCAAGAAATCCCCCTCGCCTTTTCTATCTTCTTTTTCCTCAACCTCTGAAATCTTGGATTCGGATAATCGAAGCGTAGAAACTTGCAATGCTCCCAGCCCTGTAAGTCACCCCCTGCCATGGCAGGCGCCCCCTGGACCACGGGCTGATCCTCCTGCTCCTGCTCCTCCTCCTCATTCACCTAGTCCTCGTCTTCATAATCTGCCATAACTGCAAAATCAAAGAATTTATAGTTAGTTAGGCGTTCCTATAATTAAGGAGTTTCAAAAGAAACGCCAAAACTAATATAGTTTTGGCGTTTCAAAAGAATCGCCAAAACTATATTAGTTTTGGCGATTCAAAAGAATCGCCAAAACTATATTAGTTTTGGCGATTCAAAAGAAACGCCAAAACTAATATAGTTTTGGCGTTTCAAAAGTTTGTGGAGCGAGTTGTTCGGCCCCTTAATCTGCATCTTAAAACGTGAATGCTGGCTCTCAGCTCTGTTGGTCGTATACTGACCAAAGTTGTAGTTTGTGTCTGTCCATGCAGAAACAAACCTTTCTTTGTAGTCACGGAGCCAGACCCGGTCTATATATTCAAAAACATTTGTAAAGATAGAACAAAGATATTTGTTAATGTGTGTATGCGTTTTAAACTAAATTAATAAAATATGTACCAGTTCGTTCGTCTTGACATAGTCGTCTGTAGAATCGGTCTAACCAAAGCTCATAATATGCCGGAGATGAAGATCTACATAATCGCTTAAAAGATTTCACGAATATTTTCCAATCTTCATCTCCAAAGGCTTGTTTGCAGTGCTTCAGTATATTTCGTTGAATGTGCCACCTGAATGCATAATAATAATAAAAAAAATAAAAAAATAAAAATAAATAATAATAATAATAATAAAAAAAATAATAATAATAATATGTATACCTGCATAACAACTTCGAAGCTGCTGGAAATACAATGTCGCATGCATTCATCAAGGCTTTCTCACAATCAGTTACTATAGCACGGGGCTCCGTACTATCTTCTAGCAACTCTTTAAGCCTTTGTAGAACCCACAGGTAGTTATCCTTTTTTTCACGGGAGATGAATGCATGGGCGACACAAAACGACTTGGATGTTGATGTCATACCTACAACTTGAACAAACAGAAGTTTATACTCGTTCGTTTTGTAGGTCGCATCAATCATCAGCACATGCGGGAACGCACGCCATAACCTGTGCGAGGTGGGATGGACAAACAAAATATCCTCGATCGCATTTGTCGAGGCATTCCTCCGGGTGAAGTAAACAAATTTTTTTCCACCAATGTGGCTTCGAGTACCTGCATAGCAATAATAATAATTAAAAAATAATAATAAAGAAGTAATAATAATAATAATAATAATAATAATAATAATAATAATAATAATAATAATAATAAGAGATAATAATACCTGCATTTGAGTCTTGCCGCCGTATAACAAATGCTTAACCTTGGTTATTGTGTTATGTATGTCTCTTAAGATGCAGGGACTATCCGGGTTTTGTTTTCTAACAGCCGAATGTATGTCTACTGGCGTAACATTTTGAAAATAAAGTGTATCCACCAATTTTAACTCGCTCGGACCCAGCCTCCTAGCATACGCGTGACCCTCGATGTGTTGGAAAGGTTTGTGATTATGTGTTTGGTTCTGGACCTCCAAAATATAACCATCATGGCCGGAGTGGTATCTCCCTATTAGTTGAAACGGGCAATTACATTTTTTACTGTCCGTCTTTCGAACCGTGGCTACACTATGATGTACGCCACTACGATCACATCGTATCCATGCCGTCGTTACCCTCCTATTCGGCCCCCTGCCTTCCGAAACAGTACGTGAGTATACGGTAATGTAACCATTTTTTTTTGCCCTTTGATAAACCCACTCTGTCAGGTCTTTAAGAGACCCGAATACCTGCAAAATTTATTTACGATTTCAAATAGCAACTAATATATACGAGTTCAAATCTCACAAACCCTACGAGTTCAAATAACAACTAATATATACGAGTTCAAATCTCACAAACCCTACGAGTTCAAATAACAACTAATATATACGAGTTCAAATCTCACAAACCCTAAAACAAATTTAGGTACGGGACTAAATATACGAGTCTAAATATACACGGGTCTAAATTATAAACAAGTGCAAATACATAAACACACCTGATTCGTTTCGTACGAAACATCCGGGACAGGTTCCTCGCCACCGTTATCACCTCCCTCGTGCGAATGATAAGTCCCGTATTCGTACTGTGGATGACTTGGCGGAGGCAAGTAAAATGACCCCGGTTCTTCTACGTACTCCTGGTTCAAATCGGACAGCAGGTTCAAATCGGGTAGTGCATTCCCGTCACCACAGCGAACAACGGATCTAACCTCCTCCTCACCACGTTCCACCACGGCTCCGAAAAGGCTTTTCGAGACGTGAGATAGGCTAAACGAATGCTCCCATTCATCCCAAACATTACCGTAGTGACCCGAAGACATCGCGGTAGCTTGGTTTTGGTCGGATTTTTTGTGCACCCGTGTTTTTGATTTTGTTTCGTATAATGAAGAAAGAAGACAAGGCAGAAGAATATATCTGGACCTCTACGGGCCGTAGAAGGTTTAATGCTCCCAACAACCAGCTTTTCTATGGGCCGTATAGGCCTCTACGACCCGTATAGGGACATAGAGACCTCTACGGCTCGTGTAGGGTTTAAATGCACTCCACCAAATCACCTCTACGGGCCGTAGAGGGCTTTACGGGCCGTAGAGGGGTTCGCATTTATTACACTGAGAACCTCTACTTTTTGTTAACCCTATAATTTAAGCTTTAGACATATTTTTTTCACCCCTATAATTTAAGCTTTAGACATATTTTTTTTCACCGGTATTACGCTAGTTTACTCTGATGATGTTTGGTTCTTTTGTAAGGAACCGATACATGAAGATACAGTGCTTGCAACTCGCAAGCAGATTGAATCTCGCAATCGTCTTGCATTTGCTCCCAAAGTTATTAAAACCTCTGATTCTATGTAGGAGGTTAGAGTGTAAGACCCCAAAAAAAATTGGAATCCTACTTGTTGGTTTTAGATAAGCACACATAGTTCTAGACAAATGTCACCAATACGCAGCGGAATAATTAAACAAAGTACGAACAAAGCGTCAAAGTTCCAAAAAAACAACCAACGTGTACCAATTCATTTTAAACTCGGAAAAATGCCAAAACACTAAAAGATGTCGGGTAACCACTACCAAAACCAAAGAGCCGCCATCATTCAAACCTTTTCCTTACCTGAAATACATGCTAAAACGTCAGCTACTGAGTGAGTTCTATAGTAATAAGTTTTAAATCACACATTAGTTCAAATCATTTAGCCGACTTTTGATTCCAATAAATACATTTTGCAATCATTTAGAAACTTGGCATAAGTACAGTGACTATATGCCCAGGTCACCAAACGCGACCAACAATATTTATTTTTTTCAATATTTATTTATTTATTTATTTTGCCATCCTGAAGGTCACAACTATTGGGTCACGTCGACACCACCGCTTAGATCGACAGTTCCCTTCCCGCATAATCTGCCGCCACCCCAAAGGTAACGACTATTGGGTTACGTCGACACCACCACTTAGATCGATGGTTCCCTTCACGCATAATCTGCCGCCACCCCAAAGGTAACGACTATTGGGTCACGTCGATACCACTTAGATCGATGGTTCCCACCCCGCATAATCTGTCGCCACCCCGAAGGCAACGACTAAAGGGCACATGACCCAAAATTGTAAAGAATCACACATTTAGACAGACACTTATTCTAGTCAAAATGTTAACACAAAACACATGTATGCCTACTAGTTGAAGAGGAATATACTTAAGCATGTATCTCAGCCCAAACATAATAAATACGTAAAAGTGGGCGACAGAACTCACCTTACTTGAATGCACGTACGTACTATAGAGGCTAGTGAAATAAGAAAAGGCACGAACCCTAGACCGGCTTCAACAACCTACACATTTCGAGATTACCTTACCACCTAACCTTGATATGCCTAGCTTACAGAGACCTCATTAAAACATCTCATAATTATTATTATTTTTACGAAATCCCTACTCACCCAAAATCAACGTTTTCATTCATGAATTACCCAATCATAATGCAACAGCTAGTCTTGCACTAGTGCCACATCTTCCATGAAATTAAAAAACCATGGTTTGACACTTTATGTATCATCCTTTCCATGCACTTATATGAACTCATACCCCATAATTAACCAACATCCCACTGTCAGTATTATTTTTCATGAAAGGCTAAAAAAAAACTTCATTGTAATATTCATATAACCATACAAGACAACCTTACTACACATCCATGCTATCTAGTTATCATCGATCGCCAGCCTCATCCAATTTCACCAACAACAAACACTCTTTCAAATCTTAATATTTCCCGCTACACCATATCATATGGCACTCTTAAATTATGGGTATAAAGATGATCGACTTACCAGGAAAGTGTCACGTGATGTCTCGAAACCAACTTGACTACCGATGCGAGTGACAACCAAATATGAGCGTGACCGAAAGCCTAATATAGAACCATGAAAGCATAAGCTTAATTAAATCACCTCCTACCCCATCGCAACATGAAAGCTCTCGGTTCTTATGTCTAGTCCCATAATGGTGCATGGTTTGATCATTATCGTGGAGATCATGATCATCACCATAACCGGTTCGAGCTTGGGTTAACCCAGGCGGCATGAATCCGGTAGGAATCGGACGCTGAACCGACAACCTTGCTAGAACCAAGATATTAGAGGACAACAACATACCTGGGGTGTGATAAGTGATCGTCCAGTAGTCCGGTTCCGGGTTTGAGCAACGATAACGACAGTTATTAACCTAAAAGAAATTCATCCATAAGGTTTGTTTAACTATCCAACTATCATCAAAGAACTACTAATGCGAGATGTACCTGGAGGTTGGAGATCAAAGGTGTGGGTGACTCATGTCCTTATTTCTTCGTTTGCGGCAGTAGGGTTTTTTTTTTTTTTTTTTTTTTTTTTTTTTTTTTTTTTTTTTTTTATGAAAGAAGGGATGATGATGATCATATGTGTTGTCACGAAGGATGTTTTTAACACTGTGTTCCCAAGTTTACTAAATAAAAGAAAAGAAGGGAACGGGATATTAAGAGAGAAAAGAAATGAAAATATATAATTTTATTTCGTGTTCCCGAGTTGAAAAGAAAAGAAAAGAAACTAAAGATTTTATGTGTTCCCGAGTTGAAAGGAAGAGAAAAGAAACGTATATTTTACAATTATACCCTTGTAAGATTTTATTACATGTTAAATGAGAGGGTATATTAGTAAATGATATACTTTAATTTTTTTTTTTTTTACTTTCCATTCCTTCCGCTTCCTTCCAATTTGGAAGGATTGTTATCTGGGATAATTTTCCTTCCTCTTCTCTCCACTTCTTTCCTTTAATGCAACTCTGGAACACAAAACTGTTCCCCTTTCTCTCCGCTTCCTTTCCTTTCCTTCTATTATTAAACTCTGGAATACTGAAGAAACAAATAGTCTTACCACTTGTTAGGGATGATAAGATTACTAGTATCCACAGAGTTGATCCTTCACTAGCAGCTATGGAACAAAGGACCTGCAAAAGAGAATGTATGTGTGGGTGTGGAGGCGACTACACGAGGTAGTTGTTTATAACAAAAACGGGGTGAATGGGGATACTATCTAGTATGATAGCTCTCCAGGTCAGTAGAAAGTGTCCTCTCCTATTGGGGATGTGATCCCTTTTATAGGAGAGTCCGTATGCCACCATTACCCAAGTCCTAACCGTGGTTAGGTTGTCTCCATCACCCTTAGTCGTGTTAGTGTGATGAAATAAGGAAAGCTAAATTAATGGGGATAGTGGAACCGTGTACCGCCTTTAATGGTGTGGTTACGTGATTCATGCATGGCTATTGACCATGCATGATATTCGCCTTGACCGGGTGTTGACCAATCATTGCCTTATTTGTCTAGTCATTAATGAGCTTTGACTGTGTTTTGCGCGTAGTTCTTATCCGCGCGGTAGCATTGCGTCCGGATTGGACGTACGGAATGGCTTAGTCAGTACCCACTCCCTTCAAATACAAAACAAAATTTGCACTTTAGGTCCCCTAATGTTTTTCCATGTGGTAGCTTGCTCCCAAAGTTACAAACATAAGTTTCATTAATTACAATGTGCACACAAAACTTTACAACAACAATATATGGAAATTTCCAGGCGTTACTGTTGGATCAGTTTGCTCTTTTGCTAAGTAAAAACTTGCTATCTTGACACTTAAGTGTTTAGCAAGTCCTTGTAAATCAGATTATAAGCACAGCGGAATGTTATAAGTTAAAGCAACACTTTTTACACTAAGGCAGAGTTATAACTCCCCCTTGATGTTTGAAACTAATAAATGACAAAGTGTTAATTATGAATCTAAGCTGTAAATGAGAATTAGATACTTAGACAGATTCATAATAAACACAGAAATGGAATAGAACAATGAGAGTGTTTGAAGGATTTTTCTATTAAAATCAATGTGTAAAATAGAAGGTTGAAGCCTCCTATTTATAGACGTTTACATGCATGTATCTTGCCCAAAAAGCAAGTACAGAAACAACAGAAACAAGTTGCACAAGTTGCAACATTGAAAGAAACAAATACAGCTAAAAAGTAATAATAAACAATAAACTACTGATGCAAAAGGCGGTGGGAAATATCTGATGCTAAGTGCTGATGAAGGACAAACTACTGAAGAGTAGTTTTGTCTTCAGTACTTCTGAAGTGAACTTGTCTGGTTTGGACTTCAGAACTTCTGCTTCTTCAGCACTTCTCATATCTTCTAATCAGCAGTTTCTTGTCTTCTCTTCAGTACTTCTATACTTAGCCAAAATGACAGAAGTGAATTAGACTAAGGTTTACAAAAGTGGTTTCACCAATCCTCTTTGTCCTAACAATCTCCCCCTGGATCATTTCACTTTTAGCGACTCTCGCCTTCCTTAGTGTCTGTTCTGTGGGCAGACACAGATTAGAACTGTGTGGGGTTTGCCATACATTGTATTAATTATACTTATTGTTTTGCTTTTATTTGTCTATATGTTCGGACTAGAACTTACAATTCGAGATGTTTACATTTGGAAGAAGGTGAAACACTCTCAAAATGAAATTGTGGTTACTTTTATTTGTTCAATCATAAAAAGTGCTGCTACTGACAGAAAGATGAAGATAAACCAAGGAGAAAGCCAAAGGGAAGGCGAGGAATATAGACTTTAATATTTGATTTTCACACGTTTCTTTCTAAATGCATTCATACTCTTTAACACCTACTAGGTGTAGTAATCTGTATTGACAGACTGCAATTTAGCTGCAATTATTCAAACACACAATATTGGTTATTCTCTAATTAGGTTTAATATTTTTCTTATTTTTTTAATGTGTAGTGTCCATGCCAGCCGGGAATCACAGAATGTAGTTTTTACGTCATGAAATTTATGAAAGAGATAGTGCAAGGAGGAGTCGAACTATTGGGCAATGTAAGTTAAGGCAAAATAAACGTAGCGATGCGTTATGATTTATGTAAAATAATTGGCCGGACTTGACTAATGTATTAATTTTATTGTTGTCTCAGGTTGGGGGAGGAGCGGATCATTACGGGGACGAGGACATGGATGTCGTACGCGAAGAATGGTTAGGCTACGCCGCGACATTTTTTTTCAAATGATCGAAACTTGTTTGAAGGCAATGTAATGTCAATACAATATATTTTTGTAAACGTTAAACGTTGTCTCGGATTAGTTTGTAATTAGATAAATATGGATTATATAATGAAATGATGTTTTTGTTATTAGTTTGCTAATTATTTTGCATATAATAAAATGACAATAAATCCAGGAGGGTAAATATGTAATTTTACAGGAATTTTTTTTTTGGATTAAAAAATTATGACACGCAAAGAACGTCATAAAATTCCGTCATAAAAATGTGTCGTTAAAAAGTGTCATAACGCGTGTCAATAAATGTTGTCATAAATGTGTGTCATAAACAGATGACACGCGAAAATATGTCATGTTAAATTTATGACACCGTCATCTTTGACATTCTTTTTCCTATCATCAGACCCCTTTCTTGACACGCAATGCGTGTCAAGAAAGACCTTTTTTTATAGTAGTGATGGAAATTATTGTACTGTAATATGAGAAAACAATTTTAATCGTATGAATAGTAATGAAAATGTGTATTAAAAAGAGAATGTACATTTCGTTTCATGAGGAGCAGAGAAAGAAGTAAGGTAAGCAAATGGTAAAAAGTTCCCTAAAAGGGCAACTCCAACCTAAATTGGTGAAAACTATCAAAATAAATATTTGGTCGTACAAAATTTACTGAAATAGACAAACGACAACAAACCAGGCCAGCAAATCTGGGGGCTAAGCTGAGGGTTGTGTGTGTACCCATGTTTCTATATGAACCATGAGGAAAGCAAATTAAGTTCTTAAATCTAGAATTTTGCAAGAATTATATTGGAATGTTTAATAAAAAATTAAACCGCATTATATTAAAAATACAAAAATAAAGAAAAAAAAATCAAATTAAACTTTAATATGAATTGTAAAAAATGAAAAATAATTAAAATTTGAAGAAATATAGTGAAAAGTTGATAATCTACAATTCAGAAATGAATGGCAGCGCAGCTTGTTCTTGTTGCCCGTCTACATTTTATTGTTTGCCCGTCTACCATGTAAATTTGAATCCATCTATATATATATATATAAAAGAAAACGTATATGCTGACGTGACGTGCAATGGAGGCCTCAACCTTTCCTTGAGAGTGCCACGTAGCATCATAATGGAGAGTTTTTGGTGTTTTTGAATTGTTTTCTTTTTTAATTAAATTGAGTTATTTTATGAAAAAAATTTAAAATAAATTTAAAATTTTCTCTCTCATATTTCCTCACATAATTTTTAAACGTTTATATCTTTTATATACGAGATTTTTTAAAGATAAAAATTACACCAAATTAACGAGCGTTTTATTATCTTTCCAACGAGTACCATAGTGCTATATAAAAAACGGAGAAAAAATCGACTATTTTTTGTGAGGTTTCGTTCATACAGGAAAAAAACACACAAGTTATCACGTAAAATTAGATTTTATGGTGAATATGAATTATTACTGATTAGAATACTATGAACATGCAATAATTGAGAGATTTTATGGTTAGTTAAGTTGAGCCATTTGCAATAGTTTATCACGTAAAATTAGATTTTTCAACCCCGAGACCCTCCAGGGATAATTAACTAGTTTGGAAATAAAGAAAAAAGAAATATAGTCCGCTTACTCTAAACGCCGAAAGATTTGGTGCCCCACATAGAGGCCAAAACAAGTACAAAACCCAACACCATGCTACAAACATTAATTTACACATGTTCTAAACATAAAGTTGATACAAAATTGGATCAGAATGAAGAATTACGAGCATCTGTGGATTTACAAGGCCATATTAGATGACAAATGGGATTCCGTAAGTGCAATCTTCGAACAAGAGCCAGAGCTAATGACGAAACAAATAACATACTTCTCGGAGACTCCGTTATTCATCGCGGTGGGGATACAGGGCTCCCACCTTTTCGTAGAGAAGCTTGTGGAACGCATTGTTGCTTTGGATGCAACGGATAAGTTGTTTCTGCTGAATTCTGACGGAGACAACCCGCTCCATTTTGCTGCTAAGGTTGGAAATACGAGTGCTGCAAAGCTGTTGGTGCAGCACAAGTCTGACATGACGCTAGTTCCGAATCCAAAGGGTTATACGCCCTTGAAATGGGCGGCATGGCACGGAAATAAGGAAATACTGCAATACTTGTTGACGGTTACTCCAGATTTACCTGTCGGCGAGGAAGGAAACACTCCGTACACGGGAGTCCATGGCGGAGATCTCATCACTCTCACAATTATGGCCAAATTTTATGGTAATTTTAATATATTATTAATTTCTTGATACAAATCATTATCACCATTCTTCTTAACACATTAATTAAACACACAATCTTAATTTCATGTTTATATATTAAAATCTTGGGATGTATTTGGTGATACAGATGTGGCTTTTGATATAATCAAAAGCCACCCAAACATCGTGTTGGAAGCCAATAAGAATGGCCAAACGGCTTTGCAAGTATTAGCTCAAAAACCAGAAGCGTTTCCGAGTGGAAATAAACTTGGATTATGGGGACGTCTCATCTTTTCATGTAAATATCTATGTTACGATTTACAAATTTTATTTTATTTTATTTTATTATTTATTATAATTATAATAATTTATATCTATATCTATCTACCCTTTTTTCCTAAAGAGGTGTAGTTAAAAAACTTATTCCATAATTTTTTCAGAGAATAAAAAGGTTTCTTTTAAAATAATATTTTAACTTTTTCAGAGAAAAGGTTTATACAACAATTTAAAAAGTATTAAATAAGTTCTCTATAAAATTTCATGATACTAACAAAAATATATTTTAGTTTTATAGGAAACTTTTTTTAAACTCTTGCTAAAAAGAAAATTATTTTAATCCAATAACAGAAATGAGAAAAGAGTAACATTTGGAAAAGTACCTATTTTAATAAATAATTTTAAAAGTACTCATTTTGGTAAATAACTTTTCCAACAACACCAATTAGGGAAAAAACTCTATATCTATATATATAAATATATATAAATTTGAAAATGGATAATCCTACATGACACTCATGTATGTATTCTCCCAATTGAAAGTGTCATGTACGATGCCATATGGCATTGAAATATTTTAGGAAATAAAGAATTTTTTTTTTCAATAATATACATATTTTCATTAAAACGAAATACGAAAGTTACATCACAATAGAAGGTAGACGGGCAAGAAGCTGCGCCACCACCCCTTTCTGAACGTTAATATGTATATAAAAACAAAATTTGATTTTTCTCTCTCATGTTTCCTCCCATAATTTTTAAACGTTAATATCTTATATATATATATATATATATATATATATATATAGACGAGATTTCTTAAAGAAAAAAATTACACCAAATAAACGAGCGTTTTATTATTTTTCCAACGAGTACCATAGTGCTATATAAAAAACGGAGAAAAAACGACTATTTTTTGTGGGGTTTTGTTCTACCACCACCACCATCAGCCAGTCCCCACCACACCTACTACCACCATCGTAAACAATCCAACTATACCACTGAGGAGCAACAGCGGTGAGCCGCCGCCGACGGCGGCCCGTCTCATCCGTCAGACCTACAACCGATCTATTTTTCCGTCGACACACAACCAACCATTAGATTCGTGTAGATCGGAAACAATCAAGGTTGAAGTCGACCATTGCGCGTTTTTGGTAAAGTGATGGCGTCTTTTCTAGCCGTTTCAGGATGTTTTCCTGCCGCTTTACGTTTTTGATCTTCACCGTTCAGATCGAAGCACGTAGACACGTGGAAGGAGGGTGTCCGTCAAATTGCAACGTTTTACCATTTTGATCTTTGGTCGTGGCCGTTGAGATGGAAACATGTAGACACGTGGAAGGACGGGGGTCTCATGGCTAACGGAATGAAAGGAGGGAGGCGAGGAGAAACCGGATTTCGAGTAGAGAGAGAAAGATGAGAAAAAGCAGAGAGAAAGAAGAGGGAGGTCATGTTTGTTGGGTACACGCGTCAGAAGTTAAGACGAAAATACCCTTGTTACGTATGAAAATTACATGCTGCCATGTTATGTGATGGTTTGCTACAGTACTCGCCCTCACACGAAAATTTGCTAATTGTATCTATATATAATAAATAAAGTCGTGATATGTAAAAATAGATATAGACCCGTGTTTTATGTCGATAAAAACTATAAAAACATGAAATATCGTTTCCGACAAAACCAATACCTTCGATCGGTATCAACATCCGTCTGTTTCCTTACTGTACTTGGTATAATTTATAACACCCAACAATACATTATTTAAATACAACCTCTGTTTTTAATATAACTTATATCGGAATATAGAGAAAAAAAATAAACATAACTGTGTATTAAGATATAGAGTTAAGTTCACGTACATATAGATTTATCGTACGAACAGTACGAACTGAAGTAAAAAACACGCGGTGGCATTTCTGTAAATATTGGAAACTTTATATAACTAGAGTAATTATATAATTACTCTAGTTATATAACTAGCGTAATTACTCTAGCGTAATTATATAACTAGAGTAATTATAAGTACGCAGCATAATTACTCTAGCGTAATTATATAACTAGAGTAATTATAAGTACGCAGCATATTAGGGTTCTTGAGCACTTGTTTGATTATGAGACAAGTGCGCAGTCTCTAGAGTAATTATATACACTAGAGTAATTTCGTTCAAGATTTAAGTTCACACAGATAAGTACGCAGCATTAAGTGGTGGTCATTATTTACGAAAATGCCACCGCCACTTTTGTTTTGTTTCCTTCAATTCGTATGTTCGCACGATAAACTTTGTATGTATTTGATCTTTTGTCTTAAGATATATTAAGATATTTTTTAAGTTAGCAAACGCGGATATATTTAGAGGAAATATTAGTTGATTAATAAATTGGTTAATGATATAACACTATCGTAAGTCGTAAGACTATATGTTGTGGTTAGAGATGAGTTGAGGCTCTATCGAATAATATTTTACCACATCGACGCTTATATGCCACTGGGTAGCGACCGGCGGTTGATTGTTTGATGGTGTTGTGGGTCAAGGTGAGCGGGTTTTTTTTATCAAATATATTTATATATTTACCACATTTTTTTATAAAAAATATTAAACTAAAAATAAAAGAAAATTACACTAAAATAAAAAAAATGATTACATTAAAAAAACGTAACGTAAGGATGAGCCCGAGCGTAACATTTGCCACGCCAAAACGTGGCGAAAGTTATGGCCAACCTTGCGAAGGTACTCCACGTGGGTAAAGACGAGGAGCACAACTTCAGTTTCCCCGGGCATATCTCTCTTTACCTCTCTGTACGCGGTTTCGAAGTTTTTACACTTTGATTTCAAGTACCCGAACTTGTGGGAGATAGAGTCATTGGTACAGTTGGTATCCCCGACAAGGGAACCAAACTCGGCTAGGACCCTATGTCATTGTGGTCCGTGAGCACGTGGTGATCCCCGGCTTGACACTTGTTGGTACGTGATGACGAGTGCTAGTTCTTCCTTCTCAGTCTACTGCACCATGATGAACTTGGATTTCAAAATTGAAGGTTTATTGTAGGAGAATTTTGAAGAAGAAGATGAATTGTGTGTGAAGAAGGAGGTAAATAAATAGGTAAATAAATTGGGGAGTAATAAATTTTGTTTGGTGAAAAATTAATTTTCTTAAAATTCAAACCGTTGCCAGCCCGCTAACGAATGCGAACTGGCTCAGGTACCGTTTCTCGCAGGCCCGATCACGTGGGTGTGTTATGGTGGTCGTTAGCCACGTGGACCAGGTTGTGATTCGCGGAAGATGGCTCGCGGGCCACAATGGATAGTCTGAGGGGGTATTAAAGTCGTATATAAAAAAAACATTAAATGAAGTTTTTACTTTTTGTATAGAACTAGGTTGTAGCCCTGCGCGTGCGTTACGGCGCGCTAAACCGGTTAAAATACCTTGTCGCCTATTGTGTAATGACAATGCTTCATATTATAGGTAGCAAAACTATGCCTTAGATGGTTTTAAAATGGCAGTAATCGAACCCAGGTTGCGACAATGACATAGATTTACCCGCCACACATTGTGTTGGGGCGCATGTTTGCAACACACTGAAATTAAAAACGGTGATGTTAGTTACACCTTAAAAAATAAGTATGACAATTCCCCATGCATTGTGACTTGTCTCGCACTTTCGTCGTCATACAACTCTGTTGTTGCGCGTTTATTGTGGTGTCAACATTTGTCATCTTTATAAAAGAAAACATATTAAAGTAAGAAAAATAAAACATTTTCGTATTGTGGCTTGTTAACCGTGAAATCAATCAACACATCGTTGGAAAAAAACTTATATTAAAAACGAAACAAAAAAATAAAAATAAAAACGAAGCCAAAATAAAAACTTATTGACATGCCTTGCTTACGTATATAATACCTAAAACATAACATGAGGCATAAAATCAAAGCAAAAGGAAGATTAAAAAAAAAACAAACTAAAAAAGAAAAACATTCGAAAAATCTACCACAAATAGTCTCGAACTCACGCCGATGTTATGTGCCCAAATCAAACCTACCACTTAGACTAAAGAGTATTTTATTTATAATACACGTTTTTAGGTAATTAAAGTAAAGCAAAGTCGGTTGGTAAAATTCTATTGGCCACCGACATTGCTTTTTAAGTATATATATAACAGGGTATAGAAATTTGCAAAAATGGTTAATGCTTTTATTCTTATGCAAAGAAGGGACATTTTACTATATAGCGTGGTCATGCTTTTAAGAGGGTATGAACTGATATGTGACATCCATCTTATAAAAGATCAAATTCCCCTTTAAGACCTAAAAGGTACGTGATGATGGTGGCGTGGACGATGGTTAGTGGCCTCCATGTCACCTCTATTAATTTTTTTTTTTCGGTTTTTGTTTTTAAATTAACAAATGAAGAGGAAATAGAAGTTCACAATAGGTAACGTGGCAAATGAGGAGGAAATAAGATGGTGATTCAGTATATATGTACTGTTCATCAAGTTGAATTATTAATACAAAGGATAATATATAGTTAAAGTAAATAAATAAACATAATTATATAAAAGCATACATCACAAAAAAACTAACCTAACTTAAGGTTTAGGATCCTGTACAAAGTACATTTTTCGTGAGAAGTGTGAGAAGGACTAAAAATTGACATGTAGACATCATGTTTTGAATTTAGGAATGATTTTTTAGGTTGTTTTAACTTGAAAAACACCAAACACAACAATCTAAAACACAATACAATGTATTATAGTCATTAAATTTAAAAAACAGCTAAAACACACTACTTAACGCTTAAAACACACTGCTAATGTTCTTAGCATGGTGTTTTAAGTTTTAAGCGTAAAATACATTGTTTTCGGGTTTTAATTGTTATGTTTGGTGTTTTTATAGGCAAAACAATCCAAAACATCACGACTATGTTCAAACAATGATGCCTAAGTATCAATTTTTAATCATTCTCACACTTCTCACAAAAAAATCACTTTTTACACGATCTCGACCCCCTAACTTAATTTAAAACATAAAAGACATAAGTAGACATAACTAAAAACCTAATCTAGTGTCGATCTCATCACGCCGATATGTGAGGAAATTCAGCACCGTAGCGAAATCCGCACTCTATTTGAGTGTGAGCAAAGGCCTCGTGTTCTGGAGTATTGGCGGGTAGTTGTTGCAAGGTTGTTCAGTGGTAACCCTTGAATAATTTGCACTTGTTGCAAAGATCTGTTCACTTTTGGTTGAGTGAATCGGAACCACTGACTAACACCTTGAATTCACGAAGGATGTGTGGCCAAATCATCCCTCAGTCGAGTGGAGAGTTGGTTTCTTTTTATTTACGTCCAAGCTGTCACTAGTGTGACCTCCTTTTACTTAGTCCAGCGGGTCATGGTTGATTACCCAAAAGAGAAGGGTGGAGGAACGACAGAGAAAACGACGGAGAAGATGTGGAGATAACGATGGAGAAGAGGTTGGGTTACATAGGTAAATTTTGAATTTGGTAAATTTGAATTAAGTGACAATTTAAAAAAAAAATATTACCTTAACCGTTGGTAAACGGTCGATTGTTAAAGACCCAAACAAGGACCGCCACATCACCAAGAGCCTTTGCCCTATGTTGGTGGAGACCTCCGACGATACTGCCCCACGCTAGTCTCCACGCAGGTCTCGAGGTAGTGTGAGTGATATGAAAGAGCATCACATCCCCCTTCTACGTCCCTATATCGTGTAATCTTAAATCTCATTTAAAGTGGGTAAACTGTGAAGTGTTAGTTCAACTAACCAATTTTTTTTTTCAATACATTTTATATGTTACAAGTAACTAAAGAAATGACTGTAAAAAAGATTGCACATATATGTATAAAAAGGAAGATTATTGATAGTAACATATTTTTCTAGTGTACATGTAATATGTCTTTGAACTTAAAAATAGGTATCATACATATATGTTTGGCAATATACATGTATTGTCACACACTCAAATTTCCAGTTGCGGAGTTTTACCGCGAGGCGCATGAAAAACTAGGATCCAAGTCAACGGTCATAATATACAACACTATATGAAAAATACGTAAACTCAAAACATAACTCTTTTATCAGAAAACTGTAGCGGAAGCAATATCAAGTTACACAAAAACCAAGTGCCGACATGTTCCAAAATGGTTATTTCAAAAACATGAAACTAAAGCCCTAGACGCCATGCAGACCCGTGCGCCTAGTCCGTGTAGTGCTACCTTAGCGACCTGTGAAAAACATGCCAGAAAGACGTCAACATATAATGCTGGTGAGTTCACAGGTTTTTATAAATGTTACCAAGTATTACCAAATGTTACTGAGTCCAAAACCTGTCGATACTATGTCAAGTGAAACCAAAGTACGCCAGCTAGGCGTATGTTTTGTTACTACTACGATTGGAAAACCATTACTGGACGCGTTTAGCAAGTTTAGCATGTGTTTAAGCAGCCCGAATAGTGTTCAACAAGTTTACCATAGTTCGAGACAATATGCACTCGTCCGACCTCCAGTCGACGAGTGGGGCAGGTCACGCCCAATAGATCTATGCACATTTCCCCCGTTGTGCAACCCCGCACATTCTTGGTTTCCCCCGGGACTTCCAAAGATCGTATAGCAACTCAAAAGTAAACAACTAAGCAGTTAATGTCGGAAAATATCGGTTATCGGTCGAGGACCGATATTTGATATATCGGTTTTCGCAGTGAGTTATCGGTGGGATATCGGTAATTTTATATCATGCAAAATCCATATATATATATATATATATATATATATATATATATATATATAGAGAGAGAGAGAGAGAGAGAGGGAGAGAGAGAGAGAGGATTAACACTAACAATTAAATATAATCTCCTACAATTAACAAATTGACCTCTTGCAACATGCAAAACAATAACAATTGTAGCAAGTAGGAACTTATTAAGACTTTAAACACTAATATTTAACACTGACAATTAACAATTAAGACTTAAAACACTAACAACATCAATAATAAGCAAGACAAATAGAAAGAAAGATACCGATATCGAGAATATCGGTGATATATCGGTCAAATATCGGTAAGATATCGGTCAAATATCGGTCAATATCACCGATAATATCGGTCAAAATATCGGTATCAATATATCGGTTGATGACCGATAACCGATATATCGGACCGATATAACGGATATATCGGTGATATTAACTGCTTAGGTAAACAATAGTATGACATATGTTCAAATAATAGTTTAGCGCATGTTTTCTCCCCCAAAATCAAAACCAATAAAAGTGGGGCTCAGAAACTCACCTTAGATTGTGTTCTTCAATTTACAAATAAAAGCTAAGTCCTTGATAATCCCAACTACCGAAGATCTATCATATAAGTTCACATAAGTGTTTTGACTAATAACCATAAGGTTATCTAGTCCCCGATTGTCCAGATCGTGACCAAGTATGTTTGAAAACGTGTTTAACTGTTCAACCGACACCCTAGACTGACCCGATACCACGTTGGTGATCCATTACATTAACTAATCAAGTACACATAGATTACACATAAGGTTCAAGCATAAATTACTTAGTTTGCATTAAAAACCGCACATACAAAGTGATAGGGTCGAATAAGTGTTTCTAGGGTCTCATTCGACCCCAAGGAACCTAGGGCTGGCATAACAGGTTACACGATCTTGTTAAGACACGAACACGAAACTTGTAAACACGAACACGACACGAAATCTAATCGTGTCATTTTTTTCAAACATGAACATGAACCTGTGTATAACAGGTTAACATGATAAGACACGACAAGACACGATAAGGAACACCTAGTAAAATAAGTTAACACAACAAGACTCGATAAGACACGAAAAGACACGACAAGACACGATAAGACATGAAAAGACACGACAAGACACGATAAGACACGATAAGAAACACGATAAGACATGATAAGAAACACGATAAGACACGATAAGACATGTTAAGACACGTACACGATAAGACATGAACACGAAACAGGTAAACACGAACACGAAATGAAAATAAACAGGTCTTAACGTGTCGACTTGTTATAGACACGAAACCTGTTAAAATCGTTTAGGTTCGTGTTAGGTTATCGTGTTCGTGTCTAAATTGCCAGCCCTACTTCAACCCTCATATAAGTTCATTCGACCTAACATAGGTTCCTTCGACCTTAACACATGTTCCTTCGACCTTAACATGTGTTAATTCGACCTAAATCATGTTCATTCGACCTAACTGAAGCATATTCAACCTGTCAGTCTGGAGGTAACCCCTGGATCCTTCATTCAACCCCACGTGGGTTCGAATGAAGCCCAGGTTTGACCCAGTCTGCATCAGTTGTTCTAAAACGCATCAAATTGCATCAAAACAACCCGAAAATATCACGAAACATCATGAAACACAGCAGTCGAGTATGAACAACATATCCCCACAAAACCCTACTAATTTTACTCCAAAATCAACCCGTTTTAACACTTACCCAAAATGGCAAAATTATGGGAACGTCACATCATGAATGAAAACTTTACCCAATTTGGAAACTTTTTGAAATCCTTTCATAATCATCTCCAAATGCTCATTTAATATGTGCATGAAAACCCCCAATAGTTTTATCAATAACAACAACATGCATCAAGCCCTAGATTTATCAAAAATCCCCAAACTAGACATATCATTAACATTAACCTAATTGTAACCTAAGACAACCATAAACCAATACCAATAGCAGCCCTAGATCATGTTTCTATCATCTAAACAACAGTTAATCATTAAACACACATAATATCACAGAAAACACAACTTACCACATGTTTATTGATACGAAAACTCATGTTTAATAATAGGGTTTTGTTTAGAAAGATGTTTGAAAGGTTTTTAATTATAAAAACAGCCTTAGAATAGATCTGGACATTTGGGGTTAGATGAAAACGTATCAAAATGCTTTAAAAAGGGTTTTGGGTCAAGAATACACCTTAGATCTTTGATTAGATGATGTTTGTAGGTTAGATTATGAAAAACGAGAGCAAAAACTCCTTCCTTAGTGACTAAAATCGAAAGAGAGTGTTTAGAGGCGACTAGGGTTTGTAAAATGATGAAAAATGACAAAGTGTGATATTTATACTAAGGCCTCATTCGACCTCGTGCATGGGTCGAATGAGAGTCCGTACGGTCGAATGACCTTTTTGATGATCTCACATCTCTGGTTCGACCCCCCTACAAGTCGAACCAATACCCATGTTTTTCAGATTTTCCAGTTTTGTCGTTTAAACGCGTTTTAGCATATCCTAACACATGAACATGCAATCCTAACATATGTTAAGCATATAGAAGCATGTGTAATCACGTTTACACCTTTGAAGCACGTATTTTCATATTATGTCACATGTATGTATCAATCTACGTATCCTACTTAATTCAACCCATGTAATTTCACCAACAACGGGACTCAAGACTAGTGTATTCACAAAACAACTCCCAATGATCCCCCAGATCATTGAACCCTAGACAATCCTAACCTGACCCGACTCAACTGACCCAGTTAAGTCTGTTTTATAAATGTTTTTCGCTAAGGTAGACTTATATTTTACCAAAATGTTTAGGCTGAACATGCCGGGTGTCACATATATGTATAAATGAAAAAAAAATCATCTTATAAATTTGTGTTTAAGCTACGATTTTTTTTTTCTCTTTTACCTTAAAGAAATGCGTGCTTCAGAATATATAGTTCTCATAATGCTCAATTATCCTACTTTTCTCTTACGATCCCTATCATATATGTAGTGTTAGGATCCGTTGAGAACTCGATGATTTGTGAGAACTTGCAAGAACTCGACGTAAAATGCGAAAAAAAAATCATTATATTTACACACTGGTGTAAAAACACGTAAACCTCGCTGTAAAAATTATTAAAAAATACATTAATTTATGCCAAATTACACCAGTTTAAGGGATTTTTACCCCTGTGTAAGTATACTAATATTTTATTCATTATTTTATTGTTGTTTAATTCTTGACCACATATTCATTTTTTATTAAATAGCGTGTGGTTATAAAGTGAGTTCCTGAGTTCTCACAACTCAGAGGAGTTCTCAAATGATCCGGATCCCATATATATATATATGAGGATGATCAAATGAGAAGGAACTTAATGTGATAACAAAAACAAGAAATGACATAATGTTTAAAATTATATACTTTAATTCTTCTTACATTAATTGTTATTTTTCTAATTAATTAGTCTTTAAAACTTTATCTTACAAATTAATAAAATTTGTCCTACACATATCAAAATTCATCCTACATATATCGGAATTATCATATGTTTATCCTACACATATCCTAATTATCATACAGTTATCCTACACATATAAAAATCCATCCTACATATATCATATACATATCGAAATTATCCTTTACTCTAAATTAGGTTTGCTTTGAAAAAACATGTTTTAAAAATCAATTTTGTGTTTCATTTATTTAGCTAGTTTGAGGGGTTACAAAAAAGTAATAATTTATTTAACTTTAAATAAAACTAATAAAAGGAAGATTTCTATTGATTTAAATTTGTTTTTTCTCCTTACAAGAACTCAGTCAATCACCATTTCAATTCAACATTTGTTTTTACACTTATCATCATTATTAAAATACAACAAAAAAAAAAGAAAAAAATGCGCGCTAAACTTTAAACGTATACGAAAGTAAATGTCATTTACACATGTGTAAATTTACCATTTATACATATGTAAATTTGTTTTATTTACACGTGTAAAAATTATTAAAAGTAATTCGACAGACACGATGAAAGATATAAAGAGTAATTTTTTTAATGTTATGTTTTAAAATAGTAATAAGGTTAGTATGGAAGAAAAATGTTTTTGATTCGTTTTTTATTAGTTCACACGGTTCTTACAATATTTGAAGTTCTCTATATATTCCTTTTCGTTAGATTCTCAGTTTTTTGGTGTGCTTGGTGAAGTGACGCCTATGAAGAAGAACGAAGGAGCTACCAAGATCGGAATCATGTCAAGGGTTTATATCAAGGTATACATTTTAATTTTCTTTTGTTGAAACCATTTGAAAACCTGAGCTATCTACATATTACACAATAACACCCACATCATGCCAAAAAGTAATCTGGATACCCCCTATGTCTAAGGGGTGTGCATGGGTTGGTTTTGGTCGGTTTTGGCTTAAAACCATAACCATAATCGTGATGTCGGTTAATGGATATCGACAACCATATACAATCAGTTATGGCGGTTTTGGTTAGTCGGTTATAAGGTGATAGCGGGTGGTTATGGGTCGTTTAACCATGAAATTGAGTCTAACTAAGAATAGCTTAAAATAATAAAGTTATACATTATTCGGGTCTAAAAGTTTGGATTTGAAATTCCTTGAACAACTAAAATGATACTATGTTATCCAAGCTTTTATCTATGGTTCAAGTGACAACAAACTTGACCTATTTAACAACATACTTAACTACTTCATTCAAATGATTTCATCGATTCATTTGAATTAAAACATCATTTCCCACATATCATTATTAATTGACCCGTTTGATGAATTTCACCATTCGGTCGCAACTCATTGTTTCAATTAATGTCATAAACCTTGTTTTTGTTATGAGTTCCCATAAAGCGACCCACTTATTGGATTTCACCCCTTAGGGTTTACTTTTATTACATAGTCAAGTTTAAAATTAATGTACACAACACTTAAGCCATGTTATAGTCTAACGGTGTAAGTAAAACTTACATTGTATTCACTCTCATTTCCTTGCACTTAAGGCTCGTATTCACTTGACCCGTTTTGCTCGTTGATCCATTCCTTCCAAGCTTGCACCTAGCTTGACAAGATCAACCTTCACTATACTCATAAGATTAATCAAGTTAGTCATCATGTCCAATAACTAACACATCTCATGAGTTGATTCACACCAGTATATCAGTTTCCAAGATCGGGTCAGTTTGACCTCTAAAAGTCAACTACCCTTAGCATGATCATGTTCACTATCAATTTCCCAATCATCATTAGGATACATTTTCAAGTATGGTATGATTTATCTTTTAAGTAGGTGTTTCACGTTTTATATGCGGGTAATTCCATGATTACCCATATCGAGTTATCATCTCAATTTGCAAACAAGGCTACCGAGGCGTTTTATCAAACATTTGGTGTGCACCCACCAAATTCAATTGATTTTTCATGAGTTGAAGTTTAGCCAAAATATACCAATTTATCTAATCATTATCATATCATGTTGTTTAGACTCTTTAGCCTAAATTCCTCATTATAACAACTCCTAAGACTCAACTATATCACTAAACATAGATGGTTTCAACCTAGAGGTTAAACCCCAATTTTTACACATTAACATAATCATATGACTTCAATCAAATACACATGTAGAATGTGATTCATAACCAAATTAGGTATGATTGAGGCTCCCTAAAGCTGGAGAAACCTCAAACAACTTAGAATCTCACATTTTTTTTTACCAAACCCTAGATTTTCACAATGATAAAAAACAAATATAACATCAACTTCTACCAAATAAAAGGTAGCTTGATGTTCCTTAGGCCTTAGATGACCTGTTTCTTGCTAGTGCATCGAAAAACCCCTTGATTTGGCTTGGATTCAAGCATAGTATTGAGTTTAGGGTTTGGTTGGTGAAGGAGAATGATCTCCTGATGTTGAAATCGATCAACACACACAAGTATGTGTTTTCTTTGTTAATTTTATTAATAAAAACCAATTTTTACAACATTAGCAACTATAGTCCCTCAAGTTTTATTTTTTCATGTTTATTAGATTAAATAACAATCTTGTTAATCATACCAAATGGCATAATTATACGAAACTGATTTTCAGGGTGTTACAATACCTACGAAGCACCTCGAACCGCTACATTCATCAACCACCAAAGTCGGCATGTCCTACGACCATCGCCACCAACAGCACCCAAAAATGACAACCACACCACCCTAACCAGAAATAAACAAGCATCCTCACCCGTCACCTACACAAACACCGATGTTATCAACAGAGAGAAGTAATTGTGTGGCAAGAGACAAAGGGCACGTTTGGGTAAGATTATTTAAGTCCGAAAGAACTTATTAGCTGTTGAATTTTTTAAAAAAATGAGTTTTTAAATAAATTGTTTGGATTAGATTATTTGGTGGGGGAAGGGGAGAAGCCAATAAGTTAGGGATGGCAAAAAAACTTGAGCCCGATGGGTATATACGAAACCCGACGGGTAATACCCGACAAAAACCCGACGAGTAATGGACGGGTTTGGTATGAGATTTATAACTGGGTATGGGTATGGGTATGGTATTAGCCAAACCTGACCCATACCCGACCCGTTGCCATCCCTACAATAAGTCAATAAGTTGTTTTGTAAAAAAATGTTCGGTTTAGCTTATTCATATAAAATGACCAAAATTGACATAAGTTATAAAGAGCATTAAAAAGTCATAAGGGCATGTTGGGTAATTTTCCCAATAAGTCATAAGAAGCTTCAAAAAGTCACAACTGCATTACTTTTCCAAAATAACTTATCAAAGACAAATAAAAGGTAAAACATTAAGGTAATGTTTGGTATGCAGGAATGAGAGGTGGAATGGAATGGACACCACCAACCACCACCACTACCTACCTCCACCACTACCACTTATAGCCACCACTACCTATCGCCACCACCGATCACCGCCACTAACCACCATCGACCACTGCCACTCACCACCAACCACTAACCACCACCGCCACTCTCCGTCACCGACCACCGCCAACGCCACCCACCAACTACCACCGTCACCGACCACCACCACCACCACCGCCAACACCAACCACCAACGGCCACCTCCAGCGCTACCCACCACCACGCACCGACCGACACCACCGACACTCTCCGTTACCGACCAGCAACACTGCCGCCGTCCCACTCACTGTCGCCGTCACTCCCTGTTACCACCCACCACCCCCGACCACCACCACCGTCACCACTACTATCGCCACCCACCGACCACCTATCGTTTTCGCCGCCACTGGCCACCGCTACCACCACCATCGTTGTTGTTGTCGCCACCACCGACTGCCAACGACCACCGTCATCGGCACTCACAGTCAACCATCGCCGCCACCACTCACCACCGCCGATTTTATACCTTCGTCCTTTCCTTCCTACCAAACAATTCAGAAAAATTTCTTATACAGGTGGTAAAATTACTAAAACACCCTTCCAGTTTAAAATATATATATATATATATATATATAATAGATGGCTAAATGGTAGCCACTTATTTGGTTCTTAAGTTCTTGTAATATATATATATATATATATATATATATATATATATATATATAGGTAAAGGTTCGGGTACAAAGGCCATATTTTGTGAGAAGTGTGAGAAAGATCAGGAATTGACATGTAGGTATCATGTTTTGGATTTAGGTGTGTTGTTTTGTTGTTTTTGCTAGAAAAACACCAAACACAACAATTTAAAACATAGCTAAAACACACAACTAAAACATAACAATTTAGAACACAAGTTTTTGGCATGGTGTTATAAGTTTTTAACCCTAAAATAAATGGTTTTGTGCTTTTAATTGTTATGTTTTGTGTTATTTTAGCTTAAATAATCTAAAATATCATGAATAAATCTAAAGAATGATGTCTACATATCAATTTTGATCCTTCTCATACTTCTCACGAAATATGCCCTTTGTACCCTAACCCCACCCTATATATATATATATATATATATATATATATATATATTTACACATCATTGAAACTAACGATTCGTTATTGGTTTATTACTATAACCGGAAATAACAAGAGGCTAAAATGTTTATACTCATACTATGGAGCAAGGTTGCAAAAATCCCGATCGATTAATCACCGATTAGTTGGTGATTAATCGCTAGCCTTCACTTGATCGATTAATTTTGGGAATCACTCAATTAATCAGTGTCACGATTAATCACTGATTAGTCGGACCAAATTGCTCCTAGTCGGACCTAAAAACTCATAATTAGGTAAAATGTGAATTCGAACGGGTCAAAGTTGGAGCAAATCGATCAAATAAAACAAGTTCTTACCTCAAAATTGGATGATAATCCATGATTTAGAAGCAAAATCGATAAAACTCCACGTACCCTAGTTGCGTCTGATGGTTCCTTATGATGAAATAAGGAATGGGGAGGAAAACTAGGATATGGTGAACGATGAAGGTGATTAGGGTTATTTAAGTTTAGGTATTTTAATATTTAACCCCCTCTATATTCACTAGTTTATATTTGGCCCCTAAACTTCTAAAGTTTTACTTATATGGTATAACGTTATATATGTATAAATTTGGAAAAATATATATATAAATCCAATCCGATTAATCCAGATTAATTTCGATTAATCCCTTAGTCGGCACCTCACCGTCCGACTAACGCCTAACGAGTTCTACAGCCATGGAGTCTTTTATGAATACAAAGTTTACTCTTGATTGTATAAATTAGACAATCAAGAATCAAGAGTTATCTAGTTATAACCTTTAAATTGTTTTGGCACCTTTTCTTGGACAGTGTAATGCTGGATTTTCAAGGGTCCTCAGATACGTGGGTATGCTCTTCAATTATATGAATTACACATTTATGCTTTTCTATCAATGCCATCTCTAATTTTGACATAATTGTTGTAATTGTAGTTCCATCAATCAAGAACATCCAAGATATTAAAGTAAATAATAATCTGGGCAGGTTACTCGTACAACGTATTTGCAAAATCGTTATTGAAATGGGCGATCATAACTTAGTTTGGAATATTTTCGGGTCTGCAATATCTACAGCTGTCGAATATGGGACTTATGAGCTTGTTGAAGAATGCGCACTAACTTATCCGGACATAATTTGGTATGAAGTTGATGGCTTCTATTTATTTGTTGCAGCCATAAAACAACGTCAAGAACGAGTGTACAATCTTGTGTTTCAAACATCTGGCCACAAAGTATATGCGTCAACACAAGTTGATGAGAAAGCTGATGAGAATGCATTACATATAGCTGCAAAGATGGCTCCTCCTCATCGACTTAATGTCGTGACCGGTGCAGCTTTGCAAATGCAGCGTGAGCTTCAATGGTTTCAGGTGATCCGTAATTCCATCTTACACACATAAAAACTAGGGTTGGTTATCACGACCAATTCTTCAAAAATTGGATAATTTGGCACAAATATTGTTTTTATATGTTCATTTAGGTCAATTTAAATTTTCATCAATCTTCTCCTCAACCAACAACATAAACATACAAATTTGATTCGATTTCAGTCAATCTTTCTCAACAAAACCCAGATCTGGATCTATCTTTAAACATTGATCCTTACTAGGGCTGCAAACGAACTGAACTTTCAGCGAACAGTTCATGAACTGTTCGGCGGGAAGTTCGTTTTTGTTCGTTTAGTTGAACGAACGAACATGAACAGAGGCCGCGTTCGTTCGTTTATGTTCGTGAATGTTCGGTAACGTGTTCGATTGTGTTCGATAGTTTATTAAGGTTTTTATTTTTTACAAATTTTTTATATTCTTTTATTTTTATTTATTTTACCAAATAAATAATATACATGAGGTAAATATATGACTATATGAGATCAATAAACCCGCTTTTTGTATCCAATATATGTTTCCACGTTCCAGTGTTGATGCTCTCCACTCCAACGCACTTTTCCAGTACCAAGTATGTTTGGACAATATAAACTCATTTTATCTTAATTTTGTGTGGATATAACTAATGTGTTAATGTATGTGAATTCGATGTTATTCAAAAGTAATATATGTCCGTTTGTGTTTGTTTTCGTTCATAAACAGTTGTTTGTGTTCATTAATGTTCGTTTGTGTTCGTTTGCGTTCATGAACAAAATTGACAAACGAACACGAACATGAATGTTTTCTTAAAAAAACGAACACGAACAGAAAATCTCATTCTGTAAGTGTTCATGAAATGTTCGTGAACACATAATTTTTCTTAACAAAGGAAAACGAACAAGGCCTTGTTCGTGTTCATTCGGCTCGTTTGCGGTCCTAATCCTTACATAACCCAAATCTGGATCTATCTTTAAAATTTCCTGAAGTTTTTCATATCTTCATTCATTTTCTTTATCCATTAAACCTCCATGTGAACTCAAAGAACTTGTCAGTCCTCTTTTAAAATCGGTCCTCTAAACATCAAAACAAGTATGGATCTTTGTTTCCATCGTGGTTTCTTATTTCAAATCCAATTCCGAACTGAATGATGTCTAAATTTGCCTTTCGTTCATCATAGAGCTCGATTGGATGAGGTTTTTGGGTTGGGTAAAAACCGAACAAATACTCAGATCAAACGACTTGAATATGTTGATTATTGCTTAAATCTTGTTCATCGGCCATATATGAACATGGTGGACTGATTTAATCGTATTTTGGAACAATTTTTTTTATAACCGACTACTGATCATTGTTCATCAAGCGAACTTGCAGACAAGCAAACATAGCTTATCAACTAACTAGGCTCCTAAACGAACTTAAGGGTTGTTTGGTTTATTAAGTGCTGAATCAATAAGAGGTCTGAAAGGTTAACAGGCCCTGAATGATTAAGTGCTGAATGGTTCAGCTATGCACCAAGTCTGAATGATTCAGCTCTTAACCATTCCGTTCAAAGCTTTTTTTAGGTTGAAACAAACAGTCTGAATGTTGAACCATTTAGAGCTGAATGATTCAGAGCCCCGTTAAGAGGCTACCAAACAGGCTCTTAGCATAATTTCGTTAATTACCTATGTTCGCTATTAACGAACAGATGTCGGTTGACGGGTAGGAGGTGAGCAATTTTTGGTTGCTCCCCTTCAAACTCCTTTGTTCTTGTGGGGGTGTGGTTTAGGCCCGCGTTATTTTGACCCAACTCGTCTCTAGTATGAGTTTCATATTTTTCTTGCCTGTTATTGGGTTTGGTGTTTACATGCATATGGCTCCTAAATAAAAGGGATCGGAATGTTAAACAAGGAGGTTTTGGCCCTGGCTCGAGTAGTGGTTTTAGAACAACCCCCTTTAGGCATTTCCATGAGTGTAAAGATAGTAAGCCGGGGTCTTCAGGGTTTCTACGCCTCCTAGAGCACATGCAGAGTTTGCATTTCAAGACAGAAAAAAGGAGGGTGTCTTTGCAAGATGCAATCTCCCAAGACTTGGACCTTTTTAAGGATGTTGGGGGCGCCCTTAGGGATGCGGCTAAATGGTTATGTGGGAGGTGCATGGGATGCATGCTCTCAGCAAAAAGTGCAATCACAGTGCTGATGACGTCCTCTCCTTCTCTATAGTTACAGGAGATGTGGAAGATCTCATTGTTGGGATCCATAAACCTTGTCACGTGACTGTGGACATGGAACCTGGTCCTTCAGGAGGTGTGGTTAGGGATATATCCCTCTTAGAAAAGGTTTTCTCACTGCCCATTCAAACTGTCAAGAACATCCCCAAGCTGTTGATTAGCGTTTGTCCAGGCCTTGATAGGTGCCTTACGCAAAGTGGTGGCTTCACCAGGCTCCGTAGAAAGTTGGGTCAAACTGATTTTATTGCCGCGGTGTACCCTGTGGGTGGTCAAACCGTCCATTAGGCAGGAGCGAAGGTCTGGGAATAGGAAATCATTGCAGTGTAGCAGCATCTTGCAATCTCTTTCTTTGTGGAAAAACGGTTCTGGGTTTGCAGATTTGGTTCCTTCTCTCTTCGATTGCGTGGTAGGTGTTTCTTTTATCAAGCAGGAAGCAGGGGGAGTCAGGCTACTGAAAAAGCCCCAATATCAAACAGTGCCTCCGGAAATTAACGGGACGGTCATTTCACAGCTGTTGTCAAGGTGTTGTGTTCTAGTGGGGTTGCTCCTTTTGAGGATTCTACCATGAAAGCCTTCATTGAAAACATCCAGTGTTGTCTCCTCCGTCGTTGCTCTCTAACTCTGACATCATGCCCGCGCTTGTTGTGGATGAGGACTGTGTGCTTCGATGCCTCTGATCTTTCCCTAAAGGGACTTCATGCGGGAGGGACTGTTTGAGGGCCCAACATCTATTGGACGCCCTTAGCGGAGAGGGGTCCGTGGCTTCCATAGGTTTGCTCTCAGCTATTACTGAAGTCGTCAACTTATGGCGGGGGGTTGTGTCCGAGGGCACTTGCTGAATTTATTGCTTCGGCCCCCTTACCCCTCTTCTAAAACCTGATAACGGGATCCGACCCATTACAATACTGGCCATTTGACGCAGACTGGTATCTAAAGTGGCTATGAGGAAGGTTTGTAAGGAAACTGCTAAGTATCTAGGGGACTTCCAATTTGGGGGGGGGGGGGGGACTCCTAATGGGGCAGAGGCGGTGCTCCATAGTGCGAACAAGTTCCTTAACTCATTCCATGAAGACGGTTCTTTGGCTATGCTCACTGTTGATTTTTTAAACGCGTTCAACATGATCGACCGCTCTGCCCTTCTTTGAAAAGTTCTTCAATATTGCCCATCTATCTATTTGTGGTCCAGTTCTTATATGCCCAGCCAGCTAGGATGTATATTGCTAATGATTGTATAAGGGCCACTACGGGGGTTCAGCAGGGGGACCCTTTAGGTCCCCTCTTTTTCGCCTTGGCACTATACCCTATGGTTCTCCAGGTGCAAGAAAAATGTAACCTCCCATTTCATGCGTGCTACCTTGATGATGGGATGATTATTGGAGGCCACCGATGTTGCGAATGCCTTAGACATCATCCGGAAGGAGGGGCCATCCCCGGGACTTCAACTAGATGGCCATGGGTCGTCCTAAAACATCAATAGTCGGAACTTCAATCCAACTACCGAAAGGGGTAGGAGTTTTAACATTCACATTTTTTGATATTAATGAACCCTCAGCTGGTGCATCTGACTAAGGTTTCCAAATTTGCTCATATTTGTTGTTAACAAGTTATGTTTTAGTAGGTTAGGGTTGGGCTGAAGCTTTGCCTTAGGGCTAGCCTTAGATTTACCAACCTTTTCAGATTTTAGCTTAGAAGCTTTAATAACAACTTTCTATTTCCATTGTAAAATTTTTTGTGTCACTTAAGTCGTCTGCTTAGGTGAACCGGATTTGCTGTTGTTATAACATATGAGTTCATTTATCTTGCCTTTCATCTTTCTCAGATAGCAACACTGATACCTCAAGTTTCCTACCTCATGGCATTTATAACATGATATCTATTATTTATGTGAAGTTCATACTGTGAATGCCTTGAGCTATGATGAGAATATCTCAGGCTTGAGCTTCAAAACCTATACGTACGAGAGGATAAATCATTATCGTAAGATTCAGGTGAATGGTTTTGTTGATTGCATTGTTCAAAAGAGTCAAAATTTGAACAAATTTGTTTTTCCCATATGTGTTTTGTTGCTTGCCATAGTGGTTGGAATTCAGTTTAGCTTCTGACAGGTGGAACAGGTTTGCATTGTTCCATAATCGGCTTTACTCTTTCATGTTCAACAATAAAATATTTTATCATTTGATAATTTTTGTAACGGTTGATTGCTAAATTTTTTTTATTGGGAACTCTTCGTCAGAAATTACTTTGTCTAACCCCACTACCATGTACAACACAGTTGCACCTTTAAGATCTGTAAAGGCTTCACTTCAGGTTTAGGTTCATATAAAATATGGTTTTCAAATGGGATTCATGAACCTGATTGAGCTTTTACAGTTTCCTGGGATTTATTAACAGAATCCTCACAATCTCTTGAACTTTCACAACTTCATGCTTTATTTCAATTAGGTCAGGAACTAAAGCAACCGTGACCTCAAACTTAGTAATGTCCTCTTCATTCGGTGATTTTTCTGTAATTATTCTTGTATTTGGACCTTTGGTAATCTGATTCTCAATGATATGATCTAGAACTAGAGCAAGGCGATGGTTAGAATACCTCTCCTGTTTCATTTAACAGGATCACCACCCTTTAAAGTGGCGGATAATTAAATGTATTAGCAAGGCATAATCTTCACTTCATAATTCTAGAAGATCCCACGACTTCAGCCCAAAAAATGGAATAGCTTGATTGTTGTATTCTCAATTATTATGTTATTTCTTTCCATCTTTAGATTAGGGAAGTCTTGATGGTTTGATAGTATATATTCAAATGAATGAGAGGAAGCAAAGACATTGAAAACCATTGTATTATAAAATGTCAACAAATACTGAATCCTTTGCATAAATAGGGGGTTTTTCATTTTACAAATTACATTTGGGGGGTATTGGGGAAAAAATCAAATTTGGTGATGTATGGTTTTGGTTTGGCGGCATCTAATTAACCAACCTTGATGCCGCCAATTCATTTATATACATTGAAGCCGCCATTTGAGTTCTATATATTGATGCCGCCAATTGAGTTCTAAGCTTCATTTCTTATATAAGCCCTCTGCCTATTCTCTCCATCCCATTCCACACCTATACAAAATACATTATAACCACAATAAACCCCCCCCCCCCCCCCCCAATATGAGATATAATACTTTTCCTGCAATTGTTCTAGAGGGTATGGTTTTTTATTGATATTGGGTCGATGTTACATTCACATGGAGTTTTAACTGTTTTCGGCGGGGATGAGTCATGCTTAACAGCATCGTCTGCCGTTTCATCCCCTGCTTGGCATCACTTTTCTGGGGTCCAAAAAAGCGGTGTCTTTGGATCGGTGTTACATCCACATTAAACTACTTAGATCGATGTTACATCCACACGTGGTATAACACGTGTAGAATGCAACATTGATACTTTAGTTTAAAATATTAGAGAGTTGGTTGTCGTTGGTAGTCTGAACCTCTAGTCTACCAAAGCTGGACATTCCAACGGGCTCTTTAGGCGGGTCTACTTTCCAGGCAAACCCACGCCATCCGGTGTTGATGAATCACATCACGTCATTAGCGACCTGTCCGGCAACGGATGATACGATTCTTCACCGTACTACTTTGGTATGGCAGGCTGGTTTGAACATTGGGTACCTGTAGATTTGGTACACATATTCAACAGGTAGAACCATGTTCTCCTGGATCAAATTCAGATGGGTTTGAATCTGAATGCGGTCCTGAGTTCCTGCTGACTGGAAAAGAGAAGTTTCTGGGTGCACAACACAAGCTATTGTTGATTTCAACAAAGCAATTGTGATTGAAGGTGCGAAACAAAAACTGAATGAACTCTGCAACAAGAAACGGTGGTAGAATATTGGAATAGGTGATCTCGGAAAATATATTGTCTTGTAAATCCGTAGATTGTATAGTTTGAGTGACTAGTTTTGAAAAACAGTTGTTAAATAAATTTGTAATATTTGTTTTAAATAAATCTATCAAATTTGTATTATTTGTTTGAGACATTCCAAAAATGGAAAGTCTGTGTGTTATTATTTGATTTAAATAAATCTATCCCTCCGAGCTGTTTTTGAAAAAAACACCTCTGAGCCGTTTTCGAGCCACCGGGATCAGGCCCTGGAGACCCAAAAACTGCCCGGACTTCATGCGACGCCCGTGTGTTACCCAAGGGCAACGCGTCCGTCAGTCCGGTTACCTGTCCGGCAGGCCCAGCCAGGCTGCACAGAGGCCCAAAGAGGGCGGCCTGGCCCGTTTTCAACATAGCGTGGGTTTTGAAAAAAACACCTCCGAGCCGTTTTCGGGCCACCGGGATCAGGCCCCGGAGACCCGAAAACTGCCTGGACTTCGTGCGACGCCCGTGTGTTACCCAAGGGCAACGCTTTCCGTCAGTCTGGTTACCTGTCCGGCAGGCCCAGCCAGGCTGCACAGAGGCCCAAAGAGGGCAGTCTGGCCCGTTTTCAACATAGTGTGGGTTTTGAAAAAAACACCTCCGAGCCATTTTCGGGCCACCGGGATCAGGCCCCGGAGACCCGAAAACTGCCCGGACTTCGTGCGATGCCCGTGTGTTACCCAAGGGCAACGCGTCCATCAGTCCGGTTACCTGTCCGGCAGGCCCAGCCAGGCTGCACAGAGGCCCAAAAGAGGGCAGCCTGGCCCGTTTTCAACATAGTGTGGGTTTTGAAAAAAACACCTCCGAGCCGTTTTCGGGCCACCGATAAATGATTACGTAATCTTGTTTTAGTGTTTAACGCTTTTATTTGGATTTTAATTTTAGTGGTTGTTTCTCCTATCAATGTTCGAATCACAGGTGGCTAAACGATTCATATATTCATATATTTATAAAGCAAATCAATAATTAATGTTATAAAGCAAATCGAAATGTTACAACAAGTAATTAAGAACACACTTGAATTCGACAATTTTACAAGTTAAACCAGTCCAGAAAGTTTGAGGGTCCCTGATTCATAAGACGTTCAGATTGCCTCCTGGGTGGTTGGTTGGTGGGTGGTGCTCCTTCATTACCGTACTCATCATTAGGAAAGAGGTTTAAATTCAGTGTGGTCGATGGTCCTGGCCGGCTTGAAGGTCCTTCATCACACGAATTATGCGGGGTATGGTAATGAAAATCACTAACAAGGTCGTGATCAAACCGTGCCAACCCCTGTCCAACCGGCGTCACGTAACCCGGTGATGAAGGAAACACCCAACTATCTCCGATGCCAATTCCGCCTGCACGAAAGTTAGCTAGCGGACCCATCTCCGCCAGTTGACTGCCACCGGACCCACCAACATCACCAGTTCCCTGTACGAATGATCCACCCAATCCAAATGGAGTTCCCATCTGGTCCAATCCACTGTCCATGAATTGCGGGACATATTCCCCGGCCTGGTTCTGATTGTTACTGGCCGCAACAGATGCACGAAACCCAGCGTCATTGTCAAAGTGACTTCCAGCAGCTTGGTCTTCATTTTCCGGCACGTTTGCCGGCACCTGACGGGGAGCGCGTCGCCGGCGCACCCTTTGAGGCCGTGCAGGTGCCGACAAGTCAACGGTGTCCCTGGTAAGATGCGTCGGATTTTGTAAGTGTCCGACATCGTGTGACAACAGCATACTGTGAAACGCCGTGTTTTGTATATGCTCAAGCTGCGTGGAGAATGCCTGAGGATTATTAAATGCTTCCTGAGATGACCGGTAAATATCACCCATGGCATCCCTCTGCAAACAAAATTATTAGTTAGAAGCAGCAAACTGAAAATAATTAATATGAATTTGGCACGTAAAAATGCTTTACCATCAACTGGATTCTAGCACCGTCATCTTGGAAACCGCCAACTGGGGCCGGTGCTACACTCGGATTTCCAATAAATGCAACGGTACGCCCCATATACCATTGCATATAACCGGGCGCTGTTGAAGTTGTCCTTATGGGATCAGAGCGGAAAACCGTGTTACGACGGTTATTCCATGCAT
Organism: Ambrosia trifida; assembly: GCA_028751855.1. Classification (NCBI taxonomy): domain Eukaryota; kingdom Viridiplantae; phylum Streptophyta; class Magnoliopsida; order Asterales; family Asteraceae; genus Ambrosia; species Ambrosia trifida. Next base: position 63,360,411 of record CM054124.1, on the reverse strand, counting down.
TGATGTAGGCTTCATGCCTACTCATCCAGTCCGCCCCGTTGTGTCCTTGCCGCCCCAAAGCATGCAGTTTTTCAAGCTGAGCCGTGGGTACGGTTAAGGTTATCTGGGGAGGTATGTACTGGACCATGCCGAATTGCTTCATAACCCGTTGAGGGTAATGATGCTCAACGATCTCGAAGCATATAAGCGGACAACAACTCCTCCAGCTTTCCATCCCATTTGAGCATATGGCCGGTAGTCGATCCAAAACCGAGTTGTAGGGGGTCCAGTTGAACTAAAAACAAACACTTAAGTCAGTAACAAAACACAATAAATGCATGATTAATACAAAAAACTAAAAATAATTACTAACATACCATGTCCTCGTTCAACGATTGTAGCTGCAAACAATATGCCTTGAGGCAGTGTGTGGCCACCTCCTGGAAGTTTAACCGCCGGTCTCGCCACCTACAAAATTAACATGTTAAAAAACGTGTTCAGAAAAAAAAAATACAAAGGGATGCCATGCAAACAGGTATAATCAAGCTGGGATTTGCAATATATACCGAGCCGCTATCGGGCAAGTATAATCAAACTGGGATGGTCGTGGTGCGAGACACCGAATCCTCTCCCATGCCCATACTTGAAGCAACATAATGGGCCCGGTCACGGCTTTCCTATCCAGCTGGGTGGCATCACAAAGCCGCCTGTAAAAACAAGCCAGAACCGCACTGCCCCAGCTATAAGATGCTGTACGGTTGAGGTCTCGTAAAAATCTTAAGTAAAAAACATTTAATCTATTATTATTATTATTATCAGGGAATAAGGTGGAACCGATCAAATAAAAAAGAATTAAACGAGCCCTGAAAATGCACTCTTCATCCGTAGCCTCTGCTTCAACAAACGGCTGCTTTAGTTTATTAATAATAACACTACCCAAAACGGACTTGCCGGACATTTGGGCCTCTGTAGGCGTAACACCTAACAATCGTTGGCACAACGCTATTGTGTCGGCAGTAGACAAATTATCATCTACCCCAGACACAACAGCTCCCTCTATAGGTAACCCCCACAAGACGTTAACATCTTGTAAGGTGACAGTAGCCTCACCAAATGGTAGGTGGAACGTGTGAGTTTCGGGCCTCCATCGTTCCACCAAAGCTGATATCAAGGAGTGGTCAACGTATCGATAACCACAATCTATGAGGCCACCAAACCCTGCAGCATCGATAAGGTTACGAACCCGTCCTACAACAGGGTGGTCATGAAGTACCTTCCATATGGCTCTATCGCTACGCTTTACCATCATGGCGGAATTGAAGTTTTCCTCGTTTGTGAAAATGTGAAAGGCACGATGTCGATCACGCAGATACAACACATCGTCGTTTAGGGGACCAGGGTGTAAGTTCATGTTTTGATTCATGGTGGGAGGAATTTGGTTGGTATGATTTTTTATAAATTTCAAAGGTTTCAGATGGAGATTGTAGTGTTGATGGTGTGTTCTTGGATGTGGGTGGTGCTCCTTCTTCACCTCACCCTCCATTTTATAACCTTCAAAGGCTGACTTTTTACACTCCCAAGAACACTATTTGCCTATCAAATCATCTGCAACTTACAAGACCATTACATGCAATGCTAGAGACCTTGTGAGTGTGTTTTATAGGCTGCATGGTTGCAGGTGAAGACTAATTTTAATTTGGTGGTTTGAATGCATGAAAATGGATTGGCGGGATCATGACGGCAATATTGAAGAACACACCAACTCAATTGGCGGCATCAATGACACCTCTAACTGGATTGGCGGCATCAAGGGTGACTCCTCCATTTCATTTGGCGGCATCTAGACACACTGAAAAAGCTCACTTGATACCGCTAACCGGTTTGGCGGCATCAAGCTAACATTTATTAGATACCACCAAACCAAAACCATACATCCCCAAATTTGATTTTTTTACCCATTACCCCCCAAATGTAATTTGTAAAATGATAAACCCGCTAGTTATGTAAAGGATTCACAAATACTGGAATATACCACATACATACAAAGTTCATACCATTCTGTCCCAAAGACACATACAAAAGATAACAACAATAGTGTGAAAATACATAATAAACATAACTATGCTAACTTTGATCCTTTCAAAAAGACTAACGAAGCAGTAACTAGTTAAATCAATATTTTTACTAAGTACTAGACTAGATAGCATTAAATTGAAAATTTTGAATAGCTTGTTATTTACATTTTTTTAACTTATTTTAAACACAAAGATAGTAGTTGCTTCTTTTTTGTTCATAACAGATACCAGGCATTTTATTTTTGCAGGAAGTGAAAAAATTTATAGGACCTAACTATGAAGAAGATAAAAACAAAAATGGACAAACACCAAAAATGGTTTTCAATGATGCACATAAGGACTTACTTAAAGAAGGGCAACAATGGATGAAGGACACGGCATCTTCATGTACTGTGGTAGCAGCACTTATAGTGACGATGGCATTTGCAGCTATATTCACTGTCCCAGGTGGAAATCAAGCAGATGGAAAACCGTTGTACATAAACCATAATACGTTTATGGTTTTCATCGTGTCCGATGCCATTGCATTATTCTCTTCATCAACTTCAGTGTTGATGTTTTTAGGTATTCTTACTTCCCGATACAAAGAAGATGACTTCCTGTACGCCTTGCCAAAAAGATTGACTATTGGACTTATTTCGTTATTCATGTCCATAGCAACAACTATGATTTCATTCAGTTTGGCTCTTGCACTCCAACTTAGAGATAAGGTTACATGGGTTGCAGTTCCACTTGTTATAGCAACGAGTATTCCGGTGGGTTTGTATGCCTTGTTGCAGTTTCCTTTGCTTGTAGAGCTAGTTAGCTCAACTTACGGAAGCAGCATTTTTCACCGACAGAATGTTCGAAAGATTCATTAGATTGTTTCGAACATCAAACCACAAATGACAATGACCTCTTGTAATCCACCTCCATGGGTGGTCAACCACTAAAAGAATTTACTAAATATATGCTTGATTTGAACGACTAATGTTGCATTGTATTGAATTATGTGTATCTCAAATAATCTATTTGAAGCTTCTATTGGAAATGATTTACACCATAACTGTAACTTGTAGTCTTAATTGTTTTACCATAGTTTGATAAATAAGGAGTAGGGTGACGGAAGGTGGAGTAAAATAAAGCAAGTGCTTTGAGCCCTACTTCTCTAGGGTCTTATATTCTAAAAAAATAAACTATATATAGGTAATTTCGGCTTTCAATTTGTTTTCGATGAAGTTTGTGGTCTATAAATACCTATGAACTCGTAGAGCATATATATATAGTAATCACAGGTTTAAAAGCAATTTTGTTTAACGAAAATGTCATAAATTTTGTAACACGTTTGGCCATGGATGTTGGTTCAGGCTTTGAAAACACACACTACACACTCACGCAAATGATGAATTATGAACTTTCTAAAGATGACAAACTAAAAGAGAATAACTCTTGAATATTAGTGTGTACGTAGATTACAAAAGAGAGTAGGTTACTTTATTCATGAACAAGAGGGCTATATATAGCCTTTACAGTAAACACCTTGGGAACAAAAATAATATTAAAAAGTCCTATTTTCTACCTAAAGAATAGGTAAGAGTATGACCTCTTCCATGGCCCAACGTCATTTTTACTTTAACGTCTACCTCACAATTCGGTCAAACTGATTTACCAATTCTAACTTATTAAATAAACCAAATACAAACCAAAATATGCTTTTTACACTTCAGATATCCAACATCCATGCATTACATGATATTTGAATATTAAGCTTATTGCATGCAAATAATGTAACGCCCGTAAATTCTCAATTTTTGAGTTTCGCTTAGTAGAGTTGTGATTGCCTTGAAAATCTTAATTGGTTTTCATTGAGGGGGCTCTTTGGCACAATCTAAAACTTTTTAAGGTAGCTTTGGAAGCAAGACACTTGGGTATCAAACTAGAGGGGCCATATCAGTAAAATTTTTGAAAATGTCTTTTGTAAAACGTTCATATGCTTTGTTAATGGTCTAGGACCTGATTTAAGGACTCACATGGTGAACCATCACTTAAATTGCAAAAATTCCAAAAATTGCCGAACCGAAGGCCCTGTTTCGCAAAGTAGTGTGTCCTTCACCCAAATCATCCCTATTATCAACCTAAACCATATTTTATATCATATTTTACCATTTGAGACAATTGGGATCAGATTTGGGTGGTGGTTTCACAACAACAACACCTTGTTCCAAATCACCCCTTTTCTTACAAACTGAATACACTGATTTTACCATTGTCAACCAATAAACTATTTAATCGTGTCAAGACAAAATTTTACTTTAAAACAGGTCCTAAATGGGGTTTAGGGCTGAATTATACTTCCAATTGATTAATTAACACAAGGAACAAAAAATCCCCAAATCAAGAACCCTAGAAACCCTAGAAACACAATTCATTCAATTGACCCAACAAACCTTAACCAATGGCTCCCATTTTCGAATATGATGCTACCCACATGCCATAGGATAGATTGGAATCAAAACCCCCTAATAGTTCCATCAAATCTTCGAATAATTAAACAAGCCGATTTTATAAACCCTAATCATAAAATCGTTCAATTAATTGATTTTATGTAACAATTAAGCATGAAATCGTTTAGAGACTTGATAGACTAACATTGTAGGATAATTTAAAATTTTCAATCATGGTCCCTCTAGTTTGATCCCCCATTTTCCTTGCTCCCAAAGTTATCCCATGTGAGTTTAGGAAATGCCAAAGAGCCCCCTCAACGAAAACCAAAATAAGTTTTTTAATCTAAACACAACTCTACTAAGCGAAACTCAAAAATCGGGAATTTACGGGCGTTACAAGTCTACCCCCCCCCCCCCCCTAGAAAAGGATTCGTCCACGAATCCTACTACACGACAAACAAGTGTCTCGCTACTCACGCGATAACTTACCTAAGGTAATGGGTTCAAGTAATGAATCTAATCTACAACCATAATGCGGTAGTTACTAAGCTCATACTAGTCCCCAATCAAGCAAAACGAAGTTTAAAGCTATAAGTCATACAAGTTTCAGTCACGATAACACGTAAAGATCAAAGGAAAGAGGCAAAATTATAGATTAAGATAAACCCAGTGTTAGATACGTGACACAACTTCCGTCTCCTCTTGCGGTTTCTTCCCCTTGCACCTGTTGGCAAGATGACCTGTGCCATTACACTTATAACATACAAGAGTCAGACACTAATAGTGGGGTGACCCGTCTTCTTACAACGAAAACAAGTATCAGAACCATGTTTGTTATCCCAATTACTACCTCCAGTATCAGTATCCTCGGTCTTTACCTTCTTGGAAAAGGTTCTTGTAGTGTCTGCCCCGTTTCGCTTTCCATCACGATTTATTGATGAGTTTAGACTCTATTTTTATTGATTTACATGCAATTTAGGGTTCTAAATCGGCTCAATCAATTGGCTTTCAATTGAAGGGTAATTTTTGGGGATTTTGCCTCTAGGTTATCCTATAAGGTTAGTCTATCAAGTCTCTAACCGAATTCATGGCCAATTATTGGGTAAATACGATTAATTTTGTGATTTATCATTTAGGGTTTTGAAATCGGCCCTTTCAATTGAAGGACGATTTGATGGTTTGATTTGGGGGTTTTGGTTCTAATCCATCCTATGGTATGTGGGTAGCATCATATTCGAAAATGGGAGCCATTGGTTAAGGTTTGGTGGGTCAATTGAAGGAATTGTGTTTCTATGGTTTATAGGGTTCTTGATTTGGGGATTTTGTGTTCCTTGTGTTAATTAATCAATTGGAAGAATAATTCAGCCCAAAATCCCATTTAGGACCTGTTTTAAATAAAATTATTTCTTTACACGACTAAATAGTTTATTGGTTAACGATGGTAAAGTCGGGGTATTCGGTTTGTAAGAAAAGGGGCGATTTGGAACAAGGTGTTGTTGTTGTGAAAGCACCACCCAAATTTGATCCCAAATGTTTAAAATGGTAAAATTTGATATAAAATATGGTTTAGGTTGATAATAGGTCCGATTTGGGTGAAGGACACACTACTTTGCGAAAAAGGGCCTTCGGTTCGGCAATTTTTGGAATTTTCGCAATTTAAGTGATGGTTCACCAAGTGAGTACCTAAATCATGTCCTAGACCATTAATATAGCATATGAACTTGTTACAAACGATATCCTAAGGTTTAGGGGCTGAATTGACTAATTACACCTTTCTAGGAACTTAATATTTCCTGGTTGACCCGTTAGGAACCACAGAAGTGGGATATGCCTGCTCTGATCTATGGTATTAGTTATGTGTCATGGTTGTTACTTAGTCACATTATACTTATTATTATATATAATAAACTATGTTGAGAGTTACCTAAAATGTCGAATTGGGCTATGACGGACGTGGGATATGCCTACTCTGATATCTAGTCTTGGTTTTGAGTCAGGATTGTTACATAGTTCGTATTATATTTATTCTTATAAATGGAGCTATGACCGAGGTGGGATATGCCTGCTTTGATCACTAGCTTCGGTTTGAATTATATTATGTGATTATTTTTGTAACCCGATTTATGATAGAATTGGGATATGCCTACTTTAATCTCTAGCTTTGGTTTAGCTTAAATAGACTGGATTGTACTTTGTGTTGATAAGCGGGATGCGCTTATTATATATTTGGTAAGTGAAGTCTTGAGGTAAATAGGCAGAGTATGCCTATCCTAGACTTTGAGTATTACTTGAAGGAAAACAAATTAGCGGATTTTGCTTATTGTTGACTTAAGGTTAAACTATTTTGGTTAAGCCATATTTTGACTATTTATTCAAAATCTATAAAACTTGAATTCACTCAGCTCGTCTGAATTTGCGTGCATATTAGTTTGATTTCAGGTTTGTTGACTACAAAGGGATGCCTTGGAATGCTATGGAGCAACTCGATTGCGGTTGACATTTCGAATAAGAGGATGTCTAAATGTTTTGCTTGAACGTTATTTAAATTATTCCTAAGATTTCAGTTTGTTTTATAAATATTGTTTTGACCTATTATGGGAATTCCATGTTTGGAATAACTGAAAACTTAATTAATATTTCCCTGTGTATTTTCTGAAATAAATTAAAACTTCTTTGAGTTTTCAATATTGTTTTTAGTCTTTGAGTGCCAACTGTTTGACACCGGTTTTGCAGGTCTTGGAAGTTGGTATCAGAGCAATGGTTCGAGTGATTCGAGCATTATGTTCTCGAACTCGAATCTGATATGGGACCGAATCGATAGTAAGAAATGTCAACTGCTGGGTAGCTGCACGCCAAGAGGTAACCTTTAAAGATTAAAAAATAAATATTTTATGTATTCGTGATTATCAAAATGCTGGTGTGTGGACATAACTCTTAATGTGACCATAACTTGTTGTGTTTAGGGTGACTAGAGTAAAGTAAACAGCTAATCACACTTGATCAACATTATTAGAAGTTTACCCTTACTTTACACATCCTAAATATGCCTTGTGACTGATCATGTGACGGCTTTGTCTTGAAGGTCTATCATGAGCTTAGTATCTGCCGCATTATGGTCGTAGATTAGATTCATTTCTTGAACCCATTACCTTAGGCAAGTTATCGCGTAGCTAGCGAGACACTTGTTTATCCTGTAGTAGGATTTGAGGACAAATCCTTTTCTAAGGGTAGTAGACTTGTAACGCCCATAAATTCCCGATTTTTGGGTTTCGCTTAGTAGAGTTGTGATTACCTTGAAAATCTTATTTGGTTTTCACTGAGGGGGCCCTTTGGCACAATCTAAAACTTTTTAAGGTAGCTTTGGGAGCAAGACACTTGGGGATCAAACTAGAGGGGCCATATTAGTAAAATTTTTGAAAGTTTAACAAACCCTACTTCATTTCTCCTTCCTCCCATTGATTTCGCAAAAGAGCAGCCCCCACTCCCCATTTTTGAAAATTTTAAGCAGCCCCAAGCTTCCCTCATCATCTTACAAGGTTATACTAATAATCCCTAGGCTAAATCACGATTTATTGATAAGTTTAGACTCGATTTTATTGATTTACTTGCGATTTAGGGTTCTAAATAGGCTCAATCAATTGAATTTAAATTTAAGGGTACTTTTTGGGGATTTTTCCTCTAGGTTATCCTCTAAGGTTAGTCTATCAAGTCTCTAACCGAATTCATGGCCAATTATTGGGTAAAATCGATTAATTTTGTGATTTATCATTTAGGGTTTTGAAATCAGCCCTTTTCAATTGAAGGATGATTTGATGGTTTGATTTGGGGGGTTTTGGTTCTAATCCATCCTATGGTATGTGGGTAGTATCATATTCGAAAATGGGAGCCATTGGTTAAGGTTTGGTGGGTCAATTGACTGAATTGTGTTTCTAGGGTTTCTATGGTTCTTGATTTGGGGATTTTGTGTTCCTTGTGTTAATTAATCAATTGGAAGAATAATTCAGCCCTAAACCCCATTTAGGACCTGTTTTAAATTAAATTATGTCTTGACATGACTAAATAGTTTATTGGTTAACGATGGTAAAATCGGGGTATTCAGTTTGTAAGAAAAGGGGCGATTTGGAACAAGGTGTTGTTGTTGTGCAACCACCACCAAAATTTGATCCCAAATGTTTCAAATGGTAAAATATGATATAAAATATGGTTTAGGTTGATAATAGGGCCGATTTGGGTGAAAGACACACTACTTTGCGAAACGGGGCCTTCGGTTCGGCAATTTTTGGAATTTTCGCAATTTAAGTGACGGTTCACCATGTGAGTCCCTAAATCATGTCCTAGACCATTAATATACCATATGAACTTGTTACAAACGATATCCTAAGGTTTAGGGGTTGAATTGACTAATTACACCTTTCTAAAAACTTAATATTTCCTGGTTGACCCGTTAGGAACCATAGAAGTCATATAGGCCTAGCTTGTGAAATAAATTGTTATTTGGAAGGTTCTTGATTGTGTGTGTAGCCTCCCAGTATCAATTTGCTTGTTGGATACTTTTTCTCGCATTCAGGTGAATTCATGATGCGCTTTTTATTGTTTTAAAACTTTTTGGGCTAATATGCATGCTAAATAACAATACTGAATGCTTTATTTGATAATCAAGTTCTGTTTGGATTAAATTGTGGTTTAAGTCTTAATTGATAAGAGGAATGCGCTTGATGTCTTAAACACATAATTGAGTCCTTACTTGTTTGATCAAATTTGGTCTTGACTGTTATTTTGTTTAGATAGAATACATGGATTTCGATGTGTATATATATAAACTGTGTTTGGTGACTACCTGACCATATAAACCGGGCCATGAAAGAAGTGGGATATGCCTATTCTAATCTATGGTATTGGTTCTGTGTCATGGCTGTTGCTTAGTCACGTTATACTTATTATTATTATATATAATAGACTATGTTGAGAGTTACCTGATATGTCGAACTAGGCTATGACGGATGTGGGATATGCCTGCTCTGATATCTGGTCTTGGTTTTGAGTCAGGATTGATACATAGTTCGTATTATATGTATTCTTGTAAGCGAAGCTATGACAGAGGTGGGATATGCCTGCTTTGACCTTTAGCTTCGGTTTGAATTATATTATGTGTTTATTTTTATAACCTGAGTTATGATAGAAGTGTGATATGCCTACTTTAATCTCTAGCTTTGGTTTAGCTTAAATAGACGAGATTGTACTTTGTGTTGATAAGCGGGATGCACTTATTATATATTTGCTAAGTGAAGTCTTGAGGTAATTAGGCAGGGTATGCCTATCCTAGACGTTGAGTATTGCTTGAAGGAAAACAAATTAGCGGATTTTGCTTAATGTTGACTTGAGGTTAAACTGTTTTGGTTAAGCCATATTTTGACTATTTACTCAAAATCTATTAAACTTGAATTCACTCAGCTCGACTGACTTTGCGTGCATATTAGTTTGATTTCAGGTTTGTTGACAATAAAGGGATGCCTTGGCATGCTATGGAGCTACTTGGTTGTGGTTGACATTTCGAATAAGAGGACGTCTAAGTGTTTTGCTTGAACGTTATTTAAATTATTCCTAAGATTTCAGTTTGTTTTATAAATATTGTTTTGACTCGTTTTGGGAATTCCATGTTTGGAATAACTGAAGACATAATTAATATTCCGCTGCGTATTTTCTTAAATAAATTAAAACTTCTTTGAGTTTTCAATATTGTTTTTAGTCTTTGAGTGCCAACTGTTTGACACCGGTTCTGCGGGTCTTACAAATAAATAACTCTTGACCCGCGACCTACGAACAAACCCGAATAAAGCCAACATTCACCCCTTGATAACAATGTCGGTTCATCATCTTCAAATCGGTACAAGTTGAGCTCTTTCTTTTTCTCCCACTTTGGACACTCTGATATGTAATGACCGAACTATTTGCACTTGAAGCACTTCGCACGAATCTTGTCCCGTTGTACTCTACCGTCACCTCGACTTCTCTCGGACTCCCGACCTCCACCTTGGCCACACCCAAAGTCTTCACGGTTTGATTTACTACAACAACAATGCTCACACTTATGCTCCTTTACTTTTTTCCTTCTCATCTGAACCTACAAACAAAAGTTGGTTTTGATGCTCGTATTGAGTCTCCTCATCCTTGACTCTTTCTTCATATGCCTTAAGCCGACCAACAACATCATCATAACCGATGTAGAGCTGAAGTCACTTTCGCACGTGGGCTGGTTGGCACGCACGAGATTGGTTTTGCTGGGGATTGACTACTTGCACTATGGAAGCTTCCCTCTGCGGGTCATGTTATCGTGGAGTCTTCATGGAAGGTGTTTTTGGGATAGGGACACTATCCACGCCAGAATCGGATAGCCTATCCCTTCAAGTCCCCTAGTCTAGTGCTTCTTCTGGTCTTGATGAAGAGCGGGTGGAGGACTAGACTATATTAGCCATTAATCACGGATGACAGCTCATCTAGTTTACGTTGCTGAGAAGGTGGTATACTGAACGTCTTTTGTGAGTTGACATAAACTTTGCGCTAAGAATGGTGACCCGCCTTATCCTGGGGATGCGTCAGGCGAAGAATGTCTTTTGAAAATTATGTCAACCATCCGCCGACGATGACGTGGCATGCCTGACCCTGAGAAGGAGTCACGCCTGATCCTGAGAAGGAGTCAGGCGGAGAACGTCTTGTGAAAGTTACGTCACCCATCTGCCGGAGATGACGTGGCATGCCTGATCCTGACAAGGAGTCAGGCGGAGGACGTTCTTTGAAATTTACGTCAACCGTCCACCAAGGACGACGTGGCACACCTAATGCTAAGACATAGTCAAGCGGACAACGTGTCGTTGTTGACGTAAAAGTAGCGCATGCGCTGTGGCGGTTGGATTGGTTGTTGAAATTAATGAGTCGATGACCTGTCTTCCTTGTTGACGTAGTTAATGCGCTGCCAGTGTTGTATTAAATGTGGAATGATTGAAATTAAATATATTCCAAATCATGCGTAGTAAATACGCCAAAAATTCAAAAAGGTGCATTAACTTTGGAGGTACGATTTGGTGGGAACCAAGGAGATGGCTGTGTCATACGGCTGAGTGGAACGTCGTCATGATGTCTGTCACATCAGACGTGTGGCAGACAAAAAATTCGTCTGGTGTCAGGTGCGTCGGTTGCCAAGCACGCCAGTAGGATAGATGGAGAGCTGGGATGTTACCACGTGGGGTGTCAGGCGCGCGTGTGACCACACTTTGGGAAGCAGCTGGCATCGTCCAGGTTGATCATGTCAGGCGCGTGGGCGGCCACGTGCACAAGTGTAACTCCTTTTTGGCGAGTGGGACACGTGTCTTGATCTTGGGCGTCCAGATGAGATGAGAGTTAGTTTGTTTTCTCCCGGTGGGACACATTGCCATTAATGCAATGGGTATAAATAGCTGCATCCTCTGTCTTTATTTTCACTTTTCAAAAATTATCAAACTTTTTCCTCTTAGTTCTCTCTTGTTCTTCAAACTTTACAATCAAACATTTGAAGTTTCCAGCGAGTCTTCATCTTTTCGGATTAGTATTCAAGTTTTCTGGCGGATCTTCATCTTTTCCGACCAGATTTTCCAGTTTCCTCCCCAAAATTCCTTTTCCTTTTCTTTTTCTTTTCACTTTCTGGCCATTTTCTTTACTTAAAATGTCAGAAGCTTCTGTGTCTGGGTCTCGTTCGTCTAGGCAAAACCCAGAACAGCCAGTTGTGGTGGAGAAGACGAGGGAGAAGAAGCTTATGTTCAACACTCCCGTGAAGTGGAAGAAGGAAAATTTTGAAGAGTTTTGTGCCGATCTAGAGATCTTGCCGGAGTGGGAGCCGGAACATCCCGGTCCTTGTCAAAATGTTTTGACCCCCAGTGAAGGCAAGATTGCCTTGTACAAAGCCTACTTCGTTAAGTGTGGTTTCGTCTTCCGGCCACCCGCTTCCAAATTCACTTCCTGGTTGTATATGGGGTGGTTGTGACCCAACTCAGCGCCTTTGGGATGCTAGGGTTGGTCCATTTTGAGGCGTGTTGCCGCACCATGGACATTGAACCGACTGTTGATCGGTTCAATGTCTTTTATTATATGGCGAATGATGAAACCTGGTTCACCTTCAAGCCGCGGCCTAAGGTGACGCTACTTACCTCCTCTGTCCCCAAATCCCTTTACGATTGGAAAGAAAAAAATTTCTATGTGAAGAAAGGCGTTATTCCAGTGGCGATGCCGTGGTACATGTTGGCCGAGCGCGAGAGGGTAAAGGACCGCGCTGTGATGGTCGGCTAGAAGGAGGAGCCATGGTTTACTATGTTGATGACGAACGCATCTCCCCTTCAGGTGGCGACCTGCAAGGAGTCTCTGCTGGCGCTCCTGGGGATGAGCCGCGTGAGCTTGCGGGCAGGCCAAGAGCCATACATCTGCGACGAAGGTAAGTTTATATCTCCGCGCATGCTTGAAAGTGCTTATGATTACTTGTCGTCTCATTGATTAATTTTGCTTTACAAGTGTATCCAAACGGGATGCATTTTTGGTGCACGCGGACGCGAAGTTGAAATGGAGGGTGGTGGCAGAGGGTGAAGCCTCTGTTCTGGATGAGCTGGCGGGGAGGTTTTACTACCCGCAGCTGAATGACGTGCCTCCTCACTACAACCTTACACGTGAGTTCACTAACCCTGATCCCCTTAGTTCTGTAGCGACGGGCAGTATTCCATGCGTCAATATCTCTGACTCAGAGTCCACTGGCTCGTCCAGAGGGCTGCGGCGTTGTTCGCGGACCCATCATTGGGCTTCCAAGTCTAAGTTAGAAGTATCTGATTCTTAGTCTACGAGTGCAGGGGGTGAAGGCGTGAAGGGTGGTTAAAAGATAAAAGATGCCCCCTCTTCTGGTGATGACCCCCCGACGCGCGTGCTCATTCTTTATAAGATGTGGAAGAAAACTCTTGGTAAGTAGCGCCTTCCCTTTAGATGTTAATATAGCAATTACTTCACATTCAACCAAGCATGTATTCAAGTGTCATGAACATACTAGATAAACAACCCTCATGTAAAAGACAAAATTTTCAATACTAGGATTTATTACTTGAATCAAAATGCATTAATACATAGAATTTTAAGAGCAAATAACATTCTGATGGTGGATCTTGTTGTTAAGCAGCTGGAGGGTCATGATCTCGGTTTAGGTTAGGGCACTGGTTACGGAAGTGGTTTGGGTCTCCATATTCATAGCACTGACCATAGTTGTATCTGCCGGGACGATTAGGATTAGCAGCCTAAGCAGGGTTGGTTGGTAATGGGGTTTGGGGCTTCACGACATGTGTTGACTAGATGACCATACTTACCACAATTGGTGCACAAGCGACATGGTGAAATGGTGGGATGATGACGTTTGCATGTGTTACACAAGGGAAAGTTTCCCGTATAAGGTTTCTTGCTAGAAGCTTGTGTAGTGAGGTTTGCTTCAGGATCCCTTGTCTTCGGCTTCTGGTTCTCAGTAGTTACTGCGGCTACAATACTTGCTTTCTCGCCTTTCCGAAATAAGGTCCTGTTCTTTACGTGATTGTCACTTAAGGTAGCTGCTAGACGCTTGGCTTCTTCGAGGGTAGTAGAGTTCCTTCCCCACACCGTGTCCTGAATCTGCATGGGTTAGCCACCAATGTACTTTTCGATTGCAACAGGCAGGGGGTGACCTTATGTGGTAACAGTAGGATAAGTTCTTGGAAACGAGTGTTGTAGGCTAGGTTTTCTCCACTATGTTGGGTAAGAGCATGAAACTCATCTTCCAACTTCTTGATTTCAGTACGAGGGCAGAATCTGCCTTCATGATGCCTTTTGCTTGCTCCCAAGTCAAGGCCAGTGCAACTTCAGCTCCACGAGCCTGTTTCTCTTCGTTCCACTATGTGAGTGCCCGCTTGTGGAGGACACTCATAGCATAGCGAACTTTGAGGTTGTTAGGGCACTCGCTAAACTTAGGAGGGTTGCAAGAGTTGAAGTGCTTGAGGGTGCAAACAGGGTGGGCATTCCCGTTCCCATTGTGATTACCGTTGTGATTACCATTCCCGTTGCCATTTCCATTGCCATTGCCATTTTCATTCATTTGAACGACTTGAGCCACCAAGTTAGGAACTAACATCGCTATCTGTAGAGCCATTTGCTGGAAATGATCGCAGCGAGTTGGAAATCGTTGTCATGGTTGTTGTTGTTGTTGTTGTTGTTGTTGATGATGATGATGATGCTTTCACCATCATGATCATTGTTAATACGAGAGCTACGAGGAGGAGGCATTATCTGTAAGAGACACAATTAAGGTTTCAATGAGATGAATCAAGGATAATGAGGTGTAATATGGAATGTAATCATTTATTCTTTAATTAAAACGAATAAACGAAAACGTTGACTTATCAAAGCTTCTAGATTCTAATAACATAGTGAAGACATGCTTTAGCCTATAAGTGAACACTCATCCCGAGAATTCCCATGTAGGCATCCGGGTCCCTCATCTGATTGGGATTTATGCGCAATGCCAGTCCTAGATAGAAAACTCATAATACAGGTATTCACACTTCCAGATTGCACGTGTTCGTTATTAGAATATAGAGATTCGACGAGATCATCAAGGCAGTTCAGGTTAGGACCTGGGAATCTGTCCTATTAGTCTAAGAGTAGATCCAGTGATGGAGAGCAATCATCTTGTAAGGGCTAAAGTAGGGATAAGAAGTAGGATGGAGATAGAGATTAGAAACAAGTAGGGTTGCAGGCAAAAGAAGCAAATACTGGTTAAAATCCTATGATTATAGACTAGATTAATTTTCTAATAACCTAATTCCCTATAACCATGGCTCTGATACCAATCTGTAACATCCCAACCGATGGCGGAAACATCGAGGTGTCACGTAGTGATGATTGTTCAATAGCTCATGGTACTAAATGGAAGTTAAATATTACTAAACAATTTACAATTTGTCATACAATTTGATAAATACATAAACTTGATTTACATAAACTTGATTTACATAAACTAGGTCCAAAGCTCATATGTGATCCAAGACTTGTACACTTTCCAATAGGAAGTAAAACCTTAAACATGTTGAGTTGGAAAGATGGGGGTCAACTATAAATAGTTGGTGAGAAAACATAGATTTTGCATATAATTGAAAACAATATGTTGTATAGCAATCATAGTTGAAGTATAATAATGAGTAATGTAAGAATATGAGTCCGACATGTAACAATGCGTCTTTTGTACAATCAAACCTTGTGTCGACTGAGACCTAACTCGCAAGTTAGTAAAAGTGTAACTGTTATCGATCATCCCTGAATTTATGTGGAGGGATGGGTTTGTCAGACCTATTGCGCTATAATCTAAACAGGCGGCTTGATCAATGTTAATGATTGTATTATGTCTTTTTGTTACGATGAAATTGAATCAACAAGTTTCAACAATGTAAGAATGAGTAAATGCTAGTATATAAAATGTTTAATTATGTTTCACCCCAAAAATGTAAACAGAAAAAGGGGCTATGTAAACTCACCTTAGCAAAGTCTCAAGTCCTTTGTAATGGAATAGGTGTGGTCCAAACGTTGCTAAGTATTACCCTTTGTTTAAGGCAATAAATAAGTCTAAGTTTTTCTAGTCTACAAGTATTTCTAGGATTCCTAATTTGGGGATAGGCAATTGTTTCATTGTTAATTAGATAAATTGTTAATGATCTAAAAAATAAAAGAAATTAGAAGAATTGATAAATAAAAGACTTTTTGAAAAATTTTGATTAAGGATGGTTGTGTTATAATGGTGTAGATGTGAAAATAATTTTTATAAAATTATTTTCTTAATAATTGAATATTTAGTATATTTATATTTATTTGTCAAAATATAGTATTAATGTCTAAAAATATTAAAATTCATAAAGTTTCAAATTAAAATTTATATTTCTGTTCTAAATGAACAAAAATAATTTATGTAAAATTTTGATGTAAAAATAGTGAAAAATGGATTTATTATAAATTATTTATGATTAAAATAGCAAAAATTTATTAAAATTATTAATAAAACGTTTTTCTGAAAATAAAATTTATTTCGGGAACATTTATTGATTTATAAGTTTAAAATAATTTTTGAGAAATTTTATAGAATCGTTTAGATATTTTTATAGAATTTTTAACTTATAAATGAATAAACATGCAATATATTTTATATATATTAAATAAATGATTTTTGTAAACAAAAAATTGCATAACAAAGTTTATTGTTTATATAACAAAGGATAAATTTTGTAGAATTTATAATGTAGTTTTGGTATTTTAAATGTATAATAAAAGTTTTTGATTAAAATATATGTTTGAATATATAAGAAATAGGCTTAAAAAAATAAAACGGTGGTTGTGAGGATCGAACCCACGCTAGAGGCGGCTCAAAGGTTTTAAATCACAAGCCAGCCACCACCTGGGCTGACCCTGAGAACGAGTTTTATTTGGATTCGATTGTAGGTATAGGTTGTTTGGGTTAGTTTATATTTATTAGAAGTAAATTAAAAAGAAAACACGTGCCTGGTCTCGAAATCAATCCCAAGGCCGGTTTAATGTTTTAAAACCAAAAATCTCACCAACTGGACTACACGTTTGTTGGTGTTCTTGTCTGTTTTAAAATGATTTTAAACAATAAACTATGGTGTCATCTTCCCCAAATATGAACCCTAAGTTTCAAATCCATTCAATTACGAATTGAAACCACTGAATGATAAGGGTTATTGATCTACACCCCAAATCGAACCTAAATCAACTAAGAATTAACACAGAAACATACCGTATATCGTGTGATTCAAGCGCCAAAAACCTGGACCTTAGTGCATCGAAGTCGAGTGATTTTGCGTTTGTAAGTGCAGTATGTTATAGGGGTTCTCTTAGTCGGCCTATATAGGGTATGTATGCGAGATTAATTGAGTCAAAACCTCCTATATACACGAATTGAAAAAAAATAATGGAATGTTTGACCCATCCAAAATTAAAAGGCGTGATTAGTCTATATAAGGTATGTTTTGATGGTATTTTTTGGCGTGAAAAGGACGCGAGTGATCTGTTCATTACTCGTTACCATAACAGGGAGCAATGAAGCGTGATTAGGAATCAATTGGGTGGATCGATCAAAGGTTTGACTTTGCTTGTTGACCGTGCTAAAGAAGGAAAGGTGTTAACTCTGTTTGGTTCAGGAAATAAACACATGGAGCAGTTGGCTTAGTTGGTTGTGGGTTTGTGTTAAAGCGTTGGACCGGGTTGGACTCGGGTTCGAGTCCCGGCACCAACACTTATTTTTTTTTGAAGCAATTCTTATATATAAACTATATTAATATATATATATATATATATATATATATATATATATTATGATTACACAAGATTAAAAATGTTACGAATAATTTTAAAATTATTCAAAACGTCGGGAATCCAACAATTTTATTAAATAACTATTAGTTTAAGGTGTTTAAAAAAACATATATTGTTTAAAACCAACACATTCTTTTATTAATCTAAAATCTAAGGAAGATATGCGATGTTACAGCTATGCATCTGTCCCAGGTCAACAAGTCAACATTTCCAAGTCAAGAGAAGGCAAAAAATCAATTTACAGGCCTGCACGGGCGTGCTCCCCAAGGCTCCCAACTAACCAAACTGACAAGACTGGTACACGAAGCAGCCAGCATGGGCGTGCCAGGACCATGGCACACCCGTGCTTCACCTGAAGGACAGACGATCTCTGCAAAAGGACTCTGCAACAGTACCTACTATCGAGCATGGGCGTACCAAACTTTGAGCATGGGCGTGCAGGGGCTGATTTGCCTATAAATAGAGGCCACCACTCCAAATTTTGAGCATCCCTTCATCCACCCCGTCACCCGTCCATTCCACCGGAATCTCTCTCTCATTTCTGCCATCTTGGGGGTCTAGTAAGTGACCTTTGGAGCCTGGGATCACTCCATAAACACTACTTGATTGAGAGTTGAGAGAGAGAGAGAGAGAGAGATCACTACAAATCATCCAAAAAACCCTCTTTAATCCTCAAAACAACAACTACTATGTGTTCTTCCAACACCCATCTTAGAGTGCAAATTGTAAAGCTAATGATTGGCTAGGATATTAGAGTGTTGTTAGGGTGAAGACTTCTATGGTATGAATTATATATTTTTTATTTGTTGAGTGGTGTTTGTGTTCTTGTTTAATTCTTTTTACTTAAATCTTTGTTTGATGAATTAACTAACTAATCACGTAGTATTTGGTCTTGTGGGTGTCTTGATCGGAAGTGGGAGGACTTATGAGTGAACCCATGGTGTGTAACAACCCATGCACTCATAAGCTAACCTAATCCCGCAAGTACTGATTAGCCCATTTGTGGGTAGAAATACACACACTTAGTGGCTTAATCCTCTACTATAAAAGATCTCACTTAGGGTCGGTACTGTCTTTATACTTGGTCCTGGTGATAAGCCAAGACTTGATTTTGCGACATAGCTTCATTGTCTGTGTGAAAGCTTTGGTGCAGGTCAAGGATTGGTGAACCCATGTTGAAAGAAAACGGTCTTTATTTTCTTTCATTATTATATTGACGCATAATTAATAATAGACCAATCACCTTTTGAAAGATTACTTAATTCAAGTAGGAGATGCACGTGTTCTGGTTAGACACGACTCACCTATGAAATCTAGTGGTAGCTTGTTCCGTCATGCTCCGGCCACCGGCAAGTTGTCCATAAAAGTTTTAAGTAATTAGATGTCTTTATGTCAACACTGGGAGGTGGATTCTCCGGGGTTGGGTTAACAAGTCTCTAGTGATCCTCCCCTCATTGTTGAGAGGTGAGCTTACCAGATCTGGAGACCCTTAATTTAACAACAAGAACACAACTCGTTATGCAAAAACGGTCACCTCTGGAGAATGCACTTTGCAACTCTAAGTTAAGCATAAGTGCACAACTTGAATACACCACTCAACTAAGTAATTACTATTAATTCTTCCCAAGGTTAGTCGGATCCCAAAGCAACACTCTTCTTTGGTTATTGATTTCTACTTTGGTCATTCTCGCTCTCCCCCCTCCCCCTCTCTCTCTCTCTCTCTCTCTCTCTCTCTCTCTTCCATCTTTTCTTTTATAAATGAAACTTAAGGCTGAGTAGGGGAAATCGTGTCCTTGGATTCGATACTCGGTACTTGCACAATTATATACTATTCACGATAGGTATACTTGCCTGTTGTGTGGGGTTTAGAACGTTGAGCAACTATCGATTTATTTTTATAAATTTAAAACTTGACCAAGTGTTTTAACTCAAAGTCTCATCTTAATTACCTTTTCCATCAAGTCCCGACACTTCCTTCGGGAAGTTCTCAATTTTAAGAAAAAGACGTTTAAGTGACTTAATCCACATGACATTGGTACTCGCAAAACTTGCTTTTATCCACATTCTTCTACTTCCCCAGGGGTTTGAGCTCCCTAAGGGTGATTTGCTCCGTCTTAAGGACATGGGACGGAGTTTTTACGAGCGGGGTCCAGTCGTAGTTTTTCTTGGAATGGCCACGCTCGTCCCGCGTTTTCTTATAATTGATAAGCCGGCGGGCGTCATTGGAGGCGGAGTATTTTTCCCTCCTCTGTGGACCCCGAAATGCGCATCCATATGGACTTCCCTTTATTTTTATTGTTATTATTATTATTATTATGGTGGTGTTGGGAACCGCGCATCTGACGGAAAGATTTTTCTGAAGACACAAAAATCTTAGTCGTGCGAATGAGTTCATCCCAAGATTCTGGGATGTCATCCTTGCCCGTGAGGCACTTCTTAATTCTTCACTGCGCACACCCTGTATGAAGGTTGTGCGAGTGAGTTCTTCTCCACACCCTATCTGTAGGGCTTCTCTATTGTAGTGCACGATGAAGTCCTCAATGGACTCGTTATCATGGCGTTGACACAGAAGAGTGTGCGCCTTGTCCTTCTTGTTTTTGCGCAGGGAGAAGTGATTGCCAAATTTGTTGGCCAGATCATCGAAGTCCGTAATGCTCCACGCGGGGAGATTATCAAACCAGACTCTGGCTGCGCCAGTCAGCGTTTGGGTGAACTGTCACACCCTCAAATTTCCACTGCGGGGTTTATACCGCGAGGCGCATGACATACCAGGATCCCATAGCCATAAGTCATATGAACGAACTCTAAATGCCCAAACCATTTAGTTCGTTTTCAAAAACCAAGTTAGGTTAAGCTGCGGAAACGTAAACCAAAATTTAACCCTTTTAAAATCATGCGCAAAACAACGCGCCCAAATTAAAATCATATGAAAGAAAATCTAAAAGCATAATATGTAATTTAGGTGTATGCCCAAGACCCCGAATGCAGTGAAGTGTACAGTGCTTTCTAATCCTGGCACCGGAAGCTAACTGCCTGCAAAAGCATGTAAATCGCGGGTCAACAAACAATGTTGGTGAGTTCACTAAGTAAAGTAAATGAGTATGTAACTGCGCTGGTTTCCAAAACCACGTAAACAAGTAATTGAGTTGGTTCCAAGAACCGTGTAAACACTAGTTCATCGCATGTCAAGGGTAGCTAACCCATTCATGATAACTAACACCGATATACCGAACTGCTGATGTACGTGTAGTCACAAATGTGAGCTGCATGCCTTACATCATTGCCTATCAACAATGATAAAATCTGTTAAGTTATAGTTCACTCCCGCACTCCCCGAGCCGGTGTGAGGTTTGTAAGACCTAATAGCGCTATCAACTAATAACCCGCTTGCCATAACCCGGCAACTCATTTGGTATGTGAAGGACTTACAGATGATAGAGTTGGTTTAGTTCATCAAGGACACAGTTTGCGAACTAGCAAAACCCGACTCACACAAGGAGTCAAACACCGACCCACACAAGGATCCATAGCATCCCAACCCGGGATGTGTAAGTAGTCCCAAACCGGACTAGAAAATAGTAGTCCCAACCCGGACTAGAAAAAGTTAAGTACGTTGTCTCAACCCGAGACGCATGCTTTTGAGAAAAAAGTAGTGAAACTCACCTTAGGTTGCACGTGAATAATCCAAATTCCTCAAACAGAAATGAGCTACCGACTCCTTATTACAAATGTCACTAGGTGAGTATATGTGCATAACCAACACACCATACAACTCGTTTGTCCAAGACTTTTAAAGTTCAAACCGTGTAGTGACACCTAATGACTCTACATGCACAAGCAAGTCCTACGTATCCCGTTGGTGATCATATTGATTATTATCAGTTTTATAGCTCATACACATCTCATATAAGTATTCATGCAAGTTCATGTCAATTACATACCATATAAGACTCCAAATAGTCACGTAAACATCCCTTACACAATCTGCGTTTTCAGGGCAGATTGTACGCTGTGAAAAACGAATTATTTAAAATACTTAACGAATGAATTAAACTCCCAAATTTTTACTGAATATTCATTGCGATTCATTTGATAACCCATATTTTTTTTGTCTCACAACCAAACACAAAAATTATTAAAATTCGTACAACACAGCTATGTCCAGAAAATTTCCACAGCAGGTCAGTTTAGTAGAAAAATTCCCAAAAATTGTGTATTGACCCAAACAAGGTGAATCCAATTGGGAAAGCCAAGTTTTTCCAATGTTGACCTACTGTCCAAATTTCATAACTTAACCCTTTATAAATCTCGAGTTATGACCGTTTAAAATTGACCCAATTTATAATTCCGAAAATCTGATATGACCTTTAAACTTATAAAATCATGAATACATATCAAAACAAGTCCAAAACGCATGATTTTGGACTTTTTGAAAAGCTAACATCATAAGTTATGTTTTAGCATCAGAAAACAATCAGATTACACATGTTAATCACCCTATAACAGCCCTACAATTCGTCACAATGAATCTGTCAGAAAACCAGAATCTTATCAACATGACTCTTATAAACCCTAATCATTCTCAATACCCTATAATCATGCAATAACCTCATATTAACACAATGACATTCATATTATCACGTTTAATCTCAGGTTTTTACGTACCATATACTCTAGATATGATTTCTATCAACAATATTCATCAACAATTTCAACAAACATCATAGACATTCAACATACAATGATTTGCGATTCTAGCATGCATATTTCCTAAAGTTTTTACAACTTTTCCAGCCTAAAATCACATCATACAACACGTAAAACACATACATTGAATTGCTAGAGTCCCTAGAATCACAAGATAGCACCTGAAATAGCTTGAACTAGTGGAAAATTGATGAAGATTGGGATTGAAAGGTGGTTGTGGGGGTGCTTCTAATTCATGGCGCAAAGGGGGATTCTAGGGTTGGTGTTTTTTTATAAGTAATATGCTAAGGTTAAGATCATGGGCTAAGGTTTCGGGCTCTAGTGATTTTTATCTGATAAGCGAGCCCATTAGCCCTATCTAACTCTCGAGATTAATCCCGACAATAATAGTCCTACCAACTCATATAAAACTACTGTTTTATCAATTCATATTATGTTTACCCTAAGTGCACATATCTCATAACGTTTACGTACAAGTTAACTAACACGCAGTAGTTCACATAAGCATGCAATTCACATACACGTGTTATGCCACATTCATCAACACCCAATCATTCATATAATCATGCATGCCTAACAAATCACCAACGTTCGGGATACAGGATTCGTGTGTGTGTCAAGACAATTATTTTTCCTAATTGTAACGTACGTTAATAATTTTTAATTGAAATCACCAACGTTCGGGATACAGGACTCTGATAGCAATCTGTAACACCCCAACCGATGGCGGAAACATCGAGGTGTCACGTAAGAATGAGTATACAGTAGCACATGGTATTCAAGTTTTAATTGAAATTTATTTAAAGTAAAAATATCCAAAATTGAAAATACATAACAAGTCTTGAATGAAATTCTAATACATCAAATAACCAAATAAAGCATAAACTTCAATTTTTTCTTCATGCTAACTCTCTAGACTTCAAGCATCATTATTACCTATTGAGTTGTAAAAATTGGGGGGGGGGGGGGGGGCAACTAGAAGTTGGTGAGAATACATAAGCCATGTCAAGCAATTAAGTTTAAGAATAAAAGTTTAGCAATTCATATGTCTATCGTAAGTTTAAGTCTGCATGAATAAACATGAAGTGTTGAATGCACATAATCAAACCTCCGACTAGTTTAGGTCCATCCCGTCATCCACGGTTCACCTTAATATTATGTTGGAACGATAACAATCACCCGCGCTCCCCATAAAAGATGGTCAACGAATCTAGGTGGGATTGTCAATCCAATAGATCTATTATTGAGTATCGCCGGCTTGGCCATAGCTAATGATTATGTATTGTTGAAACGAGTCTAACTGTTGTTGTTGTCTAAATCATGAGGCATTAAAGTTTACAACTAGACATGTATGTAGAATTGCTTAAGTATAATGTTGCAAGTATAAAGAATTGCATAAACATGGTTACGTAAACTCACCTTAGCAAAGTATTAAGTCTCGAGAAATAGAGTATGTGTAGCCCAAAGTTGCCAAGTATTACCCTATGTATAAGGTAATAAATAAGTATTGGGGAAAACTTAATAAGTCTAAGTTTTCTAGTCTAAAATGTGCTAGGGTTCCTAATTTGGGGATTGACTTGATCGTTTATTAATTAATTGAAATAGTTGTTAATTAATGTTGTATTAAAATCGTATAGTGCAAAAGATTATTTTTTTTAAGAGTTCTAATATTTTATGTTGTATTTATTTTGAACCATTTTTTTTAGATTCAAAATTTGATAAGCTAAACAATAATGATTTGAGATCTTAAGAAAATATGACTTAATAGCATTATAAATTAGCTCCAAGTTTGTGTCGTAAAGCATTTAGCTATGGATATATTTCTACGATTCTTTTTTTATTTTTTTTCATAAATGACCAAACGTAATATTAATACATTACGAATTTAAAAGAGATACATGAAATATAAAAATTTAATACATCGCAATGATTTAAGGAAAAGAACTATGTTGGGTATAAAAAGAAAAGTCTGTGTATGTGTAATAAGTTTTGGAAAATTATAGAGTTCAAAGATGTAAAAAAATAAAATAAAATAAATACAAGTTCCAAGGACTCAACCCGGGTTTAAGCCGGTTCAGGTCCTTTACTCGCACACAAACCACCAACTGGCCTATTATATGGTTTCGTTTTAAAACTGAAAGAAAATAATCAACGGTTTTTGTTCACAGTTATCCCCAAATTCTTAACATAAACCCTAACACCTCATCCCAACCAATTGATCAACAAATGATTGGTAACCCCCAAAAGAAGTAGAGGGCTTTTGTTCTACTATTAAATTCGACTATGTATCATCTAAATTAGGACTTACATGTTAGGATGAATCCTCTAATCTCGAGCAGCAAACCGAAGGACAAATATGGTGCAACCCAGCGATAAAACACAATATAGTTTATAACTAGAAGAAGGATTTAGAAGGCGATGGGGTTCTGAGTCTATGAATGGGTTTGACGTATATATATCGGAACCGATCGGATGAAATTTGGAAATGATTGGAGTGGGTTTTAAGAAGAATTATACTAAATTTATTAATTAGCGGTCTAAACGGTAATTAAAACACGTAATACAAATATGGAATGAATGAATACTATTTATGATCCTCTCTACATCAAAAATCATTGCCAAATACTTCTCCAATCAAGGTGTCGGTAATGAGGGTGCTAGTTGTTGAAGCCCACATCAAGAAGAAAGAAAAAAAAATATATGTATATGTTGCGGTGTGTCGATGTCCACCAAAAAGGAAAGAAAGAAATTTGTGGTTGACTATGACAATGAACAAAACACAATATTTAAGGGTCTGTTTGGTATGGGGTAATGGAATGGATGAGGGAATGGAATGGACGAGGTAATGGAATGGACAAGGTAATGGAATGGATCATTACCATTCCATGTCTTGTTTGGTTGTCATGTGGGAATGAAACAAAACATTACTTTGTGTTGTTGGATAGACAAGAAAAAACGAATGAATAAAATCGATGGTTAGTGGCGGTGGAGGGTGGTGGTCAGTGGCGGTGATGGTGGGTGGTGATATGTGGCGGGTAGCGGCGGTGGTGGGCGGCGGCGGCTGTGGTCGGTGGCGGCGACAGTGGAAGGTGGAGGTGGATGGTCGTAATGGTTGGTGGGTGACGATGGTGAGTAGTGGCGGTGGTGGTGGGTGGCGGTTGGTGGTGGTGATGGTAGGTGGTGGTGTGTGACGGTAGCGTGATGGTGGATGGCGACGGCGGTGATAGGTGGTGGCGACGACGGTGGTGGGTGGCGGCAACGGTGGCGATGGGTGGAGGTGGATGGCGGTGATGGTAGGTGGGTGACAATGGTGAGTAGTGGCGGTGGTGGGTGGAGGAGACGGCGGTGATGGTTGGCGGCGGTAGTGGTGGGTAAAGGAAGTTGTGGTGAGTGATGGTGGTAGGTGGTGGAGGTGGCGGTGGGTGGTGGTAGGCGGTGGGTGGTGGTAGGCGGCGGTGGGTGGTTTTGTATGGCGGCGGTGGTGGGTGGTGGCGATGGTGGGAGGGTGAAGGTAGTGGGTGGTGGCGGTGGTGGTTGGTGGCGGTGGTGGGTGGTGACGGTGGTGGCGGTGGTTGGTAGCGGTGGTGGTGGGTGGTGACGGCGGTGGTGGTGGGTGGTGGTGGCGGCGGTGGGTGGTGGCGGCGGCGGTGGGTGGTGGCGATAGTGGTGGTGGGTGGTGGTGGTGGGTTATGCTTTTGTTAGTAAAAGGTGAATGGGGATGGAATGAAAAAAAAACATGGGGGGTGGATGGAATGGTTTTGAGGGAATGGAATGCCTTGTGGAATGGGTGATTCCATTCTTTTAGCCAACCAAACACATTATTTTTCATTACCTTGTAATGGTCCATTCCATTCCCCCTTTCATTCCATCATACCAAACACTACCTAAGTTTTTTTCTTTATATAGACATAAACGAAAATACCATTATTAAATACCATTATTATTATTATTATTACATAAAAAAAAAACAATAAGGCGAAAACGGAAAATTTATTAATTATGCGAAAATCAATACAAGTTAAAGTGAAATCCCATGATGTTACAATACGGATGCTGACTGGGCAGGCTGTCCTGTCACACGACGCTCCACAAGCGGGTTCTGTATCTACTATGGTGATAACCTCATCTCATGGTCTTCCAAGCGTCAGGCCACAGTCTCTCGTTCCAGTGCAGAAGCTGAATATCGCGGCGTGGCAAATGTGGTCGCCGAAGTTTGCTGGCTACGAAACTTACTTCTCGAATTGCAGCATCTGCTACACTTGTTTGCTATGACAATGTCAGTGCCATCTACCTTTCAGGCAATCCTGTTCAACACCAGCGCACCAAGCATATCGAGCTCTACATACACTTCATGCGAGAAAAAGTTCAAAAAGGACAGGTCCGTATTCTCCATGTACCATCCCGCTATCAAGTTGCTGACATCTTCACGAAAGGCCTCCCACGTGTTCTGTTTGAAAACTTTAGCTCCAGTCTCAGCGTTCGGTCACCTCCGGCTTCGACTGCGGGGTGTAATAGATTGATTGATTGCCACTGATTTGTACACATTAAATTGTTTCCATATTATTGTTTCCATATCATTGTAAATCACATTAATTGTAATCAATATATAAATGAATGCCCTAAGGGGAAGAGAGGCAAGGTTCCTCTTGTTTCAATATGATTGACAATGATCATATGCAGGGTGTTCAATCTGAAAAGCAACTTTTCTATGGTTCATAGAGCGCACTACGACTCGTAGGGGACAATTCTACTAGTCATAAAGTGATCTACGGCCCATAGATGAGTGTAGCATGTGTGGCCATTCAAAAGTTTTTACTAGCTTGTATTTAATTTACTAGTTGTTTATTTATATTTGTCTTTTTTGTTTGGTTTGTTTATATAATCGTCTGTGTTTACGCTTATATGTTTACCGAGACGACAACGAATCATAGAGTGCTCTACGATACGTTTCTTTATATTTGTCTTGTTTAATTTATCAGTGGCTATTTGTCCACACAGAGCTTACAGAAGAGATGGAGGGGGAAAACCGGTGGGAGATAAACAACACTTCATAAAAATAAGGACTAACTCAAAGTCATAGAGGCCTCTACGACTCGTAGATAGGTCATCTACGACTCATATAGAGCTTTACGAGTTGTAGAGAAGGCCCCCTCTATGACACGTAGAGGCTCATACAACCTATATGACTCGTAGATGTGGATGCCTCTACGAGTCGTAGAAGTTTCTACGACCCATAGATAGATTTGAATAAAAAAAATCTCTCTACACATTTTATAATAACCAACAAAAAAAAACATTTTATATAAATTACAAAAAAAAAAAAAAAACTACATTTTATATAATAACATTTAGTAAAAAAAAACAACATTTCATCACTGCCCAATCCTATGGTTCCATTAGTTTAAGCTCGTGAAAATATTATCTTTTTTCTTAAAATGTAAGTTTTTCTCACGGTAAAAACAACATATATTCGGTTGTCAACAACTCCACATAGACGACACATGAGTGTCCACTTCTTAATTTAATTGAAAAGGACAGACGTTAGTGCGTAGAGGGGTGTCTGAATAAAAAAAATGAGGATGCTCAAATATCCCCAGCCTAAAAAACAAGTGGGCCGGTTTTGATCCTAGCAATAATTATAAGTATGAAAAAGTCAAATGAGTATGATCGGACATATTTGATCGAATGAGCTAGATTCAGTTTTTGACAATGTTTGTTTTAAATCGACAATTAAGAAAAGTCGTTTTTTAGTGTTGAGTTAAACGAGTAAGGTTCAGGTCATTGGATTAAACAAGTTAGCTTAATTAAGGAATACTGTTTGGGTTGAACGAGTATAGGGTTGACTGTGACGTAAGTCGAAGATGAGCCTACATTTTGTGGGAAAGTGTAATGATCCAATAAAGCTAGTGTTTGCTAAAGATCGTAACTGAGTCAATGTTGATGCTAGTTCTTATGACGAAAGGACAAGTCGTAGACAATGGACTAGTTCTTATGACGAAAGGACAAGTCATAGACAATGGACTAGTCGAGTACAATGTCGTAAGACTGTTCGTGGATTAGAACGACTTGAAAAACATAACAACATATTGAGGGGAGTTCCATGAGAATCAAGGTAAAGAAGACGGTTCGGAATACCTGTCAAATACGAGTTTAAAATTCCGGTAGTGATTGTTGGGAATTCCGAACAATGAAGATCAATCTTAAACATGCTAAGGTTTGGGAGCGAATTATGGAGTGCATACTTATTGATAATTAAATGTGTTAGTGATTTAATTATTATGTGTAATTATCAATGTATCATGTCCTACAATATTAATTAATTAGTGGTTTAAACGCAATGTTAAGGGGGATAAATGGGCGATTTTTGATGATATGGGCTAGAAAATTTATGATGTAAGAGTAGTAACTACAGGGTGTCATACATTGTGTTAGTGTATTGCTCATACAATGTATTGTATTTTTGGTGATAAATGAAAGAAATTTGCCGATAAAAAAAATTAATTACCGGATAATTATCAAGATTCCTATATATGTTGTGTTAGGATGTGTATTAGATAATTATTATGTAATTGATTAATAGGAATTCTAGTTATAGCCTAATGAGACAGTTATGTTCGTTTGATTACCGATTGGGACTTGAATTTCATCAAACATATTCCCGCGGTCTCATTTTCGGTTTTCAATTCTCATTTTATTAAACCCTGATACACCGTGGTGACATGCCGATTTATCCACATTTTGACATACGGTTTATTCATAATCAAGCCTTACAAATTTTCCACCACATTAACATCCCTGCACTCATGACAAATTGAATCATTTGCATAAATGGTAGAGATATAATTTTAGAAATTACATTTTGAGGGTATTGGGAAAAAAAAACTAAAAATGGGGATGCATGGGATTGATTTAGCGGTATCACTGACTCCATACAGTGATGTCGCCGAACGAAATGTTGTAATCAAATGATGCTGCCAAACCATATTATGTATACTATGATGCCGCCAAACCATATAGGGGCTTCTCAATGATGCCGCCAAACGGTTTGGGGTCTTCTCCATGCCGTCATTTGATACCGCCAATCCAGATGATGGAATTAATACCGCCAAATCAAATCAAGGAATGGTGGTTATTAGTGGTTAGTGGTGATAATAATCAAAAGACTTGCAATGGTAATGGTGAATGTATATGAATATATGAATCGTTATGCCACATGTGATTCAAACATTGATAGGAGAAACAACCACTAAAATTAAAATCCAAATACAAGCGTTAAACACTAAGACAACATTACATAATCATATAACATGACGAGAAGTTGCTTCACAACGGCATTTGTATAGCTCATCTGCCATGTGTCGTCGATAATTCACACAAGCGTCTTCGACGTCGATTTCTAACGACAACGATTTTTTTTTTCACAAGCCTCTCCGTCATCATACAAACCAACACACCTGCATTATCAACCTTTACGTTGTCTTGGGGCACATCTAATTCAACTAAACCAACAGAAATTGGTGTTTGTCCACACGATTAGACTTCAGCCAGTAACGAATACATTTTAGAAACCATTCGAAAAAAAGCCTAATCATCTCCATATAGTGAGCAACTTCGTGTCGCCTTTCGTTTCTCCATCTCTTATCAGTCCAATATTGGGTAATTACCATGTTTCTCAGATCAATTAGGATAAGCAGCCAGTCTCCCACCCCGATCGATAAAGGAAGGTAAACGCGTCAACCTCCCAGAATGGCGGGTAGGGTTCCATTCTTCCAGCCATGTCGAGGGCAACTGAAGAATTCGAGTCCTTCATTTCATCATAGAAGGCAGGGGGTAACACTGTCCAACGTAGCTGTGAAGTAGGATCTCTTAAAAGCTTTGCTTGTCTAAGTCGCATCAGTCTTACCGTCCACGCTTCAACGTGCTGAAATCATAATAATGCATAAGGTTCGTTATTGAGTTAAGCAAATCAATTTACTTTCAAGATAAATTAACGTGAAAATTATCGTTGCGGATAGTGCCCTGTTGGGTTGGCACCCTAGAAGTGTACCCCAAAAATTTCTGTCTAGTTTGGCGGAAATGAAGCGAGTGTAGCAAAATGGGGCATCCCCGTGTGTATAAAAGTCGACAACATCAGCAGTGTTGGAGTATAATATTTGAATATCATAGTTATCCTAAGTTTAATTATTATGTTTAATTATTATGTTTAATAATGTGACAATTGTATAGTCTAAATAAGTCACATATGGGTCAAAAACTGTGCAGTTATCATCGGTTATAAACATGCCGATTTATGTGGCAGTTTATTAGCAGTTAGAGGGTCAAGTGGTTGTGTTGTTTCAAACTCACAACGTTTAGTTATGTATTTAAGGGTCCTATGTATCAGATTTCTAAAGTGTCGATTTCTGTTTATCATTCTTATCTCTCTCAAAAACTTCCTGCACATATTATTTCTGTTTTATAGTTTATAACCGCCCAGCCATTCAGTTTTCAACATGGCATCAGAGCCAAATCCGAACAAGACCTGTGAAGAAACCAACAACTGAGTGATTCGGTTAAATATGAATCCATCAGTCAAGAAGGAGGAGGATATCCGTAATGATTACCAGGCGCAAGGGTGCAGTTTTTCACCCAATTTCCAGAACCGTTCTCAAAGGCGTGAAGGCAAAGAGAAGGTAGATGATCGTGACGATTATCAGTGGAAAATCGGCCAGAAAAGTAATCTATATCTATCCCCTTTTATGGATTCAGCGAAGAACTTTATGTTGCAGAAAGAAAAAGAAATTTTGCAACACGGCGGTTACTTGTACAAAGACTACGGGAAGAAGGAGATCGATTGGGGATACCCAAAAGGTATGCGGTGTTCTTATTGTGACCAACCGTTCCATTATCGCAAAGATTGCCCTCAAAGAATCGGGAAGATAGAGTTTATGGTGAGAGGGACAGAAGGAAAGATGTGGAACGACATTTGGTATACAAGTATAAACCGACAACAACACGCAACCGGGTACAAACATTTGTTTACAAATCTGGAAAAAACGTTCGGTATTGGAAGCAATCCGGAGGGATTCAAGCGAGATCTTTACAAGGGCAAGGGAAGCGTAGAGATCTTTAGTGAAGGACAAGTTCACGCGATAGGGAATGTTTATTACATCCCTACACTCAAGAGGAATGTATTGAGTGCAGATCGCTTGATACAAGACGGTTACAAGATCCGTTATGAGGGTGACGTGTGTTTCATCACCAAGAAAAAGGAGAAGTCTTTCTCAATCAAACCGAATGTGCACTGTTGGAGTTGCAACGAATTTCACGAGCCCTACTATTGTCCCTACATCGAAGACCAAGAGGAAAATAAGAAGAGAAAGATGAAGGGAAAGGATAAAGAAGAAGGAAATTCGTCATTTGATAAAGAAAGTGACAGAAAGGCCGTAAGGGAACATCATCAACAGATGGACAGAAGTGCAACCGATTCTGTTCCAGAAAACGAAGCCGACATATACCCGAAAAATTCTGAATTGGAGAGTTGTATGGCATTTATGGATATGCTTCACATCGCTACTCAAGTTGAAAGGCATAAGATCAAATTCAGGGGTGAATTTGAAAGAGTTTTGGCGTGGTTTCGAGGGGATTTTCTAGCGATTAAATCCGACATGCCAATCCCACCACAAGATCATTTCGGGAGGAACATTGATCTCTTTGAAATCTACAAGATAGTAGATACGTTTGGTGGAATAGATGCAATCAACAAGTACGACTTATGGGTTCAAGTGGCGATCAAGATGGGTTATGGGTATGGAAGGCTAACAAGGGACATGAAAGATGATGAAATTGTGGAGGTTTTAAAGATCACTTATAATCAGTATTTGGAGATTATAAATTGGTACCATCAGAAGTATAAAGGGAAGGAATTGAAGGTCGAAACGGATGAAGACAACACCAACTTCAAGATGGGTTACAAGGCGATGAAGAACGAAGATCTACCTCCTAAGAAACGCTCCAAAACGTCCAGCAGTGAGGAGTAATTCAGCAGCAGATTGAAGACATGATATTTCAAAGATTAGGGGAGTGATTGTTGGAGTATAATCTTTGAATATCATAGTTATCCTAAGTTTAATTATTATGTTTAATAATGTGACAATTGTATAGTCTAAATAAGTCACATGTGGGTCAAAAACTGTGCAGTTATCATCGGTTATAAACATGCCGATTTATGTGGCAGTTTATTAGCAGTTAGAGGGTCAAGTGGTTGTGTTGTTTCAAACTCACAACGTTTAGTTATGTATTTAAGGGTCCTATGTATCAGATTTCTAAAGTATCGATTTCTGTTTATCATTCTTATCTCTCTCAAAAACTTCCTGCACATATTATTTCTGTTTTATAGTTTATAACCGCCCAGCCATTCAGTTTTCACCAAGCAGACCAGTTGTTTCTGCATTGTTGGTTTTCTTGTGGGTTTGTCTTTGTCGTTTTCGGCTGGTTTCACTTGTGGGTTACTTGAAGACGAACCACCCGTGGAAGGTTTTGATGGCTTGCATAAACGCCTCCAAATTTGGTCGGTCGATTTAACCATTTTAGGAGCTGGTTGTGAACAGTAAAAGCCTTCTCGATTTTTTTCCATTCTTAGAGATTTCAAATACGAGTTGGTAAGAGAGAAAGAAGTTGAGTGAGCCATGTTTGTGAATCAGCTGCTTTTAAAGAGGTGAAGCCTCGTAATGGTTTGGCGGCATCTACATGAAGCCTCGTAATGGGACAGCGGCATTGATGCCTCACAATGGGACAACGACATTGATGCCTCATAATGGTTTGGCGGCTTCTACATGAAGGCGGCATGTAGATGAAGCCTCATAATGGTTTGGCGGCATCTACATGAAGCCTCCTTATTGGTTTGGCGGCATCTAGATGAAGCCTCATAAAGGTTTGGTCATTATTCAAAAAACTCACTATGTTGAAAACGACCCAGGCTGCCATTTTAGGGCCTCTGTACAGTCTGGCAGGGCCTCCCAGTCAAGTAACCGGACTTTCGGACGCCTTGTCCTTGGCTAATACACGGGTGTCCCAAGAAGTCCGGGCCGTTTTCGGGTCTCCGGGGCCTGATCCCGGTGGCCCGAAAACGGCTAGGAGGTCATTTTTCAAAAAACACACTATGTTGAAAACGGTCGAGGCTCCCATTTTTGGGCCTCTGTACAGTCTGGCAGGGCCTCCCAGTCAGGTAAGCGGACTTTCGGACGCCTTGTTCTTGGCTAATACACGGGTGTCCCATGAAGTCCGGGCCGTTTTCTGGTCTCCGGGGTCTGATCCCGGTGGCCCGAAAACGGCTAGGAGGTCATTTTTCAAAAAACGCACTATGTTAAAAACGGGCCAGGCTCCCATTTTTGGGCCTCCCAGTCAAATTTAAAAAAGTGCATAAACACATTAATACGTAAACACATTAATGCGTAAACACATATTACATAAACACATAATACATAACGACCAATACATAAACACATAATACTTAATACATAATCCTAATTTACTTATTTAAAGCTTACATAAACACATAATATAATCCTAAATTACTTGGTACTCCTCATATGGATCTTGAGGAGGAGGGTTTGGGGCGGCTGTAGCCTGCTGGTGGGGGGTGGCTGGACCCTGGTTTTGGGGGATCTGTGTACTTTCTTGCATCCGGGGGGTTGGTGCTGATAACCTTAAACGGTCCAAATCCCTTACAGCCATGGCATAATCCACAACCCAGACCAACTCATCTACAGTGAACTCATCATCTGCTAGGGGAGGAGGAGCGGTTTGAGTAGGAGTAGGAGGAGAAGTTATTTGAGTAGGAGCAGGAGGAGGAGTTATATGAATAGGAGCAGGAGGAGGAGTTATTTGAGCAGGAGGAGTTATTTGAGCAGGAGGAGGAGTTATATGAGTAGGAGCAGGAGTAGGGGGAGATGAAAATGGTAGTCGCCGTCCCCGGCGAGAGTATCGCTGGACATTTGAAGATCCGTCACATTCGTGATAACCTCCACCCATAGTTTGTAAACCCTTTGAAGAGAGGCAGTTCTGACTGAGATTGAGTCTTGATATGGTATTTATAATAGTTGATGCCTGATAATGGTTTGACGGCATCATATAAGTCATAAAGAGTAGATGCCTCAGAATGGATTGGCGGCATTGATGCCTCATAATGGTTTGGCGCCATTGATGCCTCAGAATGGTTTGGCGGCATTGATGCCTCATAATGGGACAGCGGCATTGATGCCTCAAAATGGTTTGGCGGCATCATAAAAAGTTGAAGCCTATTTAAGGGATACTCACCCCAATCCATCCTCACACCAAACTTTCTTCCCAAAAAACTAACCATATCTTAAAAACCTGCTTCTTCCCCCCCCCCCTCACCACCCAAAAAAATAACATTCAAAGCAAATGGCTTCTTTCGTTCCATACCTGGTTAGATTATACTGGGGTGGTCGGATTTCATACGTAAACGGGGTTGTTCAAGATGATAACTCGTTGCTATCATCCAGCTTTGTTATGCGAGAGAAGATGTCATTTGAACAACTAGTTGAATGTGTATGTGCTCATGTTAATATTAACAAAGAAGCTGTTACTGTCAAACTCCTGCTCGGATACACTTATGCTGGGCACTCTCAAACTAGCAAAATTTTCAACAATGACGGGGTTGATATGATGGATTATCTAGCCGCTGAGAGACGTGGTGATTTCGTTGCGGATATCTACGTTGAATGGCAACAAGACCCTCCGTTACAACAGCTTACTTTTACGAACCTGCTACGTGACGTGTCGAACGTAAATGTTCTAGCACCCTTCGGGTCTCAGCATGTTGCCGATAACGAAGAAAATGTCGAGGCAAGATCCCCTATGACAGACGAAGAATCTTTCCAAGAACCTCAATATGTTGCCGGTAATGACAATAATGACGGGTTTGATGAATCCGAAAGCGGAGACTCTGAAGAGACGAGAGATAGTGATGACGAACAACCCGCATCAGAAGACTCTGAAGACTCCGCAAACGAGGCGGAGCCCGGTCAACCGATGACCCAACAGACACCACCAAATCACAACATGGCCCTCCAGTTAGGTCCACATCAAGACTACGATCCTCAAGATGATGCGGAGCTAACAGATTACATGGTTCAAGAATACGAAGAGGATGACTTCGTGTTATGGAACCCAAAAGCAGGGGACAATATCCGTCTTGGTATGTATTTCAAATCAAAAGAAGAGGTAGACCGTGCGGTTAGACAGTGGAACATCCGTCGTGGACGGGAGATGTATGTCAAGGCAAGCAAACCAAATGTATACACGGTCGTATGTTACACCAGACACCCAAAGTTTGTAAATCCTTTCTCTGGCGGCCGCAAGTGTGAGTGACGTTGCACGGCATGAATTCGGTCTGACTCACATTACTGGCGAATTACTGTATGGTCTACAAACCACAGTTGTTATTCTTCTACCATACGTAATAGCAACAGAGGTTTAAAAGCAAAGGATATTGCACAACACATTTTACCGCAAATTCGTACCGACATCAAGCTTAAGGTAAAACATATCCAAACCCATGTCAAGCAGGTGCTGAATGTTGATGTTTCGTATTCCAATGCGTGGCGAGCAAGAAGAAAGGCTATAGAAACTATCTATGGTGACTAGGACAACAATTTTAAGGAGCTACCCACATATCTTATGCGGCTGCAGACGAGGAACCCAGGCACCGTTGTTACGTTCTTTAATCATCCGAACGGAGATCCGAATTACCCCACGTTTAAATATATTTTTTGGGCGTTCAGTCCTTCTATCCGTGCTTTCCATCGATGCATGCCTATCATTTCGGTGGACGCGACTCATCTGAAAGGACCCTACCGAGGTAAGTTGATGCTTGCGGTAACAAAAAATGCAAACAACTACATCCTACGTGTGGCGTATGCCGTCGTTGACGAAGAGACTGTACATAGCTGGTGTTGGTTTTTCCAAAACCTTTCTGAATAAGTTACCCTTAATAGCATGGGGCCTTTGTGTGTGATATCAGACAGACACAACGGCATAATTAATGCTATGGAAAACCTTCCACAGTGGAAGGAACCCAACGCCTACCATCGTTACTGTCTTCGTCACATCAGAAGCAATTTCAGCGGGAGGTTCCGGAACAAAACCCTACGGAAACTGTGTTGGTCTGTTGGTAGCACATCTCAGCACGTAATGTATCGGTGGGCTGTTAGCGAAATGAGGCTGAAAAATCAAGAGGCATGGGACTACCTTAACAACATTGATAAGACTAAGTGGACTGTTTATCGTGATAAAGAGCATCGTCGATGGGGTAACCTAACGACCAACATTTCGGAGTCCATGAACAACGTCTTGCGTGAAGCGCGACTACTGCCTATCACAGCTCTGATTCACTACACCTTTCTCAGAGACGTCGAACAATATGTTAAGCACACTCAAATTTCGAGCAGTTGCAACACCCCTCTACCCCCTCGCATATGGAGCAGGTATGAGAGCCTTTTGGGAGTTGCTATGCAGCATGAAGTGACGATGTACGATACGAATGCGATAAGGTGCAATGTTCTTTCAAGGGTTGAGACAAATGACCGGGGCGGAAATGACTACACTGTTGAGTACAAAAAAAGGTATGCTCGTGTGGCAAATGGCAAATGCAAAGATTTCCATGCTCACATGCAATTGCTGTTTGCAATTGGTTGGGTAAAAGCCCTCACAGTATTACTAGTTGGAAATACATGAAACCATTTGGCGGCATCAAAGGGAATACATGAAACCATTTGGCGGCATCAAGGAATACATGAAATCAAATGGCGGCATCACTGTTTTACTTGCAGAATCTTGCATGATTCCGCCATTTGATATAGAGTCATCACCATTTTTGGTTTTTTTTTCCCAATGCCCCCTAAATGTAATTTGTAAAATCATATCTCAACCATTTATGCAAAGGATTCTGACCGATTAGTCCTATGTACCCTACAAAAGTGGTGCGGGTACAAATTGTTGAAAGTGGTTGTTAAATGGTTATTAAGTTTAAAGAGTTGATGTTAATAATAAAAAAAAAAAAAAAAAAAAAAAAAAAAAAAAAAAAAAACTAAATAATTTAACATCCCATGTGGAACACGCATGTTTACATCTACTAGTTTATATACAATAATAAAAAGTAGAGAATTTTTATTTAGCTTTCGAAACTACATGCCACGATCCAAGATTCTCTAATCATAAAAATATTATATATGGCTTTTTCAGTTTTTCAGTCACTACATATTATGAGTTGACTTTAGTTCATCATATTGCAGATCTACGTTTAGAGATCGATCAGAACATTGATGATGCAAAGATGATCAGAATGACCGATACGATCATGTGATCAGAATCTGGAATTTATATTTAATTTTCTAATGTATGTGCCACGATCTAAGATGCTCTAATCACAAATTAATTAAACTGTCTTATTAAAAATTAATGTTTTGTAAGTATTCCGACTTGGCTTTAGTTCATCAAATTGTAGACCATCGTTGCATTCAGCTGATCGATACGAATTTGATCAGAATGGCTAATTACGATCATAAAATAGATATAGCGATTTACAAAGCTGCAATACGTGACGATTGGCATTCCGTTAGTCAACTGTTCGAACAAGATCCAAGCCTAATGACTAAATGGATAACACACTTTGGGGAGAGGCCATTACACATTGCAGTTGGGACGAATCGCTCCAACTATTTTGTTAAGAAGCTTGTGGAATGTATTGTTGCTGTGGGTGAAAAGGAAAAGTTGTTTGCAAGGAATGTTTATGGAAACAACCCGCTCCATGTCGCTGCTATGGTTGGAAATACGAATGCTACAAAGCGTTTGGTGAAGCACAACCTCCATATGACGCGAGTTCGGAATGAGGATTATAAAATGCCATTGCAATTGGCTGCGTGGCATGGACACAAGGAGACGCTAAAATACTTGTTGGAGGTGACTCGAGATTTACCTCCCGATGAGGAAGGTGTTAGTCCGTACTCAGGAGTTGCTGGCGGAGATCTCATTACTCTCGTAATTATGGCTGGATTCAACGGTAAGTAAGTCCAATGTAGACATATTTTGACCTATAATTAACTTTTTGAAAAATTAATAAGTCAATAAGTCATTTGGAAAAGCACCAAATCCTGGTTTTTCAAAATGACTTATTGACTTATTGGCTTTTTCAAAAAGTTAATAAGTCAATAAGTTGTTTCCAAACTCAATCCCAAACATGCTCTAATTCGTCTTCACACTTTAAACACAAAATCTTTCAACTTGCGTTTGGTGATGCAGATGTGGCATTGAATATAATACTTGACCACCCGGACATCGTGTTTGAGGGGGACAGTAACGGTGAAACAGCTTTGGAAATATTAGCTCAAAAACCTGAAAATTTTGCAAGTGGAAGGAGGCTTGGATTTTGGGGACGTTTGATCTATTTATGTAAATATTTCTTTCTTTCTTTTTTTTTTTAAGGTAAATTTCATTCAAAAAACACCACAAACGTCCTTAAAGCAAGGACCAAGGGCACTAAAACGACATTACATCAAGTTTAAAGGGAAATTACACCAAACATTCCAATCGATAACTTTGATCTTGGACCTATTACGAATCCAAAAGTACGAAGTTTTTTATATGTTCTCCACGACTCCAATTGGTCTCCGACTTTTACCATTAAAGCTTCTATTATTCCTTTCATTCCATAACGCCCACATAGTGGTAATGAAAATCCCTTTCAATATGTATTTGCATTGCTTTGAAGTATTTTGTAAATCCACTATCTTGAGGAGATCCGAAACTTCAAAAACAATCATAGTAGCCAGACGACACCAATGTAAATATTTCTTTAAAACTATCTATATCAAAAAGCTGATATTAAAAGAAATTTAGTATGAAGATCAAATTAAATATTTTATTTACTCTAAATAGTTTTGAAAGTTTATGTTACGATCAATGTTTTTTCTGGCTCATGGTTAATCGATTATTATGGTGGAGTGCACCCTAGCTCCTTGCTTTCCTGAGGTAGGGAGTTGGAAGAAAAGTTTTGTTAAAACATTTTCCATCTGCTTTCATCCCCGATCTACTCCCTTAAGAAACTCTGGAACACACCTACTTTTTACTTTCTCTCCACTTCCTTCCGGTTCTTTCCACTTCTTTCCTTTAATGAAACTCGGAAACACAGTGTTAATGGTT
Organism: Ambrosia trifida; assembly: GCA_028751855.1. Classification (NCBI taxonomy): domain Eukaryota; kingdom Viridiplantae; phylum Streptophyta; class Magnoliopsida; order Asterales; family Asteraceae; genus Ambrosia; species Ambrosia trifida. The sequence continues at coordinate 63,320,618 of CM054124.1, read as the reverse complement.
GGTGTGTATTTCAAAGAGTTCAAATCCTTTCTTCTCTGAGATTAGGGTTGATTTGAGGCTGTTTGTTGTTATGATTCAAGTAAATTTTATGTTAAAAAATTTCGGATTGCTGATTTGGGTGAAATGCATAATAATCTTGAATTTATATTTAGTTTTCTTTGCGTTGTCTTCTTCTTTTCACTGCATTAGAATACTTGTATTTGTATTTTATGCTACTATTTTTGAAAAATTTGTCCGCACGATTGTACTGAATTTGATAGTAATTCTCTTTTGGTTATGGTTTTTAATGTTTCCCTGCTTTTCTTGGTGCAAGTGATACCTCTGAAGAATAGTGAAGACATATTCTTGTCAAGTAAAGTTAGCAAGGTATAAATCTCTAGTTTTCATTTAGTTTATACTATTCGGAACCAAATCTATTTATATCTTACAAATGACATTCAAATTATATAAAAACGATTCTGGAGCTGTAAAAAAGTATAGATCTACTCTAATAAACTGGTTATAAACATAACCAAACAAGAACAATATCAACACACAGATATAGCGACAAAATCAGGTGACAAATATATTATTTACCAACCCAAAAGTGCCCAGACCCAAACCCTAGATCTCTAAAATTATAGAGATCTGAAAATACAATACAAGGTTAGAGATCAACTGATTATCAAGATCAGTTGATCATCCAACTAAGGAAAATACAGGGAAATCTTACAAAGAACTGAATACAGAAACCCTAGACGTAATAGACAGACGAAAGGATACAATAATATGACACAAGAAAAATATCTGAGCTAAGCTCTTGAATGAGAGAGGAGACCCCTTTATATAGTGGCAGAAGAAGCTTCGAGAAAAACGAACAGACGTACACAATGTGAGCCACATGATCAAGATCACACGGATCAATCATAAACCAACGGTCATGATCAGATATAAACAAACACACGGAACTGGGCCAGAGGCCACATAAGCTGGCCCACATATAATGAAGCTGGGCTGATCATAACAGGCCTGCATAGAGAAAGCCCAACAAATGCAACAATAATAAAATTAACATTAGCCCAATACATTTGAGTTACTTATTTTAACACGCCCCCGTAAATCAAATGCTAAACAGATTTTCCAGTCCCAATTTTTCACAAAGAATTTGATGTTGCTTTACACCTAACCCTTTTGTGAACACATCAGCAATCTGATTTTCAGAACTGACTTTCAAAGCCTGTATAGTACCATTAGAGATTTTCTCTCTAACAAAATGAAGATCCACCTCAAAGTGTTTAGTCTTATCATGGAAGACTGGGTTAGCTGCAATAGACAAGGCAGCTTTGCTATCACTATATAACTTCACAGGAAGTTTAACATGGACATTTAACTCCTTTAACAAATTTATTAACCAAATAACTTCACATGAGGCTGAGCACATTGCTCTATACTCAGCCTCTGCACTGGACCTAGAAACAGTACTTTGTTTCTTAGATTTCCAGGAGACTAAAGACTGTCCCAAGAAAACACAATACCCAGTGACTGACTTCCTGGAGTCAATGCACTTAGCCCAGTCTGAATCAACATATGAATGTAACTCAAACTGGTCTGAAGGCTTAAACACTATTCCTTTTCCAGGAGACAATTTCAAGTACCTTAAAAGTCTAAGAGCAACCTTCAAATGAAACTTTGAAGGTTTATGCATAAACTGGCTTAGAAACTGAACTGCATAACTTATATCAGGCCTTGTCAAAGACAAGTATATAAGTTTTCCAATCAGTTTTTGAAAGCCAGTAATATTATCTAATAATTCAGATTCTTTAGAATTTTTTGCAGTTACAATAAAGCTTTGTTCAATGGGAGTACTAATGGGTTTGCAACCAAGATATCCAAACTCACTTAGTAACTCAAGACAATACTTTCTTTGGGACAAACAGATGCTTTGTTCTGAATAAAGCACCTCTATCCCTAAGAAATATTTCAGCTTGCCCAAATCTTTTATTTGAAAATTAGATTTGAGAAGCTGTTTGACATTAGTTATCTCAACCTCATTGTTCCCTGTGATAACTATGTCATCTACATAAACTAACAAAACAATAAACTTTCCATCACAAGACTTAACAAACATGGAATAATCACATAAGCTTTGTACAAATCCTATGTTAACTAACACATTAACCAATTTTTCATTCCATTTTCTAGGGGCTTGTTTAAGCCCATAGAGAGACTTGACCAGTTTACAAACTTTGGTCTCATCTTTGGAATAATACCCTTCTGGCAATGTCATATAGACATCTTCAGAAATAGACCCATACAAGAAGGCATTGTTTATATCAAGTTGATATAAAGGCCAACTGTTTTGAACAGCAATACTAATGACACACCTAACAGACACCATTTTGACAACTGGAGAGAAAGTCTCTCTAAAATCAAGGCCTTCCCTTTGGTTGTAACCTTTAGCAACCAATCTGGCCTTATATCTCTCAACCTCCCCATTTGATTTATATTTTACTTTATAAATCCACTTACAACCTATAGGTTTTCTGCCTATAGGAAGATCAGTTAGAGTCCAAGTGTTGTTCCTATACAAAGCTTCCATTTCGGAATTCATAGCCTCAACCCACCTAGGGTCTTTGGCAGCTTCAATATAGGAACTAGGCTCAACTGTTCTATTTAAGACAGATACAAAAGAAAAGTTTTCAGAAGTCAACTTTGAATAGTTGACAACCTTTTCAAGACCATATTTGACTTTACCTTCAATGACATAGTCATTGAAGTGTCTTGGTAGACCAGACACTCTATCAGATCTTCTAAGATTTCCCTCAGATTGGAGTTGTTCACCATTTCCTGGACCCTCATCATGGTTTGCCATACTACAGTCCCTACAACCTGGGCTGCCAGGCTGCTGACTGTTGTCTACCCCCCCAGCTGCCCTGGGAGGAGACCCTAGTTGCAAACTAGAAGTTCCAGGATTAGACAAGTTTGGATCCCCTTCATCATTGGGAAGATCTGGACTCTCAATCCAATTAGACTCTTGACTACTAGGTTCAACACTATCAAAGAAGTTTAAGTGATTTAGAGTTTTATCAAAAACATTTAACTCTTTATCAACAACAAAAGATTGTTTAAAAGGAAAAATTTCCTCATAACATCTAACATCTCTAGAAAATATAACTTGTTTAGACTCTAAACACCACAATTTATACCCCTTTTTAAAATTTGAATACCCAATCAAGACACATTTTTCAGACTTAAAAGACAGTTTATCATAATTGTTTAGGATAGTGTTGAAACATAAGCAACCAAAATTCTTAATGTGATCAAGTTTAGGGGGGAATCCATATACTAACTCATAGGGACTTTTACCTAGAAGGACTGAAGAAGGGATCCTGTTAATCAAATAGGTTGCAGTTAGAATACAATCATCCCAAAACTTAAGAGGCAATCCACTCTGAAATAACAAAGCTCTAGCAGTGTTTAATAAGTGCCTATGTTTCCTTTCAGCAATTCCATTTTGCTGAGGAGTATAGGCACATGAAGTTTGGTGTATAATACCTTTTGATTTACAAAACTGTTCCATTTGTTTGTTTACAAATTCTGTTCCATTATCACTCCTAAACAGTTTTATCTTAGACTTGAACTGAGTTAATATTAACTCATAGAACACAGTTATATTTTCAAAGACTTCAGTTTTACTCTTTAACATATAACACCAAATAGACCTAGAAAAATCATCCACCACTGTAAGAAAGTACTTAAACCCTTCCCTACTAGTGACCTTATAAGGTCCCCAAACATCAAGGTGAACAAGATCACCAATGTGTTTGGACTTATGGTCACTAATGGGAAATGGAACTCTTACTTGTTTAGCTTTGTGACATATCTCACAAAGCTGAGAGTTCCTATGACCAATGTTTAAATTCTTTCTTAAGACAGACAGAACTTGGTCAGAGGGATGCCCCAACCTACTATGCCACAAATTGGCATCATTACTACTATTAAAACAAGAAATATTAGCACTCACAGTTGTGCCAACAAAATAGAGACCATCACTTTGATTACCAGTCACCAGGACTCTCTTGGATTTGGAATCCTGGATATAACAATGCTCTTCATCAAATAATACACTGAGTTTATTATCTCTAGACAACTTATGAACAGATAACAGATTCACACAATAATCAGGGACTAAGAAGACATCATACAGGACAACACCATCAGCCAACTTGATATCTCCTATCTTAGTTACATTGGCACTTGTCCCATTTGGATGTTTAACCTGAATATTGTATTCAGAGACATCAACACAATTGACCATTTCCTTTTCATTACTGGTCATGTGTTGATTTGCTCCTGAATCAGTTATCCATCCTTTACTAAGAGCATACTTGACAAAAGTAGAACAACTACTGAAGTTTTCTAATACTTTTGCCAAGTTTGAAATCTTAGTAAGACATGAAAAACCATTAATGAAAACACTTTTACCTCATGTGTTGGAGTTTTGTGCTTCACTAACTCCTTTATCACTGATCAGATTCATAAGCTTTGATATCTGTTCAGATGAGAAAGGAAAAACAGAAGAAGAGCTACTAGGCAAGACAGTAGAGGTACTGGCTTGCTTAGGGTTAGACATATTACAAGACATATTAGACCTAGATATCTGTCCTCCTGGTTTCTTTTTGAACCCAGGGGGATAACCAACCAACTCATAACATCTGTCAATGGTATGACCTAACATGTTACAGTGACTACATTTTAAGTTTGGATTAGGACCCCTATTAGTAACTTTCTTTCGTTCAACAGTTTGATTAGTTTTAGAAAAGAAGGCAACATTCTGCCCTTTTGCTGTTGTCCCTGAACCTCTATGAGATTCTTCTCTGGAAACAATAGCAAAGGCATTTTTAATAGATGGTAATGGATCCTGCATTAACAGATTAGTTCTGACTGGTTGGTATACATCATCTAAACCCATGAGGAATTGCATTAACTTTATTAGATTATTGAAGTCATTAAAGTCTTTTGATGCTTGGCAAGTGCAGGAAGGCAACTGCACTGTAGCATCAAACTGCTTCCACATGGTGTTCAGTTTATGGTAGTACTCAGAAACTGAGCTACCATTTTGACTCACAGAGTTAATCTTCTGATAAAGATTAAACACAACAGACCCATCCACTTTGTCATAGGTCTCTTTTAAGTCTGTCCACATTTCTGTGGCAAGCTTAGAAAAGACCTGACCAAGATACAACTCTTCACTAACAGAGTTTAACAACAAATTTAAGACCACAGAATTACATCTATCCCATTGTTTACCTAGCACCTCATCATCAATGGGTCTAATACATGTACCATTTATAAATCCAGCTTTATTTTTTGTTTCTAAAGCAAGTTTCATAGAGTTAGACCAGACAGAGTAATTTTCAGTTCCTTTTAACTTCATACTTATTATAGACAGACTAGAGGTGTCACTTGGATGTAAGTATAATGGGTCACTTATATCCAATTTACTGATGAGTGTGGCATCAGCACCTCCATTGTTGGCACCCCCACCGCCGGGGTTCACAACATCACCCATGACAGAACAATCAGACAATCACAGAACCAAGACAAACAAGACAACAGACAAACAGATTAGCAGAAGCTAACCAAATACACAATACAAGATAAAATGCAAACCTAGGAGGTCGAAGCTGTGTCAGGGGTCAGATAGTGGGTTCATCACTCAAAAGGTGCCCACCCAGATCTTAACACAGGAGACCTTTACCACTATAGAAACAGTAATACACAAGAACCAAAAACAATCAGACAAATAAGAACAGACAAGAACCACACAAGACACCAAGTAGTTGGCACAATACCGGTCCACCTAACCCGGTCAGTTGCCCTAGACTCAACAAGAATACAACACAGAGAAGGAATGATCTCACAATGGGGGGAACCCAAGTTAGGGTTTCGCCAACCTCACAAGCTATACCTTCACTTAGGGTATAGACTTGTGAGAGCAATTGAAGCTATTATTACTCCAATCCAATACCAGAATCAACAGTCACAGCCAACAATGGTTGACCACGTCACCACCTACAACACAAACAATAATACCAAACTAATATAGGATAATAGACCAGATCTATTAAGAAGATCAGATCTAAGACTCCAAGACACAAACAAGAACCAGATCTACAATCAAGATCAGATCCTTTTATACCAGACTTTTAATGTGAGAACTAGACCTAGACAGCTCAGATATACAGCAGAAAACACCAGAATCAAAAACAAGACACAATAAGAGAGCCAATGGCTCTGATACCATGTAAAAAAGTATAGATCTACTCTAATAAACTGGTTATAAACATAACCAAACAAGAACAATATCAACACACAGATATAGCGACAAAATCAGGTGACAAATATATTATTTACCAACCCAAAAGTGCCCAGACCCAAACCCTAGATCTCTAAAATTATAGAGATCTGAAAATACAATACAAGGTTAGAGATCAACTGATTATCAAGATCAGTTGATCATCCAACTAAGGAAAATACAGGGAAATCTTACAAAGAACTGAATACAGAAACCCTAGACGTAATAGACAGACGAAAGGATACAATAATATGACACAAGAAAAATATCTGAGCTAAGCTCTTGAATGAGAGAGGAGACCCCTTTATATAGTGCCAGAAGAAGCTTCGAGAGAAACGAACAGACGTACACAATGTGAGCCACACGATCAAGATCACACGGATCAATCATAAACCAACGGTCATGATCAGATATAAACAAACACACGGAACTGGGCCAGAGGCCACATAAGCTGGCCCACATATAATGAAGCTGGGCTGATCATAACAGGCCTGCATAGAGAAAGCCCAACAAATGCAACAATAATAAAATTAACATTAGCCCAATACATTTGATTTACTTATTTTAACAGGAGCCCTAAGATTTCCAAGTTGGAGAACTAAGGCCTATTACAGTATTACTTAACCTGATGCAATAGGTGAAATCCCTTTTAAGGCGTGTTTAAAATCACAAGTATCTACTTATTACATCATGATACATTGATAAGTTGTATAAAATCATAACTTTATATTCATAATATGGAGTCTCATATGAATACGGAATACAATATAAAAGTATAAGACTGACCCCTTTTAAACCTTTTGGACATTTTCTCTTGAACAGTTAATTGCTGCATTTTGGAGTGCCATTGGATACGTGGGTACGCTATATATGTTGTTATAATTTCAACTCTATATTTTTATGTGTATGATCTTTTTGCATCCTTAGGTGGTTTAGATGTATCGCCTTGATACATATAAAATTAATTAGGTAAGTCGCAATAGTGGGGAGTGAGTTTGGACCAAACCTGGTGAAGTCGCAACAGGGTGGAATAGTTTCACTTTTTGCAAGTAAGTTATTTGCAGTGTCCATATGCTGAGTGCAAGATTCATTCTGCTCCATAAAACTATCAAGCCCCAAAGCAATCATTAGAAGCTAAAAGCCCCCCCCCCCCCCCCAATCCTCTCCAACTTCACTTTTTGCAGTTCTTCAAATTTGCTATCGCTACTACAACTTATCTTCAAACTCGCTCCCCCATTGCTACTTACATGGATCTACATGTACTTAGCAAAACCACCTAGAAATGAAGGTGGTATTACTCAACACCTAAAGATGCAAAAGTTCTTCTATGTAACAATATCCTTTCTAAATTTTGACATACCTTTTGTCAATATTGTAGCTCCAACAGTGAGGAGTATCCATGATATCAAAGTAAATGATAACCTGAGCAACTTACTTGTAAAACATATATGCAAAATCATTATTGAAAAGGGTGATCACAACAAAGCTTGGAAGATTTTAGGATCTTCAATAGTTGCAGCTGTCAAATATGGGGCTCTTGAGCTTATTAAAGAATGCATACTAACCTACCCAGGCATAATCTGGTATGATGGTAATAAGCGTAGGTTGTTCTCTGAAGAATATTCGTCAGATGATAGGTTTAGTTTGTTCCGTGAAGCCATTAGGCATCGCCAAGAACGAGTGTACAATCTTGTGTACCAAATGTCTAGCCATAGAGTATTTGCAGCAACACCACATGATCACCAATGCGAGAATGTACTACATATGGCTGCACACTTAGCTCCACCTCATCGACTTGATGTTGTGACAGGTGCAGCTTTGCAAATGCAGCGTGAGCTTCAATGGTTTCAGGTGATCATCTTGGCATCATTATATTATCCTATACATAAAGACGGCAACAGTTGTTTCACTTTTATTGTAACAAATACCACACTTTTTTTTTTGTGTGTAGGAAGTCCAAAAACTTGTAACACAACTTTCCTAAGAAAAAGCTTTAAACAATGATGGGAAATCACCAAGAATGGTTTTTACTGAGGAACATAAGGAGTTACATGTAGCAGGGCAACAATGGATGAAAAATACAGCATCCTCATGTACTGTGGTAGCAGCACTTATAATAACAATGGCATTTGCAGCCGTGTTCACTCTCCCAGGCGGTACTCAAAATGATGGCAAACCGATGCTCGTAAACAGTAAAACGTTTATGCTTTTCGTCATATCAGACGCAATTGCATTATTTTCTTCAACAACTTCAGTATTGATGTGTTTTGGGATTCTTACTTCCGGAATGGCAGAAGACGACTTCCTTTATGTTTTACCAAAAAGATTGACGATTGGACTTCTTTCGTTGTTCATATCATTAGCAGCAACTATGATTGCATTTAGTTCGGTTCTTGCACTCATGTTTCAAGGTGAAGTTACATGGATTGCAGCTACCCTTGTTGTAGCTACAAGTATTCCAGTGTATTTATTTGGCTTGTTGGAATTTCCTTTACTTGTGGAGCTAGTCAAGGCCACATATGGAAGAAGCATTTTTCACCGGCAGAATGCTCGAATTATTCATTAACTCTTTATCTATACTATCTATACTACTATATAATGGATTCTGGATGGGTAAGATTGTCATTTCATATTCATTTAAATGGGTAAAAATGTAATTTCATTTAGGTCTCAAGACAAATTTAATACAACTATTAAATCAACTTGTTTAATATATTAAAAGTAATTAATAATGGTATTAAAACCATTGAAGCATTTGAAAAGTTTAACATCATTTCATAAAAGATCTTAGAAAATTCATAATATAAAATGACATCAAGAAGCATTGTTATGAAATTACACAAATATTATTTAAAACTATAAGTCAAGTTTGTACTTTCTTTAAAATTTATGCTAGCACTTTGGTAAAAAATCTATAATAATAAGAAGAAGATAAAGAATAAGAATCCATATCTATGTGCATAAATATCTCTATATAAATAAACCTCATATGATTATCTTTATGATTTGCCAATAAAACAAGTCTTAAAGTTAAATGTAGAACATGTGCTTCACGCATCCACTCTCCCAACAGAGACGCGTCTGTTTAAATTCTTTAAGATGCCATCGTACGGTTATAGATCCGAATCGATGATGCCAAGCATTAATGGTAGTGTTCTTAATTTCAATCATGGGATTAGTTAATCCATACGTTATAAACCAACAGTTCTAGCAATACATGAGTATGTTCTTTTATCTCATGTTGGCCCCATAAAAAAAACTTCCAATCAAACCCTAATAAGTTCTAATTTAAGTTTGTCGATCATCTTTCATTCTACGATCGTCATTTCACCTGTGATTGTGGATAACTATTTCTAATTTGATTTTGATTCGTGGGTTTACACAAGAGTCTTTGATTGAATGAATCAAGAGTGTTTGATTGATGTTGGTTTGTCATTGTAGTGCTGCAGTCCAATTTCATCAAAAAGCGCCATAATATCTTCCAAGTATTGTTTACGTTGTTGTGCATTTCAGCTCTGAAACTTACCATAAACTATTAATTTTCCTTGACATTCCGAAGTTTAGGTCTACATGGGCACGATTCCAAGTCATTTTGTTAATGTCAACTGCTGGAGCACAATCAGATGCGTATGTATTGGAGTCTATCCCTATTCAATTTTCATGGTTTAGTCATCACTTTATGAAATGTCGTAAGTCGAACACATCATGGTAGTCAATGATTTGTCTGACGTCATTAGTAAAAAAAAAAAAAACTTACCACAATATTATTTTAGACATTATTGCTTTGTTTTTGCATTTGATTTATGAAGCATACATAAAGTAATGCATGAGGTGATCATGCATGCAGTATGCACAGCAGGAAGCCAATTCTATATGCTTTTGTTGCCTGAACATTGTTAAATGCCCCTCACACGCCCTCATCATATGAATGCTCCTAAAACTTGCATCACCACCACCGTTCCCATCCCACCACTATGTGTTTGTGTTTGTAATTGTAATTTTACAATTAATTGATGGGAAGACGACCTCCGTGTTGTGATAAATCACATGTCAAGAAAGGCCCGTGAATGGTTGAAGAAGATGTAATTAAACATATTGATTACATACATGCCAATTATATATAGCCAAACATCGTGCAGCCCCGTCACAACGCACGAGTTCCTGCTAGTATATTTTAAGAACATTAGCTGAAACCAGTGAAAGAAGTTGAACCCTAATATTCAACCAGTGAACAGATGTTAGTACGTAATGCATTTTATTATTATATTTATCGTCCCAAATAAGTTTTTGAAGTTTTTCTTAGAAATTTAACCAGTGTTATTGGTAATAATTTACCCCAAAATTAGAAGACTTGATTATTAATATCTTTTTTTTTTCTTGCAATTAACTAATAAACATATTGAAGGGATAGGGAGCCTAATCCAAGGGGAAAAGGCGTCCCTATCCCCATAAATAGAATTACCCGCGCCAGACTCTGGCATTAGCGCGCGACCAACATAACATGTGGTGCGGCGCGCGACCTCACCTGCTGATAAACAACGGTCAACACCTGATAAGCGCGTGCAGCCACGCGCGGTATCTTCCCTTATCACCTTTGGTATGAGGTACGGAAGATAACAAAGGGAAGATTCACAAGGATCTCTGACAGAGTACGCACCAAGGAAAAGACGACAGGTGGCAAGAGTGGTCCAACCAACACTGAAGAGGATGGCGACGTGACTGTTCCCATGCTTCCACAATCATCAACAGTGACAGCAGACATCCCCTACCGACGTCAGGACCATGGTCAACGACTGTAGCAAGGACAGGGGCGCCATCTGCCAATCAGGGCTCGCCACGTGTCCGCATCGAGCAACAACCATGTTGCGATATGACGTCATCCACAGTAATCTGCTTTTCCCGCCATTTTTATGGGAAGCTTGGACCTGGGCCTGGACCGGGCCCAAATAAGGATAACTTCTCATGGGCCCCTCGACTAAGCCCATGAGTTCTCCTGTAAATAAAGAGGGACACCTCCTTGCAAAAGGATCCGAAAATACTCATTGTAACCTAGCATTACTCTTGTAACTCTCTCTACTTGTTCATTAATAATATTCCGGCTAGTTACAGTGGACATAGGTCACTCCTTGACCGAACCACTTACATCTTGTGTCCTTACTCACGTAACTCTCACACGCACTCACACTCCTTATTCTCACCCGGGATTAACCAAGAGGTTTGGGTAAAGGATTACTCTTGACGAACATAAGTATTAATCCCCACGGTGATCAGTGATAACCACCGTGATACTTATTGTTTCTTCATTGGCGCCATCCAACGGTTAGAACAGCTTTCTTCTTCATCTTTTAAACCCACCCATGGCTGAACCCAACCCTAACACTTCTGTCATCAACCAAACCGGGGACGTCGATGCTCAGTCTCCGGAAAACCAAACCACACCGCACACTGTCGTCAAAAAACCCACTTCACGACTCGAGCAGCCGGATCTCGAGATCCGTGACCTAGGCTCGGACGACGACAGTGAGCCCGGTTCTAAGGAAGACCCAGACCAGTGGCTCCTCCGTCAGAAGGCCAAAAGCGCTACAATATATCAGCGCAAACTCTTGCATCAAGCCAAAAAGAAGGGTAAAGCCCTCACTTATGATACCCCGTCAGAAAAGGGGTACAAAAGGAAAGACTCGGCCACTCACGGTGATGGTCGTAGCGGGGAACTCGGCGGAGACGCCAGGGTTCGGGGCTACACGAAGTCACGTGACGAACCGGATGGCTATGAGTCGTCTAGCAGCGACTCTGACCACAACGGAAAGAAACACAGCCACCGTTCACGTCACAACATCGAGGACGATGACTTGGTCAAGACATTCAGGCCAAAAGCTTTTGCCGAAAAGTCAAAATTCGTCGCTCGCATAGCGACAGCCAAAATCCCAAGAAAAGCTAAGCTTCCTAGCAGCATTGGTAGATACGATGTCCTGCGTGACCCAGATGACCATGTGCACGACTTTGAGTGCGCAGGTATGTCGGTAGACTAGCCCGTTCAGGTTTGGTGCCATTTGTTTGCTCAGACCTTAACCGGCGCAGCCAGGGTCTGGTTCGACAACCTCCCCGCGGGGAGCGTTAAGGACTTTGACGACCTCACCGATAAATTTGGCAACCACTTCTCGCACTTGCGCAAGCACAAAAAAGACAAGGCGCATATTCTGTTATGCCGCCGATATGACCATGAATCCATCGAGGACTTTGACGACCTCCGTGAAATCTTTCAACCAGATGCACGGCTTCCAACCGCAACACCATAATAATAATAATAAACACAAAAACAATTCTGTTTGGAGCCGCATCTATGGCACCGCCGACGAGGGAAAGTATTCCCCCGCAGGCGATGCTCGCCAATTCATCAATACAAAATAGTCGCGGGACCAGCGTGGACACTCCAAGAAGAACTACGACTGGACCCCCCGGACAAAGACACCATCTCAGGTCCTGAAGACTGAACAGGTCACGTTGAAAGAAGCGAACCCTCTGGGGAAACGAAGGAACGTGGACCAGAGCAAGTTCTGTGAGTACCACAACGACTTTGGTCACCTCACAGACAACTGTTACAGCTTGAAGATGGAGATCGAGGCCGCGCTAAAGTCGGGTCAGCTTGGTCACTTGGTAAAGAACGTTCACCGCACTGGCAAAAATAACGTGGGTGACGAGAACCAAGGTGAGGGGTCGCAAAAGAAAATCCGTAACCTCAACACTCATGCTGCCACGCTCATCCCTTGTCATCATTGCAACATGACCAGGCGTGGCAAAAACACCCAGCACGGGAAGCGCACCCGCGTACAACCATTTGACGACTCATGGAAAGAGGCCGATGTCCTCATGCCAAAGGTCAGAGGCGGCGCCTCCTGCACCGCCCCACTCGTCATAACCGCAGTCTTCGGCCATTACCGCACGCGGTACATGTTCCTAGACGGCGGCAGCAGCACATATATTATGTACGAGCAGTGTTTCCAACAGCTGGATGCGGAGGACAAAGCGAAGCTCGTACCGGTCAATGAGCCAATCTCGGGTTTTATTCACGAGACCATCATGCCGCGGGGCATGCTCTCCCTGCCTGTTACGTGGTCCGACGGCACCCATGAACGCACGGAGATATGCGACTTCATGGTTTTGCCAACCACCTCCAATCATGATATACTTTTGGGTCGGGAAGGCATCGCGCGTTTTAACGCCAACGCTTCAACGGCGCACGCGATGGTCGGCTTCCCGAACCAAAACAGGCATCGCCTTCATCAGAGCCAACAAAGACTGCCACACCACTGAAACCGCCAAGCTTCCAAAAATTGTCAAGACAAATGCCCGCACAGAGCCGGAAAAATTGGTGCTCAACCCTAAATTTCCGGAGCAAACAGTGATCATTGGCCATGAAATCTCCGAGACCATACGCAGTCACTTGAAACAACTTTTAATCAACAATATGGATGTCTTCGCATGGCAACCGGCGGATATGGTCGGTGTCCCCCGCGAAATAGCAGAACACAGGCTCAATGTCTATCGCTCCGTAGAACCAATAGTGCAAAACAAGCGCAGCATGGGCTCGGAGAAAACAAAGGCCATGAACGAACAAGTCACCGAGCTGCTCAACGGGCATCCTTCGCCCTATCAAATACCAAACCTGGGTGGCTAATCCCGTCATGGTCGCCAAAGCTAATGGAGGCTGGCGCATGTGTGTCGATTACAAAGATATTAACAAGGCGTGTCCCAAAGATTGCTATCCTTTGCCAGAAATTGATCTAAAGGTGGATTCCCTCGCCCCGTATCGGTTCAAGTGTTTCCTGGACGCATACAAAGGGTACCACCAGATCCAGATGGCTAAGGAAGATGAAGACAAAACAGCGTTCCGCACAGACGCGGGCATCTTCTGTTACACCAAGATGTAACATCACACATTTTTTTATATATATATAGAACTCCCTCGTTTATTCATCCGATTCATGTTTACATTATCTTTCCCATCCATTTTATTAATTTTTTTGTTTAAATAATGACTTATAATCAATATTAGATTGGATTTTATTAAAAATTCTGATTTAAAAACGTTAAAAAAAAATGTTTGCCTGAGCCAGGATTCGAACCCGAGTCCTTGGCGGGCTAAACCTTAACCACACCACACAAACCACTACACCATTTGGTGTTTTGTGATGTTAATTAAAACCAATTAAACTTAAACCCTTTCAAGGTCCCTTAGTCAAACCTGAAAAGTCAAACGTAGTCTCTTGGTCAAGTCAAGTCAAGTTAAAGTGTTAGTAAATATGGTCTTCTAGTCAAGTCAAAGTTGTTCCTAAATTCTAGCCTAGTCAAAGTAGTCCCTAATTACAACTCCAATTTCTACACTATAAATACAATAGCCTACCATTCAACTCTTCATAACATTCAATAAAAAAAAAACATTATTATCCCATCTCCCACATACTAAAGTTTTCATCCATCATTATCTCCTCTAGCTAGTTCCGAGTTTATTCATTAGCATAACAAAGGATTTTTAATATAATGTCACCTTGATCTATAAAACCTAACGTCGTGTTTAAAATCTTCGACTAAACTAAAATATTCTGATCTAAAGCCACTTAGTTTGTACTATTTAGCAACTTTTGTTTTATATAAGAAACCAGTTTTAAAAAGAAAAATGATAAGATCTTTCCATCCTCATGAACAAAATTTAATCTCCATTGCCACCTAATTATTTTCAACTTGTTCGAACTTTTACAATTTTTGGTATTTATCACAATCATGTTTTCTCATACGCTAGATTCTAACCTTTGATCCAAACCCCACGATTTACACTGCTACATAATCTCCTTACTATAAAATAAACCCTTTATTAACTATTTTCACGTTCACTATCTTTCATAACCTTGATGATGCTTTGAGTTCTTCAACATCCTCTCAAGAACTAAATTCATATTCTTCACCTTCTGGAACATGAACTTGATCCCTATGATAATCAGACTATTGAAAACTTGATTGTTCGTTGCATCAAACTTGATTCTTAGTTATACATGGGGATTTGATTATCTACTTGAACATTTGATTATTCATGATACTTGAAAGCATGGAATATAAACTATTTGCTATAAACACACCTAGAGTCATTAATCTTGTCTAGGACAACTCTATTACAACTCGCATGCTATACTTGATGCATTTACAAACTTACTTACATGTATATATTACGAACTTGCAACTTATGTGTTAAATAAAAAACAATTGTTACACTTAATCAAACAACTGGTAGAGGATGAAGTACTTGCTCAACAGTTAGTAGAGTACCTAACAACCTGCTCAACGATTGGTAGAGGTCATCATGCCTGCTCAACAGTCGGTAGAGGTTCTAATAACCTGCTCAACGACTGTTAGAGGCTATCGCACCTGCTCAACAATCGATAGAGGTTCCTACTCACTGACTGGTAGAGGTCTTTTCCTGCTCAACAGTTGGACTCATTTTTGGATACATCATACATGTAATTTGATACAAAGATTTATTAGACTCATTGATACAAAGATTCAATCACAAGGTTATTTTGCATTACTTACATATGTGTTTAGAGTCATAGAAGGACACAAAACCCTAATGTAAGGTAAATTGGTGATTGCGGTCCGGAACGTAATCATGAATTTACAGGTACGTTAAGGTAGTGTGGAATTCTATCAAGGTTTTCGGTAGATAATCAATTATAAACTCTAGTTACCTGGTAGTTCATTTAGTCTTTCTATAGTCAATCAACTCATGCATTTCTTTCCTAACACATAAGTTTAGTGTTTTGCTAGATTCTTATTCTCCTTGCTATTTCATACGAACCTAATCCAACCCTTAAAACTCACACATATCAAACCTTTTATCCAAATTATTCGAAACAGATTATTCTATTACCTATAAATTCATGTCGTGCCTTAACCCAAATTTTCCAAACCCCAGTTGACTTAATTTCTCTAATCATCCTCAACCCTGTGTTTTTAATAAACTTCGAGATGAAGTTCCTAAAAGTAGGGGAGACTGTAACATCACACAAATTTTTTTATAAATATATATAGAACTCTCTCGTTTATTCATCCGATTCATGTTTACATTATCTTTCCCATCCATTTTATTAATTTTTTTGTTTAAATAATGACTTATAATCAATATTAAATTGGATTTTATTAAAAATTCTGATTTAAAAACGTTAAAAAAAATGTTTGCCTGAGCCAGGATTCGAACCCGAGTCCCTGGCGAGCTAAACCTTAACCACACCACACAAACCACTACACCATTTGGTGTTTTATGATGTTAATTAAAACCAATTAAACTTAAACCCTTTCAAGGTCCCTTAGTCAAACCTGAAAAGTCAAACGTAGTCTCTTAGTCAAGTCAAGTCAAAGTGTTAGTAAATATGGTCTTCTAGTCAAGTCAAAGTTGTTCCTAAATTCTAGCCTAGTCAAAGTAGTCCCTAATTACAACTCCAATTTCTACACTATAAATACAATAGCCTACCATTCAACTCTTTATAACATTCAATAAAAAAAAAACATTATTATCCCATCTCCCACATACTAAACTTTTCATTCATCATTATCTCCTCTAGCTAGTTCCGAGATTTCCAAGGCATTATTACTAAGTGTTTGCACGCTCAAGAAAACTCACGAACTCATTAAGCACCTAAGGTGAGTTTACATAGCCCTTTTTCACTATTTTGGGGTGAAACATGTTACATTTTCAATTGCAATTCAACATAAGTGTCTATGTGTTATTCTATGTTAACATTACTATGGTAAGCACAATTATTCTAGCATAATCATTAACTCCGTACAAGCCGACGGTATACAATGATAGATCTATTGAACTGACAACTCCACCCGGATACGTTACCTCCAGTATGGGTAGCGTGGGTGATTGTTATCGCAACAAAAACGAGTGAACCATATGCGTATGGGATGGACCACAATATTCTAGTCACAAGGTTTGATTATGCACACGATTTACCGGGTAGTATTGTTTTCACATATGGACTAGACTTGTCATGACACTCGAATTGTACAAATTTTATTCAACATTCAAACCTATGTAATTCTCACCAACTTTTGTTGACCCAAAATATTTTCAAACTTAACATGTTTCAGGATATAGCTTGCTTGAAGATTAGAGTTAATGCTTGAAGATGTGTATCTAGTATTTTTCATTTTGATGTACAAATTCTTTTAGAACAATTGTATGTAATTTATGTAATCAATTAATGAAATTTATTATTTACCATGAGCTACTGAACAATCGTCAATACGTGACATCCCGATGTTTCCGCCATCGGTTGGGGTGTTACAGATTGGTATCAGAGCCATGGTTATAGGGAATTAGGTTATTAGAAAAATAATCTAGTCTAAAACCATAGGATTATAACCAGTACTTGCTCCTTTTACTTGCAACTCTACTTGTTTCTATTCTCTACCTCTATCCTACTTCTTATCCCTACTTTAGTCCCTACAAGATGTTTGCTCTCCATAACTGGAACAAAATTCTCAGATCCTAACCTGAAATACCTTATAAATCTCGTCGAAGCTCTATATTCTAATAACGAACACGTACAATCTGGAAGGGTGAACGCCTGTATTCTGAGTTTTCTGTCTAGGACTGGCATTGCGCATAAATTCCAATCAGACGAGGGACTCGGATGCCTACCTGGGAATTCTTGGGATGAGTGTTCACTTATAGGCTAAAGCATGTCTTTACTATGTTATTAGAATCTAGAAGCTTTGATAAGTCAACGTTTTCGTTTATTCGTTTTAATTAATGAATAAATGATTACACTCACTTTCCTTAAAACTAAGCTCTAAAATCTCAATATTTTACAGCTTAAATCAATCCCATTTCCTAATCATATATGGATTTCACAATCACATTTCATCTTATCATCTTAGCCACATGTTTGATTATTTTCAACACCCTCCCCAAATCATATTATTTCATTTTTCAACATGTTACATATTTCTAAACTGTAACCTCATAACCTGGGTAGACCCTAGCTCAACACTAAAGTTTTCTTAATATTGTCAAAATTTTCATCACCTATAAACCATGGAAAATACATATTTTTGTTATAAGATATCCTCAAACTTAATTTCTAAATCCAAATGTTTATTCATTAGCATAACAAAGGATTTTTTATATAATGTCACCTTGATCTATAAAACCTAACGTCGTGTTTAAAATCTTCGACTAAACTAAAATATTCTGATCTAAAGCCACTTAGTTTGTACTATTTAGCAACTTTTGTTTTATATAAGAAACCAGTTTTAAAAAGAAAAATGATAAGATCTTTCCATCCTCATGAACAAAATTTAATCTCCATTGCCACCTAATTATTTTCAACTTGTTCGAACTTTTACAATTTTTGGTATTTATCACAATCATGTTTTCTCATACGCTAGATTCTAACCTTTGATCCAAACGCCACGATTTACACTGCTACATAATCTCCTTACTATAAAAAACCCTTTATTAACTATTTTCACGTTCACTATCTTTCATAACCTTGATGATGCTTTGAGTTCTTCAACATCCTCTCAAGAACTAAATTCATATTCTTCACCTTCTGGAACATGAACTTGATCCCTATGATAATCAGACTATTGAAAACTTGATTGTTCGTTGCATCAAACTTGATTCTTAGTTATACATGAGGATTTGATTATCTACTTGAACATTTGATTATTCATGATACTTGAAAGCATGGAATATAAACTATTTGCTATAAACACACCTAGAGTCATTAATCTTGTCTAGGACAACTCTATTACAACTCGCATGCTATACTTGATGCATTTACAAACTTACTTACATGTATATATTACGAACTTGCAACTTATGTGTTAAATAAAAAACAATTGTTACACTTAATCAAACAACTGGTAGAGGATGAAGTACTTGCTCAACAGTTAGTAGAGTACCTAACAACCTGCGCAACGATTGGTAGAGGTCATCATGCCTGCTCAACAGTCGGTAGAGGTTCTAATAACCTGCTCAACGACTGGTAGAGGCTATCGCACCTTTTCAACAATCGGTAGAGGTTCCTACTCACTGACTGGTAAAGGTCTTTTCCTGCTCAACAGTTGGACTCATTTTTGGATACATCATACATGTAATTTGATACAAAGATTTATTAGACTCATTGATACAAAGATTCAATCACAAGGTTATTTTGCATTACTTACATATGTGTTTAGAGTCATAGAAGGACACAAAACCCTAATGTAAGGTAAATTGGTGATTGAGGTCCGGAACGTAATCATGAATTTATAGGTACGTTAAGGTAGTGTGGAATTCTATCAAGGTTTTCGGTAGATAATCAATTATAAACTCTAGTTACCTGGTAGTTCATTTAGTCTTTCTATAGTCAATCAACTCATGCATTTCTTTCCTAACACTTAAGTTTAGTGTTTTGCTAGATTCTTATTCTCCATGCTATTTCAGACGAACCTAATCCAACCCTTAAAACTCACACATATCAAACCTTTTATCCAAATTATTCGAAACAGATTATTCTATTACCTATAAATTCATGTCGTGCCTTAACCCAAATTTCCCAAACCCCAGTTGACTTAATTTCTATAATCATCCTCAACCCTGTGTTTTTAATAAACTTCGAGACGAAGCTCCTAAAAGTAGGGGAGACTGTAACATCACACAATTTTTTTATATATATATATATAGAACCCCCTCGTTTATTCATCTGATTCATGTTTACATTATCTTTCCCGTCCATTTTATTAATTTTTTGTTTAAATAATGACTTATAATCAATATTAAATTGGATTTTATTAAAAATTCTGATATAAAAACGTTAAAAAAAATGTTTGCCTGAGCCAGGATTCGAACCCGACTCCCTGGCGGGCTAAACCTTAATCACACCACACAAACCACTACACCATTTGGTGTTTTGTGATGTTAATTAAAACCAATTAAACTTAAACCCTTTCAAGGTCCCTTAGTCAAACCTGAAAAGTCAAACGTAGTCTCTTAGTCAAGTCAAGTCAAAGTGTTAGTAAATATGGTCTTCTAGTCAAGTCAAAGTTGTTCCTAAATTCTAGCCTAGTCAATGTAGTCCCTAATTACAACTCCAATTTCTACACTATAAATACAATAGCCTACCATTCAACTCTTTATAACATTCAATAAAAAAAACATTATTATCCCATCTCCCACATACTAAAGTTTTCATCCATCATTATCTCCTCTAGCTAGTTCCGAGTTTTCTAAGGCATTATTACTAAGTGTTTGCACGCTCAAGAAAACTCACGAACTCATTAAGCACCTAAGGTGAGTTTACATAGCCCTTTTTCACTATTTGGGGTGAAACATGTTACATTTTCAATTGAAATTCAACATAAGTGTCTATGTGTTATTCTATGTTGCGTTATGTCTTAAACATTACTATGGTAAGCACAATTATTCTAGCATAATCATTAACTCCGTACAAGCCGACGGTATACAATGATAGATCTATTGGACTGACAACCCCACCCAGATACGTTACCTCCAGTATGGGTAGCGTGAGTGATTGTTATCGCAACCAAAACGAGTGAACCATATGCGTATGGGATGGACCACAATATTCTAGTCACAAGGTTTGATTATGCACACGATTTACCGGGTAGTATTGTTTTCACATATTGACTAGACTTGCCATGACACTCGAATTGTACAAATTTTGTTCAACATTCAAACCTATGTAATTCTCACCAACTTTTGTTGACCCAAAATATTTTCAAACTTAACATGTTTCAGGATATAGCTTGCTTGAAGATGTGTATCTAGTATTTTTCATTTTGATGTACAAATTCTTTTAGAACAATTGTATGTAATTTATGTAATCAATTAATGAAATTTATTATTTACCATGAGCTACTGAACAATCGTTAATACGTGACATCCCGATGTTTTTGCCATCGGTTGGGGTGTTACACAAGATGCCTTTCGGCCTGAAAAATGCGGGCGCCACATACCAACGTCTAATGGACACGGCCTTCATCAATGAAATCGGCGTACGGCTTGAAGTGTTCGTCGATGACCTGGTAATCAAGAGCAAGGAAGGAAGTGACATGATTCGGGACATCCAACAAACGTTCAATCAATTACGCAAAGTGCGCATGAAATTGAACCCGAGCAAATGTTCATTCGGGATGGAAGAGGGAAAATTTCTGGGCGTCATTGTAACGCGGGATGGTTTCCGAGCTAACCAAGAAAAAGTACAAGCCATCGAAAGAATGCCTTCCCCCGCTTCCGTCAAAGAGGTATATACACTAATGGGCCGCCTTGTCGCCCTCAATCGCTTTTTGTCCAATTACGCTTCAAAGTCGTTCCCGTTCGTGGACACTTTGAAGAACTGTCTGAAGAAGAGCAACTTCCGCTGGACTCCAGAGGCGGAATCAGCATTCCGGGCAATGAAACAATGCTTAATGAACCTTCCGTCGCTAACAGCACCACTTCCTAAAGAACCGCTCACACTCTACCTATCCGTCACGGAACGGGCAATAGGCGCGGTTCTAATGGTTGACCGCAAAGGCGTGCAAACACCAATTTACTACATCAGCCGCACGCTGTTAGACGCAGAGACAAGGTATACAATCATGGAAAAGCTGGTTCGCGCACTTGTCCATGCATCCTGAAGGCTGCGCAGGTACTTCCAAGGCCACCCGATAAACGTCCTCACAGACTATCGGATAAACGACATTCTCGCCAAACCCGAACTATCGGGCAGCCTGGCAAAATGGGCCATTGAGCTGGGGGAACATATGATCAATTACGAACCCCGGCCCGCAATTAAAGGCCAGGTCCTCGCGGACTTCGCCGCGGAGATACCTACGGACCATGTCCAAGCAGAAGAATCACCCGCACCGGTACACGATCCGTCGCAGAAATGGTCCCTATACACGGACGGGGCCTCTAATGACGCCAGCGCCGGCGCGGGATTACGCCTCATCAGCCCAGATAAGCATGAGTTCACATACGCCATCCGCCTCGACTTCAAAAGCACAAACAACGAGGCGGAATACGAAGCGTTGCTGGCAGGCCTCCGCATTGCGGAAAAAATGGGAGCCAGGCACGTGGAGGCACACGTGGACTCATTACTTGTCGCGCGACAGATCAATGGATCCTATGACGCAAAAGATGAAATCATGGCCCTATACCTGGAACAAGCCAAGCAACTCATGCGACGGTTCGACTCATGCACGGTCGAACACATCCGGCGCAGTGAAAACAAGCCAGCCGATGCGCTGAGTAAAATGGCATCCACGGTCTTTGAACATATGGCCAAAGAAGTCAGAATTGAGGTTCTTGAAAAACCATCTGTCCCACCGCGACAAGTCAATGTCATCCAAACAGGCAACGTGTCCTGGATGACCCCAATCAAAGCTTTCCTATCCTCCGGCATCCTGCCTGACGACAAGTCAGAGGCTCGGAAGATCAAGCACAAGGCTTTACAATACCAACTTGTAGACGGTACCTTGTACCACCGCTCTTACCTAGGGCCGCTGCTGCGCTGCGTAGACTCCGCAGACGCCTCCTTCTTCCTCAGGGACATACATGAAGGAACATGCGGGCTACACGCGAGCCCAAAGATGGTAGTAGAAAAGTTGATGAATGCAGGGTACTATTGGCCGGGCATGCACGTGGACGCGGTCAACGAGTTGCGCAAATGCGACAGTTGCCAGCGCCACGCTCCGAATACCTTGCGCCCCAAGAACAACCTGGTGCCCGTTACAGCAGCTTCGCCATTTCAGAAATGGGCTATCGATCTGGTCGGACCATTCCCAACGGCCCCGCGTAAAATACTTAATCGTCGCCATCGACTACTTCACTAAATGGGTCGAGGCAAAGCCTCTAGCTAAGATTGACGGCGCACATGTCAAGAAATTTATTTGGGAGTTCATCATCTGCCGATTCGGCCTACCAATGCAACTGGTAAGCGATAACGGCACGCAATTTGAGGACCAATCCCTCCAGGAATGGTTGGCTCAAATGGGTGTTAAACAAATTTTCACATCGGTCGCGCACCCGCAAGGTAACGGTCAAGTGGAACGGGCCAATCGCACAATAGTAGAAGGCATCAAAGCACGACTCGGAACCAAGAGAACCGGGTGGGTAGAAGAAATCCCTCATGTTTTATGGGCCTACCGCACCCTCACAAAAACTAGCAATGGCGAAACGCTATTAAGCCTGACATATGGTACCGAGGCGGTCATCTTCGCCGAAATAGGATGCCCATCCGCAAGAGTATTAATGGCCGAAACAAGAGACAATTACAAAGAACTCCGATTGAACCTTGACTTATTAGAAGAGCGTTGCGATCTTGCCGCAATCAAAGAAGCTAAGTACAAGACACAGCTAGAGCACTACTACAACAAGCGCGTCAAAGAGTCCGCATTCAAGATCGAGGACTATGTTTTCCGCAACAACGAGGCTTCCAATGCTGAAAAGCCCGGAAAACTAGCCCCTACTTGGGAAGGCCCATACAAGATACAAGAAATACTTGGCAAAGGCGCTTATGTGCTAGAAAGACTAGATGGCACACTATCCCGCGATCTTGGAACGCCGCGCAACTATGACGCTTTATTTGTAAAACATTTGTAAAATGGCTACACATGCCATCCTTATCAATGAAAAATGGTTTCCTATATCGGCACTTCTACTTGTCTTTTCCGCGCCAGGGTCTTCAAGACATGGACAAAACCCTCGTCGGACCAACACTGCTGACTATCAACGCCATGCAAGTCTTCAAGACGCGCCTTGAGCACGTCGGACTTGTACAAACTGGCGTACAGCACAGCGTCCTATGGTCTTCAAGACAGGTTTACTTGCCAGACCTAACTGACGCGCGAAACGTGTATGTGTAGAAAACTTGTCTTCTAGACTTGTAAAATATAAGTCGGACAAAAGAAACGCACACCACACAAAAGCGAAGTCTATGGTCTTCTAGGCAAGGCAATCACGCGCCCAACTCGGACCCTCTGGCACAAGTCGCGCCCCGCTACAGTCTTCAAGGCAAAAGTATTCACTTTCACGCCGGACTGTCTAGCCGGACGCGTGCCCTAACTTCTACTTACACACCGGGTGACGACTTGGTTAAATAAGTGCACAGAAGTTAGAGTGAGAAAGTGAACACGATATAACAAACCACAAAATTTTTCATTAACTTAAGGGAATTAAAAACCCTTTCATATTTACATAATAATTACAAGACATGCAGACGCCTACTAATCAGGAAAAGTAGAAGGACCCTCGCCAAAAGCCTTCTTGCGCATCTCCTCTTGGCGCCTTTGCTCCGCCTCCCGCGCAAGTTCATCAGATCTTTCCATGAAGTACTTGAGGGCAGCAGGAGGGTCCGCATTGCGATTACAGTCCGCAATCACTTGAAGGATGGGGAAGTCAATCTTTTCGAACTTGAGCAGCTCCGCCTCATATTCCTCTTTCAAGGGCTTCCCATAATGCTCCGCGAGGTCAAGACGCCCTTCATTCTGGGCCGCCAAGAAGCCATCCTCATAACCCTCCCCATACCCATAGGCTTGGGCGCTGGCAGCAATCGCAGCAACTTGATCGCCCAACTTGGGCTCCTGCCAAAACCACTTGAAGACCTGAGGAAAAATCAAAGTTAGCAAATCAACATAACAAATATAAGATCAGCAACAAAGAAAAGCATGAAGACTCACCCCATTCATCCCCTCAGTCATCAGCCAGCGGATGGAGTCTTGCATTTGGGCTTGGACAGCGACCGCCTGCTCTAACAGTTGCTGGGCCGCCTCACACTCTGTGGCGGCCGCAACGCGAGCTTGCTCCGTAGAGTCGAGATCTTTCTCCAAATCCTCTTTGGCATTAAGGATTTGGATCCTCTCCTGCTCCAAAAAAGAGACGCGCTCGGTGGCCTTGATGAGCTCAGCGTCTTTAGACTCAAGCTCCTTGCGCTTCTCCACGAACAGCAGAGTCCTCTCGGAGAGGGCCTTGCAACTCTCCTCCAACTTTCGGGTCTCCACCCGCCCCTCCTGCTGCGCTTCAGCCAGAATCTACTTCAAGCGCATAATTTCAGCATCGGTCTTCTTCCAAGACTCTGACCATTTGCGCCTATCCACCGCCGCCTCCTCCTCAGGCTTAAGGGCCTTAGCCTCTGCATCATAGGCGTGGCGACGGTACTTGGAAATTTCAGCTTTGAAGGCAGCCTCTTTTTCAGCAAGGCTTGCCTTCTCCGCCTCCAAGCGTTCAATATCACGTTGCACCGCCGCGTCCCGACGGCGCAACGAGTCCATCATGGATAGTTGAGTCGCCTGATTGACACATAAAGCAGCCATTAGATCAGGACGACTCAACATATCCTGGTGCGTGCGCTCATAGGGAGGCACCACCTCGCTCACAAACTCCTCCGCGACCAGGGAGTTGGAGAATAATGTATTCTCCCTGACCGCCCAGCGAGGACGCCAGATGGCGTCGCCACCAGTCCAGAAAGAACCGTCATAGGTCCCCGACGGTTCCTTGCTGCCAGCTCTCGAAGACTCGTGCCGAGCTTCGCGCGAGCCACTACCAGCACCAGCGGCCCCTGCCCCCTGGATTGCCGTCTCAAACCCATCAGTTTCATGGGCCACTCCCCGGGCTTCAACTTCGGCGCGCTCCTGCGCCTCCCGCTCCTTCAACTGGCGGGCCTTCTCCTCCAAGAACTGTTTCTCTTGAAGACGAAGACGCTCCGCCTCCGCTCGCTCCGCTGCCTCAGCCTTTTGCTTAGCTTCATTGGCAGCCACTATCTTCTCAGCCTCAGCCCTCCGAAGGGCTTCATCGGCCTCCGCCTGTTTGCGCGCCTCCTCTTGTTCCCTCCAGAGCCTTTCTTCCTCCACCCTAGCCGCCTCCGCAGATGGAGACGTAGGAGGAGGAGTAGGAACAATCTTAGGCGCAACTGAAAAGGGAAAACAAAACAGGTTAAGAGAAAGACAAGGGCAAAACACTTAGAAAAACAACGAAGAAACACTTACCAAGCGCTTTCTTCTTGATCAGCTTCTGGAACAGAGGCTGACGAGTAGGAGCAGCGCCAATGCCCACTGAAAATATCGGCGCAACCCCCTCTTGCGCCCCACCATCGGTGAAGGGAGACTTCCCCTTGCTAACATCCTCAGATGTTCCCTTAGGGGCTGGAACTGTGTCAGAAGGGGGGATAACTCCCTCATCGCTAGCAGGCGTGGTGGACACATCCTTTGATACCCCGGCGCTGCTGGCAGTGGCGCCGGTGGCACGTTTCTTCCTCTTCTGCAACTTGGAAGAGTCATCTTCGTCTTCATCCTCGGACGCGGGCCCGTCTTTTCTGCGGCGCCGACCCTTGATGACCTCTCCCACTGAAACGAAAGAATCCGAGTCAGAAAAAGGAACCTTCACTGAATACTTATGCTTCCGCGGAGCTTGTTTCCAACGTTCACGCCCCGCAAACGCCTTCACAGGTTGCACGATCTCTACTGAGGAGTCAGTAGAGTCATCCCCAAAAATACTAGTGAGCAAAGGATTGTTACTAGACTCACCAGTAGTATAGAAAGGCTGCGGTGCGCTTACGAGGTCCGGATAGTAAAACCGGCCAACGAACGCCTCTAAACAGGAAACCTGGCTCTCCGCTAGCGGCCTCCACTTGATGCCCTTCTCCTCGCGGGCAACATAGAACTGGAACTTGCTCACACCTACAGCAATAAAAAGTTAGAAACATTACAACAAAAGCTTGGAGAAAATAAGAAATTACTTACCCTCCGGAGCAATGTAGGGCTCCTTGCCCTCGCGGAGATTAAGCCGGCTCATCCCTAGAAGGAAAAAGATTCCCTCTGTCAAGTTCTTGAACTCCAACTTAGTGGCGTTGGAGGTATGGGTGATGAACCAAGGTTGATGTTTATAATCCTTGGGCACGGCCATGTCCACCACGCGTTGCCCATCCGCGATCACTTTCCAGGGCAGACGAATGGGGATTACACCCCTCTTCACGAAGAAGAACTTCTCCTTCGCCCAATGCAGAGACTTGGGGTTGTGGGTGGCCATCGGCGGCACCCTAGGGCGCGGCTTGAATGAGAACCACATCTCATCACGCGCCAAAAAGTAGAAGACGTTGAACTTCTCCACAGTTGGTTCAATGTCAAGGGCGCGGCAGGACGCCTCGAAGTGCACTAACCTCAGCATCCCGAAGGCGGTTAG
Source organism: Ambrosia trifida (assembly GCA_028751855.1). NCBI lineage: Eukaryota > Viridiplantae > Streptophyta > Magnoliopsida > Asterales > Asteraceae > Ambrosia > Ambrosia trifida. The sequence goes on along the minus strand of CM054124.1, from coordinate 63,293,058 downwards.
TTGAGTGGGCCCAACGCCATATTCCACCAGTGTGTCAATCTGGAAGCGGGTTCATGGCAGGCGAAACCCACACTTGGTAAAGTGGGCTTCATACAGGGCCAGCCGGTCACTTCCGGCGGTGAGGACAGTGTCTGCCGGAGACGGCAAGACAGGCTCCCATTCTGGCAAGATGTCATACATCTTGCAAAACTGATCGAAGGATTCCTGACTCCAAGCACAATATGTGTTGGTCATCAGTTTCCTTTCTTTTATCTTTCCCTGCTCAACAACCACCTCCTCCTCCACATCCTCCACTATCGGTTCTTTCCTAGGACCCTCGCCGGAGGGAGATTGACCCTTAGATAACTCAGACATTAGTCAAAGAGAAAATGAAAATTTATCGGAATCTGGAAAAACAACCGGAAAACTTGAAGATCAACCGGAAAACTTGAAGATCAACTGGAATCTTCAAGAAAAATCTCTGAGATCAGAAAAAACTCTGACGAAAAAGCGAAGAAAATAAGATAATACCAAGAACCAGACAAGAAAGAAGTCAAAACTTCAAAGTTTCGACAATGAATCTTCAAGATCAGGGAGATCTTTGAAGATTAAACGGAAACTTCAACAAGAACTCGCCGGAGAATAGAGAGAGAACAAGAGAATATGGAAAGCAAATGAACGTGTAACCGTTCAAGGATACATGCATGATCCTTATATACCCACTGCATTTATGGCAGTGGGACCCACACGAGAAAAGCAACCGTCACACACTTTTCAAATTGGAAGGCTAAGATGACGACACGTGTCATACGCGCCATCAAACGGCCAAGATCAACACAGGGAAACGATCCAGCCCACCACTCGCCAGATGAGTGCCACGTGTCGGCAGATGTCACCATTGTGAAAGCTGTCAAACGCGTGAACATTCACGCGTCTCACAAAAGGCACGTGCAACGCGACACGTGGCACAACCTCATCCACCAAGACAACAAGAGAGGCGCGTGGCGGCACACGCGCCTGACACCAGACGAAAATTGATCACAACACCATAATGATGTGACAACCAACAGTCAGCACAACAGACGAGGACCTAACACGTCAGAAACCATTAAAGCTTCCATCAGAAGCAACTGATCATTTGAATTCCAGGCGCATTAACTCAAATTTATGAGGGACAAATTGAATGCCAATGATTTCAAATTTATTACAACTCCAGACACGCATTCAATTCCATGGCGCAAACTTGACGTAAAATCAGGAAAGACGTTCCCCGCCCAACTCCTTCACAGGTCAAGGCGGAACACGTCTTCCTCAGCGCAAATTTGACGTAAAATCAGGAAAGACGTTCCCTGCCCAACTCCTTCACAGATCAAGGCGGAACACGCCTTCCTCAGCGCAAATTTGACGTAAAATCAGGAAAGACATTCCCTGCTCAACTCCTTCACAGGTCAAGGCGGAACACGTCTTCCTCCGCGTAGATTTGACGTAAAAGCAATAAAGACGTTCCCTGCCCAATCCCTACAAAAACTAGGGCGGGACACACCCACACAAGCAGACCAAGAGTGACCAGAAGCAGATGAGCTGTCATCCGCGACTCGATATTTTGAGTCTAGCGCTCCACCTACTCTCCACCAAAGAGCAGGAGCAGCCCTAGACTAGGGGGACTTGAAGGGATAGGGAGCCTAATCCAAGGGGAAAAGGCGTCCCTATCCCCATAAATAGAATTACCCGCGCCAGACTCTGGCATTAGCGCGCGCCAACATAACATGTTGTGCGGCGCGCGACCTCACATGCTGATAAACAACGGTCAACACCTGATAAGCGCGTGCAGCCACGCGCGGTATCTTCCCTTATCACCTTTGGTACGAGGTACAGAAGATAACAAAGGGAAGATTCACAAGGATCTCTGACAGAGTACGCACCAAGGAAAAGACGACAGGTGGCAAGAGTGGTCCAACCACCACTGAAGAGGATGGCGACGTGACAGTTCCCATGCTTCCACTATCATCAACAGTGACAGCAGACATCCCTTGCCGACGTCAGGAGCATGGTCAACGACTGTAGCAAGGACAGGGGCGCCGTCTGCCAATCAGGGCTCGCCACGTGTCCGCATCGAGCAACAACCATGCTGCGATATGACGTCATCCACAGTAATATGCTTTTCCCGCCATTTTTATGGGAAGCTTGGACCTGGGCCTGGACCGGGCCCAAATAAGGATAACTTCTCATGGGCCCCTCGACTAAGCCCATGAGTTCTCCTATAAATAAAGAGGGACACCTCCTTGCAAAAGGATCCGAAAATACTCATTGTAACCTAGCATTACTCTTGTAACTCTCTCTACTTGTTCATTAATAATATTCCGGCTAGTTATAGTGGACGTAGGTCACTCCTTGACTGAACCACTTACATCTTGTGTCCTTACTCACATAACTCTCACACGCACTCACACTCCTTATTCTCACCCGGATTTAACCAAGAGGTTTGGGTAAAGGATTACTCTTGACGAACATAAGTATTAATCCCCACGGTGATCAGTGATAACCACCGTGATACTTATTGTTTCTTCACATATAATTAAGAAAATTTATAAGATACATTTAGATAGTGGGTAAGCGGGTAACAAGCTGCGCCGTTATCCATTTTGAATCGCAAAGCTTATCTTGCTAAACACAAACCCTTGGTTCTTAGGGCTCTGCAAGTCACTGTGGGTCGACTTTCTATACTTGTTTTAGGAAACACACCGCCTCAGGGGGCCAGAGATCCAAATGTGTCAAAAGCAAATAGTAGGAACACACGTTGATTCTCTAAACAGGCTGCTTCATGCTTAGCGAACTTCTTAGCTTCTGCCCTCAAAACCATCTGCCCGGGTACAAAGTAACTGTCTCGCAAACCTACAAAGGGGGAAACCCTATAAGTTTACTTATTCCTTCCCCCCCCCCCCCCCCCTAAAACAGCAGCAGAAACTTTTCATGTCGCAAAGTAGACTACCATAACTAAAGATTAACGTAAAGATCCGTAAAGGTTGAAGAAAAAAATAGTTATGAATGGCCAACATATAAAAGCAAAACCATTCAAAACTCTACTCAAAACCTCTAGATTATGAAGAGCACTTAAAGAGAGGATGAAAGAATTGAAGAGTGGAATGAGGAACAACAGCCGAAAACTAAGAGGGTGTTTGGGATTGAGTTTGGAAATGCAAAAGTGCTTATTGGCTTATGACATTTTGAAAAAGGAGTTTAAAAAAAGTGTTTGGATTAGCTTTTCGGATGAGAAACGTCAAAAAGTAAATAAATTGTTGTTTTTTAAGTGTTTCGCTTAACTTATTGTGAATATTGGTTGTATGGGTGGTAGATTTGTAATTTTTTTTCCAAAACTCAAAAGCCAAGAGCCAGGATTTCTAACTTTTCAAAAACAGTTTTTCCACCCTTAAAAGCCAAAAGCCAAAATTCAAAACAAAAAGTGCTTTTGGGTTACACAAATAGCTTATTGACTTATTGTTTTGAAACTCAATCCCTAACATCCTCTCAAGGCTTGTCATTCCAAAGTGTTGTTTATATATGAGCCTTTTAGGTTAAATTGTGGATTTAATTAACCCCCTTATAAAAAACCATCTTTAGCACATTCAACCCTTCTGCTTCCATAAAACTTCAACTTTTAACATTCTTTTAACTTTAACTTTTAGCCTTGTAAACTAATGATAGGTATAGACATGATTTATAATACAAAACTGAAATATTTTAACTATATATAATTTTAACAATATCTAATATTTCTATATTACATTATATATATTTGAAATATTTATGATATAATCCGATTCTTAAATCTGGTTGGACCGGTGAACGAGTAAGATGTCCGGTTCAATATCCGAACCGGTCCTGAGAATATTGGTTATCACACAATCACTGACATCACTAAATCATTCTCCAACAATAAAAAAAACAACCTATCACAACATTACACTTCATCCCCAAACAAGCCACTCACCATAAACACCTTTTTTCACCGTCGCGATGTATCACATTCGTGATGCTTTTTGTCCATCACATGGGTGGCGGGGTGGTGTACACAGCCATCAAAGCCATGCTGTAACAACCCGTTTTTGTTATATAAATAAAATGTGTTGGTTCATATTTATTTGTGAATAAAACGGGTCTTTGATCAGTAAAACGAGTCAATAACACGTGAGATGGATACTCATATATTTAAAATTAGTTGACGAGCAAGTGACAGTTAGCATGATTATTAGGGATGTGAGATCTAGGCGAGTGGTTAGGATTATAAGAGACCGTTTAATAATAATATAATATATTCTATTATATTTGACTTTACTCCGTTTTTAATGAAGCTTAGGTCAAAACGTAGAGAAAAATAAGCTCGTCTTAACAATATATTCGTATTTTTATAAAACGTTATATGTTAAAAGTTATAAAAGAAAAACGAGTGAACCAACTGAATTAATTATAATAATACTTTAATATAAATCAAAACATAAGAATTCACTATCTTATATGTCACTCAAAGTATCAGAAGCAAAAGAATATATGACGTCCCATATCGAAAGTTTTAGGAAAATGCAATATCAAAGTCCCACCTCGAATTATATATATATACAAATGGTAACTTTCGTTGTGATGAGAGAATACTGTTTCGCTCAATACAATTACTTAAAGTGTGACGTATGTAACGTACAATCCTTTAAAGCACATACCCTTGATTCACATCTACCGAGGCTCTGTCTTATTCTCTCTCCTCTATCTCGCATCTCTTTCTCTACCTCTCCTACCCCTTCTGCTTCCTCCTCATGTAGGCAGTTTCTCCAACTCCGAGTAACATGGATATGGCTTTTTCCCCGTTTATGGAATAGGTGGTAGAAGACGAAGCAGTGGTGGCGTTAGGGTTTTGTCGGTGATCAACAACGGTGGTTTTGAGCTTGTGGTTCGTTGCTTTTTTGTGGTCGTGAACTACCTTTCATCTAAATCGCCATGTCACTACGAACGAATCAAAACCCTATACTTTTGCTCGGTTGTGGAAAGACTTAGGGTTTTCAGATATTTGGCGAAGGAGAGGGACGTGGTGGTAGTGGTGGTGGTTGACAAGTCGGTTTCAAGGTACTATCGTCTGCTGCGACGGTTGAGATGCTTCTTTTTAGGTCACCGTCAGATCTGGTAATAGTTGTAGATGCATGTTGTTGTTTTGCGTTGGGGATGGTTGTGGGCGACGGACCCGAGGTGCGGCGACTGTAGGCTGGATTTCTGACGACGGTGAAGCAGACGCCGGGACTAGATCGACCGTCCAGAGAGCATGATTTGGATCACAAGAAGAAATTGGTTTTCCGTCGATAAGCCCCTAACAACGACAATGGTGTTGGCAGTGGTGGGTATAATGTTGTTGGCAGTGGTGGGTACGAAGCTTGAGAGGTGGTACATGGGATGAAGCAGAGAGTTCAAAGATTGTTTAGGTGGCGGGTGACAACAGCTTTTATGTGGTAGTGGTACTGCGCTTATGATCACATCCATGTGATCCAGTGTTGTATGGTCGCCGGCCAAAAAAAAAGAATAAGAAGATGGTGAAATAGAGATAGAAAGACAACGGGAGTAACGGAGATATCTACGTTTATGGGGGGTGTGCAAAAAACAAAGAATGAGTGGTGATATTGAAAACCAGGTGCTGCTTGGTTGATGGCAGTATTTCAAATCTCTATGTTGTTTTGATTTTTATAATTCATTGTTTTTTACATAATACATAATTAATAAACCCAATATAATGCTTCAACAATTCAATAAAGTAACAAATACCAAAATACCAAAGAACGAGTGCTCTTTTAGTTTAGTATTGACTATCGAGAGAGTTTTAACCAAAGTCCCCACCAAAGCATTCAAACCAAACATTGTATGTTTACATGTAAGGATTACCAACTGTAATTAATTAATAATTGAGTTTCTAATATTTTACTTAAAAAAAACAATTATGAGACCGACCTGATTTATTGCATTTAGTATTTCATTTGCGCCAGTCAAAGAGACCTTCCGGTCGCCCCCGCCGTGGCAACGCGCGGCGGGTATAAAACTAGTTCAATTATAAAGGGAAAAATATGAGACATATGTTGAGATGCTTCTATCCCTCATCGTTGAAATAAGAGAATTGAGATTTGTAATGTCTTATGAACCAAGCAAGCAGCCATGCAGCACATTTAGATCCCACATCGACCACGATAGAAAACTCACCGTCCATTTATCTCTATATATAAGGAGCTTCAATATGTCATTTAAGTATTAGTTCTTTCAACGGGAACACCCTATTATAAAGAGGATTCCGGGCCTACGATACTCCGTTGGGTGTTATTGGTAGTCATTTTAGAGCGCGAGTAGGAGCACGAGTAGGGGAGCCTCTACACCGACTTACCGTATATAGTTTTGAGGTATGTTCTCATTTAAGTTATGTTTAGTTAATTATTATTTTTATTAGCATTATTATTAGTAGTAGTGTAGCGTTATTATTTTTAGGTGTTAGGATTATTATTAAGGGTGGGTATCGGGTAGCCTAGCCTTAGTTAGGCATGGACTGATCATCCATGCTTAAACAAGGTAGTGCTAACTAATATCTAACTGTAATAATAATTAGTTAGGTGTATTATTACCTAACCTAGGGTTGTATAATTGGATCAGGACCCTGAGATAGTACCTGGTTGTATTAGCATTGTCAACTGCTAAGGGACTGATAACGAGGTGAGTTACTTAAACTATTTTCAAAACATGATACTTGCTCATAAAATTGTTTTGGTGGTGATTGATCATGTATATGCATCGAACCATAGGTGTGGCATCCAGGGTGTTATATATATTATAATGATCATTATATTTTCCATGCGTGGACATACACGTACAGCTATATGGGTTGTGTTTACGTTGTATGTGTGAATATATAATGCTTAGGCCGGATATATGATTATGGTGACGTGCAAGGAGCTCATACTTGATCAATAAAAATTGTTTATGGGGTGTTTTACTGATGAGTCGGTTTATGTGGCTCACCAGCTGTGTGCTGACGTATTTTTATTACTCAAGCATGTATCACAGGTTGATGGTGTATGGAATGGGAGTTCCTAGCTAAGAGTTGAAATACTTTAGACGGTTCATCTTATTATAGTTAAGCTTTGTTTAGCTTGGTGGTACTTGGATCGTACTGGCTTGTAATAAATACTCAAGTTATGTAATGATATTACGTTTCCGCTTTAAGTTTGTGCCGACTGGTCACTGTAAGTGCCCCCGCCTGGGTGGGGTGTGACACGTGCATCACGAACTGCCCCATCCACCCTAATTATAACATACAATAATACGAAAAACTCTTTTCCATTTTCCTTAGGACCAATTAAAGAGAAATAAAGAAAAAAGTGCACCATCAAAGATTAACACTAAAAGCAAAAGCTAATTTAAGGTTACAATTAAATTGTGTGGTATTTCACCAAACATATTCCCACAGTCTCATTTACCATTTCCCTTCTCATTTTATTAAATTCTGATATACCATTTCAACATGCCGATTTTATCTGAATTTTGACATACGGTTTATCCCACACTCATAACTAAGTGATCTAGTGGTATGGTACGTGCCTCCATAAAAATGGTGCGGGTTCAAATTGTTGAAAGTACACGGTTACATGTTATTTAATTAAGTTTAAAGAGTTGATGTTAATATAAAACGAAGAAAAAAAATAAAGAAAGATAAGCCATTTGACGACCCTTCAGGTATTGAAAGTATCATGACAATCAAGATTCAAGACACACAACCCTTTGCAATCCATCCACTATTTTATAAACAAAAAACAAGTGTTTATGCATATGTTAACAAATGCAATCAATAAATAAAGAACGATAAGCCATTTGACGACCCTTCAGGTATTGTTCTGTTGCAGAGAACATATAAACCTACAACTGCAGATGTCCTAGCTATGGGTATCCAAGTATTTAAGTTATATTTCATAGTTGACTTGTTAATTCAAACGAAGATGAAGGTACTCTTATCTGAATCCACCATCCGTTTGGCCGCGGCGGCACCAACAATTCTTTCCAACTGAACAAAAGTACCAAGTAAAAAAAGATATAATTAATACTAAGTACATATTAATTTGTCAATTCAGGTTGTATCTATCTTGAATAAGGAAACTAATCAAACGGATCAACAGTCGCGCGATGTGTATAATACATAAAAACCTTTTGCAATATTTATATAAAAAAACAATTATTGTACAAAATAAAAAACTTGCAAATTTTTGGACAAAAAGTGTTTTGGGTGATCCCAATTTGACCCATATAGAAAAAAAAAAAAAAAGAACTATGTTTACCCGGAGAATATCAAAGCGAGTGAAGAGCACCGTGCAGTACACGCTTTGTGATTCGTCAAGCATATTAACAATCTGAAATCACACAATAATCTTTAAAATAAATATTTGACAAAGAGAGTGTTTTATTATCAAATAATGGAAAACTAGGGTTAGAATAGCATACCTCTTGGTAAAACTCTTTCCTCTCGGGAAGAGAATAAATTATCAAATTCTGAATTCCGCGAATCTGTATTCAGTAAAACATTAAGCAATGCAAAGAAAACTTCAACTTGTGTGTTTTAAAAATATGTAGTGTGTTATTTAGTTATAAAAAAAACAGGTTCAAAATAAGTGTTTGCGAAGCAGCCCAATCCGAATTGACCCATTTTGACTTCTTGGTCAACCCACCCAAGTCAACACATTTTGCCAACACTACATAAAACTGCTACATGCCACAATTTTGGTAACTCAAATTTCAATGCAGATTTATACACCATAAAAGAACAATTTAAATGATAACAAAAATCAAGGTTCAACGAGCTTAATTTACCTTGTATCTATAGTAGAACTATGCTCTCTCAGTGTACAACACGATCTTCTTTCCTCCATGAAAGAAACAAGTTCGTGAACACGATTTATCTTCTTTCTGTGTGTACCTAAAGAGTAGAAAGTATCATAAATATGTATACATTATATAACTAAGACTTTATAATAAGAGAGTAAAGAAAAGAATATCTTACTCGCCAACCTGACACATGGATGCATCTTGTGACTTCAAAAAATTCCGTACGCGAACAAACTCAAAGTAAGAACTAATATATAGCATAATCCCACCCTGCATGAAATTGGTCATTATCAGTAGAAGGTGCGATACAGGTCAACCAGTGGCGAGGCTTAGTTAGGGCGGGAGCCCCCCCCCCCCCCCGAATTTTCGTGCAGAAGTTCCGATTATACAGTATTTGTATAGAAAATTTTGTAAATATAGGGTTTCAATACCCCGAAACTAGTGACTTCTGACCCCCCGGTGATTTCCGACCCCCCGAACCTTCGGGTCAAGCTTCACCACTGAGGTCAACGTTGGGCACTTTTTGTCCAAAATCTTTAAATATTTTATATAATTTGTGTTTTCAAATATGATCACAAATGTTGAAATATTTCAAAACAGTCTAATATTTTGATTCTCATGAATTAGGATTGATGCTTTGAAAACACTTGGGAGGCGGGTTCCCATTTAAACTAACTTTTTGTGTTATACCATTTTGAAACATAACCCATATTGACCCGTTCATATGCAGATGTGTCTCCATACCTACATTTAATTGATGTATCATGATAGCTATACCTGGAAAGAATCTTTTATTTTTGGGAAGACCTACAACAACATAAAAAACGTCAAAAACGGATATTACCATGGTCCCTCGTCCGTAGGCTGGGCCCACGGGCCTTATGCAGACACATTATTAAAGAAGAAAATTGAAAAGGCAAATGAACAGTCGTACCTTTGTCTTGAAGTAATCAAAGCGCGCATCAAAAGCATCTTCGTTTGATTCAGTATCAATACGCTCGTAACTCTGTCAGTTTAAAAGTTCAAATAAACAAATAATAGTAAGAATGTGTCTTCGCCTAGTACAGTTTAAAGGATTTAGATTTACAGATATTTGTGGAAATCCATACCTGCGTCACTTGAAGCAAAACCTTTGGAAGAATACCTTTGTGTTTATGCCGCGATTTCACCTGTAAAAAACGGCGTATTTTCTTTAAAAAGAACAAAGGAAGACTTCCAACACTTGTGTACAAAAAAAAACAAAAAAAAAAAAAATCCTCACCTTTCCTTCATAGTTGTGACAGTGGTTGTTGAACAGATTGTTCATATCTGGTAAAAGAAAAATATATCAAATATATAAAACTGCATTCTGTTTAGTTAAGTGTTAAACAAGCTGTATTTTGTGAATAAATTCACACATGACTGGGCTTACAAATAAACTTTAATATAATTAACAACAAACATGACACAAAATACAGGATCTTACCTCGATCTAGATAAGATGATAAAATAATTGACTGCCGATAAAACCGAGATTGTCCATCAAGATACCTATGCATTGAGACAGTTAAGAAAAGAAGCTGAAAAGAAACTTAAAATCCAATATTTTGTTTTTTTTTTCATAACAGATCAAAATTTTCATTCCATGACTGAGAAAATTAAATCAATATAGCGGGCAGGTGGGCAACAAGCTGCGCCGCCACCCCTTTCTGAATCGCAAACCCTAATCTACTAAAAACGTAACCCTGCGCATTATATCAGAGTTGGATAGTATATCAATATTTAAGCTATTAGAGTTGGATAGCATATACACGATAAGATATATTTCTCTAAAAGAAGAGGCAAAAACACAGGACAGAGAATAGAGATATACCATGGTCTTATGCGCATTATATCAGTTCCATGTTGCTTTGATGGTATACGATTCAAGTGCTCAACAGCGGTACTCAGAAAGGACCAATTCTGTCAAGTGATTTCGACTATTTTAATACAGAAATAACAATAAATTATACAGTAATAATCTTTTTTCGACAGTTTACCTGCATTGATATTACATCTGCATGGTCAATAATCAGCACCTATTCACAACAATTCCTTATATTAGTAGCTTAGCAGGTAATAAGCAAGAAACAAATGCGCTTATAAACGCATTAATATAAACGCTTTAACTGCAATATGAATTACCTCAATAGAGGACAAATAATTCACATCTTTTTCCTTTTCTACTTCAGCTTCCTCAATTTTCTAGAATAAAAACAGATAAAAATATTAACAGTGATAGAACTTACCGAAAACAATATAAATACGATATATATATATAATAGCTTTCATATACCCACATGAATCAAATTGAGAGGAGAAGCAACAATCATGTCGGACGTATAAAAATCACTGTACAACTTTACGGTCTTCCTACAAAATACATAGAACAAACAAAGATTAAAGCGTTGGTTAATAAGAACATGAGAACTATCAAAAACACTATAAGAACATAATATTTACTCAAAATATAGATACAAATAAGGTATATATATGATTTAACTAAAATGCACAACCTTTTTAGCTACATGTATAACAATTTTAAGCACAAAACCATCATGTGTACAAAAAGTGCGCTTTTCTCGCTTTTTTTTCTTGCGCTTTTCGTACACTGCTCGCCTAGGGTTACATAAGGCGCACAGATTTGCGCCTAGGTGCGCTTTGAGCTTAAGCGCGCCTCAAGCGCGCTTTTTAAAACATAGCTCATGACACAAGCATAAACCTCATGTAAATGTAAAATTTACTTTTGAGTATGAAATATGAATATTTACTTGGTAAACTTGATGCCGATCATGAAATCATCATCGTCATTCCCTCGAAAAAGTGCTTGGTGGTCTAATGGCTTTGACTTTTTCCATGACTTGGATCTAACAGGCCCTCCATTGAGAAAATTATCAATGAATCGACCAACGTGGTCAACGTTAACCTGTTGAAACATTCGGTTTATTTTCTTCTAAATTTTGTAAAAAAAAAACTCTTTAAACTTACTTTATGCCCTTCAGGGGTCAGCCTATTAATTACTCGGTATGCAATGCTTCTTATCGGCAATATGATCAAAACCTGAAATTGATTACGATAATGATTACCCAAAAACAATCCAGTAGCAAAAATATCATACCAAATTTTTTAAAACTTTGACGCAACATAACTAATATAATTTAACCTTCGGACGAGTAAATCCTTGGTCAAGAAACATCTCACTGTCCAAAAGCTCCTCGCCTTTTGACAACATTTTGTCATTCTTTGTTACAAGGTCTCTTGTTTTAAATATGTGATTTAGCTGTTACAAGAAAACTGATGTTTGTGAGCTTATGGTAATTTAACAAAAGAATTTCGAAATGTACACATCGAGTGTAACAAGTAGCCATCCATAATATTTGAGTCTTCTTCCCTTCCTTTACGATAAAACGGCTTTTTGTTGTGATGTAATATGTCCTGATAACTGTTGCCTATTCAAATAAGTAGATGAATCAGTATATTAACCGAAAAATACAAACGCCAATTATCATTCACTTACAAAGAGAGAAAAATGCTCTCTGTGTTGATGAATGAAGATCCTGTCCTCCAGATGCCTAGTAAGTATTCAACCAATGATCATATAACTTCATATTTAGACCATATGGAGACTTCGCGTAGGAATCCTGCAAATCATTGTAAAATTTAAAATAATAATAATAATAATTACAAATTCATTAAAACTTCAAAATGTTGCATAATGGTTAAAAAAATACCTCTAAATTCAGCTCTCTAGTTGCCTCCCACTTGCAGTTAGCTGCTTTAAACCGCCATTTATATATCCCTTTTTTTTGTTGAAAGTTTTACCTCTTCTTTTGATAATTTGTAGTCCAAGTGAGTAGCGAATGAACTGCATGAAGATCGTAAAAAAAACACGTAATTTTATTTTGCAACCAACTACTCTTGCAGAAGTGTTAATGCAACACAAAGGCTTTTTCATTTCATGACTGTCAAATTACATTAAAACAGGCAGACTGGTAACAAGAAACACTAAAATATCAAAGTACCTTGAGCTTTCTGATTCTTTTTCAATAGAGTTACCATGGCTGTGTTCTTCCATGGCTGCCAAGCTAGCTCCTTGTACATCATTTGCATCTAAAGCGTCACTTTCAGATTCGTTTTCAGACACTATTTATCAAAAAGAAAACATAAAAAAAATTACAAAGGAAGTTGGATAACTTAAGAGTTACAAAAAGGGAATGGTTCTTTTAATAAGTAAACATTAGGTGCTTCTTACTATCCTCATCTTCATCCGAGTCACTTTTACCCTCTTCGACGCGATGTCTACACATAGTACACACGACACACAACTATCAAAACTTAAATTTTATAACCAAAATCATTTAAATTCAAATGATTAGCACATTGTAAGTCATATGAACAATTTAAAAGCAAAAACAAGTGTCCACAAAAAAATATATATATATATATATATTTTTCGTAGAAACACACTACCTCATCTTGTAAGCATTAGCAATTGATTTACTAGTTAACCCAAAGTGTCTTTAACAAAGTATCATACATTGTTGGTTCCTTGTAAACAACCATCTCTTCTTGTTCATCTTCTGCAGCCACATTCTCGAGTTCCTCGAATGCATTGCCTGCAACTCATAAGCAATCAACTCCAACTTAATCAAAGATGGCAAACCAAGCCCGACTGACAAATCCAAACCCGAAAAATTCGGAACGGGTACTTTGGTACTGGCCCGGGTATAGGATTAGTTTTAAAAACTTTTGCAGGCATTGGCGGATCTTCATAGCCCACCTAGCTTTTTCACTTCGTAGCGTAAATTTTACCGAAATTTTTCACAATTTTTTATATGTATTGAGTCTAGCCCTACCAAGTTTTTCGTTCAAAATCCATCATTGTTTGCAGGTAAGGGACTGGTCTTGTATTAGGTGACATCCAACCAGCTTACCTAGACCATACCCATAAACATTTACTTTCCACTTTTTATTCATTTTTGTCCTTTGTAATGAAATAATTTACTAATTCACTAACTTTTTTCAATTTTGTTGTGTAGCTAAATTATAGAAAAAACAAAATAAAAATAGTACAAATTAAATTATTTAAGTATCCCAACCTGACAGATAAAGGTGAACATATAGGTTCTTTTTATAAACCGGTTTTGGTTGCATTTCGGTTCATGTACGCATTTTTATAATATCATATAAACTTTATAAAGTTGAACTTTTATTAACTTTATATTCTTTTAAACAAGAAAACAAAATTTTAATACAAAGAAACTATAATTCTATTTGTGTTTATGACAAAAATCGTTTTTTTTAACCGCTTTCGGTTTTTTCCCAATTCCAACGGGTTTTGATTTCGGTCCTGGTTCTCGGTTTGGAAGTTTTTGGTATCAGTTTCGGTTTCGGTTTGGGTCGGTTTTAATGTTCATCTGCCAGGGTTAATGATCAGAGTACCAACGCCCGGGCCCATTATCATCCCTAAACTAATTATTAATTCCTCTAAATACAATATAATAATAATAATAATAAAAATAAAAATAATAATAATAATAATAATAATAATAATAATAATAATAATAATAATAATAATAATAATAATAATAATAATAATAAAGGTAGTTAATTTTGAGTTGCGTGAATCACTTTGATCATCCCTAACCGCTTTGTCTTCACTGTGATGATTTTTTTTTATGCGTTTATTCATAACCCTCTTTGCAACTTGATTAGTTCTTGAACGGCTGTATGCTATATAACATAAATTCAAATTAATTATTAAATCAAATCAAGCTATAACTAACTAAAAATATATAAAAAAAAAAGAATAAATAAATAGTGAGTGATTTTATGTTTTATAAGTGTTACCTCGTTTATTTACAGACTTGTGTTTAGCCATAACTGAAGATTTCTGCAAAAATATATAAATAAATAAAACGTTACGTTTGTTTAAAAATAAAAAAGTTTAACCACCTAACTCAATAAGTTGTTGTGTAAACAAAAACAGTTTCAGTTTTGGCTTTTTGATATGGGTTGAAAGTTGTGTGTAAACTAAAAAGTTTAATAATGACCTAAACTAAAAGGTTTAATAACAACCTAAGTCAATAACGACAAATAAGTCCCAAATCTTGGCTTTTTGTTTTGCCTTTTGACTTTTGGAATAAAAATTATGAATCTACCACCCATACAACTAACCTTGACAATAAGTTAAACGAAACACTTTAAAAAAAAAATTATTAACTTATTGGTTAATCCCATCACAAATGCTGATCCAAACACTTTTTTACGTCATAAGTTAATAAGCACTTCCAATCAAAAGCACTTACTTAGAACCGATAATGATGAGGAATCAACAACACAGAAGAGGATAATGGACAGAATTACAAGACGAACAATAAACATAAGGAATTTACCAGGAATGCGGGCGAATAGAGTGCTTCATGATCATGGATGTGCGACGGCCGAATTAATTAAATAGTTATTAGTTTTGGCTGATAGGCTAATGACACGGGCCGATTATGGTTTTTGTTGGGGGGTTTTATTGGGTTAAGTTTAGAACAAAATATAGGGGTAACTTTGTAAAATAGTAACCAACTTTCAAAAGTGTTTCAATAAGGTCACTCAACATTTTTTTTTCTCAATTAGGTCACTCAACATTCACTTAGTATGTAAATTAGAGGTTTTTTCATCTATTTTGTAGGTAACTATGGTAATGTGGCTTTTTGTTTATTTTTTTCCTATCTATTAATGCCGACGTTAAGTGATGATGTGGATTTATCATATTTTTTTTAATTTTTTAATATAATTAACATGTTATTTTCTTTTTTTAATACATTTACATATATTTAAAATCCTGACCCCAACATCTTCTCCTCCATGTCATTCTTGACACATACAAAATTTTACAAGACTCAATTTGAATGTTAGTCATTTAATTGGGCCAAAAAAAGGATGAGTGACCTAATTGGAACACTTTTGAAACTTGGTTACTATTTTATGAAATATTCCCCAAAATATAATCTAAACTTATAAAACTCTAAATTAATTTTATAAATCTGATCTGATTTTTTTATAAACCTGTTTAATTTAATAAATAATTAAAATAATATATTTATATAAATAAAATATGAATTGAAAATAGGTTGCTTTTATTTTAATAAAGTTTTGTATTTGAAAATAAAGATAAGAATAAAATAAAAATGGATTAATATTAGAAAATAAATATACGTGGGAAAGATTCGTGATCTTACAGCGTTTGTTGAAAGATCCTCCTAAGTGTAGTACGTGTAGTTTTTAGAAACCAGCAGGTTTTCCAGTTCCTGCATGGGTGATTCATCATGTTTCTTTCCAGCATTAATATTCTGAATAGCATTGTGTATGTCTTTCAAAACATACATGCACTCCAGGTACTGTCTCTTTATGGTTTTCCAGATTTTATACGCCTCCATGTCCTGCGCTAACACCTTCTTCGCCAATAAATGTTGGGAAAAAGTCTTATCGTATACGCATGGCCTTCTATATACTCAGCAAAACCGTTATGTTTGACATTCCTCGTCTATCCTCCAAGAGTAACGTTTCCCGTCATAAAACCCGAGCACTTGATAAGGGCAACCAAAATTTTGGTTGTCTGTTCTCCTCCGGGTGGCTATACTCTTGTGCTCGCCGCTGCAGTTGCATTCTAGCCAAACCTTCACGTCCAAATCATTAACGTTTTTAGATCATCAGGTCACAATGACGTAACCGTTATCTTTTCCCTTTTTTAAACCCACGTAAGGTGGATGTGTGGGCACACAAGGTTAGACCGGATAAGGAATGAGGCTTTTAGGGTAAGGTTAGGAGTGGCTAGTATATCTGATAAGATTAAGGAGGGAAGATTGAGATGGTTTGGACATGTGAAAAGGCGTCAGTGGACAGCACCGGTTAGAGCATGGTTAGAGCAGTGGAAACCCTCACGGTGGAGGGTAAAGGAAGTAGAGGCAGGCCCAAAGTGACTTGGGATGAGCTGCTTAGACGAGATTTGCTTGAGTTGCACCTCTATGAGGACATGATCTGTGATATAGTTTTATTTTAGTGCGTATTCTCCTCCACTGTATGTTGAATTGACATGTGATTGCATATTCGTACGTAGGTGTGTCGTTCTGTTATAATGTCAAGGTGCTTAGATATATTATTTACTTTCCCTCAACTTCCTTTGTTTGTATGTGTACCGGTAGTTTCTTGCTATATAGTTTATTGTCGTTCAGTCTGTCTTTTGTTTTGGAGTTGGGGTCTCTTTGGAAGCAGCCTCTCTATCCCTATGGATAGAAGAAAGGTTTGCCTACATCCTACCCTCCCTAGACCCTAACAGTAGCTTGCTATCTAAGGGATTTACTGGGTACGGTTGTTGTTGTTGTTGTTGTTGTTGTTGTTGTTGTTGTTGTTGTTGTTGTTGTTGTTGTTGTTGTTGTTGTTGTTGTTGTTGTTGTTGTTGTTGTAACCAACCTTTTCAAGACATAAATCCTGGTTAGTGTCATAAGAAATGGGCGGGTTACGTGGTTGCTCTTCTGAAACTTGTGAGTCGAGTGGTTGCTCTACTGAAACTTAGGGATTGTGCGGTTACTCATACGAAGAGTATTGTGGTACGCATGTATATTCAGCACCGTGTTTGTAGTACTGACTATTTTCCGCTACCACGGTTCAACATCCGGTTCGTAGCAAGGCTCGTTCAGGTTTGGCAGCAATGGTTCTTTGTAACCAGATACAATATCTTCCTCTTGAGGATCATTTCATCTTCTTTCGTAAGAATCAGGAATACATGTCTCGTAAGAATCGGGAGCTTATGCGTCTGATCCATCGAAATTATTATACCACCATGACATTATTGAGAAGAATAAAGAACACACGAATGAAAGAAAATGCAGCTAAGGAAATGATCGTTTGCGAATTTGTGGAAGATAAAAACATATCCTGGTGGGAACTCATATAGTAGACTCGAGCTAGTTTAATTTATGAGACGCCTGTTCCGACCTCTCACTACTATGTATGCCACCTCTTCACCCTATGGGACGCATGTATCGACCTTCATCAAATTTTTCTATAAATACCCAGTTAAATCTTTATTATTTCACCTTAAATCTCACAGTTTCTTCTCTTAAAAGTTAAAACCATTGCTTGCAGCTCTGGTCAACCATGTTGACTTCTTTTGATACTCTGGCCACTTAAGTAGGCTTTCCGAAAACTCCTAACTCCGATATGATCCTTAGACCTTCCCATGTGTTCTAAAACCATTCTTGAGTTCCAATTTTATCGTTTGACTGACTCCACAGGTACAACCGTTCCATATTTTTCCAATTAGATAATGCTAACTTGAAACTTTTGAATAGCTTGTTAATTACATTACATGCATTGAACTTATTTTAAGCACAAAGATTGTAGTTTCTTCATTTTTGTTATTAACAAATACCATGTATTTTTGCGTAGGAATTCAAAAAATTTATAGAACCTTCCGGTGTAGAAGATTTAAACGTACGTAAATGATTAAACACCAAGAATGGTGTTCGATGATTCCCATAATGAATTACTTAAAGAAGGGCAACAATGGATGAAGGATACGACATCTTCATGTACCGTGGTAGCAACAGTCATAGTAATGATGGCATTTGCAGCTATATTCGTTGTGCCTTGTGGAAATCAAGAAGATGGCAAACCGTTATACCTTAACTATAAGACGTTTATGCTTTTCTTCATGTACTAGGGCTGAACCGAACAGAAACCGGTTTGGTTCTTAGAAAAAAACCAATCTGTGCTCGTCTATAAACTTCTCGGGTTGGGATGTCTTACGTGAAATATTTTTAACTAACCTAACTTCCATTTTCACTTTCTGATGTCACCGATATAAATTTATGGTTCACTTAATTAGCAGTTGTATTGCATTGCTTTTGTCATGTGGAAAAACTTATGGGTATGTTTCTTTGTAGGTTGATTACATATGAGCCATTCTAACCTCCTCTTAATGTGATTTCTTCTCCTCGGCAATCTTTCCAGATTTTGCACTTTCAACATATTGAGTAGGACTATTAGTATAATAATAGTTACTAATGAGTCAAACTGCTACTTCATTTTTTTACTAGCATGTATTTCAAATTGCATATGGTATATGGAACGTAACATGCTATCATGTCTCCTAGTATCCTTTAAAAAATTACCCCACTGCTAGGCACAGGTGCTGACACACACACACACACAAACATACACCTTACATATTGGTTCTTTTAATCGTTTTAAGGTTTGAATTACATTTCCGCCATGTGTTGTCGACTCCGCCGCAACGCGCGGGTTCCTTGCTAGTACTTTATAGAGATTAAAGCATAATAAATATGCAAAAAGAAGGATAATTACACATGTAAAACATGTGTAATTTTCGGCACATCACCTGCTCAATCTAAAACGTACCAACTAGGACGTCGGGGATAGGCCTAGGTGGTGGTGAAAAATATGACCGTTGGGTCATTAACGGATGTTTTAAAAAAACTTTTTTCAAATTATAAAAACAACCCATTTCTTCATATTTGTTTTTACAAAAACTCTCTTTACCTTACCCCAAATATCTCTAACTTTTTATAAAAACAATCCATAATTCTCTCTCTCTCTCTCAAAAAAAAAAAAAAAAAAAAAAAAAAAAAAAAAGCAATGTCTTATTTACCTTTGGTTGATCCGTCATCTTTGTCGAGCAAGGAAAACCAACTTTTTATAAGCGCGGTTTGACAAGCGGCACAAATCATTGTGGAGGAGGAAGAGGATGAAGTCACGTCAAAACCACGAAAACTAGGCAAGCGACCATAAACAGAGACCAGAAAGGTTAGTTTATATTTCTTTTAGAATTTATAGTGCCACTATATTTATTTTTTTACTTTACGATACGATGCTAGAGGCAAAATGGGTTCACCACCTTACAAAATTGCACAGCGACATTGCGACAACTGGCTTATGGGACGTCATCCGATTCGTGGGACGAGTATATAAGGACGTCCAAAAGAACTGCTGGTTGTTATAAATTTTAGTGATAATTATTTTATTATAAAATCAGGTCAAAGTTTAATATTTCATTGTTTAATTTCTAACTAGTGTTGTAGGTTCCCGCGCTTTGCTGTAGGGGGCGTCTTTTTCGTTGAGAGTTTCATGGGTGATGACGTAGGTAGCTTAAAGCAAAATAAGTTAATAACATTACATATGGATCAAGTGGGTGCCACTTAAATGCAATATTTTTATGTGGCGTCTTTTTATGGATCGCCTACCGACGAAGAAGGCTTTGATAAGGAGAAACATTCACGTGACTAATCCGTTGTGTGAATGGTGTGACATTGAGGAAGAATCAGCAGAACATTTTTTTACGGGTTGTGGTTTTTCGGCCGAGGTTTGGTATGATATTTCTAGATGGTGTCGTATTCCGGATATATTTGCTTTTCATATTAAAGACTTGGTGATGATGCACGAATTGTGTGGAATGAGGGGTACAAAGAAGGAAGTGCTTAAAGGGGTCATCATTATCGCTTGTTGGGTCATGTGGAAAGCTAGAAATGACAAGGTTTTTTCCAACTTGGACTCGAAGGTAGTGAAGATAGTGACGGACATCAAGACTTTGGCTTTTCTTTGGTATAAGCATAAATTCAAAGACGGTAGAGTGAATTGGGATAGATGGACTAATTTTGATTTGATGTAATCGTTTTTAAATGTTTTGGTTTTTGGCTTGTTATCTCCACCTTGGGGATAGCTTGCTTTTTGGGTTAATGAAATTTTCTCTTTAAAAAAAAAAAAAAATTCCATAACCCAGCAAGCGCCACGTCACCATTGTGTGCACTATCCAGAATGTATAGCACCCAGTCTAAGTGGGAAGAAGCATTGTCGCGTAGGCACAACATCAGTATGGAAGTCACTTACCATGTTTTGTGTACACCCAGTGGTAAGTAATTACTTTTAAAATTTTTAGTAGAGTAAAATATTAAAACCGTGGGTTGGCCTAATATGCTCTAACTCAAATTTTTAAAAATTGCTTGAATAGTCCATGCCTTTTGAGAAAATAGGCCAAAACAGTTCAAGGACTTAACCCAGTTAAGTTTTTGACGTTAAGTAAGGGGCAATTTGATCAACTCATGTATAAATTCATCTTCTTCTCTAATCAGACCCACCACCCACCACCATCTTCACCTCTCACCACCACCATCACTACTCACCATCTCCTTCACCTTTCATCACCACTACCCACCATTCGTCCATCTTTTCGGGCATATTATGTAACAACCCGGTCTTAGGGGCCAGAATTTTTCACGCAATATATTTAATATATGATTATTAAATGAACAAAAAAGTATAATAAACCATATGCTTTAATACGAAACTAAAAACCAAACTATTACATATAAATAAATCTTAGCGGATACGTTTTTGAGACAACACCGATACACAATACGAACCCAAACCCGCACCCGATTGAGTTTGATTAATCATCAAGGGAGGACACTTGTCCTCCCCTAATGTTTCCACCTCATCTAAAACCAATTGATGGTTTTTACAAAACCATCAAAACTTTTATCTTATAAAAACCCAAACCATTTCCCTTATACCCATAATATACTCACACACACTTAATAATAATACAGAGAGAGAGGGAGTAGGAAGGAGGCAGAAGACCTCCGGCCACCGCCGGTGGCGGAGCTCGGCGGATCCACCTCGATCCCAAACACAAACACCACCACACCTACTATCTCTCTCCTCTCGCATATATACCCTCACACGCAAGCAAAAGAACAGAAAAGAGAGAGAGAGAGAGAGAGAGAGAGAGAGAGAGAGAGAGAGAAAGAGAAAGAAGAGATCGAAGGAGAGAACGAGAGAGAAAGATGCAGAGGAAAGGAATCCACTGGTCACGGCGTCTGGCCGTCCGGTTCTGCTGATAAGGAAGACGAAGATAGTGATGGTGGTTGCTAGCTTGAGTTCCAATCAGACCAGATCTAGTCACGAAGGTAAAACCCCTTTCTGGTACAATATTATGTTGTTGAGGAGGATGAAGGTGGTTGTTGAGGTGACATGGACGACGACTGTGTTGTTGTCCGGTGATGATTTTTGTGGAAAGGATGGGTAGTGATTGTAACGCCCAGCGTTTCTCGAATAATATAATAATAATAGTATTTTATTCATAAGTCGACGCGTTAATTCGTTAACAATAATATCTCATTAACTAAGAAATACATACTATTTCATTAACAAATTTAATTATCTAAATTCGCCAAATAACGCGTTTGTAAATAATAACACACTGGTAAACCGACCTGTACCCTTGTAAATCTAATAAACATAAATATATTGTATAAATAGATACATTCCAAATGCCCATTTAAATCGGTCTATATATAAATGAATTTTATCAAAAATTACTATCTTAGTAGTTAATCAAGTTACGTAATTAAACGAGTGTCGGGACATTTGACGGGTTCGTATACGCGGTACCCTTCCACTTAACCTATTATCCTAACTATTTAAACACATCTTATTCTTCACCTCCACCACTCCTTCTTCCTCCTCAAAACCCTAACCACCATAAACATCTCCCTTTTCCTCCTTATATAGGTGGCGGCAGCCACCAAGAGCCGCACAGCAGACCACCACTCCGCCAACCACCCTCATTCCCTTCCAAACCTCTAAGCTTCCCTCATTCCCTCTCTTTGGTCCGATTATCAGATCTGGGTTTCGAACGAATCCCTCCGACATTAACCACGAACAACAACCACCTACAACTAACAACCCCTCGTCGTGGAGATGCAGCGCCGCTGCCAACAGCAGCAGAAAGCTTTTGTTTTGACCCATGGAGCAACAACTGGAAGAACCGTCTTCCTTCTTGGCCCGATGTGCAGGTTTCTGGTCACGTATATCGAGGTATATCTCCTAGTCTTGTACCGATTTTACCCCCCCTTCATCTCCTTATCCTGTTTCCGGTTGGTTTCGATGGTTTTAGTGGTGGATTCGTTATAGTGCAGCGACGGAATTGGTGGATCTGATGCTGATGGTTGTGACCTGTGGTGGTTGAGGCGGGTTCGGGTCCGTGACAGGAAAAGGTGAGGTCGGAGACGAGCACTACGGCCGGAGACCGGCTATGGTGGCCAGAAGATATTAGGATGACGTTGGGTTGAGCCTTATTTCCTGCTCGTTTTCTTCGAGCCACGGTCAAACATGAGTTGACCAGGTCAAACCTGGTCAACGACAGTCAAAATGGTCAGCTGGTCAGGGCGGGTTATGAAGCATGTACGCGAGGATTCACGGGTAGTTTGGGAAGGTATAACGCGCGCCTTATCTTGATTTGTTCTTTTTGCGCTACATTGTATTAACTTATATAAATATAATTGTATTCTAAAGACAAAACATTAACAACGCATACGCTTGTAACGAACCGACTTATGTGTATAAAATGGCTAATGTAACGATGAGGCGATAAAATGGTTAAATGTATAAATAGATATACTTATGAACATGTTCACGACACTAACTATTAAATTGTTTGAAACATACATACGAAAATATCCAAGCACAACATTAAGTGAGTCGTATAGTATCTAGAGTTTCTAAAGCGTTGATAAATTTGAGTGACATGTTTTGAAAACGGACTATATATATGTATATTACTTGTTAAAAACATATAGTTCTCGTTTATTACAATCTTGATAACTTGAACCTTTTGTCGCATTTAAAGACTATAAATTGTATTGGTTTTTGTTTGGTCTATTGTTGTTTTGGGATAAAATAGACGACTTGCGTTGTCTGGTTTCTTACAAAAACAGAGGAAACTCTGCCCAAATTTTTATAAAATATAAGAAACGTATCGGATGGTCAAATCTATTATTTCGTACAAAAGAAGCTATGCTTTACAAATAAACGCTATTCAAACCTTATTTTGTCATGATATAAAAGCGTACATAAATAAATATAATACATATATTGTCCGGTCTTCAAACAAACTAAAAACGCGAATCAAGTTACACATGTTATTTTTCAATATCTTAAATATTCCTTTCTAATTAGTTTCAAGCAGTGAATCTGAACATTATATATAACTATACATACGCGCATACTTTCAAGAAATCAAAACCAAATCCTATCGGTTCGTTAAGTTATAAATACTTTAAGGCGAGTATTGTTTACAATACGAGTCTAGGTAGTTGAATCAACTATCTTTACAACCAAGAAATGAAACAAGCGTATTTGCATTAGAATTTAAGGCATCGTTTATTTGTAATAAGACACAAGAGTTCAATTTATCCAAGTTCAGATTTGTTGCTACTTGCTAGTACTTGCACGGTGAATTTCAGGTGAGTTTACGTAACCATGTTTATGCAATTCTTTATACTTGCAACATTATACATAAGCAATTCTACATACATGTCTAGTTGTAAACTTTAATGCCTCATGGTTTAGACAACCACAACAGTTTCAACAAGTTTCAACAATACATAATCATTAGCTATGGCCAAGCCGGCGATACTCAATAATAGATCTATTGGATTGACAATCCCACCTAGATTCGTTGACCATCTTTTATGGGGAGCGCGGGTGATTGTTATCGTTCCAACATTTTATTAAGGTGAACCGTGGATGACGGGATGGACCTAAACTAGTCGGAGGTTTGATTATGTCGATTCAACATTTCATGTTTATTCATGTAGACTTAAACTTACGATAGACATATGAATTGCTAAACTTTTATTCTTAAACTTAATTGCTTGACATGGCTTATGTATTCTCACCAACTTCTAGTTGACCCCCCCCATTTTTCCAAACTGAACAGGAAATAACGATGCTTGAAGTCTAGAGCTAGCATGAGAAGATATTTGAAGATTTAAGTTTCATTTGTTTGTTTGATGTATTAGACCTTAATGTAACTCAATATTGTAATGTATTAAAGGATTATTTAAACATATGTATTACCATGAGCTACTGAACAATCATTCATACGTGACACCTCGATGTTTCCGCCATCGGTTGGGGTGTTACAGTGGTGGTCATGGTTGTGGGTTCTGTGGTGGTTACAGGTGGCAGTGGTTTAGGGATTCCGATTAGGGGCTTAAGGTGGTGATGGCTGGATCAGTGGTGGTTGATATGGTGGCGGCCAGATTATGATAGAAACTGTGGAAGAGATGACAAGTTGAGAACCTGAGTCAACTCAGTTGACTCGGTCAACACAGGTCAACGGAAGTCAACACTGGTCAACTTACCTGTCAACATAGTCAAACCGAAGGCGTGTCGAGAGGTATAAAGCAAGAACCCGAACCTTCTTAGTAGTTAGTATATTAAACAGTAAGCGGACTAACACGTGTGGGACTTGACTAATATATCGACTCGACCGAAACGAACTTATAAATATATAAATACATATTGAACTAGAAAGTGAACAAAGATATCGTTTGATACTAATATTAGTATATTCGATAGCAAGATGGATAATATATATAGTTTTGACGGACCATTTGGAACTTCTTGAACATAACTATGATATTTACATGGATTGGAACATCGGACAATAGGAGTGACAACGTAACATATACACAAATATAAGTAGTAATTATGACCTCCTTGAAGTAAAGTATAAGTAGGACTATTGGAACTTAATAGGCGACATTAATAATGGAACAAACGAGGCAATAGGGACTTTAGATGACTATACGTGTATGATTAGAAAAAAGGCTCTATTGATCAAATGTTAGAATGAATAAAACCATGACAATTAAATAACCTAAGCGTGCCAACACGTGTAACCGTCATGTTGGTTACACGCACTAATATATATGAACTTGGATAGGATCTTGACAGTGACTGATAAATGGATCTTGACTTGGGATACTAGGTGACCGTGTGAATCGCTACTAAGGTGAGTTCGTGTACTTCCCCTTTTTCTGTTTTTTTTAAATACTTTGGGGTGAACATATGCTTGTGTGTGTAAACTGTTTTGTGTAAACTTACTAGATGTGACAAGGGCTCCCGAAACCAGATGCACACTCATTAACCCAAGGGAGTTGGGCAACTTAATATATATGTAGTACTACTTGGGGAATCCCCCACGCACAGTGGATCTGGAAGCCCGGGAAACCCTCCACTGAGGTTTGCAGACCGTTGCGGCATATATTTTGCCGTGGGGAATCTATAATGGGAGTAGATGGATTCAGTGTTAGGATTGAGGTGTGATACTTGTACATCACGTGTGTTGAACTATGTAAACTTATTTTGAACTGTTAAACTGTTTTGGATTTACTTAACTACTTACACGGACTCACCAGCGTAATTGTTGACCCAAACTCTTTTTAGCATGTGCTCAGGTACTGCATTCGGATAATCGTGAAGACGAGGTATTTACTTGCTTGTGCGGATTAGAGCTTGTTATGGTAGAAGATTCATGATGCTAGCATAATGGTTTAGAGCCTTTAGAGCTAAGCATGGATTGAGACTTGGATCGACTAGCGGATCACACTCTATCAACTGCTTCGACGACTGCTGTGTTTCGTTCCTGCACCGATATTAGGCTAATTATGTGAGTTATGTATTTACATTTTTTTTATTAGAAATTGTATAACATTTGAATATTAATTATCGTTGCTTTCGTTGTGCAAGTCTGTTACCAAACCGTCGTAACGTCTAGCCCCCTCCTGGTCGGGTTGTTACAGTTGGTATCAAAGCAACGGTTGTGGCGAAATAGGATATCTCCAGATATCCTATACCACATCAGGACAACTTAGAGAACTTAGCGTCTAAGACTCTAAGACTACCTAACTAGGGAATGCCTTAATTTATATAAGACTGACGAAAGTAAGAAACGAAATAAGTTGAGACTCGAGTACCTGAACACACTAGAATGCTTACTGGGACTTAGAACCATTGTTCCTAGTATACGAGTTTCGAGTGATACGTGAAAGACGACCATGACGGAAATTATTAGGACAATCTTGTGAGGTAAATTAACGATTACACTTGATATCACGTAATCGTGAATTTACAGGCACGCGGAAGTTCTAAGAAATCCGAAGAGTCGCCAAGAATATGACACGATAATCATTATGACCCTAAATTTGTGCAAAGAAACGGATTACGGTAGAGCCTTAAACAAATAGGCGATGTGCTTACATGACCATAGTAAAGGAGTTGAATTTGATATATTTAGGCCAGTAAAGCCCGTTATACTAGTTGCGACTTGGTGTGTTTTGGGTAGTAGTATATATTTATGTGTATAAATATCTCTTCATGACTATGGTAGTATGTATATATGCTTATTATGACTATTAGTAAAGGATTATATGAACGACTAACTCTTTTCCATGATTGAGAGTGAGCTAACCATGAGAATCAGGTACCTCGCCAAAACTTGGCGCTACAAATCGAAAGAACCCAAAAATACCAAGGCGAATTTCGACCAACCTAGCGAACGGATGACCCGATAAGTATTATTTATTATTATTTTTTGTTTAACGAAGTAGTTGTGTCTATTATATTATTGCATAATTTATGTTCAGGTATTCATAACCATAGAATCATATGTCGACTAAGGATAAAAGTTGCAAGTTTAACCCTTGATTCATAGATTCTTCTATCCAAACTTGACCGATTTAAGCCAAATATAGCGTCTTGGATCTACGACATGATACCGTGTTTTAGAGATGATCCGATAAGCTTAGTTTCCTAATAAAATAGATATTGTCAATGGTAGGGTTTAGCAATATATGGTCCATGCGTATGTATAGGTTGAGTTTTTGTCATTTCCCGTTAGAGCGAAGATAAGAGATAAAACCCATTGATCACTAGATCATTTTATTTGGACATGATTGATATCGATTTCAACAGGTTTAAGTTAACTATAGCATATTGAATTCGTAACCGCATAACTGGTTTTAAGGACTTCAAAATATCATTAGGAAAGGCGGTAACCTAATTTCAAGAATTTTTCAACCACTAGAACTATGCCACATTCGTCAAAGGAACTAGGATTAAAAGCCGCTTGAGGTATTCTTAAGGTTTGATACATGCTCCGCTACTTTAATACTTTATACGGTCTCTAGATTAGTGACAGAATCTCCGGATTAACCCTGTAACCTTAACCGCAGTGATGAATAATCTGTAAGAAACATATTAGAATCATATATGATAGGTCCTAACGGGGGGAGTGAACCCAATTACGACGACAACTATACATAAGACGCATCACGCATAGGTCGATACTACAAAGACCTGACCAAGATCACTATAGTCTATAATTTATTTTGTAAGGTAAATCTTAAGGGATGTCATAGAAATTACTCGCATGACTAAGATCACCCTTTTTAAGTTTAGAATACCATGTTGTTTATACCCACTTTTAGCATAATACCACACCTCATATCCTTTAACATCATAATATTTTAAGAAAACACTCATTACGCGGATATACACCAAAGTTCAGGAATAAGGAAGTTGTGAAAATAGTCCCCACGTAAGCATAAAAGCTAGCGAGAGTGATGTATTTTATAGAGCATAAGACTACATTATGGTGTTTAACTTATGCAAAACAAGGTCATTAAGAACTAGTAACCAGTGGAGCACACATATAGGAATTATAAGCTAACACAGCTATAAGAGCCATAATTGAGGTACAATCATGACACTATTATTGAAGAATCATCACCCTTTTTCATTATTTAGATATAGAAATTCTATCAAGTTTTTGGGATGATTTTCAGTACATTTACGAGGTATCATTGGTGTGATGGGTTAGCTGCGGTACACCCTATATATAAACACCAATGATGTCTTGGAAATGAAACTAAGAATTGAACCAAGAACCAACTATAATCTGACAAATGTATAAACCATTTGTTTTAAAATCTGAACATAGCGTGAAGTTTAGCATGGAACCGCCTAAACTATGAATAAGTTTAAGAAAATAGTTATGTACGCACGAGTGTATAGACCCGAACATCGAATCCGAGTATGAAATAGTCTGGATATTTCCAATGGATAGCTCGAAAGTAATTCCAAGGACGGAATTCCATTAACGGGGGGAGAATGTAACAACCCGGTCTTAGGGGCCAAAATTTTTCACGCAATATATTTAATATATGATTATTAAATGAACAAAGAAGTATAATAAACCATATGCTTTGATACGAAACTAAAAACCAAACTATTACATATAAATAAATATTAGCGGATACGTTTTTGAGACAGAACCAATACACGATACGAACCCAAACCCGCACCCGATTGAGTTTGATTAATCATCAAGGGAGGACACTTGTCCTCCCCTAATGTTTCCACCTCATCTAAAACCAATTGATGGTTTTTACAAAACCATCAAAACTTTTATCTTATAAAAACCCAAACCATTTCCCTTATACCCATAATATACTCACACACACTTAATAATAATACAGAGAGAGAGGGAGCAGGAAGGAGGCAGAAGACCTCCGGCCACCGCCGGTGGCGGAGCTCGGCGGATCCACCTCGATCCCAAACACAAACACCACCACACCTACTATCTCTCTCCTCTCGCATATATACCCTCACACGCAAGCAGAAGAACAGAAGAGAGAGAGAGAGAGAGAGAGAGAGAGAGAGAGAGAAGGAAGAGATCGAAGGAGAGAACGAGAGAGAAAGATGCAGAGGAAAGGAATCCACTGGTCACGGCGTCTGGCAGTCCAGTTCTGCTGACAAGGAAGACGAAGAGAGTGATGGTGGTTGCTGGCTTGAGTTCCAATCAGACCAGATCTAGTCACGAAGGTAAAACCCCTTTCTGGTACAATATTATGTTGTTGAGGAGGATGAAGGTGGTTGTTGAGGTGACATGGACGATGACTGTGTCGTGATGATTGTTATGGAAAGGATTGGTAGTGGTGGTCATGGTTGTGGGTTCTGTGGTGGTTACAGGCGGCAGTGGTTTAGGGATTCCGATTAGGGGCTTAAGGTGGTGATGGCTGGATTAGTGGTGGTTGATATGGTGGCGGCCAGATTATGATAGAAACTGTGGAAGAGATGACGGGTTGAGAACCCGAGACAACTCAGTTGACTTGGTCAACACAGGTCAATGAAAGTCAACACTGGTCAACTGACCAGTCAACATAGTCAAACCGAAGGCGTGTCGAGAGTTATAATGCAAGAACCCGAACCTTCTTAGTAGTTAGTATATTAAACAGTAAGCGGACTAACACGTGTGGGACTTGACTAATATATCGACTCGAACCGAAACGAACTTATAAATATATAAATACATATTGAACTAGAAAGTGAACAAAGATATCGTTTGATACTAATATTAGTATATTTGATAGCAAGAAGGATAATATATATAGTTTTGATGGACCATTTGGAACTTCTTGAACATAACTATGATATTTACATGGATTGGAACATCGGACAATAGGAGTGACAACGTAACATATACACAAATATAAGTAGTAATTATCACTGGCGAAGCATAGTAAGGGTGGGGAGGGGCGGCCGACCCCCCGGATTTTCGCGCAGAAGTTCCGATTATATAGTATTCGTATAAAAAATTTTGAAAATATAGGGTTTCGACCCTCCGAAACGGGTTTTCGATCCCCCGAAACTAGTGACTTCCGACCCCCCGAACCTTCGGTTCAAGCTTCGCCACTGGTAATTATGACCTCCTTGAAGTAAAGTATAAGTAGGACTATTGGAACTTAATAGGCGACATTAATAATGGAACAAACGAGGCAATGGGGACTTTAGATGACTATACGTGTATGATTAGAAAAAAGGCTCTATTGATCATATGTTAGAATGAATAAAACCATGACAATTAAATAACCTAAGCGTGCCCACACGTGTGACCGTCATGTTGGTTACACGCACTAATATATATGAACTTGGATAGGATCTTGACAGTGACTGATAAATGGATCTTGACTTGGGATACTAGGTGACCGTGTGAATCGCTACTAAGGTGAGTTCGTGTACTTCCCCTTTTTCTGTTTTTTTTAAATACTTTGGGGTGAACATATGCTTGTGTGTGTAAACTGTTTTGTGTAAACTTACTAGATGTGACAAGGGCTCCCGAAACCAGATGCAAACTCATTAACCCAAGGGAGTTGGGCCACTTAATATATGGGTAGTACTACTTGGGGAATCCCCCACGCACAGTGTATCCGGAAGCCCGGAAAACCCTCCACTGAGGTTTGCGGACCGTTGTGTCATATATTTTGCCGTGGGGAATCCATAATGGGAGTAGATGGATTCAGTGTTAGGATTGAGGTGTGATACTTGTACATCACGTGTGTTGAACTGTGTAAACTTATTTTGAACTGTTAAACTGTTTTGGATTTACTTAACTACTTACACGGACTCACCAGCGTAATTGCTGACCCAAACTCTTTTAAGCATGTGTTCAGGTACTGCATTCGGATAATCTTGAAGACGAGGTATTTACTTGCTTTTGCGGATTAGAGCTTGTTATGGTAGAAGATTCATGATGCTAGCATAACGGTTTAGAGCCTTTAGAGCTAAGCATGGATTGAGACTTGGATCGACTAGCGGATCGCACTCTATCAACTGCTTCGACGACTGTCGCGTTTCGTCCCTGCACCGATATAGGCTAATTATTTGAGTTATGTATTTACATTTTTGGATTAGAAATTGTATAACATTTGAATATTAATTATCGTTGCTTCCGTTGTGCAAGTCTGTTACCAAACCGTCGTAACGTCTAGCCCCCTCCTGATCGGGTTGAAACATATTAACCCTACCGCCACCCAAGCTGCCATTCGAAAAAGATTAACAAAGTTTGCAACTTGTTGATGAAATAATCTGTTAGAGAAGAGTGGGTTTAAACAACCAGAACCCACAACAGATTTGTTTCTTAAATGGGGTAATAAAAAGAGGCTTAGATGTGCATAGATGAAAGATCCCAACGATGCTACTGACCCCTCTTACGTTGTTTCTGGTCGCCGGAATATTGGCCGGAGAATTAACTCCCAATTTGTTACAACCTTCTTTTCATCTGACAACCACTACAAAAATAATAGTTGTAACAATAATAATAATCATCATAATAATAAGGGAAAATGGATTTTAATACTCCCAACTATCGCCTGTTGGCAGATATTACTCCGAACTTTCACTTTGGCCAACCTCACTCCCAGCTTTCAACTTATTTTCTTTCGTCACTCCCAAACTAATGGAGGTCTAACCTAGTTAGTCTTCGTGGCCAAAATGTAAAAACCAAAACTTAAGGGGCATTTTTGAAACTTATTATTATTATTATTATTATTATTATTATTATTATTTTAAATTTTATAAATCCCAACCCCCCCCCCCCCCTCTTATTCTTCTTTTGGTGAATGGTGACAGACAAGTTCCGGCTGCCGCTCGCCACCACCAAGTTCTAGCAGCCACCCCCATCCATCCTAACAACCACCATCCCCATCCACCCCTAACAACCACTGTACCACCGCCGTCTGTCACCACCGAGCCCACCATCGAAACCCCACCTTTAATAACCACCACCTCCTTTATTACCACCAACCGTTTGACCACCCGTAACCCTTCACCCTCAATCATTTGCAAGTTCAATATCAACAACCCTCATCTTCCAACGATAATTATCAGGGAAAAAGAAGAGGGTTTGGGGTTTTACCTTGTTCCGGTTCGGAAGTAAGGGCGTCGCCGCCACCACTTGAAACCACCACAGCTTCACCTCCTCCTTTCCCCCCCCTCTCTCTCTCTCTCTCTCTCTCTCTCTCTCTCTCTCCCCACAATAATATTTGGGTGAGCAAGGTTGTGGAAGTGAAGGTGGGTGGTCGCCGGAGTACCGCTGGAGGCGGTGGCAAATGGTGGTTGGGGTGGGTTGGGATGGTGGTGGTGATTTCGAGAGAGAAGGAGATAGAGGGAGAAGAAGGGGGGGTATTGGTATTTAAAATATAACGTTTCAAAAAATGCCCCTTAAGTTTTGTTTTTTTATATTTTGGCCACATAAAAGTTTTGGTTTTTACATTTTGGCCATGAAAACTAACCAAGTTAGACTTCTATTAGTTTGGGGGTGATAGAACAAACTAAGTTTAAAATTGGGAATCCTATTGGTCAAAGTGAAAGTTCAAAGTGATATCTTCCAATAGATGATAGTTTGGAGTAATTAAATCCATTTTCTCTAATAATAATATTAGTAATAAGCAACCTTCTGTTCCATCACAACCAACTCGTCTCACAAGGTAACCTTAAATGTTACAATATGTTAACGTAACCATGAAATTACCGAAAATTTGATCTGGGTTTTGATGTTTACTCAATATTATCGAGATCCGGATTTGATTGTTTTTTTTTCGGCTTGAATTGCTCGAATGGTGGTTTGGGTGGGGTGGGGTTAATAGGCCTGGGAAGATGGAGGAATGGTGGGTAGTGGTGGTGAAAGGTGGACGAGATGGTAGGTCGTAGTGGGGAAAGGTGAAGATAGTAGTGGGTGGTGGGTTTGATTAGGGAGAATACAATGGGGAAGAATATGAATTTATACGTGAGTTGATCAAATTGCCCATGACATAACGTCAAAAACTTAATTGGGTTAAGTCCTTAGACTGTTTAGGCCTATCTTCTCAAAAGTCAAGGATTGTTCAACAATTTTTAAAAGTTTAGGCGGGAGTGGCATATTGGGCCAAACCACATGAACGGTTTTGTTAATTTACTTTTTTTAATATAATTTAGTAAATTTCTTTAATACAGTTTAATATTTTTTATTATTAAATAATAATTATAAAAACTGAATATTATTAATTTTTTAAACAGTTACCTAAAATATTACTCCCTCCGTCCATACTCCTTATTTAAATGTCAATCTTTCTATTTTTTGTTGTCCCACATTAAATGTTCATTTTTAAAAATAGAAATACAATTTTCAGTTTTGCCCATAAAATACAAAACACAATAATCACTTTTAAGGATATTATTATTATCATTTTACCACATACAAACAAAAGATTTCTTAAAATGTGTGTTTTTTGGCACACGGCATTTAAAAGGGGACGGAAGTAGTAGGTAACGAAATAAAAAAAATACATTACTTCAAATAAAAAATAATATAAATAAATAATTAGTACCCCCCCCCCCCCCCTTTTTGAACGGCAAATTTTTAACACCTTAATTTCACCTCACCTTGAGGTTGCAAAGATTTAAACCCATAACCTTAAATTTGTAAGGAGAATACCATACCACTAGACCAATAGATCCCTTGTTACGTAAATGTTGTTTCTAGACACCAAATGCCCATTCGGTATCCTTTATTTATGCTTTCTGAGCTACTATGAATTTCTTTCATTTTTCATTAAAAAATATGATATTTAACATCAACTATATTTTTTTTATATATTATGTTTACTCAAATCATTAAATATATGGGTTGATGGATTAGCATGATTTGCAATATTTGCACGTTTTTAAGAATCTAATACGTGATAAGATTTCTTGGAGATGCCGCATTTGGGTTGGGGACCACATGGGTCAAGTATAGTTTTTTTTTAACGGCTAATTATTTTGTCACCAACGAGATTTGATCCCTCAACATTTGGAAAGACAAAGTCTTATCTAACACCTTGATACCGTCAGGCCAAAGACCCTTTGGTATGGCCGTATGGGTCAAGTATAGTTTGTAAATAGATTTGTCTTGTGAAGGGTTTTATCTTTTGTTAGATTTTTCTTGAGGCCTTAGCTTTTCAATCATTTTATAGCTACTCTGTAGGGGGTAAGTGCTTGCGTTGCATGTCTATTTACTTGGTAATTTGTAGTTACTATATTGTAATTATCTATATATGTAAGTGGTAGCTTACAGCTTTTATTAGTAGTATTTTTATATGGTTTCTTGTGAGGATTATTTTAATTATAGAATTTGCTAAATAAAAACACAAAAAGTGAATAACGAGAAAAGAATTCGCAATTGTGCGATTGAAGATTTGGGAGTAATCACTTCAGGCGATTCCACGAGAATAAAAAAAAAATTAAAGGGAGAAGCATAATCGAAATCGGTACAATGGAGAAGCATAACTAAATGGTGCCTTTAGCATCGACCAAAGAAAATTGAAGAAGCATCATTAGTGACATCGTGGATTAAGGAACCGAATTCCAAGCCCTACTCCTTATGGTGTGATGGTAAATATGATTGGAGTTTCAAATAAGAGATTGTGAGTTCAAGGCTAAGACTATATGGTGTGCAATCGGGGAGCTCAATCGGGGAGCTGACTTGGCGTCGGCATCGAACCAAAACACCGCCCCCGATTTAAATTCGGGGAACTCGGGGCAAATGCACCGATGTCACCGAGTGATTTCATTGCCCTATATATATATATATATATATATATATATATATATATATATATATATATATTAATCAAACTTTTTGTAATAAAAAATAAAGGGGGATTGGGGGAATACCATTTCCAAACTTTAGGGGAGAAAATGAAGGAAATGATGTGGCGCTAATGTGGCACTTGGGGGAGTTGGGGGAAATGGTGACCACACCATATAGTCTAAAGAGGTAAACAAATGGTGTAAAAATGTAGGGAAAGAAATTAGCCTTTAAAGAAAGGAACCGAATCCCAAAATATTTGTCACATAAATTAAAAAAAGTAAGAGGGTGTTTGGGATTGCATTTTTGTCACACCCTTAAATTTTCACTTGCAAAGTTTTACCGCGAGGCGCGTGACAAACCAGGATCCAAGTCAACGGTCACAATAAACAACACTATATGAATACGTAAAACCCAAAACATAGTTCTCATATTACGAAAATCGTAGCGGAAGCATTAAACCAATTACAAAACCATGTACGACAATGTTCAAACAGTTTTATTCAAAAACATGAAGCTATGCCTAGACGCCATGCAGACTCGTGCGCCTAGTCCAATGTTGCTACCTTAGCGACCTAAGAAAAACATGCCAAAAAGACGTCAACATATAATGCTGGTGAGTTCACAGGTTTATTCAATAAGTTACCAAAGTTACCAAAACGTTACAATCTCCATACTATACCAAAGTCACCAAGTACGCTAGCTGCTAGGCGTATGTTTTATTACTACTACGATTGGAAACCATTACTGGACACGTTTAGCAATGTTTAGCATATGTTTAAGCAGCCCGAATAATGTTCAGCATGTTTAGCAAAGTTCGAGACAACATGCACCCGCCCGGCCCTCCAAGCCGTCGAGTGGGGCAGGTCACGCCCAATAGATCTATCCACATTTCCCCATCCCCGTACATTCATAGTTTCCCCCGGGACTTCCAATGATCGTATAGCAATACAAAGTTAAAACCATAGTATGACATATGTTACCAAAATAGTTTAGCGCATGTTTTCTCCCCCAAAAGTTAAAGCAGTAAAAGTGGGGCCGTGAACTCACCTTAGATAGCGTTCTTCGGTAACTAGTAAAATGCTAAGCCCTTGATAATCCCTCTACCAGAGATCTATCAAAGTGTTCACATAAGTGTCCCGACTAATAACCATAAGGTTATCTAGTCTCCGATTGTCCAGATCGTAACCAAGTATGTTTTAAAGCGTGTTTAAATGTTCAACCGACACACTAGACCGACCCGACATCCCGTTGGTGACTCATTACCTTAACTAATCAAGTACACATAGATTACACACAAGGTTCAAGCATAAAACACTTAGTTTGAATCAAAAATCTCATTTCTACACCAGAACGGTCAAACCAGTCAGATAAAGCCACCTTCGCCCCTTTTTAAATCTCCTTCGTCCGTTTGATGCCACGTTCGACCGTTTGATGCCACGTTCGACCATTTGATCTTGTTCGCCCAAACATTTCCCAGGTTCGACCCTGGAATCTCTCATTCGACCACTCGTTTGGTCGAATGAGCCCAGGTTCGCCCCTGTTACATAAATTTTCCTAAAAACGCTTCAAACACATTCGAAACATCGCGAAACATCATCAAACACAGCAGTCAAGTATGAATAACTTATCCCTACTGAACCCCACCAATTTTGCCCCAAAACTTATCCGTTTCAGCCCTTTCCCAAAATGGCAAAGATTATGGAAGTGTCACATCATGCATGTAATTTTTACTCAATTTGAAAACTTTTTAATACCAATCCATAATCATCCACAATTGCTCAGCTTATCTTGTAATTGAAAATCCCCATTCATTTTATTAATAATACTTAACATGCACAAGCCCTAGATTTCATAAAATCTCCAAAATACCCATAATATCACCATCTATCTAATTATAACCTTTTACAATCTTAAACTATCATTCATAGCAGCCCTAGATCATGTTTCTAGCATTAGAACAGCAGCAAATCATTAAACAACACATAACATCACATAACACATAATTAACATATGTTTATTGATACAAAACCTATGTTTAATGATAGGGTTTAGATTTAGAAAGGTGTTTAAAAGGTTTTTATTGATAAAAACATCCTTAGAACAGATCTGGACCTTTAGGGTTAGATAAAAACGAATCAAAATGCTTTAAAAAGACTTAGGATTAAGAACACACCTTGGATTCTTGTTTAGATGTTGTTGATAGGTTAGATTATGAAAAAGAAGAGCAAAAACTCCTTCCTTAGTGATTAAAATCGTTTGAGAGTGTTTTGAGACGGTTAGGGTTTGTGAAATGGTGAAAAAATGACAAAGTTTGGTATTTATACTATTCCACCTTCGCCCCCTGTCAGTGGTCGAATGTAGCCTCCTTCGACCCTTTCACAGAGTCGAATGTACCCTGACTTGGTCGAATGAAATTCTTCCAATTTTATATCCCAGGTTCGCCCCTTTACAAAGGGTCGAACCAAGACATGTTTCCACCTTCAACCACTCGAAGTGGTCGAACCAGGACCTATGTTTATCTAGTTTTCCAGTTTGTCGTGTTTAACGCATTTTAACGCAACTTAACATGTGAGCATGCAACCTTAGTCTATGTTTAACATATTTAAGCATGGATAATCATCTACACATCATTTAAACACATCTATGTATATAATCCACCACACGACCAATAATCTACACATACACTTAATTAGTTTATGTAATTTCGCCAACAACGGGACCCGGTACTAGTGTATTCCCAAAATGACTCCCAATGATCCTCCAGATCATTGAACCCTGGACAATCCTAACTTGACCCGACTCAACTAACCTAGTTAAGTCCGTTTATAAACGTTCCCCGCTAAGGTAGACTTAGATGTTACTAAAATGTTTAAGCCAAATATGCCGGGTGTCACAATTTTGAATCTGATTTTTAGATTATTGCGTTTTGAAAACGCAGATAATCGGTTTTTAGTGTTTGGGATTGCGTTTTGAAAACGTTGATAATCAGTTTTTTAGGCTACCAAAACGCAATAATCTATAAGCAGCCTCATCCCTGCTTTTCCAAAACGCATAGTCTATTTTAAATAATCAATCACAAACAACCCCTAAGAGAAAATTAACACCTAAAATATTTGGGAAGGGTAAATCTGTCTTGAACATAGAAAAATAAATTACTTAAAAATGACACATGACAAAATTACAAAAAATAACATTTATGTTTGTCTAAATTTATAGGTTATACCTTTCGGTTTAAAAAGCACCGAAACCAACATAAATTAACTGAGTTTGTGTTAAGGGTTGTTTAACATGCAACAAAAAATATACGTAAATGTTGGTTTTAGTAGTTTTCTAAACTGGAAGTTATAACTTGCAATTTTAAATAAACATAAAGTTTTTTTTTTTTTTTTTTTTTTTTTGTAATAAAACAAGTATTTTATTCTTTTTTATTTTAGTAGGCTTTTACTATAGTTTTTTTTTTTTTTTTAATTTAACAAAAATACAAGCTACTTGGAGACGTGATTACATAACATTACGTAATTAGTAGCATGCATTATATTCAGTAAGATGTATAACGTTATATGATTATGTACTAATATATACATAATATGCATTTTATTATTACATGATTTTAAATATCCACTGCATGATTTTGTAAGTTTCATTATAATATTAAATGATTATGTAATTACATATTGGTACGTAATTACGTGAATATTCACTGAATAGGTAACCATTATATCGAGTCTGAATGGTTCAGACTTTTTACTGATTCATCACTTACCCATTTAGAAGTTGCCAAAGAGCCCCTAAACTGTTACATATGAGACTCATAAGCTTACCGAAGAATACACATTATATTACCTGTGCATTATCTTGTACAATGTTTGTGTGTTTCGTTCGTTCTTTACAGCCATCAAACAACGTCAAGAAGAGCATAACAATCTTGTGTTACAAGGCATTGTATTTGCAGTAACACTAGCTAGTGGACAATGAGAAGGCAGAATGCATTAGATATAGTTGTTAAGACTCAAATTCATAAAATCCAGGTCTTTGTTTCTCAGATGGAGGAGTGAGTTTAAAATTTTAATTTTTATTTTTAGATGGTTTAGAAAATGCATAAGTATTTGTGAGCAGGGTTTTGTAACTGTTTTCAAGCAACGGGTCTCACTAGAAGCAACCTCTCAATTTCTACGGAATAGAGATAAGGCTGTCTACATTAGTCTCATCAGACCCTACAGTTGCTTTGCTATTGGTGCCTGGTGGTATTTACAGACTATGATGGTGATGATATTGCGCTACTGAAGGTGGCCGATTCTATTTTTTCCTCATATAATGCCGCCTTTCGGTAAGTGGAGTATAGTTTTAGAATTTTTAATTATTCTTTCATTTTTTTTGTCTCGTAAATATAAAAAAATACTTTATTTGAAAGAATTCAGTTTTAACTAGTGTTTTAGTTACCCGTGCATCACCGTGGGGTGCTCGTGTTGTTATAGGTTTGGTGGACGTTAAAAATAATATTATTAGCGATAATATTACGTAACTATAATTTGTCCAAATTATTCTAAAATAACTCTCGCTAGTTATTTCCACCAATTTCCGCTACGGGAGCTCCTATCGCGTTGAGGGTTTGATGGACGTTAAAGATCGTGCCTCGCTGCGGGAGCTCGTGTTGCGTTGAGGGTTTCGCGGACATTAAAGCTAACATTAAGTGAATGTTATTCTCGCGTGGGCGTAAAAAAATACTCGCGGCCCATTACCTTGCAGACCAGCCTTAACATTACAACAGTTACCACAGTTGGATTGCCTATTGTTGACTTGATCTGCAGCCCAAAGTATTACAATAAACACAGCCCATTAATTGTTTACTAAATATGAGGCTCACTATAATTTCAAATATGGCGATTGGGAAATAAGGCTCTTTTGTAGACAAATGCTAACGGAGGCAAGTGGCATCCATTTATTCGTTTGGTGCACGTTAATATATCGACACTTGAAAAGTGTCTTAGAATTAATAGATACTATAATTATATTTTTCTCGGAATAATACTGAAATATTTGATTAAACAAAAAAAGTTAAATATTACAATTGCAACTTATTAAAAAAATCAAATTTATTCGCAAAGAAAAAGGGAAAATAGTTAAAATTTTAACAACCATACTCCTGTTACTCTAAATGCCCATTGTTTCATCATTGTGTTTCATTATCTATTGCGAAGATTGGGGCCAACATAACCTACTTTCTTGAACTAAAAGAAGTCGTTTTAAACTCAGGGTGTATTAAGGTTTTTCATAGTAAGAGAGAGGCTAATGTACAAAGTTTCTTAACATACAAAGTGTAAGAAGTATTCTCAGCCATTAAATTTAGGCGGTGGCAAAATGGTAATTAACAATCCTAATCATATTTGGGTTATTCTAACCAAGGGTAAATTAGGAAAAACATGTTTAAATTTCTGTGAAATCATAACAACAGACATAATCGATGCAAAAATTTTCAACGATTGAACCTGATTTTTCATCGTGTTCAACTCGATTAAACGTTCAGAATGATTAAACAATCAAAAACATTCGATTACAAACAAAATCAAAACGTATTTGCAAAAATAGAAAAAAACAGAGTATGATAATTCAATCGATAAAATTAGTCGAATCATATTCAAAAATCACCATCAACGGATGTATTATTCACAGAAACGAACGATGTTGATAATAGAAGAAGAATTAAAGAAAAAAAAATGGCTTTCAAAAAAGTTTCAGACGATGAAGATCAGAAACTATTAAACAGAAAATCATAAAACGCACTTGGTTGTTTTATAAAACGCATTTGGTTTTTTAAACACTATTTAAACTGTTTTTTACAAAACACACTTGGTTTTTATAAAAACGCACTTGGTTTTTGTAAAACGCATTTGGTTTTTGTAAAACACATTTGGTTTTTTTATAAAACGCATTTGGTTTTTTAAACACTATTTAAACTGGTTTTTACAAAACACACTTGGTTTTTTATAAAACGCACTTGGTTTTTGTAAAACGCACTTGGTTTGTAAAACGCATTTAGTATAATTAGAACTCACCTTTTCCTCACTTTTTTCCCTATTTTCCTCTGTTTTTCTCCAACAAATAAACAACTATATTCACACACAGTTAGGGTAAGTTTTTATGGATTGGTTGTTTTTTTTTCTTTTTTTCTTTTTTTTTTTCCTTTGTTTTGTGATTAGCCAGAGATACAGAGATGTTGGCTTGGTTGTCTTCTCCGAAGATAGAGGGAAGTGACTAGATCTGAGCCACGATTGAGGTCGGGTTGAAGTCGAACAACGATTGAGGTCGGGTTCGGTTCCGATTACGAAAAAAGAGAATAAAAAAGGTAAAAAGGTGGGGTTGGAAGGTGATGATGAGGAGTATAAACCATCTATATTGATGAGGGGTCGAGCTCTTCTAGTGGATCAGATGATGAAGATGAAGATAAAGTTTGTGAGAAGGGTGGTTAGTTCAGATCTACCACAAAAAGGAAGAAAGGAAGGGTGTTTTGAGTTAGGTATGGTTAACCATGGTTTACACGTGTCAATATGTGGTGGCTTCTTACACTTCTCACATTAAGAAACATTGTACCCTATACTTTCTCTTCATAGTAATTCTATAGTGAATGAAATCAAGTCATTCATGGCATATGAAGTGTCTGGACAATATATCTATACTACATTATAAAGGAAGAGGCATAGGCAAATATATCCAAATAGTCCAAAGTTAAGATGGCGTACCAAAAGTTTCTTTATAATTTTCTAAATTTTACTACTTTTCTTCCCTAAATGCCCCTAGAAGATAATCGACTTTTATATGAAAATGAAACTCACCCAAACTAAATAAACACACGAGATAACAATATTTTTTTAACAAATTTCATATTAAAAGACAATGATTACATAAAATAACAATCCCACCGATTAAGCCCTCTAACATTGCCTAGTCTCTAACATTGCCTAGTCTTTAGCATTCTTTATTGTATTAGTCAAAACATTTATTTTATTCCCTTTGTATGATGTAACATTCAAGTATATAATGCAAGTCCATATCTCTCAATCATTAGAGATAATTCATCTCATTATACATATAATGACGATGAAAAATAATAATTTATGTTACCACAATGAATAATCTTATCTTAGCTAAACTTGTATGAGTTTTAAAACTTTAAAATATAGTGACTGAAGTCTTCTTAGAGTTAAAGTCAAGCTAACCAGAGCACCTTTTTTTATATTATTTAACGCAATCATTTTTGTTTTCAATTTTAATCATGATAATTACGTGAAATTAGGCTCTATAGCTTTTATTAGTTGATTAATTTTTAGGCGTTTTATAATAGATTGATGATATAATATACGTGTCGTTCATTAGGTATTGGTGATTGCCTGTTTGTTTAGAAAATTTAAGGTTGGTGTAGTCTTTTATTGATCTGATTTGGTAGGAGAAATTTCATGTTCTCTTTCTACGAATACTTGTTAAAACATAATGTGCACATTTCTATTCTTTTTGCGTAACTTGCGGCAAAAAACCTAAGTATCATAATGTTGTATTGCAACCCATTTGTAGATTCCGCTGCAACGCGCGGATAAACCCACTAGTTTTTTTGTAGTGATGTATGGTATTGTTAGTTCTCAGCTTGCACTGTGCTACATGTTAAATTTTACTACTTTATAGCCTAATATATGAAACATTTGATTTCTTTGCAATATATATTGTTTTGATAACTATTGCCTTGCATGAGTAGTCGTTTTATAAATCTATTTCATATGTGTTAACCCTATCAGGATCGTTATGTTTTGTTCTCATTTGAATCGATTTTATGTGTTTTAGTTATTACGTTAATTTAACTTGATTTGATTTCTAATCGTCATAGGCTCTTATTAGAGATAAACAGTTAAACTAAAAATCTGTTGGTATCCTTATAAAGTAATTATTTAAATGTGCAGTGTTCATATCAGCCATGAATTACAAAATGTGGTTATTATGTGATGAAATTCATGAACGAGATCGTTACGGATGGACTTAAAGTATTGTATAATGTAAGTCGATCATGTCAAATTCTAGCCACCCTTGTTTTCTTGAAACTAAAACCATCACGAACCTTGACCTTTAATCTTATTAATTTAAATGTTGTCTTAGATTGGGGGAGGAGTGGACGTTTACACGGATGCGGATATTAATGTTATTCGTGAAGAATGGTCAAGTTATGCCACAACCTTCATTTTCAAGCGATTCGGATGTTTAGGTATAGACTAACGTAATGTATTGACACAATATTTTTGTAACCGCTAATACTTGTGGTAGGATTCGACAAATGCTTATATTGTAATTGGTTTTTTGATGGTATATATAATATATGCAGTTTTATTAACAAATTTATTGATTTTGTTATTATAAATAATAAATATAAATCCAGGTTATTAGTAATTTATGCAAAATAATTTTTTTTGGTAACACTTAGTTTGCTTTTGTGAACTTTAGTGTTTAGATGATTTTATGTTATCGACATTCAAC
This sequence comes from Ambrosia trifida, assembly GCA_028751855.1. Taxonomy (NCBI): domain Eukaryota; kingdom Viridiplantae; phylum Streptophyta; class Magnoliopsida; order Asterales; family Asteraceae; genus Ambrosia; species Ambrosia trifida. The sequence goes on along the minus strand of CM054124.1, from coordinate 63,249,350 downwards.
AAGCTAAGCTGCAAGTTACCATATAACAATATGTCTCGCCGGCCGGTTAACAATCCGGCCAAAATCCTTTCAAGAATCACTATGGTTTTTATTACAAACTTGCCAGAAAAGTGTAGCGGCAATGATCTCTCGGGTTTTATTCGTCCGTATGGTGATATTTATGATCTTTACATCGCTAGGAAGCTTTCGGTTTCGTTTCGTTTCTTGATGTTAAAGAGAGTAAGGAATTGGTTAGTTTGATTTGCAAGACTCGTATCGGTGACTGTTGGCTCAAGGCAAATATTGCAAGGTTTACGTTGGAGGAAGGTGAAATAAGAGCGGAACAACCTTCGTCTTCCAGACAGCACGGTAAAAATATCAACTTGGACCAGAAAAATGGTGAAAGACCTCCTGCATGGAACCCTACAACGTTTTACAACAGATCAAGATCCTTTACGGACACCCTTACGGGTAAGTCTGGATCTGTGGTCAGTCAGAAATCTATTGTGATCAAAAGTGAAGTCGATGCTTTTCGGGATTTGCATAGTAGGGCTTTGGTGGCCCGTATGATCAATCTGGATGCTCTCAAAAGTATCCATTTGATAATGAATGATCTTTGTCCATGTATGGGCAAGGTACAATATCTAGGAGGATTATCGGTTCTTATTTCTTTTGAAGATGAGAAGACGGCTTTATCTGTTATTGAGGCTGCACGAGAGGTTATTGGAAGGTTCTCTAAGTTAGACGTTTGGATGGGTCAATCATTCAGTTTCGAAAGGTTGGCTTGGTTAAAACTTACGGGACTTCCTTTGCAACTGATTTCTCGTGAGGTGATCGATATGGTCGGTAATTCCTTTGGTAAGATTGTCCATAGGGCGGCTAGATCCGATTTTGAGGACGATCTCTTGTATGATTACATTGGCGTGCTAGTGGGTGAGGGGAAAAGAATCTGTGAATCGGTTTCTTTGGTATGGAGGGATAAAAAGTTTTCGGTATGGGTTGCAGAAGAGACCGGGGATTGGGTTCCTGAATTCTACAAAACACCATCTAAGTCGGAATCGGAGTCTGAGTATGACGCGGAAGAAAACATGGAGGTTGAAAAAGATACAGATGTCAACGAGGAAGTTGACGTTAATCCGATGGTAGAGTCGGTCACCGATTCATGATTTTCATTGGAGTGTCCAATAGAATTTCGGTTACTGGTAACATAATTTCGGTTACCGGTAACATTAAGACTTTGTCATGGAAGTGGCGCTCGATTCCGAATACGGCTGTTGAAGTCTCAGAACTCTTCCAGCTGCTAACGGAGATTCATGATTTTCATTGGAGGGGTGGTTTAGATAGCTGGAAGTGGAAGATCGCTAATGATGGGTTGTTCACTGTTAAGTCTGCTAAATGCTTGCTATCCGATACGATTGTGGCTGGTCAAAGTTCGAAGATAAAGTGGAAGGCTTGGGTGCCACTCAAGTGTAAGGTTATGGTTTGGAGGGCAACAATAAATCGGCTACCAACAATTGTAGAATTGATAAAACGTGGTGTGCGACCTCATCATACTTGATGTGCATTCTGCCAAGCTGAACTAGAAACGGAGTTACACATATTCACGGGCTGTTTGTTCGTTCAAGAAGTATGGTATAGAATCGAGAAGTGGTGTTGTTTATCCCCGAATCTCCACTTTGATGTTGCAGATGTTGTGAAGATACTGGAAGCCAAATTGCTGACCAAGAAAGCTAAGAACGTTGTGAGAGGTATTGTGTACATGACTATGTGGATTATTTGGAATGAGCGCAACAATTGCATCTTTAACAACAAGTATCGAAGGCCGGTAGAGATCGTTGAGACTATCAAGTACACGACTTTCTTTTTGATTTGTAATAGGTTGAGATGGAAAGATGTAGATTGGTCTAGTTGGTATGTGTATCCCCTAGATTGAGTTGTTTTTCCGGGTCGCCGGTTGGTCCTTGCTTTGAGGACCAATTGTGCGCTTTTTTGGTGAATGAAATTTTCCTTTAAAAAAAAAAAACATGACACACAAAATTAGTGTCATAAAAGTGTGTCGTAAATGCTTGTAAAAAAGATTGTCATAAATGCGTGTAAAAAATGTATGTCATGAAAGAGTGTCACGAAAGAGTGTCATTAATGCGTGTCATTAAAAGATGATATACCCTTGCATGTCATAAAAATTTTATGACATTTTCTTTCTTGACACTTTTTTGCGTGTCATAAACACCCTATTATGATGTGTATCGTAGTGATTAAAAGGAAAGATTTTAGAATCCGATACTATGGTAGTTCACTAACTAGTGACCAAAACAACTACAAAAGCCCACCCAAAAACCCTGCTGCCAATTAACATTTATACATTTTCTAAACAACGTAACTTAAACCTCAAAAAATAAAAAATAAAAACCTCTAGAGAACATTGATACAAATTGAATCAGAATGATGAATAATTCGAATGATGTACTCAGCAATCTGCCGATTTTCAAAGCTGCAGTACTTGACGATTGGAAAACCGCAAGTGAAATTTTCAAAGGCGATCCAGACCTGATGACAAAACCGATAACAATCTGGAATGAAACGCCTTTAATTGTCGCAGTTGGGACGAATAGCTCCCACAGTTTCGTCGAGAAGCTTGTGGAGCGTATTGTTGCGGTGGGCGCAAAGGATAGGTTGTTTGAAACAACTTATGATGGAAACAACGCACTCCATTATGCTGCTAAGGTTGGAAACACGACTGATGCAAAGCTTTTGGTAGAGCAGAATTCCGATATGACGCTAGTTGCGAATCCAAAGGGTTTTACGCCTTTGAAACGCGCGGCGTGGCATGAAAATAAGGAGACCCTAAAATACTTGTTGAAGGTGACTCCAAATTTACCTCTTGGGGAGGAAGGAAAGACTCCATACACCGGAGTCGATGGCGGAGATCTCATTACTCTCACAATTATGGCCCGATTCTACGGTAACACCAAAGCAATGATTATTATAAAGAAACTGACTCAAAACTTCATACAAATTCTTAGTACATGTACGTAGTATATCTATAATCTTTCAGGTTTAGTTTGTATTAAAATTTGGGATTGTTTATCGTGATGCAGATCTGGCTTATGATATAATCAATGAGCACCCAAACATCGTATTGGAAGAAAACTGGAACCACCAAACAGCTTTGCAAATATTAGCTCAAAAACCAGAAGTGTTTCCGAGTGGAAACAGGCTTGGATTATGGGGACGTTTCATCATTTCATGTAAATCTCTATGTTACCACTTACACATTTTATAACAACCAGTAATCAGATTTAACTTAATAGCATTGCGTTTGGATCAAAACTAATTTATATGTAACGCAATTGTTACATAGGAAACGCAAAAAGCTAACCATCTAAAAATCTAATATATTATCAGTTATTTATTGCCTCTTTATACAAAAAAAAAAAAAAAAAAAAAAAAAAAAAAAATCATTGATGGTTTATGTTTAATTCAAAGGTAAACAAAACTGTTACCATATAAGTATGTTTTTGGTTTTATTAGCAAGAAAAATTAAATTATTTGATATAGTATGTTGCTTTGAAATACAACAATCTATGTTCAAAATAATTTTGGGTTGTCCTTTTATAATAAAAATAACTTTAAATACTTCCGTTTATGTATTTAATCATGAATTTTCTGTAAGTTATAAGCTCAAATACATTATTCTAGTTTTTTTTTACCGACCCATCTATATATAAAGAGGCAGCAAGGAGCTGAAACCCACCACATACAAAGCAAAAGAAAACAAAAACCACCACACCAAAAAGGAAATTACACAACCATGGCTACATTAAAGTTCTCCCAATCGGCCCACTCGAGAGGACCCAACCTAGCTCTATTAGTCACCCACATATAGGTATCCGTCTTAATCTTGTCCACCGTAATCCGCACAGGTTCGAACTTGCCTTCAAAGGTCTTCGTGTTTCTAGCGATCCACAATCTCCAAATAGTCGCTTGGATAATGGTGCCAACCATCTTCTTCCACTTCCTCGAGCCCGGACGACGCAACAACCCTTCGACCCACTCGCCATAGTTATCAACATTCTGCGGCCAAGAGATCCTCATCCACACTAAGATACTCCACCACACTGATCTAGCCCAAAGGCACGAAACAAAGACATGATTAACATCTTCAAGACCGATATTACATCTCGAGCATATGCAGTCTTGTAAGTTAACTCCACGAGCCACCAAATCACTTTTAGTAGGAAACTTCCCAATAGCGGCCCTCCAAAAAACAAAGTTAGCTTTGGGAATCGCCCGCGAGTTCCACGACCCGATCGGAGCAGTAGCGTTCAGCCCCGAACATTTTGAAATATCGCTCCTTACTTCACTAACCAGAAACGGGGCGACGGGGTTATCATTCCATTTCCAGCAGTCCTCTGTGTCCTTCGGCTGCACCTGCACAAGAGGAGCCTGCAAAACAGACAGTTGGTTGTCCAGAGAAGCTGGAACTGCAGCAGATTTCCAGGCCCACTTCCACTGCACCACGCCATCCACAACATCATAACACTCCTTAACCAAAGCATCCTTATTCGCAGCCTGAGAGTACAGGGCTGGAAAAAGGCTTTTGAAGCTGGAATCTGACGCTCAAGCATCCTTCCAAAACAGAGTTTTTGACCCGTCACCCATCTTAACTTCCAGCTTCTCATTAATATTCAGCCCTCTTTGTTGAAGAAGTCTATCAACCCTCCCAATATCATTCCATAAACCTGGAACAACCTTCTTAATTGGGATAATATCCTTGTCTCTATCTGAAGAATGAATCGCTTTAATAACCTTCACCCATAGTCTTCCCGGTTCTTGTTTAAACCTCCACCACCACTTAACAAGCATGGCGAGGTTAAACTCTTCTATACTCCCAACACCACCGCCCCCGCTTCTTTTGGTTATCATCATTTTCTTCCAATTAATCCATCTAAGCTTACATCTAGACCCGGATTTTCCCCATAAAAAATCCCTTCTTATTCCTTCAAGTTTCTTAATGACAAATTTTGGGGCTGGAAATAGGGAAAGAAAGTAAGAGGGTTGTCTGTGTTAAAAAATTAGGAAATAAAATAAGTAAAACAATAAATATTAATTAAGAAAAGGAAAAGGTGAAAAATGACATTAGGAAGTGGTAGGGCTGTAAACAAACCAAACAAATACGAATAATGTATTGTTCGTGTTCATTTGTTAAGGAAATAACGTGTTCACGAACTCTTCGTGAACACTTATCGAACGAGATTTTCTATTCGTGTTTGTTTGTTAAGGAAATGAACATATTCGTGTCTGTTTGTCAAATTTAGGTGTCAGATAAAAATGAACACAAACAAACGTTTATGAACAAAACCGAGCACAAATTAAAACATATTAAATTTTGAATAAAATCACATTTTCATCGCAAACATTATCTGCCCAACATCTACTAATCCAATTATCCAAACATACTTGACATAATCTTAATCACATAATTACCATAACATAATATTTCATTAATACACAAAATTATCATATTAAACATGATATACTCATTTAGTTCACCAAAATAACAGTTAATCAAAATAGGTGAAATAATAATAATAATATGAAATACACGAATGTATTTTAAATAATCTACTACTAGAACTTTGAAGTACGTAAATTAAAAATAAAAAGTTAAAACCTTAATGAACTATCGAACACAAACAAACACGTTACTGAACGTTCATGAACATAAATGGACGAACGTAGCCTCTGTTCATGTTCGTTTGTTTAACTAAACAAACATAATTTCTTGTTTGTGTTTGTTCATTTATTAAACGAACGAACACAAACAAATTTCCCGCCAAACTGTTCACGAACTGTTCGTTGAACGTTTGATTCTTTTACAACTAGCCCTAGGAAGTGGGGTTTTAGAAAAGAAAACTCACAATCTTTTTAAATCGTTAAAAGAAGAAAACTAAGAAATTAATGAAACTAAACGAATTTCTCATAGAAGAAAACAAAGCAAACCTTGACACCGCTCATCGCCAGTGGCAAAGCTTGAGAATTCGGATCGGGGGTCGAAAACCGTATATACCAAAAAATTCTATACGGATACTATATAATCGGAACTTCTGAGCGAAAATTCGAGGGGATCAGGAGACCCCCTGTCCCCATAAACCTGCACCCCTACTCATCGCCATCCCGTAACAGTACCGTTGCTGCTGCCGTGTCATGAGCACCAACGTCATCACTCCTGCATGTCGCTGTATCAGCGTATGTGACCAGAACAGCTTGTCCGTGCACAATCTGTTGCAACGGAGGTATGTACGCCAAGGTTCCCTCTTCTCGTTCTATAGAAAGGGGTCGGTACGAAGATGGTATATCTGATCAGAGCAAGTAGTTGGATCTCGAAAATTTGAAATTATGGCTAATGAATTATGAAAGGGAGAGAACGAAAATGGTGTCGTATGTCAGAACTACGGCCAAATGGAAAGAAAGGTTAAACAAAGTTTAAGACGTGAAAACGTAATTAATAGACAATGGAGAGTTTGTCACTTAAAAAAACCGGGGAGTCGGTGGCGTAAAAAGTTACAGAGACAAAGTTGTGGATTAAAAAGTTATGTTGTGATTGTTGGTTCAGGCCCACAATACACAAACAATTATACACTCAATAGTCAAACACACTATTAAATCAAAATCAGTTGATTTTAGCATAATAACAGCAAATGTAACTAATTCGATCTGGTCTATATAAACCGATCGCTTCAACATCATGTAAAATATCAATAAACATATACACGGATTCAGCTACGATATAATCTAGTAAAAACCCCTAACTAACACCCAACCAAAAACAATCCACACAATAAAAGTTTATACTGATTCAACTGTTAATGGATTAGAAGAGAGAGTGACTGAAAGAAATTGATATGAAGGGTGAGTAGTGGGTGGGAGAAGATAAGATGGGCGGGAGATAAAGAGGATGCTGTTGGAATGTGGGATTTGAGGGTGTACAGTAGCTTTTCATATACAAAAAGTTACTGTAGCTTTTTTTTTTTTTTTTATAATATAGGTTTGGTGGAAACTATTGATGGACGGGATGGAGCTACTTTTTTAACAAAATCTTTAAAATTAAAAAATGGGGGGCAAGATAATGGATGGGCTGTGAATGCTCTAAGAGCTTTTATTTTATTCAATAAACAAGGTAGCATTATATAGCCTACGTTACTAATGTAAACCTATAGGTACAAAGAATGGTCAAGGATCTATAGATCAGGTGGTGGAAAGACTTGAGTTCTCCATAGGAGACTCATGTTCGATCCCTATCAGCATCAAATAATGAGGCTACTGTGACATCCGTCACTTTTCATTGTATTTTTTTTCATGATTATCTGTACGTTATACCGCAATTAAATAACGTGACATTTCTATTATTCTTGAACGTTTATTTCGGGTTTGTTTAATCATATGATAATAATAATAATAATTATGTATATGTTTGAGCCTACACAAGTCCAGCCCATAAACCATCCCAGCCCAAACCTATACCAGAAGCCCACATCCAAGGCCCAAACCCCCCTCCCTTTGGTCTATCAAAAAAAAAATACATTGTCTTGGCCGGGAATCGAACCCGCGCCAAGACCGGCCCAACCAAACCCACACACTTAACCAGCTGGGCTAGCTTGCAACTTGGAATAAACCTGGTTCATTATTAAATATAAGCGCGTCTTTTAAACCTTCACAGTTGACAAAGAAAGTCAACTGTGGGTTAGCTTGTTGATCAATCCAACGAATTAACTCGTAATTGATCTTTATTTGGTAAATTTTTGTGATTACCGGCCCTATACAACTCGATTACACGTCTATTACAGCTAATCGTTGACCAATTGTTCAATTATACGCGTATGATATTGAATTGAAGGTCAACTTTCCAATTAACCTTAACCATTAATCCTCAGTATAAATAGATGACCTCCGAAGCTTAACAACTCGCTCACAACTCTCTCTCAACCTCCAATTCTCTCTGAAACACTCTAATTATTATTATCGCGTTCGTCGTTTGACTTTTGCTTTGACCCGGCTATTATAATCAATTCATCACTGTGAGTCTGATTTTCTGTGTGGGTTATGTTCATCGGCCATCACACATCAATAGCCCTATGGTTAATCAGGCTATTGATGTGTGATTTGCCCAATTGCAAATTCTAGGGTTCATCTGTGTTTAATTGGGGATAAACAGAAACGAGCATGTGTATTTAATTAATTTTAAACAGAAAATATCACAACCACAGGCCTAGGCCAAGTGGTTGTGACCTGGGTTTGATACAGAAGGGAACCGGGTTCGAGTCCCGGCTCTGACCCCTTTTTGTTCTTTTCTTTTCTTTTTTTAACAACAATTATATATTTATATATATTAAACCTTTTAATCTTTTAAATTCATTTTAAAATATCAAAACTATTTTATAAATTCTAAAAAAATTATATTTGTTTAATCTGAGATAAAAGTGTTATTTACAATTTTTATGTTTCAGAAATTCATTTATTTAATATTTATATTAATTAAATCATTTTTATACTATTATATTTATAAAAATCCATTTATATATCAAAACAATTTTATTAAATTCTCCAAAATTTATCCTGACTTTTTTATAAAGTTAAACTTTACTGAAATAATTTTTTAATTCAGTAAAATCATTTATTTTATATTTTTAATTAATTTTTGTTAGATTTAATCATAATTAAATCATAATAAATCCAATTTTCATCATTTTTGCACCAAAATTTTATACAAATTATTTTTAAGTATTTAGAACAGAAATATGAATTTTAAAATAGAAATTCTTTAATTTTAGTATTTTTGAATATTAAAGTTAAATATTGGCTATTTATAATAAATAGATTTAAAAATCTATTTTTAAATGAAATAATTTTATAAAAATTATTTCTATACTTCAAACACTTTATTGTGTATATTCTAAATTCAAATTTTATTAAGAGACTTTCTTTTATTTAATTATCAAATTATCCTTTATGTAATTAACATTTTATTTTAATTGGATATCCCCAATTCGAAGCCCTAGAAATACATGTATCCTAGAGTTATTTCACTCACACATTATCAATTACTTTAGGTTAATCATTTGGGAGTAATCTCAAATTCATATTTCGTTGTCCAAGTCCAATTTCAAGTTATTACGTGAACTGTGAGTATTCCTACCCCCTTTTGCTTTTATACATTTTTGGGGTGTTACATGTACACTATTACAATTTCAAATACAAGTTTACATTTTTACAAATACAATTCTAGTACTATGTGCATTGCTTACAACGTGCTTTATGCTTAGACAATACATGTGGATTACATTTGTACTTAGTGAAATCATTAACATGGTACAAGCCGACCTTAACATTGGATAGCGCTATTTGGATTGACAACCCGCCTAGATTGATTCTCACCCTTTTTCATCGGAGAATCCGTGGCCATTGTTAAGTTATCATCCATTTATTGGTTGAGTACACTACAGTTCATACAGTACATTATACAGTCACAGGGTTGATTTCGCTCATTTGTTTGATACATGGTTTACATATTTGCACTGTAGCTTGCACTTGAATTGTATAACTTTTAATCTACTATATATATCAAACTAGGAATGCTCACCAACATTTCTTATGTTGACCAAACCTATTTTTGTACATGTTTCAGGTGCAGTTTGATCAAGAAACTTTTAGCGCTTTATTATGCAGTTATTTCATTATTTATATCTCATTTAAGACTTTGTATTTTCCATTTCCTTGTAAGACAATTTTTGGGTTTTATTTAATAATATTTACATTTAAGTACCATGTGCTTTTGAACAATCGTCACTACGTGACACCTCGATGATTCCGCCATCGGTTGGGGTGTTACAGGTTGGTATCAGAGCCATGGTTATAGGGAATTAGGTTATTAGAATGCCTTTTAGCCTAGACTATAACCGAATTTCAACTTACAGGTACAACACTTCCTAAATTATCATTCCCCTCATTACCCTCCACTTTCCTTCCTCAATCTTTCCCCTTCTTCTATCACGGTGTGTAAAGATGGTGTCCTACAAGGAGTGGAAATACTACATCATCATGGAGCGGGAGCAGTACTTTTCATGAAGACACTCTTAGGCATAATGCCTACTCTTATTTTTTTGCTCCTTCAAAGTTGTTGAACTTTAATGAGTGTGAAAAAGGACACGTGCAATCTGGAAGGGTGGACGCCTGTACACTGGGTTTTCTGGCATAGGCAAGCATAGCGCATAAATCCATTTACGGACCTGTTATGCTTACCTGGGGATTCCTGGAGTGAGTGTCCACTTATAGGCTAAAGCATGTCTTCTTTGATCACCATTGGGCTCGATTTCTTTGAAAAGTCAACGTTCTTGTTGGGCTTTATAGCTAGACAAGGGCAATCCAAACATGTTATACAAATATTTCAAATGATATACTTCTATTTCATAATCCTTATGCAATTATACACTTACATTTATTAATCTCATAATTTTTCATTGACTGCCTTGTAGATGTCTGCTCGCCGTATGCTCCGTGATGCTAGCCAACGCACTGTTCGTGCCTCTGGACAACGTTCTGATCGTCGCCTTGCTTCTCTTGTCGCTGAGCAAATTGCTGCAGTGATTCCAAATCTTGTTAGTGAGTTAACCCAGAACAGCAACAGTACCAATACAGAGGGTGCAACTCAATCCCGGTGTACATTCAAACACTTCAACTCATGCAACCCCACGAAGTTTACTGGGGAGGAGGGTGCTACTGGCCTCCTCCAATGGTTTGAAAGTATGGAAAGTACCTTCGTGAACAGCGAGTGTCCTGATAACCTCCGCGTTCGCTATGCTACCAGTGTCCTTCAAAAGGGGGCATTGACCTGGTGGAATGGTGAAAAGCGTAATCGGGGCGCTGATGTTGCTCTATCCTTGTCTTGGACTGAGGTCAAGGAACTTATGATCGCCAAGTTCTGCCCTAGGAACGAAATGAGGAAGCTAGAGGAAGAGTTCCATGGGTTAAAACAAGACAGTGGTGAAAATCTTGCGTACAACACTCGATATCATGAGCTCAGTATTTTGGTTCCACACATGGTTACCCCGGTCTCTCGAGCAATCGAGAAGTATATTGAGGGATTGCCTGACCTAATTCAAGATGTAGTCACTGGAAGCAGACCCACTACGGTGGAAGAAGCCATTCAGCTTGCAGCCTCCTTGACTGACAAGCACGTCAAAAAGGGAAATTTGGTTAGGAAAGGAACCAAGAAATCAACTGAGAAGACCCCCACCCCTACTACTGAATCATCAAGAGTTGCTGTAGACAATACCGGTTCCAACACTAGGAAGCGAAAGTCCAGGGGTAGAAACTATGCTGTTGTGGCCCCAGTAACTCAGGCTCCAATAGCCCAGGCTCCAATGGCTCAGGCTCCTCCTGTTAAGAAGGTTTATAGTGGAAACTTACCCAAGTGTGCCACCTGTCAGTACCATCACCCCGCAAATTTTCCTTGTCGCCACTGTACCACCTGTGGTAGGTATGGTCATGTAGCGGCCACATGTCGATCTACGTTTCGACCTCAACCTATTAATGCTCAACCTGTTAACCCTCAACCAGCTCGCCAAAACCCACAACCTATAGCATATGGTCGAGCTTGCTTCAATTGTGGTGATCCGAACCACTTTAGAAACCAATGTCCAGCACTTGTCCCAGCAAACCATGCGGCAAACCCAGTGGCTCGTGGTAGGGCTTTCAACATCAATGCAACAGAAGCTCAGGAAACAAATGACGTGGTGAATGGTACGTTTTTACTTGATGGTCGTTATGCTTCAATTTTATTTGATACTGGTGCGGATAAAAGTTTTGTGTCATTAGCATTCGAACCTCTATTATCTCACACTCGCTCTAGATTAGGAGCGCCTTTCACAGTCGAGGTCGCAGATGGTAAACCCATCTCAATCTATTCTATCATTCAGGGTTGTACTCTTAGCCTCAACGAACATGATTTCACCATTGATCTTATACCCATGAAATTGGGAAGCTTTGATGTTATCGTGGGTATGGATTGGCTTTCTAAACATCATGCCGAAGTTGTCTGCTTTGAGAAATTTATTCGGTTTCCTCTCGCATCGGGTGACTTTTTACGGGTTTATGGTGAGAAACCATCCAGTGGTCTTAAACTCATGTCTTGCACCCAAGCACAGAAATATCTACGCAAGAAATACGTAGCTTTCTTGGCCCATATTGTGGAAAAGAAAGGTAAAGACAAGAGTATTCAAGATGTTCCTGTTGTTCGTGAGTTTCCAGAAGTTTTTCCTGATGATTTACCGGGACTTCCACCAGTGCGTCCTGTCGAATTTCGTATTGATCTTGTACCTGGTGCTACGCCTGTTGCTAAATCTCCATACCGCCTTGCACCTTCTGAGATGCAAGAACTTGCGAGTCAACTTCAAGAGTTGGCAGACAAGGGTTTCATTCGTCCCAGTTCATCACCTTGGGGAGCTCCAGTCTTATTTGTAAAGAAGAAGGATGGATCTTTCCGTATGTGTATTGATTATCGGGAACTGAATAAACTCACCATTAAAAACCGGTACCCTTTACCTCGCATTGATGACCTCTTTGATCAACTTCAAGGTTCGACTTGTTTCTCAAAGATCGATCTTCGTTCGGGATATCATCAGCTACGAGTCCATGAAGACGATATTCCAAAAACAGCTTTCCGTACACGTTATGGGCATTACGAGTTTATGGTTATGCCTTTTGGGCTAACGAATGCACCCGCTGTCTTCATGGATCTCATGAATCGCGTGTGCAAACCCTTCTTGGATAAGTTCGTAATTGTTTTCATCGATGACATTCTCATTTACTCTAAGACCAAATCAGCCCACGAGCAACACCTTAGACAAATTTTGAGTCTTTTGAAGAATGAACAACTGTATGCCAAATTCTCCAAGTGTGAATTCTGGCTTAAAGAGGTTCAATTTTTGGGACACATTATCAGTGATAAGGGTATACACGTGGATCCAGCTAAGATTGAGGCTGTTAAGAATTGGATTACACCCAAGTCCCCCACGGAAGTTCGCTCCTTTCTTGGCTTAGCGGGCTATTATCGTCGATTTATTCTCAACTTTTCCAAGATTGCCTTACCTCTCACTTCCTTGACCCATAAGGATAAACCATATGTATGGGGACCCAGTCAGGAAGAAGCATTCCAGACTTTGAAGCAGAAACTGTGTGATGCTCCAATCCTCACCTTACCGGACGGCAATGAGGATTTCGTGGTTTACTGTGATGCCTCTAACCAAGGTCTTGGTTGTGTTCTCATGCAACGAGGCAAGGTTATAGCATATGCATCACGACAACTGAAAAACCATGAGAAAAATTACACTACCCATGATCTTGAGCTCGGAGCGGTCGTTTTCGCACTTAAGATTTGGCGTCACTATTTATATGGTACAAAATGTGTGATCTTCACTGACCACAAGAGTCTTCAACACATTTTCAACCAGAAAGATCTGAACATACGACAACGACGATGGGTCGAGTTGTTAAACGACTACGACTGCGAGATTCGCTACCATCCTGGCAAGGCGAATGTTGTAGCCGATGCCCTTAGTCGTAAAGGTCATGCCCAGCTTTATTGTGCTCAGGTCCAGTCTGATATCAAACTCCGCATCATTGAAGCCCAACATGTCTCTGTTACTGAGGGCAACATGTACGAAGAAATGTCGTGTGGAGCCGAAAATCAGTTAGAAACCAAAAATGGTTTACTTTATTTTATGAACCGTCTTTGGATTCCTGATCGTGACAACCTGCGTACCTTCCTCATGGACGAGTCCCATAAGTCTCGATACTCCATTCACCCTGGTGCAGATAAGATGTATCAGGATCTGCGTACTTTGTATTGGTGGCCCGGTATGAAAAAGGACATAGCTCTTTATGTGGCTAAATGCCTTACTTGTTCTAAAGTCAAAGCTGAGCACCAACGTCCATCTGGTTTACTTGTGCAACCAGAAATACCAGTGTGGAAGTGGGAGAACATTGCTATGGACTTCATCACGAAACTTCCACGCACCACTCGTGGGCATGACAGTATCTGGGTTATTGTCGATCGTTTGACCAAATCTGCTCACTTCCTACCCATTCGTGAGACCTACACAGCTGAGAAACTGGCTAAGATCTACATCAGTGAGATTGTCAGCCGTCATGGTATTCCTCTAGACATTATCTCCGATCGTGATAGCTGGTTTACTTCTCGCTTTTGGCAGACATTTCAGTCCGCACTTGGTACACAACTAAATCTTAGCACGGCTTATCACCCACAGACGGATGGTCAAACTGAACGAACCATCCAAACATTGGAGGATATGCTTCGAGCGTGCATCATCGACTTTGGTGGTAATTGGGACACGCACCTACCTTTAGTTGAGTTCTCATACAATAACAGCTACCATTCCAGTATTAACATGGCACCATTTGAGGCACTTTATGGTCGCAAATGTCGTTCCCCTGTGTGTTGGAGCGAGGTTGGTGAGACACAAATCACCGGTCCCGAACTGATACAAGAAACGACAGACAAAATTCATCGCATTCGTGAGAACTTACAAGTTGCTCGGAGCAGACAGAAGAGCTATGCCGATCAAAGGCGCAAGCCTCTAGAATTTCAAGTCGGAGACATGGTACTTCTCAAGGTTTCACCTTGGAAGGGTGTATTTCGGTTTGGAAAGAAAGGGAAACTTGCACCACGGTTCGTAGGCCCTTTTAAGATCCTTGAACGAGTTGGGAAGGTGGCTTACAAGCTCGATTTACCACCAGAGCTCAATAATGTTCATCCAACGTTTCATGTTTCTAATCTCAAGAAGTGTTTGGCTGAAGATAACCTCCATGTTCCTTTAGAGGATATCCAGATCGACGAATCGATGCGCTTCATAGAGAAACCTGTGGAGATTATGGATCGTGACGTCAAGACACTTAAGCGAAGCCGAATTCCTATTGTAAAAGTCCGTTGGGAATCCAAACGAGGCCCAGAGTTTACTTGGGAACGTGAGGACCAAATGATGTCTAAGTATCATCACCTCTTTCCAGAGACTACCACTTGAAGGAATTTCGGGACGAAATTTCTAAAAGTAGGGGATGCTGTGACATCCGTCACTTTTCATTGTATTTTTTTTCATGATTATCTGTACGTTATACCGCAGTTAAATAACGTGACATTTCTATTATTCTTGAACGTTTATTTCGGGTTTGTTTAATCATATGATAATAATAATAATAATTATGTATATGTTTGAGCCTGCACAAGTCCAGCCCATAAACCATCCCAGCCCAAACCTATACCAGAAGCCCACATCCAAGGCCCAAACCCCCCTCCCTTTGGTCTATCAAAAAAAAAAATACATTGTCTTGGCCGGGAATCGAACCCGCGCCAAGACCGGCCCAACCAAACCCACACACTTAACCAGCTGGGCTAGCTTGCAACTTGGAATAAACCTGGTTCATTATTAAATATAAGCGCGTCTTTTAAACCTTCACAGTTGACAAAGAAAGTCAACTGTGGGTTAGCTTGTTGATCAATCCAACGAATTAACTCGTAATTGATCTTTATTTGGTAAATTTTTGTGATTACCGGCCCTATACAACTCGATTACACGTCTATTACAGCTAATCGTTGACCAATTGTTCAATTATACGCGTATGATATTGAATTGAAGGTCAACTTTCCAATTAACCTTAACCATTAATCCTCAGTATAAATAGATGACCTCCGAAGCTTAACAACTCGCTCACAACTCTCTCTCAACCTCCAATTCTCTCTGAAACACTCTAATTATTATTATCGCGTTCGTCGTTTGACTTTTGCTTTGACCCGGCTATTATAATCAATTCATCACTGTGAGTCTGATTTTCTGTGTGGGTTATGTTCATCGGCCATCACACATCAATAGCCCTATGGTTAATCAGGCTATTGATGTGTGATTTGCCCAATTGCAAATTCTAGGGTTCATCCGTGTTTAATTGGGGATAAACAGAAACGAGCATGTGTATTTAATTAATTTTAAACAGAAAATATCACAACCACCGGCCTAGGCCAAGTGGTTGTGACCTGGGTTTGATACAGAAGGGAACCGGGTTCGAGTCCCGGCTCTGACCCCTTTTTGTTCTTTTCTTTTCTTTTTTTAACAACAATTATATATTTATATATATTAAACCTTTTAATCTTTTAAATTCATTTTAAAATATCAAAACTATTTTATAAATTCTAAAAAAATTATATTTGTTTAATCTGAGATAAAAGTGTTATTTACAATTTTTATTTTTCAGAAATTCATTTATTTAATATTTATATTAATTAAATCATTTTTATACTATTATATTTATAAAAATCCATTTATATATCAAAACAATTTTATTAAATTCTCCAAAATTTATCCTGACTTTTTTATAAAGTTAAACTTTACTGAAATAATTTTTTAATTCAGTAAAATCATTTATTTTATATTTTTAATTAATTTTTGTTAGATTTAATCATAATTAAATCATAATAAATCCAATTTTCATCATTTTTGCACCAAAATTTTATACAAATTATTTTTAAGTATTTAGAACAGAAATATGAATTTTAAAATAGAAATTCTTTAATTTTAGTATTTTTGAATATTAAAGTTAAATATTGGCTATTTATAATAAATAGATTTAAAAATCTATTTTTAAATGAAATAATTTTATAAAAATTATTTCTATACTTCAAACACTTTATTGTGTATATTCTAAATTCAAATTTTATTAAGAGACTTTCTTTTATTTAATTATCAAATTATCCTTTATGTAATTAACATTTTATTTTAATTGGATATCCCCAATTCGAAGCCCTAGAAATACATGTATCCTAGAGTTATTTCACTCACACATTATCAATTACTTTAGGTAAATCATTTGGGAGTAATCTCAAATTCATATTTCGTTGTCCAAGTCCAATTTCAAGTTATTACGTGAACTGTGAGTATTCCTACCCCCTTTTGCTTTTATACATTTTTGGGGTGTTACATGTACACTATTACAATTTCAAATACAAGTTTACATTTTTACAAATACAATTCTAGTACTATGTGCATTGCTTACAACGTGCTTTATGCTTAGACAATACATGTGGATTACATTTGTACTTAGTGAAATCATTAACATGGTACAAGCCGACCTTAACATTGGATAGCGCTATTTGGATTGACAACCCGCCTAGATTGATTCTCCCCCTTTTTCATCGGAGAATCCGTGGCCATTGTTAAGTTATCATCCATTTATTGGTTGAGTACACTACAGTTCATACAGTACATTATACAGTCACAGGGTTGATTTCGCTCATTTGTTTGATACATGGTTTACATATTTGCACTGTAGCTTGCACTTGAATTGTATAACTTTTAATCTACTATATATATCAAACTAGGAATGCTCACCAACATTTCTTATGTTGACCAAACCTATTTTTGTACATGTTCAGGTGCAGTTTGATCAAGAAACTTTTAGCGCTTTATTATGCAGTTATTTCATTATTTATATCTCATTTAAGACTTTGTATTTTCCATTTCCTTGTAAGACAATTTTTGGGTTTTATTTAATAATATTTACATTTAAGTACCATGTGCTTTTGAACAATCGTCACTACGTGACACCTCGATGATTCCGCCATCGGTTGGGGTGTTACAGCTACCGGGAAATGATGGTGACAAACCTACCGAGGGGGGTTCGATCCTGAGTCGCACCCCGGTTTTCACCCGACTGTTACTCCAGCGAGGTTTCTCGTGTGGAGGCAGTACGGTTTTCGGGGGAACGCCGTATCCAAGTCTGATCAACCCAGCACAGGCCCAGTTAAGACAACTTAGTTTAGGCAGATCTTGGCTATGGCTGCTGATTAGACAGTGTGACAAAGTCACATAAAAATGAAAGTCACTGTTAAAAAAAAGGTACAAAGAATGACTTCTTCCAACATAACGTACACTTCCTTGTCATTCGGAAAAGCCTTTAACCAAACTTAGTCAAACCACAACTAAACTCTTTATTATTTTAGATGTGAAGCTCCTACTTTTCCGGTCAATCAAGACCAAGTAAGATGATCCATAACCATCACCCGTAAACGAATTGATTAACCCAACAACGACACGATACTGCTTCTACAGGTAGTGAAAAGATAATGAAAATACTGAAACCGAATCGTGTTGAATCCAAAATCATAAAATGATTACAAGTATACATACCGATATTGTTCGGGCAGTAAAAGTTTGGTTTGATGGAAAAGGATATCAACATGCGTTTTACATCAAATGAAAAACATAAACACGAATATCGAAACCGGTTCTTATAATTCTGATAAAATGTACTAATGTTGTTTGTTTAGTATATGTATCAGTTCGACTCGTTTCATTACTGTACAGTACTTCTACTCCACATAGGTTAAGATATAAAAAAAAATACATGATTCTATTGCAACTCCATTTTCAATAAAATTTATTTTGAAAATGCTGAGAAAAAAAGTAAAACACAACTGCGTATTTTGTTTATTAAAAAAGACAAAAATGAATATTGTTAACGATGTTGTTTTGTGGTATAGGGTTAGGTTTGTTTCTTAAAAACCTTTGTGTATTACACAATAAGAAAGATTTTATTTAATTATATAAAAGTTTTCCCATTTAACAAAAAAAAAAGAAAAATTAATTCATGACATATTCAAAATGACATTAACACGGGTTTTGTGTGAATCGTATACTATAAAACTAATACCAATACCAATATTGTTACTGATATAGTATCAATATCAGTTCGTTTCCTTAATCATACTTAGTATAGTTTACCACACCAAATAATACTATCTTGAATACAACTCCAATTTAAATAAAATCTATATAAGGTTGATATCAGATCGGGTCGCTTCGTTACTAATACTTGGAATAGTTTACAACACTAAACAATACATTATCTTGAATACAACTCCGTTTTTTAATAAAATCTATATCAGAATGTTGATAAAAAAACAACTGCGTATTTTGTATTTTAAAAAAGTTAACGAACACAATGAAAAGTAAAATAAAATGATAAATAAATGGGTGTCAAACATTTATCTCATATATTATATAAGGTGAAAGTTAAAATTATAAAAATTGTAAAATAACATTGTTAATATTATACGTTATATATTATTTAAAATTGATTAATTTCCGCCATTTAAATAGGTTTACAATTTAAATTTTATGTTTAGTGGCGTGTTGAACACGTTATCAGTTAGACCATCACCAATGCATGATAGCAACTTTATAAGCCCACTCTCTTTCCCCACTCTCTTTTTCTCATATAAAACTTTACTACCCACAAATTCATTTTCTCTCAACTAATGCATGTTCTTTCTTCTTTTAAAACTTCACTGTTCTCTCTTTTCTCCCTGTCTCCTCCAATTCATCATCCATTTCACAAATATACATCAACTGCATTGCATTGGTGAAGGTCTTAGTAAAAAGAAACATTGATTGTTGTTCTTATATAGGGTGGGTTCAATGGGAAACTATGGATTTAACATATTAAATATATAATACGAAAATCATTTTAACTTGTTAAAAGTTAAATTTTCAAAAAAAAATTTAGATCTTTTGCATATAAATGAATGTACATGCCTTTTTTAATAAAAAAAATTTTTGAAACCAAATGCTTAAAATGAGTTAAAAAAATTGCATGTTAAATTGAATTTTTATGATATATTTAACATAGTAAATGTATGGTTCCTCTGTTTTCTATTTTTTTTTAAAGTTATACATTGAACCTCACAATATATATATATATATATATATATATATATATATATATATATATATATAACACTGAATTTAGTTATCTTTTGGCTATGGTTTTCAATTTTGTGTTTGTTTCTTCAAGTGATACCTATGAAGAAGAGTGAAGGAGAAACTAAAGTCTTGTCGAGGTTTTATATCAAGGTATGTATACAATCTAGTTTTCTTTCGTTTAAAACCATTCAAAAACCTGAAACATCTCAATGACCCCCAAAGATTTCCATGTTGAAGAATTTAGGTCTTCAGTAGCTACAAAAGTCATGGGGCCTATAGAAATACGACAAACCTCATAATTAATAAGGGTAAAATGCCGTTTACGATCACCTACGAAATTAAATTGATTGTAGAAAACACAAAGAAAATAAAAAAAATATATGTACGATCGATAAGAAATGTAGATGTTGCTCGTGAATTATACACACATATCTATCAATTTGGATCATTTGAGAAGCTTTGGCCTAATTAAAAACAGAGAGATCCATTCTGGACCACACATTTCTCTAAATCAATTTTTTTTTTTTGCTAATTCGATCATCCAAAGTTAGCTTGGGTCTGCATCTACCCCCTTTTCCTTCCACATTAAGAGTTATAACCAATTGGGCCTTTTCTCTTGAACAGTGTATTGCTGGATTTTGGAGTGTGCTCAGATACATGGGTATGTCATGCTATTACATGAGTTACACTATTTTTGGTTATAAACTAATGCCATCTCTAACTTTGACATATTTTTTGTAACTGTAGTTCCATCATTCAAGAGAATCCATGATATCAAAGTAAATAATAACCTGAGCAACTTACTTGTAGATCGTGCTTGCGAGATCATTATAAAACATGGTGTTCATAGCTTAGCTTGGAATATTTTCGGATCAACAATAAGTATAGCTGTCAAATATGGAACTTATGAGCTTATTGAAAAATGCGCATTAACTTATCCGGGTATAATTTGGTACGAATGTGATGGGTCCAGTGTGTTCCTTGCAGCCATCAAACAACGCCAACAACGAGTATATAATCTGCTTGTGTTTCAAACATCTGGTTTCAAAGTATTTGCATCAACACAAGTTAACGAGAAAGATGAGAATGCATTACACATAACTGCAAGGTTAGCTCCACTTCATCGACTTAAGGTTGTGACTGGTGCAGCTTTGCAAATGCAACGCGAGCTTCAATGGTTTCAGGTGATCCATTGTTCTATCATAGATACATAAAACTTACGGATGGTAATCATAACGTATTCTTCAAAAATGGGTTAATTTGGGCAGAAGTATTTTGATATATGTCCATCTAGGTCAACACAAATATTTAGATAGTTCAAATTTTAGTCAACTTAAATTATACAACGTGTCAATACAGGTCGCTTTAAAAAAACACTTGCTAACTTTAATGGACCCAAATGGGTTGGCGCAACAACAACAACACTATTCATAGGGTCTGGGGAGGGTGAGATATAGACATGTTTTACCTCTATCCGTATGGATAGATAGGCAGATAGGCAAGGGTCAGCACAAACCATCACCATTATTTTGCCTCCACCACCTACTTGTCATTGTTGACGCTAACATGGCCGCCACATCTTCAGTCTCCACCTCTTCCATAAAAGATAGGACGGGTAAACCCATCTTGATACTTTTAATCTTAAATGACTAATTTCAATGATATAGGTTTGGGATGTGTTTAGGTAATTCTAACCACACACCTTATTATAAAATATTCGGGTCTCTATTGGGTAATTACACGTTGTGTATTAGGTATATCTAGGAGTTTAGGGTATTCTCGTTGGTTTCAGTTATACATATTAGTTTATAAAAATATCCATCGGGTAACTATTAATCAAATACATTTATAATAATCACCATATAATATTTCAAATAACTATTATGTATATAAAAGAAATACCTAAATGCATAGATGACTACAAAATGTGAATATGTTTGATACATTGACCAATATATAGACTTAAGTCCTCACCTTTCTTAACCAAAACAACCCTAAAGTGGCGAAATTAACTCTCAAGACATAACGGATTGTAACTAACATACATAACAAGTTCATACCCATCGACCCATATACAGATACATATGACAAAAATACTAAAAGTGTTATATATACATACGAAAAATAATTATGCTAAGCTTAAATGTTTAATCTTTTCATCCTTTCATCCTCACCTCTAAACTTTTCATTTGATTTATTCTTTCTTTCCTTCCATTGTGTTAGATATTAAGTCAAAATCAAAGTCAAATAATAAGTCAAACTTGGTCAAGAAAGTTTGAGGGGCCATCTGTGACAAGGTGCAAAAGTTTATTTCAGTTTATAATAGTTCTGGTTAATAAGTGAACGTCTGATGGAGATGGAGGACTAATCCTGTCAAGTTCAAAGGTCTCAACAGACTTTAACGGTTCAATTAGGGATTAGGGCTTATAAATAGATCTCATCAATTCGTTTGTATTAGAGTCTTTTTCTTTGTAATTCTCTTTTGTATTTCGTTTCCATTATCAATAATAATTTGAAGCTTTCGACAATTGTGTTCTTGATTCAATTTCATAGGTGTTTTACAACAATTGGTATCAGAGCCTCGTTGCTCTAATTCTGTGAAATTGGTTGTGTTATCCGTGTAATAAGATCAAGAATGCTGACGACGAAGTTCGAGTTGGAAAAGTTTGATGGGAGAAACGATTTTAGTCTGTGGAGGATGAAGATGAGAGCCCTGTTAGTGCATAACGGTGTTGTTGATGCATTGAGGGGGTGAAGATCATATTCCTGGTGATCTCACAGATAAGGAGAAGAAGGAGATGTTAGTAAAGGCTCACAGTTCGATCATATTGAGTCTGGGTGACAGGGTGTTGAGGGAGGTGTCGAAAGAAATGTCTGCTGCTGGTATTTGGGCAAAGCTTGAGACCCTGTACATGACCAAGTCATTGGCCAACAGGTTGTATCTCAAGAAGAAGTTGTATACGTTTCAGATGAGCCCTGGTAAGACACTGGATGAACATACAGATGAGTTTAATAAACTTATCTTGGATCTTGAAATTATTGAAGTTGAATTGGATGGTGAAGATCAGGCCATCATATTTCTCACATCATTGCCATCTTCGTATGAGCATTTTGTGGATACTCTTATGTATGGAAGGGAGACATTGACTATGGATGAAGTCTTAGCTGCTCTGAATTCAAAAGAGTTGAAAAGAAGAACAGATGTGGTAGAAGATGGTGGAGATGCATTGTTTGTGAGAGGGAAGGCTGATCAGAAGAATTCAAGGTTCAAGGGTGAATCAAGATTCAAGAGGAGGTGTTATGTTTGTCACTCAGAAGATCATTTGAAGAGAGATTGTCCTGAATTGAAGAAAAGAAAGGGTGAACAGAGGTATGATAATCACAGGCAACAAGAAGGTGATTCATCAGATGAATGTGATGTTTGTGATGTTCTTGTAGTGATCAGTGAAGAATTCTGTTCAGAGAAGTGGATCTTGGATTCAGGTGGGTCTTTTGGGATGACATATGATCAGGGGTATTTCAGGGATCTGAAATATGGTTATCTTGGTAAAGTCAAGATGGGTGATGGCAGAACTTGTAAGATTCAAGGGGTTGGGACAGTGGTATTCATGATGGACAATGGTGATATTGTTGAAGTTCATGATGTAAGGTATGTTCCTGATTTGAATAGAAGTTTGTTGTCATTGGGTTGTTTAGAAAAGATAGGTTACCATGTGTGGTTGAGAGATGGTAAGGTCTTGATCATGTTTGATCAGGAGGTTGTCATGACTGGAACTAGACAGGTGAGTAATGTTTATGTTCTGGATGGTCATGTGATGATGCCTAGTGAGAAAGAGTTCATATGTCACACAGATGAACAGGGATTGATTGGAAAGAATAGTCATGGGGTTGTTCATGATGGTAGTTCAGAGAGGTACAAGACTGTGGTGGAGTTGAGTCACAGGTTAAAGGTCTCTAGTGAGGGTCAATCAATGGAAGTTCATGGTGAAAGGTGTGATGTGATAGTGAACTGGTGTCTAGGTGGAGTTTTGGAAGTGCTTGGTTGTTCTAGACAGGTGGAGTTGATGAAATCAAGGACAGGTGTTGATATGTTCTTGGGATATTCTGATGTGTTGAAAATATTCAGAATATGTGGTCTAGAAGATGGGAAGCCAAGGTTATAGGATAGCAGGTTTATGCTATGGATAAAAGGCAGCAGGGTTATGTTGTGTTTAGAAGGTTTTTGGACTAAGGTGGAGGCTGCACAAGGTGATAATGTTCAGGTTGAGGTGGAGTTGCCTGGTAAGTGTGCAGGAGATGTGACTCAGTTGTGGTTTGGTGAAAGGCAGTCCTGTGTTGAAAAGGACTGGTCAGTAGTTAATGCAGCTAATCTTTTGACTAGTGTTGAGCCTGATATTGAAGCAGTAGAGATCAAGGGTAATGCTTGGTTGGTGCTTAGAGGTTCTAAATATCAGTGGATACTTGTTGAAGATGTGAAGAAGGGTTGCAGGGGCAGAATGGTCATATTCTGTGATGTTACTGGGTCAATAGGAGTAAAAAGCTGGAAATGGGTCAAGTCCATTGAAGTTTGTCAGGTCTTTGAATGTTGCTCAAGGTTGAAAAGAGTTGTGCAGCATGGGTCAGGTCTGGGTGATATTGATTCAGGGGAAGCTGATAAGTTCAGGAAGGGCAATTTAGTCCTTGGAAAGTCTGTAGGACATGGGTCACGATTTTATTAAAATTATTAATAAAAGTAATAGAGACACACTCTATATACATTTGGGAAATTGTAGTACACAAACCGTGTATGAAAATTAAAAATAAATACAACAAATGTAAGTAAATTGATTCAAACCTAGTCTTCAACAAGATCATGAATCACGTCTTCTAATCACGTCTTCTAGCAATCTCATTAAGCCCATCTAAAATGATTCAACCAAGATCTTCAAAAAGTCAAGTCTTCAACAAGGTCTTCTTATAGTCCTCCTTGGCTTCAAGAATGAACAAACTAATGTTGACGGTTGAGGCTGAGGCACGTGTTCAACACGCTTCCCTTAAAACAGATTTCGCGCCTCTACTAAAGACAACGCGTCTGTCTCCCAGGGTACAACAGCCGAAGCAGTCTGTACTGCCGGAGAAGACCACGCGCCCAAGGTTACACCAGGTAAATTATAGTGTTAGAACTTATGGAATTTGATAGAAAGTACTCATCTCTATGTACTCAACACATGAGTGAAGTCTTTATTCTTCTCAAGAACCCTCCATGTATTCAAGTATATTTTTCCTCTAGTATCAAATAAGGCACACAACCTACTTATATACAAGAGCCATGATAGTCAAGAGTTTTACTTAATTAGAGATTTAATAAGAGACATAAAACTCTAATAAAAGCCAATTAAGTGTCATGAAAAACTCTACTCAAGAGTTTCTTACCATGAAGAGTCTCATTAATAATATTAGTAAACTCATTAATAATATTATTCAATTAAATTCCATTCACATATTTTAAAAAATTCCAACAATCCCCCACATGAATGGAGATTGATCAAAACACATAAAATTTCCAATGCAACCTCGTCAGTTGAGTATTGCAGGATAGGTAGGTATTAGCTTTGAACCTTCCTTTGTGAAGCATACTTAGTCTCCTAGCGGTTTGTGGACGCGATGTCCTTGAACAAACCCCCATTTGTGTAGACGACAATACACTTCACACAATACTCTCCTTAGCCGGGCCATCCCCTCATTTTCGTGTCCAATAATGGTCCTGGAACACTATCCTGGTTCTGCGAGAGCTCTAGGAATTATGCCCCCAATTCCATTTGAAGCGACCCCACTTCTCTCTAACATAGGTGATTTTTCTCAAATCATTAAAAGCATTATGGTTACCATGATTTACCCACATCATTTACTATATACTATGCTTATCCTCACAATTTGTCACTGAATGTCATAGGAATGGACAAGGACGTATTTAAACACCTTTTTATAGTTTAGGGGGATATATATAACCATATATACTAGCTTACACATATTAGCCATGCCCACACAGTGACCACCCTTAGGCGTATGAATTAGTTGTCCTATTGAACTTAGATCTTGGGATCTCCAATTAACTAAGGTAGGTTTCCTTCACAAGCCTTTTTCTATGGGCTTTAGTCTCATTCCACAACTTGATCTCTCATCAACCCTCAGGTTGTTGGATCCATAAGACTATCTTTGACTTCGTCAAGTCACTACTGATAATTTTGCAATTGAGATCAGTTGTACTAACGTGATATTGACTCGCAAGTTGTTCATGACTTATTGTCAACTCGTAAGACTATAACTCATGATCTAAACTTTGATCTAGTTATAACGTCTTCTATTTAGACTAAAACAAATCTTATTTCAATATGAACACATATTTATTATGCATATGGCCGGTATGCTCAATCATCAGGCATTAATATCAAACCGGTTGGCATCTGAGTCTAAACAACCAGATGGCTCGTTACAACCATAACCTTTATTGCCAACTTTTAACTTCATATTATCAAATGCAAGTTACCCCCCACATTTAAGCGTTATTAGATTGAAACAATCCAACACAAGATAAAAGGTAAAGAAATGTCATCTTTTTATATGGATTGAGAGACTCCTCAAACACCATTTATACAAACCTATGGTTGTTCCTTAAATGGATCTCTCCCCCACATTACTTGCACTTTGATCAAGTTTAAGTAATACTACTCACGATGACTACTAGACACCTTGATTAGATCACAAATATCTACATCTTTGTACTATTGAAGTCACCCGAGTATAGTGTTCACCTCATATTCCACTTGTGCACAAGAGGTTTTAAAGCTAAACAAGGCAACATATGCCTTAGCATGAGATGCCAACACTTTTGCGTGTATGTGTTCTCCTCACTATCCATTAGACTGAAGGAAGTTATATATTTTTAGTGTTTGTTAGACACCAAATTCATTCTCATGCCATCTTATAATTTGAATGTTTAAAGTTAATTTAATATCCACAGAGCATCTAAATTAACATGTACTAGTCTAGCATGCTTTAGACTACAATACTCTAGCATGTGAACAGAAGATGCATCATTCTGATTCTTCACAGCCTTAAGAGATATACACATTTTCTCTTCCTAACATTCATTCTTATTTTATACATGACCATGAGATTTTTTTTATATAGTCTCATATGTATGTTACATAAACATGCATTTTCCATTATTTAGTCTAAGAATATAACATTTTTGCCTTTGATCTCAAAGGCTTCACCATTAACTTATAAGTACTTGACTACAAGTCTTATCTCGAGTAACTTTGGTGAACACATTCATCACCCACAAAAGGTATGAATAGTGTAAGTGTACAATTACTTTTATGTTGATATGAAATCACTTAGATTCACACTTAACAAAACGACTTCAAAAATGCGTCTTTAAGTGATATGCCTTGTCGTTTTCTTTTAAATCTATATATATTTAGGACACTCTCCCAATTTTAAAGTCAAAACATTTACATACTTCCAACAACTTGAAAGTGGTAGTCATATCAACATGTCCTCCATTTCCAATCGTAAATCTTTTGGAACAAATCATCCTTGATTCATTAAAGATTGGTATTAACATATATTTCTTGCGTATGTTAAAATTCACCCTTGCCAATTTTCACCACAATCTTTAATGAAATATATCGATATGTAACATACTTGTGTATTTCATCTCAATACAGTCACCACTTTCTTTCATGATTCTCTCATGATGTGGTTAGACATTTGATGTCTCGTCTCCAACTTTTAGTCAATGCAGCAACTCTTATGTTGTTTATGTCCAATTCTTTTCGTATACTATCCGTTTATAACAATGTTCTTTAACATTGTATATTTGACGTTATAGTTATTTATTAAAAAAAAAATAACATTTCATACGTCACAAACCTTACGGATTTATTTCTTTGTAATTAAAAATTGCATGTGTTATCCGAAGATATTGAACACAAAGCAATAATATACATTTGAAACTAAATCAAAAAGTGCAAAACACTTTAAAAGTTTAAACGGATACATAGACATATCTACACATTAAATCTCATAGTGTTATCATCTTCAACACTTTTATCATCCGATCAAAGTCATCACAACAATATCGTCTTGCAACATGTCTTGAGAACTCTATGCACTTATAAGTACAAGTTCCTCATTTGATCGTGAAATTCTAAAGTTGGACATTCACAAATCTGTTCAAAACAACACCAAGTCGTTAAAAATACTACAATTAAGTAGTAAAGCTTGAACAATTGATCTTGTTCACAACAACACCAAGTTGTTTTCTACCGTATAGTGTCAACAAGAACACTACTTTGGTTCAGCATATGCTACATCTAGCAAAAGTAACGAACCGTTTGAATTATCAAAACTATGCAAAACTTGTTTTAAAATCATTTTAAAACATTTCCTTAGTTTTGCAATATATTATATTTATAATATCAATACGGGTTTATGAAACCGTATACCAAAACCCAAAATAGCAAACTTTTTATATGGTTTCAGTTTACTACACATGTACTATAACGGTTTCAAACACACATGGAAGAAAATCATGTTATAACGTGCACGTGATAAAATTGGACGTTTACATAAAACCTTTTCCAATGATATAGTTCATAAAAGAATCCATTTCTAATGAATATAATAGAAAAATAAAATGTTTACATAAAACATTTTCTTTTTCAAATAAAACATTTCTAACAAACATGTTAGAACTTAAATGATCAGAACGCGCACGTTAGAGTCATTTTTTTTACATGAAATATTTCCAAATATTTCGTTTTATAAAATAAATCGTATCTAAACTCGTACCAGTGATAAAAATTTTCTAACACACATGTTCGAAAACTAAAACGAGTTCTAACTCGCACATTTAGAAGTAGTAAAACTTCAATACGAAATATCTTAAACACATGTGTGGTTCAAAAGTTAAACCATTTTTAACACACCTGTTAGAAAATAACAATTACCATCCCATTTTAAAAACCGATGGTTTTCATAAACCGTTTCTAACACACATGTTAGAAGACAAATGATTACAAAAATCATTCTTGAAGTTAGAAGGTTCTATAAACCATTTCAAACATACTAGATAGCAATAAACGATTACAAAAATCGTTAATAAATCAGTTCTAACACGCTCGTTAGAATTAAACGATTACACAATCGTTACGAACTTGACAATTTATATACAATAAACAAATTCTAACACCATCGTTAGAAGCAAATGATTACAAAAATCATTATCATGCTTATTGATTGATATAAAAAAAAAACATTTTCCAACACACTTGTTAGACATTATCGATTACAAAAATCGTTATAACACTTATCGGTTTGCATAAAATAAACCGGTTCTAACATGCTCGTTAAAAATAAATGATTACAAAAATCATTATAAGGCTTTTTAGTTTATCAAAATAAACTATTTCCAATACCCATTATAAGAAACGAGACGCTTAGACAAACTTCTCAAATCAATATATTTTTTTCTAATATAATCATTTCTAACACACATGTTAGAAAATGAAACGGTTACAAAAAAACGTATTGTTTATAAAATTAACCAAGTCCTACGCGAACGTTGTGGAATTTAACGTTTACAAAAAACGTATGGTTTACACCAATAAACCCGATATAACACACATGTTATAAAAAATCACGATTAAGATCGTTTAAAACCAAATGGTTGAATCAAAACCAATTGTTTTGTAACACGGTGTAGGATTTAACATTATACCATAATATCCATAAATCCAAACCCAACAAGTTGTACTACATACATATTTCCCAAAACAAATATTTACAAGATTATACAAAAATCTGAAAAACAATTTTTTTAACCACTTCGTGAACCCAAAATCCTTATGAATAAGGTTTTAAGATTGTAGCAACAATCTCACGAAATCTGTTTTAAGATTGTAGGACATGGGTCACAATTTTATTAAAATTATTAATAAAAGTAATAGAGACACACTCTATATACATTTGGGAAATTGTAGTACACAAACCGTGTATGAAAATTAAAAATAAATACAACAAATGTAAGTAAATTGATTCAAACCTAGTCTTCAACAAGATCATGAATCACGTCTTCTAATCACGTCTTCTAGCAATCTCATTAAGCCCATCTAAAATGATTCAACCAAGATCTTCAAAAAGTCAAGTCTTCAACAAGGTCTTCTTATAGTCCTCCTTGGCTTCAAGAATGAACAAACTAATGTTGACGGTTGAGGCTGAGGCACGTGTTCAACACGCTTCCCTTAAAACAGATTTCGCGCCTCTACTAAAGACAACGCGTCTGTCTCCCAGGGTACAACAGCCGAAGCAGTCTGTACTGCCGGAGAAGACCACGCGCCCAAGGTTACACCAGGTAAATTATAGTGTTAGAACTTATGGAATTTGATAGAAAGTACTCATCTCTATGTACTCAACACATGAGTGAAGTCTTTATTCTTCTCAAGAACCCTCCATGTATTCAAGTATATTTTTCCTCTAGTATCAAATAAGGCACACAACCTACTTATATACAAGAGCCATGATAGTCAAGAGTTTTACTTAATTAGAGATTTAATAAGAGACATAAAACTCTAATAAAAGCCAATTAAGTGTCATGAAAAACTCTACTCAAGAGTTTCTTACCATGAAGAGTCTCATTAATAATATTAGTAAACTCATTAATAATATTATTCAATTATATTCCATTCACATATTTTAAAAAATTCCAACAAAGTCTGCTGAGAAAATTAGCTGTTTGGTATTGTTTTGTAGCAGTTGTTTGAAAACTGCTGATGGGAAACAGATGTTGGAAACAGCTGATGAAGAGCAGAGGTTTGAATCTGCTGTTGAGGAGCAGAGGTTTGAAAGTACTGATGATAAACAGATGTTAGAACTACTGATGGTTCAGTTGATCAGTAGTTTGGAGGACAAGGGTTTAGAATCAGTAGTTTGGTCAGAAATTGCTGATGTTGAAGATCAGTAGTTTGGTAAACAGCTGATTGTTTTGTTGATCAGTTGTTTGGATGATTGTCAAGAAGGCTGGATTGATTGTTGACTTAAAGGTGGAGATTGTTAGATATTAAGTCAAAATCAAAGTCAAATAATAAGTCAAACTTGGTCAAGAAAGTTTGAGGGGCCATCTGTGACAAGGTGCAAAAGTTTATTTCAGTTTATAATAGTTCTGGTTAATAAGTGAACGTCTGATGGAGATGGAGGACTAATCCTGTCAAGTTCAAAGGTCTCAACAGACTTTAACGGTTCAATTAAGGATTAGGGCTTATAAATAGATCTCATCAATTCGTTTGTATTAGAGTCTTTTTCTTTGTAATTCTCTTTTGTATTTCGTTTCCATTATCAATAATAATTCGAAGCTTTCGACAATTGTGTTCTTGATTCAATTTCATAGGTGTTTTACAACACATTGTTCCACATCCTGGTGAGAACTCATGTAGTAGACTCAAGCTAGTTTTATTTATGAGACGCGTGTTCTAACCTCTCACTACTATGTATGACAACCGTTCCATATTTTTCCAATTAGATAATGCTAACTTGAAACTTTTGAATAGCTTGTTAATTACATTATATGCATTGAAATTGTTTTAAACACAAAGATTATAGTTGTTTCATTTTTGTTCTTAACAAATACCATGTAATTTTGCGTAGGAAGTCAAAAGAGTTATAGATCCTTCCAGTGAAGAAGATTTAAACAAAAATGGTGAAACACCAAGAATGGTGTTCGATGAAGCCCATAAGGAATTACTTAAAGAAGGGCAACAATGGATGAAGGACACGGCATCTTCATGTACCGTGGTAGCAGCACTCATAGTAACGATGACATTTGCAGCTATATTCGCTGTTCCTGGTGGAAATCAAGAAGATGGCAAACCATTGTACCTAAACTATAAGACGTTTATGCTTTTCATCATATCAGATGCCATGGCATTATTCTCTTCATCAACTTCGGTGTTAATGTTTTTAGGGATTCTTACACACCGATGCGCAGAAGATGACTTCCTTTACGCCTTACCAAAAAGATTGATGATTGGACTTATTTCATTATTCATGTCGATCGCAACAAGCATGATTGCATTTAGTTCAGCTCTTGCACTCGTGCTTAGAGATAAGGTTACATGGGTTGCAGCTCCGCTTATTATAGCAACGAGTATTCCGGTGTGTCTATATGCCTTGTTGCAGTTTCCTTTGCTTGTGGAGATAGTTAGGTCCACATACGGAAAAAACATTTTTCACCCCCAGAGTGCTCAAAAGATTTATTAGATCGTTTCGAACATCAAACTACAAATGACAGTGACCTCTTGTAATCCAACTCCATGGGCGGTCAACCACCAGAAGAATTTACTAAATATATGCTTGATTTGAACGACTAATGTTGTAATGTATTAAATTATGTGTATCTCAAATAATCTATTTGAAGCTTGTATTGGAAATGGTTTACACCATAACTGTAATTGTTTTACCACAGTTAGATAAATAAGGAGTAGGGGTGACCAGGTTCGGCTCAACTATTTTGGAGGCCTAAAGCGAAGAAAAAGTTAGGAGCCCCCTTTTAATTATTTTACGTTAAAACTAACAATAATTTAGCGTACACATTCAGACAATATACCTGCTGGTAACATAGACTTTGAAACCTCTCTTGCTTAGCACTCTCCCATATCTTGTTTGAAGACGTGTGAACCATATGAACCAAGTTGAACCTCTCAATAATTCCCCTTTGGTTAGAAACAACCAACCATAAGACCGCTACTAAATAACAAAATCATGAAATTATAAATACTGCATTAGGAAAACATTAATATGATGATACGTTTAAAATAAATAGAATAATAAGAAAACTAAAAGTGATAATCGATTGTTACCTCTGCTCACTGATTATGATGGCCTAGAGGGAAAAAACAAAAAGCTAAAGAACCATGTTATGACAAAACAAGTAAGGAAGACGATTGGATTTTCAACGTATTCATCGGTACCATGGGCGACAAGGGGAAGGGAGGGGCAGCCTCCCCCCACCCAAATTTTCGCTCAGAAGTTTAGAGTATATAGTCTTCATGTGAATTTTTTTTTTTGGTATATGCGGTTTCGACCCCCTCGTTTTCAAAAAAATAGTTATGTGAACCAAAACTTTAATCTAAAACAAGGTAAATGTAAAGCCCAAGTCCTAAGCCCAATAGCTACATGAGCGGGATAATAGATTAAATGAGCAAGCGATGGAGTTGTTATCTCTTAGATACTCGAGCTTCGCTTGGTAAAAAGCTCAAAACGAGCCAGGCCTTATCGAGCCCGAGCTCAACCTAGCATGTGAAGCTCGTCTGTCACACCCTCAAATTTCCACTGCGGGGTTTTACCGCGAGGCGCGTGACACACCAGGATCTCATAGCCATAAGTTATACGAACGACTCTAAATGCCCAACCATTTAGTTCGTTATTGTAAAATCAAGTTTAAACTTTTAACCAAACCAAGTTAAGTATAGCGGAAGCGAATTTGCAAAACAGTAAATAAACGTCTGTGCAAAACACCGCGCCCAAAAACCAAAGTAACCAGTTAAATGATAAGAAAGTTTAAATGTTTGTAAGCCCATGATATGATATGCATGCCCTAGACGTGCTCCATACCTAGTTACCTGCAAAAGCATGCTAACGTGTGTCAACATAAAGCTAGTGAGTTCACATAGTAAAGTAAATGAGTATGTAAAAGTACTGGTTTCCAAAACCACGTAAGTAAGTAATTGAGTTGGTTCCAAGAACCATGTAAACACTAGTTCATCGTATGTCAAGGGTACCTAACCCGTTCATGATAACTAACACCGATATACCGAATTGCTAAAGAACGTGTAGCCACAAATGTGAGCCGCATGCCTTACATCATTGCCTATCAACAATGATAAAAATCCGTTAAGTTATAGTTCACTCCCGCGCCCCCGAGCCGGTGTGAGGTTTGTCAGACCTAATAGCGCTATCAACTAATAACCCGCTTGCCATAACCCGGCAACTCATTCGGTACGTGAAGGACTTATAGAGATAGTGTTGGTTTAGTTCATCAAGGACAAAGTTTGTAAACTAGTAAAACCCGACCCACACAAGGAGTCATAGCATCCCAACCCGGGATGTGAAAGTAGTTCCAACCGAACTAGGAAAAGTTTAGTAAGTTGTCTCAACCCGAGACGCATGCTTTTGAGAAAAAGTAGTGAAACTCACCTTAGGTTGCGTGCTAAGAATAAACTGCAAAGATAGTAAACGTGGAAGACTACTCGCCTACCAATAACCTATCAAATACAAGGTTGCAAAATGTTTGAGTGTGCTTGACACCAAGACTTAAGTGACCTCTCAAATAATTGTACTTGACACAAATAGACCATGCAAAACCCGTCAATCGTTGGTGACTAGTAAATGATGCAACATGTTAAGACTTTTAACATAGCTAGTTCTCATCACACATTGCATACCATCAATCTATCATGGCATCTATAACACATAAATAACATATATGCATGTCTTCATATAGAATTTCATAACTTACAACTCATTAACATACTCGAATCATCACATAATCAATTTCTTGCAAATCTGTGTTTTCTGGGCAGATTTTACGTCATGGAAACCAATTTTTATAAAATACCAAATCAACTCTTCAAGTGCCCAAAATTTTACAGAAGTTTCTCAAAAGTTTTTAAGTGACTCCACTATTTTTATTTCCCGTCGAAAACCCCTCAAGATTTTATGAAAATTAATTTAGTACAGACACCTCTGAAAAAGAGTGCTGTTGACAGCAGCTTACATAAAAATTTATTAAAAATCGTAGATTCATCCAAACGAGATGAATCTAATTGGAAAAGCTTTTATACTCAGAGACTCAACCTCTGTCCAAATTTCATGATCAACGGACTCTTAAAACTCAAGTTATACCCCTTTAAAGTTGGTCCATTTTTCATATCCGAAAATCTGATTATACCTTTAAACTTATAAAATCATAATTATATATCAAAACAGGTCCAAAACGCATGATTTTGGACTTTTTGAAAAGCTAACACCATAAGTTATGTTTTGGCGTTAGAAAACAATCAGATTACACCTTTTAATCACTCTATAACAGCCCTACAATTCGTCACAATGAATCTGTCAGCACATCAGAATTTTATCAACATGACTCTTATAAACCCTAATCATTCTCAATATCTTATAATCATGCAATAACCTCATATTAACACAATAACATTCATATTATTACATTTAATCTCAAGTTTTTACGTACCATATACCCTAGATATGATTTCTATCAACTATATTCATCAACACTTGTAACACCCCGGACCTAGGGCCCAAAAATTTTCGTGTCTAAAAGTATTATATCAAATAAATATATAATATTATGGGAACGTATAGACGAATACGAAACTGAACCAATAATTTCAGATAATAATTTTGACGAGAAGAATATTATTTTATCACGTTGCGTGATCAAACCGATGCCCGATAACAAACCTACCCCGTGACCCACCTTGATTAGTCACAAGGGAGGACACCCCTTGTTGTGACAACCCACACTAAAAACCACTAGAGTACAAATGGTTTATTAAAAACCATTCAAGTCATTACCCTTATAAAAACCCCAAAACCACTCATCTCTTCATATAACTTACACACACACACACCATACATCTGAGTTAGAGAGAGAGACTGGTGGAACACTGATGGTTCACGGCGGAGAAAGGGAGGACTCCGGCCATCGAACACGGCGGAGTCCGGCAGAGCTCAGCAGTAATCATCATCATCACTTCACCATTCCACACTTACCCTCACCTCTTAACCAGCACACACGCACCCGATTACCTAGAGAGAGAAAGAGATCTAGAGAGAGAGAACTAAAGGGAAAGTAAGAGGCGGCAGAGCTGTAGAAAGAGAGAGAGACAGAAGGCGAAGCGGTAGGGTTCCGGCCACCGCGTGTGGCGGCGGTGGTTCTAGGATTCCGACCAGGGCCTTGTGGATGATGGTGGTGACAACAGGACCGGTAGAGACTGCTGATTAAGGCGATAGTGACAGTGGAGTCACGGCGGCGGCGGCACCATTGTCATCCGGCCATCATCGAGCACAGGTATAACCCCACGAACCCATTTCTCTTTAATAATCCTGATAATAGTGTTGAGTCTTGGGGTTGATGATTGTAGCGGGTTTGAGGGCAACGGTGGCGAGGGACGGTGGTTGTGCAGTTGATAATGGTGACGGTGCAGTTATGAAGGATGACGGTTGGGCAGCAGTTGCAACCGAAAGGAATGGAAGGGTCAAGAATCCGAGTCAACTCAGTTTGACTCGGTCAACGTCAGTCAACAGCTGGTCAACGACCAGTAAACCCGGTCCACGGCAGTGAGCTTCGAGGTATAAAATGACAATTCAGGGATATAATTATTTATATATTATATACGTATTATAATACACGTGTGGGACTCGACTAATGTGCCGGACCGACCCAACATACAATTATACATATGTGTTTAGACGAAGTATTGGGACAAGAATTAATGACGGATAATAGAGATGTTGGACATATAAACATTGGGCATACATTGAGCACTAGACGAACCTTTGCGGATATAAGACTTGGAACCTTGAGACCTATCATTAGGATATAAACGACAATGTATGATTTGATTATAGATGATGAATATATTGGGACATTTGGATATTAGACGATTAATAGAATTATTATAGCAAGAAGATGGACTTGGATAGACTAATTTCATAAACCACTTAATAGCAATATGACAAAAGGACGATTTTGTAAGATTAATCATAGGATTGGCGACTAAGACATTAAACCATGGACTCGACTAGTATAACAATGACGTAATTGGACATAAGAAACCAAGTAGTATATATATAATTATATGTGTGAATAACTCGGCATTGGAACTAGAAGAACTATATAAACGACACAACACATATATCGTTATTTATTTACTAGTGGGACATAAGATGATGAACCCAACAATAAGAAGGTTAGATAAAGGACCTAAGCGTGCCCACACGTGTAACCACGATATTGGTTACACGCGCTAATACTTGTGATCATGATAGGAATTGGCATGTAATGCATAGACAGGCTCGAGGCATTGGAATACCATATCACTATGCGACATGAAAGGTGAGTTCCGTGTACCATTCCCCTTTTTCTGTTTTACTGTTTTGGGGTGAATGCGTGCTTCCTTTTTATAACTGTTGTGATGTGACAAGATACTAGCTGCCGGATAACACTGACACTCATTAACTCAGAGGTGAGCCGCATAATATATGGGTAGTACTACTTGGGGAAACCCTCCACGCACAGTGGACTCGGGATTAGGGAACCGGGAAACCCTCCACTGAGGCCTGCGGACCGTTGCGGCATATATTATGCCTTATAGATCTATAATGGCAGTAGATAGATCTAGTGTTAGGGTTGAGGGGTCGCTTGTACATCACGTGTGTTGAACTTTGTGTTAAACTGTGTAAACTTGGAAACTGGCTTTTGAAATGATAAACTTGTTTTGGATCCACTTACTACTTATACGGACTCACCAGCGTAATTGCTGACCCAAACTCTTTTAAGCATGTGTTCAGGTACTGCGTTTGGATGATCGAGAAGAAGAGGTATATGCTTGCTTGTGGATTAGAGATTACCATGTTAGAAGGTTCGAGCTTTAAGCGTTGCGGTTTAGAGCATCTAGAGATATGTACGGATAGAGATCGGATCGACTAGTGGATCACACTCCTCAACTGCTTCGACGACCGCCGCGTTTCGTCTCTGCATTAGACTTTAGTTATATTTTTATATTGTATTTGTATTATTTTTGCGACCAAAGGTTGTATGAATATTAAATATTAGTTAACGTTGCTTCCGTTGTGCATGTCTGTTACCAAACTGTCGTAACGTCCAGGCCCCATCGGGTCGGGTTGTTACAACACTTTCAACAAACATCATAAACATTCACATACATTGATTTTGCGATTCTAGCATGTATATTTCCTAAAGTTTTTATAATTTTTCCAGCCTAAAAACACATCATTTAACATGTAAAACGCATACCTTGAATTGCTAGAGTCCCTAGAATCACAAGATAGCACCCGAAATTGCTTGAACTAGTGCAAGATTGGTGAAGATTGAGATTGAAAGGGAGTTGTGGGGGGGGGGGGGTCTCTAATCCACGGCGCAAGGGTAGTATTAGGGTTTGTTTTTGTTTTTTTTTTTATAAACAAAACACTAAGGGTTAGGATTATGGGCCAAGGTTTCGGGCTCTAGTGATTTTTATCTGATAAGCAAGCCCAATGGCCCTATCTAACTCTCGAGATTAATCCCGACAATAATAATCCTACCAACTCATATAAAACTATTGTTTTATCAATTCATATTATTTTTACCCTAAGTGCACATATCTCATAACGTTTACGTACAAGTTGACTAGCACGCAGTAGTTCACATAAGCATGCAATTCACGTACACGTGTTATTCCACATTCATCAACATCCAATCATTCATATAATCATGCATGCCTAACAAATCACCAACGTTCGGGATACAGGATTCGTGTGCGTCAAGACAATTATTTTTCCTAATTATAACGTACGTTAATATCACCTAACATGTGTTATTGTTACATAACATTCTGAGAGACCTGTTCAACTAACCCTAGCTAAGTGTTTAACCACATATGAGCAAGGACAATTAACTAGAGTTCAGTAAAAGAGTTAACCTGAAAATGCGGGGTGTCACATCGTCAGGCTCGTCGAGCCTTGGTGTAATATTAGGTTTATTAATATTTAATAATATTCACCCCCTAATTAAATGAGCCTGATCCGAACTTCATTTATCGAGCTCCGAACCTATTATTTATATTACTTTTATTTAAAATATTAACTAATATATAGTAAACGAGCCGAGCTCGAGCTCTCATAAGTTTTTCGACCTCGATCCTGGTCGAGCTCGGGATTAGCTCGGCTCGTTTGCACCCCTATCCATAATTGAAGAATGAAAAAATCTTAAAGGTCGACAGGCTGAACTATAATTCTTCATTCAGGTACCAACCCTTTGTCTCATTTTTAAAGTTTTAGTGTCTTAGTTCAATTGTTTGTTAAACAATGCTTAGGACTTTGATATTTATTGTATTTAATGTTTGACTCGATTCGACCAGAATCGAATCACCGACCCGAACATATCACCCGAACCATATCTACAGAAAACAATTTTAGGTCCCGTCCCATGACCGCTGACTTCCGACCCCCCGGTCCAAATTTTCAAGCTTCGCCACTGATCGGTACTCAAATTAAACTCTCACATGTTCACAACTTCCCAGTCCCAATCTTGTTTCTATCACCCATCAGTTCACCCGGACATATGAATCCCAAATTACTTATACATAAATAACTTTTTTTATTCAAGTTGGGGCCCTTGAAAAGTTGGTGCCTAAAGCCCATGTTTCAGAATAATTACCCTTAAGCCGGGGCCTGGGGTGACGAAAGGTGGAGTAAAATAAAATAAGTGCTTTGAGCTCTAGTTCTCTAAGTTCTTCATATTCTAAAAAATAAACTAAATATAGATAATTTGTGCTTTCAATTTGTTATCGATAAAGTTTGTTGTTTATAATTACCTATACACTCATCTATTATCTATTATCTATTAACTATTAACTACTAAAATTCAGCCGCGCTACGCGCGGCATCGAGTTCCTTTGTTACGATAAGGGCTCTCGTTACAACCGAAAGAGGTGAACCAAAACTGTGGCCAAACCGAAAGACTAAAAGTTTGTGGGAAAGATTTGGAAAACCTAAAGACGGCTGTTTCGCCACAGTTAGAAAATTAATATATGCTAGTTGTGTTACAACCGAAGCGTTGCGCCGAGAATTCTCTGCGCCGGTCGGTATTAGTTCGGGTCATTACAGTACCAACATTCGTTATATAAATCGAAAGAAGGAAACAAATAAAAATTTAATTCCCGCGAGCGTACTTAGTTGAACGGGTCAGGTTGGACCCGCCAAGCAACATACATAACCCGTTTAGCATTGGTACATAATTTGCTTATGTTCAAAGTAAAAACACTGTAAATAACATTAATTTTAGTACTATGAATAGACTTTAAGAGCTATCTTTTTAGTTCCTACCACCCCTTGATATGGCCGAGTCATAATGAAAGTATGTAAGGTTATTTGAATATAATATTTGTATAGTGAGAGACAGTAAAGCTGGTACAACCAAGCACACTATCCAACTTCACCTCCTCTCTCTCTCTATATAATTTTGTTGCCTCTCTTACATCTCCTGATGTTCTTCCTTTCTCTTCAAAAACCCATTTTTTCCTGTTTGTCTAAACACCCCAGCAACAACCGACGTTCGCCGCAATCGTAGTGGAAGTGGATCACCAAATGAGAGCTACAGAGAGAAGGAGGTTGGTTGATCTCCCTCGCGTCCGGCGGCACCGCGGCGGAGCTCAGGTCTGTAACACCCCAACCGATGGCGGAAACATCGGGGTGCCACGTATTGATGATTGTTTTCAGTAGCACATGGTATAATATAAATTTTAAATAATTTATTCAAACATAATATCCAAAATGTGAAATAATGTCTAGAATTCAAATACATAACATCCAAATAATAACTTCAAAAACTTCAAATAACTTCAAGACAAATCCTCATGCTAACTCAAGCCTCAGCTTCATTGTTACCTGAAACATGTTAATTTTGAAAGTATTTTGGGTCAACATAAGTTGGTGAGAATTACATAGGTTTTTGATGATAAAATGAATAAAATGTTATGCAATTCATGTGTCATGTTAATCTAGCCCATATGTGAGAAACATATTAGAAATAAATCGAGTGCATAATCAACCCTGTTGACTGTTATAAATAATACATACCATACACTTATGGTCCCAATGAATAATGTTATGCGATAACAAACACCCACGTAACCTTTGTAGGAGGCACGTATCCGGGTGGGATTGTCAGTCCAATAGATCTATCAATGTATACCGTCGGCTGATCAATGTTAATGATTATGCTAGAATGTGCTTACTCTAATCATGTTCAAGACAATATGCAACATAGAAAACACATAAACACATTGATGATTGAATTGCAATGAAAAGTGTTATAACATGTTTCACCCCAAAAAGTGGTGATAAAAGGGGCTATGTAAACTCACCTTAGCAAATGTTAACTTGTTTGAGAGATATGATAATTGTGTTGCCCAAAGTGATTCCAATTATTACCCTATAATGAGGTAATATATAATAAGTCTAAGTCTATGTAACTAATATGTGTATCCTAGGGTTTTGATTTGGGGATAATCAATTGTTAAATTTAATTTAAAAATGTTAATTAAATAAAGAAAATTGGATAATAAATGAAAAATAGTCTTTTTATAAAGTTTGAATGTTGAGTGAGTACAATAAAGTGTTTGAAGCAATAAAATAATTTTTATAAAATTATTTTATTTAAAATAGATTTTTAAATCTATTTATTTAAGAATAGCCAATTATTAACTTTAATATTCAAAAATACTAAAATTAAAGAAATTTTATTTTAAAAATCATAATTCTGTTCTAAATGGTTAAAAATAATTTGTGTAAAATTTTGGTGTAAAAATGATGAAAATTGAATTTATTATGAATTAAATATGATTAAATCTTACAAAAATTGATTAAAAATAATAAATAAATGATTTTACTGAATTAAAAATTATTTCAGTAAAGTTTAACCTTATAAAAAGTTAGGATAATTTTTGTGGAATTTAAATAAATTGTTTTGATATATAAATGGATTTTTATAAATATAATAGTATAAAAATGATTTAATTATTATAATTATTAAATAAAAGAATTTCTGGAAAATAAAAATTGTAAATAAATCTTTTATATCAGATTAACTAATAATAATTTTTTTAGAATTTATAAAAGAGTCTTGGTATTTTAAAAAGAATTTATAAGATTAAAAGGATTTAATATATATATATAATTAATTAATGTTTGTTAAAAAGAAAAGAAAAGAAAAGGTGCAAAAAGCCTGGTCAGTGCCGGGACTCGAACCCGGGTGACCTTGGATAAGGACCAGCGTCTCAACCACCTGGCCTAGGCCGGTGGTTGTGATGGCTTCTGTTTTAAAATTAATAAATACACGATGAACCAGAAGCCTTATCCCCAAATTACGAACGCGATGAACCCTAGCTATGCAATTAGATGATCCAGGCAACAATAGCCCGATTAATGTTGGGGCTATTGTTGCTTGGATGCCGATGAACTAAACCCAACAAAACAATTGAACTCACAGTGTGATAATGATGATGATGATCGGGTCAACTGGAAAAGTCAAACCACGAACAGATAGATCAAATCAGAGAGATTTAGAGAGATGTGAAGATTGAGAGAGAGGTATGAGCGAGTTTTCAAGGTTTGCAGAGCCTCTATTTATACTAATTGATTAGGGTTAGGGTTAATCGTATAGTTGACTTTCCTTATAATTGTACACGGCCAATTAGACGATTAGGGCAACAATTGCCGTGTAATAGCTGTGTAATCGCGTTGTAATGGGCCGGATAATGCACGAGTTTAC
The DNA here is from genome assembly GCA_028751855.1 of Ambrosia trifida. NCBI lineage: Eukaryota > Viridiplantae > Streptophyta > Magnoliopsida > Asterales > Asteraceae > Ambrosia > Ambrosia trifida. The sequence goes on along the minus strand of CM054124.1, from coordinate 63,206,933 downwards.
CATAATTATAGAAATCACGCGTTAATTCTTGGATTGATCAACAAGGCAATACCACAGTTGACTTTTCCTTGTCAACTGTGGGATTTTAACACGCGTATAAGATTAAAATGAGCCGGGTTTATCACAAACAGAAGGCCAGCCCAGCTGGTTGGGCTTGTGTGTTTGTTTGGACCGGCCTTGGCGCGGGTTCGAATCCCGGCCAAGGCAAACATTTTTTTTGATTTATAATTATCACACACACTTATATATATAATATTATATATAGTATTAGGGTTCCATAGAAGCGACAAAAATAATAAATGCGATGATAATAATAATTGCGAGGGTAAATATGAAACTTGACGTTTTATTAAATGTCGGTGCGTAACGTACAAGAATTAAATGCGTAATGTTACAGTCTCCCCTACTTTTAGGAACTTCGTCCCGAAGTTGGAGTTGGAGAGTCTGGTGGAAAAAGATGCGGATACTTTGACTTCATCTGGTCTTTACGCTCCCAAGTGAACTCTGGGCCTCGTTTAGATTCCCAACGAACCTTAACGATCGGAATACGACTGCGCTTGAGTTTCTTGACTCCAGTGTCAACAATCTCGACGGGTTTCTCGATAATGTGCATGCTTTCATCGATTTGCACATCCTCAAGGGGAACATGAAGGTTCTCATCTGCTAAGCATTTCTTGAGGTTCGAAACATGGAAGGTCGGATGAACATTGCTTAGCTCAGGTGGAAGCTCAAGTCTGTAAGCCACTTTCCCAACTCTGTCAAGAATCTTGAAGGGGCCTACGTATCGAGGAGCTAGTTTTCCCTTTCTACCGAAACGAATAACTCCTTTCCAAGGGGATACCTTAAGTAGCACAAGGTCCCCAACTTGAAATTCCAAGGGTTTACGACGTTTATCAGCATAACTCTTTTGGCGACTACGAGCCTTGAGAAGATTATCCTGAATAAGCTGGATTTTGTCTGTGGTTTCCTGGATTAGTTCGGGTCCAGTAATACGAGCTTCACCAACCTCGGTCCAACAGACAGGAGAACGACATTTCCGACCATAGAGTGCCTCAAAAGGAGCCATGTTAATGCTGGCGTGATAACTGTTGTTGTACGAAAACTCAACCAAAGGAAGATGAGAATCCCATGCGCCACCAAAATCGATGACACACGCCCTGAGCATGTCCTCAAGTGTCTGGATGGTTCGTTCAGTCTGACCATCCGTTTGAGGGTGATAAGCAGTGCTCAGGTTCAACTTAGTACCCAAAGCTTTTTGTAGAGATTCCCAAAAGTGAGAGGTGAAACGACCGTCGCGATCAGAAATAATGTCCAAAGGTATACCGTGTCGACATACGATTTCACTTACGTACATCCTTGCCAACCTTTCCACAGAATACTTCTCACGAATAGGTAGGAAGTGAGCGGACTTGGTCAAACGATCGACGATTACCCAAATACTGTCAAAACCTTTGGGTGTGCGAGGGAGTTTGGTGATGAAATCCATAGCTATGCTCTCCCATTTCCAGACAGGAATCTCTGGTTGTTCAAGCATACCAGATGGTCGTTGATGTTCAGCCTTAACCTTGGAACAAGTGAGGCATTTTGCAACGAAAAGAGCAATGTCTTTCTTCATACCAGGCCACCAATAGGAATAACGAAGATCTTGGTACATCTTGTCAGCTCCAGGATGAATAGAATAACGAGACTTATGAGCCTCGTTCATGAGAAAAGTACGAAGATCATCACGGTCGGGAATCCACAGTCGATTAAGAAAATAAAGGAGACCATCGGGTTTGGTTTCAAGTTGAGTCTCAGCACCACAAGACATTTCATCGTACATGTTACCTTGGGTGACTGAGGTGTGTTGAGCCTGGAGAATGCGATCTTGGAGATCGGTACGAACTCTAGCACATTGGAGTTTGACACGCTCTTTACGACTAAGTGCGTCAGCCACAACATTCGCTTTGCCAGGATGGTAGCGAATTTCGCAATCATAGTCGTTAAGTAATTCAACCCAACGTCGTTGCCTCATGTTAAGATTCTTTTGATCGAAGACATGTTGGAGACTTTTGTGGTCCGTGAACACCACACATTTGGTCCCATAAAGATAATGTCTCCAAATCTTGAGTGCAAAGACAACAGCACCCAATTCGAGATCATGGGTGGTATAATTTTTCTCGTGAATCTTGAGTTGTCGAGACGCATAAGCAATAACCTTTCCTCGTTGCATGAGAACACAACCGAGACCTTGGTTTGATGCATCACAGTAGACCACGAAATCATCATTACCATCAGGTAGAGATAAGACAGGAGCTTCACAAAGTTTCAGCTTAAGAGTTTCAAATGCTTCCTCTTGCTTAGGTCCCCACTCATAGGGTTTACCCTTGTGAGTTAAGGTAGTGAGAGGAACAGCGATCTTGGAGAAATTGGCGATGAATCGACGATAATAACCAGCCAACCCAAGAAAAGAACGGACTTCTGTGGGAGTGGTAGGAACACTCCAATTCTTCACAGCTTCGATTTTTGCAGGATCAACATGAATTCCGTTCATATCAATGACATGTCCCAAAAATTGAACTTCCTTAAGCCAAAATTCACATTTTGAGAACTTGGCGTACAGTTGTTCTTTCTTTAGGAGACTCAAGATGGAGTGAAGATGTTGCTCGTGATCGGATTTTGACTTAGAGTAAATCAAAATATCATCAATGAAAACGATCACGAATTTGTCGAGATAAGGTCTACAAACCCGATTCATCAGATCCATAAATACCGCGGGAGCATTGGTCAAACCGAAAGGCATAACCATGAATTCATAGTGACCGTAGCGAGTGCGAAACGCTGTCTTGGGAATATCTTCATCGTGGACTCTAAGCTGATGATAACCAGAACGGAGATCAATCTTCGAGAAGTGTGTTGCTCCTTGGAGTTGATCGAAGAGATCGTCAATCCTAGGAAGTGGATAACGATTCTTGATGGTGAGTTTGTTGAGTTCACGGTAGTCAATACACATCCGAAGAGAACCATCCTTCTTTTTAACAAATAAGACAGGGGCTCCCCATGGAGAAGAACTAGGGCGAATGAACCCTTTATCAGAAAGTTCCTGTAATTGACTAGCAAGTTCTTGCATCTCAGAGGGTGCAAGACGATAAGGAGCTTTAGCAATAGGATTAGCACCAGGAACAAGATCAATACGAAACTCCACTTGTCGAGCAGGGGGCAAACCAGGTAAGTCCTCTGGAAAGACTTCAGGATAGTCACGAATAATAGGAATGTCTTGAATACTCTTGCCTTTGTCCTTCTTCTCTATCACGTTAGCTAAGAAGGCTGTATACCCCTTTCGTAAGTACTTTTGGGCAGTAGTACAAGACATAAGCTTAAGCTCACCACAGGGTTTCTCACCATAGATCTTCAAAATCTCACCAGATTCGAGAGGAATGCGTATGACTTTCTCGAAGCACAGAATTTCGGCACGATGAGTTGACAACCAGTCCATGCCTACTATGACATCAAAACTACCAAGATGCATGGGAATAAGATCGATAGGGAAGGTATGATCATCGAGATTCAACAAGCAGTTACGAATAATAGAACCGATCGAAATAGACTTCCCGTTAGCTACCTCTACCACAAAAGGGTCTTCTAGATTAGTGTGGGGTAAGTTAAGTAAAGGTTCAAACTTCAGTGACACGAATGACTTATCAGCTCCTGAATCAAATAATATGGATGCATAGTGATTATTAATGAGAAACGTACCATTCACCACTTCATTGTTGTCACGAGCCTGATTAGCGTTGAGATTGTAGGCGCGTCCTCGAGCACCTTGGTTCTGATTGCGGTTCTGGTTTTGGTTTTGGTTCTGGTTCTGGTTTTGGTTACGGTTACGGTTAGGGCAGTTGTTGATGTAGTGATTAGGGTTACCACACTCGTAGCATTGACCACGAGTAGGCCTGTTGTTTTGTTGGTTTTGGTTGGGAGCTGGGTTGTTGTTGTTGTCTTGGGCAGCAGGAGATCGACAGACGTTCACCAGGTGACCATACCTTTGACACTTAGTACAGAATCGACATGGCACCTGTGTGGGATGGTGATACTTGCAAGTGTTGCACAAAGGGTGAGGTCCGGTGTATGGTTTCTTGGCTGGGTTTTGGGCAGCAGGTGGAGTAGCAGCAACCATATAGTTTCTAGCCTTGCGCTTCTTGTTGCTTGAGGTCTCAGGCTTGACTTCAATTGCAGGCTGTGGAGTATCTTTGGCAACAGTCTTCTTAGAGCCCTTGCGAACCAGAGTACCATTCTTCACATGATTATCAGTAAGAGTGGCCGCTAGACGTTTGGCCTCTTCCAGAGTTGCAGGATTTCTACCCCAGACAGTGTCCTGGATTTGCATGGGCAGACCACCGATGTACTTCTCGATGGCTACCGGCAGAGGAGTAACCTTGTGTGGCAACAGTAAGCTAAGCTCATGAAAGCGGGTGTTGTAGGCAAGATTTTCCCCACTATCTTGAGCCAAGGTGTGAAACTCATCCTCAAGCTTTTTGACTTCATTGCGAGGACAGAACTCCTCCTTCATGATCTCTTTGACCTGGTCCCAAGTCATAGCAAGAGCAACTTCGGCCCCACGAGTACGCTTTTCTTCATTCCACCATGTGAGTGCTCGTTTATGGAGAACACTCATGGCGTAACGAACCTTGAAATTGTTGGGGCACTCACTGTTGATGAAGGTATTTTCAATACCCTCAAACCATTGGAGAAGTCCAGTAGCTCCTTCTTCACCGCTGAACTTTGGAGGGTTACAAGAGTTGAAATGCTTGAGGGTGCAAGCTTGGGGTCCATTTCCATTACCATTGCCATTTCCATTCCCGTTGTTGTGACCATTCCCATTCAATTGGATGACCTGAGCAAGCAAGTTGGGAACCAGAGTTGCGATTTGCTGCGCCATTTGTTGAGAAATGATCGCAGCCAGTTGAGCATCGACCCCATTGTTGTTGTGGTTAGGAACTTGGTCATGGTTGTGGTTATGGTTATCACTACCTTCTGCGGGGTTCTCACCATTGCTGTTGCGAGTGCTGCGACGAGGAGGCATAATCTGTAATAGACACAATGAAATGAATGAGAGTTCATATAAGGAATGTAATCATTTATTCATTAATTAAAACGAATAAACGAAAACGTTGACTTATCAAAGATTCTAAATTTTAATAACATATGAAGACATGCTTTAGCCTATAAGTGAACACTCATCCCGAGAATTCCCAGGTAGGCATCCGGGTCCCTCGTCTGATTGGGATATATGCGCAATGCCAGCCTAGACAGAAGACTCAGAATACAGGCGTTCACCCTTCCAGATTGCACGTGTTCGTTATTAAAATCTAGAACTTCGACGAGATCTCAAGGGGGTTCAGGTTAAACCTGAGGATTTTGTCCTATAAATCTAATGGTGGATCAGGATTGCAGCAGACAATTAAGAGTAGTCTCATGTAGGTTTAAGGCATAGGATAAGGATAGGATTAGGGAAGCAATTAGGGTTACAAGTAGGAGAAGCAAGTACTGTTTTAGTCCCTAAGGTTATAGTCTAGATTATTTCTAATAACCTAATTCCCTATAACCAAGGCTCTGATACCAATCTGTAACACCCCAACCGATGGCGGAAACATCGGGGTGCCACGTATTGATGATTGTTTTCAGTAGCACATGGTATAATATAAATTTTAAATAATTTATTCAAACATAATATCCAAAATGTGAAATAATGTCTAGAATTCAAATACATAACATCCAAATAATAACTTCAAAAACTTCAAATAACTTCAAGACAAATCCTCATGCTAACTCAAGCCTCAGCTTCATTGTTACCTGAAACATGTTAATTTTGAAAGTATTTTGGGTCAACATAAGTTGGTGAGAATTACATAGGTTTTTGATGATAAAATGAATAAAATGTTATGCAATTCATGTGTCATGTTAATCTAGCCCATATGTGAGAAACATATTAGAAATAAATCGAGTGCATAATCAACCCTGTTGACTGTTATAAATAATACATACCATACACTTATGGTCCCAATGAATAATGTTATGCGATAACAAACACCCACGTAACCTTTGTAGGAGGCACGTATCCGGGTGGGATTGTCAGTCCAATAGATCTATCAATGTATACCGTCGGCTGATCAATGTTAATGATTATGCTAGAATGTGCTTACTCTAATCATGTTCAAGACAATATGCAACATAGAAAACACATAAACACATTGATGATTGAATTGCAATGAAAAGTGTTATAACATGTTTCACCCCAAAAAGTGGTGATAAAAGGGGCTATGTAAACTCACCTTAGCAAATGTTAACTTGTTTGAGAGATATGATAATTGTGTTGCCCAAAGTGATTCCAATTATTACCCTATAATGAGGTAATATATAATAAGTCTAAGTCTATGTAACTAATATGTGTATCCTAGGGTTTTGATTTGGGGATAATCAATTGTTAAATTTAATTTAAAAATGTTAATTAAATAAAGAAAATTGGATAATAAATGAAAAATAGTCTTTTTATAAAGTTTGAATGTTGAGTGAGTACAATAAAGTGTTTGAAGCAATAAAATAATTTTTATAAAATTATTTTATTTAAAATAGATTTTTAAATCTATTTATTTAAGAATAGCCAATTATTAACTTTAATATTCAAAAATACTAAAATTAAAGAAATTTTATTTTAAAAATCATAATTCTGTTCTAAATGGTTAAAAATAATTTGTGTAAAATTTTGGTGTAAAAATGATGAAAATTGAATTTATTATGAATTAAATATGATTAAATCTTACAAAAATTGATTAAAAATAATAAATAAATGATTTTACTGAATTAAAAATTATTTCAGTAAAGTTTAACCTTATAAAAAGTTAGGATAATTTTTGTGGAATTTAAATAAATTGTTTTGATATATAAATGGATTTTTATAAATATAATAGTATAAAAATGATTTAATTATTATAATTATTAAATAAAAGAATTTCTGGAAAATAAAAATTGTAAATAAATCTTTTATATCAGATTAACTAATAATAATTTTTTTAGAATTTATAAAAGAGTCTTGGTATTTTAAAAAGAATTTATAAGATTAAAAGGATTTAATATATATATATAATTAATTAATGTTTGTTAAAAAGAAAAGAAAAGAAAAGGTGCAAAAAGCCTGGTCAGTGCCGGGACTCGAACCCGGGTGACCTTGGATAAGGACCAGCGTCTCAACCACCTGGCCTAGGCCGGTGGTTGTGATGGCTTCTGTTTTAAAATTAATAAATACACGATGAACCAGAAGCCTTATCCCCAAATTACGAACGCGATGAACCCTAGCTATGCAATTAGATGATCCAGGCAACAATAGCCCGATTAATGTTGGGGCTATTGTTGCTTGGATGCCGATGAACTAAACCCAACAAAACAATTGAACTCACAGTGTGATAATGATGATGATGATCGGGTCAACTGGAAAAGTCAAACCACGAACAGATAGATCAAATCAGAGAGATTTAGAGAGATGTGAAGATTGAGAGAGAGGTATGAGCGAGTTTTCAAGGTTTGCAGAGCCTCTATTTATACTAATTGATTAGGGTTAGGGTTAATCGTATAGTTGACTTTCCTTATAATTGTACACGGCCAATTAGACGATTAGGGCAACAATTGCCGTGTAATAGCTGTGTAATCGCGTTGTAATGGGCCGGATAATGCACGAGTTTACCATAATTATAGAAATCACGCGTTAATTCTTGGATTGATCAACAAGGCAATACCACAGTTGACTTTTCCTTGTCAACTGTGGGATTTTAACACGCGTATAAGATTAAAATGAGCCGGGTTTATCACAAACAGAAGGCCAGCCCAGCTGGTTGGGCTTGTGTGTTTGTTTGGACCGGCCTTGGCGCGGGTTCGAATCCCGGCCAAGGCAAACATTTTTTTTTATTTATAATTATCACACACACTTATATATATAATATTATATATAGTATTAGGGTTCCATAGAAGCGACAAAAATAATAAATGCGATGATAATAATAATTGCGAGGGTAAATATGAAACTTGACGTTTTATTAAATGTCGGTGCGTAACGTACAAGAATTAAATGCGTAATGTTACAAGGTCGCACTACTCCCCAAATAAGTGTACCACCACCCACTTCACCTTACAGGAAGTTTGGAGAGAACTGGAGCAGAATAGGAGACAGATCGGAGAAAAGGGCAACGTTTCTAGAACAGAAGGATTGCACAACAGTGCCGCAAGCGCCAGCCGTGGTGGTTAATGGTTTCCGGCGACCTTTGAGAGACAGATGTATGGTGTGTATAGAAGGGTAAAAGCGTAATTTCAAGCGGAGCCGTTACCGTTGGTTCCCGTCATGTTGCTGTGGCCAAAATCGAAACAGTGAAAGGTTGTGGGAAAAAGTTGGAAAACGGGAAGAGGGCTATTGCGCCGACCGTTACAAATTAATATATATAAGAATATATATAAAAGAATTGAACATTGCTGACGTGGCGTGCAATGGTGCCTTCAATCTCTCCATGAAACTGCCACGTGGCATCATAATTGCAAGATTTTAGTTTTTTTGAATTATTTTCTTTTTTAATTAAAAATTCTCAATTACTAAAATTAAATTGAGTTATTTTAGGAAAAAATAATTTAAAAATAAATTTAAAATTTTCTCTCTCATGTTATCTCCCATAATTTTTAAACGTTTATATCTTTTATATACGGGATTTTTTAAAGATAAAAATTACACCAAATTAACGAGCGTTTTATTATCTTTCCAACGAGTACCATAGTGCTATATAAAAAACGGAGAAAAAATCGACTATTTTTTTGTGGGGTTTCGTTCATACAGGAAAAAAAACACACAAAGTGTTCATATTATTCATTAATCATGTTTTTTCTTTTAAACCAGGTTATTATCTACGATGTTGAAAATCACCTCAATCGCCATGTTATCATTGGAATTTTACTAGGTATACTTCATCAAGAGAAGCTAGGAGAAAGAATCGCGCAACACTGCAATACATGGTGTCACCTTATAGCAAGGTTATTTTTTTATTTATTTAATTACAAGAGTAATAATTATTACTATTGGTATTAGTATTATTAGAATGGTTATATTTTTCAACCCCGAAACGCTCCCGTGAAGAATTGATAGTTGCTGACGTGGCGTTCAATGGTGGCCTCAACCATCTCTTGATTATGCCACGTGGCATAATGAGATGCAATGGTTACAACTTCCAACTTAAGTGTTTGTTTAGTTGATTATGTTAGGAATTATAAGAGCCATTAGAATGTGAGAAATTAGAGAGATGTGATGAGTTTTTAAATAGTTGCAGCTTACATAAGTGATTTTTTAGATGATTACTGATTAGGTTTTAAATTAGGGAATATGAGTTATTACCGATTAGAATACTATGAACATGCAATGATTGAGAGATTTTATGGTTAGTTAATTTGAGCCATTTGCAATAGGTTATCACGTAAAATTAGATTTTTTAACACCGTGACCCTCCCGGGGTAATCAGCTAGTAGAGCATATATAGTAATCACAGGTTTAAAAGCAATTTTGTTTAACGAAAAGGTCATAAATTTTGTAACACGTTTGGGCCTTGGATGCTTGAGTCGGACCTGACAAATTGTAACAAAGAAACAATTTTTCAATAGAGCAATAATAAGGATACGCAAATTGTAACAAAGAAACAAATTTTCTTATGGGTAAAGCTCGTTTTTAAAAGGATGGTCCCAAATGCAAATTTGAAGTGATTTAAATATTCTACTAACGACAAACAAAGTTAAACTTATTAATGACTTAATGGTATACATATAAGGTCAGGTGGTTGGAGGTTTGAATCTTAATCATGTTAAGACAAAGGTTAAGGTTGTAAGTTGTCGGATTCAAGAATGATGATGTATTGATGTTCAACAAGTGTACACAATATATAAAATAAAAATTATATTAGAAGTTAAGATATCTATTAATCTATTATCTATTAATCTATTATCTATTAATCTATTAATATATATAAAAGAAATGAACATTGCTGACGTGACGTGCAATGGTGTCTTCAACCTCTCTATGAAACTGCCACGTGGCATCATCATTGAAAGATTTTAGTGTTTTTGAATTATTTCCTTTTTTTAATTAAAAAAAGATAAACATAAAACCCTAAATTTATCTCTCTATCTCTCAATTCTCAATTACTAAAATTAAATTGAGTTATTTTAGAAAAAAAAAAAGAATTTAAAAACAAATTTAAATTTTTCTCTCTTATGTTTCCTCCCATAATTTTTAAACGTTAATATTTTTTATATTTGAGATTTTTTAAATAAAAAAATTACACCAAATTAACGAGCGTTTCATTATCTTTCCAACGAATACCATAGTGCTATATAAAAAACGGAGAAAAAAACGACTATTTTTTGTTGGGTTTTGTTCATACAGGAAAAAAAAACACAAAGTGTTCAGGTTATTCATTAATCATGTTTTTTCTTTTAAACCAGGTTCTTATATACGATGTTGAAATTCAGCCCAATCGCCATAATTGAAATTTTACTCTTCTAAAGATGGATAGGTGTACTTCATCAAGAGAAGCTAGGAGAAAGAATCGCGCAACACTGCAACATATGGTGTCACCTTATAGCAAGGTTATTTTTTATTTATTTAATTACAAGAGTAATAATTATTACTATTAGTATTAGTATTATTAGAATGGTTATATTTTTCAACCCCGGGACACTCCCGAGATAAAAGCTAGTTCATATATATCACATTGGTTAAACTAGTAGTCTTTAAATAAGGCTTATTAAAAGAATCATAACTAGTTGACTTAAATTAATCATGTTTTTTCTTTTAAACCAGGTTCTTATATACGATGTTGAAATTCAGCCCAATCGCCATAATTGAAATTTTACTCTTCTAAAGATGGATAGGTGTACTTCATCAAGAGAAGCTAGGAGAAAGAATCGCACAACACTGCAACATATGGTGTCACCTTATAGCAAGGTTATTTTTTATTTATTTAATTACAAGAGTAATAATTATTACTATTAGTATTAGTATTATTAGAATGATTATATTTTTCAACCCCGGGACACTCCCGGGATAAAAGCTAGTTCATATATATCACATTGGTTAAACTAGTAGTCTTTGAATAAGGCTTATTAAAAGAATCATAACTAGTTGACTTAAAAGTGGCTGCGGAGAGATTCAAACATTGTTAGCTAAATTGTAGAAATATTTATCAAAAATTAAAATTTTAAAACTTTTAAAAGAAATATTCCTTTGTTAAGATAACAATGTGTAATTTCGATTTGATGTGATTTGGATTGTATTGTTTGGTTTTTGGCTTTCTATTTCCATCTTGGTAATAGCTTGTCTTCGTTTTTTGGTTTAATGAAAGTTAATCTTAAAAAAAAAAGATATTTAATTAATTTTAGTTAAAAAAATCTTAAACAAGTAATTATTCCAAATGAAATGTTTTTGATAAATATTAGTGTTTATGAATTATGAAAGAAGTATATGGAAGTCATTTAAGTTTTAATATCTATATACTATATTATAAAGCATGAGGGAAGGATTCCAACAAAATTTAAGAAATCATAACATATAATGCATATGGTATAATACCCCTAATGAAGTTAGTAAAGGATAAAATAGTAATTTATCTAAGTATTATTCAATTGATCCAACTATCAACTTAATTTTAAGGTGGTTAACACATAAAACCGCCAAACCACACCAAATGTCTTATTTCAATCAATATGCCATAAATCCAATTGATTGAAATTGAAGCTCCTATCATTACTATATTAGTAAACGAAATTCGCCATTTCACTCAACATCAACTCTTTCATATGCTGTTGTGCAAGTTAGAAGTGGAAAGGAGCCGATCAGGTTATAAGTGTTATTTTTGCAATTCCATTTTAGGTGAGTTTTGAAAAGAATTTTTATGTTGGGTTAACTTATTTTGATTTTAACTTGAGTGGTTTGATTAGGGTTTTAAATGTTGCTTTTATTCATGCGATTATGAGCTGATTATCTTTTAGGGTTTTCTAGTTAGTCAATTACGCTATTACCAGGTAATTTAAATTGATGGACTGAATGAATTTTTCCCTATATTCGTCAAGTGCTTTTGAAATTCTAAGTCTTGATTTCTTTTCAATAATCCTTTAGTAAATAATCATTTTCGTAGTTACAAAATTTTTATATATGGGAGTTTAGTTTTTGTAAGTTATATCAAGTACGTCCTCTTACTTTCATTTTATTTGCGGTCAATAGGCCCTGTACTCATTGTTTTTATCATGAAATTCAAAATATGGCTTATTGTTAATATATTTAACACATATTTTGAAATTATATTCATAGTACTTTTCTCTTTTTATTGTTCTCTACGATTTCATAATTTTGGCTTGCTTGGTTATGTCAAAACTAATTCGCTACATATTTAACTTGAATTCGTTGCATGACATTGATAAATGATTAACAAGTATGAATATGTGCATATATCTTATCCACATAAAAAGAAGCGTAACTACAAGCACAAGCATTGAAAATTGTTCTGGCTAGAACAAAACCACAACTTCTTTTACCATAAACAATAGGGTGACTAACTAACCGTAGTGTTTCGATAAATATCATCAACAAAAAACGACTGCTTTCCTTTTATATTATCACATTGAAAGGTAGGTATGCATGCTTTGTAAAGAACATGATATTTCTCTTTTTCTCGTTTGTAGCTATATACGTACAATGAAAATATGGCACAAGTTGTAGTAGACTGTTGTATTGGTAAACTAAATTGTTCAACGTTATTCCTTTGATGCAACTTGACTCTTGTCTTACTATGAAATAACAATATTCATTTTAAAAGAGGCACGACCGCATCAAAGCGTGGAGTTATAGCTCAAGTTCAAACCGAATCATCCTATGCACCCCTAAATCACCAACCTAAATTTTGTATTTTCGGCTGCATCACGCGAGCACCCTACTAGTTCATTATATAAAATATGGTTCTCGGGTCATATCACTAGCTATTACAAAGGTCTAATTAAGGGGAAACTATTGATGTATTACACAACCAACTTGGTAACATTTTTTTATTATTCAATAGCTGTTGTGAAACTAGCCTAATAGCAAATAATATAATAAAGAGATGTAGGGAGAAAGATGATTATATCATTGATAGGTGTGTCTTTTACAATAGAATACAATGACTATATATATAGGAGATGAAATCTTGGAGAAGAAGCTAATCTATATAAGGTATTGATAACCACAATAATATATATTTATAACACTCCCCCTTGGTTATCAATTTAATACGCTCTGAGATGCTGCCTCGTTAAAAACCTTGCTAGGAAAACCCAGTGGGACAAAACCATTGCTAAGGGAAAAAGAGTGCAGCGCGTATTGTCTCCCCCTGATAATGTTGCCTCGTTAAAAACCTTACTAAGAAAACCCAATGGGATAAAACTTAGTGAAGGGAAAAAGAGTGCAACTTGTATAATGCTCCCCCTCATATGAACATCTATTCTCTTAGTGATTGGTGTAGATCTCTGTAGAATTTACTCAAATATTGTGTAGTCAATGATTTGCGTCTTGATCACTTGGCGTGAAACTCTTTAATTCGAACATTGATGAATGATATTCATTCCAAACTTTTAGTCCCTGCTCTCGTAAGTGCAATTCTTTAAGTTGAACTCTGTTTGTAAAACTAATGTCTCTTCTTCTCGTGAATAAATGTCACAAGATCAACAAATGTGATGTGTTATATTCCCTGCATCTACAAGACTAACCAAACTTGTTTTCATGGGTTAGTGAAATATAATCAAATATCGCTCATACCTGAAATATTTTTTTTAACTCATTCTGGTGTCTTCCCGCTTGACATAGGCTATATATTATGATAATAACTTCATACGGAAGATATAATAATCATGAATACCTAGTAAGACACTAATGCCCATGTGCATTTAACCATGGTACTTCTAGAATGAAAATCTCTACTTTGGTAGTAGATTAAATGAATAATTTTCCATATCAAGTAATTGGACAACCTTTAATGCACTTTAAGTGTGAGCTATGTTCACTGTAAAATGTCCCACCATCTTTTCAAGATATACTTTGATGGATTGGTAAACATATCATTACACATATACTCGAATTGTAGGTCAAGCAACAAGTGCACTATGTCAAGGACTTTCAAAAAATTCACTCTTTAAAAGTTCTATAGAGTCTCTCGATGATGCCTAGGCATTATCACTGTAAACTGCGATTATAGTGAACTTTTAAGAGAGAACTTATGTCAAAAGATAGATAATATTATAAGCCTGTATTCCTCTTTGTAGGAATACTTCATGAGTTGTACAACACTCAACTCAACTATTTTAGTCCATATTTATTTTGTTAACTTTACAAATACTTGATATCGATGCATTAGGCATCATCAATCCATCAAGGACATTTTCCATCTTGACCAATTAATGCCAGTGCATTTACTCTTTAAGAGTTTTGGTACATGAAATTTATCATATAGTAAATCAATTAGAAAAATCAATTTCATCCATTTGTCCAATCTATATTGTACTATTGTTATACATTAAAGTATCATAATCACCAGGTTTAGTTTATTACCTATAGTGTATTGGTGCACAATAATTACATCCTATGATGTTTCATATTACCTTTTAAGCACTCAGTTGCTTTAGGATACTCATGAGGAGTTCCACCTATATTCAATTATATAACAAACATAACATATTCAGAATTGAATCTATTTATTCTGATCATAACATTCTCGAGAACTTACGTTACAAGATTTTGACACATTAAATCCTTCATCATGTATTTTCATGTAAACTTTCAGTGTCAAGTGAATCATGATATTTATTAGACGCATTTCAATTCTCTCTTTGCATTACCAGACTAATAACATAATGAAAAATCATTGTATCCACCACCGGAGAATGCGTCTCCTCATAATCAATTATGGGTCTTTGCGAAATTCTTGTGCCACCAATTTTACCGTACATCGTTTTCTTTTCAAATGTTGATTCGCACAAAAGACCTTTTCATATCTATATGTTTTACAACTTTTGTTGTATGGACTACTGGTCCAAAACTTTCATTTTCAATAGAGAATTCAACTCTGTCGTATTTGCGTCTTTCCATTTTGGCCAATCATTTCTATGTATTCATTCATAGGCAGATCTTAAATCTTGATCCTCATTTCAAGCGCTACATTACATAAAATTTATAACGACGTCGATTTTATTTCGATTCCATACATCTTGTAGACATGATACTATATAACGAGATCTCTTTATTTTCAGGTACCTGAGGTTCTTCTGGAACCATCATGTCTAATGTCTCTTCAGGAGACTTTTTCACTATAACCTCGACTTGACCATCTTTTTTACTTGCTCCAATTTCTCGAGGATTTTTATTCTTTGGAATCGACTAGTCTACCACGCTTCAGGCGTGCAATAGACTTATGGGATTATTGGGAGCATTCGCAGTTGGTGTATGTGACTTAATTTAGCTAGTCCACATATTTAGGTCAGCTAATGTGTCTGGTAAATGATTTATTAATCGGTGTAAATGAGTTATGCTTTGAAATTATGTTCGAACTTCATTTTTTGAGGATCAATTGTAACTCATACCAACTCCTTTCATTACCAACTCCCTTTTATCTCCCCTTAATGTTGGGAATGTTAATCCATTGAGATGGATAACAATTAATTGAGCCATAAATAAATACTTCATTAAAGGCTCTATTCATCATTGTATATTCCCAACCACCTTTTGAGGTCCCATCTTTGTGCGTCATGGTGGATCAATTTTAATATATGTCGCACAACAAAAAAATATTAGATGGGCAATATTTGGTTCCTGACCAAAAACCAACTATAATGGGGAGAAACTATTACCATGTAGTGGCTTGATGTGAATAAATGTTACTGCATGTAAAATCAAATGTAAATATGAACTTTTGCTTTCATGATCATTAACATTACAATCAATAGTAGACGTTTTTATGATCATCTCAATGAAAACAATATGTGTATGAACATAAGCTATATGAAGTTCAACACTTATTCCAATGATCATTATTATCTTGGGAATTGATTAAATATGCCAATCTAGAATAATATGCTTGCTATCTTATTAGCTAAGCCATAAATCAAGCAAACTTCAGGTTGCAAACTTGATAACCATTTAGACGATGCATCGATTTTAAATACTAAATGGTATCATGTTAGGACATGCGTATCCTTTAATCAATTCCAAAATATATAGTGATACTCACCCTACTTTATATGCAAATATATAATTTCTCTTAAGAGCAAACATTACATGCTATGTACCAGATTGAAGAATCTTTAAGTTCTTCATTATGTTCACATCATCATCGACTCGGTGTGGTCTTACCGGTCATGCCAACTAATTAAATAATTATGATCCGTAAACTAAACTTCTAGTTTATGATCGAATATGTATTACTTGCACGTATGTAATACAAAACATATGATATGAAAGAATGTATTGTAACTTCAATGTTCAAACCATCATGTTATATAATCACTCCTTTTATTTGCCACATGTGGTGGTCAATCTCATTAGTAACATGATCATTATTGCATTTTTTATGATCGATCTCATTATTAACATGGCTATCGTTATAATTTCCTCATTCAATATTAACATGGTTAATCTTATGATGATCATTACAACTTTCTCATTTACTATGATCATAACCTCTATAACGATCATTCTGTAATCATCATATTATTAACAAAGTTAGTCTCATTAACATGAGCATCATAACAATTTTCCCAATTACCATAATCATAATCACAAACTTAATTTATACCGATCATTATAGCATCGCATTCACTTCAGGGAATGGATAATAACCACAAAACTTTCATAGTGGAATCATTACAAATTCCTTAGTTATGTACATGGTCTTAACCTTTATATCAATCATTTTTCATCACATTCACTTCAGGGAATCGATGGGAACTACACCACTTTCATGGTGGTCATTTGTAACAACCGGCAAAAATAAGGTAATTCCGTACAATTAATTAATATATGATTAACGTAATTAAATGCAATTATGTGTGATTTAATTATCAAGGCCTTAGGGAATAGCAATTTCCAAATAGTGCATAGGAATGCATACGTTTAATGGTAAAGCATGATTGGATCATGTGCGAATAAGCTATCCGGTACGGATGTTGGCAGTTACCCGGTAATAATTAAATAAACGAAACGGATCCCGGACACCCAGGATATAAAATAAAGGGTATTTTCATAAGATATAATGAGTTTTGGAACTCCAAAACCATAAATGAAAACGTCTTGTACAAATCTCCCGGTAACGAATAAAATGCGCGTATCGCACCCGATACGCGTATAACTCATAATTTCACCCGGTAAAGGCCTAAATAATCAATCAACGCTTAAAATAGACTATATTTAAGTGTCGTTAAAGGTATATTTAATGTCCGGATAACGCGTGATTAAAACCCGAAAAATACCCGAACGACACCCGAACGACGGGGGATTAAACATAACAAACAATGGGTAAATAATTGAAGTTGTGGACCCCACTTACACCCATCAAAGGGCCGGCCTAATGGCCATATAACATCCATGCCTTGTGTTAGTAATAATAATAACCTAAGATCTAGTGTAAAGCATGCTTAACATGAGACAAAATGTGTAAGGAAAAGCATGAGTAAACATCTAGTACAAAAGCAACCTATTCTTGTCCCCCCCTTGAAGATATTTCGGCCAAGAGGCCAAGAAAAGGCCAAGACAAAGCTAGCTAATCATGCCCTAAGTGTGTGCATGCAAGGAGGAGTCTTGTATAAAATCAAGTGTAAGATTTGGAAAGATTACAATCAATTAACCAAGATTTATACTCCACCCCTCTTGTCCTCTCAAAAACTCACGGCCATCACCCCTCTCCCACACCCATCCAAGATCAACTTTAAGTACAATACATATCTCTCATATCTTAGTAATGATCATAAAATCCAAGGAAGATTACAAGTGATAAGGTTATATATACATGTGTTAACCATTAGAAGGAACAAAGCAAAACTCTTCTTCTTTTTCCTTCTTAGAGCCGTGGGGTTACATGCACACATACACATTGTTCTTTCAAGTTTTTACAACTCCAAATCACTTAAAAGCATCCATCATCCAAACCCCTTTTGTGTGTTTCAAGAGCTTGGAGCTAAACCACTAGGAAGAACACACTAAACCCCTCTCAAATCCAAGGTTTTTGTCTTCCCTAGCCTTGTGCTAGTAGTAAGCTTCTTAATCTTGTTTTTGATTGTTATTTTTCATGTATGTGTTCCTAGTAGCAAGTTGTACATGAAGGGTTTAAAAATGGTTTTGAACATAATCTTTAATAAGTTTTCATGTGTAAAATGGAAGGTTAAAGATATAAAAATAAACCATGGATTTGATGATGATGATATATTAGTCTTGAAAATATATGAAGTTTACATATAAGACTAAGTAGGGTGATGTTTTGGTTAATATTTTGAGATGAACTTGAATATGTTAAAACTAACTTTAATTCATCTTATTATGATCATTTAAGTAATAATATGTGGTAAAACATGTTAGAAGTTCATAAATGAATAAGATGGAAAATTAAAGTTAACTCACTTGGATGAATGATATTTTGAAGAAATGGACAAATACATAAAACACACATATAATTAGTCTTTCATATGGAATATAAGACTAACATAAGTGTTTTGATACAAAAATAACTTACCAATAAAAAGTTGAATCTTCAAAGTTAACTATTTTGAGTGAAAAATGCCAACTTTGAAAGTTAGAATAGAAAAATGCAACTTTTGTAAGTTAAGGGGCTAAAGTTGTAACTTTGAAAGTTAAGGGACTAAAATGAACATTTTAGAAACTATTAGTCCAAAAATACAAGTATGGAAAGTTTGGTGTCAAAAATGTAAGTATTAAAGTCTAAGGATGATTTTTGTAAATACTAGTAGAAATACTTGGGTATTTTGTACAAAAGTGTATTTTTGAAAGTTATAAAATATAAAAGGGTTTTAACATATGCATTTTTATAAAATAGAGATTTTATAAAAATATTAAACAAACTTGGGAAACTTATACAAAAATGAATACTTTTATATAAATGGGAATATAAAAGTGTTGGAAACATTTTTGTAGTAAGTTGACAAGTTGGGTTAAAAATACATAAGTATTTTAACCATCCAAGTAACATGTGAAAATAGGAAGAAATATGGTTAAATATTTCTATAAAATACATGTTGGGAAAAACTTGGAAAAATTAACTAATCGAGTTAAGATATCGAACTAAAACGCGTTAACAAACCATAACCGGACAAAATAGGAGAAAAATGCCATTGCGGCAAGATAAGAAAAATATATATTTTAAGAGGTAAAATATATATATACTTGGGTGAAAATAAATAAACACTTTCCTAAGTGTTGGAGGATAAATTCGTGGGAGAAACACTTGACGTAAACGAATAAGACGTTAAAAACAAACGTACATACTTAACAAGAAAAATTACACATTTATATATTTGTACGCTCGCCTCGGCAAAATTCTAGTATATCTACTTAATGGGAAAGTAGATATGCGGGAAGGAAAGCCGCGACGAGAAGACAAAGATATATATATGTGTATGTCGTATCAACGAAATCCTAGTATATTTGTTTAAATGGGAAAATAAATATACGGTGTGGTGAGTTGAATCGGACGTTAAGAATATACGATCGAACGGCAAAATCTTAGCATATTTGTTTAAATGGGAAAACAAATGTGTGGCAAAGTGAGTCGGGTCGAGGATTGAAATATATATTATATCGAGCGATGCGATCTTAAGTATAATTATTTAAATGGGAAAATAATTATATGTTAAGTGAAGTCGAGTCGATGATAATAAGAAACAAGTTATGGAAATATTAACAAGAGTAATATATAACTTGTAACACAAAAGGGTAATGTAACGCCAACAACACCTAGGATACACGCATAATTAAACGGGGTTTGGAACAACTTGTGGTCGGGAGTTGGGTGTACAACTTGCCAAGGCACATGCACTATAGGAATAGTGACTTATACGTTTAGGACGTTGTAGGTGCAAGACCACCCTTTGCTATTCACCTTATTGAGCCAGACACAGTATCAGGTGAGTTTCACGGCCCCATTTTAAACTATTTTTACGTTTTCCGGGGGAAAGATATGTTAGGGATAGTGTTTGACGGATTTAATACTTGAGGTGTGACCGCCACTCGGGGTTGAGTCCTCGCCTCTATAATCATTTGTTCAGGGAATTGAAACCGGAGGAATATTCGAATAGTACTATTGGTGCCTGACAAGGCCCACCCCTAATCGATAGCGTCGATTATGCATTAGGTTATGCCTGGGGTGCAAATATTCTGAACTTAAGTCGTGGGAAACCGAGTAACGACTTGGAGCGGGGCACAATTATTATATGTCTTGGTTTGATTATAGTCTCAAGTAGATTTATAGGAATTTGCAACTCCTATATATTGTCATAACATGGTATTCCCAAGTATTCAAGTTTTAGAAACTGAAAACCTGTGAACTCACCAATATATTTATATTGACGAAACTTTTTAAACATATCTTTCAGGTAATTAGAAGATGAAAGATCAGGCAGGCAGGGTCGGGGAATCTCCATGCGACGTCAGGCTTTTGTGGGGTTTCACCTTTATTTCCCAAGGCATTTGGGATATATTTGAGAAACCTCTAAGTTTAATTCAAAAACAATTATCTTTTGTGTAATGATTAAAACTGATTCGACGTCATAATAAATGACCCATTTTCTTAAATTACTTGTGTTTAGCCATAACCTTGACTTTATGCTTTTGAACCGTCGCGCCACGTGTTTCCGCCTTTGTCGTGGTGTGACAGAACGTGGTATCAGAGCCAAGGTTATAGCGAACTAGAGTATTTTCTTTAAAAACTAGACTATAACCGGATTTGGTTCTAAAGATAAAGTTTTCAAAAGAAAATGTACATGGTTTTAAATAAAAGTAATTTTCAAGAAGCATTGGGCATGAGGAGATTCCGACCAAGCCAGCCATGAGTATTGTTATGCTTTAACGTAAAATTAGAAGGTTACTATAGAGTAAGCCATAACTGTCTAATTTAAATAAATCATATATACATGTACGGTTCTTTTGCCAGGATGTCGGACGCGGGAAGTATAGCGCCTAGTGTTGACAGCAGTATCCAGATTATACCCGCACCTCCGCCGGAACCAGTCGAGTTGGTTGTACTCGATGCGGAGGAAGACGACGTAGAGATGGACGTCGCAGGAGGGTCAGACGACAATTCAGACGAGACAGATCCTAGCGAGGATCCTGACTGGACACCGGCCGTGATCGACGCGCCACAGCCCATCGTACCGGCCGCACCGTTGGCCGTACGCCCCGTTCGAGCCATCAGGGATTTCCCTGACGGCTGTGCCGGTCCTTCGCGACCAGTTCCCGCCCAGTCAGACGCGGCAGAGTCTCCTTTCCGCCGACAGGCTCACGCCGAGCACGAGCCGGCACCGGTACCCCACATTCACGTACCGGCAGGTATGAGACTCCTACCCATTCCCCGTGGAAGAAACGGATGGATATCCGACGACTCCGATGACGAGTCGGTAGGTTCAGTAGGGCACATGTTGGTGCCAGAGATTCAGGCTGCCCAGGAGGAGCCAGTGGCTCCCATGCTAGAGGACGCCCCAGCGGACCCTATAGCCCCACCAGCACCCGAGCCCCTACCCCAGGAGGACCCAGCACCAGCAGCACTCATACACGAGGGTAGTCCCGCCCGTAGCTCTGAGCTACATAGGGCAGGCTTGGAGGCCTTCGCCACTGCGAGCCCTCCCACACCCCCTGTAGTGGTGTCCACTCCAGAGTGGGCCACTGTCACTGAGCCATTGGTAGCCCCACTAGCTGAGCCCATGCCACCACCTACCATTGCCATGACTACACCCATCCCCACCATACCCAGCATGACACCTGCACCATACCCTCTAGGTGCAGGGGACCCTTATCTGATGCCACACCACTTTTCCATCAGGCCACCCAGTTTCTTACTGCCCCACATACCAGTACCATTCCCCTTCGGGCCTTTCCCATCCACCCACCCTGATGTACCCGGACCATCCCACCTTCCCAGGATGATACCCCCCTCTGGACCAGCCCAGACCTCGACCATCACTTTAGAGCAGGATTTCCAGACTCTAGTCAACACGGTGCAGCGCACCGTGAATCAGGTTGAGCAGCAGACAAGGTTGATGTGGGCTAGGATGATTGATACTCGTGATGCCTTGGCGCATTACGCAGAGGAGCTCTTGCGCATGGATGCGCAGAGCGGGATTACTGGGGATGCGCACTGGGCACATCGACAGTTTTTGTACGAGCGCATCTCAGAGATCAGCATGACGATTAGCATGTATGCGCCGCAGTACCAGTACCCCCCGCCACCGCCACAGTAGGATATATTGGGGATGCACTGAAGACACACCAGATTATGTACATACTAGCAGCACTATGGTAGTACAGCACGGGTGATGACACTCGTCTGCGTTTTGCCTAGCCGTACGGGTATTACGGCGTATGATATGATGGTTTATTATTTCAAAAGCAATGTATTGTATGAGAAATGTATTCTCCATTTTGTATTATGAACAAGCATTGTACTGACATTATTGAAATTAATGAAAAATCTTATTATTATGGTGAAATATGTTGTTGTCTATGATTATTATTGCTTACTCCATGTGTTGTGGTTTGTATATTTGTGTGGCGTTGTTGTGTTGATTTCTATTTATATTTCTGTATGATGTGTTGGTATGTTGTGTGATGATATGGTGTTGATTATTGTGTTCATGCTTTGGTTTGTTATTTATGCTTTGTATTGTATAAATGTTTGCCAAATTAACCTTTGATAATTATTATTGAAGAAAATGGCACCTGCCACCCGAAGCAACAGTGGTGCAGACGGACTGCCCACAACACCGGCTGAGCTCGAAACTATGATTTCTGAACGAATAGCTCGTGCCATCGCTGAACACGAAGCCGCACGCTCGGAACACTCCCTTGACAGGACAGGGAGTGAGCGACGTGAGACCTCCCCCAGTGGTAAGAGGTTTATAAAAAAGCGATGGGAGAATATTTCACAAACTCCTATCCCATAATAACATACTATGTTACTATTACAGGGACAGCCTCGGGAGAGCGCGGCTGCACTTTCAAGGCTTTCTTGGACTGTAAGCCACTAAACTTCAGCGGCACTGAGGGTTCCATAGGCCTGGTCAAATGGTTCGAAAAGACCGAGGCAGTTATCCGCATCAGCGGGTGTACCCCTCGACAGTCTGTCATGTACGCCACTAATCTGTTCTTGGATCAAGCGCTAACTTGGTGGAACGGCCAAGTACAGTCCTTAGGAGATGATGTTGCATACTCTCTATCATGGGCGGCACTGAAAGAATTGATGACAGCCGAATACCGCCCGGCAAGTGAAGTTCAGAAGTTGGAGACCGAATTCTGGAACCTCACCATGATAGGAGCAGACGTCACTGGGTATACGTCAAGATTTCATGATCTCGCACGACTGGTACCTCGCCTGGTTACACCAGAGAAGAACAAAGTGGAACGATACCTATTCGGGCTAGCACCACAGATTCGCAGCATGGTCACCTCTTCCAAACCCACGACCATGCGCGAGGCAATTGATCTGGCACTAAGTCTGACTGAGGATGCTATCCGCATGGGTACCTTAATCCGCCAGGTTTCTGGGTTGAAAATTTCTGAAGCAAGTAGCGTTGAGGCCAAGAAACAAGGGTCAAGTTCAGTGGTTGTAACTAATGATCAGGGTAACGGGCAAAGGTTTGGGAAGAGAAAGAGAGATGAAGGGAAAAGGGATCGAGCATCGGGTAGCTCGAACAAGAAAGGAAAGGGTTATGCCGCCACAGGGCGTGGTAACAATAACAACAACAAACAGGGAAACCAAGGGAGAAACAATGGATTGACTTGCGGGAAGTGCCACCGCACCGGGCACAAGACTGAAGAGTGCCGATCTGGAGCACCAAAGAACGGAGGGGCCAGACCCTGTTTTGCATGTGGGTCATTGGACCATTGGAAGAAAGATTGCCCCAAAGTCAACAATCAGGCCCGTGGCCGGGCATTTGTAATTGGAGCCGGTGACGCACGGCAAGACCCCAATGTGGTCACTGGTACGTTTCCTCTAAATGGTCATTATGCCTCTGTATTATTTGATACCGGTGCTGACTTTAGCTTCGTATCCATTGAGTTTAAAAGACTACTTGGTTTAAAAACTAGCAAACTAGATACACCCTACTCTATAGAACTGGCTAATGGTAAAACTATTGAAACGAGAGAGGTAGCTAAAGATTGTAAGTTAGAACTCTGTGGGCACGAGTTTGGGATTGATCTATTGCCGGTCGTATTGGGAAGTTTTGACATCGTTGTTGGCATGGATTGGTTGTCCGCACACCGTGCCATTGTGGTTTGCAACGATAAGGTTATTCAGGTTCCCCTCGCAAGCGGTGAAACTCTCTCAATTCAAGGGGAAAGACACGGGACGCCACTAAGAATTATTTCGAGCATGAAGGCTCGTAAGTGTCTGAGAAAAGGACTTGTCGCATTCTTGGCACACGTAGTGGACAAGAAGGCCGACGAGCGAAAGTTGGAAGACATTCCAGTCGCCAGAGATTTTCCGGATGTATTTCCAGAAGATTTGCCGGGGTTGCCACCACCTCGACAAGTCGAGTTCCGCATCGACCTCGTTCCAGGAGCGGCTCCTGTGGCACGATCGCCATACCGCCTAGCTCCATCAGAGATGCAGGAACTGTCCAGCCAGCTACAAGAATTATTGGACAAAGGTTTTATAAGACCGAGTTTCTCACCGTGGGGAGCTCCCGTCTTATTTGTGAAGAAGAAGGATGGCACATTTCGCATGTGCATCGACTATCGTGAGCTGAACAAGCTAACCATCAAGAATCGCTATCCTCTCCCCAGGATCGACGATTTATTTGATCAGCTCCAAGGGTCCAGCTATTACTCCAAGATCGATTTGAGGTCAGGCTATCACCAGTTGCGTATACAAGAAGAAGATGTACCAAAAACGGCCTTCAGAACCCGGTATGGACACTATGAATTTTTGGTAATGCCGTTCGGCTTGACCAACGCACCAGCGGTTTTCATGGACCTAATGAACCGCGTGTGTAAGCCATACCTGGACAAATTCGTCATTGTCTTCATTGACGATATTTTGATCTATTCACGTACGAAAGAGGACCACGAGAATCACCTACGGTTAATTCTTGAAGTATTACGCAAAGAGAAGCTCTACGCTAAATTCTCGAAATGTGACTTTTGGATTCGGGAAGTTCACTTTTTAGGCCACGTGGTAAACGAGAAGGGCATACACGTTGATCCAGCCAAGATCGAGGCGATTAAAAATTGGGAAGCACCTCGAACTCCTACCGAAGTACGACAATTTCTAGGCCTCGCGGGTTATTACAGAAGGTTCATCGAGAACTTTTCAAAGATAGCGCAAGCTTTAACCATGTTAACCCAAAAAGACAAGAAATTTGAGTGGACGGAAAAGCAAGAGGCAGCATTCCAACTGTTAAAAGACAAGTTATGTGGCGCTCCAATACTATCACTCCCCGATGGTACGGAAGATTTTGTGGTCTACTGTGATGCCTCGCATCAAGGTTTGGGTTGTGTATTGATGCAGCGAGAAAAAGTAATAGCTTATGCTTCCAGGCAACTGAAAATCCATGAGAAGAACTACACTACACACGATTTGGAATTGGGTGCAGTGGTGTTCGCTCTCAAGATATGGAGGCACTATCTGTACGGAACCAAGTGCACGATTTTCACTGATCACAAGAGTTTACAGCACATCTTTGATCAGAAGGATTTGAATATGCGACAACGGCGATGGGTTGAATTATTAAACGATTACGATTGTGAGATAAAGTACCATCCCGGTAAGGCGAATGTCGTAGCCGACGCCTTGAGTCGCAAGGAACGGGTTAAACCATTGCGTGTTCGAGCTTTGGGATTGACTATCCACACGAATATGACTGAACGAATTCGTGAAGCTCAAGTGAACGCCCTCAAACCCGAGAATGTCAAAGGTGAAAGGTTACGAAAGATGGTTGATTCACTGGAACCAAAAGCGGACCAGACACTGTATTTCATGAATAGAATTTGGGTTCCAGTATATGGTGGATTGCGTGAGCTAGTATTGGTCGAAGCTCACAGTTCTAGATATTCGGTTCACCCGGGTGCAGACAAGATGTTCCACGATTTGAAGGAACTTTATTGGTGGCCGAATTTCAAAAGGGATATAGCAGCCTATGTTGCGCGATGTTTGACTTGCGCAAAGGTCAAGGCTGAGCACCAGAAACCTTCCGGTTTGCTCCAGCAACCGGAAATACCGGAATGGAAGTGGGAACGAATCACCATGGATTTCATTACCAAGTTACCTAAGACGACAAGCGGCCATGACATGATCTGGGTAATCGTTGATCGATTGACGAAATCTGCACACTTCCTCCCGATACGCGAAACGGACAGGTTGGAGAAACTGACCCGTTTGTACATTAAGGAGGTGGTATCTAAACACGGTGTACCTGTTTCTATCATCTCCGATCGAGATAGTCGTTTCACGTCAAGATTTTGGGAAAGTTTAAATGAAGCCCTCGGTACTCGCCTCGACATGAGCACCGCATATCACCCCCAAACGGATGGTCAAAGTGAACGAACCATCCAGACCTTGGAAGATATGCTGCGGGCATGCGCGATAGATTTCGGAGGTAATTGGGATACGCACTTGCCATTGGTAGAATTTTCTTATAACAACAGCTATCATACGAGCATTCAAGCCGCGCCGTTTGAAGCTCTATATGGGCGCAAGTGCCGATCGCCACTATGTTGGGCGGAAGTTGGGGAAAAGCAACTCACCGGGCCCGAAATTGTGCAAGAGACCACGGATAAGGTCTTTTTAATAAAGGAACGCCTCAAAGCGGCCCGGGACCGCCAGAAAAGCTATGCTGATATGAGGCGAAAGCCTTTAGAGTTTCAAGTCGGAGACAGGGTCCTACTGAAAGTGTCACCTTGGAAAGGTGTCGCGCGCTTTGGGAAGCGCGGAAAGCTGAACCCGCGATATATTGGACCATTCAAAGTCTTGTCGAGGGTAGGCACAGTGGCATACAAGCTCGAGTTGCCTCAAGAGCTTAGTGGAATACACGACACGTTTCATGTGTCGAACTTGAAAAAGTGCCTATCCGACGAAACTCTCATTATTCCTGCTGACGAGATCCAGATTGACGACAAGTTACATTTTGTGGAAGAACCAATCGAGGTAACTGATTGGAAGGTCCAAAAATTAAGGCGCAGCAAGATCAGATTGGTCAAAGTGCGCTGGAATGCCAAGCGTGGACCGGAGTTCACGTGGGAAAGGCTGGACCGGATGAAGCAAAAATACCCCGCCCTATTCGAGAAGACACCTTTACCGGAGAACTCGAAGTGAATTCCGGGACGGAATTCTCTTAACGGGGGGAGAATGTAACAACCGGCAAAAATAAGGTAATTCCGTACAATTAATTAATATATGATTAACGTAATTAAATGCAATTATGTGTGATTTAATTATCAAGGCCTTAGGGAATAGCAATTTCCAAATAGTGCATAGGAATGCATACGTTTAATGGTAAAGCATGATTGGATCATGTGCGAATAAGCTATCCGGTACGGATGTTGGCAGTTACCCGGTAATAATTAAATAAACGAAACGGATCCCGGACACCCAGGATATAAAATAAAGGGTATTTTCATAAGATATAATGAGTTTTGGAACTCCAAAACCATAAATGAAAACGTCTTGTACAAATCTCCCGGTAACGAATAAAATGCGCGTATCGCACCCGATACGCGTATAACTCATAATTTCACCCGGTAAAGGCCTAAATAATCAATCAACGCTTAAAATAGACTATATTTAAGTGTCGTTAAAGGTATATTTAATGTCCGGATAACGCGTGATTAAAACCCGAAAAATACCCGAACGACACCCGAACGACGGGGGATTAAACATAACAAACAATGGGTAAATAATTGAAGTTGTGGACCCCACTTACACCCATCAAAGGGCCGGCCTAATGGCCATATAACATCCATGCCTTGTGTTAGTAATAATAATAACCTAAGATCTAGTGTAAAGCATGCTTAACATGAGACAAAATGTGTAAGGAAAAGCATGAGTAAACATCTAGTACAAAAGCAACCTATTCTTGTCCCCCCCTTGAAGATATTTCGGCCAAGAGGCCAAGAAAAGGCCAAGACAAAGCTAGCTAATCATGCCCTAAGTGTGTGCATGCAAGGAGGAGTCTTGTATAAAATCAAGTGTAAGATTTGGAAAGATTACAATCAATTAACCAAGATTTATACTCCACCCCTCTTGTCCTCTCAAAAACTCACGGCCATCACCCCTCTCCCACACCCATCCAAGATCAACTTTAAGTACAATACATATCTCTCATATCTTAGTAATGATCATAAAATCCAAGGAAGATTACAAGTGATAAGGTTATATATACATGTGTTAACCATTAGAAGGAACAAAGCAAAACTCTTCTTCTTTTTCCTTCTTAGAGCCGTGGGGTTACATGCACACATACACATTGTTCTTTCAAGTTTTTACAACTCCAAATCACTTAAAAGCATCCATCATCCAAACCCCTTTTGTGTGTTTCAAGAGCTTGGAGCTAAACCACTAGGAAGAACACACTAAACCCCTCTCAAATCCAAGGTTTTTGTCTTCCCTAGCCTTGTGCTAGTAGTAAGCTTCTTAATCTTGTTTTTGATTGTTATTTTTCATGTATGTGTTCCTAGTAGCAAGTTGTACATGAAGGGTTTAAAAATGGTTTTGAACATAATCTTTAATAAGTTTTCATGTGTAAAATGGAAGGTTAAAGATATAAAAATAAACCATGGATTTGATGATGATGATATATTAGTCTTGAAAATATATGAAGTTTACATATAAGACTAAGTAGGATGATGTTTTGGTTAATATTTTGAGATGAACTTGAATATGTTAAAACTAACTTTAATTCATCTTATTATGATCATTTAAGTAATAATATGTGGTAAAACATGTTAGAAGTTCATAAATGAATAAGATGGAAAATTAAAGTTAACTCACTTGGATGAATGATATTTTGAAGAAATGGACAAATACATAAAACACACATATAATTAGTCTTTCATATGGAATATAAGACTAACATAAGTGTTTTGATACAAAAATAACTTACCAATAAAAAGTTGAATCTTCAAAGTTAACTATTTTGAGTGAAAAATGCCAACTTTGAAAGTTAGAATAGAAAAATGCAACTTTTGTAAGTTAAGGGGCTAAAGTTGTAACTTTGAAAGTTAAGGGACTAAAATGAACATTTTAGAAACTATTAGTCCAAAAATACAAGTATGGAAAGTTTGGTGTCAAAAATGTAAGTATTAAAGTCTAAGGATGATTTTTGTAAATACTAGTAGAAATACTTGGGTATTTTGTACAAAAGTGTATTTTTGAAAGTTATAAAATATAAAAGGGTTTTAACATATGCATTTTTATAAAATAGAGATTTTATAAAAATATTAAACAAACTTGGGAAACTTATACAAAAATGAATACTTTTATATAAATGGGAATATAAAAGTGTTGGAAACATTTTTGTAGTAAGTTGACAAGTTGGGTTAAAAATACATAAGTATTTTAACCATCCAAGTAACATGTGAAAATAGGAAGAAATATGGTTAAATATTTCTATAAAATACATGTTGGGAAAAACTTGGAAAAATTAACTAATCGAGTTAAGATATCGAACTAAAACGCGTTAACAAACCATAACCGGACAAAATAGGAGAAAAATGCCATTGCGGCAAGATAAGAAAAATATATATTTTAAGAGGTAAAATATATATATACTTGGGTGAAAATAAATAAACACTTTCCTAAGTGTTGGAGGATAAATTCGTGGGAGAAACACTTGACGTAAACGAATAAGACGTTAAAAACAAACGTACATACTTAACAAGAAAAATTACACATTTATATATTTGTACGCTCGCCTCGGCAAAATTCTAGTATATCTACTTAATGGGAAAGTAGATATGCGGGAAGGAAAGCCGCGACGAGAAGACAAAGATATATATATGTGTATGTCGTATCAACGAAATCCTAGTATATTTGTTTAAATGGGAAAATAAATATACGGTGTGGTGAGTTGAATCGGACGTTAAGAATATACGATCGAACGGCAAAATCTTAGCATATTTGTTTAAATGGGAAAACAAATGTGTGGCAAAGTGAGTCGGGTCGAGGATTGAAATATATATTATATCGAGCGATGCGATCTTAAGTATAATTATTTAAATGGGAAAATAATTATATGTTAAGTGAAGTCGAGTCGATGATAATAAGAAACAAGTTATGGAAATATTAACAAGAGTAATATATAACTTGTAACACAAAAGGGTAATGTAACGCCAACAACACCTAGGATACACGCATAATTAAACGGGGTTTGGAACAACTTGTGGTCGGGAGTTGGGTGTACAACTTGCCAAGGCACATGCACTATAGGAATAGTGACTTATACGTTTAGGACGTTGTAGGTGCAAGACCACCCTTTGCTATTCACCTTATTGAGCCAGACACAGTATCAGGTGAGTTTCACGGCCCCATTTTAAACTATTTTTACGTTTTCCGGGGGAAAGATATGTTAGGGATAGTGTTTGACGGATTTAATACTTGAGGTGTGACCGCCACTCGGGGTTGAGTCCTCGCCTCTATAATCATTTGTTCAGGGAATTGAAACCGGAGGAATATTCGAATAGTACTATTGGTGCCTGACAAGGCCCACCCCTAATCGATAGCGTCGATTATGCATTAGGTTATGCCTGGGGTGCAAATATTCTGAACTTAAGTCGTGGGAAACCGAGTAACGACTTGGAGCGGGGCACAATTATTATATGTCTTGGTTTGATTATAGTCTCAAGTAGATTTATAGGAATTTGCAACTCCTATATATTGTCATAACATGGTATTCCCAAGTATTCAAGTTTTAGAAACTGAAAACCTGTGAACTCACCAATATATTTATATTGACGAAACTTTTTAAACATATCTTTCAGGTAATTAGAAGATGAAAGATCAGGCAGGCAGGGTCGGGGAATCTCCATGCGACGTCAGGCTTTTGTGGGGTTTCACCTTTATTTCCCAAGGCATTTGGGATATATTTGAGAAACCTCTAAGTTTAATTCAAAAACAATTATCTTTTGTGTAATGATTAAAACTGATTCGACGTCATAATAAATGACCCATTTTCTTAAATTACTTGTGTTTAGCCATAACCTTGACTTTATGCTTTTGAACCGTCGCGCCACGTGTTTCCGCCTTTGTCGTGGTGTGACATCATTTCAAACCTTACATATTCTTTAATAATCTTGCCACTTCAAGAGCATATTTGAGGTTTGACAAACACAATTTGTAATATCCAATTTTCCTTTATAAATAAACTTCTCTTCATGTAACATCAACTAAGAAGTATATATACATCCGAGTTATATAGTGTTACCTTTCTAACATTGTACAACCTTTGTAACATGATAAAGAGATACAGTGAGCATGACACTTTGATGTCAAATCTAAGCAAATTTCTACTCTTTCGGGGGGTGACACTAAATCACAACTTTGGTTTAACTGTTCTATTTGATATTATAAATATAAAGAAATGATAGCATGTATATAATACATGATGTTAAGAAAACAGATACTAATCATAAGAAAAACGATTAATTTATATCATGCAAAACCTTGGTTATCTTGCAACCATAAGAACCAAAACAAACACACCATGGTAAATGAATTTATACTTTAATCCATGTAAAGCAAATAAAATACAGACCTGATCACATAGAATGGTAACTAACTTCTCCATGACTCCAATAGTGATATTCATCATTACCACAAACATTATGGACAGAATGTAACAAAATACAACAAACATAGATAATATGTGATTAAATAATCATGTTTAGTTGGACGATTTATATAAAAATTAGGTTGGGAAACTGTTATGTGTGGTATGGAAAACCGATTAGAAACAAATTAATGTTTCAAATATATTAATCATGGGTTGGGAAAATGTCTATATTCTCTAAAAATCGTATAGCGAGAGAATCCATACCGAAATATTATCTAGTGATACATACCTTTATGTTAAAAATATAAAAAATATCTTCATTAAGGACTTTAAAAAAAAAATAGAATCCAATATATCTTTTCTTATTTTAATACCAAACGTTTAGCAACTATATGACCTTGAAATTAATTCAATAACTTAAATTTATAAAAAAAAAAAAAATTAACAAGAGTTCGAATGCAATAATCCACTATACAAAGTTGTTTAATATGAGTTATTACGATAATTTTAGATGACTCTTTAAAAAAACAAAACAAAAAAAAAAACGTAAATACGACCGCACCACTCGATTCTTGTCTGCGAGTGATAGTTCCAATTGAATAAAAATATTGGAGGACAAAGTTTGATTGATAACATAATAATCATGAAGTCTTGAAAAAATAAAGATGACTTGTTTTATATGTTGATAACGAAATAAAGATTACCTTTAAGATTCTACTATAGTTGTATCGAAAAGAAACAATTCTTTACACCTTTTTTTTCAAGTTGAATTTGATATCATACGAATATCTTTCTTATATGACATCATATTTACATTCTTTATTTTTTATCTAAAAATTTAACCATATGTATACACGTTAACGATAGAGACACAATCGTTTTAAATACACGCACTCATCACGTAAGTATTTATCAAAAAAAAAAATTTGATCATAATTTAATTAAACAATAATAAATATCAATCTCGATTTAACCCAAAATTGTATTTGTTACAATAAGGGTTATTTGAAGAGATTAAAGAGAATAACAAAACAAGTCTCCAATACAATCCAAAATTGTATGAAATACGATATGGATTATATATGAGATAATAAAGAATAATGATAAAGTAAAAAGACAATATGCTATACCTTATGATGGTATGATTTTACTGCAAAAGCAACTCGTGCTGATAACGTGTTGTGAAACTAGCCTAATAGCAAATAATATAATAAAGAGATGTAGGGAGAAAGATGATTATATCATTGATAGGTGTGTCTTTTACAATAGAATACAATGACTATATATAGGAGATGAAATCTTGGAGAAGAAGCTAATCTATATAAGGTATTGATAACCACAATAATATATATTTATAACAATAGCTTTATTATTCACTAATATTTTTCACTTTATAAAACATCTGTTAATGTAGAGGTTTGCTATAATTTAGCATGCTAAAATGAAAGTTTGAACATAAACCCAATGCTTAGTGTTGTAGATGGACGTTGTGGGCTAGCGCCCTCTTCCATCTCAGATGTATAACGCCCCTCGTAACACAAAAATTTAGCGGCCTCGATAAGGTAAGGGGTAATAGATAATGTGTAATTTCGTAAAGTATTAATTTGTATTTATTTGTAATTATCCCTTACTAAAGTTAAGGGCCATGATGTAT
Organism: Ambrosia trifida; assembly: GCA_028751855.1. Taxonomy (NCBI): domain Eukaryota; kingdom Viridiplantae; phylum Streptophyta; class Magnoliopsida; order Asterales; family Asteraceae; genus Ambrosia; species Ambrosia trifida. The sequence goes on along the minus strand of CM054124.1, from coordinate 63,173,218 downwards.
TATTTATAGTCTTGATTATCAATGGAGAAGGCAAGGGTTTATTCTCTAATATGGTATCATTGACCAGGCCATTAATCCCTTCCAACCACCTCTCCTAAAAACTTCTCAGCCGTAAACCACCCCTCCAAACCTGTTCTCAGCCGTAAACCACCATCCTTTGCCATCAACCACCTGTCGCAAACCTTCTGTCCTACCTTCAGTCTCGTACACTTCCCCCATTCATTCTCTACTACCTTAATTCTCCTACTCCCTATCTTCCACATCATGTCTACTACTCCTCAAACCTCCTCAACCATCATTCCAGCCATCACTGTCGAGTCCAAGCTTCACCCCGCCACCACCGTCTCCAATATCAAAACCTTCATCCCTATCACACTCGAAATCGAATCCTCCCAATACTCATCCTGGGCCACCCTTTTCAAAATACATTGCAAAGCCTATATGGTCGATGACCATCTCAAGCCACGCCCCACCACCAATGACCAAACCGCACCCGAGTTTTCCACTGCCAACGATCATTGGGATCGTATTGATGCCATTGTTTTACAATGGATATACGGTACGATATCCAATGATCTCCTCCACACCATTATTAATAATATCTCCAATGCGTATGAAGCCTGGGTGGCTATTGAAAATTTATTCCATGATAATAAAAGTGCTCGTGCTATTTATCTCATGCAAAAATTTTCTAACACCCGTTTTGAAGCCTTTTCTTCCATGTCCGCCTATTGTCAAGCCCTTAAAGTCCTCGCCGATCAACTTGCCAACGTGGATGCCCCGGTTGACAACGATCGGTTGGTTTTCAATTACTCGCGGGCCTACCCGAGCAATATGACGGCATATCCACAATCCTCAAAAACCAAGACCCCCTCCCTTCCTTCTACAACGCTCGGTCCAGACTCGTTCAAACCGAAACTGACAAAGCCGAGCGTGCCCTTCATGCCTCTCAAACCGCCTCATCCGCCCTCACCGCCACCACCAACCGGTCCAACCCCACCGAACCAAACCGCCAACCAAACCTGTCCTATGCTCGCAACCAGCCGCCATCTGACCCGGCAGCCTACGGCCGTGGTCGTGGTCGGTCGAACCGACGTGGTCGGGGAGGCCGGCACACCTACGGTCGTGGCCGCTACAGTCCTCAGTTCTGGTCTCCTTTCCCTCCTAACCCTTGGACACAGTTCTGGCCATTCTCTGCTTCGTGGGCTAATATGCCGTCTAACAACAATCAAGCCCAATCTGGCCACTACTCAGCCCAACAGCAGCAATGGACTCCACCCAGCTGCCCCTACCCAACTACACCCAACAGGCCCAATTTCAGCAACAATTCTCAGCCTGGCCTTCTAGGCCCAAAACCACAGCAGGCCCATACAGCTTATTGCCCAACAGACATTGAGCAGGCCCTTTACACCATGAGCTTGCAGCAGCCTGATCCCACACAGTACATGGATACCGGAGCATCTTCAACGATGTCTCACGAGTCAGGTGACTTTCATACTTTTTCTAATTCTTGCATTTCTCGTAATATTATTGTAGGAAATGGCGATACCATTCCGGTCCTCGGTCAAGGAACCAAATACCTACCCAAGCCATTCCCACCCTTTGTCCTAAAAAATGTCCTATACTCACCCCGCCTTGTTAAAAATTTAATATCTGTTCGTCGTTTTACAACGGACAATTGGGTTTCCGTTGAATTTGACCCGTTTGGTTTTCTTGTGAAGGATTACAAGACCAAGGCACCCCTCCTGCGATGCAACAGCAGCGGTGATCTCTATCCCCTGGTGTTCGGGTCTTCCACCAACCAACCATCTGCTTTTGCTGCTATTTCTTCGCAAGTCTGGCATCACCGTCTTGGCCATCCAGGACGTGAACCTTTGAATAAACTTAAACATTCTAATGTTTTAGATTTTGATTTGAATTCTAATAATGTATGTCAGTCTTGCATTTTTGGTAAAAGTATACGTTTGCCATTTTTTAATTCTCCAAATTTTACATTGCAACCATTTGACATAATACATAGTGACGTGTGGACATCACCAATAATAAGTTCCTCCGGCCATAAATATTATGTTTTGTTTCTTGACGATTTCACCAATTTTTTATGGACCTACTCCCTTACACACAAATCCCAAGTTTTTCAAGCCTTTACACAATTTGCCACCACAATAAAAACACAATATAACAAAACCATTAAGACCTTCCAATGTGACAACGGACGTGAATACGTCAATAACTCCTTCCAAACTTTTTTCACCACTAATGGTATTTTATACCGTCTCTCCTGCCCCTACACATCATCTCAAAATGGCAAGGCCGAGCGTAAAATTAGAACTATCAATAATATGCTACGCACATTGATGGCCCATGCCTCCCTACCCACCCACCTTTGGCATTTTGCCCTTGAAACCGCAACATATTTGTTGAACATTTTACCCTCCAAAACCTCCAAAAACAAAACCCCCACGGAACTATTATATATGTCCACACCCACCTATGACCACCTTCGCGTCTTTGGTTGCCTTTGTTACCCTCTCACACCACCCACAACAATCCACAAACTTGAACATCGTTCACACCCATGTGTCTTTCTTGGTTATCCTCCCACTCACCGGGGATACTGATGCCTTGACCTCTCGTCTAAACAAATCTACATTTCGCGCCACGTCGCGTTCGACGAGACCACTTTTCCGTTTGCCCAAGCAATCGGACCCACCCCATCATATACCTTCCTTGACACACCTTTTCCATTTCACCTATGTCCACATATTCGTAATCAGCAGCAAACACCAAACGCCTAACCCAACGACCAATCCCATACTCGTCCCCCTGGCCCACTTAACCACACTGTCCAGCCCACTCCATCAAATCCCACTCCATCAAATCCCACGCCTCCCTCAGCCGGCCCAACACATTCATCACCTACCACTATCCAGCCCACTACTACCCAGCCCACTAACATTCCCACCACTCCCTCACAGCCCTCCACAAACCCATCCTCCATTTCCATGCCCGACACCACTGCCTCGACCATCCCACCTTCCAATCGTACCATACATACACGCTCTATGAGCGGTATTTTCAAACCCAAACAACCCTTTAACCTACACACCACCACCACACCATCCATCCTACCTATACCAAAAACACCCACGGACGCCTTAGCTACCCCGGAATGGTACGCGGCCATGACTACCGAGTATAATGCATTAATTAGAAATAATACATGGGAGTTAGTTCCTCGTGAGCCATCTATGAATATTATTCGGTCCATGTGGTTGTTTAAACATAAGTACAGGTCGGACGGGACACTAGAACGGTACAAAGCTAGATTGGTCTGTGACGGGCGTTCACAACAGGTAGGCATTGATTGCGGGGAGACTTTTAGTCCGGTCGTTAAACCGGCCACCATACGGACGGTTCTATCACTTGCTTTATCTAAGGGTTGGGCTGTACACCAGTTGGATGTCACGAATGCATTTTTACACGGTCATCTTAATGAAACAGTTTATATGCATCAACCTATGGGTTTTCGAGACAGTCGTTTCCCTAATCATGTATGCCTCCTGCGTAAATCATTATATGGCCTCAAACAGGCACCCCGGGCATGGTATCAACGATTTACGGATTATGTCACTCACTTGGGTTTCCTCAACAGTCGGTGTGATACATCCTTATTCACGTATAGTCGGGACGGCGACACCGCCTATTTGCTACTCTATGTGGACGACATCCTTCTTGTCACTTCTTCTGACAGCCTTCGCCGACGTCTTCTAGCAAATCTTGCCAGTGAATTTGCCATGAAAGACCTCGGCCCGTTAAGTTATTTTCTGGGCATCTCAGTTTCTCGTAAGCAAAACACCATGTTTCTGTCTCAACAGTCGTATGCCACCGACATCATAGCCCGTGCTGGTATGCAATCTTGCAACCCTGTTGCTACACCCGTTGACACTAATCCTAAACTCGGCGCTTCTCCTAGCGAGTTATTTCATGACCCGACATTATACAGGAGCCTGGCTGGCGCGCTACAGTACCTCACATTTACCCGTCCTGACATCACCTACGCCGTGCAGCAAGTTTGCATGTATATGCATGCTCCTCATATTGATCACTGGAATGCCCTGAAACGTATCATTCGCTACATAAAAGGTACGGCATCCTATGGTCTGATTCTCGGTCCTTCGGCGTCCACCACTTTAACAGCATACACTGACGCCGACTGGGCCGGGTGCCCGGATACTCGACGCTCCACAAGCGGCTACTGTATTTATTTTGGTGATAACCTCATTTCGTGGTCTTCCAAGCGTCAACCGACCGTCTCCCGCTCAAGTGCTGAAGCTGAATACCGGGGCGTAGCTAATGTTGTTGCCGAAATCTGCTGGCTACGTAACCTCCTACTAGAGCTGTCCGTCCCCATCTCCCGTGCCACCATGGTATACTGTGATAATGTCAGTGCTATTTACCTTTCCAGCAATCCGGTTCAACATCAGCGAACGAAACATATCGATCTGGACATCCATTTTGTCAGGGAACAGGTTCAACGAGGTCATGTTCGCATTCTTCACGTACCGTCCAGATACCAGATTGCAGATATCTTCACTAAAGGTCTACCTCGAGTTCTCTTTGAAGATTTTCGGGCCAGTCTCAGCATACGGTCCCCTCCCGCTTCGACTGCGGGGGTGTAATAGATAATGTGTAATTTCGTAAAGTATTAATTTGTATTTATTTGTAATTATCCCTTACTAAAGTTAAGGGCCATGATGTATTATTTATAGTCTTGATTATCAATGGAGAAGGCAAGGGTTTATTCTCTAATAAGGGGGGGGGGGGGGGGGGGGGGATATTACTGTTACCCACAACCTTCATCCTTCATCACCTTCTCACCTTCTCCTGGTGCTTGTTGTCGCTTCTTGCTGTGTGTTCAATAGAGAGATAGGGTAGATAGCGTTTGCGTGAGATTTAAATGTACCCAAAGGAAAACGATGTGGCCTTATGTGCCAGTAGGTGTTTTTAAAAGACTTGGTTAGGTAGTATTTGTTTTTCAAAGGTTTGGGCTACTAGCTAGGACTCTTAAATTCAACACATATGGGCCAGTGGTATGTTAAAGGAACCGATGTGTTCTCATCTCGCATTTAGTCGTTTATTTTATAGGTTTTGTTGTTTTTACATTAAAAAAAGAAAGATGAACTAATAAACAATGATTTAGAAATGATTGTAGGGCTTTAAACCACTCTTATCCATATTCATGCGTTGGCTAATGAAAGCCCCATTACGTACACGACTCTTTGAATTGTCCTTAGACAGTTAGACTGTTGGGTATGGGGACGGAAGGACACCCCTCCACATAGGAAATATTGTCAGTGGGGGTCAAATATCAAGAATGGAGACACCCTAAGGGGGTGGTGTGCTCCATCCAAGACAACCCAGAACAAACCATTTGATTGGTCCCCTATATAAAAATCAGGGGCAGACATACTTCATGGGGAGGGGTTGCGGACGTTGCGGCTCAACTTCGCGCGCGTAGTGGAAAATTTGGTTTTTTTTTTACGAAATTTGGAAAACGTTGCAACTAAAATGAAAAAAAAAAATGAAAACCGTTACTACTGATTTTGTGGCCTAGATCCGCCACTCATAAAAATCATTTAAAGTGGCTCATCTTGTTCGTCCTGGTGAGGACGTTTGGGACGATAAAGGACCGAGGGGGCGGTGTTGATGTTCTAAGTGGGCCGGGACAAGGTGTGGGACGATCCCCACGCCTTAGGAGCTTTATTCTAAACGCAGCTTAACACCAACTTTATTTTTTTATGTTGACTTAATTTTTTTATATTATCTTTTTTTAAAATACAAATGTGGACTTGGGTTTCCTTTTGGTCAACAATCCAAAACCTTGCTGCCTTGTTTTAAACTCTATAAATACTAAAACAATGAATCCCACCACCGTCGTACCACATTTTGATGGCGAACACAAACACAACTGAAATGGATTACAACCATGTAGTAACCCATCTCCCGATTCGCAAAGCTGCATTAACCGACGATTGGGAATCCGTAAGTCAAATGTTCGAAACAAATCCAGAACTCATGACGACACCAATCAGTATCTTGGGTGAGACACCTTTAATGATGGCTGTAGGAACAAACAAGTCCCATAAGTTCGTCAAACACTTGGTAGACCGTATAGTTGCTGCTGGTGATGTCCACAAGCTATCTGATGCAAGTAATGGTAAAGATAACCCGCTCCATCGAGCTGCTATGATTGGGAACACGGTTGATGCAAGGGTTTTGGTGGAGCGGAGGCCGGATATGATCAGACAGGCGAATTCGGATGGTTATACACCATTGAATTTGGCTGCTTGGAATAGAAACAAGGATACTCTTCAATATTTGTTGGAGGAGGATGCCAAATTACCACAAGGGGAAGAAGGGAGTAGTGCGTATACCGGAGTTGCCGGCGGGAATCTCATTACTCTCACGATTCAGGCCGGATACCTTGGTACATATAATATCTCTAACGAGTATATGATACGATAAGATATGATATCATGTACATAATATGAATATGAAAATAATAAAAAGTTAATATGGTTTGTTGGTTCCTTTGGTCAGGTTGAAAAGAATCAAAACAATCATCAATTTATGCAATATTTTGATATAAAAAAACAACTAGAATAATTATATTACTCTATAGTTGTTAAACTAGAGTAATAGTTTTTAGTATATTTAGTTTTCTAGAGTAGTTACTAAAGTTAAAAAATGCATGGTAGAAGAATTAATAATTGTGTTAGTTATTTGTACCTTTAATAGGTTAATTTTATTTGTACAAACTAATTATTAAGATAATGAACAAATTAATTTAACCTAGTAAATATATATACAAATGACTAAAGTAATTTGCATAGTATTATAGTAATTATTGTTATTTTACAATTATGAACTAGCATAATTACATTAAAATTGATAATTAACTTAGTTTTTTTGTATTGGAGGGTTCAATAGGTTAATTTGATTTGTATATATATACTTGAGTAGTAGACAGTTCAAATGATAAGAAATTATTTGTGAGAAGAAAAAGAATATATTTAAATCATTAAGAATGTTTCATATAATATTCATATTTAAGTTTCAAAAAAATATAATATTCATATTTAATGTTGATTTAAAAGTAAGGGTAAATTATATAAATAATTAATTTATTGTATTCCCCTATATTAAACACAAAGTTCGCTATGTATAAAATAAAGTGTAGGATAAATTTTGATATGTGTAGAGTAAATTTCGAAATGTAAAAGTTGAAGTATGTTTGCCTAATTACCTAAATGGATGATAATTAATGGTGAGAGTTATAAACTATATGTTGTTTTACATTTATGAAATTTGTTCTTTTTTCTCTCCTCACATTAAGTTTATTTTTAAATTTTCATGTAATGTTTATACAAGTACTTACTCTAAACATATGTTTTTATTACTTATCATCAAATATAAATTAGAAAGTTTTATTATACAGACATAGCGTTAAAAATTATACGTGAGCACCCAGACATCGTGACAGAAGAAGATGGGAAAAAAGAAGATGAGAAGCCCGTAACGGCGTTGGAAGTATTAGGTTCCAAGCCCGAGCTATTTCCAAGCGGAAGCATACTTGGATTTTTTAGCCGTCTCATTTATACACGTAAATCTCTCTCCCTTAATGTATAAAAGACATTAGGCAATGATTTTTGTTTAGTGTCATATAATATAAATAAGAAAACGGACATTCTTTTTATTAAATTAAATTAAAGGTAGAAATAGACAAATTGTGATTTTTTATTATTAGTTGAAGTCAGAAATATACAAATTGATCCTTTATTATAAGAAAATAAATTTGGAAATACGCAACTAGGTAAGTGATGGCCGTCGGAGGTTGGTGTTCTTTTTGTAAACAGTTTTTATTCTTCCCTTTTTTTCAATAAATTAAAGCATTCTTCTCCATAAAACTACGACTAAAATTCTTCTAGCATACTTCAATAGTGCTTCTTCGCTAAAGTACAATTCATCACTCTTAATGTGCACCGCAATTTAAAAACTTTCTTTAGCAAAACCCAATTTTATCTGGTGTTAGGTAATGTTTTTTTTTTTTTTTTTTCGTTTTAGGGATTAACATTTGGTACCTAGTGCTCATACCGAATCAGTGGTGTCTTAATATCAGTAATGATACTGCGTAATCGTTTATAGTTTTCTTAACGTGATAATATAAATCATCATCTCGTCAAGCATGCTTTTAGATAAATAATATAAAAAATGTTAAAAAAAAAATTTTTTGTAATTATACCAGTAGAGTAATTACAGTAATTACTCTACTAGCGTAATTACACTCAGATTTTTATTAGATTTTAGTACTAACTACATATTTAACAAGATGTGAATTTTTTCTAAATTAAAATAAAAGCCATTCACTTATCGCGTTAAGGCCATATTTGTGAGATAAAACTATTTGTACAAAAATCTCTCTCTATATATTTATATATTTATATATATATATATATATATGTGTGTATATATATTAGAGAGTTCAAATGAGAAGAAAAAGTATTATATAGAAGAAAAAGAATAAATTTATACCTATATATATACAACCTTTAGTCCATATTTACAAGTTGTTATAGCGTGCATATGATAGCTATTAATGATAGAAGGATTGATTCATTGTGTTTCCTTTATACAAGTTATACCTATCAACAAAAGGAGTCAAGAAGGTGCTCAACTCAACCTATTTTCAAAGGTTCTTTCCACGGTATATCATCTTTTCATTTTTAAAGGCTTTAACTATGTTTCCAAGCCCCCATCATCTTTCATTAAATAACATTTTCACATTTTAACCAACCAAAATCATATTTCAATGCTTAAATTAACAAGTAGTATAGTAAATTTGCAAAATACAACATAACTAATTGAGTAACAAAAAAAATACTAGAAGTGTCACGGAAAGTACATTTAGTCACTAAAAGTACATTTGAGTCGCTAAAAGAGACACAAAATGTATCTTGAATAGGTTTGGACGTTTGGTCCTATATTTTTTTCCGAATAGCATGAGTAAAACCTTAAATTTAATACCTTTTACCCACTCTTTAAATAACGTGAAGAAAATAAGACGTTTTAGTTGTGACTCTTACTATCTTTCACTAGTATATAGTAAACAAGGAAAATTATCAAAATAATTACAATTAAACGAAAGTTTTTCAAATTAGAAATACGTTTAGCTTTCACCAAAGTAGTAAGCATCATTTCCTCCAATCCAAAGTCATCACATCAGCTCCACCGGCTCAGAAGACTAGAATATAACCTACAATTTTGGCTAAGAAGGCTACAAAAATGTAGACTCAACTCCTGTGTTTAGATTCCGACTAAGGCCAATTGAGCGTTTCCCCCCTCCAAAACGCCCCACACACCACCCCTGGGGCATTATGGGTTAAAAATGGGCATGTGTGTGGAAATTTTCACGCTTGATTTGAGTGTTCTTCCCCCTCTTTTTTTTTATCAGCCAATGAAATAAAAGAAAAGTGGAGCTAGGGCGTGAATTTTCCCGTCCACTACAGTCCGTCTAAGACTACTTTGGAAAAGGGAGAATATCATTATCTGAAAATTATTGGATGAATATGCCCATTTATTAAATTTTTCTTGTTAATACCATATATGTTATTATAATACTGTTTCATCTTTTTGCACCTTCTACCTATAAACAGTGTACTACTGTATCTTGGAGCATCTTCCACTACCTAGGTATGATACACTCATCAACATTATATGTAGTTGTTTATGGTGCTTAGTAGTCTCTAACTTTGGATAATTTTAATTATGTCATTTACTTTAGTTCCATCAGTCAAGAATATCCATGATATCAAACTAAAACATTACCAAAGCAAGCTACTCACAAAACATATATGCACAAGAATCATAGAAAAGGGCAATCACAAGTTAACATGGAAGATATTAGGATCTGCAACATTTGCAGCAGTCCAACATGGGACTCCTGAGGTCATCGACGAGTGCATTACAGCTTATCCCGACATAATTTGGTATACTTATACCGATAAAGATAAAGTGTCTAAGTCTCACTTGTCTCTTGAAGCCATTACACAACGCCATGAACAAGTGTACAATATTCTATTTAATTCAGATGTTCACAAAGCAGCCCAAGCAAGTTTGATTGATCAAGAAGAGAATGAGAATTCTTTACACAAGGCTGCAAAGTTAGCCCCACCCCATCGAATCATTGTTACGACAGGTGCTGCTCTGCAAATGCAACGAGAGCTTCAATGGTACAAGGTGATAAAAGATTATTTGCAAAATGTTTTTAGTGACAAAAATATTTTAGTCACTATTATCATATTTTCAGTGATAAGGTGGCATAGATATGTTTCACACATTTTTAGACAAACTTGTTTCAAAAAAAAGTTCAAATATGTTCCCTCACATAAAACACATCTAAACCACCTTTTTAGTGACAAAAATAACTTTGAGCTTTATTATAAAACTATTTTTTTCTTCTTATCTGAACGTATCATCAGATCGTTCCACTTTTGCTTAAAACACAACATATCAAGGTTGTAGCATTTGGGGGACTATTGTAGCAAGATGGTATAATTTAAATAGTTAAACAAAACATGAGGCTCACATAACATTTTTTTAAACAAAATTATTGATGAACTCTTTATAATTCATACACACCAACTTATTTTATTATTTAATTTTATTTAAATTTTTAAGTTTTCAACTGGGTTATAAAAAGGTCCATAGCTAAATAGATTAATGATACCAAGTGCAATTATATTATATATATATATATTATAACAATATTGTTTTAAACAAATACCTATTAAATTTATAACCCACTTCTATTAGTCCACCTTAAATATTTACAAGTACTAGTGGGTTGGTTCGTGTGACGCGACATGTGTTATAGAGGCTAGTTAGAAGAGCAAATTCTAACCTAACCTGCGCCAAACACGGATTATATTTGGGTATATATTATTATATACTTAATTAATATTTAAATAAGAAAATACATAATTTAAACTAGTGAGTTCGTCCGCGTGATGCTACGGGCATTACCGAAGCTCTTTTGGACAGTACAATCTAACATGACCTACCTTAAAAACTAATTATACTTGTGTATTTTTATTACTATTACTATTATTACTATGTAAATATTTAGTAATTATATACTTATATATTTTTATATATTTAAATAAGACGTATTGCGTGATGTGACGGGTGTCACCTATACTCTTTTAGAGAGTGCAATCTAACTTGTCATACCTTAAAAAATTAGGATAACAATGGATGAAAGATGTGTGTAATATGTGTGTGCAGGAAATCGAGAGTTTTATTGAGCCCTCATTTATAAAAGGTCGAAACAAAAACAAGAAAACACCAAAAACGGTGTTCATGGAGGAACACAAGGACTTACTCATTGAAGCACAACAATGGATGAAAGATGTATCGTCATCAAGTACGGTGGTAGCAGCCCTTATAATCACAATGGCATTTGCTGGTGCCTTCACGCTCCCTGGTGGAAGCATAGACAACGGCAATCCTTTGTTCTTAAACAGAGGGACATTTATGCTTTTCATCATATCCGACGCCATCGCGTTATTCTCCTCAACCGCTTCAGTGGTTATGTTTCTAGGAATACTTACAGCACGTTTTGCACCAGATGATTTCCTTTATGCGTTACCAAAACGAATGACAATAGGACTTGTGTTCTTGTTCATGTCGTTAGCCGCGACTATGATAGCATTCAGTGCAACTCTTGCACTTGTGTTGAAAGATAAAGTGACATGGATTGCAGCTCCATTAATTGTGTTATCATGTGTTCCTGTTGGTTTGTTTGGATGGTTGCAATTTCCGTTGCTAATAGAGTTGGCGTACTCGACATATGGACCAAGCATTTTTAGTCAGAAGAAAAATCGGTGATTGTTTGGATATAAGATTGAATTTATATGTGTGTATAAAGGTGGAGGCACAAATAGATGTTGAAAAGTGTTCAATTGCAAATGGTTATTGTTTGTAGTTGTAGTTTCATTTGTTATTAAGAGTGAGTTGAAATAAAGGGTGTACCGTTTGGAAATGTATCCAAATTTACACGCATTGTTACAAGAGTGCATTTATATATGTGCAGGTGTGTGAAAAAGGTGGAGACACAAATAATGGTTGAAATGTATTCAATTTCAATGACTCTTTCGAGTTTTTATTGTAACTTTTATTTTTCTTTTTGTTGTTATAATAAGCGTGAATGAGGTTTAACACTCAAGCCTTAAAAATGGTTAAGAGCGGAGGAGTTTGGATTTTAAATATTTAAATGTTATTTATTTCTTAAAAAAGAAAAAAAACAACCAATCGCATGCAGCCACCTCACTCACCCATCCCCCCCACACACACACACCGGTGAGTTCCTCCACGCCAAAGGGGCAACACCCTCAACATCAAATGAAGGGGTGGTGTGTGGGGCTTGGATTGACAACCCACGCCAAAACCTCTGCCCCATTGTATGTGAAAGTATCCTACCATTGTTTGTGCTTAATACATGTCAATTTATTCACCTAAGTGAAATTAAAACTTGTTAACTTGGCGTATAGAGCATGATCTCACAACTAGAGAATAGGGCTTTTGCTACCATATTTTCAGTCGCAAAACGGTCGCAATTGCTCTTTTGCCACCATTTTGCTACCAAAAAACTCGGTAGCAAAATCACACATGGCAATTGCCCTAGTGCAACCGTTTTGCTACCGTATTATTTTTTGCTACTGTTTTGCTACCGCTTTTTGTCACCATTTTGCTACCGCTTTTTGTCACCACTTTGCTACCATTTTTACTCTTTTTTGTCACCGTTTTGCTACCGCTTTTTGTCATCACTTCGCTGTCACCGTTTTGCTACCGCTTTTTGTCACCACTTCGCTGTCACCGTTTTTGTCACGACTTTGCTATCATTTATGAAATTTCAAAATCAAAATTATAACCCAAATCCAAATGATTCAAATAAACCAAATTCAAATCACTCAAATAAACCAAATCCAAATCATTCAAATAAACCAAATCCAAATCATTCAAATAACGAAAATCCAATAACCTAAGTTGTAAACCTAGCCTTGATCTTCATCATCCTAACGAGCATTGCATCTTTCTCCATTTGTTGATTTCAGTCTTTTGGGTGCGCTAACCACAATGAACTCAGCGCATGAAGACGCGACATGTAATCACTTATCACAAAAAGTGCCCTTGCAGCTTGCCTTGTGGTCAATATTGTAGCGTTTGCTGCCTAAGTAGATCCGCCTGTCAAGCCACAATACTCGTGATAATTAATAAATTTGTTTATACAAATTTAATCAACGTTAGGGATAAAGTTTACCAGGTGAAGGAAATTTTCAAGTGTGGAAAGCTTGCCCATTGCAATAGCCATCTGACCCATGTAATCGGCTACGTTACCCGATCTGGTTAACTCCACGGAGAGTGTGTCAACAAGAGATTGTTGCAAGGCTTCCATCCCTTGAGACAAAACATCTTCTGCTTGTTGTGAAGATTGCTGCAAATTACATATCCCCATCAACTGTTGATCTGTCAAAGGCTCCAAATGGTTTCCGAGTATCTAAACACAGAGGCGCGTTAATAATTTGTGCTTTACATGTTAAGGAATTGTTGGTCAAGGTGTTGGTCAAACCTTGAGAAGCTCAGAAGAGCAAAAACCGCCTATCCACATGAAACGACATTCAGCTGGTGACTTCCATATGTCGGAAAGCATGTGAAACACATCAAATTTTGCGCCTATGCTTTTAAGACGGGATTTTTCATCATAATGTGACATAACCGCTTCAACTAGAAGCCAAAGCTCGTTATCGGGAAGATGGCTGTTCACCGCTGACCGTAAATCATTGATTAGCCTTTGATGATCGTCTAACCAGGTCAAATGCAAAGGCTCCTGTTAGTACGTTTTAACATCTCATAATATGCAAATTAAGAACAGTTTAAAGTACTTTTAACACATAACAAGGTCAATGTAATTGGTTACATACTAGTGAACTACACATTATTATTAATAGTAGTAACAAAAAAAATAAATTTAAATATTATTCAGAAGATTAATTACCATTTCCACCAACTACATTACAATGATCTCCAGAAACTCCATTAGCAATAAACATACTCATTTCTTCAGCCAAGGCAAGAAAAACCAACATCAGTGATCACCATATTGGCATCCTCATTGACGGAACTAGAGGGGTTTAGATTACATGACCCATACCCGTTCAAATTAAACCCAAACCCCTAACTATGATTATCAAATGGTACAATGGTAGATAAAATTTACTTATTTACCTGACATATGCAGCAAGGTTCTACATCGGGCTGACCCGTTTCAACCACATACTGTTTCTGTGTGATATGCTTTGAGATAGTTTCTTCGGTCAAACCCGTGTTCACGTTTCCTATGCGTTCTTCCAATGCCAGTAACTCCTGAAAAACCAGATTTGAAGTTATAAACAAAGATACTTTTTATTCTTATTAACATTTAAAAAACAAAATTATACCTCATATAACATATTATCTATATCCAGCCTCATATCTCTATGCCTATCATGTATATCCGCAACACCATAGAAGACCGATTGATCTAAGATCATAAGATCCTGAAACAGAAAAAAAATCATTTTAATTTTGATTATCTTTATTCTCAAAAATCAAATGTATTTCTTTTTAATAAAAGCTAACCTCAAATCTCAACGGTTCACCCCTGCGCATAAGATCCAGTACATTGTGAATCTGCACCAAATAAAAAATTGTAAAATATATATATAAATTTAGAACCAAATTATCTAATAACATAGTAACTTATAGAACAAACCTCTGATACTAGTCTGCCTCTTCCTTCACTGCCAGGTGTCGCGGTCCATGCATGATGCGGGAAAGCAAACACACCCTCAAGCTGTCTACCGAAGATGATTTCTTCAGCACTAGTTAAATTATTACATGTTTGGCCAGACCGGTGATTTGCTGGAGATCACCGGCTGCACCTGTAGTCACCTCAGGCTCACCGAAGATGATTTCTTCAGCAGCTCTTCCACCAAGGCCACCAACAATTCTTGCAAATAGCTGCTGTTTGGAAATCAATGTAGGGTCATCTGATGGAATGGACCAGGTCAACCATCTTGCTTGACCACGTGGGACCAGGGTCACCTTTTGGACTGCATCATGCACTGGTGTGAGAGTTCTGCATCACAACCACAGTATACGCCACATTACACCAAGTTGAGATTATTCTTGTTAATAATATCGTTTTGTAATCATAATTAATTATCTTAACAAGGACAAAAAAGTGTATGCGTGTCAACCCGAACCGCATGGGTTGTTTTGACCCATACTAAAACATGACTCGTTTCAACTCAATCAAATAGTAAACCTTTCAAGACTGGTTAACCTATAAATCAAAAACTGAGGATTTGAGTTAATATTCTACACGTACTCACAAATGGCATGGCCGACTACATGATATGATACAAGACTTTTGCTTTTTCCATCTGTCATAACTGTTCCTTCCATTCCAGCAACGATTCTGTCAATGGAATCATCAATTTCTTTGGATGAAATTGCAGTCTTTACACGCCGACCAGCCAATATAGCTGCTTCGTTTAAAAGATTCGCCAGATCAGCACCACTAAATCCAGGTGTTCTCATGGCAATCACCTCCAGAGAGACATCCTTGTCAAACTTCTTGTTGCGAGAGGCAATAACCCCTAAAACATTATTAGATTTTTGTATTGCTAAATAGGGGCACGATGTTTTTTCTTATGTTTGGTTGTGATTTGTTTATTTGTAAATGACTGAAGTGAGTTTAAAAATTGGTTTTAGTTTGAAACCTTGTTAAGGCTAAAAGACATGTTACCTGTCTATATGTAAGAAGTCTTGCAGTCCAGGGCTTGATTTCCTTGATACCAAGTACCAACATCAAAACGAGGACTGATAACTCCACATTTGTTCAAACGTCCATTTAACTCAACAACAATCTTACCAGATTTGTGGTCATCGACATACTCAAACTCACCGATAACCCTGCAGTTATGTACCAGGAAAAAAATATCATTCATTCAAATCCTGTTTATAAGTGTGTGAATAAAGAAAAAGATAAGACGAGAAAAT
Source organism: Ambrosia trifida (assembly GCA_028751855.1). Lineage (NCBI taxonomy): Eukaryota > Viridiplantae > Streptophyta > Magnoliopsida > Asterales > Asteraceae > Ambrosia > Ambrosia trifida. The sequence continues at coordinate 63,157,054 of CM054124.1, read as the reverse complement.
ACCATGCTTTTGCATAACCATTAGAAACTTGATAATAACTTTTGAAGATGGCCTAATCACATCATTCAAATCGCATGATGTGATTCCATCATGATGAATCACATCGCATGGTGTGATGCGCGCATCATTGAATCACATCATGCGATGCGATTCCATCACTGCATCAGGTGATGTGCCGTGCGCGCATTATGTGCTCTCGAATCTCGATGCCCACATTTTAAAACCAAGCTTCGCGGGACGTGGTAGTATTGCATAAAAAAACACATTACTCGTACTTGAACATGAAGAAACCTGATTGAATAACAATTTTGAGACCTAACTATCATAAGGCTAGGTCCGGTGATATAGCTTAGATACCAAACTTATTCATGATGAATGACAGTTTATATATGCAGGGAAATTTGGAGCAATCTTTGCACTTATTTGACCAACATGAAAATGCACACATAACAAACAAACAACCATCAACAAAATTTACCTGGACTAAGCATCATCCCCGAGTTTGAAAAGTAAACGGCCATCAATTAGCGCTTCAGTAAAGTGTCGTCTAGCTTGAATATACTCTTTTGGAGGCTCAGTCCTTGTATTTCACAACAAAAAATTATGTTAGACAGAAACTAATTACAACTGGTTCATTTCATAGACAGAAACAGAAACTGAATCGATGGAACTGAAATCGACTTCTGGTGCTTGACAAACGATCAGAAGCCGCGTTCCATAAACTGAACAAGAAATGGTGAGAGTTAAAAAGTATGGATACACAATTGCATATAACATCACTAAATCTATTACAAAGAAAAACAATCAGATCAAACAACAAAAAGTTTTATACATTTCGTTAAAGCACACAAAACAATCAAAAACTTTCAGTATACATTAAAACTAAACAATATAAAGATACGATTGAATACGAAATCATGAACGCCTCACCATTTTTTTGCACCTAAATCTGGAGATCGTGAAGATCTGCGTGTATAACAGTTTACGGAAAGATCTGGACATGACAGAGTGTTTTACATGAAACAGAAACAATTTAGATGTAATAAAGCCTCTTACACATCGTAATATCAAGCACTTAGCACATAAACCACATAAATTGTAATATCAAACAATTGACTAGCACAAGAGAAAATGAAATTAATCGAATCAAAAATCATACCTTGCAAAACTCTAATATGTTGGAATCGATCGACTACGAACTCAGAAGCTTCATCATTTATAGATTTCGGCATCTGGTTGAGTGAAGAACAGTTTACGGAGCATAAGAGAAGATGAAATTAGGGTTTCGTATACGTTCACGGATGCTCTGCTCGTTGCTCTGCGTTTACAGATGCTCTGCTACGGAGGTGGTGCTATGGTGGAGATGGAGGAGCGATGATGGAGATGATGCTATGGAGGTGGAGTTAGACTCGACGATGGAGGTGGTGCTATGGTGGAGATGGGTTACGCATACAGTTGCTCTGGAGGTGGTCTATTGTGGAGGTGGTGTTTATAACTTATAGTTATACTAATAATAATAATAATTTGCTACCGAAATAGCCGGTGGCAAAATCTTTAATCATTGTATAATTTGCTACCGTGTTTTTCGGTAGCAAAATTTGGTGGCAATTGCTTAATTTTGTAGTAGTGTCTATTAACATACACCAACCGTCTAATCCTAATTTTATCTAAATATGGTGTGTTAGATAAAAATCGGGTGGCGTACTATAAACGTTTCATCGAATCATTATGGTAGATGGGATGGTGGGTGATAGAATCACACCATCACACCCAATAATATTTCAACACCTCATTTTCATTCATCACACTTCATCACATCCATCACAAAAAAGGTGGGAGTGGAATTATAGATTCACACTACATTAACTTTTTTTTAAATAAAAATACAACATTACATTAAATAGAAACCTACATTAATTAAAATAAATTACTAGAAAATTTAAAATAAAATAAAATAATAAAAAGTGAGCGGTGGGTACAGGTCCTCGAACACAATATCTAAATTCCCGACGTGTTTCGTTATCGTGTCGAAGTTGAAAGTGTGTTTCTTCATTTCTCAACTCAAAAAGAATATTATCATTAACGATTGTTGGTGTCAGATGATCCATAACGTAATCCGGAGATATTGAGCACACGTCTTCCTTCAGTATCATATTGTGCAATATGATACACGTGTGCACATCACTCCTTATTTTCGATTGATCAACCAAACGAATCGGCCGATCTATCATGTGCCATTTTGATTTCAATACACCAAACGCTCGTTCAACATCTTTTCTCGCCGATTCTTGTATCTTCTTGAATAATATTTCTTTGTCAATTGTCGGAAACGAATAAGCTTTCACAAAAGCTAACCAAGTAGGGGTAGATACCATTAGCAAGAAAGAACCCACGTATATATTGTCTCCGGTTCACCGTAAACGGGCACGTTAGGGCGGTTCCCTGTCTCTCTATGTCGTATAGCGGTGACTGATGTAGAACGTTCACGTCGTTGTTTGACCTGGGGAGGGGGGACCAAAGTATGCATGCCAAATCCATAAATCGTTCGACGCAATGATTTCGAGCATGATCATAGGTTTTTTATGGCCACCTCTCATAAACTGCCCTCCCAAAGCCGTCAGACAACTTCTCTATTCGATGTGGGTACAGTCGATGCTCCCGACCATCCCGGGAAAATGCCATCTAGCTTCATGTGCAACGTACAAATGTGTTATCTCGTGTCTGATCGATATTCGTAGATACTCTTTACCGTATAAAGCAATAATAGCATTGCAACAATAGTAAAGAGACTCGCTTGAAGTTCTACTCGATATAATTAAATATTTATCAAATTCGTCAGGAACGTTACCGGTAACAAGTTGACGAATCATAGATGTGCATTTTTGTATCGCCGTAAAACTCCTCTTTTCCCCTAGCATCGTACCCTTCTTGAAACCATTCGTAGTTAGCTTCGATGTCTCCGACAATCTTTAAAAATAATTCCTTTGATAAACGGAATCAAGTTTTAAACATCGCGTCATTGTACTTTAGGTTTTCTACAAAGTAATCGTTCATCAACACGTCACTTGCCCCCACCTATCACGGTCAATCATTTCTTTCTTTGGGCGTTGCTTCTCTTGATGCTCCGCGAGTTGACAAACCCTTGCAAAAAATTCCATTGTATCACCCGACGAGTCGGATGAACTAGATGAATCGAGTGGATACGCAGTGCCTTGCATTTTTTTGGGTTGTTTGATTGTTGGAGATCTTATTTGATTGTTTGTGGTAATTTTGGTTGAAAAATGAGGTTATATAGAGGTTCGATTTATTTAAAAAAAAAATAAACGGCTAGCTACCAACGGTCAGATAACCGTTGGCCAACATACTCCGTGTGATATGGTTGTGATGGATATCACATTTTGGTTGAATCGTGGCCGTGATCAAACACAAGGGGCGGTGTAGTTGATGTATGTTTCCAATGTATAATGTTTTCTTTGTTAAATCGCATTTTTTACCATCAAATGTAATTGGAAAAAAGTTACTTTGTCTAGTTTATTTGCACATGTTTCAGGTGATGTTTGAAGGCATTTTGGATGGGTTTAGCATCTTGGAACGGACCGGAAACATGCGGAATGAGAATGGAAAGCAAAAGATGACGTTTTAAGCAACAAGGGCATAAAATACGACCATAGTCGTAAAATACACCCTCGGGCGTATTTTGCTGGCGTAGGCAGTAGCCTTGGGCGTAATTGAAGATTAATCTGGCGTAAAATACGCCCTCTAGCGTAAAATACGCCGTCTGACGGTTCAGAGCGGTTTTTGTTGGTTTTTGACCGAACAAAAGTGTTTTTCCAAGAGTTTTTCGAGTATCACTCACCATTGGAGGCCTAGAGACTTGAAGGAACAAAGAATACTCATTAACAAAGTGTTCTAACATCATGATTGCTCCAATTGTTACCGAAATCGCAACATTTCTTCATCAAGCATGATCATGTGTCGCTAAAATCCTTGTGATCACAACCAAGGGCTAGGGTTTGTGTGCCATTTAGTTCAAATTGAGTTGTTTATCTTTGTTGGACATGGATTCGTGGTATTTGTTAGAGATCTATGACACTTGCTTAGTTTTCATGTGTTATTTCTTATGTTAATTGCTTCTAAACATTGTTTCCTAAAATCACTTCATGTATTTTGAATTAATCGGTGTTTAATCGTTGAATGTCAAGATATATGATTGAAGGTTATGTTAACATGTTTGTATTTGATGGTGATCATTTTGTGATAGTCTAATTACATCGGTGTTCAATCGTTGTAAGCTTAGGTATACAAGAATTGGTCTTTCAATGTCAATTAACATTTGATCTAATGAGGTTATGTCTATATAATCTTCCATGATTGATCTTAAAAACTCAATTTACTAATTGTGCTATCAAACTTAATACTTGGTTGTGTTCATTGTTTACTTATTTGCTTTTTCTAAATTTTAATTAGTTTTCGTTACATAATCAACATCAACAAATCAAATTTCAAGTTTTACATTATGTTATGCAATCAATTGAAGTCTTACACCAACCACGAGCTCTTTGTGGTTCGACACCCTATATTGCCACTACTAGTCTAGGGCATTTAGGAGTACAAATCTTTTATCTTTGACCGGTACTTCGACCCCGGTCAAATTTTGGCGCCATTGCCGGGGAGCACGTGTGCTTGGTGTTTAGTTTGAGTTGATTGCTTTTCTTTTTTGTGATCTAAATATTATAAAAATCCAAAAATATCATAAGTCTTGTATCTTTTTGCTCTTTGTTACGCATAGTGTTGTGTCATTGCAGGTAAGTAGTTTGTTGCATGCATACTAGATATTCTGGAAGATCATCACCATTAGCATTTGAACTAGAGATAGAAAGACTAGCAAGACAAAACCGAGTTGTTCATCGCACCAACTTAACTCCAGTTTCAATTTCACAATACGTTTCTGATTCGGAAGAAGGTGATACCGAAGGTTCAATCATGGCGGAAGGCGGTGGTGATCAACATCCACCATTAAGAGGTGTAGATACTCATTTTAGACCAACTATCTCTAGAGACCCATCTCCAATCATTACACCAGAATTAAATGGAAGATACTTTGACATCCGTCCCCAATACTTGGCTATTTTACCAATATTTAGGGGAGTTCCATCAGACGAGCCTTACTTACATTTGATTGACTACGCATCAATATGTAGTACCATTGGGAAACAAGGGTTCACATCGGAAGAGGTAAAGCTACGTCTTTTTCAATTTTCACTTAAAGATAGAGCTAAACAATGGTTTTCAACTCTACCATCCGATAGTATTTGAACATGGGATGAAATGCAACAAATATTTCTTGAGGAATACTATCCGATGAGTAGGACTAGTGAAGCTCAAAATGCTATCAAATCTTTTAGAGAACATGTTGGGGAAGCATTTCATGAAGCTTTCAAACATTTTAATGAAATGATTAGAATGTGTCCTCATCAAGACATCCCTAAATGGGATTTGGTCAAAAAAATTATGATGGTTTAGTTACCGAAGATCGAAAGGTTGTGTTTTCATGTAGTGGTGGAACCTTTTTAACTCATGATGAGAATTATGAATGGAATTTTTTAGAAACTTTAACTAAAGGTTCATGATGTGTGAAAATGTGTATTAAATAAATTCAGGTCAAGTTTTAAAAATGGAAAAACCTACAAAACCACACACTAACGGCAAGTGTACCGGTCGTAGTGTAGCAGAGCAAGTAAGTCCGAGTATCGAACCGTGGACACTATATAGCGACTCTCGGTACTAAACCTCTGTCGACTCCTAGCCTAATAATTTGGATTTTTGTTGATTTTATATTAATGAATTGCTAAAACAAATAAATTAAAAATAAACTCAAACTAACAGATAGCGAAGGATTGGGAAATCAGAGATGGGAAAGGCAACCACCTAGGTATCGAATCCTACTAATGAAATTGGAACTGCCCCGGCTTTGGAAACTATGTTGGCAATCAGGATCTTATAATATTCACCTCTAGTATCCTAGTGGCTCCCGGATCATTTACCAAGACTGACCGAAAAGGAATCCTAAAGTCTACTAATCTCACTGATTGGTTAGATCACCTCTCGGTCTCACTAACTATGCTAAAGTACTCGCTAGATTGGTTTAGATTTCTCACTCTCCAATCACAATACACCCTAAAGTGCAAGGAGTAACTTGTAAAGTCAATCTATGACACAGATAAGCAAATAATACTAGAGAACCTAGGAAAACCTGATCTCTCAGCGTTTCTAGCCTAAACCTCTAGCACCAAAGACAAACCTGACTACCTATCACCTCTCGGTCTCAAGAGTAGGAAGAATACTAATTACCTCTAAACTCACAATCAATGTTCCTATGGAATTTAGGCCTAAAACCATAAAGTAAACTACAAGCACAAAGCAAGTAATTCTAACAAGTGTCCAAACATGAAAGACATTCACTAAGACACTCGTGGAACATCAAAAGATCATAAATTAGTAAAAAGTATGCACACACATCATAGAATCGTAAACACGTTTCTTACTAAAACATAAATCCAACTATAAAATCCAAATCCGAAACATAACCCAAAATCAAATAGTCATCATCTTCAACCTAGGTGGCCACTAATGTTTTAGCCAAACATAATTAGAGAAAACAATAAAAACATAGGTTCAAGGAAAATAAAAGTTATAGTAATAATATTCATAAACACAAAGTCAATAAATATAAAAACTAAAACTTATTATAGTCAAACCCGTTGGTTCGATCTTGAACCCGTGCCTTCTTCCCCTTCACTTCTACTCCTCTCTAAAATCTGCTCTTGTTCTTTAGCGGCTCCTTGAGATCTCTCCGATGATAATTCGCCTGCCTCTCTTTTATAATATCTTTTTTCTCCTCTCCGGCGTTGTGATGCTCTCCGATTTATAATCTTCCTTCACAATTTTAATATTCCAAAGAGCCCTAAATGTTTGGGCCTTCAAAGTGACAGTAAAGTCACAACCACTTTTGACATAAGTTATTATTTCTTTATTATTATTATTATTATTATTATTATTATTATTATTATTAGTAGTAGTAGTAGTAGTAGTAGTAGTAGTAGTAGTAGTAGTAGTAGTTGGTGTCTTTGCTCGAACCAGGTGTTTGCGTCTTGATTATTTTTCACTGTTTTAAGCTCATTTCTCACGAACACCTACAAAATAATTAAAATAATAAATACATAATAAAAATGACACGAAACGAATAAAAATCTAACCAAATAATATACAAAATACATAGGAAATTAGATGTGTTTTGCAACACATCAGTTCAAAAACACAAGCTTCGGCGGATCGGACGGTTAAATCACACCAAATTAAAGTTGTAAATGACCAATCTAATAGTGAAAGGTTTGATAAATTGGAAAATAAAATTGATATGGTTTTCCAAAAGATGGGAAGGGGTGTTTCTTTTGTTTCGCAGGTACAAGAGTTATGTGATGTATGGGACACAACTTTTGATTGCCCTATGAGCTTTGAAAGAAGTGAAGAAGTTAATCAAGTATACGGGGAAAGAAAGTCGTATGACATGAAATCAAACACCTCCATCCAGGTTTGAGAAACCATCCTAATTTTAGGTATGGAAATGCGACTAATCAAATGAATCTTAACTTTCAAGGTTCAAACCAACAAGGTGGACAACAACATTTTCAACCACGTCAACAAAATTTTCAAGGTAACTATCAAAGAGGGAAATTCAATCAAGGTCTCAATCAAGGTGGGTACCAGGAAGGATCATCCCAACAAGGGTACTCAAGAAATTTCCAACAAAACCAAAATCAAAATCAATGCCAATCAAGTTCATTGCAAGGAAATGCATCTAATGAGGAAGGTTCAACCAAGTTGGATGAAATTTTAGGGATCTTGAAAGGGGTGGTACAAAAACAAGAAGTCCAAGATAAGACGGTGGGGTCTTTAACCAAGCAAGTTGGTCAACTAGCAGAAGAAGTGGCAATACGACATCCAGGTACACTTCCAAGTGACACAATTGTTAATCCACAACACCAAGGATCATCCACAAAGAATGTTAAAAATGTCCACATCAATGAGGTATGAGTTCTTAGAAATGGTAAGTCTTATGAGAGCAATGCTAAAACTCCACCCCAACTTGTTGAAGGTGTGGTGGAGGATATTAGTGAAGAATCCGATAGTGACCATGAAACCGAAACTCAAGTTACTCAAATGCAACCTCATCAAACTGTGAAAACTTCAACAAATCAAGAGGTTGTTGGTAACGAGTCTACTAAGTGAAAGGTAAGGGTGTGGAGACTAATACCACCCCATATCCTTTCGCTTTAGTAAATCCGGTAAAAGCACCACTATATGGGAAAAAGGGACCCCAACATGAGGAAATATGGGATGTATTTAAACAAGTCAAAATTAACTTATCATTAATTGATGCAATTCGTCAAATCCCTTCTTATGCAAAATTTTTGAAAGATTTATGTACTCAAAAACGACAACATAAATTGCCAAAGAAACTTGATTTGACAGCTAATGTAAGTGCAATTTTATCAAGTTCTCTCCCACAAAAACTTAAAGATCCCAGGGCACCCCTCATTTCCATACAAGTGGGTGATGTTAGCATTAAACGGGCATTATTGGATTTGGGAGCTAGTGTTGGTATCCTCCTGGGGAGTTTATATGACCAACATGACTTTGGTCCACTCAAGCAAACTGACATTACTGTTGTCATGGCTGACATGTCACCTAAACTCCCTAGGGGAATTCTTCATGACGTAATTGTGAAAATTCAAGACTTTTATTACCCCGTTGATTTCTTAGTACTTGATTCCACATCAAAACAAGTAAAGAAACAAGCTAATGTGATTTTGGGTAGACCGTTTTTAGCTACAGCTCGTGCTTTAATTGATTGTGTTGATGGAACTGTGGGGATGAAGTTTGGTGATCTTGAGTTACGGTTAGATATGTTTCCAAATGTTACTAACTCTCTTGTTAGTGATGGTTGTCTTAAAGGGGACATTGCTAATAAGTGTGCACATCCTTTAAAGGAAAACCACAAGAAAGAGGAATGTTCAATGATTGATAGGTCAATGCAACAAATAGCGGATGTGAAGAAAATTGGAGACATGGAGAAGGAGGTGGAAAAGAAAAAGGGAAAGCCACCATGGAAAAAAAAGGTGGACGGTCTCGTGGATCATATTAATTCGAAGGTCAAAGTAGCGATGTTTGGTCCTTGCTGGAATGAAATGAATGACCTACCAGGTCATTGGAGGCATGTATTTGAGAAACAATTGGTATGCAAACATCCCACTCGACCACCATGAGACTTTCAGATAATGTCGGGCTGATGACACTAAAATTGGCGCTGAACGGGAGGCAACCCGTTGTTTGATTGCATATTTAGTTTGCTTGCATTTGTATTGTGTGTTCTGTTTGTTTGGTCATTTTGCATCACACGTCATCTTCATTTTTCAAGTTTGCAAGACATTAAGTTTGGGAAGAATGGTTTGGTTTTCATGTGTTATTTTGGAGGCGAGTACAAGAGTTTCTCATGCATTGGGACAATGCATCACTAAGTTGGGGAAGGTGTGTTAAAAAAAAACTATACCCCACCGACCAAAAGTACCAATTGTGCCCACAAAGCTACTTCTTGGATGGTTACCAAGGCAAAAATAGGTTGCACCACAAACGGGAGAGAGCTCGAGTCAAGCCACTCAATATGATCCATTAATCATGGAACCAATGAGCTATAGTTGATCACATCCATCTTTGGTAACACCAACCCATACTCTGGCTATCATGCATGTGGTAGCTCACATTGAACAGGTGCATGTCTTCTTTCCCTACCTTTTCCTTTGTGTTTTAGCATGACACAGTGACGTGATGATGTTGGTTTGTTTGTTTTGCTATGTGTTGCATGTAGAAATCCTAGTAGTTTTATTGTTTTGGATTTGCATATTATTTAGTTTCACGTTCTGTTAAAAAAATCTGAAAATGAAATAACTCAAGTTGTTAAATGTCAAAAGTGTTAAGTTGTTTGCTTGATGAATGAAGGAGTTTAAGTCTTTGAAAAAGGATTGCATGCAAAATGGGAAATGATGAAATTATGGTGTGTGATACTTAGGCATGGAATTGATCCGAAAAAGGGGAAGATGGACTTGTGATGATTGTTCAAAAAAAAAAAAAAACCACCTTCGAGTAACTGGATTTGTGCATGTCATAACTAATGATTAAGCTTAGGTTTTTTGGCATGGTTAGCCCTTTAAGTTGCTTGATAGAGTTGGCTTAGCAAGTTAATTAACTAGAAATACCTACTTAAGGGTAATATGCCAGATGCTTGTCAACACATGTTTCACACTGTTACCCATATCCTTCCATTTCCGTGAGAACTTGAGCCTATTCGAGCATTTCCATGTATGTTTACTATGCTCATTTCTTTGTAGAGGGTTGCCCATAATTGTACATTACGTTAGAACTAGTGGAGTTATACATTCTAAGATCTTGAACTAAGATTTGTGCAAAGGTCATAGAAGCATTAGGATATCCTTTTTGATTAAAACCAGTTCATTTGATTAACCTACCTAAGTATCCATTAGATTCCCAATTTGAGCCTATTCCCTTCATTTGTATAACCCACTAATATTCACCCAATTTGCATTCTCTAATATTTCTTCTTACCTTCTTGATGAGGTTCAGACTGAAGTTGATTGTTCACTTTATTGTTATATATTATATGTAAAAAAAGAAAAAAAAAAGAGAAAAAGGAAAAAGAAAAAAATGTTATGCGTGAGGTCGGTTGACCAAAGTAAATAGAATAGAGTATTGTATATACGGGTTAAAATAACCCGAGTTATGTTAGTCCTTTACTATTTCTGTTATATTTGAAGAAGTCGGATTCTCATCACCTTTTAACCATTTTTCCAACACTAGTTCCAAACCTTTAACCTAATCCAACCCATGAAGTCCTCTTGATTTGCATTTAGTTCTTTGTTATTAGATCATGGTTTGATTTATGTACTAGCATATGATAATAATGTTGCAGTTGTGGGTTGAGTGTTTTAGAAAAAAAAACTAGTATCATTATTACTAGTCCACCGTCCGAGGGGAGTGAGACATTTGTGAAAAGTGTGAAACTTTAGGTGTTGACAAGTTGAGGCATGTTAGGTTTAATTAGGTATTTCATATCTATTTGCTTGCTTGGTTCTCCTGATTGTTGTCACTCTTGTGGGTTGGGTATGCCTTATGACCTTAGCTTACATTGGTGAAAAACATGTGTGTATCTAAATCTGGTCATTACCCAAGTGTTACAATCAAAGTCACTTGAACGTTGCAACTAATAGAAATATACATTATCTATCAAGCCTATTCTCAATTCTCCGGGGAGACAAAGTGTTTTAGGATTACAAACCAGTCTGATCCCATTGCAATTATCTTTTTTGAGACGAAGAAGTTTTAAGTTGGGGAATGTTGATGTATGTTTCCAATGTATCATGTTTTCTTTGTTAAATCGCATTTTTTACCATCAAATGCAATTGGAAACAAGTTACTTTGTCTAGTTTATTTGCACATGTTTCAGGTGATGTTTGAAGGCATTTTGGATGGGTTTAGCATCTTGGAATGGACCGAAAACATGCGGATTAATGAGAATGGAAAGCAAAAGATGAAGTTTTAAGCAACAAGGGCGTAAAATACGCCCATAGTCGTAAAATACGCCCTTAGACGTATTTTGGTGGCGTAGGCAGTAGCCTTGGGCGTAATTGAAGATTAATCTGGTGTAAAATACGCCCTCTAGCGTAAAATACGCCGTCTGACGGTTCAGAGTGGTTTTTGTTGGTTTTTGACCGAATAAAAGTGTTTTTCCAAGAGTTTTTCGAGTATCACTCACCATTGGAGGCCTAGAGACTTGAAGGAACAAAGAATACTCATTGACAAAGTGTTCTAACATCATGATTGCTCCAATTGTTACCGAAATCGCAACATTTCTTCATCAAGCATGATCATGTGTCGCTAAAATCCTTGTGATCACAACCAAGGGCTAGGGTTTGTGTGCCATTTAGTTCAAATTGAGTTGTTTATCTTTGTTGGTCATGGATTCGTGGTATTTTCTAGAGATCTATGACACTTGCTTAGTTTTCATGTGTTATTTCTTATGTTAATTGCTTCTAAACATTGTTTCCTAAAATCACTTCTTGTATTTTGAATTAATCGGTGTTTAATCGTTGAATGTCAAGATATATGATTGAAGGTTATGTTAACATGTTTGTATTTGATGGTGATCATTTTGTGATAGTCTAATTACATCGGTGTTCAATCGTTGTAAGCTTAGGTATACAATAATTGGTCTTTCAATATCAATTAACATTTGTCTATATAATCTTCCATGATTGATCTTCTAAACTTAATTTACTAATTGTGCTATCAAACTTAATACTTGGTTGTGTTCATTGTTTACTTATTTGCTTCTCTAAATTTTAATTAGTTTTCGTTACATAATCAACATCAACAAATCAAATTTCAAGTTTTACATTATGTTATGCAATTATTGAAGTCTTACACCAAGCACGAGCTCTTTGTGGTTCGACACCCTATTTTGCCACTACTAGTCTAGGGTATTTAGGAGTATAAATCTTTTATCTTTGACCGTGATAGGTTGGTAAAAACTCGAGAATTAACAAAGCTAAATTAATTGATTAATGCATAAATGATTATGGAATAGCACTACTTTGATGTGTCTTATGATTTTCAGGTATTAACACAAAAAGGGTGCAAATATGGAGTTTTTGGAACATCTCGGGAGCACAAGGAGTGATAAACCGAACAAGAAAAGCTGAAATGGGTGTCCGGGACAAGCTGGCGTAGCCTATAGCACTTTTGGCATCGCCTACAGCACTAGCGTAGGAGAAGGGGACCAAAATGCCGTAGGACAGAGCAAAATCTCGTAGCCAAAACAGACATGGCGTCGCTTATGCCACTTTTGGCGTAGGCTACGGGACTCGCGTAGGCGATTCCAAAAGTGGCGTAGCCTACAGCACCTACAGTCAAACTTGGGTTTAATGTTTTTAATGCGTATCAAAACGGAAGTTTCGATTTTTTTGGCTTTTAAACACCTTGAAGGCTCATAATTTGGTATCTCTATCATCACCACTCCATCTTGTCAAACCATTATCATTCCATATCATTGAAGAACACCAAATCATCCTATTATTCAAGACTTTGAAGATTCAAGACCCAACTTTTGAAGAATCAAGCTCCATAGCCATGAGTGGCTAATCTCTTTGTATCATGCCTAGGAAGTAAACAATTGAAGCTTAGGGTTTAACATTTGGGTATTACTTTAATCTTTTAATTGTGTGATTGTGTGTTTGAATCATTGTATTGGATTGCGATTAAACTTATGTTGAATTCATTTTAGTTAATTGATCTTGTGCCAATTTCTAGTGTCATGAACATGTTTTCTTGCTCTAATACAAACATAGGGTTGTATGTTCTAGGTAATGAAGTGTAGTTTAGTCCATCTTTGATATTGATGAAACTTGACACCTAAGCCTATTGAAAAATCACCCCGTTAACACCAATTGCATTACATTTGTTGACCCATTTGTGAAAGTCTTAGACTTTAGTTGTTGAAACCTAGGTGTGATTTTTTTAATTAAATTGTTTGCAATCTACATTACTTTTCATTATTATAATTTCAATTCAAGTTTTAGTATAACAAACAAACCCCTTTCAACCAAAGTCTTAAATGAACCAAATACAATCTTCATAAGTTTTCTAGCAACCTTCATAAGTAACACCGTTTAATCAACTAAATAATATCCACTAACCACACGCTCCTTGGATTGATACCCTACTTATCCTATCTACCTGGGTTATTTAGCTTTTGTATGAACCGTGACGACCGGCTCATCAGACCGGTACTTCGACGCCGGTCAGCAGTGATGCATCACATGGATCACGGGGTGGCCCTCACAAACCACCTCGTCCACCCTTACAAAAATAAATACAAATCACATGCATATGATTAGCATTCGTTTATGATTTTTAGTAACGCTTAATTAAAATGATTTAAGTATGTAATAAATGATAATTATTCAATAAAAACAAATTAAAATAAATTTATTCTTTTGTATGATAAAATGAGATACTTCATGGTGTAGTGACATGTGTTCCCCATGTGTTTTACTTTATTACTTTAGAAGATGAGATGAGATACTTCATGGTGTAGTGACCCATGTGTTCCCCATGTGTTTTAATTTTTTAGATTAGATAAAAGATAGATAATACATTTCACAAGACTATTTTAAGATACCAGAAGTTAAGAAAACATTTTTTACTTTTAATGCATAGCATACAACCCTAAAATATGGGTAAATTAGTCATTCATACCCTTTTACATTTGTAATAAGCTCATTTTAATTACACTTTAATTTCCTCCCTATTTTAAGCAAACTAACCCATGGTTTTTAAACGACCATAATTTTTTCATAGGTTAATACTTAAAATAAATCAACTTACATCGTAAAAACGAGCAATTTATAATTTTTATTTTGATTATAGTATTGTTGTTAATTTTTTAGTTTACAAAAACTAATGCGTTATGGATTAACAATATCTAGGGATGAGAAAATAACTGAAACATTAACCGAAATTGAACAAAAAACATATGAAACCAAACCAAAATCAGCTGAAAACTGAATTAAACAAAAACCGGATTAACTTAAAATCACTTATCAGTTTTTTATACCCTTAGTTAACTGAAATTAACCAAACCGGAAGTGAATCATTCATGTATCCGTAGCTTTCATACCTCCATTTCATGTATTTATAACCACATTTCATATACTTCTAAGAAATTTTTTTTTTGCCAAATATTGGTTTTGGTTATTAATCAAATTTAAATAAACCAAACTGAAAACCAACAATCTAATAAAATAAAGTGAACTAATTAATCGATTGGTTGCTAATATCGATTAACCGATGAATTTTGTTTCGTTGAGACTCATAACCAAACTGAATCAAACCATGCACAACTTTACAGTAACCATTGGTACAAATATAGTAAGGGTATGCACACCCCGCCGACGTCTTAATTACGATCTTTAAACAACTTTAATTTTTTCGTAGGTTAACACTTTTCAAATAAAAATTAGAGAAAATTACAATTTTTGTCCTTTATAAACATCAAAACTATGGACTGGGTCCTTTAAAACTTTTACTTTCATTTTTTATCCTTTATATGAAAAGTTGCCACGATTTTTGTCCTTTACACTTAACCCAGTTAGTGTCATCAGTTAAGTTACCCCACGTGCAATGCACGTAAGGGTATAATCGTAATTTCCACCCCCATTTTAACCCCCTTTATAATCTGATTTCACTTTAATAAAAACCCCCCAATTCATCAACCTCGATTCATCATCATCAAAACCTCCAATTGCTAACCCTAATTAACCTTCACAGATCAAAACACACTGATGGATGAAAATAGACCTCGTTTTATTATTCGTAATCTATTACAACAATCTGATGTTGAATAATTATACGGTATGAGCTTCCTCAACCTCGATTCAGTTTTTTTCTCCAGTTTTTTTAAACATTGGTTATATAATGTTCGAATTCCATGTTTGCAATTGGTTGTCGACATTTGTTTTCAATCAAGTTGCATCATGGTGGTGTGTTTTCAAAATTTCCAGGACGGATGTATGAAAGAGGCTTGGAAGACATTGTAGACATGTTAGACATAGATAAGTTTTCTGTTCACACAATGGATGGTATTTTGGAACAGCTAGGTTATGATGCCAGGTGTGTTAGGTACTACCACTATTTAATTCCTAATGGTGAGTTAGATTTTGGACTAAGAGCCTTAGGTAGTGATGCTGATGTCCTAGGTTTTGCAAAATATGTGTTAGACCAACAAAATAGGATGATGACTGTATATGTGGAACATGACCAAACAACTATACACACCTATTTCTGTTCACCAAGTAAGGTTATAATTGAGGAGATAACTGATGAAGAGATGTTGGCAATCCTTGATATTACCACAGTTAAGAAGAGACTATGTTTGGGTTGGACAAATGATGAACCTGATATGGGGGGTAATGTTGTAAATGATCAAGTAAATGTTACTTTAGATGATCCAAACTTTGATCCATTTTTTGGTGAAAAAGCTGATATGGGGGGTAATGGTAAAGAACATGATTTGAATGATCAAGTTAATGATATGGGGGGTAATGGTAAAGAGCATGATGAAGACAGCTCTGCTAATGAAGATTACTTGAATCCTCAAGATGGTATAAATGGTAGTGAGAGTGAGAGTGAAAGTGGTAGTGGAGATGAGAGTGAGAGTGACAATGAGTTTAAGTTAGATGATGTTGATATTGTGAATGATTATGAGGTTGACATGACAGATTTCAGATTGCACACTGATGCAGATGTAGAAAACTATCACCCTAATGATCAACTAGACAATTTAGTGATGAATGATGAAATTATTAACAATGATGACTATGATAGTGGTATTGATTCTGATTGTGCTATTGATTCTAGGAAAAGGAAGTTGAGGATGATGAGAAAAGAAAAAGGCAAAGATTCCATATTCTGTGAAGAACAAGTGTTTGGGACAAAAGAAGAAGTTAAGAAAATGATAAAACTACATGCTATTGAAACTAGGAGACAAATTAGGATTATTAAGGATGACAATGATAGGGTTAGGGCAGTGTGTTGGGGGGAAAGTGAAGATGTTGGGGCCTACTTTAAAAAAGTGTTAGGTGGTGGAATTGATAAGAACCAAGTGGGTGGTAATGAGGCAAGTGGAAGTAAAGGACCAAGGGTGAAACATGTTGGTGGTAAAGGGAAAAAAGCACCAACAAATTGCCATAAATGCCCTTGGGTGTTGTTACTTTCAAGGGACAAAAATTCCGGATCTTGGTTTATCAGAACATTGGATACTCAACATAAGTGTCTCCAAAGCAGGTCCATTTATGCTTGCACAACTACCTTTCTATCTCAACAGCTCATTGAACAACTGCATGAAAACCCTAAGATCACAGTGAAAGCAGTTCAAGGCCAGTTCCAAAGGAAGTTTGAGGTTGGCATATCTCAGATGAAAGCATTTAGGGCCAAGAAAATAGCTATGGAACAGATTCATGGAGATTTCAGTTCACAATATGGAATGTTAAGGGATTATCTTGAAGAATTGATGAGAACAAATCCTGGTACCACAGTTAAACAAATGTTGTACCACATACAGATCCAAAATCTAATCATACAAGGTTTAAGAGGGTCTACATATGTCTAGGGTCTTCGAAACATGGATTTAAGGCAATTGGGAGGGATCTGTTGGGATTGGATGGGGCATTCCTCAAAGGACCATTCCCTAGTCAGTTACTAACTGCAGTTGGTCTTGACCCAAACAATGGGATATACCCAGTCTCATATGCAGTTGTAGAGTCTGAAACACTTAATAGTTGGACATGGTTTCTGGAATGCCTTGCTGATGATCTGGAGTTGGATAGGAGATCAACCTTCACTTTCATTACTGATAGGCAAAAGGTTAGTGATTTAATGGCCTTATTGTCTTTTTTGTTAATTGCTTAATGTGTTTAATCATTGCATTTTGTTGTATTATAATAATAGGGTGTCATACCTGCTATAAAGAAGGTATTACCAGCAGCTGAGCATAGATATTGTCTTAGACATATTTATGAAAACATGAGACAAATTTATAGAGGGCAGATTTACAAGGATGCAGTATGGAAAGCAGCTAGAAGCACAACTGTTGTTCATTTCATGAGGGCAATGGATGAGTTGAAAGCCATAAACAAGGATGCACATCTACGGTTGTCTAAAATTCCAGCAGTACATTGGTCAAGGTCCCACTTCAATGGTAAGTAAATATTTAGAATATTTCTATATTTAGAATTACAATACAATGTAGATGGTAATACCTTGGTTGATGTGAAAACAGGTAGGGCTCAGACAGATGTCTTGTTGAACAACATGTGTGAAAGTTTGAATGCCAACCTGCTAGATGGAAGAGACAAACCCATTATAACCATGTTGGAATATGTCAGAGAGTACCTCATGAGGAGGATTGTTAATTGTTTGAGGAGCATTGATAGGTGTAATGGAATGTTGACACCATATGCTGCTGAAATATTTGAAACAACTAAGAAGGATGCTAGCATGTATGTTGTTACAAATGTTTTCTTTCATTCACTATACTACAAATGTTGTTACCATGTTCAACTTGATTCAATATGTTGTATAAATGCCCTTGTAGGTATATTGTAGACTAGAATGGGGAAGAGCACTATCAGGTTGCTGGGGTAGGGGTAAATAGTGATCAGTATGTGGTTAACATGAATACAAGAACATGCACATATAGGGCTTGGGAAATCACTGGGTTACCTTGCAGACATGCAGTGGCAGCTATTTGGAACATGTCTGCACATGGGTTGTTAGATTACAGTTTATTGTAGGTTAGTTTATGGGTCAAAATGGGTTGTTAAGTTGCAGTTTATAGTAGGTTAGTTTATGTTGTTAAGTTGCAGTTTATTGCAGTTTATTATGGGTCAAAATGGGTTGTTGTTGTTAAGTTGCAGTTTATTGCAGTTTATTATAGGTCAAAATGGGTTGTTATTGTAGCTTAGTTTATTGTTGTTGTCTAAAATGGGAAAATGGGTCAAAATAGGCCACTTCTTTTTTACAGGTTATGTGGTAAGTGGTTGTCTAAAATTATAATGGGTCAAAACATCACATTCAGTGTTACATGTTATGTGGGGTGACTTCTTTGTTACAGGTTATGTGGGTCAAAAGACCACTTTCATTTTGAGACAAGTATTGATATGGGTCAAAAGACAAAAAATCACATTCATTACCATCCTAGTCAAACCATTACAGTCAAAACCTTACATTCATAACCATTCCAGTCAAACCATTACATAACCATCATAAAAACCATTCCAGTCAAAAAATTACATAACCATAACCCCTAACTACTACATTATATTCATTACATAACCTAACTAATACATTACATAACCCTAAAGTTGACTGAAATTAAAACCACCAAGAAAAAAACCCAACTGCAGATCAACCAATTCTTGAACTTCAATGCATCTGCTCTACTTTGCCTCAGGTTCTCTTCAAGCTGATTCCTTGCCCTCAACAAACCAGGGATTATATCCATTGATCTTTGACACATTGGAGGATCACACCACCCAATGAAACGACATTAGGACCCCTGAATAAAAAAATTTGATTTTGATAATATGAACAACTAATTATAGCTTTTACATTGTCAATTCTTACCTCAACAGGGCATGCAAAAAAACGTCGACCTGGGTTTCTTACTGTCCAAGACGTCTTCACAACTGCTACAGCACCACACCAGCAGAAAACCATTATCGATGACGTGATGATCTTTTTTAGGGTTTGTTTTGGGATCGATGTCTGGGTGAGGATTTTTAATTTAGGGTTTGAAATAATTTGGGGGTGAAGGTAATATGAATCAGATTATAAAGGGGGTTAAAATGGGTGTGGAAATTACGATTATACCCTCACGTGCATTGCACGTGGGGTAACTTAACTGATGACACTAACTGGGTTAAGTGTAAAGGACAAAAATCGTGGCAACTTTTCATATAAAGGATAAAGACTGAAAGTAAAAGTTTTAAAGGACCCGGTCCATAGTTTTGATGTTTATAAAGGACAAAAATTGTAATTTTCTCTAAAAATTACATAATAAAACGAGCATTGTTTGTTTGGAGGCCCACTAATTTATATGCTTAAGCTCGAAGGAGATGAAGTGTTTAGTTCTAAGGTAGTTTTCGTTGTTGAAGTATATAGATACAAACCTTAATGTTGGTGATACTAGTTAAGATTGGTGTATTCTTCAATGAAGTAAATAAGCAAAGACATGTTATTTGGGTTGTAGGTTTGGCATGGACAATGTTTGTGGAGTTCTTGCACCATGACAAGTTCAATGTTATGTATAGATGTAACCTAATTTAAGATAGCGATAAACATTATTCAACTAGAGATCGATATCTATAAAATAATAACTAACAAAATTATGTAAGAATTATAAATCAAACAATATAGTCGGCTAATCAATATATGAAAGCAACACTAGTTTGAGGTAATGTTTTAGATATTTCAAAATGAAATATCCACTAATATCAATATCAATGGCCTTTTAATTGTTAATTAATATGAGAAATGACACGTTTTTATGTAGGTCCAAAACATTAACTTACAAGACGGACAGATGGTGTATAATTTAAACGTAGGTGCAAAACATTACCTTAACGGCGGACAAACGGCACATTCAGAACATGAATTAGATATTTTCTATCTATTGTTTATGAAAATTATTATTTATCTCAATTTCATATTCAATCTATGTTAAGATATTTACGTTTAACATTTATCACTTTATTATAATTAAAAAGTGTAACAACTTTAATTGATTTAAATGAAGATAATATAAGGATATATATACAAGAAGAGGTATAACAATTAAGAAGACAAATCCTCCTATGAAATAATTCTATACATAATGACATTAAATGTGTTGACTTGACTAGATGGAGAGATGTGAGACATATATTATGGGATGCCTAATAATAATAAACAAGTTTTTTACTTGATTATATAGAAAGCAAAACTTTGACCTCTTAAGATTTCAAAAGTGGGAGCTCTACAAACAAGATGACTTTAACCGGCGAAAATATCCATATGCGAAGATATGCTCGTCATTGATAATCCGTAAGTGAAGATATGCTCATCACTAGTCATTAGTGATCCGTCGATGCAATTTCATAAGTAAACTTCACCAATCCGTAAAAGTCTATTGGCCAGTAGTAAAACTCATCATGGCGTCACTTGGGTTATGGCCTAGTGGTAGAGGCATATCCCTATTCGAAGAAAAGTCCTGGTTCTAATATAGGCATGGGGTGAAAAAGAAAATTGGTGTACAGAGTATTAGCGTTTAAAAAATAAAAAAAAAAATATAAAAACTCATCATCTTTATAACCTATAAATAGCAGCCATGGTTTACATTTTACGTTGACTTTAACTTTTGGTCAACCAATCCAAAGCGTACCTTTTTTGAAATCTATATATTAAGTAGAAATACCTAAACAACACCATCAAGACACATCTTTTGGTGCATACAAACTCAACAAAGATGAACTACAACCATGTAATCAACCATCTTCCCATTCACAAAGCTGCATTAACCGATGATTGGGAATCCGTAAGCCAAATATTCGAAAAAGATCCAGAACTAATGACAACACCAATCAGTTACTTGGGTGAGACACCTTTAATGATGGCTGTGGGAACAAACAAGTCCCATAAGTTCGTAAAACACTTGGTGGACCGTATCGTTGCGGTTAACACAGCTGATAAGCTATTTGTGGCAAGTTTTCGTGGAGATAATCCACTCCACCGTGCTGCTATGATTGGGAACACGGTTGATGCAAGGGTTTTGGTGGAGCTGAGGCCAGATATGATCCGAGTGCCAAATTCTGATGGTTTTACGCCGTTGATTTTGGCTGCTTGGCATCTAAACAAGGGTACTCTTCGATATTTGTTGAAGGAGAACGCGAATTTAGGCCCAGAGGAGGAAGGGAGTAGTTTGTACGCAGGAGTTGCTGGCGGGGATCTTATTACTCTCACTATTCATGCGGGATTCCTAGGTATGTTGAAGTTGTGATTAACCGGTTATGAAGATATAACATGATATGATATCATACGAGATAAAAAAATACCGGTTATGAAGATATAATATGATATGATATCATGCGAGATAAAAAAAAATACTTAAAAAACAGTAAATTTTTCAAAAGCTTGAATTGTGTGTTGTAGTTGTTAGGTTCAACCGGTCGCCATGAAAAAAGGATCATGGCAATCGTCAATGGTTTTTAAAATGTTTTGGTTCGGTTTTCATCTATTTTTAGTGGTTTGATTCACTCACGGCCAGCTGATATGTTTTGTCTAGCAAGGGCGAAACCATGGGAAGGTCAATAGGGTATGTTTACCCTTTTACCCCTGACTAAGGAATTTATTGGATTTTTATATATATATTTGATATTTATCAAGTAAAGAAATGATTTACACTAAACCCTCTAGGTGTAGTAGTTGATAGAGAAAAGCCATATGTTGACCCCTAAAGAATATCTAGTTTCATGATATGTGTCTAGTTTATCAGTTCATAATGGAATTGATGCAACATCGGTTACTACTTGGCGAGTTGTAAAATAACATAACTCTTCAATTTTTCTTTTACATACATGTCACATGTCACCTATGATACATGATATATGCTTCTAAGAGCTTTCACAATGTAGCACGGCGTCCAAAAGAGGTCTGTCTGGTATACCGGACAGGTTTGGTTTGAAATATGTGGGCCCCATGTTATAGTTTATGAAAAAATAAAAATAAAAGTTTTTTTGTGTGTGTGGTATAAATTAATTAAAAGAAAAAATAGTTAAGGAGGTAGAAATTTAGAATGGTTTATTATGATTATAAGAAAAAAGTGAGTTTGTAAAGGTTGTGGTTTGGAATGATATGAATTGATGTGGTAAGTACGTTTAGATATTTTAGTTGCGACATTCTCTTTTCAATTAAATTTGTTTTTGTAACATAGGATATTGAGTTTTATTGCTTATCTTCATATATAACTATATAAGTTAAAAAAAATACCTTTCTGATATGTAGATGTAGCATTGGAAATAATAAGTAAGCACACGGACATCGTGATAGAAGAAGATAGGAAATCCGTAACAGCTTTGGAAGTATTAGGTTCCAAACCAGAGCTATTTCCAAGTGGAAGCACACTTGGATTTTGGAGCTGTCTTATTTATTTGTGTAAATCTCTTTCCCTCTATCTTTAATGTATGTATGTATGTTCATATCATATAATTCATATTTGTCTACTATATGATTGTACTAAATATAACATAGTATCTAGTATCAACTTACATCGTAAAAACGAGCAATTTATAATTTTTATTTTGATTATAGTATTGTTGTTAATTTTTTAGTTTACAAAAACTAATGCGTTATGGATTAACAATATCTAGGGATGAGAAAATAACTGAAACATTAACCGAAATTGAACAAAAAACATATGAAACCAAACCAAAATCAGCTGAAAACTGAATTAAACAAAAACCGGATTAACTTAAAATCACTTATCAGTTTTTTATACCCTTAGTTAACTGAAATTAACCAAACCGGAAGTGAATCATTCATGTATCCGTAGCTTTCATACCTCCATTTCATGTATTTATAACCACATTTCATATACTTCTAAGAAATTTTTTTTGCCAAATATTGGTTTTGGTTATTAATCAAATTTAAATAAACCAAACTGAAAACCAACAATCTAATAAAATAAAGTGAACTAATTAATCGATTGGTTGCTAATATCGATTAACCGATGAATTTTGTTTCGTTGAGACTCATAACCAAACTGAATCAAACCATGCACAACTTTACAGTAACCATTGGTACAAATATAGTAAGGGTATGCACACCCCGCCGACGTCTTAATTACGATCTTTAAACAACTTTAATTTTTTCGTAGGTTAACACTTTTCAAATAAAAATTAGAGAAAATTACAATTTTTGTCCTTTATAAACATCAAAACTATGGACTGGGTCCTTTAAAACTTTTACTTTCATTTTTTATCCTTTATATGAAAAGTTGCCACGATTTTTGTCCTTTACACTTAACCCAGTTAGTGTCATCAGTTAAGTTACCCCACGTGCAATGCACGTAAGGGTATAATCGTAATTTCCACCCCCATTTTAACCCCCTTTATAATCTGATTTCACTTTAATAAAAACCCCCCAATTCATCAACCTCGATTCATCATCATCAAAACCCCCAATTGCTAACCCTAATTAACCTTCACAGATCAAAACACACTGATGGATGAAAATAGACCTCGTTTTATTATTCGTAATCTATTACAACAATCTGATGTTGAATAATTATACGGTATGAGCTTCCTCAACCTCGATTCAGTTTTTTTCTCCAGTTTTTTTAAACATTGGTTATATAATGTTCGAATTCCATGTTTGCAATTGGTTGTCGACATTTGTTTTCAATCAAGTTGCATCATGGTGGTGTGTTTTCAAAATTTCCAGGACGGATGTATGAAAGAGGCTTGGAAGACATTGTAGACATGTTAGACATAGATAAGTTTTCTGTTCACACAATGGATGGTATTTTGGAACAGCTAGGTTATGATGCCAGGTGTGTTAGGTACTACCACTATTTAATTCCTAATGGTGAGTTAGATTTTGGACTAAGAGCCTTAGGTAGTGATGCTGATGTCCTAGGTTTTGCAAAATATGTGTTAGACCAACAAAATAGGATGATGACTGTATATGTGGAACATGACCAAACAACTATACACACCTATTTCTGTTCACCAAGTAAGGTTATAATTGAGGAGATAACTGATGAAGAGATGTTGGCAATCCTTGATATTACCACAGTTAAGAAGAGACTATGTTTGGGTTGGACAAATGATGAACCTGATATGGGGGGTAATGTTGTAAATGATCAAGTAAATGTTACTTTAGATGATCCAAACTTTGATCCATTTTTTGGTGAAAAAGCTGATATGGGGGGTAATGGTAAAGAACATGATTTGAATGATCAAGTTAATGATATGGGGGGTAATGGTAAAGAGCATGATGAAGACAGCTCTGCTAATGAAGATTACTTGAATCCTCAAGATGGTATAAATGGTAGTGAGAGTGAGAGTGAAAGTGGTAGTGGAGATGAGAGTGAGAGTGACAATGAGTTTAAGTTAGATGATGTTGATATTGTGAATGATTATGAGGTTGACATGACAGATTTCAGATTGCACACTGATGCAGATGTAGAAAACTATCACCCTAATGATCAACTAGACAATTTAGTGATGAATGATGAAATTATTAACAATGATGACTATGATAGTGGTATTGATTCTGATTGTGCTATTGATTCTAGGAAAAGGAAGTTGAGGATGATGAGAAAAGAAAAAGGCAAAGATTCCATATTCTGTGAAGAACAAGTGTTTGGGACAAAAGAAGAAGTTAAGAAAATGATAAAACTACATGCTATTGAAACTAGGAGACAAATTAGGATTATTAAGGATGACAATGATAGGGTTAGGGCAGTGTGTTGGGGGGAAAGTGAAGATGTTGGGGCCTACTTTAAAAAAGTGTTAGGTGGTGGAATTGATAAGAACCAAGTGGGTGGTAATGAGGCAAGTGGAAGTAAAGGACCAAGGGTGAAACATGTTGGTGGTAGAGGGAAAAAAGCACCAACAAATTGCCATAAATGCCCTTGGGTGTTGTTACTTTCAAGGGACAAAAATTCTGGATCTTGGTTTATCAGAACATTGGATACTCAACATAAGTGTCTCCAAAGCAGGTCCATTTATGCTTGCACAACTACCTTTCTATCTCAACAGCTCATTGAACAACTGCATGAAAACCCTAAGATCACAGTGAAAGCAGTTCAAGGCCAGTTCCAAAGGAAGTTTGAGGTTGGCATATCTCAGATGAAAGCATTTAGGGCCAAGAAAATAGCTATGGAACAGATTCATGGAGATTTCAGTTCACAATATGGAATGTTAAGGGATTATCTTGAAGAATTGATGAGAACAAATCCTGGTACCACAGTTAAACAAATGTTGTACCACATACAGATCCAAAATCTAATCATACAAGGTTTAAGAGGGTCTACATATGTCTAGGGTCTTCGAAACATGGATTTAAGGCAATTGGGAGGGATCTGTTGGGATTGGATGGGGCATTCCTCAAAGGACCATTCCCTAGTCAGTTACTAACTGCAGTTGGTCTTGACCCAAACAATGGGATATACCCAGTCTCATATGCAGTTGTAGAGTCTGAAACACTTAATAGTTGGACATGGTTTCTGGAATGCCTTGCTGATGATCTGGAGTTGGATAGGAGATCAACCTTCACTTTCATTACTGATAGGCAAAAGGTTAGTGATTTAATGGCCTTATTGTCTTTTTTGTTAATTGCTTAATGTGTTTAATCATTGCATTTTGTTGTATTATAATAATAGGGTGTCATACCTGCTATAAAGAAGGTATTACCAGCAGCTGAGCATAGATATTGTCTTAGACATATTTATGAAAACATGAGACAAATTTATAGAGGGCAGATTTACAAGGATGCAGTATGGAAAGCAGCTAGAAGCACAACTGTTGTTCATTTCATGAGGGCAATGGATGAGTTGAAAGCCATAAACAAGGATGCACATCTACGGTTGTCTAAAATTCCAGCAGTACATTGGTCAAGGTCCCACTTCAATGGTAAGTAAATATTTAGAATATTTCTATATTTAGAATTACAATACAATGTAGATGGTAATACCTTGGTTGATGTGAAAACAGGTAGGGCTCAGACAGATGTCTTGTTGAACAACATGTGTGAAAGTTTGAATGCCAACCTGCTAGATGGAAGAGACAAACCCATTATAACCATGTTGGAATATGTCAGAGAGTACCTCATGAGGAGGATTGTTAATTGTTTGAGGAGCATTGATAGGTGTAATGGAATGTTGACACCATATGCTGCTGAAATATTTGAAACAACTAAGAAGGATGCTAGCATGTATGTTGTTACAAATGTTTTCTTTCATTCACTATACTACAAATGTTGTTACCATGTTCAACTTGATTCAATATGTTGTATAAATGCCCTTGTAGGTATATTGTAGACTAGAATGGGGAAGAGCACTATCAGGTTGCTGGGGTAGGGGTAAATAGTGATCAGTATGTGGTTAACATGAATACAAGAACATGCACATATAGGGCTTGGGAAATCACTGGGTTACCTTGCAGACATGCAGTGGCAGCTATTTGGAACATGTCTGCACATGGGTTGTTAGATTACAGTTTATTGTAGGTTAGTTTATGGGTCAAAATGGGTTGTTAAGTTGCAGTTTATAGTAGGTTAGTTTATGTTGTTAAGTTGCAGTTTATTGCAGTTTATTATGGGTCAAAATGGGTTGTTGTTGTTAAGTTGCAGTTTATTGCAGTTTATTATAGGTCAAAATGGGTTGTTATTGTAGCTTAGTTTATTGTTGTTGTCTAAAATGGGAAAATGGGTCAAAATAGGCCACTTCTTTTTTACAGGTTATGTGGTAAGTGGTTGTCTAAAATTATAATGGGTCAAAACATCACATTCAGTGTTACATGTTATGTGGGGTGACTTCTTTGTTACAGGTTATGTGGGTCAAAAGACCACTTTCATTTTGAGACAAGTATTGATATGGGTCAAAAGACAAAAAATCACATTCATTACCATCCTAGTCAAACCATTACAGTCAAAACCTTACATTCATAACCATTCCAGTCAAACCATTACATAACCATCATAAAAACCATTCCAGTCAAAAAATTACATAACCATAACCCCTAACTACTACATTATATTCATTACATAACCTAACTAATACATTACATAACCCTAAAGTTGACTGAAATTAAAACCACCAAGAAAAAAACCCAACTGCAGATCAACCAATTCTTGAACTTCAATGCATCTGCTCTACTTTGCCTCAGGTTCTCTTCAAGCTGATTCCTTGCCCTCAACAAACCAGGGATTATATCCATTGATCTTTGACACATTGGAGGATCACACCACCCAATGAAACGACATTAGGACCCCTGAATAAAAAAATTTGATTTTGATAATATGAACAACTAATTATAGCTTTTACATTGTCAATTCTTACCTCAACAGGGCATGCAAAAAAACGTCGACCTGGGTTTCTTACTGTCCAAGACGTCTTCACAACTGCTACAGCACCACACCAGCAGAAAACCATTATCGATGACGTGATGATCTTTTTTAGGGTTTGTTTTGGGATCGATGTCTGGGTGAGGATTTTTAATTTAGGGTTTGAAATAATTTGGGGGTGAAGGTAATATGAATCAGATTATAAAGGGGGTTAAAATGGGTGTGGAAATTACGATTATACCCTCACGTGCATTGCACGTGGGGTAACTTAACTGATGACACTAACTGGGTTAAGTGTAAAGGACAAAAATCGTGGCAACTTTTCATATAAAGGATAAAGACTGAAAGTAAAAGTTTTAAAGGACCCGGTCCATAGTTTTGATGTTTATAAAGGACAAAAATTGTAATTTTCTCTAAAAATTACATAATAAAACGAGCATTGTTTGTTTGGAGGCCCACTAATTTATATGCTTAAGCTCGAAGGAGATGAAGTGTTTAGTTCTAAGGTAGTTTTCGTTGTTGAAGTATATAGATACAAACCTTAATGTTGGTGATACTAGTTAAGATTGGTGTATTCTTCAATGAAGTAAATAAGCAAAGACATGTTATTTGGGTTGTAGGTTTGGCATGGACAATGTTTGTGGAGTTCTTGCACCATGACAAGTTCAATGTTATGTATAGATGTAACCTAATTTAAGATAGCGATAAACATTATTCAACTAGAGATCGATATCTATAAAATAATAACTAACAAAATTATGTAAGAATTATAAATCAAACAATATAGTCGGCTAATCAATATATGAAAGCAACACTAGTTTGAGGTAATGTTTTAGATATTTCAAAATGAAATATCCACTAATATCAATATCAATGGCCTTTTAATTGTTAATTAATATGAGAAATGACACGTTTTTATGTAGGTCCAAAACATTAACTTACAAGACGGACAGATGGTGTATAATTTAAACGTAGGTGCAAAACATTACCTTAACGGCGGACAAACGGCACATTCAGAACATGAATTAGATATTTTCTATCTATTGTTTATGAAAATTATTATTTATCTCAATTTCATATTCAATCTATGTTAAGATATTTACGTTTAACATTTATCACTTTATTATAATTAAAAAGTGTAACAACTTTAATTGATTTAAATGAAGATAATATAAGGATATATATACAAGAAGAGGTATAACAATTAAGAAGACAAATCCTCCTATGAAATAATTCTATACATAATGACATTAAATGTGTTGACTTGACTAGATGGAGAGATGTGAGACATATATTATGGGATGCCTAATAATAATAAACAAGTTTTTTACTTGATTATATAGAAAGCAAAACTTTGACCTCTTAAGATTTCAAAAGTGGGAGCTCTACAAACAAGATGACTTTAACCGGCGAAAATATCCATATGCGAAGATATGCTCGTCATTGATAATCCGTAAGTGAAGATATGCTCATCACTAGTCATTAGTGATCCGTCGATGCAATTTCATAAGTAAACTTCACCAATCCGTAAAAGTCTATTGGCCAGTAGTAAAACTCATCATGGCGTCACTTGGGTTATGGCCTAGTGGTAGAGGCATATCCCTATTCGAAGAAAAGTCCTGGTTCTAATATAGGCATGGGGTGAAAAAGAAAATTGGTGTACAGAGTATTAGCGTTTAAAAAATAAAAAAAAAAATATAAAAACTCATCATCTTTATAACCTATAAATAGCAGCCATGGTTTACATTTTACGTTGACTTTAACTTTTGGTCAACCAATCCAAAGCGTACCTTTTTTGAAATCTATATATTAAGTAGAAATACCTAAACAACACCATCAAGACACATCTTTTGGTGCATACAAACTCAACAAAGATGAACTACAACCATGTAATCAACCATCTTCCCATTCACAAAGCTGCATTAACCGATGATTGGGAATCCGTAAGCCAAATATTCGAAAAAGATCCAGAACTAATGACAACACCAATCAGTTACTTGGGTGAGACACCTTTAATGATGGCTGTGGGAACAAACAAGTCCCATAAGTTCGTAAAACACTTGGTGGACCGTATCGTTGCGGTTAACACAGCTGATAAGCTATTTGTGGCAAGTTTTCGTGGAGATAATCCACTCCACCGTGCTGCTATGATTGGGAACACGGTTGATGCAAGGGTTTTGGTGGAGCTGAGGCCGGATATGATCCGAGTGCCAAATTCGGATGGTTTTACGCCGTTGATTTTGGCTGCTTGGCATCTAAACAAGGGTACTCTTCGATATTTGTTGAAGGAGAACGCGAATTTAGGCCCAGAGGAGGAAGGGAGTAGTTTGTACGCAGGAGTTGCTGGCGGGGATCTTATTACTCTCACTATTCATGCGGGATTCCTAGGTACGTTGAAGTTGTGATTAACCGGTTATGAAGATATAACATGATATGATATCATACGAGATAAAAAAATACTGGTTATGAAGATATAATATGATATGATATCATGCGAGATAAAAAAAATACTTAAAAAAACAGTAAATATTTTCAAAAGCTTGAATTGTGTGATGTAGTTGTTAGGTTCAACCGGTCGCCATGAAAAAAGGATCATGGCAATCGTCAATGGTTTTTAAAATGTTTTGGTTCGGTTTTCATCTATTTTTAGTGGTTTGATTCACTCACGACCAACTGATATGTTTTGTCTAGCAAGGGCGAAACCATGGGAAGGTCAATAGGGTATGTTTACCCTTTTACCCCTGACCAAGGAATTTATTGGAATCTTATATATATATTTGTTATTTTTCAAGTAAAGAAATGATTTACACTAAACCCTCTAGGTGTAGTAGTTGATAGAGAAAAGCCATATGTTGACCCCTAAAGAATATCTAGTTTCATGATATGTGTCTAGTTTATCAGTTCATAATGGAATTGATGCAACATCGGTTACTCCTTGGTGAGTTGTAAAATAACATAACTCTTCAATTTTTCTTTTACATACATGTCACATGTCACCTATGATACATGATATATGCTTCTAAGAGCTTTCACAATGTAGCACGGCGTCCAAAAGAGGTCTGTCTGGTATACCGGACAGGTTTGGTTTGAAATATGTGGGCCCCATGTTATAGTTTATGAAAAAAATAAAAATAAAAGTTTTTTTGTGTGTGTGGTATAAATTAATTAAAAGAAAAAATAGTTAAGGAGGTAGAAATTTGGAATGGTTTATAATGATTATAAGAAAAAAGTGAGTTTGTAAAGGTTGTGGTTTGGAATGATATGAATTGATGTGGTAAGTACGTTTAGATATTTTAGTTGTGACATTCTCTTTTCAATTAAATTTGTTTTTGTAACATAGGATATTGAGTTTTATTGCTTATCTTCAAATATAACTATATAAGTTAAAAAAAATACCTTTCTGATATGTAGATGTAGCATTGGAAATAATAAGTAAGCACACGGACATCGTGATAGAAGAAGATAGGAAATCCGTAACAGCTTTGGAAGTATTAGGTTCCAAACCAGAGCTATTTCCAAGTGGAAGCACACTTGGATTTTGGAGCCGTCTTATTTATTTGTGTAAATCTCTTTCCCTCTATCTTTAATGTATGTATGTATGTTCATATCATATAATTCATAACTAAATATAACATAGTATCTAGTATCATGTTCATATTATATGCATAAGACATAGGTCTTTTCCATTTTAATTCAATAAATTGACGTTTGAAATGGACAAATAACGGTCCCTTTATCGACTTGAAGTCATAAATATACAAATTGCTCCTTTATTATTATTATTATTATTATTCAAATAAGTTTGAAATAGGCAACCAGGCAAGTGATGGCCTTCAGAAGTTATGGCTTTAGACTCTCAAATTTTAAAAGTATTTTAAGATAAAATTACACTTTTTGTCATTTATGTATGACCAAAATTATAAAACGTGTCCTTTAAAATAAAAAATTTCATTTTATGTCCAAATTCTTTATTTTTCTTATAGATTCTGTCTTTTTATACTAACTTAGTTAGTAAACTCAATTAACCACAATCTAACCAAGGGCAAAATAGTCCATTCAATGCTTTTGACTAAAAAAACCCTATTTGCTCTAATCCTAACCTCTTTAACGATCTTCTTAATCAAAATCAATTTCCCCACACCACCAAATTACACTCATTTATCTCCATTTTTCTCTATCTGTTAATGCCACCACCAACCAAATCTAAGAACCCACAACCTCAAATTAAAAGCCCAAATTTGAAAATCACAACCTTAAATAAAAAAGGAGGTGGACGATTGTTTGTTGTTTGTGAACGGTTATCTTCCGATGATATATGAAAAGGATCTGATTTTGAACTGGGGTGAATGATGGTGGTGAACGGTGGTTGTTGGTGAACCAATTTGATTTTGGGTCCGTTTTTTATGTCTGGGGTTTTACTTTTGATACTTGCAAGTTTGATTTTGGATTGCTGGTGATGAATGATAGTGGTGGTGGGAAGGGGTGGATTGAGTTGGGTGATGGTGGTGGGAGGTGGGTAATGAAAGTGGATGCTCAATTCAAATATGGAGGTGACCGCAGTGGAGATGGGTGGAGTGGGGTGGCAACTGGTGATTTTTATGATGGTGGAGGTTATCGTGAGGCTGGTGTCATAGTGGTGGGTTGTGGTGGAGGTGATGACTGGTGGTGATGGTGCTGACTCTGTTGCAAAAAAAAAAAAAAAAAAAGGCCGAGTTGACCGATTACTCCTCGAGTACTTGCTCCAGGGTAGGTCGCCGAGTTGGCCGATTACTACGAGTACTCCCCGCATAGGCCGACTTGACCCCCAAGTATTCACCCGATTAGTCCGAGTACTCGCTCCAGGGTAGGTCGCCGACTACAAGGCCAAACTGAGTTTTACAACACTTGGTGCTGAGTTGGTTGTGGAAGAACCTCTAAATTGATTTTAAGGAAGAAGATAGTTAAAGAGGCTGAAATTTAGGTCTGATGTGGATTTTGTCAAAAGCATGTGAATGGACTATTTTACCCTTGGTTAGATTATGGTTAACTGAGTTCACTAACTGAGTTAGTATAAAATGACAGAAATTGTAAGAAAAACAATGAATTTGGACATAAAATTAAAATTTTATTTTAAAGGACATGTTTCATAATTTTGGTCATACATAAAGGACACAAAGTGTAATTTTGTCTTTTTTTTTTAAATATACATATACTATTTGGTTGTAATCAATATGATAAACCTTTAGCTTAATATATATATCTATAGTCTACAAGTCTTTTTATTGTATTTATCATCCAAATACAATTAACGTTATCGTCACGTTTTATGCTATTGTTTTTTTAGTTTTGGACCCCCCCCCCCCCCCCCATTTTATTATTTTGTTTAGGCGTTCACAAATATTGAGCTGCCCTGACTATACATATTTTTCACACATACATATGGTATAACCTTTCCTCTGTGTATTTCAAGCTGTTATAACGTGCATATGATGGCTATTAATGATAGAAGGATTGATTCATTGTGTTTATTTGATACAAGTTATACCTATCAACAAAAGGAGTCAAGAAGGTGCTCAACTCAACCATTTTTCAAAGGTTTTCTACACGGTATGATCCTCTTTTCATTTAAAGGCTTTAACTATGCGTATATTACAAAACGCCCCTTCATCATTTGTTTATGTCATTTAAACCGAACGAAATTATCATGTTCGAAACTCTCTTAAGCCCTCCAATAATTTTTTGTAATATACAAGCCTTAATTAACAAGTAATGTTGTTTGTTTGTGATCTCCTACAAGTATATGACTATAGTAATATTTTCAAATACAACATAACTAGCTAATTGAGTAAACAATAAAAAATACACAATTTTTTTTTACAAATAGCATGAGTAAAACCTCAAACTCAGGGTATGTTTGGCAAAATTAGCAGATGGCTAATAGCTCGAAGCTGTATCTTTTTAAATATACTTTAGTGTTTGACAGAATAGCTAGAGCTTTTAATAAAATGTATAAAATGACCAAAATAAGCATAAATAAAAGCTTGTATCCATATTTTTTATGGTAAATGAGTATTTGTGTCATTTTACTCATTAAAAGCTTGTATCTATTATGAGCTTTTCTTAAACGTTATTACTAGTAACGTTTCAATATAGTTTTTTCTCATAACCTAAAAGCTTGATACTCTTTTAATCAAACAAGGTTTTTTATTGAGTATGAGTTTTTTATTAAAACCTTAAAGCTATAAGCTCCTAAAAACTCTTTGTAAAACATACCCTCAATACCTTTAACTCACACTTTCAATAAAATGTAAAAGTGAGATGTTTTAGTTGTGTTACTAAAAGTTGGATATAGTGACTCTTTACATACTATCTGTCACTAGTATATTGTTAAAATGGAACATTACCAACGTAGTCAAAGTTAGCCAAAAAATTCCTAAAAATAATTAAAGTAGTCCCTTTGATTTCTTCCAATTAGAAGCTGTAACGTAAGCTCCACCGATTAAGACAACTATGATTTAACCTACAATCTTACCTGAGACGACTTGGAAAAGTTGGCCCAACCTCTGCTTTCGGATGCCAGCTAAGATTACTTTGAAAAAGGCTAGCCTAGGTCTATTACAACATTGTCTATATTTGAAAATTTTTCTTCTAATATGTTTATTTTGGTAATTTCCTAGTTTAAACCATAAAGGTCTATTACAATTTTGTTTCATCGTTTTACACTTTATACCCCTTGAACAGTGTACTGCTGGATTTTGGAGCATCTTGCACTACCTAGGTATGACACATTCACCAACATTGTAGTTGTTTATGGTGTACTAATGGTCTCTAGCTAACTTTGGATCATATAAATATATCTATTTCTATAGCTCCATCAATCAAGAACATCTATGATATCAAACTAAAGCATTACCAAAGCAAGCTACTCACAAAACATATATGCACAAGCATCATAAATAAGCGCGATCACGACTTAACATGGAAGATTTTAGGATCTGCAACATCTGAAGCTGTCCAACATGGTACCCCAGAGGTTATCGACGAGTGCATTTCAACTTATCCCGACATAATATGGTATACTGGTAAAGGGTTTCACCTGTCTCTTGAAGCCATTACACAACGCCAAGAACAAGTGTACAATATGTTATTTCAATCAGCTATTCACAAGGCAGCCCAAGCAAATTTGATTGATAAAGATGCGAAAGAGAATTCGTTACATAAGGCTGGAAAGTTAGCCCCGCCCCATCGAATAATTGTTAACACAGGTGCAGCTCTGCAAATGCAACGGGAGCTTCAATGGTACAAGGTAATAAACATTAAATAAATAAATAATATATTTTTATAATATTTGTTGGTAACCCATCGGTGATCACCGATAGACAATTCAAATAAAAAAGATAATAAAGCATAAATATTTAAATATACATTGATCAGTTATTACCGACTAATCACCGACAAATAGACCAAACCATAAACAAGATGTTAAAAATTGTAACCATTGCAATGTATGGGTCTTATCACACATCGATTATATGTAGGCAACACATGTGGGAATTTTAGACTAGATGGGCACTTTCACTAGTTAGAGTAGTCTTTTAAGATGAGTTCTCGTGTTTGGGCTATAACAATGGTGTCAAAGCTAAACTCGGAGTGGTGAAATGGATGGAACCAACGGTGATGGACAAGGACATTTGCCCTTAAGAAGGGTTAAATGTTATGGACTGAAACCACTACAATGTATTGTTGCATGAGAAACAAATATGTGAAATTCATAGACCAAATGAGCTCTCTCACCTACTCGACTAATCTTTAGGGATGACTTCTCATATTTGGGCTATAACAAAAGAATCTCTCGATAAAATCCATTACCTACAACCTTCGTTTGTCTCAAAATGTCCACTTCAAAAAAGCTCAAAACATGTGTGTGCAGGAAGTGGAGAGCTTTGTAGAGCCCGCATTCAAAAAAGCTCAAAACATAAACCAGAAAACACCAAAAATGGTTTTCATGGAGGAACATAAGGACTTATTTGATGAAGCACAACAATGGATGAAAGACGTATCAGCTTCATGTACAGTGGTAGCAGCCCTTATAATCACAATGGCATTCGCAGGTGCCTTCACACTCCCAGGTGGAAATGAAGACAATGGCAATCCTTTGTTCCTAAACAAAGGGACATTTATGCTTTTCATCATATCTGACGCCATAGCGTTATTCTCTTCAACCGCTTCAGTGGTTATGTTTCTAGGAATACTTACAGCGCGTTTTGCACCAGATGATTTCCTTTACGCGTTACCAAAACGAATGACAATAGGACTTGTGTTCTTGTTCATGTCTCTAGCTGCGACTATGATAGCGTTCAGTGCGACTCTTGCACTCGTGCTGAAAGATAAAGTTACATGGATTGCAGCTCCACTAGTTATAGTATCATGCATTCCTGTGGGATTGTTTGGGTGGTTGCAGTTTCCATTGCTAATAGAGTTGGTGTACTCAACATATGGACCAAGCATTTTTACTCTGAAGAAAGATTGGTGACTGTTTGGATATAAGATTGCATTTATATGTGTATAGGTGTGTATAAAAGATGAAGACACAAATTAATAGATGTTGAAATGTATTCAAAATCAAATCGCTATTGTTTGGAGTTGAAGTTCCATTTGTTACCATGTGTGTGAGTTGAAATAAGGATTAATTGTATTGAAATGTATCAAACATAACACATACTGTTGTATTTATTGAGCTTTAAAAGTTAGCGTTTGATATAATGAACTTCCAATCACATTGTAATGTAATTAGTTTGCAATTAAAGAAAAAACATGTAAGGAACTTTAAAATTTGTAAGGTGCATTTGCATTAAAGTAAAATGAAGTATTAAGAATAACATGTACGTGACAGGACGGTGGTATGTCTTTTTTTTTCACATAGCCATGTTAAAGTGTAATTTAGTCATTTTAGATTTTGAAGTTAAGTTCATTATGTGACATGTACACAGTACACGACTTATCCTAACTCAAACTCAAGCTTTGTGTATTTTTAAGTTATAAGGAGCCTGAGTCGAGCCAAGCTTCAAATAAAGCTTATTTAAGCTATTTAGCTACTGAGCCCAAGCCCCAGCTTTGTGTATTTTTAAGTTATAACTTAACTCTTTTTGGACTTCCATTTATTAATTAACTAGATTATACCCCGGGAGCGTCCGGGGTTGAAAAATTTAGTATGATACATCAATTTTACATATGAAATAGACTGATGTATAACTCTAATATTAATATTAAACCTAAAACAAATTAACAATGTACAACTCCAATGCTAACACCTAACCTAAAAGAATGTAGAACTTTAATGTAACTCTAATATTAACACCTATCCTAAATACTAAACAAGTGTACAACTCTAACATACTAATATTGATACCTAACTTAAAACAACGTATAACTCTATTAACTTACTAGGTTTGAGACCCGTGGGGACCCACGGTGCAAACCATAGTAAATAAAAAAATTATATGAAACTAAGAGTTGTATTGTTCAAGTTTAGTGGCTACAAACGTAAAGTGTTAAAAATAACGGTTAGCCTGAAATTTTTTTCTTATATAAACGTCATGCGTTGATATTAAATGAGTATTAAAAGTAAAACTAACATATAACTATGGTTTTCATGTCAAAGTGGATATTTTTTATAAGCCCTTAGTAACGTTAGTAATGAAAACCGATTACCTATTATGATCAGTACTAAACCAAAGTATAAAGTTTTGAAAAAAATAGCAAAGGTATGAATACATTATGTTTTTGTAAATGACTTTTTATCATATTTTTATTTTTAATGTAATTGTAATTAGTACATAACTTGGTTTATTGACAAAATGCAACGCACTGTTCAAAGCACACAAAAAAAGTTTAAAATAATACTTTATTATTGAAGTTGTATATACATAACGTCAATAAAGATAATTAAAAAATTGCATAAAAATTACTCACATTATTCATAAATCCTGAAAGACTTCTTTGTACACAACGTTTGATGTTTTGTTCGTCAATTCACCATTTTCATCTACTATAACAATCTTAAGTCCATCTCGACTTCTGACCCTTGAAAACGCAACATACAACTGCCCGTGTGAAAAAACTGGATCCTTCAAATACAACCCAACTCTGGATAAGGATTGTCCTTGACTTTTGTTTATTGTCATTGCGAAAGAAACAGCAAGTGGAAATTGCCTTCTGTTAAATTTAAAATGAATTTTCTTATCTGAGGGGGATAAAGTAATTCTTGGAATAAAAGTTCGCATTCCAATGTTACTTCCTGATATGATTTTCGCTTCAATGACACGTTTTCTCATTTTAACAACTTGTAACCTTGTCCCATTGCACAAACCACTTTTCTGATCAATGTTTCTGAGTAACATTACGGGAACGCCAACTTTCAAAACCAAACAATGGTTTGGTATTCCAGAAAACTTAAGACCATTAAGGACATCAGGAGAAACTAATCTTTCATCAACCTGTTTGTTCACATCTTCAGACTGGCAAACACTATCCGAACTTAGATACTCAACTTCGTCACCGGGAAACATTGAAAGTAATATATCATTAATTTCATGAACAACTTCATTCTTCGGTGCCAATATAGCTCGATCTTGAAAATAAGTCGGAATGTGGATGTTATCCAAAAGTGAAGGATAAACAAAGGCTATCAAATCAGAAACAGGATCCGAAGATTGAGAAATAAGTAAGTCATCAGGTATCAAAATAACATCTTGATCATCACTTATTGTATCAACCTTTCCTTCTCCTATGTCCAGAAGCCAAGATGCAAACTTTTTAGTTTCCTCAATATCAGAACTGCAGCTTCCAGAAAGCAACCGCATATTTTTTGTTAACTCTAAAACAGTGCATTTGTGCCAAATGTATGATGAACTTAAAGAGGCATTAACAATGTCATGTTTATCTGTTTCTTCATTAAGGTCACCAATTATCAATCCAGCAACTTCAGAAACCGTGGGTAGGTTGTAGGTTCTACCATCTTCTTTCCTCATTCCGTTTAATCGAAGCTTGACTTGTGCATCAGGGTTCTTCTGAAAACAATCTCTCGCCATTCTATAAGATTTCACCAAGGAGTTTTTGGCATCCAACATTTTTTTCAATTCCTTTACAATTTGAAATTCAAGGGCCTTTTCTGATGAGTATTCCTCATCTGCATCACTATAAATAAAATGAATACATTAGAATCGAAAGTACTTAAAAATCCTTAAAGTTTTCTACAAAAGACAATAAAAAAATAACATACCCAACAACATTGATTCTATTCGAAACTTCATTTTCAGTATCATATATGTATAGCTGAGAGAATACTGGATTTTGTCCACGTGATGGTAAAAGATTTCCCAAAGCATGGTAGTTCTAACCACTTATACGATAGATGAATGGAGCATTACCATGATTTATAGACCTATCAATTTTTCCACCCATGGATGTAAATGCAAACATAGAGTTGAATCGTCTTATGTTCTTTAAAAAGAATTTGCTTTTAGAATCAACTCCATTAAAATACTCTTTATAACTGTGTGGCGCCTCCTTAAAAGGAGGAAGCATAACTTTTCCATAACCACAACACAGAGAGGAATTTTTTTTTAGTATTACTTCTATTAAGCCCTCTAGTAGATTCACAGCTCCACAGTCTAGCATTACAATCTTCACAAGTGACATTCTGATCACCATGGTCCAAGTAAGCTAAAAAAAGATATTCAAATTTATTAAATGTACCATATTTCTAAACATGAAGTCTGCAAGTTATTGAAAGTATCGAAATATCTTAAAAGTGAAGAAGATCAAGGGTTACTTACATATTGGTAAAGTAGT
Source organism: Ambrosia trifida (assembly GCA_028751855.1). NCBI lineage: Eukaryota > Viridiplantae > Streptophyta > Magnoliopsida > Asterales > Asteraceae > Ambrosia > Ambrosia trifida. The sequence goes on along the minus strand of CM054124.1, from coordinate 63,117,430 downwards.
TTTTTGGGAGAACCGAAAAATATGAAAAAGTGAAACAATTATCAATTAGGTAGGTATATAATGAAACCAATTGTTGTTGGGCTGAATCAGACATTAAGAGTAAAACAATCGGGCCTATGGCTAATAATAAACATTCAACCCAATAAGTTATGTAATATGTATGTTATGTATTTTATATGGGATTGTTTTAGTAACATATTGGGCCGATCCATTTTTCCTTGTATCACAACAATATATTTCGGTAAAAAAATTGAAACGATTTACAACATTTATGTTACAATCTTTTAGTTTTAATTAGATATGAATCATACAAAAATAAAACTGAAAATTATGTTTGATGAGTACATCCACCAATCTAGTTGTATCTATATATACTCAACATAATATTCAAATGGATGAAAACATACTTATCAATCAAGCAAACGCATTTATTAAATATTATGATCGTTATGAAACTTAATAAAAAGAGGAAACCATATCATGGTATAAAGAGAAAATAACAAAGTAGAAATTGTTCAAAATTATTAAAAAAACAAAACATAAAGCAATGAAACTATAAGCATAGAAAACAAATCCTCTTCATTTTGGGTTTAGGAAGACGAGAGGCTCAACGTAATTTTAAGTTACTCCATACTACCACCACTTCCAATCTTAGTTGAAGGAATTGGTGTGCTTTCATCATCAGAGATCGCGTCAATCAGTTTACGCTTAACCATTTGATACTTGGAACTGATAGAACATTGTTCTCCTTCAGCATAAACTTTCTTATCAACAATGGAAATTGGCGTATCATTATCGCCTGTGTCAGATTCCTAAACAAAAAATAGTTACAAACATATGTATCAGAATCATCAGTGATTGTGTATGAAAGAAAAAATGAGTAAAATGTATTACTATGAATATAAGTGTTTGTGCAAATGGTACCTTGGAAACAGAAATAACATTAGACGGCGTTGCCATGAGAGACGTGTGAAGTGATTCTGATTCAGCAGGCTGTTAAAAAAAATATGCAAAAACTTAGAAATGTAATAAAGTCTTACATAAATAAAATTTGCTAAGTTATGTGAAATGGAATTCGAATATGTACCTGTCCTACATACAACTTTTTCTTAAGATGCGAGATAATTGTTGGATCATCAGTTATCTTAGTTACACCATAAACATCATATTTGTTGTTTAAATTGAACCCAGAGACAAAGATTTTAAAAGCAAACTCTCTGTCTAACAAAGTCTTAATCTCTTCAGGATATTCAACTGTATCACCAACCTATATATAAGGAATAACCAAATACATAATTATTACAAAACTATAATTAAGGAATTATTAAAAATAATTTTATACTTAAAATGTAGTTAAAAATATGGAATACCATATTCAACTCAAGCAATTCAGAAGCACTTTTACTAATAAGTTGTGCAACGTCACGACGAAACAACGTAAGCGATACAGCACCATTAACGTCTTGCACACGAACCTGAATTTTAAACCTAGAAAAAAAATTTGAAAAAAAAACAACAAAAATTTATAACTAAGTTGGGTTGAAATGAAAGTATATTTGTGAAAATTATAATAGATGTTAAAAATATATCCGACCTTGGTGTAGGCTCAACTTTTTTGGCACTACAACTATCATTCAAACACTCGTAAACCTTTTCTTCCTCAAAATCTGAACTTCCTTCACCAACCTGCTTGATTATATAATCAATACTACATTTTCTGGTGCATTTGGGGCATCCCATGTAGTACCAGCCAATTTCGGTAAACAGGTCTTTAATAGTACCCAATAATACCAAAGCCTGCGCCTGTATGAATATTATAGTTTGTTACCAAAATAAGATAGTATATGGTATACATTGGAAATTAATTTTAAATAAAAATTAAAATTTTAACCTCATTACAATTTTTTATATTTAATTATAAATATCGTATTTAAGTATGAACATTATACTTACCTCTTGAATCTCACAAATGTCGCCAATGTTACTAAAAGAAGTGTTATGGACAAATTCATCTTCATCAGAGCAAAACATAGAAGTTCCATATGGTTGATGAGAAGAGGAAGGATTATCAGCGATTTTCTTACCCAACCTGATAAAAATAATTTAATCAATACACATTACATATTTATTGAGACTGTTTATAAAGGTTGTGTAATTCGTATTGAAAAACGTAATAGTACATACCCTTTTTTGTACAGCTTTATATCTTCAATATCTCCATTTATGAACAGTCGACTAACGCGATCTCCAAAAGAGTTAGAAACATACGGTTTTCCTATAAAAAAAATTAGGAAAAAATATTTTATTTATTTAATAAAAAGAAAATTTAGAAGTTAGAACTTAATTTATAATGCAAAATATAATGTATGTATAAATATAAATATAACTATATATATTTATTAACATTATACAACCATTATAAAACTTCAAACGGCCAAACTGCATTATTATTATAAATTCTTTCTCTGTTTGATGAGTTGCAACATATTTAGACATCTCCATGGCATAACTATCCCACAACGTTAAATAGATGCGCAAGCCCCTTCAAAAAAGTACAAATTATTTTAGTAAAAAATAAATAAACAATTTATAAAGGTACGTAATTTTTTTTATATATAAAATGCAAAAAAAAAACAAAAAAAAAATAAATAAAGAATACATACTCGATATCTTGAATTTCCATTGTTAACCTCTTTTTATCAGCGACAACCTTTTTTTCTTTATCATCATTGCTGAAGAACTTGTTAACATGTCCAATAACATCTAAGATCAATTATAAAATAAACATTAATGAAAGATAACTTATAAAACTATTATTATTGTTTGGTTGTGATAAAAAAAAAAACTTTAGAACGAAAATATACCTATTATAACATATTCATCAACCTCCTTATCCAGAATTCTTTGAAAGGGCACAAAAGAGAAACCAAAATCTGGACCTTGGAAACCATGATATTCGGAAACTTGAGTATTCATATTCAAGCAGAGTTTGTTTGGGTTTGGAGCATACTTGTATTTAGAGGAATTGACCCCAACTCCTGGATTTCTTATAATAAGAGAAGAATTTTCAATCAGAAACCTCTCGAATTTAAAAAACAACCGCTTAAATATATTCGCTTGAATCCTGTCACCCTGTTGATTATAAAAAAAATAAGATAATTGATATACATTAAAATTAAAAGCATCACAATTAAAAAAAAAGTTATGAAATTTAAAAATAATAGGATATAAAAAAAAACGTGTTGTTAACTTTTACATTTTCATCACATAGGATCATTTCAATTGAGTACACATCATTAGGATTGCGACGATCGGGTAGACGCCAAACCCGAATAATCTTTAGCTTTAATGCCACACTGTTTCGGTTTACATGAATTTGGTTAACCATTGTAAACTCATTTGCATCTACAGCAGCCATTGATCTTGTTAACTGGGAAAAAATGATGTAAAAACCAAAAGATGACTTCAATAAAACAACAAATCAAAATCAAAATAACTAATGTTTAAGTAATTAAATATGAGAAACAGAAATTAACCTAATAATATATCTTTGCGATTACTCAAAGTGGTTCCAACGTGTCTTATTACAATCGTATGTGAATTGGTTTGACTTGTTTATATAGTTATTGAATTTACCGAATAATAAGAAATGGATGAAATGGTGGGCGGTTAATTAGCATTTGAATTAGCATTGTTTTAAAGGTTATAACATTATGTATTGATTGAATTTAGTCAAGGTCAATCATTTATTGATTAAATGGCGTATGTCAAGCATTATATAGGTATTGATGTAGGAATTAAATAAATTCAATAATAACAAATAGATTAAAGAGTGGAGGGTAATTAGGAACCGAATTACGATTGTTATTATTGTTATAACTTTATGTACTGATTGAATTTAGTCAAAGTCAAGTAGTCAAAGCAAAACAGCCGTATGTTAAGCATTATAGTTAGTTGTAATTTGTTTTGATATATTCAATGTTATTTAACTAATGTTCTTTATATGTTATGTCAAGCATTATATAGGAATTCAATCAATTGAATAATAAAAAACGGATGAAAGAGTGGAGGGTAATTAGGATTCGACTTACAATTGTTATTATTGTTATAACTTTATGTATTGATTGAATTTAGTCAAAGTCAAGTGTGGATGTCAAGCATTATACTTAGTTGTAATTGTAATTTGTTTTGATCTATTCAATGTTATTTAACTAATGTTCTTTATATGTTATGTAAAGCATTATATAGGTATTCAAACAATTGAATAATAAGAAATGGATGAAAGAGTGGAGGGTAATTAGCATCCGAATTAGCATTGTTATTATTGTTATAAATTAATGTATTGATTAATTTTAGTCAAAGTCAAACATTGAAATCATTAATGGCGAATTTTAAGTATTATACCTAGTTGTGATTTTTTTTTTTGATCTATTCAATGTTATTAAACTAAATGTTCTTTACATGTTATGTAAAGCATTATATAGGTATTCAATCAATTCAATAATAAGAAATGGATGAAAGAGTGGAGGGTAATTAGCATCCGAATTAGCATTGTTATTATTGTTATAAATTAATGTATTGATTACATTTAGTCAAAGTCAAGCATTGAAATCATTAATGGCGAATTTTAAGTATTATACCTAGTTGTGATTTTTTTTTTGATTTATTCAATGTTATTAAACTAAATGTTCTTTACATGTTATGTAAAGCATTATATAGGTATTCAATCAATTCAATAATAAGAAATGGATGAAAGAGTGGAGGGTAATTAGCATTCGAATTACCACTTATATATTATTGTTATAAATTAATGTATTGATTAAATTTATTCAAAGTCAAGCATTTAAACCATTAATGCCGAATTTATATGATTGTACATATTTGTGATTTTTTTTATCTATTCAATGTTACTAAACTAAATGTTATTTACATGTTATGTAAAGCATTATATAGGTATTGAATCAATTCAATAATAAGAAATGGATGAAAGAGTGGAGGGTAATTAGCATCCGTATTAGAATTGTTATTATTGTTATAAATTAATGTATTGATTGAATTTAGTCAAAAACAATGATTGAAACCTTTAATGCCGCATGTCAAGGATTATACCTAGTTGTGTTTTTTTTTAATCTATTCAATGTTATTTAAGTAAATGTTCTTTATATGTTATTATATGCTTTACTAACATGCTTGAAAAATTGGACAAGTAAATGCGTATTCAAAGTAAATTTGTTATTGTATAAGGAAACCATAAATTTCGCAATTACATTTATCAATTCATTATGAATGTTGTGAGTAAATTCAGTTGTGAATATGTATTCTAAATTATACCGTATTGCCACCACGGGTTAACGTATACATATTGTTACAATTACAACATACTAAATATTCGGTAAAATTAGACATCTCCATGTCAATATACCAAATGAAAAAAAAACACAAAATTTTAATGATTATTGATTCACACATTGTCGTACTCATTTATTGATTTGACCATAATTAAATCTTAGTCAATGTGAATAATTACACATTTAAATTAAAATTAATAAGAAGTTATTGACCATGGTATGTCGAAACTTTAATGTTGTTGTTTCGTAAGTTTTTAGATAACAAAAACCTGTTCATGGATTTAGGCAATGTCTGCACAAACACGTAAAAACCAACATTATAATAACAAATAAGGTTTTTTTACTTAAAAAATATTAGAAACGTCATACCAAAACTCGTGCGGAAGGGTCATGAATAACCTTGAAGAATTTGTCACCCTTGTGATAAGCCATATTGAAGTTATTTGTCCTAATGAAATCCTGTTCTTCATATGCAAAAAACAAACTTTTGTTAAAATATACATAAAGTCACTCATACTAAAAACTGATTTTAATTATCTTGTTTTATGAAATCCGGTATTTTGTTTTTTTTTATATAATTGTTTTTTATATTCACACATACTCAAAACCGATTTCAATTGCAATCTGTTTATTAAAAAACACAATCATATATTCAATGATTAAAGCTGAGCAGAATTACTCGCGTATCGATTACATCCAAAGCAGAGAGTTGATTGTAAACAGATTATCAAATGGTTTTAATAAAAAAAACGATTCTGTTTGGTTTAATATGTTAGTAAACCGATGTGGATGGATTTCAAAAATTGTCATAAACATAATCGACAAACAATAGGATTAGAAAGTTATTTTAATAAGAAACCGATTGTATTTATATTTTATGTAAGATGGTTTCAAACATTTACTTTTGGGATTTTATAAAGGGTCAGAAACATAATCGAAAACTTGTTGATAATCACATATTTTGTAGAAGGTTGATAGATATAGGATTGTCATTTGTCTTTGTATAAAAATAACGATACATACCTATTGTTTTTATCTTTTATGTAAGATGATTGCAAACATTATGTATCAATATAATAAAAATGCAGAAAAAGATTCAAAAACATTTTCTAGATTCATCTAAGATTGATGAAGAACATACCTTGCAAAAATGACAATGAGAGAGGAATGAGGAATGAGAAAGGAATTAGTAGGATAGGAAGGAGGAAGATGTTGTAACATACAAATGGATGTTGACAAAACTAAATAAAAAGAGGTTTATATAAGACTTAGTCTTGGAGCCCCATTTAGGATTTGGATCCTTCAAGACCCTCTAAAAATCTAGGATTCAACCCTAGTGTTTTCATTTATTATATAGATAGATTCGGCTCTGGTTGAAAAATAAATTCATATTTACTGATTTAAACATAATTAGTGACTTGTCTATACATGATTAATGATTTACCTAAACATTTTGTGTTTTTTTTCCTGTATGAACAAAATCCCACAAAAAAATTTCTCCGTTTTTTATATAGCACTATGGTACTCGTTGGAAAGATAATAAAACGCTCGTTAATTTGGTGTAATTTTTTTTCTTTAAAAAATCTTGTATATTAAAGATATTAACGTTTAAAAATTATGGGAGGAAACATGAGGGTGAAAAATCCAATTTTGTTTTTAAATTATTTTTTTTCCTAAAATATCTCAATGCCACATGGGATGACACATGGCACATTCAAAGAAGAGAATGCCTCTTTGAATGTCATGTTATTAAAATAGCTTTGGTTTATTATATGTATAGATATTCAGCCAGACTTTGGTTTGTTTTAGGTATTGCAGACAAGCTTGACCCAAACTTTGGCTCATTTAAGGTTTTTCTCAAATTAGCTCCAGCCGTGACGATCTCAAGCTCTAGCTTTAGCAAAGCCTAACGAGCCGAGCATGAGAAGTGTAAGGGAGGTGCTCGACTCGGCTCGCTTGCATCCCTATACTAGAGGAGCTACGATGGAGATTTATCAATCGCTCTTTTATCATTATTATTTTAATTTATTCTATTTATTACTTTAATATGTAATAAATATTAAAAAATATATAATTAATGTACACTCTTCCTCAATCATCCAGTGTGTCGCTTTTCATTGCACTGACACGGATGATAAACTGGCTTGTTTTTTTAGGGATCTTTTTCTAGGGCCCGAAGGGGATTTGTATTAGGTAGGAGTTATGTTTCGGGTACCCAGTGTGTTTGAGTGGGCATTCCATACCGGGTCAAAGTTTTTGTATAAACAGGTTAAAAAATCGTTTTTTTTTTTTACCTCTTTTTAAGATCAAACCCAACGGCATGGGGTGATCGCCGTGCATGCCCAGCGGCTTGTTACGAACTTAATCGTTAATTAGTTGATCCAAGAAAATAGAGAGAAGCTAGAAGAACATTTAGAGAGAATTTAGACTCAAATCATACTTTTCATTCATAAACTAAAACAAAGACGTAGAGCTCTTATATAATTCTTTACCCACTTCTTAAATTACTAGAGCCATTACTTGAAAACTACCCACTATTAAACAACTACTCCTAAATGAAAACTAACAAAACAAGTATTGATGCATGTTATGCCTCTCATGATAGCCATCCTGTGCATGGGCTACATGGGCTTGGTTGTGGACACGTAACATAGCTCTTTCAGCCTTGCCCATGCCCGTCATCCCCACCAAGCCCTAGCCCAGCGCCCAGATTCACACCGTCTTGCAGCGGTGTTCACCCCCCCTAGCAGGATATGGCACCAACTACACCCCAACATAGCCCCATAACACATGCCCTGATAATGGACCGAACAAATAATTTCCAACAAGAGACCTAATCAGTTATTTTTGCCATAAATTTGAAATTTACATTACCCATAATTAGGGCTGTAAACAAACCAAACGTTTGACAAACAGTTTGTGAACTGTTCGGCGAGAAGTTCGTTTGTGTTCGTTTAGTTAAACAAACGAACATGAACAAAGGCCACATTCGTTCATTTATGTTCGTGAACGTTTGGTAATGTGTTCGGTTATATTCATTTGTGTTCGATAGTACAATAGGGTTTTTAATTTTTATATTTAATTTAAGTACTTCAAATATCTTGGTAGTAGATTATTTTAATAGGGGTAGGTTCATGTACAAACAGTTTTTCGTACGAACTGTACGAATCAAAGAAAAAAACACGCGGGCCGCGTATAACTAGAGTAATTATATAACAAACGAACACGAATAAGGCATTGTTCGTGTTCGTTTGGTTCGTTTACAGCCCTACCCATAATTGAACTTTCATATAATATTTATTAAATATCTACTACCCTACTTATCAATTCCGGTTAAAATTTATGTTTTCTACTTTTCTTTTAAAATTGATTTTACGAGAGCTATTAATATATATTTCTAACTTTATATATATTTAAAATTAAAATTATGTATTTGATTATGGAAATTATTTTTGCTATAAATTTAAATAACTCAAAATAGATTTTTGTAAAAGTATATATATATATATATATATATATATATATAGGGGTAGGATCAAATACAAAGTAATACAAACGTGCGAAGGATCACTTTGTACATGATAATTACGTAATGATAATTACGTAATGCCTTCATGAACATACAAAAACATTACGTAATTATCATTACGTAATTATCATGTACAAAGTGCATGATAATTACGTAATGAAAATTACGTAATGATAATTACGTAATGCTTTCATGAACAATGTCACACCCTCAAAATCCACTTGCGGAGTTTTACCGCGAGGCGCATGACAAACCAGGATCCAAACCAACGATCACAATAAACAAGTCTAAATGAATATAAATGCAATTTCAAAACATAGTTTAAAATCCCCGTTTACAGCGGAAGCTTATTCAAAACAATTATTCAATAATAAACCAATGTTCAATGTTTGTAAATCATGCAACTCTAGCTAGACGCCGTGCAGACGCGTGCGCCCTAGTTCCATTCGTGCTACCTTAGCGACCTGAGAAAACATGTAAAAGTTTACGTCAGCACAAAAATGCTGGTGAGTTTACAGGTTTTGTATCCAAGTACCAAGTCCACCTGTCCATACTATAATAATCGAAGACCAGTATACGCTAGCTAGGCGTACGTTTTGTTACTACCACGATTGGAAAACCATTACTAACGCGAATACCAAAAGTATGCCCGATGTAGTTCCTGTTGTTCCTGTTGTTCCTGTTTGAGACAATATGCACCCGCCGACCCTCCAAGTCGACGAGCGGGGTTGGTCACTCCCAATAGCGCTATTCACATTTCCCCGTTGTGCAAACCCGCACATTCATGGTTCCCCCCGGGACTTCCAAAGATCGTGTAGTACACAGTGTAAACCCATAGTATGACAGTAATTACCAAATAATCGTTTTAACACATGTTTTCTCCCCCGAAAAGTGTAAACCAGTTTAAAAGAGGGGCCGTAAACTCACCTTAACGTGCAAGCAAAGAATCCGAACAGCAAGCAATATATGCTACCGACACCCTAATAACAGTGTCGCTTAGTGAGTATAGGCGTAATATCATTACCCATATAACTCGTTTGTCCAAGGCGTTTTAAATGTTCAAAAGTGTGTATGCGACGCCTAGTGATTCTACATGCAATAGTAAACCCTACGGACCCGTTGGTGAATACGTTGGTTACAATTAGTTTCTACATTCCGTATGTGTCTCAGACAAGTGTACTTCAGTTACATGTCAATTCCATACCACCTAAGACCTCAATTAATCACAGAAGCACATAATACACAATCTGTGTTTTCAGGACAGATTGTGCGCCATCAAAACGAATTTATTTAAAATAGCAATTCAGTGAGTTAACCTCCCAAATTTTTACTGAATTTACTTTGGGATTCACTCGACAATACCTATTTTTGTTTTGTCTCAATTCTAAACACAAAAATTATGAAAATTCGTACAACACAGCTAGGTCCAGAAAATCTCCTCAACAGGTCAGTTTAGTAGTAAAATTCTTAAAAATTGTGCATTCATCCAAACGAGATGAATCCACTTGGAAAAGCTCTATTTTTCCAGTATTGACCTACTGTAAAAATTTCATAATCTAATTCCTTGTAAATCTCAAGTTATGACCATTTAAAGTTAACCCAATTTACAAATCCGAAAATCTGATATGACCCCTAATCAATTAAAATTCCAAAAACGACTCAAACGACGTCCAAATTCGATGGTTTTGCCCATTATGAAAAGCTAAGACCTTGTACGTTACAATCATGCAAAGAATCGATCAAATCAATTGTTTTCAAGCCACGAAACAGACCCTACAAGTCGACTTTCAGAATCTGTCCAGATTCTGATCGTACAATATCATCAATTATATCAAACCCTAGTTGCATATTATCAATCAATAATACCTAATAATCATCATACAACTTTCCTAATACCTATTCCCATCAGATCCTATTATCAAACATGTCAAGATCAAAGCTTTTAAGATCAAAACACCAATAACTTGCGCAACAAGCATCCTATGATGTTACTACGCGTTTATTAATAGGTTTAATCCGTTTAATCTTCAAAAAGACTCATGTTTTAATGTTTATTAAATCCAATCAGACCTGGACAAACTTGTTATAGGATTTTTACAATAAAACATAAAGTAAAAAGCGTAAGAAATCATGAGTTATACCCTTAGCTCTTCAAATCAATCAATCGCGCGCCTTGGAGCCTCCCAATTGATGATCTTAAGCCTTAGCAGGTGTTTTTGGAGTGAAATATTCGTGTGGGGCAGTAAGGGGGCGATTAGGGTTGAGTATGAGGGCTGCATGGGAGTTAAGGATGTTTAAATACGAGTTTGAGGCGGTTTAAACCCGTCAGTGCCCTTCGAGCGGCCGCTCGGAGCCTGTGAGCGGCCGCTCACAGGTCCGGGTGGCGCGCTTTTGCCTCGTTTCGCCTCCCGACGCGTTATCCTTCGACGTTTTCGTTGTTTCGAACCGTAACAAGTGTAACCCCATGCGTTAAGACCCTAATCAACCTCACGCTCCACTTTTAATAATTTTTATTAACGTGTTCGGTCTAGGTTCACATAATCACGTATGGTTTTCACATAAGTTTGTCAGATATCACCGAGACACATAAGTTTGTTCTTCACCAACGTCCGAGGTTCACTAATCATGAAATCACATGTTAACTCACACAAGGAGTCAGAACCCGACCCACACAAGGAGTCAAAGCATCTCATAACCCGAGATAATGCTCGTATGTCCTATCTAGCTATCTAGATAACCCTCGTTAAGTATAATATACGCGTGACTCGCTAAGGTAGACTTTAATCTAGACCATGTTGTTAACCAGAATTTGCCGGGTGTCACATCATCCCCACGTTAAAAGAATTTTCGTCCCGAAAATTGCTCAAGTACCAAAAGAACAAAAGAAATAACGAAGGAACAAACAAAACATAGAAACCAAAAATAGAAACCAAAAAGAGAGATTTACCCGAGTTGTCACAAACAAAAAAAACATTACGTAATTATCATTACGTAATTATCATGTATAAAGATCCTTCGCATCCTTCGCACGTTTCTTTTACTTTGTAGAATAACCGCCCCCTATATAATATATATATATATATATATATATATATATATATATATATATATATAACCATCTGCCCCTTCTGTTCTTAATTCGTTCAGTTAAAACATTGCAATGGCAAAGTTTGTTCATGCCGATGTGGTTGAGCAGATACTTTTAAGATCAGACGTGGAGGTTCTTGTCCATTACAAGCGTGTGTGTAAGTCGGGGTATTCTCTAATCACAAGTCCTCGTTTCATTAATCGTCATCTGAACTAACTAGTTTTATTGAGCCTGAGTCGAGGCCAAGCTTCAAATAAAGCTCATTTAGGCTATTTAGCTACTGAGCTCGAGCCTTGTGTAATTTTAAGTTTTAACTTAACTCTTTTTTAACTTCCATGTATTACTTAATATTGAGTTGGGCTTTGGTTTGTTTAAGGTACTCCAGACAAGCTTTTGCCTAGCATTGGCTTGTTTAAGGTTTTTCACAAATTAGCTCAGTCGTGTGGATCTCGAGCTTCAATTTCTGTATATATATGATCTAAGCCCAAGTTCAAGCTACAGCAAAGCCTAACGAGCCGTGCTTGAGTAGTGGAAGGCAGGTGCTCGACTCAACTCGTTTGCATCCCAGAATTTGAGGTGCTTTGCTAGAGATTTATCAATCGATCTTCTATCATTATTTTTTTTTTTAATTTATCTTCTTTATTACTTTAACATGTATTAAATTTTAAAAAAAAAGTATAATTAATGTACATTCTTCCTCGATCTTTCAATGTGTCGCTTTTCATTGTACTGATGCGGATGATGAACTGGCTTGTTATTTTAGGGATCTTTTTCTAGGACCCTGAAATATTTCGGGTAGCGGATTAGTATTGAGAAAGGGTTGTGTTTCGGATACCCAGTATATTTGAGTGGGCATTCCACAACGGGTCAAAGTTTTTGTATACGTCGAACTCCATAACGGGTCGATACGTGTCACGTTAGTCCATAATGACTTAAAATCTTAAAAATGTAGCAAGACATTGAGAGACTAAGAGGGGACGGGGCACCATGGGGCTTCGCTAGCCATGGGGCTACACTGCCCCTAGTTGTTTGGCTTTGATTTGGGGCTTATCCTGGAACACTTGGCTAGAGAAACAAGCCGAATAAAGAAGAGGTAAAAGCGAGTTTTTTTTTGTGGGGACCATCTCATGGGGTGTGTGTGATTGATGGGTTTGGTAAATACGAAGAAGCAATCGAAAGATACGTAGGTACATATTATATATATATTAATAGACCAACGATTTAAATAGTCCACTTCTTAAAATTTCATTTTCGCCCCCTTTTTTTTCTTTTTTTTATAAGTTTTTTTTTACGTTTTGACCACCAAGTTTTTTTATAAGTTTTTTTTATTACGTTTTGACCACAACCCTTTTCTTTTGTTCTTTTTTGTTATACTTCTTTTTTTTCTATTTGAACCACCCTTTTTTTTTTGCCTTCTTTATAAGTTTTTTTTTACGTTTTGACCACCAAGTTTTTTTTATTACGTTTTGGCCACAGCCCTTTTCTTTTGTTCTTTTTTGTTATACTTCTTTTTTTTTCTATTTGAACCACCAACTTTTTGCTTCTTGTTTTTGTGTTTTGACCACCAACTTTTTCGTTAAGTTTTTTTTTATTTCATTTTTGCCACGTTTTTTTTATACTTCTTTTTTTTCTATTTGAACCACCAACTTTTTGCTTCTTCTTTTTGTGTTTTGACCACCAACTTTTTCGTTAAGTTTTTTTTATTTTATTTTTGCCGCGGCTATTTTTATTAGTCTTTTTTGTTAAGTTCTTTTTTCCCCGTTTTGACCACCAGCTTTTTGATTACTTTATTTCTCATTTTGGCGACGCCATTTTTTTTTCAGCGTTTTTGTTTTCCCCTTTTTCGCCGACTTATTTTCCCGCTATGTTTTAACGTTATGTAAGTCATTTGGTGTTAATATTTTGTGTTCTTTCTTTACGATTTTCCTGGTTTTAGCCGTTTTTTCGTTGCTACGTAACACAGTTGTACGCGTCAATCTTACAACGCTGTTAGCACGGTTATGGCGCAACGCGCCATCAGATACACCTAGTTTTATTAAATCCCCAATGAAACCGCTTTATAATACCACGTGACATCACTTTTTTCAATAAATCCCCAATGAAGCCCGTTTATAACCATGCTCGTAGTCATTACAAACTTTATTTATCTAAAGATGAATTCAAAGAAGTTATGTTATGCATAATTATATACATATTTTTAAATGTAACCGGTCACGACTAGTCGACTACAAAGTTTTACTCCAGAATGTTATTACATATATTATTATGGTTGTGAACACCAAAAATATACCAGCCTTGTTTCCCAAGTTTAATGATCATTAGTATAAAAAACATTTACGCATTTAATGAATGTATATAATTATGGAAATTACTTTTGCCATTAACTCTTTCTTTAAATAATAATGGATCATATCTGCTATAAATTTAAATAACTCAAAGTAGATTTTTGTAAAGTATACAACCATCTGCCCCTTCTGTTCTTCCTTCAGTTAAAACTTAAAACATTGCAATGGCAAAGTTTCATGCCGATGTGGTTGAGCAGATACTTTTAAGATCAGACGTGGAAGATCTTGTCCATTACAAGAGAGTGTGTAAGTCATGGTATTCTCTAATCACAAGTCGTCGTTTCATTAATCGTCATCTGAACCATAGTTACAACAAAGATCGCTGCAACAATGCACTCGGACACAGAAGAATGATGTTATTAGATGTATCCTATCGTAATGATCTTCTTGTTGGTTCTTCGAATGGCCTGGTATGCGTCGTCTCTTATTTAGTTGGTTGTCAAGTAGGCAATCCGTTGACTAGAGAGGCGATACAACTGAAACCTCCCCGTTCGTTAGGTCTTTTTTCATTATGTTGTGGTTTTGGTTATGACTCGTTCAACGATGATTACAAGGTCGTCATAGGGTCGTGGAGAGGCTGGGAACAGCCATGTTTTCAAGTGTTAAGTTTAAAATCAAATAACTGGAGTGATATTGATGTGAAGTATATATGGTTTTTTACTAAGGTTGGTATCTTATGCAATGGTTCGCTTCACTGGATTGTAAAAGATCAAAATATGAGGACATTAATCGCGGCGTATGATTTATCTAAAGGGGTATTTAAAGAAATTCCCCAACCGGATGATGCAGCGTTTAAATGGACTCCTGAATGCCAACTTGGAATCGTCAAAGAATGCCTATGCATACTTCGTCGGTCTTCATCTTCTTCTTCTGTTGTCGACGCGTGGTTGATGAAAAACTACGACGTAAAAGAGTCGTGGGAACTCCTGCCACTTGATCATGATATGAGTTGTGATATCGTACACTACTTTAGTTTACCAAACTATGAGGGGTTCTTCCACTCTTATCTAAGATGGGATTATATCGGCGTCCCTATATTTGTGCAGAGCCTTGTATCTCCTCATGTTAACGCGAGGCCGAAGCAGGATTGTAGTAGCAAGAGGGGTGCCAAGGTGAGTTACTTCTATTTATTATACTTTTGCTTTATTATATTTTTCTTTTAAAAAAAGAATAGCGACGCAGCTTGTTGCTCGCTTATTCATTATCTAGATATAATTTGGTTTTATTGTGGAATATATTAAATATATTTTTACATTGTACCTATGTTTACTCTCTGACTTCTCAGCAGTTAATCAAGGGACTAAAGGAGAAAACACATGCAAGTAAAAGCAATAGAAGTGCCAAGGTGAGTTATAATATTATTATTATTATTATTATTATTATTATTATTATTATTATTATTATTATTATTATTATTATTATTATTATTATTATTCATTGTGTTTATTTTTATAACATAGTATAGATTATAGATTTGCCCTACATTTATTTCTCTTCAATTAACTCCTTGGCAGTTAATTACTAAAGTGAAGTTGCCTTTTTGCTTCTTGAGGAAATGCTTGAGTTGAATGCTACGTAAACGTGCAAGATGACAAGTTTTGTGGTATGAATCTATCTTCCATTAGTTTCAAATTATAAGGAAAGCTATTAAATTATGAGCATTGATACCAATATTAAGAACCTGTAAAAAAAAAAAAAAATTGAACGGTGATTTTTTTATAAGTGAACTATTGTCACGATGCCGACCGAAGTCGTTATCCCGCCAAGGCTGGCCGAACTCCGTGTTCTATCGGATCTGGGCTGGCTTGTCAGCCCTGGTGGCGTTCTCCCGGAAACCGTACTGCCTCCACACGAGTTGCCTCGCTGAAGTAACAGTCGGATCAGTGGCGAAGCTTGACCCGAGGCTTCGGGGGGTCAGAAGTCACCAGGAGGTCGGAAATCACTTGTTTCGGGGGGTCGAACCCTTATATACCAAAAAATTTCTATACAAATACTATATAATCGGAACTTCTAAGCGAAAATTCGGGAGGGTCGGCCGCCCCTCCCCGCCCCATAAAAGCTACACCCATGAGTCGGATGAAAACCGGGGTGACGCTCAAGATCGAATCCCCCATCGGTGGGTTTGTCACCATCATTACGCACTATTGTCTCACTATTTGATGCAGATGGGGGATCGAACCTGAGTCTCTTAAGGAGAACTCACGTCTTTCCACCACCTGATCTATGAGTCATTGGCTAAGATCAATATCATATTCAGCTTCTACAAGCTGATGAGTGATGACTTCACCTTTTTTAAATGAACAAACCATATATATACATATATGTTGTGTTATGATAAAATACAAATAGATTTAACGTGGTATGCTCACAAATAACGAGAGTAATTACCCTAACACTAGGGTAACCATTATCACTATACTTAATTGTTGCATTTGAATTTGTAATTGTATAATTGGCACCGACTAACTTGCTATTTTTATTCATCAGTTATATTTTATGGAGGAGATCCTTTGGTGCTGATGCTGTTGAAGAGGTTATAATATATGAAGTTTGCTTGTTTTATCAATATCTGTCTCTTCTATTTCTTTCTATTATCTTGTCTTTGATCATTATTTATACTTTATCATAGTTCTATAGTACGTTAGCTTTGGAAAGCATGACTGATGTTATCATTTTTTAACGGCTAATTTCTACCTAATTCACATCAGGATTTAATCCTAAGTCTTTTCCCAAAAGAGGTTTTGTCTCTTACAACTTGGCAAAAACCCAAGTGGCATGATTGATATTATTTACTTTGTTTGTTTTTGGAATCAGGATTCAATTTGAACACTAGAAATCGTTGAATGTGCAAATAAATTTTCAGTTAAGTGGGCGATAAATAACCTTATTTATCTGGGTAGTTCACATTTAATGTATTATTAATTTACAAGGTTATAAAATTGTGTATTACAAATGGTTAAATAAAATTAAGGGAGTAAGACCTTAACTCAAATAGTTTTGTCAATTGTTATACTTGATACATTTGATGAATACATGTTTTTAGGTGTTTTGGGTTGGTATTAATTGGATAAAAAGTCAAAGGTGATTCTAAACACACATCTTTTAGCTTGGAGTTAATAGCCAAAATCGTCTCTGAGGTTTGGTCACTTTTGTCACTTCAGTCTAAAACCCAATTTTTTTACATTTGGGTCCTCAGTTTTATTTTTATTGCCAAATTCGTCCCTGACAACGTTTAAGTTGTGGACTGAAGTGGCAAAAGTGACCAAACCTCAGGGACGAATTTAGCAAAACCCAAACCTTTTTCAGTGACGAATTTGGCAATAAAAAAAAACTTAGGACCCAGATGTAAAAAGTTTGGGTTTTGGACTGAAGTGGCAAATGTGACCAAACCTCAGGACGATTTTGGCTATTAACTCTTTAGCTTGTGATTCCTCCTCTTGTGAGAAGAAAAGGTTTTTTTGTTTTTTTTTAACAATTAACTGTATATAATACCAAAAATAGGGTTAGGAAGAAGTTGAATCCCAAACAACCATAGTTAAACAATTGCATCACAAATATTAAAATCGCACCATCTAACCCGATTTAAATATAGAACTTTGATCAAATTTTTATCAAACAAAAGTCTCCTCCTTGATAGTCTCCATCGTTTAGCATGTTTGTTATTAAAAAGTCAATCGTTTCCGTTTCCTAATGTTCCACCAGGTAGCGAGAAAAACCACCGAAATAACCTTTTTCCATTCTTTTGATCCAACAATGTTTCTAATAATCTGCAACGACCTCGAGCAAGAGTGGAACCGCTCCCTAATTGATAACTAAGCCAAACAAGAATATGCCACCTAGAGAGATGCAACCCCGCACAAAATAGTTAGCTTTTCCAAATTATTCCAATGAAACACCCCAACATCAGCACAACCATATCTTTTCAGTGATCTCTCTCTAAATAAAGCCCACTGGAAGCTCCCTTCCAAGCTACCTTAAAATGCCCATTTATCCTTCTTAGACGTAACTTTTAAGTTCTTTCTTGATTCATCAAGACCCCAACTTCAACCCAAGTTATGGGTCCCACACCCAAGTTTGTGAGGATTGGTAAATTTAGTAGCACTAAAATGTACCAATGAGGAAATGCTTTCGTGATATTCGGATGACTTTTTTATGGGATGTCGTTGGTAAGAGTCTCGTTCATGACAAAATGTCATGCACGAGCCAGTGGTTTTACCATGGTGACCTTCGAGCGTCGGTATCCTTTGAAATGGTGACGTGTCAGGTTACCAGCAATGTCTGTGATGGTAGACGCAGGTTGCATTTTGCCTGTAAAACTATCCCAATTAGTGACCTTTAGATAGGATAGTTGTCACTTGGCATGATAAAATTGATTTTTATTAAAAAAAAAAAAAGCAAAAAGAAACTAAAATGGACGATCTAGTCATTTGTGAACATCCTGATATAAATTTTATCAAAAATGACATTTGTTAAAATTAGTTTTTATTGTTAAATTTTATTGTGAAATATTGGATCGGGTCGGGTCACTAATTTGGATAGCATAAGTTTTTTTTGAACGGCAAGTGGTGCAACTGGTGGAGCTCTGGCTAACACCCTGGGTCAGCCTGTATTGATCACCCATTCCACCTGGATTAGGGATCTCCCCAAGTGAAAGCCCCACATGTGATAAATATGGTTCCGATAAAAATCGAACCCTCAATCTCCACATGACCTCCACTCTAGTTCCCCACATGTGGATAGCATAAGGGCACAAGGGGTGCTACCCTTGTTTTTTTTCCTTCACTGATTTTAACCAATCCTGCACTGCCACATCATTTCACTGATTTACTTCACTGATTCAGTTTTTTGTAAGCAGCACTCCACTGATTCACTTCACTGAAATCTTTATTTTTAGTTTTCCTTTTTTTTAATTACCGTTTTACTAAAAAAAATGACCGTTTGAATTAAAACTACCGTTCGTAAAACTTAAAAATAAACCGCTCCATTAAAATAAAAAAAATTACAAAAAACATCTACTAAAATAAAAATACAAACGTCTTCATCCTACTCGTCGCATTCATCATCCGCGGCGCCTTCAACCCAATAACGGTCTCATTCGTATTTCGCCGCGATTTCTTCTTTACGTTTCAAAACCAACTCCAAAGATTTACCTTTGAGGTGCTCGTGTGGTTTTGAATACATATTCAAGTCATGGTCATTGCTCGGTCAAAAAGTAATAAAATATATTATAAAAAGTGACCGTTGCAATAATTAACTCTTCTTATCAACCCGTTAGATGAAACCCGTATTTGGTTCAGGGTCCCCTACCAGCACGGGTGACGGTGGTGTTACCGTGCTGATAGTGAGGTACCCGTGCCCAATTCTGATAACGCCCCGTCCCCCTAAGTACATGTACATCCGGGTGATTGACTGTACCAAAAGTCAATTAGATCAAAAGTCAAAAGAGTATGTTATTATTATTATTATCTTTATAAAAAAAAAAAAAAAAAAAAAAAGTTAATTTGATTGGGTGAGAGTGGTTATATAATAAGCTCCTGATTCAACCAACCCTATTCCGTCGGCTCAACTCCAAATTCACGCAACACATATTCTTCTTCAATCAATCCTCAACAATGACTCATATCCTTTTCTATTTATTTTACTTAATTTTATGTTATTATTTTTCAATATTTTTTTTATAAATTTTCGATCTACAATCAAATCTTGTTTATGTTTTCCTTAATTGTAAATCGAACGTGGTAATCAAAGGGAGAAAGATCGGGAAAGAGCTCAGGCTCGTACCGGTGGTAAAGGAAAGACCAAAGATGATGGGTTGACCCCTGAACAACGTCGTGAAAGGTTTCACCTTTTTCCTCTTTTTTTAATCTTTGGTTTCTTTTTAATCATGGGTTTTGTTTCTTTTGTTTATCTGTTGAATCTTTATTTGTTAGATTGTCTAGTGTGTTGATCTATTGATTGATGTTGCTAGATTTGTGAATAAGAGTCTGTTTGTGAGTACTTGTTGAATTGTTGTTAATTAGTTTTATAACAAAGTAGTAGTTGTAGGAAAAATGAATTAAGCACAATATTATCGAGTTTCGGGCTGTCGCAGATTCATGATCAGTTAGCGGGAGTAAGGTTAACCGAATTATAGTTATCAAAGGCGTGAAGCACACTCAAGGCGCTTAGGCCCCGCCTGTGGCCTAGGCGAGAACTTAAGGGGAAAAAAGCACAAATAAAAAAAATTAAAAAATCACCAAATCATTATAAATTTTAATCATCTGATAAAATAATATAAATATAAACTGATTGATTTAACCATTTGTGCTAAAAGAATTAACAAGTCTTTGATAACAATGTAGTACACACATGGTTTAAAAAAACGCTTGAGGCGTGCGCCTCGAGGCGCGCCTCAAGGCGATTTGGTCTGAAAACGCTTCTGAGGCGGCGCCTCAGGTGTTTGAATAGTGGTATGCGCCTCACAGGACTGAGGCGTTATGAAAAGTTGCGCCTCAGATGCGCCTCAGGGGGTTTTCAGGTATATTTTTTATGTTTTCGACTTTTTTTGACATTTTATGTCTTTTTTATGTGTGTTTTTGATGTTTTTGATGATGAAATTAGTTAGCATTTTATTTTTTGAAAGATATATAATTATTTATTTAAGTTTTTAATTCCGCCTTGGGCTTACGCCTCGGTTCGCCTCGAGGCTTACGCCTCGTGAGGCGGAGGGAAAACGCCTCGAGGCGCATTTCCGTTCTTTTAAACTTTGAGTACACAAAATCAGTTGGTGGTAAATCAATGAGTTAAGGTGTTTATACATTGAAGAATAGTTCAACATCTGTAAGTGTTTTAAAAATCAAATATATTTAAAAAAAGATTTGATTGAGATTTGTATATATCTCTATGAATTGGTAAGTATTGGTCAGGGGATTAGGTTTTTAAAAATTAGACCGTGGCTTTTTTTTTTATCTAGGATGGAAAAGCGGAATCTGGAGGCTTCTAGGAAATTGCCTGCCTAGGCGGTCAAGGCGATCGCTTTTGATAACTATGAACCGAATACAGTGTCGTGAAAAGGCTTATGAACCCAGATGAAATCAGCTGAAACACAAACCAAAATAGCGCAAATAATATGAAATTCTAGTGTACAGCGGCTGTGTTTTATGAATTTGAATGCTTTTATAAGTTTCTGATGAATGGGTTGATGATAATAATCCTTAATTTTTATAGTTCGTTGTTGGAATTTTGGGCCGTTGTACACTGAGAAAGGGCATTACGTTATTGTTACTCTCATAGTTGTCAAAGCGCCTAGGCGCACTCAAGGCGCATAGGCCAAGCCCGGAGCCTAGGCGCAAGGCGCATAAAAAACGAGAGGCTTTTATAATTAGGCGCATAGTATAAAATACATTTTTTAGGGATTTTAGAGATGTTTTAGGCTTGTTTAGGGCTACTTTAGGGTTGTTTAGGACTAGTTCATATCTCATGATGTTTAAGAGGTTTAGGCAACTTTTAGCCTGAATTTGGCCGGAAAATCAACCTGATGAGTTTAAGCTCTCGTTTTTTATTGCCTGTGCCTGGTTCCAGGCGCACGCCTGATGAGTTTAAGCTCTCATTTTTTATTGCCTGTGCCTGGTTCCAGGCGCACGCCTAGGCACCGTTTTTCACAAAAAAGCCCAGATTTGCGCCTAAGCCACCACCAGGCGCAATAGGTGCGCCCGAGGGGCTTTTGACAACATAACTTACTCTCACTGTTCTTGAATGGTTGGCAGAGTGATAGATAAGAGAGAATGCAGTAGTTACCAAATTAACAATGGGATATTATTAAAAACATAATATTTACAACAGTTTGTTGCCTACATCCTGTGACTTTTTGCTGAGTTAATTGTTTGATAATACTTTGATGATGTTTTCTTAGATTTAACCAAATTCTCAGTCTCAAGATTTGACCAAATTCTTGAGATTTATTGTGAATTTGACCAAAGTCTCGAGCTATTTTAGGATTATTGGCTTCTAAAAGTTCTTGCACGTCTTTGACTAAATTCTCAAGCTTTGTACAATTCTATTTAATATATTTACTGAATTACTGAATTACAGGGTATATGTAAATTTGAAAATGTTACCCAATAGGCTTAGCAACCTATCCAGAGTTGTAGCTTTCTTTAAGCTTCTAATTTGGGTTTCGGGTGAGGCTTGAAAAAGACCCTAATCCGAAATAGAACATTAGAACATTAGAACTTATTACCTAATAAAAATTTGGTTCAACCTGTTTTTTTTTATATATTTTTTGGGCTACTTGTACTCATAGTTTAAAAAATAAAAAACGGGTGAGGAGTGCGCCTCAAGGCGAAAGTCGAAACGCTAAGAAAACGAATCTGTGGCGCGCCTCATGGGGTTCAGATTGTACATACGCCTCTAAGGCCTGAGGCGCTAAGCTTTGCATAAGGGGTAAGCGCGCCATAAAGACTATCAGGGGCGGAGATTCTCGAGGACCCGAGGGGGCCTCGGCCCCCACCGTTTTTTGGCGCAGTGGAGGAATTTTGTGATTTTCTTAGGTAAATTGAGTCCAGGTTAAGTCCGGCCCCCACCGATTTGATCTTCCGACCACTACCATTCGAAAAAAATTGAGTTCGGCCCCCACCGATTCGAGAACCAAGCTTCGCCTCTGAAGACTATTGGTACCTATCATAGACTTGACTCATTTTATGGGCTTGAATTCCTTTCCCCGAGTTAGAGGGGTTTTCTGAAGGTCTTCCTCAAGGGCCGCTTGGTTCTCAAAAAGACTGTTACCCCCGGCCAGAGTAGAAGTAGGCAAAATGTGAGATTGAACGTGCGCCTCAGGTGGTTTAGGCTGTTTTTTATGTGTTTTTGACTTTTTGGGTCAATTATTTTATTTTGATGTGTGTTTTTGTTGTTTTAGACTTTTTCTAGGTCAATTATTTTATTTTTTGTAAGATACATAATTTTTATACTTATTTTTTGACTGCGCCTCGGGCTTACATTTCGGTTCGCCTCGAGGCTCGTTTCAGTTCTTTTAAACTTCGCTTATACTTTGCTCTTTTTTGGTGGAACTGAATTACTCCCACACACGCCTAGATGGTTACCGGATAAAACAAAATAAAGAAAGCAAACTTGACCTAAATGAGTGGGATATTACTCGGTATGTTTGTTTGCCTAAACCTGACCTGACCTGACCTAAACGAGAATTTTATTTGGATATGCATTATGAAGATATAAATTTTAAAAGAAACTGGTACTTTGTTCGTTTTTATACATAAAAAAACGTTCTTTTATCAGTTTATGTGAATTGTAATGTTCTCTCTTTCCAGAGAGCGCTTGTTTGTTGGTAACAAGAATTTCGCTTTCATGACTTGTTGATGCCAAACCATTAATATCTCACATTTATAATGTTTTAAGATGCTAATGCACAACTGATTTGCAGGGACGGAAAGGCCCTTCAAGAGAAGGCTGCCAAGAAAGCAGCACAGGCTGCAGGGAGTGGTGGTAATGCCGCCGGAGGCAATAAAAGCGCCAAGAAATAAATAAGTTGTTGATGGTTTCTTTTCTGTGAGTGATTTAATCCTATGACTAAGTTTGAGTTTTACATTACTTAAGTTTATCAAAAGATTATAAAGATAACATACATTGTGTTTGTATTGTAACTGTGGTCTATTTAATCAAGGAATAATCTTTTAGGTTTGTATCATGCATATGCTTGATACACAATTATTATTATGTTATTATTATTATTGTGTTTGAGCCTGTCCTTGTTGGAGACGAGTCCTTACCGAAAATGCATTTGATCCCATCTTGTTTGATAGAGGGAGTTGCAGCCAAGTTCTCGCGGAGCATGGCTAACCCGCGCCTGAACCCAAGAACGCACCATCCAGCCTAAACGTTTGTACCATGAAAATAATTTGGTACGGGAAATTCATTACCAGTACCATTTGCTCATACCTATGTCATAAAATGTCAACGAAACAAAAATAAAAAACGTTAAACACATACTTAAAAAAAAAATAATAATAATAATAATACATTTTTCCTATTCAGATTTTGAAACTTAAAATTTAGCCATGGCTTATGCTTCTTGTAGAGAGTGTCTTGGTGTTGCTTCTTTTCTTTTGTGTTTTCGCATTCAAACTTTAAAC
The DNA here is from genome assembly GCA_028751855.1 of Ambrosia trifida. Lineage (NCBI taxonomy): Eukaryota > Viridiplantae > Streptophyta > Magnoliopsida > Asterales > Asteraceae > Ambrosia > Ambrosia trifida. The sequence goes on along the minus strand of CM054124.1, from coordinate 63,092,996 downwards.
ATTAATTATGCTTAAGCCTTATGGGCTTTTAACAGTTGACAGTGTCTCGCTGTTGCTTCTTTTCTTTTGTTTTTTCACATTCAAACTTTAACCAATTAGTTGTGGTTAAACCGTATGGGCTTCTGTCTTGTAAATAACAAATGGAATGAGTCAATAGGTTATGGACTTATGGGCTTCTACGTTTTCTTTTATGTTGAGCTAATAATACAACTTTGAGGGTGTTTGGGTTTTAAAATACTTTGAGAGGTAGCGTTAATACAATTTCATGAGTAACGTAATAAAAAAAAATTGCACTACACCGAAAAATTGAAGGGTAGCGGGTGCTACCCTACCGAGAGGCTAGGTTCGCCTGTGCCCGGAAGAAAAAAAAATAGTTTTGTACTTCTTACTTATGTTGTTTATTGAGAATATCGAGTAAAATTTGATAATTATCTGTAGACTCTACAAAACAAACTGCTTTTTTCGTGAAAGAGAAACCAAAATTTGATAAGCTAATTTTTTTTAGAATGACGACTTTTTTCAAACTTATTGAGTAGCCACATTTGGTTTTGGTTTGTGAGATTGACCCTGGTTTAAGAATTTATATAGCTTCTCCATACAGGCATAACACATGCTTAACGTGTAACACCCCAACCGATGGCGGAAACATTGAGGTGTCCACATGGTAACCAAATTTTAATTGAAATAAATTTAAATTGCAAATATCCAAAAATAGAAATACATAATGAGTTTTAAATGTGGAAATCTAATACATCACAAAAGATCAAGCAAGCATAGACTTCAAATTATCTTCGTGGAAATACTCTAGTCTTCATGCATCATTATTTCCTGTTGAGTTATAAAAATGGGGGGGGGGGGGGTCAACTAGAAGTTGGTGAGAATACATAATCCATGTTAAGCATATAGTTTAAGTATAAAAGTTTAGCAATTCATATGTCTATCGTAAGTTTAAGTCTACATGAAATAGCATAATATGTTGAATCGACATAATCAAACCTCCGACTAGTTTAGGTCCATCCCGTCATCTACGGTTCACCTTAGTAATATGTTGGAACGATAACAATCACCCACGCTACCTATGTAGGAGGTACGCGTATCCGGGTGGGGTTGTCAATCCAATAGATCTATTATTGAGTATCGCCGGCTTGGCCATAGCTAATGATTATGTAATGTTGAAACTCGTTGAAACTGTTGTTGACTAATTCATGAGGCAATAAAGTTTACAACTAGACATGCATGTTGAATTGCTTAAATAAAATGTTGCAAGTATAAAGCATCGCATAAACATGGTTACGTAAACTCACCTTGGTATAGTATTAGGTATTGAGGAATAGTATGAGTGTAGCCCAATAGATTGCCAAGTATTACCCTATGTATAAGGCAACAAATAAGTCTAAGTCTATCTAGTCTACAAGTATATTCTAGGGTTTCGATTTGGGGACATCCAATTGTTGAATTTATAATAAAATGTTTAAATAAATAAAGGGAAATTTGATAATTAAATAAATGAAAGTCTTTTTATAAAGTTTGAATTTAGGATGTTCACAATAATGTGTTTGAAGTATAAAAATAATTTTTATAAAATTATTTTCTTTAAAATAGATTATTAAATCTATTTATTACAAATTGCCAAAATTTAACTTTAATATTTAAAAATACTAAAATTAAAGAATTATTATTTTAAAATTTATATTTCTGTTCTAAATATTCAGAAATAAATTGTATAAAATTTTGGTGCAAAAATATTAAAAATTGAATTTATTATGATTTAATTATGATTAAAACTAACAAAAATTGATTAAAAATATAAAATAAATGATTGTCAGAATTAAAAATCATTTCAGTAAAGTTTATCATTGTACAAACTCAGGATAATTTTTGTGGAAATTTATAAAATTGTTTTGATATTTTAATGGATTTTTATAAATATAATAGCATAAAATTGATTTAATTATTATAAATATTAAATAAATAAATTTCAGTAAACTAAAAATTGTGGGTAAAACTTTTACATCAGATTTGTTAAAAATAATTTTTTTTAGAATTTATAAAAGGGTTTTAATAATTAAAAATGAATTTATAAGATTAAATGTATAATATATATATATAATTGGTTTGATTGTTTTAAAAATGAAAATAAGGCAAAAAGGGGTGCCACAGCCGGGACTCGAACCCGGGTGGCTTGGGTAATTAGCATCAGTCACAACCACTTGGTCCAGACCAGTGGTTGTGATTATTTCTGTTTTAATTAAACTAAATACACTATGCTGAAACGAGTTTATCCCCAAATCAACATCACGAACCCTAGTTTAATCAATTGTCTGATTCACACATCAATAGCCCAATCAATCTTAGGGCTATTGATGTGTGAATGCCGATGAACAAAACCCACTGGAATAATTAAACTTACAACGTTGTTTCGAGCTCGATTGATCGGTCAACCCAATTAGTCAAACTGCGATCGAATGAACAAGAACAGAGTGTTGTGTGAAGAATTAGAGATTAAGAGAGGAGTATTGGCGAGTTGTGAATGCTCGTGAAAGTCCAATTTATAGGGTTAAACACTGGATCGAAGAAATGGCAAGAATTGACCAATATTGAATGTCAAACGCGTATATGGTTAATTGATTATCAATTGATTGATAATCAACGTGTTGCTTAGTCATGATAGGCCGGTAATCGTGTAAAGATACCAAAAATGAATCAATTACGAGTTATTATGATGGATTATGGCAAGTCGTATGTCACAGTTGACTTTCCAAGTCAACTGTGACGTTTTAAACAAGTGATATAATTAAAGCGCGCTGGGTTTTGAACAAACAAGGGTGCCAGCCCAGCTGGTTTATGTGTGTGTGTTGTTTGGGCCGGTCTTGGGCGCGGGTTCGATTCCCGGCCCAAGCGTTTTATTTTTTGTTAAATATCCAACACATAACCATATATATATATATATATATATATATATATATATATATATATATATATAGTATTAGGGTTTCTAAAATGCGACAAAAATAATTAATACACACAAGAATATCGAAACTTGACGTTTTATTAATGATGATCGTGTAACGTACAAGTTTAAATGCGAAATGTTACATAACGAGTCCAAACCGAGTCTTCGGAGAAACCATAACCCCTAATACCACTTAATACCAGTTGTGCCACCACAAGAGTCGAAACTCACTGGCGTAATGCAGGTTGAACAAGACCCCCCGTGTGGCTTGAATTCAAACTGGCGACCTCCAAAGAAGGTCTAGTTCTTATCCTCATTACTTATGTCACTCCACCAAATAATATGGACTAAATATAACTTAAAACTAAAACAAAACGTTACATATTTTTTATTGCTTGAAAAAACACGTTACCAGCTTGGTGAACTCCCTAAATACTACTTTAAAATAACTTAAAACTACCCCGACCACCTAGGAATGGCAATGGGTTGGGTTCGCGTTCGGTTGGGTATGGATAATCCCAAACCCATACCTAGTTATAAAACCACATGCCATACTCGGCCCAATACCCGTCTCCCGTCAGGTATCGGGAATACTTATGGATATCAAGTATGCATGTTAGTTTATTAAAAAATATTGCGTGAGATTTCCAAATACATTTTTTACTGTTATAATTATCATATAACTTCTATTTATATTAGATCTATTATAAATAAATAATAAGGTTATAATTTTTATATAGTTTCATGTATATACTTTATAACATACAAAATATAAATAATATTGAGAAATACCTATTTCAAAATAAAATTTATTTTTTCATATAATGAAGCTATTGATATAAATCACTAAAATCAAAATATGAACAAGAAAATCCGGTATATGATCAGGTAAACAGGTATGTGGTTTCGGGTAATCGGGTCGGGTATCACCTAATATCATACATGTCTTAAACCCACGAAAATCTTTAAAACTAATCACATACCCATCGGATTTCAGGTATATCAGCCCCATATGTTCGGGTTTCAGGTATACAAGTTAGACTCGGGTTTTTTTGTCATCCCTACGACCACCCTACATAGAATTGATATAAAATGCCAATAAGATAGTGGTGGTGTGGTTGGGGAAAGATTTAGTGTTTCTTGTAACCCAGGTTGAATTCTCACTCTCCTCATTATTTTATGTGGCATCCAAATGAAGAGCGAATATGGGTGGTGTCGGTTCGACTCGGATGGAAGGCAAAGTTTTACCGATTATTCCACTGTCGTGTCTTCGGGCGAGTGGAGGTCGAGTTACCATGCATCTAGAAGAACCAAAAGGCTGGCGGAGGTCTAATAGTTGACCTTGGCCACAACGTGCGATGTCCGATTTACACTTCGTTCCTTGTAGGTCCAAAAAAAACTGATATAAAATAATCACGCATAGGCCCACCTCAATCCAATTCTTCTCTTTCTAGAATCCCGGACAGACGCTTATTTCGACTCTCCGGACACATCAGCATCCGTGCATTCGATTCCATTGCCTTGAGCAATGCTCTAAATAATAAACAATTAAAAAAATAACTAAATATGATCACTTAATTAAGAAAATGAAAATTAGCAGCCACATTTTGTCAAAATAATGGAGTGTATTTAATAGCAAAACTGATGAAGTTGTTATGTAGACTATTTTCTTAATCTTTAGGTCAACTAAACAAGATTATCTCTACAACTCATTTCTATACAATATATTATAAAATTCAAACATTAACTAAAAAGACAATATTTAAGAAAACAATCCAACGTATTAACTATTAAGTATGTTATCTCCACATAATCAATATGAAAACTGTTAGTCCACTACCACAAATAAAGGCTTCAACTACCGATTTTGTTTATATATATTTAATAAATACATATATCATTTTTTTCTACAAAAAGTGCTATTAGTTTTACAGTTTTTAACATAGCCATATATGTATATATTGTGTTAGGAGGGGATATCTTAAGAAAATAAAAGGTTTAATTTTAGAAAAGAAAGATAAATATAGAATTGATGGCTTGGTCTATTGAGACACTCTCAAAATCTATTTGACTTCTATATATGCCACCTATACGCTCAGTATGAAGCATATAGATCCAACCTTAAATGATTAGAACTAACACTTCGGGTAGTTCTGCCACCTACATGCTTCATATTAGGCAATATAAAGCACATATAGGTGTCTAATATTGAGCGTGTAGGAAGTATGAAAATAAGATTTTTGAGGTGTTCAAATTATAAGTTTTTTTTTTATTATTTTTTACTTATTTTAAACCATGATACGCACATTCTTTTTTTTTTTAATGCCAACAAAGTCGTCACGGGCTCCTGTGAGAATCTCTTTATGACGAATTCAGGATACCCACGGGGCGCCCGGTTCTCCAGACTCCAGGTCCACCAATCCAACAAAAACCGACCACCCACCCGCCCGAAGACACGTCAATAAATAATCGGTAAACATGCTATCATTCAAGGCTCGAACTTATGACCATTAAACCCATATCACCTATAATTAGGCCTCCACACCACTCACATAAGTTTATCGGCACATTCTAATAAACCGATGTGCTTATCTATCTATATCTATACATATAATAAACCAAAGTCATTTTAATGACATGACACTCAAAGAGACATTCTCTTCCTTAAGTGTGTCATGTGTCATCCCATGTGGCATTGAGATATTTTAGGAAAAAAAATAATTTAAAAACAAAATTGGATTTTTCACCCTCATGTTTCCTCCCATAATTTTTAAACGTTAATATCTTTAATATACGATATTTTTTTAAAGAAACAAATTACACCAAATTAACGAGCGTTTTATTATCTTTCCAACGAGTACCATAGTGCTATATAACAAACGGAAAAAAAAATATTTGTGGGGTTTTGTTCATACAGGAAAAAAACACAAAGTGTTCAGGTAAATCATTAATCATGTATAGACAAGTCACTAATTATGTTTAAATCAGTAAATATGATTTTTTTTTTCAACCAAAGCCGAATAGGTTAATAGAGTTATACGTTGTTTTAAGTTAGGTATCAATGTTAGTATGTTAGAGTTGTACATTTGTTTAGTTTTTAAGATATGTGTTAATATTAGAGTTACATTAAAGTTCTGCATTCTTTTAGGTTAGGTGTTAGCATTGGAGTTGTATATTGTTAATTTGTTTTAGGTTGGATATTAATATTAGAGTTATACATCAGTCTATTTTATATGTAAAATTGATGTATCATATTAAATTTCTCAAACCAGGACGCTCCCGTGATATAATCTAGTATTCTCATACTCCAAAAGCTATGGGCTGGCTTAAAACATGTGAGCCGCAAACGATTTGACACGTGGCAGTAGTGCATTCATCAAAGGTTCCAATATTTTACGGTCACTTTTGCTTTTTGTATACCTAATCCTCGTGGTTTGGGGCCACAAAATTTAACTTCTGCCTTTAGAATAATTTAAAATTCATAATAATATTTAATTAGAGGATAATGCTTGTTAAATAACCGAAAAGCGCACTTACCAGTAATATTTTAAGTCACGTTTAGTGGACACAACATGATGTCAATGATGGTTAGGTATAATGTAGTATTCATGTTACTCATGCTAGCTCAAAACCATGTCGTATTTGACATATATATGTGTTATAAAAATATCATGTTCACATCATACATATGCATATGTATTATCTAACTGGTTGCTAGATTGGTTCTTATCGTGAGATTAGTTTCAAAAATTGGATATAATCATGATTAATATAAATCTAAAAAATAAATAAATCTATACATATAATATTTAGGAGCAATTGTGGACACTTGTCATTCATTTAGGCCCCTAGCAATTAATGCTCATCCATCATGGCACAATGTGAGAATTAATAAAATTTTCTTTTTTTTTTTAAATCAAAAATCATTTATTAACTTAGTCAAAATCGGTCAAGGTGTTTTAATAACTTTCCTAAACATTGTTTTGGTGATTGAAGATTATTTTGGTAAAAATTGGTCAAACATATTATCATTCCTAAAAAACTAATCATCCTCATAACAAATCATTCTCCATCCTCTTCTAAACCTTAAAACAATCAAACGAAGCAACCGATCATTCTCCATCCTTGGCGATCCTTCTTCAAGGTATTATCATTCCATTCTCCTGTAACACAATCATTGTTCGTCTATCGCCTCTCCTACGTTTCTTTCTGATTTCATCTATGTTTCTTTCTGATATCTTATATCTTCATTTGTTTTTGGCGATTAATGTTTTTGTGTCTTTATATTTTTTTTTTTACTGATTTTAATGATTTAGGTTTCAATCTGTATGTATTGTGTGTTATTGTGGATCCAAGGCGTAAAGACGGCAATTTAAAGGAAAATAATCAATGGTTTGTTTAGTGCAAGTGTTAATTGGTTCACATTCGTTTATATTTGATCATGGTAAAGAATCCTACTTTTTTTATTTTTGTATATATCGTATATCCATTTGTTTCAGATTTGTACCCGAGCGACTGTTGCTTACATGCTTTTGATATCAAGGTTTGATTTTTGATTTTGAAATCTTTAGTTAGTTTTTATAAACAAACAGTTTGTTTGAAATTTTGTTCTTGGGCTTGATTTTTCTTTTGTTTGATGTTTCATGTTTGCTTATTTATATGAATTAATTTTTTGAATAATGTCATTTTATTTAGATTTTCAGGTAAGCACGTATGGAAATGTTTCGTATGCAAATGTATGGACAATGTTTGAAAACCTAAAAAAGAAAAAATATTACGACCTTCCTTGATTTTGATACAGTTACCTATTATCTAAATATATTCATGCTTTCATCATTTAATACATGAGTTTTTTCATCTCGATATACAGGACGGGCGATTATTAGCTTCAATCCCAGAGACGGTAAAAACTCACGATAGAGTTTCTAATCTTTTTTATTTAGTTGCTCCATGCTCATGTTATTGATTACCATTTCATTAATATCCTTTAAACACAAAATTATTAATCATATATAAATATAAATACATTTATAAATAAAGTTAAATTTGAATTTTTTTCATCATAATTAATACGCCTATGTTTATTTGAATTGCTTTATTTTTAAACATTCAAAATAATTTTTTTTTAAAATTCCGGTTTTTAAAATTAAAGACATTTAAACACAAAATAAATGCTTGATTCTTTTATTTGTCACATTACTATTTTTAGCGTATAATTAGCATTTATCATGATTTACACAGTATTGGAAACATCTAATGTTAATAATTATGATTACCATTTCATTAATAACATTTAAATACAAAATTATTAATCATATATAAATATAAATACACTTATAAACAAAGTTAAATTTGAAGTTTTTCATCACAATTAATCCGCCTATTTTCATTTGAATTACTTTATTTTCAAACATTCAAAATAAAAATTTTTAAAAAAATCCGGATTTTAAAATTAATGACATTTAAACACAAAATAAATGCTTAATTCTTTGATTTGTCATATTACTATTTTTAGCGTATAATTAACATTTATCATGATTTACACAATATTGGAAACATCTCATGTTAATAATTATGATTACCATTTCATTAATAACCTTTAAACACAAAATTATTAATAATATATAAATATAAATACATTTATAAACAAAGTTAAATTTGAATTTTTTTCATCACAATTAATACGCTTATTTTCATTTGAATTACTTTATTTTTAAACATTCAAAATAAAAATTTTAAAAAAATCTGGTTATAAAAATTAAAGACATTTAAACACAAAATAAATGCTAATTCGATGATTTGTCACATTACTATTTTTAGTGTATAAAAATCAATGCTAATTCGATGATTTGGCACGTTTACTATTCATGTGGTAATTCGTGAATTTTGGGGTTTTTTATGTTTAGAATCACTAATATTTTGGGTTATTCTTATTAGTTAAAAACACTATATTTTGCATATTATGTTATGGATATTAGTGGTATATATTAATGTTATTTTGTTGTTTAGGAACTAAGATAGTAAACTTAGTTGATAAGGGTTTCTTTTTAAAAAAAACTGTTTTTAAAACAATAATGTTATTTTTTTAGTAAATGGTTTGACCTTTCTTAAAAATTCATTGTAATCTCTTATTAATAACAGTTTTTGTAATTATGGAAATAATTTAATTTTTAACAACCAACCGTGATATTTAATATTATTGATAAAACATTAATTCTTATTTTCGGTTAGTAAATGGTTTGACTTTTTTAAAAATCATATTAATTTCTTATTAATGTCAATGTTTGTAATTATGGAAATAATTTATGTTGTACACAACCATCTGTGATTTTTTAAAAAAATTTCCTTTTGAAAACAATAATTGTTTTTTTCGGTTAGTATATGGTTTGACTTTTTTTTAAAATTCATATTAATTTCTTATTAATGCCATTTTTTTTAATTATGGAATAATATTTTATGTTTTACAAACCATACTTGACAAACAATCAAAAGTAAATTTTTGGTAAATTGAAATCGTGCAATTTTAGCAAATAAAGAATCAAGGTTTGACTTTGTTTTTTAAAATTCAAACACAATCTTTGAATGCAAAACAGATTCAGTTTTTTTTTACTTCTAACAATTTCTGAGTTTTTATTAACTGTAATATTTTAAATTTTGTTCAACAGAAAAAATAACAATTACTAAACCCAATCAAACAAATTTAACAAACAATTAAAATAAATTTGGTAGATTGCCATCTTTAAATTTTAGAAACAAACATTCAAATTTTAGAAATAAACAATCAACCTGTTTTTTGGTAAATTTAAAACATTGAAAGATTGAAATTAACCATTCAATAATTTTTTTAAACATTAATTTGTAGTTTTTTGGTTTATAAATTTAACATTTTAGTTAATTATTTTTTTTTTTTTTGATACTTTTAGCAATGTTTGACTTCTTTAACCACCTTAATTGTTTGACACGGTTTGACTTTTTTTAGTCAATAGATACTAACAAACAATAAATTATATTTAAAAAATATACCTATACAACTTAAAAATCTACGGATTATATATGTTTAAGTTTATTTTAGGTATATTGAAATCTTTACATTTTATACCTATACATTTTAAAAATTGTCTATAATTTAAATAAAAAAAATTCGAATTTTTAATTATAGCAACATTTTAATCTAAATTAATTATAGCAACATTTTAAGCTAAATTAATTTTGATTTCCATTTTATATTACTTGTGTTTTTTCATTTAACTTATGGTTTTTTTTAAGGTAATGACAAAGGAACACTGTTATCTAATATATCTAACGGTAAACGAATTTCATATATTTTACATCTTTATTTATATGCTAATGGTATTATGCAAGTAATTTATTTTTCTTCATAGTTCTCTCGAATGAAGAAAAAATTAAGAATGTGGTCGAGTGTCGCAAATTTAGAAAATTACAACTAGATGTCAAGAGATGCAAGGTCAATAATCCTACAAATGATGGAATACAAAATGTACCACCAAGTGGAGTATTTAACTGCGACTCCATTGAATCTTCACACCGTTTCAATGTGTCTAAAGATGTGGTGTATAAAGAAATATTTAGTGACATTTGAATACATTGTGTATTGGTTTCTTTTAAATCTTCATAAAATATTTCTGCTACATTTTTTTATATGTTTTACCCCTCAAAATAATTGTACGTTGGTAAACCGCGTGTAACGCGGGCAAAGATCTAGTACATAACAAAAAAGAATAGATGAAATTGCATATTGCAAACATTGATCGTTATAACGTAACTGAATTCAATGTCCAAACTTCTGGCACTTAAACCTAATACCAAATATAATAACTTGTGAAAATGTAAAAACACAATTTCCTTTTACTTGCCTTTCCCTATTGGTAACTTGCACACCTATTGGTGGTGTAGTTTAATCGACAACTTCAATGGTTCGCATGTTTAAACATGTGTATAAAAACCGATTAACCAACAAAAGAATGAGTCGAGTTGTAATAGCCGCCCCTCATACCAATAAAAAATGTATGCTTTACCTATAAGGAGCTCAAAAAATATATCATTTGGTTGTCTGAGTGGAAACTTTCCATGAGGTCACCCTTCATGGATGGCTTCCACTTAAACACGCTTAGTTGGGATTTCTTCGCCATGATCAGCACAAACATGCATGATTAAATGTACAATCATGTCAGTGGTCGATTGTATGACATCTAAGGAATGTAGGTGTGTAACTGATATTGAACGAGTGTCAGCACTAAGATAAGGTTGACGTAAGTTACATGATGCCCTTTAAATGTGTTTTGGGCGGGCCGCGTGTGTGACACCCGGCAAACTCAGGTTAGTAACAGTAACTAAACTAGTAAGTCTACCTTAGCGAGTCGTGCATATTACGTACTTAACGGGGTCAGTCCAGTCAGTACAATGATTCTGGGGATCATCGGGAGTCGTTACGATGATCCGCGGGATCATCGGGAGTCGGTCCATAACCATGTGTACAAGGATTGGTGATTCGTGGAATCGCCGGGTTTAACGCACACACACAAGTCTCGAGTCCCGGGAATTGGTGAACGGATGTAAGGGTGTTAGTTATCATGCATTATGTGTTTATAATCATTACGTGACTTGTTGGTATGTTAATGTGTGTTTATATGTGTTGAAATAGTGTTTAACGCGCCGAAAACCCAATCTGAGATGTTACAGGCGATTAGGAATCAGGAGAATGCCTAATCGCCTGTCTATAGGCGATTGGGAAGGCTTAGGGGGCGATTAGGCCCCTAATCGCCTGAAGTGTCAAGCGATTAGGCCCTTAATCGCCTGCTAAGGGCTGCTACTCGCCTGCACTGCTGTGCACGGGTCAAAACACCTATAAATAGAACCCTTAACTCCCCAAACACCCTTAGAGCAACCCTAACTGATCCTAAGCCACCCACACAGACGCCTTGAGCAGGAAGGAAACGGCTAAACCTCGTCGCGTTCGAGCTCTTCAGCTCACCATCCATTCCGGCTTACCTGATCGAATCCGTTCGGCGCAGCAAGAAGCTTTGAAGGAGGAAAACCTTAAAGCTGAAACCATGCACGGTGCTGCTAACCACCTTGAACTCAGGTCCGATGGCCTACACTATTTCGCTGAACGTATTTGGGTTCCTTTATTTGGGGGCTTGCGGGAGCTCGTTCTTGATGAAGCTCACAAGTCTCGGTACTCTATTCACCCTGGCTCCGATAAGATGTATCAAGACTTAAAGATACTTTATTGGTGGCCGAACATGAAGGCGGACGTGGCTTCATACGTGAGCAAGTGCTTGACCTGTGCCAAGGTCAAGGTTGAATATCAAAAGCCGTCCGGCCTTCTGCAACAGCCTGAAATTCCCGAGTGGAAGTGGGAGCGGATTACGATGGACTTTGTGACCAAACTCCCGAAATCGCCCAGTGGTTGTGACATGATCTGGGTGATTGTTGATAGGTTGACAAAGTCTGCGCACTTCCTCGCTATCAAAGAAACCGATGGCCTCAAGCGTCTGGCACGGTTATATCTTAAGGAAGTGGTCTCTCGGCACGGGGTGCCTGTCTCTATTATTTCTGATCGTGATTCTCGGTTCGCCTCTAACTTCTGGAAATCCTTGCATAAGGCCCTGGGTACTCAGTTAGACATGAGCACAGCTTATCATCCGCAAACTGACGGTCAAAGTGAGCGGACAATCCAAACACTAGAAGACATGCTCCAGGCATGTGTGATCGATTTTTGCAAGGGGTGGGAGAGTCATCTACCGTTGGTGGAATTCTCCTACAACAATAGTTACCATTCTAGCATCAAGGCAGCTCCGTTCGAGGCTCTTTACGGGCGGAAATTCCGGTCTCCTCTTTGTTGGGCCGAGGTGGGTGAGAGTCAACTCACCGGCCCGGAACTTGTGTACGAGACTTCCGAGAAGATCGTACAAATCCGTAACCGCATGGTAGCAGCTCGGGATCGTCAAAAGAGCTATGCCGATCGTCGTCGCAAACCTTTAGAGTTTGAGGTTGGCGACAGGGTTTTATTGAAGGTATCTCTGTGGAAGGGCGTTATACGTTTTGGAAGCGGGGCAAATTGAATCCTCGGTATGTGGGACCGTTCGCAATTCTGGAACGGATTGGACCGGTAGCATACAGGCTTGATCTGCCAGCTGAACTCAGTAATGTTCATAATGTCTTCCATGTCTCTAATCTCAAGAAGTGTCTGGCGGATGAATCTTTGGTTGTTCCTCTCGAAGAGATCAAGGTGGATGATCGTCTGCGTATTGTGGAAGAACCGGTTGAAATTCTTGACTATAAGATCCGTAGCCTTCGTCGGAGTAAAATTCGCATTGTTAAAGTCCGTTGGAACTCAAATCGCGGACCGGAGTTCACGTGGGAACGGGAAGATCAGATGAAGGCTAAGTATCCCCATTTATTTCCTAAGCGCGCGTTCGAATCAAGGCATGTCTCTGCTGAAGCTGAATGAATCTCGGGTCGAGATTCCTTTCAACAGGGGGATGATGTGGCAACCGGAAAATTTTTCTTCTCTTTCGTCTCTTCCTTTTTGGCCTTGGGCAATTTTCGGGACGAAAATTCTTTCAACAGGGGGATGATGTGACACCCGGCAAACTCAGGTTAGTAACAGTAACTAAACTAGTAAGTCTACCTTAGCGAGTCGTGCATAAGACGTACTTAACGGGGTCAGTCGAGTCGGCAATTTTCGGGACGAATATTCTTTCAACAGGGGGATGATGTGACACCCGGCAAACTCAGGTTAGTAACAGTAACTAAACTAGTAAGTCTACCTTAGCGAGTCGTGCATATTACGTACTTAACGGGGTCAGTCGAGTTGGTGCGATGATTCTGGGAATCATCGGGAGTCGTTACGATGATCCGCGGGATCATCGGGAGTCGGTCCATAACCATGTGTACAAGGATTGGTGATTCGTGGAATCGTCGGGTTTAACGCACACACACAAGTCTCGAGTCCCGGGAATTGGTGAACGGATGTAAGGGTGTTAGTTATCATGCATTATGTGTTTATAATCATTACGTGACTTGTTGGTATGTTAATGCGTGTTTATATGTGTTAAAATAGTGTTTAACGCGCCGAAAACCCAATCTGAGATGTTACAGGCGATTAGGAATCAGGAGATTGCCTAATCGCCTGTCTATAGGCGATTGGGAAGGCTTAGGGGTCGATTAGGCCCCTAATCGCCTGAAGTGTCAGGCGATTAGGCCCCTAATCGCCTGCTAAGGGCTGCTACTCGCCTGCACTGCTGTGCACGGGTCAAAACACCTATAAATAGAACCCTTAACTCCCCAAACACCCTTAGAGCAACCCTAACTGATCCTAAGCCACCCACACACCCTAGAACACCTCTGGAACTTGTTTTGCTACAAAAATCACCATTTCCAAGCTTACACACCTTTCTTTGATAAAATCCAAAGTGTGTTCTTCATCTCTAACCTTTGTAAAGTTGTTGTTTTGGTTCCCCAAAAGTCCAGACCTTGTTTTGCTAAGTTTGTGTCTTTAAAACCCTTTGAAAAGAGTTCTAAAACAAGTCTACACCATAATACTTGCTATATGTGAAGTTTACATGCATATGTTGATCTTCTTGGTGTTTATAACATGAATGTTTCCATGAAATGGTTGTACTTCTGTTATGTAGGGGTTATTAGGATGATTATCTAAGAGTTTGAGCTATTGTTGTTGTGTTATGATGAAAATGTGTATTTTGACCTATTTGAATGATTCTTGAAGATCTAGGATGATTATGGTATGATTAATGATGGAATGTTGTTAGGATTTACACTAGGGAGGTGTTAAAACAGAGAAATGTTGATTTGCAAACTTGTAGGAGATGAAATCTGATTGTTTCCATTTAAGGAAAGATAAGGTTAGTTAATGAAACCTAGTATTTTGCCATTTTTGGAAATAATTGCATAAAGGATGTTAGATCAGTGATAAAATGGGGGTTTTTGCTTGGAATGGGTTGGTAAATGGTTTAGGTTTGATATTGGGTGTTTTTGCATGTTTCGGATCTGATTTGGAGGGTTAAACGCGCGAAAATCCGTTGCACAGCTGCAACAGGCGATTAGGAATCCTAATCGCCTGATGCATGGGGCGATTAGGAATGTTAGGGGGCGATTAGGCCCCTAATCGCCTGAAGTGTCAGGCGATTAGGCCCCTAATCGCCTGTTGACCAAGCCTACTCACCAGTTGACTTTTTGTAACATTCACAATATTTCCAATAATTTAATTATGAAATTAGTGACTTAAAGTGATTTACGTTTAGAAACAATTAATTTAAATGTCTTAATTTATAGAGTGTAAACTTAAGATGGTTTATTGTTTTTAATAAAGAGAATTTAATATGTATTTAAATTAGTAAATGTGTGTGTGAAATGTAAAAATTGAATTTATGGTATTAAAACCAATTGTGAAGAAACGTTCACAAAAGGCTTTTCCATTCCAAACAAATTGATAACACATTTATGGAGCAATTTTAATTCCCTATAAATCTATTTGATCAATACAACCAAAGAGGAATGAAAACATTTTATGTTCTAACTCCGATAATATTCCCTCGACTTCATCACTATCTATATTGTCCTAAATAACCAAAATAGTTTTCCGATTATCTTCACGTTCGGCTATCACCAAGCATGTTTGAAGCTCCGTACGTAGTCGAGCAAACTCCATTACAAAACCATTTGAGCGCACGCTTTTGGATTAGTTATTTCATCATGATTAAGGTAATAATCTATATTTACATTTTTTTTCGTTTTATAACTCTACCGAAAAGAAGCCATTGTTTTTATAAAGGTCTCTAGATATTGAACAAGGAAGCTTACACGCTAACTTCTTTTTATTTTATTTCTTCTAGTTCATACTAAAAAAAAAAACCATTATCATTTGTAATTAACCCTTATATTTACCTAATATATGCATATATACGTTTCTATCAATGGCTTCAAGTTAGATTATATAAAACTTATAATCCAATAATTGTTTGGTTAGTAAAGGGATAATGTTTCTAAACAGTTAACTTAATTTTTTTTCATTCATTATTGAATATAATATAAGAGAATTTGAATAATGATAAAAAGATTAATGTGTTTTTTGTTTGAAGATTGTAGTACTACATATTTATTTGAATTAAATGGAACATCATTTTTTTAGCACTTTTTAATAACATGGTGCTTTATATTGAAAATATTTAGAGAAATGTACAATTTCTATGATCTCACCATAGAAATCGTATTACAAAACGAACTAGTGTCTAATACTAGAAACCATGAACGTTTAAGGTCTTTTATTCATAGATTTATAAATAATTATTTAGGTTGAATTCCTTGGAGTCCCCTTGTTCATTTGCTCAATACGCTAGTAAAATTATTCCTACTTGTTGGAGGTGAGTATATCTTTCCCCTTTTTACTGTTTTACTACTTTGGGGTGACTCATGTACCTATATATTAATCAAGTTTCAATTTCTTATACTTAATGCAATTCTCATGTGTGTTTGCTTTATGTTAATTGGTGTGTCTATGGTTTGTCAAAATCATTAACCGCTGGGCGGCCTAGCTTTTCAATGAATAGTACTATGGTATACCCCCTTGAGACTCTGTTGAGAGAATCTTGGTCATTGTCTTGTTAATTCATTATTCAGTTGGTTAGTCATGTGTTAGTCATTATTCTCAGGTTTGGTTTTGAACGGATATTACTTATTACATAATTGCAAATGGTACCGCACATGAATTGCTAAACACTTTTCTTACTATATGTATTTAAACAGGGTATGCTCACCAATGCATTTTTGTATTGACCAAAATTATTTTCGTACATGTTTCAGGTTCTTATGAGATCACTTCTAAGCTTTTGGAACTTAGGCTTAGATTGAGATTTACTGTATTTTAGTTTAGATTGCTAGTTTTAATTGTTGTATTCCTTTCAATGTAATAAATTATTCAATTCAATGTATTAAAATTTACATTTCTAGTCCATGAGCTATTGAACAATCGTCACTACGTGACACCTCGATGTTTCCGCCATCGGTTGGGGTGTTACACTTTTCCTAATTGCATGCTAAATTCCTAATCGCGTGTACTGCTGTTTTAAGCGTATTTTGGCATCCCAAAGCATGATTTGACATCTAGGAACATGATAGGAACCCCGGGACATGCTATATGACTTGGTAACACGTGTTCGGACTCAATTGTACTTTAAATATGCGTTATGCTAGACTAGGTGAACTCTTGCGCGTGCTAAGTGTTTAACTTCATATGTTGCATGATACTTTGCATTTAGCTAACACGTGGGATGTCGGATGTCGGGTCTTGTCTGGTACGGTCGGTTTAATAGTCAAAGATGTTTTCAAACGTTTATGGTCACGGTCTGGACATTCGGGGACTAGTTAACCCACAGATTATTAGTCCGAATACTTATACACATCTTATGATAGGTCGCCGCTATTTGGGGCTATCATAGCATAATTACTTAACTGTTTTCAAGTAACGCAAACCGAGGTGAGTTTCACAGCCTCACTTTTACTGTTTTACTTTCGGGGGAGAAACATGCTTCGTACGAACTATTTAAAGATCATGTTATACTATGGGCACTTTATGTTACTATACGACTTTTATGGAAAGTCCTAGGGGGAAACCATGAATGTGCTGGAACGCACAACGAGGGAAATGTGGATAGATCTATTGGGCCTCACAAACCCCACTCGACGGCGGGGCCGGGCGGGTGCATATTGTCTCTACCTATCGGGTTACCGAGGCATCGGTAGCCCAGTCATCTGGGCTGGTATCATCTTTTGGTTCATGTTTAGTAATGGGTTCCCAACCGTAGTAGTAAAAACACTTAACGTCTAGCTAACGTTCTTATGACGTAGTATTAACGGGAATGATCTTTGTGAACTTGTGACAACACTTTTATAAAAGAAAACCTGTGAACTCACCAGCATTATATGTTGACATTTTTGGCATGTTTTCTCAGGTCGCTAAGGTAGAAGTCAATGGGCTAGGCGCACGGAGTCATGCACATCGTCTAATATTTTGAAGCATATTAAACAATGTTTTGTAAACAATGATATGTCTTTTGGTTGTAAACAAGAAATGCTTCCGCTGCTGGTTTACGGCTCAAAGCATGATATTTTGGTTTTAAAAATATATGTGAATGCATGTTTGTTGTATGTTTATTGTGATCGTTGACCGAGATCCTGGTGTGTCACGCGCCTCGCGGTAAAACCCCACACGTGGAATTTGAGGGTGTGACAGCGTGTGTTGCTAATAAATGTCAGTTATAGTTTATAGAATTTTTGTATTTACTTATGAATAATAATGCTTGTTATTTGAAAGTTGCTTTGTGAACAATTTGCATCATGTGAAAGAGTGGCTTCTAAATGGATTTGGCACAATCATGTAAAATAATGATTACCAAATGGTTTTGGTACAATTATACTTTGTATTATTTGAAACTTAAGATGAGCAGTAAAAAAGGACATATCGGTCATTTGATGCAAGTAATGTCATCTCTGAAGCCACACGTCTAAAGGAAACATAAGGCGAACAGTGGCACACTGGTGACTCATCTAGAGGCCTGATACGTGTCTTTCTGCTACATAACCACTACGTGGTATCAATCCACACAAATGAAATATCAAGCCACATAGATTCTATATGTGGCCAGCCACCACCGGGTGGGGGGGGGGAGGGGGAGAGAGAGAAGGTGAGCGTCTTCCGGCCAGGCGGAGTCATGGCAACGCCGTGGCAGCGATGTCTTCCTAGCACGTACACGGTACACCACGTTCACTCAAAGATGGGGAACCGGGGTGTCCGGTTATGGTGTTGACAGGCGGCAGTGTTAGGGTTCTGAAGTGAACTACATCGACAACCGCCTCTTAATCCATCGCATTCGTAGTTAAGTTTTTGTCTATTATTCATAGTCTTTGGACCCAATCGGACCTTGGATTTCTTTTGTGTAGTTGATTCTGATTTGAGCTTCATTTTAGATGATTTTTTTTTTTTTTTTTTTTTTTTGGGATTTACATTTTGACCTTATTTGTGATTTAATTAGATGATTCTAATTTTGGGCTTGCTGCTTACTCAGTTACTTGATTTGTGATTTTGCCTTTTCACTTTGACCTTATTTAGTCATCTTTCATACTAAGTTAGTGAGTATATTTCACTTTAAAAATAGGCAAGAAAAGTAAAATTTACGAAGGACTGAAGATTTTAATTAGTTTTGCATTTCTTTTTTCTACTATATGGTTATTTAAAATAAATATGGGATGCAATACATGCAGGATATGAAGCTGATATAGAGCTTGCTAAAACAATTTTGAAAATGGGGTCATTGTTCATAAACCTGATATGAAAGTATGTTATGATGATACAGGTAATGATATGCATCATTAGGTTGTACTGTACGACCTCACTATCTTTAGACTCTATTTCCAAGCACTATTTCCACAATATATGCAAAATTTACTTAAAATCATGTGAATAATCATTAATCACAGAGAGTGTGTCTGTGTATATATTTTTAATATTTGCAGGTACCAAATATAAAAGACCAAGATATGTGTTTGAGTGAGCCAGCAAACTTGATACATCTAAGTTGAAAGAACAGGAGGCACAAAGAATAGCCATAGTTATATTACATGAGTTCTTCCTAATAGTTTCTCAGGCATGCCTGCCTGCCTAATTGTCTTTTCTACAGCCTAAATTATGCAGGTTAGGGTTTTACATGTTCTTATGTTGGAAAGTGCAAATGGCGGAAGAGTGAACTTGAACAATAATATGGCGATTTGGTTATTTCATGTTTTTTCGAGAGCATTTTGGCCAATTAAAACTTTCCCCCCACCTTTTAAGCCTTTCTTCGTATACAAGCTCGCTGAATTCCGCATTTGACCACCGCCCCATCGCACGTTCAACACACCGTTACACCACCACGTTTGGGTTTAGATAATCCTTCATGTTTTATTACAGCTCTGGTCAGAGGTATGATCTTTCTCAACACGTTATCTTCTATTACGCTGGCCTCCCTACGGAAACAACCAGTGTGTCTGTTGATGGCCGGTACAAAGGCATGGGGGCGGTTGACGTCAACCCGTAAGCCGGCCCGACGACTTAAGGGGTTGAGGTTATAATTTGGCTCCCTCCTCATAGGTACGCATAATTATAAGGCTTTTTGCAATTGGTGATTTTATTATGGAGCTTACTTTAAATATCACTGCTAATTGCAATGGTGATTGCGACTTCATTTGCTTTTGCAGGAAGCTGTTAACAGGAATTGTATACAACAGCTACCAAAAATCTAACTATGACAATTGGGTTTCTGGTGCGTACGCTCTGAGGATAGCTCACTATTTCCACAATTATACTACACTTTTTGAGTCATAAAGATAGAGGCGTGTTTGCCTTTGGGGACATATGGTACTACGCGGTCTTCACAAAATGGTTGCACTTGCTTTAATACCATTATCATTCTTGCAAATATGATAAGGAATGCAGCTCTCTTGACAACTGAAATTCCTATTTTCTAGAAATGCTGGTAATTTATACGAGGAATTGAAGTCTTTGATTTTGGAATTTGAAAATGATCAGGTTAATATAGTTGGTTTTTATTTGATATGTATCAACCTTTTGCATTATTTTGTTTATAATAAAGAGATGTGATGTGTTTTTGCTTATTTACAGATGGAGGATGATACATTTGCCCAATTTTTACCAGCATGATCAGCTTACCACTAAACCAAACAGTCTACCAATGGATAATAATGCTCAAAAACAACAATTATTTCAACATTAAGCAGATTCACATGGAGTACAAGCCCTGTTTCTTATGATGTACAAAGTATCATTGAAGGATAAGTGGACCATCCTAAGGTCAACATATTCCACTATAAAAAGGTAAATTATTCATCAAAAAAGTTGATAGGTTGCTTGACTACTTAATATCTCAACTGAGAATTGTGGTTAATAATAATTTATTATGATTGTTATAGTTTATCGATAGATTGATAGTTAATATAATATTGATACTTAATAGCTTTACTCAGAGTGAAAGCAAAGCAAACATGTTACTATCGAATATTAATCGGCAATTTATGTATTGCAATCAAATTAACTCGCCAATTAGCATTTGCAGAAGGTCCTATGCTCTTTAATTACATGGGTGGATTAGTTACAACCATTATAGCTGATTAGGTATTTACTACCATTGTTTTTATGATTAAAACTAGGTTTTGACTCTTATATCGCAATATCGTATATGAGTTCAAGTGTGTGCAACTGTGTGATTTAATTTGTATTTCAGGTTATTGTAATTGATGTTGAGGAAGATTCTATCATCAGAGTAAGCCGCCTACTGGCTTCATGGTTTTAAAGTCGTATATCATCGTCGCAGTCATGATTATGCTATACATTATAGGTTTGAAGTGATAAACCCCTTTTTTAATTTTCCTTTCAAATATCGTTAGCTAATATTCATTGAAACGGGTCGAATCTCTTATCATATTTCAGGTTACAGTTGTTCAGACATTAAACTAAGTTCACTGTTGCCAATGCATAATCAAGGTAACCACCTATATGTTTCCTTTGTTCAAACATTAAAATGATTTATTGGTTTTTTTTAAACTTGTCCGTAGATGGGTTCTTTGTTAATGCAACCAAATCTTGAACTATTTTAGGTTTCTTTTTTCCATCATTTGTGTGTGCGTGTGTTTTTTGTGAAAGATCTGGTCTTTCTGGTTAGTTTACTCAAGCTATGACAAGATGTCCGCTTTGGTTAATTATAGGGCTAAGTTTGCTTTATATTCTTAAAAAAAACTTTAATTTGCTGTATTTTGAAATTGTATACGAGTTCTTGATGGATTTCTCAATTTAGGTAATTTTGATTTGTGGCATATTTGGTTTATTCATATTTCGCAGCAAAACTATCTTTGTAGGGGAAACAACTTATATAAAACATTGAACATAGGTTTAGTTCCTTATTTTTAGAGATTTAAATTTGATTTTCTTTCTTTGTAAAAAGGTTGGTCTTTTAGAAAACCTATATGTTCAGTTTTGGTGTATCTTGAAATCTATTATGAGTTCTCATTTTGGGTGGTTTGAATTTGTGGGTATATTATCTTTTTTCCCTTTTTTTTTAAGTTGTATCTTTTAGAAAATCTGTATGTTCAGTTGTGTTGCATCTTAAAATCTAATGAGTTCTTCATTGGTTTTATCATTTTAGGTGGTTTGAATTTATTGGATTGCAGGTTGAAATTTGATTAGGTGGATGCACAATAGAGTTCATAAGTTGTTTCACTCAATCTGTGACTAGATTATCTCATCTCAAATCATATATGGCCGTTAAGATTTTATGTTGTAACATCTATAGGTATGTCATCCATTTGATTGAATCTTTGGATAATTTGGAGATTCGGATGTTTTGATGATTACATCCTGCGATAATGCATTCACATCAGGCGTGTTCTTTGATGAAACGCTTTGATGAATAGATGACGACTCCTTGAAAATGAATTGTATCAATATGGTTAGGGGTATTCATCATGTTATTTTTTTGGATATCGAGTTTTCAGGTCGTGTGGTTTAGGTTTTTGGCTAAGAAAAAGTGGCCCAATAACCGAACCAAGCGATATCTTAGTAGATTGATTTTACACTTTGTCACTAGGTTGCATTTGTGAATCTTTGTTTCTTATTAAAATTTTAATTCAAACAACACAATGCATCGACAGTTACCGGAAACGCGCCGCGAAGCGCGCGAGGATCCATCTAGTAACATATAACAACATACAAAGAATGGTCTTAAAATGATTTTGGCATAGTTATATGCAAGGAAAACACCTTCGAGTGGTTTTGGTAAAATTTTGTGCAAAGGAAAAGACTTTGGAATGGTTTTGTAAAAAAAAATGATTCTAATGTGAATCTCTAAAAATCCTTTACGATTTGGCCATCGTCAGGGGCGGAGGTTTTGAAGGGCCAGGGGTGCCCCGGCCCCCCCTGTTTTTTGGTGCAGTGATAGAAATTTGCGATTTTCGTAGGTAAATTGAGTATGGGTTGAGTCCGGCCCCCGCCGATTTGAACTTCCGGCCACTACCGATCGAAAAAAATTAAATCCGGCCCCCTCCGATTCGAGAACCAAGCTTCGCCACTGGCCATCGTTACTCAGGCAACTGAGTGCCTAAAAAGGCTGTAGAGAGGTCCTGTACAATATCCCTAAAAGAATGAGGATGATTTCTTCAGCTTGAGGTTAATGTGGCCTCTTTAGTGGAGGACTTGGGTGCGCGAACTGTATTTGGCATTGGATTGAAAAGAAATGTGGTATGTTTTCTACACTAGAGTGACTTGTCTTTGAATAATTGAATGATTTCAAAACTGATAATGTGGTTAGAAAACTCGCCTTTATATCTTAAAACTTCAGCGTAAGATAACTTGTCTTGGCATGCTTTCAAGGAAAGTTAATCGCTTGTTGTAGCAAAGTCAAAAAGAGGGTTGTTCAGAAGGCATCTCGTAGTATGTGGATGTATGAACTTGGCTTTATAAATAAATAAAGTTTTTTGTTACTATTATCCTAACAAAGTGTGTTGTGTAATTCCGATGCGTAACATATATTCAGCGGCCAACTTTGGATAGGGCGTCACTAGGGGTGCAAACGAGCCGAGCAGCTCGTGAGCTACTCGAGCTCGGCTCGGCAAAAAGCTCGAAACGAGCCGAGCTTTATCGAGCTCGAGCCGAGCTTGAGCCTAAAACAAAGCTCGTTTATTTATCGAGCTCGAGCTCGAGCCTGGCATGTGAAGCTCGTTAGGCTCGTCGAGCCTTATCGAGCCTAGTATAATATTAGTTTTTTTAATATTTAATAATATTTACCATTCATTTAAAGTTGTTTAGTAAACGAGCCCCGAGCCCGAGCTTCACTTATCGAGCTCACGAGCCTAAATGAACAATTATTTATATTATTTTTATTTAATATATTAAGTAATAAATACTAAACGAGCCGAGCCCGAGCCGAGCTCGAGCTTGAGAAATTACAAACGAGCCGAGCTTGAGCTTTGAAAACAAAGCTCGAATCGAGCCGAGCTCGAGCTCGAGTTCGAGCCTGGTCGAGCTCGGGCTCGGCTCGGTCGAGCTCGGGCTCGGCTCGGCTTGTTTGCACCCCTAGGCGTCACAACTTGGTCACAATCAATGCACGCAAACACTTGTTGGTGATTTGAGACATGACATTCCTTATGGCCACGTAGAACTTTTGTGAGAGAACAAAACGGAGTGATATTTGTCTAAAGTGTTATAAACCCTCCTCCCCAATCCCAATTATTACCTCGGAAGAGGTTCGTCATTGATGATTTTCTAGCAGCTTTGCTTTGGATTTTAACAATCATCTCTACTTCGTTCAAACTAACCGGTTCATAGCACTAATGATTCCGGCTCAATTTGGTTTTCAAAACATTGATTTGGAAATATACCTCTATTTCAAAGTTTCATTTTGCAAAATTATATCATCATGTTGCTTGTGTAGCAAGAATGGTTAATGCCCCGTTTTTTATAATATTATATTACAAAAGTGAGAAATATTTATAGTTTTTTAATATAAATAAAGTTATAATACTATAAAAATGGTGAAAGTGGAGGCGTTTGTGGATGTAAACAACCTTCCCAAAATTTGGCAATCAACGCCAATGAATGTCCCCAAACACATCTCAAAAGCCATCTAACCAATAAGCTTAAAGATAATTAAGGATAATGACACCCAATATTAGCTATTTAATTGTAATAAAATAGTAGGAAAAGAGCCCATTAACAAAGTTAAGAGTAGGGTCTGAAGAGGGTGAGATGTAGGCATACCTTACCCCTATCCATGGGCGGACCTAGCTTGAAGCTAGTTGTCGCGTCCGTTGCTAAGTGAAAAATTTGTTTTTTTACGATATTTGGAAAACGTTACTACTAAAATTAATTTCTAAATCCGCCACTGCCCCTATCTTTGCGGATAGAGAGGCTGCTTCCAGAGAGACCTCCGGCTTCATACAATCAACAAGCAAACAACACTAAAATGTAAAAAAGAAAAGTAATAAAGGGCTACTGAATTTAGAGAAACACTGATAACGTCACGTAGTAAAACAGAGGTATATATGCCATCAAAAACAATATAACCCATAAACACCCAACACAAGACACCCTTATAGGACTCCTACCAATGTAAGAAAAAGTCTGAGCTTCTAGAACCACGCCACGCTACGATACAACCAAACCCTCCCTAATAATCCTCAACCTTAATCCTGCGTATCCACGAACCCCTATCCTCGACCATGTCCTCAGAGAGGTGCATCTCTGCTAAATCAAGCCTAATCCGCTCATCTCAAGTCATTTTGGGTCTTCCTAGCTCTACACCTCTTTCCCTCTACAATGAGGGTTTCTACTACTCTAACTGGGACCGTCATTTGCCTCCTCTTCACATGTCCATACCATCTTAATCTTCCCTCCTTTATCTTGTCTGATATACTAGCTACCCCTAACCTTTTTCTCTAATAACCTCATTTCTTATTCGATCTACCCTAGTGTTCCCGCACATCCACCTTAGCATCCTCATTTCTGCTACCTCCATCTTGCGAGCTCGTGTCTTTTTGATGGCCCAACAATCTGTCTCATATAACATAGCAGGTCTCATTGCAACCCTATAGAATTTTCCTTTTAATTTAGTTAGAAACCTTTTGTCACATAAAACCCCACGGGCAACCCTCCACCTACACCAACCAGCTTGAATACAATGAGTGACATCACCATCTAGCTCTCCATCCCTCTATACTCTACAGTTTAACTTTAACATAATATTCATCAAGATAATAAGCACAAATTGTCAAAATAAAAACACTCCGATATAATCTTTTATTAAAGCCGGAATTATTAAATGTATAATTAGTCTTCGTCTTTGTGTAATGATTATCGTAATATTTTTTTATAAACCAAAAATCACATAATAAAACACATATGTAAACATCATGACATAACACAAACAACCATACCTAAACGTTTTACAACGAAATTACTATTATTTATTAAAAAAGTGTATAATCAGCGTACTTAACAATTTTAGTCATCATCCAACTTTATAAAAACCTTAAACTCTTCCTCTTTTTGCATCATTTCTATCATATTCCAATGGATAATCATCATCAGCTACACCCAATATTCTCTTCTGCTTTTCATCATACGTCCAAACAGTCACAAGCTTGTTCCGTACCGTCTTGTGCGACACAAGACAGCACCGGAACAAGCTGCATTCCGACCTGTAAACAATATTTGGGTCCGTTCACCAACCCGTCAACGTTTTTACCAACTTTGAGTCCGTTGGTGAACGGACCCACACTGGCAGCCAATCTGCAGCCAGTGGCAGATTGGCTCAAGATCAGCCGGAAACCAACAACTCACTACACTAGCGATGGTTTCCGGCTGAACTTATGTACCAGAACCCGTCCCATGAAATATACAGGACGGGTTCTGAATACGCCATTTGAAAGGAATCAAATATGTTCCCCAATGAAACTGTTTAGAGGAGTAAGACAAAGGCATTGGGGAAAATGGGTGGCCGAAATTCGGTTACCAAGGAACCGAACGCGTGTATGGCTTGGGACATTCGACACGGCTGAAGAAGCCGCGTTTGCGTATGACACGGCTGCTTATATATTACGAGGCGACTGCGCGCGCTTAAACTTTCCTAATCTAAAGAGCCAGCTGATAGCTAGCGCGGTTAATGGGACAACCGTGGCTTTGCTTGAAGCAAAACTGCAGGCTATGTCGAAACGGGTGGTGGACATAAAGGCTGATGACTTAGAACCTTTGGTACCCGAGGTTGGTTTATCCGAAACCCCGGAAACCCGACCGATGGAAGGTGGATCGGATGTGGTGCCGCAGGAGGTTGGGGAAGGGGTGCAGCTCAGTAGAATGCCGTCTTTGGATATGGACATAATTTGGGATGCTCTTCTTGTTGCTGATTCATGAATGTTATGTTACATTTATATAAATGAATGAATATATTTGATAAATAAAGATATACCATATGATTTGATATGGCATGATAGGTAGTTATCATTGGCCTTAAACAAGTTGAGTCGAGTTGAGCTAAAAATATGGCCGTTTTCTTAAGGTTTTTATAAACGGACCGGAACTTGGAAAACTGACTGGTGGGCCAGTCAGTTTTGTTAGTTACCGGTTGAACCGGTAGTCAAGGTCAAGGGGTTGGACCGCTTTGGTTTGGTTGGGGTTTTTTTTTTTTTTTTTTTTTTTTTTTGCGGAAAAAAGGTTTATTGAGGGTTATTTACTCGTCCAGAGAATCTAGTTTTTGCTTGTGAATCTGTTGCTGAAATTTGTTAAAAAGTATTGTTCATGTCATCATGTGATATATTATTGCAGTGAACATGTCATATTATTGTTTGTCTATGTTTTATATATATTTTTTTTGTGTGAGTATGTTGTAGAGTATGGACTCGGATTTAGTATAATCATCATATCATAGTGATTTAGTATAATCATCAAATATTTGTAATGCTGCTAATCAAAAGGCTGCTGAAATATGACAATGTGAGAGATATATATTAGTTTGTTGGTCTTGATCATGACTCCATGTGCAGCTCATTTGTTAACTTGATTATGAATAATACAGGAAAGTTGCATCATGTGGCTGATTTGCATAATTGCATACACTTTGAAATTTAAAGAAAGAAGAATAAAGGGCTTAGAAACGAAAAAGAAAACATAAAAAAATGGCAAAGGTAAAAAAAGAATTACTACTTAAAAGGGTAAATTTGAAATTTTTATGGTTTGGTAAAAAAAGATAAAATAGTCATTCTTTAATATGTTGTTAGTGAAATGGGTATATTTGATTATTTCATATTTTTAGCTTTTAGGGTGGGCGGGGCGGTCATCACGGTGGGTTTTATCACACCCAATTAGATTGTGTCACCTCAATTTTATCATTTCATCACACCCATTGCTAAATACATGGGGTGGTGTATCACACCTCATCCCCAACGGTCTCTTTTCTCCGCGATGGCTGTCACGAGATTTTGGCCTCGTGCCCGTGATGTTTTGGTGGGGGCGGTGGTCGTGATAGTCACGGCGAGTGTCCGAGCACCTCGCCCACCCTTAAGAAGGAGAAATATGTAATTTAATTTTTAGCTTGGATAAATATGTAGTTTATTAAGTTTGTAGGGAAACCGTGGACATATGTACCAGCGAAAAAACTTAAGACTAATCTACTACCCGGTTCCTTTACCCGTTCCGAATGTTTTGGGTTTGCACATCGCATTCAATTCCCATGACATCCCAAAAATAAACAACTCACATGAGTTTGACTAGGGGTGTTAAACAAGTTGGGTTCGCGGGTTGACGGGCCCAACCTAACCTGACCCAAACCCAAAAATTGTGTTGGACATATGAATCTGAACACGAAACGAAAATTTACCGGGTTGATCCGAACACGACTCGTATGACCGTTAATTTTTTTTCATAGAATATTATTTAAAAAATATAAATTAATATATAAAAAAATTATTGTTAAATTTTATGTCAATCTTTTAAGTTGCAACTATAGGATAAAATGCGGACAAAAGAATAAAATACAATATAGTTGGGTTAAACGGGTCAACCCGCAAATCGTTTGGGACCCGAACCAGAACTATTTAGCTAAACTGGTTGCCGGGTCCAACCTGAAACTGACCCAAACCCGTTTAAGCTAAGTTCAAACCCGTAAATTTCGGGTTAGGTTTGTGTCGTATTTTCGGGTCGGGTTGGGTCGGAAATTCCTTTTTGAGTATTAGTCAACTTGTCAAAATCTATTTCTTTGATCATAATTACCTTTCTGTGAAAAAAATGAGAATTGTCCGTAAAAAAATGGGAAATGATAGTACATCAGTCTACTTAGACTAGCACATAGAAAGGCCTAATCAAGGGTAGACTATAGTCAACTTGCCAATGTCTATTTCTTCGTTCGTAACTTCCTTTTTGTGGAAAAAAATGAGAATAGTCTGTAAAATTGGGAAATGATAGTACATCAGTCTGCTTAGAATGACACATAGAAAGGCCTAACCAAGGGTCGACTAGGATCATGCTGAAGGCTCTATGATAGAACCCAAAAATCAAATAAGATAATTGGATTATTGAAAGCTAAAGATTACAAGATAAAGACCGGATTCGAGATGGGTTAATCTCCATAAACAAAGGTATAGAACCTGATTTAGATAAACATAAACATTGACATCCCAAAACTAGAACATGAAATGGAATAATTAAATGAAAAATAAAATAGTTACTTCCTAAACTTCAGCTCCTAAATTCAGCCTTTTGACTTTGTCTGGGTAAAGATTATTGGACCCATTAAGTCAGCTGGATATGTATCACTCTACTTCAAAAACTTGAACGACAGTGTTAGTGATTCACATGAACTTTAAGAGATCTATGACTTTAGTGGCTAACATCTCGGTTTTCACGGTTAAGGCTGATCCTTTGCCAACAATAGACTGAGAGTTACATTCTTGTCATACACACACCAGTTACCATTGATCTATAAAGCGTTCATCTATGTATATCTATATATACAAAAAAATAATGAAAAGACTAGACAGATCAAAAAATTGGTAAAAAGATAAAGATAAAAAAAATCAAAAACAAAAACAAAATAAGAGCAAAAAGAGCCTTTGTGCCAAATTTGAAAAGATATGCCAATGTGCATACATATTATATCTAACTATTTTTCTTTTTGGGTATGTGTTTGACTTGAGAGGCAAATCAAAGGATGGGGCATGTAAGTCCTAAACATCCTGAGAGGGCATGTAACTCCGTATCGGCTTATAAGACCTAAAAATCTCTCGTTCAGATACATTTCGCGGTGCTAATTAATCCGTCCCTGAAAATCTCTAAACATTCATGTACCCTATCCGAGCCGTTAAAAAATAAGCCCCTTAGGCCCAAGTTTAAGTGTTAAATGAGTTATATAAAAAAAATATACATATATATAGGAATTTTTTTTAGATTAGGCCCTCAAAATTTAGAGACCCTGTCTGGTTGGCCTCCTCGGACCACCTCAAAGACGGCCCTGCTAATTATGCTCAATTAGCTATATTCTAGGAAAAATAAAGAATGGTGCTTTATGATTAAAGGTTGGTGGCCAAGTCAAGTTGTGATGACATGAAATCTCAAGATTTTTTTTGCATTTTTAGTATAATATCCAAAATTTTTAGTGTTTTTAGTATGTGTCAGATCCAAAATGATGCAAATGGTTTTACTGTAATCTCATATTGCGGTTTTAGCTTATGTGGCAGGTGACTCGAATGGTGGCATGGTGAGGTGGACAAATGAGTTGGAAAGTGAGGATGAGTAGGCCTAATCTGCAATCTAGGATTGCGGATTTCTGAAAAAGTTTATTATAAACCGCAATCTAAGATTAAAATCATCATATACATTCAAATCATCACTTAGTTCATGAAAATATGTAGAAATTCTTTGATACATAACAAACTTTACAAAATAACAGTAATATACCGAGTTAAGAACTAATAATATCACAAAGCTAAATTCTGCATATTATCACATATTGACATTAATCATGATCAAATCCAACCCAGTCAATCAAAGAGAACAAGAACTCTCTAAAGCTTACCTTCCCATCCTTGTTCCAATCCATTTCTTCTGCATTTACAAAACAAAACCATCAAAAGATTAAAACCGTTCGCTTCTTTGAGTTAACGAAAATATTTAATATAGGAAAATTACTGAATCGGGTCTTGGTTATATGTGTAGGCGATTTCTCCATTGGGAAGTCTTCATTCATAGCCTTGATCACGTCATTCTTGTTTAACTTCCCATCACCATTTTTATCAAGAAATAAGAAAGCTTCGATTATGGTATCGAATGTTGCTTTGAGCTCTGGAGACCCCACTGTTGGCGTCTACAACAAGATTTCGTTTTCGTTGATTTTGCGCACAAATTTTATCAATAAAAGAGTAAGTTTTTATATGGGTCACAAATATTATCAATAAACTTTTACCTATTTGACCCATTATAAATAACAAACAACGCGAATCAACAAAGATGTTTAAAAGAATTGGTAATTTACCTCATGAGATGAGGAGGAAGGACCGGCTAAAAGATAAATAAGGCACAATAGAACAATGAACTCATTGAATTGTATCCCATTGCTTCCATCTATGTCACAAGACACAAAAAGATCTTTTATTTCCTCCGCGCTACATTGAAATCGCAACTTTTGTAAGCATTTCTTTAGCTCCTCATTATCAATGCTTCCATTTGAATCTTCATCTGCAAAAGTGTCAAGCAACTTCATAACACATAAAAGTAACAAAGTAATAATGTTGTTAAACATACCGTATAATTCAAAAACGCTTTGAATCTCCTTTAATCCCTCTTTGAATCGAGGAAACCTCAATATTATGCTATTCATAGATCTGAAAGTGTTGTGTGTTTGCATGCTATTGTTCTTGGCCTCAACCATTTTTCTTTCAAGTCTATTGTCTAACCTTTCGTATCGGTTTGGTGAATTGCCGCAACATAACATTCCTCCAACTTTGTTGGACAATGACTTGAAAGAAGGACATGTGTGAGATGTATCTTCAAATGACATATTCATAAATCATCATATCAGATTATAAAAATATGTAAAATCTTGAATAGTAGTAGCACGTATTCATTTGAATGATAGCTAAGTAACTACCTTATGATTCAGTTATTTAAGCAGAAATCTTTGAACCTAAATGGTCAAGTATGATGATTTAACATATGTGTATGATGATTTTAACATATGTATTCTAAGTAGGGACATGAAGCTATAAGATCTTAACTATACTAGGATATCTATTCAAACAAAAGATTAAAACACATGGTAGATAATTGAACATAATTCTGACAAAAAAAAAAAAATCTTACCCATTGAAGCTTTGATTATTTCAAGCAGAAAAGAAGGGGTTTATATTAGTTTTTTTGTGAAGAAATGCTTCATACTTAAGAGAGAGTAGCAATATAAGGAAAAAAAAGGGATAAACTCATAAAGATGAATGGAATATAGTTCTAGAAAAGTGAAATGATAGTGTTAGTACATGTGACTTTTAAGTTTAAAATTGTTCCTTTTTTTCCCCTTAATCTTGAAGGTGAATGGCTAAATGACAGGCAGAATGTACAAAGGGCTCCACCAATAAAGCTTAATCATTCTTTCCAGAGTTAACGGCCAAAATCGTCCTTAGGTTTGATCAATTTTGCTACATCAATTTAAAATTGAAGTTTTTTACATCTGGGTCATTTTGTTTTACATTGTGTTGTCAAATTCATCCCTGACACTAAACTCAGTTAACGACAATAGTTAACAGGGTTTAGTGTCAGGGACGAATTTGGCAACAAAATGTGAAACAAGACCCAGATGTAAAAAGTTTCAATTTTGGACTGATGTAGCAAAACTGATCAAACCTCAAGGACAATTTTGGCTATTAACTCTTCTTTCAAGGATAAAGTTGTCATTTTTAGATTAAAAAATCTACACCAATATGGCCATTTTATCTCATAAAGCTTCCTATTGAAAGTGAGGTCTATAAAGTGAAACAAGTTAGGTAAATAACAACAGAAATTGAATAAAGACAATCTGTTTGTTGTTTTGCAATTCATATTTCCCAACACTAAAAAGTTACAGTTGGTTGAGAACATGAGAATGATCACAGATTAACAATAAATTAAAAAAAGAAATAAAAATGACATTTTTGGGATACAATTTTGCATCAAGAAATCCAAACATCATCCATTCGGCTAGCCTGACCCGACGGGTTGCTGAACACGGACCGTTGTCTCTTCTTAAGAACAGCCGCTTGTGGGCTCAGGCCTGCGGGTGAATCAACCGGGCTGTTGTTTGATGTTAAGCAACTGTCAACGCTGGGAGCGAAACCGTTTTCAAGATAAGCTGCGACTTCAGGAAGCGAAGGGATGTGGATGGCTGATGGCGGACAGTCGTTGGCTACCTTGATTGCAAGTTCTGAAAGCTCTTCCCTAGCTGCATCTAGCCCTGCAGTTGCAATGGCTTGATCATTTAGAGCTTTACATGCTTTTTCCAGGATCGATTGAAGATATTTGCCTTGTGCTTCAATTCGAAGCTGGAGACGACGTTGAACCTGAAAATTTGTGGGTTGTTAATAAATGAACTTTTTTGGATTGAGGTAGCAAAATGGGCCCCCGGCAGACCCATTTAGTCATGGGCGATCCTTTTAAGGGGCGGGAGGGGGCGGCCGACCCCCCCGAATTTTCGTTCAGAAATTCCGATTATATAGTATTCGTATAGAAATTTTTTGGTATATAAGGTTTCGACCCCCCGAAGTTTCGGGTCAAGATTCGCCACTGCGATTTAGTCCATTAGGCTTGTTTCCTTTTTAAGCTGAACCTTTGGCTTTTGACCATACGACCCATTTAGAAAGTAAACATAACCCGAATCAAACAAATTTTAAAGTAAACGGGTCAAAATTATCACCTTTGATAAAAATCTGAAATTTTTAAAACTTCTGGTAAGACACAAGAAACGGGTCATGTTAATTAACTTAACTAACCTCTAACTGCTCATGCAGTCTTCTTTGGACTTCCATCTGCACTCTCAAAGCTTCTGTAACCTGGAAGCCACTGTTGGAAGAAACAATTAGAACAGGGTTAGCCGGCACGATCTCATTGATATGACACAATTTTTATTTTTTTAATTTAAGAGCGACAGAATTGAACATACTCGTTTGAATCCTGTGGCATCATTCTTGTTGATGATGTCGTGGATGAACCTGTGTCTTGGCTCTCAGCAATGCAAGATGCTAGAAAGCGGACCATGAATTAGTAGTCGATGAAATTTGCAATCAAAATAGTAACCTTAGCATGTCAAAAAATATAACAAATATCATATTATTTCAACAATCTATTTTCTGAATTGAATACATTAGGAGTAGTAAAAATACACTTTTTAAATGACTCACAATCGACATGTTTCCTTTTATGATATTTCTTTATATTATTATTATACCCTTCGCCTTACACTTTAAACTCTCATAACCTAAATCCTTTTTAAATGACTCACGATCGACGCGTTTCCTTTTATGATTTTTCGTTGAGTAAATATGATATTATGCAAGATTTAGGGAGGTATATGAAACTATCCCAAGATCTTAGGTCATAAGAACCTCATAGCCATAATATCTACATAAAATATGAATAATCAATAAATCTAATTTAATGTGTGTGAGGAGCTTATAGAGTTATAGATGCATGATATTATGATATATAAGGTCATTACCATCTTTGGAATTCTCTGTTAACTCTTTGCAAGATTGCTTCCCCAGCCGATATTTCTGCAAGAATATATCCAAAACATCATTACAAGAATTACAAACACGGATTGTCAAATGGTAGTATTATAAGAACACTTATATGCGTTAATTGAACACATCAAAAGCTATTATGACAACTTCAAGCAGCAAGAGCACATCCAAACACCGTCTCATGGACCTCGTTTTATTATAGCTAATCATCTTATTCTGATTATTGAATAGCACCTTACGCGTTTATAAGAAATCACGTCCAAACACCCTACGTTTAGATAACTATGTATTTATTTATGTGTACGTTTTATGACAACGACTAACCTGAAGATGAGACTTCAAATGATAAAGGGTGAGCCCTTTTACACCCATTGTCCTCATAATTGTCTTCGGAGTTGCTTCTGAAATAGCATAAAAAATATACATATAACACAACTATATCATCATTTACCAATAAAACCATATGATATTAAATGTTATGAATCATTTAAATAAGTCAACATTCAACAAACACCACATCAAAAAGTGCCAACTAAACCAATATGCATTAATTAGTAATGAAACAACGTCTGCATAGTAAGTTCCAATCCATAAAGCCACATTCTATTTCTATATCTATACTTTCTTATCAGTGTTGTAAAAATCGGCCTAGGCGGAGGTAAATAGTCTAATAAGGACCTAGTCGGAATCCTAGGCGTTTTGGGCATTAGACGGGCCTAGGCGGTGATTTCTTTTATTTATTTTTTTTTAAATTCCACAAATTACTAAGTATTTCTTAGTAGTTAGTATTATGTGTATATATCTTAACATATTTTCAAAAAACACCTAAATTTGTGTGTATATAAAATACGTATAAAAATACCAAAACGCCTAATTCCACCTAGTCCCTAGACCTCACTGCCTGCCTAGCGCCTTCTACAACCTTGTTTCTTATAACGGATTTAGGTCTTCACTTTAAGATTTCCTTAAACTAAGAGTTTTTATTTAGGCCTTCCGCTACTATTTTAAACATCCCGTTTAATCTTGGCCGTCCAATAAACTCTTTATATATCTAGCCATAATAATATAATATGTATTCAAATAAGAGCATAACCTTCTCTTCATGCAATGACAAACTAAGAACAATTCTTAAATTCATCTAGAACAATGACAACACATAATCAGTTCAGAGTGTTTGACCAAACCTGGTTATCATCTTTCTGATTATTAGAGGCCAAAATAATGTGATTTTATAAGAGAATAATTACCTTACCTAACTTTGAGCACCAAACTATCTAATTAACTATTCATCTAATTATGAGTCTTCTTTTTCTAGTCACAATAATCACCTTCAAAACTAGCATCCAAACACAAACTTATAAACCTTTGATGTCACCCTTTTTTTTCCATAATAAAAAATCTTGAATCATGACTATTTAACTACTTTATAATCAAACTTATTATCCTACAAAAGTAAATAAATAAATAAATAAATAACAACTAATGATTAAAAATCATTTTACTAGTTTATCATCATTTTTATATAATTGTACCTAACTTATAACTACCTATCCTTATATAAAAAAAAATATAAAAAAAACTAATGATTAAAGATCAAATTACCAGCTTATCATCAAGTATTTTTATACTTGTACCAAACTTATATCTAAAATAAATTAAAAAAAACTATCATTTTACCGGTTTATCATTAAGTTTTATTTACCTGTAAAAACCTTACAACCACCTATCCTAAAAAAAAAAAAAAAAAAAAAAAAAAAAAAAAAAAACTAATGGATAAAGATCATTTTACCAGTTTATATCAAGTTTTACATACTTGTACCCAAACTCATAACTACTAAAAAAATAAAAAATATAAAATATAAAAACCTAATGAATAAAGATCATTTAATCAGTTTATCATCAATTTTTATATACTTGTACCAACCTAATAACTAAATATCTGGGGAAAAAAATCTATAAAAACAGCTAATGAAGACAAAACCAAATTACCAGTTTATCATCAAGTTTTATTATATACTTGTACCCAAATTTATAACAAATTATCTTAAAAATAAAAATACAAAAATCAAATTACCAGTTTATCATCAAATTTTATTATATACTTGTACCCAAATTTATAACAATTTATCTTAAAAATAAAAATACAAAAATCACAACCTAATGAATAAAGATCATTTTTAGCAGTTTCATCATCAAGCTTCATAATATCATCATATCATTATAACTACTTACCTGAAAAAAATAATAATAATAATAATCCTACAATCAAGGCACTCCATTTTGATCCCAAATTTAGGTCTTTTAGACTCATCAAAAACCCTATAAAAAGATTTTTAAAAAAACACAGACACACAAATATACACACAAATTGGTACAAATTACATATGCAATCCAAATTAAGAGAATAATAATAATAATAATAATAAAAAGAAAAAAAGAACTAACTGTCAGGGCCACCAAGCTGAGTAACAGCATCAACAAATCTCTCATGGAGCTCCGAAGTCCACCTAAGTCGGGGCTTCGGATCCGTAGTCAACACCAAACACGGATCCCCAACAAACCCGGTTCCATCCAACTGACCCGGATACTCTCCTATATGATTACTTCCATCCAACGATATCGTATGTATCCCTGAATACATTTCCACTCCAAATCAAACACACCCAGATGGGATTAATGCTTGATTTTGAATGGTTGACAGTAAACAGATCAGAAAAAGGGTGTCTTTCTTCAAAAGAAGAGCCACGAGATTGAATTGAATTGAATTGAAAAAGGTTGGATTTTTAGAGAGAGAAAGAGGAGAGAGAGAGAGAGAGAGAGAGAGAGAGATGTCGTCTTCCTGAGTTGTCTTAGTCTGTCGCTTTTGTTGTGTGACTGTAATATTATATTTTTGGAATTGGGGTTTTCAGAGTTTTTCGACATTTTCATGTTTTTTATTACTCCATGTACAGCATGCTACTCATGAGTCCTGTCACTCTCTATGTTTTTTTTTATAATAATAAAATATATAATAATAATAATAATAATAATAATAATAATAATAATAATAATAATAATAATAATGGTTTAATAAAATAATGATGAAGACTTTTTCTTCCTTAAAATTATATACATACATTTTAATATTTTTAGAGTGGATTTATAGATATATATATATATACCTTAATGTTATCTTTGTGTTTAAATAAGCTCTAACTTGTTTTTTTTTAATAGTGACTTTTTTTTCATCTTTTTATGGAGATAGATAGGTCATACTCGCTTATTGGCAGGTCCGTCACCTTACCTTCGGCCAGACTATGTTGTCTTAATCGGGTTTACGCTGGCATTTGTGTGGGGCTTGGCTTCCACGAGAACCTTACCACGTCTGTTTTACCGTACTAGACGGGATGACAACCTATGTGTCCCCACAAGAACTATGTTCTCTGAGGTAACACTAGAGGATAAAACTCGTGTTGACTCGGATTCGAATTTGTGACCACAAGAATCTAGTTCTTATCTGTATTGTCTTTATCACTCCACCGTGATGAAAGGTCTTAAATAAACTCTAAACTTGTGCATTTAGGAATTAGGTCTGGAGGGTTGGGATCCTATCTAGACTCACTCTTCATTAGTGTAAACACTTTTTGGGGGATCTCATTAATCTAATGATACAGAATGTGATTAACAAACATATTTTGTTTTGGTTGTTGTCTTTAAAACTTTGGTTGAATTAATTGTGAAATAGATTATAGTATCTATTTTGCGTTAATTCAACCATATTTAGGCTAGCTAATGATACGACTATTGGTGTGCTTTTATATAATTTGTGATGACATATAGTCAATTAATAAATAAAAATAATATATATGACACTACTATATGTGACAAAGCCAGCATGGAAACATCAAACCATCTTTTTCTTGTTCTTTATCATTTTGCCTACACTATTTGGAAGAACCTAAAAGATTGGTGTAAAATTGATGTCATAAGTACGTTGTGTTCTCGAACTTACTAATGGAGGGAAGCGGAAAGTAAGTGAGCAAATTTTATGTTTCAGTGTTTTATTAAAGTAAGGAATCAAAGGGAAATGAAAGGAAGGGGAAGAAAAATTCTTCTAAGTAACTTTTCTTCCGAATTGAAAAGAAATGAAAGAAAGGGAAATGAAGACTAGGGGTATGTTTGGTAAAACTAGCTGGTAGCTAGTAACTGTAGCTTTTTAAATATATTTTTGTGTTTGGCAGAGAAGCTTGAGCTTTTAATAAAATGTATAAAATGAACAAAATGGACATTAAGTAAAAGCTTGTATGCATGTTTTTTTTATAATAGAATGGGTATTTATGTCATTTACTCATTAAAAACTTGTAGCTGGTAGGAATTTTTTTTTTAAACGCTAGTAGCTTTTCAATATAGAGTTTTTTTTCCTAACCTAAAAACTTCAAGCTCCTTCAACCAAACAATGTTTTTTATTAATGGTATGTTTGGCAAAACTAGCTGGTGGCTGGTAGCTGTAGCTTTTTAAATATATTTTGGTGTTTGATAAAGTAGCTGGAACTTTTAATAAAATGTATAAAATAACCAAAATGGGCATTAACTAAAAGCTTGTTGATGCATGTTTCCAATGTATAATGTTTTTTTTGTTAAATCGCATTTTTTACCATCAAATGCAATTGGAAACAAGTTATTTTGTCTAGTTTATTTGCACATCTTTCAGGTGATGTTTGAAGGCATTTTGGATGGGTTTAGCATCTTGGAACGGACCGGAAACATGCAGGATGAAGATGGAAAGCAAAAGAAGAAGTTTTAAGCAACAAGGGCGTAAAATACGCCATTGGGCGTATTTTGGTGGCGTAGGCAGTAGCTTTGGGCGTAACTGAAAATTACTCTAGCGTAAAATACGCCACCTGATGGTTCAGAGCGGTTTTGTTGGTTTTTGGCCAAATAAAAGTGTTTTTCTAGGGGAGTTTCGAACATCATTCATCATTAGAGGCCTAGAGACTTGAAGGAACAAAGAATACTCATTGATAAAGTGTTCTAACATCAAGATTGCTCCAATTGTTATCGAAATCGCAACATTCCTTCATGAAGCATGATCATGTGTGGCTAAAACCCTTGTGATCACAACCAAGGGCTAGGGTTTGTGTGCCATTTAGTTCAAGTTGAGTTGTTTATCTTTGTTGGACATGGATTTATGGTATTTGTTACAGATCTATGACATTTGCTTAGCTTTCATGTGTTATTTCTTATGTTAATAGCTTTTAAACATTGTTTCCTATTATCACTTCATGTATTTTGAATTAATCGGTGTGTAATCGTTGAATGTCAAGATATATGATTGAAGGTTATGTTAACATGTTTTATATTTGATGGTGATCATTTTGTGATAGTCTAATTATGTAACACCCCAACCGATGGCGGAAACATCGAGGTGTCACGTAGTGACGATTGTTCAATAGCTCATGGACTAAAAGTGTAAATTTGAATACATTGATTAAATAGTTTATTACATTCAAATGAAATACAACGATTCTAACTGCCAACTAAATTGAAATACAATAAATCAAAATCTAATATAAATCCGAAAGCTTAAAGGATGCATCTCAAAACAACCTGAAACATGTACAAAATAATTTGGTCAATACAAAAAAATTGTATTGGTGAGCATACCCTGTCTAAATAAATATAGTAGAAAAGTGTTTAGAAATTCATGTGCGGTACCATTTGCAATTATGTAATAAGTAATATCCGTTCAAAACCAAACCTGAGAATAATGACTAACACATGACTAACCAACTGAATAATGAATTAACAAGACAATGACCAAGATTCTCTCAACAGAGTCTCAAGGGGGTATACCATAGTACTATTCATTGAAAAGCTAGGCCGCCCAGCGGTTAATGATTTTGACAAGTCATAGACACACCAATTAACATAAAGCAAACACACATGAGAATTGCATTAAGTATAAGAAATTGAAACTTGATTAATATATAGGTACATGAGTCACCCCAAAGTAGTAAAACAGTAAAAAGGGGAAAGATATACTCACTTTGATTGTGATGATGAACTTGCATGAAATCAAGGACAATCAATGAATTATGTTTGAACCTAAATAATTTAAGAATGATGATTTAGTGTCCATAGTTATTGTGTTCGTAAAAAATTTATTGGCTCATTGATTGTACCGGCGAAGGTTATTGATTATCTATTTATTTGACCTTAGTTTCATAATCTATAATTTCAGTCCTGAGTTTATATTAGTTTGTGAATAGTTAATTGATTGGCCCCGGTTTAGAATTTCAAAAGATGAGGTATCGGTAAATAAATTCTAAATCATCATATGTAATATATTTGTTTATATTTTTAATAAAACCAACCAGACTACATATTTTGGAAATCATTAAACCAATAAGTAGGCATGACCATAATTTATATAAAATCATCTCAACCGAGCCTTTCAAATAAAAAGAAAAACATCATGAACTTTGGATGACAAAAGAGAATTAATTCATGCAAAAGTAAATTTTTAGTTCCATAAATTTTATTACCAAATAGAAACATTGTTTATTAGAAAATGATCAAATATATATTTAGCATAGAAAAGTTTATAACACAGTGGCCAATCCGTGGTTACTTATATTGTACCCATCGCCGGAATTCAAGTTTTAAAACAAGGAACTTGGTTTATTAGTTATTTACCTCACTAGTTTGGAAAGACATAGACAAACGAGGGGCGGCGTTAATGCAAGGTAGAATCGATGATGACTAATCGCGAATAGGAATCAAAAGGAAACACTGAACGCCCCGTCGATAACCCAAGCTGGTGTGTCGTTTTTTTGTATGACGACTCGAGGCAAGAAACGAGAGCAATGACGGTTGCGTGTCTTATTAAGTTGAAGTTTCTAACCACAACATGACGGGGTGGTTAGAACCGTTGTTGTGTTTGTAGTATAGAAGGGAAGGGAAAGTAAAATAAGCTAAATTAGTAATGTTGTGAAAACATTTTGAGGCAAATGCTTTTCTTTTTTTTTCCAATAAAATGCCCCCATATATATATATATATATATATATATATATATATATATATATATCAAATGTTCAATGCTAATAAATTGAATTTATGGTGACATAAAAACAATTGCAACAAACATAAGTATCAATAAAAAAAATTGTTGTTTCAATATATAAATGTTCATAATTATCACTAATAAAAAGTTGTTGTAACATGTTGAAACCGATTTGAGTAGTAAAGGAAAATAATACATAATGTTGGCATGTTGACTTTGTTTGTATCATAAACCGTTGAGTTTATAAAAAAAATCCATTTAACATCAAAACTTAACAACTTTCTATTTAGTTCTTTTTATTTTTATTTTTTTTTGAGCTTTACGTTTTAGTTATGCATTCAATTTTCAATGTAGCAAAATTAGTTATTAGTTTTGACACTTAAAACAATTTAACCATTTTACCAAATTAAAATTCGGGTATTACAATTTTTCCCTAAATGTTATTCTAAATTTATTAGAAATTTGCGAATGTTACAGTCTCCCCTACTTTGGAAAATTTCGTCCCGAAATTCCTTCCAAGTGGAGGTTTCTATGAAACAAAAAAACGTTGCAAAAGCCAAGTGGCTTTTTTTTAAAAAAATGCATTAATCATGGTTTGACAAAATTTAATGTAGTTGTCTAATATTCGAAGTAAGAGTTCCAAAAATCCTTGACAGTTAACCCAAAGTTAGAAAGTTAAGAGTTTAAATGAGAAAGATTTTGGGAATGTGTAACGGGTGAGAGCAGAGGCACTGATGAAGGTCTCCCCTACTATAGAAAGGTTATAGTTAGGACTTTATTAGGGTATGTAACAAGTCGAAAGTGTAATAGTACACAAGGTTTAAGGTTTTCTATAGAGGTGGTCAACAAGGAAGGCTCCAACAAAACTAATTGAAGCTTATGTAAAATTTTCTTATCGAAAATGCTAGCTATTTGGTAACGATGTAATGACAAGGTAATTATAAAGTAATGGGTAGGTTCTTGGTTAGACTCCTAGTCCGTTCTCGCAGTATCGTTTATGCTTATATATAGGGTGTACCGTAGCTAACCCACCACACTCCTGATACTTTGAACTCGTACTGATTGTCTACCAATAGCCCAAATAGAATTACACACCACCCTCATGTACCTGTAAACCCATGATTGCGTTCCGGACCGTAATCATCGATTTACCTTACACTAGGGTGTTATGGTTTTCCATAACCCTATCCTAAGTAATAGTAGAAACAAATGCGTGTAATCAGGATATGCTAAGTAATTGATACTGCAATGAAACAATGACATGGTTATAGGTCCTTCCCTTTCGGATTTACCCTTTAACCGTGATGAAAATAACATGTAGTATAAGACATGGTTAGAGGTTCTTCCCTTTCGGGTTCACCCTTAACCGGTAACTTTTGTTCACATCGATGGGCTCTAAACACCTATATTGATAAACTCCGAGATTTACACCGTTCCCCTCGGATTAAAGAAATACTCTAATCCGAGTCGTACGTGGGCACTGGCTAAGATCCCATACGAGTTATAAACTAGTATGTTCGTTGGCCATGACGATGAACAAAATAATGTAAGTTATAACAGGGTTTTGCTCAAAACAGGAAAGAAAATATGCATACCAAATATGCGTTCAAGTAAGTATATTAATATAACATAAAATTTCGATTGAAGGAATCGTATAATATAGATCAAGTAAATCGCACAATTGCACAAAATGAAAGTAAACGAGTTGAATTAATGCAAATAGGCAATGTGAAAATAATCACAAATAACGTGTTAGAAATAACTATGAATAAAAATGGTGCAAGAATAAAATAATGAAAGTTACGGCAAATAAGTGTGCACTGAACATGTGTATAGTCTACTGGCATGTGAGTTAAAATCTAGTAATTTTACATATATGCATTATACTATAAAAGACATTTAGAAACATTCAGTTAAGAGTGTATGTCAAAAGTTTTGCGACTAAAAGTGTGCAAGTGTAATAGGATAAATTTTCGTTTATCAAAAACGTAGTTTGCTCAAACTTTGAGATATAGTTGAAAGGATAGTAGTAATGCATGAGGATAACTTTTTATAAATCGAAGTGTGTTTTAGATTCAAACAGCTTCATTTGAAAATTTTTCATAAATACACATTTTCATGTGTTTACGAGAAGTCGAGTTTGAAAAATGTTATAAGGCTTATTATTAGTTGCAAATTTCTCTCGAAAATATATATTGGATACGTCATATATGAAAACAAAAATTTTCATTTGATCCTTAAAATATGCAACACAAGTTTATAAAATACGAAATGAAACCATTTCATGAAGTATTGTAAATCTAATGTGTTTTAAAAGACCAAGATTTAAGATGACGTGAATGATAAAAGTAAATGCGACAATAGTGTAGAAGTCACAAATCATAAATGAAAATAGTGTAAGTTTTAAAGCGGATAAAAGTTTTAATAATGATGATGAAAAAAATCCAAAAGCGAATAATTAATGAGTATATAAAACATCAAGAGATGGAACTTAAAATCCAAATGTTAAACAAAACTTAAGAGTCAATAATGAAAAACGGAAAAAATGCACAAATAGCGATAGCTATTAATAGAGAAAGCTCAAAAGACATAATAACTTCATTATAAAAAAAAATTTATGATAAGAGTTTCAATCAACAAATGAAAAATATATCAAAAATGTGATACTGAAAATATTTCTAATGAAACTGGTGACTAGCCAAAGAGATTGGAATATTATTAGTGACTTGTGGGGAGCGTACTTGAACCTATGAGTGAATGGTCATTTTTTTCCCGATTGCACATACCCCGTCACTGGTAAATTTCAAAAACCTTTAGCGAGACTTTAAAACGAGATGTAGAAACAGATCCCTGAGATGTGGATTTCACTCCTAACTCAAAGATGTATTTCAAAATTGAAAACAATTGAGGAATGAAACCAATCACTAAGTTAAGGATATCACTCCCAGCTTAGTGGTTAAGTTTCTTTTTATAGGAAATACTCTTTGAGGTGTGGATGTCACTCCTATCTCAAAGGTATATTCCTAAGATAAATAACATATAGAGGAGTGAAACTAATCACCAAGGTATGGATGTCACTCCTAACTTGGCGCTATCGTTTCGTTTGTGAAATACGAGCGTATTCTTTTCTAAGCAAAATATCGAAAGAATAACGAGGAATAATCATAACGAAAATATCTTGAAAGAAAATATAAGAAACGAGAGAAGTATACACGAGAGGACTCGTGAAAGTAATCTTAGTTATAGTCTAGGCTAAAAGGCATTCTAATAACCTAATTCCCTATAACCATGGCTCTAATACCAATCTTCACTATTTCGTTTGAAAATCGTTGTAAGCTTTGGTATACAAGAATTGATCTTTCAACATACAATTAACATTTGATCTAACGAGGTTATGTCTATATAATCTTCCATGATTGATATTCAAAACTCAATTTACTAATTGTGCTATAAAACTTAATACTTGGTTGTGTTCATTGTTTACTTATTTGCTTTTCTAA
The DNA here is from genome assembly GCA_028751855.1 of Ambrosia trifida. Lineage (NCBI taxonomy): Eukaryota > Viridiplantae > Streptophyta > Magnoliopsida > Asterales > Asteraceae > Ambrosia > Ambrosia trifida. Next base: position 63,048,162 of record CM054124.1, on the reverse strand, counting down.
ATTTTAATTAGTTTTCGTTACATAATCAACATAAACAAATCAAATTTCAAGATTTACATTATGTTATGCAATCAATTGAAGTCTTACACCAACCACGAGCTTCTTGTGGTTCGACACCCTATTTGCCACTACTAGTCTAGGGTATTTAGGAGTATAAATCTTTTATCTTTGATCGGTACTTCGACGCCGGTCACTTGTATGCATGTTTTTTTTATATGATGTAACACCCCAACCGATGGCGGAAACATCGGGGTGCCACGTATTGATGATTGTTCAGTAGCTCATGGTGAATAATAAATTCCATTAAATAATTTAAATGAATTACATACAATTGTTCTAGAATTTGTACATCAAATTGGATAAAACTATACACATATCTTCAAGCATCAATTCAAATCTTCAAGCAAATAGAACCTGAAACATGTTAAGTTGAAAATGTTTTGGGTCAACAAAAGTTGGTGAGAATTACATAGGTTTTTGATAATTGAATAAAAATGATGTGCAATTCATGTGTCATGTCAATCTAGTCCATATGTGAGAACATACTAGAAATAAATCGAGTGCATAATCAACCCTGATGACTGTTATAATATGATACATACCATACGCTCATGGTCCACTTGAATATGTTATACGATAACAAACACCCACGCTACCTTTGTAGGAGGCACGTATCCGGGTGGGATTGTCAGTCCAATAGATCTATCAATGTATACCGCCGGCTTGTACGGAGTTAATGATTATGCTAGAATGGTGCTTACTCTAATCATGCTCAAGACATAATGCAACATAGAAAACACATAGACACATTGATGATTGAATTGCATAAAATGATGTTGTAACATGTTTCACCCCAAAAATGGTGATAGATAGAAAAGGGGCTATGTAAAACTCACCTTGGTAAAATGTTATATCTTGTTGAAAAATAGTGTGTTGCCCAAATGTGTCAAGTATCACCCTATAATAAGGTAATAAATATGTCTAAGTTTATCTAGCATACAAATGTATATGTTCTAGGGCTTCGAATTGGGGATAAATACTTGTTTGATTAATATTAAAAATATTCGCCAATTGAGAGAAATTTAGTAAATAAATAACTAAAAATCTTTTTATGAAATTTAAATTTAAAATGGTCACAATAATGTGTTTAAAGTATAAAAATAATTTTTACAAAATTATTTTCCTTAAAATAGATTTTTAAAATCTATTTATAACAAATTGTCAAACTTTAACTTTAATATTAAAAAATACTAAAATTAAAGAATTATTAGTTTTAAAAATTATATTTCTGTTCTAAATGATCAGAAATAATTTGTATAAAATTTTGGTGCAAAAATATTAAAAATTGGATTTATTATGATTTAATTATGATTAAAACTAACAAAAATTGATTAAAAATATTAAATAAATGATTTTTCTGAAATAAAAATCATTTCAGAAAAGTTTATTGTTATAAAAACTTAGGATAATTTTTGTGGAAATTTAAAAGATCGTTTTGATATTTTAATGGATTTTTATAAATAAAATGGAATAAACTTGATTTATTTATTATATATATTAAATAAAGAAATTTTTGAAAATTAAAAATTGGGTGTTGAACTTTTTCATCAGATTAACATAATATAATTTTTGTAGAATTTATAAAAGTGTTTTAGTATTTTAAAACGAATTAAAAAAACATACAAATAAATTATATATATGAATGTTGTTTAAAAAAAAGAAAGGAAAACTTGTTTGTGCCGGGTATTGAACCTGCGTGGACCGGGTATGATGCACCAGACACAACCACTTGGTCCAGACCAGTGGTTGTGTTTTGTTTTAATTCGTTTAATATATATATCATATAAAAAATCGTGTTCTTCCCCAATTTAATAAGAACAAGCCCTAGATTATTCAATCGAGTGATTTACCCAATGTTAATCAAATTAAACATAGGGTAAATACTGTATAGAGGCCGATGATCAAAACCCACTAAATCAATTAAACTTACAAAGCTGTTATGATGTCGATTGATTGGTCAACTCGAAAGTCAAAGCATGATCGCAATTTTAAGATCAGAGGGTGATTCAGAGGGATTTGATGGTTGAGAAAAGTGTATGAGCGAGTTGTAATGGTTTGTGAACGTCCAATTTATAGGGAATGGGTCTGAATCGTTAATTTGGCAATGGTTGACCACGCTTAAATGTTTGACGCGTTTATGGTTAATTGGGTATAAATTGATTGATGTTAATCGTGCATCATGGTCAAACAAGGCCGGTAATCACGATTCCTAGTCAACCCTGGTTAGATCATGCGTTAATCAAGCGAATTGATTGGTCAAAGAAGAAGAAAACGAAAAAAAATTAAAAAGTATCTGCTGCTGCTGATGTTCGCTGTTAAGGAAGAAGGAAAAAGGGAGGTGAATGTGTGTATTTATATAAATTGAGTAGGAATAAAAACAGATATCAAGGCTAGCTCAGGTGGTTGCTGTGTGTGTGTTGAGTCTGAAAGGACCCCGGTTCGAGCCTCAGATGGAGCGGCCAATTTCTTCTTTTTTTTTTTAAAGTGAAGGAGGGGTAAGGGTTTTGGTTGGGCCGGATCCAAGCAACCAGACAAGTGGGCCACCTTTTATATTGGGCTGCAACTTTGAAAGTGAAGACTTTGGGCTTTGGTTGTTGGTTTGGATCTGCTGCACGTTTTGTTTAAATGATGATTATTATTATTTTTTTTTTATAAAAAAAACTGAATTATAATTATTATTATTATTATTACTATACATACATATACATATATATATATATATATATATATAAGTTGTGAATTAGGAGGATAAAGACTTAGGTACAAAAATGAGGGGTTTTTATATTTAAAATTTAGGGAAAATTTTGCGATGTTACATATGATAGAATAGGTATTTTTGTTATTTACTCATTAAAATATTCTAGCTATTAAGAGCTTTTTCTTAAACGCTAGTACTAGTAGCTTTTCAATATAGAGTTTTTTGTCATAACCTAAAAATTCAAACTCCTTCAACCAAACAAGGTTTTTTTATTGATTAGGAGTTTTTTTTTTTTCTTCTTAAAAGCTTAAAGCTTGAAGCTCATAAAAACTCTTTGCCAAACATAAGTGAGAAGTTTTTCTTAAAGCTTCAAACTTGAAGCTAATAAAAGCTCTAAAACGCTACTTGCTAAACACACCTTAATATGGGATTTTATCATTTATCATTTTACCTTCTCGCTTAAAATCCAAGAAAGGTATAATTGTAAAGTATACTTTTCTTTTGTCTTCATTTCAACTCCAGAATACGTTATTTTCTCTTCCTTTCTTTCTTAATCTCCATTTCTCTTATTTTTTTTGTTTTTTGCTCAGAAGCACTTCTGACCTCTTTTGTCTGCACCACGCAGACGCGCGCAGACGTTTAGGGTCTGCAGATTGTTTGTGTTTTGGAAGACATTTCACTCAAAAAGGTCTTCCTGACCTCTTCTTGGTGCAGACTTGTTACAAAGTCTTCTAAGGTTTTCAAAGGTCTTCTCCACTTCTACCACCATCTACCACTACCACCATAGTCCACCACCACCATCACCAACCACGGTCCACCACCACCGTCCACCACCACCTACCACGGTCCACCACCACCACCATCGTCCACCACCGTCTACCACCAGACTGTTGTAAAAAATCAGTTTATTTAAATTTCAGTTTATTTCAGCAGCCTGCAGACATTAACAAACAAACAGTCTTCTTCTTGCAGACTGCAGACCTTTGGTCCACCTCTTCTCCTGCAGATGTCTGCAAATGTGGTCCGCAGACTGCAGACCTTTTCCTGCAAAAAAAAAAAACAAACAACACCTGAGAAACACACACTAGAAGTGATTCCTTAGATTTAAAAAAAAAAAAAAAACAAGGTTCAAAGAAAGAGTCAAAGACAACAAGGCATTTAAAGAAATGGATCAAACACATTACCTTATCACCTTAACACAGAATTAATGGTGGAATCCATGGGCGCCTCTTAAAGCAAACTATCTTCTTTGGCGAGTTATTTTGGGTAGAGTGGCTACAAAGAAGGAATTATTGGCCCGTGGAGTTTTGTTATTGGATTCGCGATGTAGCAGGTGTGGTATTGAGGAAGAAGACACGAGTCGTGCTTTTTTTGGTTGTCTTTGGGCTAGATCTACTTGGTGGGCCATTCTAGTTTGGTTAAAAATCCCATGGCCCTCGGGCTCGTTTTCTTTGACCGAGTGGTTTGAGCATCTTAAGAAGGTCCCGGGCTCGAAGAAATGGAGAAAAATGGTGTACACGGTTCTCTTGGCTACTATTTGGAGAGTGTGGTGGGCTAGGAATGTTATGGTCTTTGAAAGGAAGTTCATTCCGGCGCTATCGGTGGTGGACCTAATCAAGGAAGACGCCTTTTTTTGGATCTCTCACCGTGCAAAGATTCGAAACCTCTCTTGGGCCGATTGGGCCAATTTCGATGTAGCTAGCTTCGTGTAATCTCTGCTTTGGTGTTGTTTGGGTGTTTTGTTTTTTCCAGCTTCTGGCTGGCTCTTATATTTAGCTATAAAGTGGTTGTCGTTCAAAAAAAAAAAACACAGAATTAATGGTGTAACTTTACACTATGAACTTTGATTAATAAAATACACATTTTTTTCGTTAAAAAAATTCACAAGAATCGATATAATCATTGTGTCATAATCTAATAGACAGTCAGGTATTCTAATACAAATATCGGGCGCAGCTCGTTTCCCGTCTGCCCGCTATCTTGATGTAATTTTTTCGCGATTATGTTTTAATAAAAAAAGTCATATCGATAAAATAATAATAATAATAATAACTAGGAACCCATGAAAAGAAAAAAAAAACAAATAGTCGCTATCATTATTTGAATATTCATCTTCGAAATCTTTATAAATCCCCTTTTTGTTTTTTTTTAACCTTTTTCACTTTTTTTATTACAACTCGTTGTCCTTTTTTAATATCCCCAGCCAACCTCTTTATTATTTTTTCCAAGAAATTGTTGACTCTAAACAATGAGTAACAGGGACAAGGGGACGGGACGTCATCAGATTTGGTCACGGGTGTTCCATTACGGTTGTTGTATTATTTGTGTGCAGGTTGTTGTTGAGGGACTTATTCTGCACAAAGTGAATACGTAAGGGTTGAGTTGCAATAAATAAAGAGGAGTTGGATTGTAACTTGGAAGAACACTCACATCTCATCCATCAAATGTATGTGAGTGTGTCCACCAAATTATATAGGGTGAGTGTAAGTGGTTGTGAGTGAAGGAGAGAAAAAATATTTGGTGGAAGCATTGTTCCACCCTAAATATGAAAAGCTATTGTTCACCCCTATATATTTTTTAATATTTTTGTAAGTAGTTGTGAGTGAGGAGAGAGAAAATATAATGATAAAAGTATGATTATTTTAATTAGGGGAGAGAAAATTTAGGGGTGAAATAATGATTTTTAGTGTAATTTGATGGAGGAGATTTGATGAATGTGTTGTGAATGCTCGAATAAGCTTAGCATACTGACGAACAAAATAAATCAAGGAAAAAAGCCCGATTTTTGTAATTCCACGTGAAGCTTAAGCCAATTTTATAATTTCACATGAAGTTTTACTGTTCCTCCTCTGTTTTGAATTTTTTTTGTTTAATTATATTTTTTTAATTTTCTTTCCTATTAATTATTTTACTTTTATATTAATAAAAGGGCAAATTAATAACGAAAACTATTACATCTGTTTATTTTTTAATGCATCTGTTATGTAAATTTAAATTAATTGAGGGCCAATCCCTTGTGGTGAGTGGCACACTCTTTGCTCTCTCCCTCTCTCCCTCTCTGCACATGTGAGGTAGACCATGAAAACTCTTCACGGATCTATCAAAAACCCACTACCTGTGACCACGGTGGCGGTGAACTCGTGGGGGTAGTAAGGTATCAATGCCATCAGGGCCGGCCCTGAAAATTCAGGTGTCCGGGCCGAGCCGCGAAATATGTGCCCCTTAGTCTTAGGTCTTTTAAGTAATGTTTTCATAACTGAAGCGGACGTTGAACCCGTGTCCTTACTGGTTCCGTAGTCGGACCGGTCGAACCGGGTATAGAACTGAAAGTGTCGTAATAATTATAAAAATTAATATGTTTGGCTAATTGGCTCATAAAAAAACAACAATTACTTAAAATTCCATAATAATTTGAAGGGTCATTATTTTATGTCTAGACTTCAAAAGTTTTTAATAAAATGAATTTGACTTGCATGATGTGCAAAAGTGTGAGACAATTAATGTTTTGTAGTATCACTATATATTAAAATTTACTGCAAAGGTTGCACAATTACTGTACCACAACACAAATATCAAGTAATACACTTCAACTTTTTTTTTTTAAATTCTGTCGTATCCTTCCAATCTAGTTTATCATGTATGACTCATCTTCTTTCTTATCTACTCTTCACTTTCTTGCATTTATAACCAGTGATGTTTAAGATGAGATCTTTTTTTGGGTCGAAAACAGAAAGAAAATACTTGTAGAAAGAAAACACCCGTCACCGCTCAAAGTGTCCCTTTAAAAATTGGGCCCGGGCCGGGAGTCCTCCCTGCACCCCCTTAAGGCCGGCCTTGAATGCCATTCATCGGTTACACCCCGCCTTCCCTTAGATGATGACTTGAGACCGCGGTGTGGTCAAAGCGGGGGTACTCCAATAACATTACAATATTTTTTAATGGCTTATGATTATCGGGGATAAAGAAAATAATTAAGTTTAAATGATGAGTTGTTATATTTGTATAAAACCATGGCAAATTGGCAATATTTTAGAATAAAAAGCCGTTTTTGGTAAATGTCCAAACGTCCATCTCAAAGGTGGATGGAATTGATGATTGATGTCAAAATATGTTAAGAGATGCATACAAATTAATCCAAGTGGGAGAGGTATGGGGCAATTAGCAATAGAGGGTTTTAAAAAGTTTGTAGAGCTTTTTTTTGTTGGGGAATGAGGAGACCCTTTCTTTAACTGAAATATTTGGATAGAAGTCAACAAATATTTGTAGATCCAATATATGAAAACATAATTACAAGCTGCGAAATTTAAGGCCTGTTTGGTTAACCTTTTTTTTTTTAACGGCTAACAAACATTTCTGTCTGACTACCCAGGGAAATCCCCACACTATGAACAGACCCCCACGACCAACCCAATGGAGGGCCCATACGTACCTCGGGTGGTTGGCGTAGTCAAGCCCGCCCATGTAGTTCCCGAAACCGGGGAAAACCCAACCCCACACCCGCCCGTAGGCACGACGGTGAAGGATTGGTAAAACTCGGGCGAAATCAGGACTCGAACTCATGACCATATGCCAGGAGTTATCCATCATTTCTCATTATGTCCCTCGTGGGAATCGAACCCGGGACACCCAAGAGGGATCCCATGTCCATTCACCAATTGAGCTACCCGTGAAGGACGTTTGGTTAACCTCTTAATGGTTTCATTAAGAGGTGACCTCTAAATCGGTTAGAGGTTAAGGTGTTTGGTTGCAAAAAACGTAACCGTTGAATGGCTCCATTCAGAGCTGAATGGTTCAGCACTGGTAACATGCTGAATGAAAAAAATTCCTCCTCCTGCCCTCATTCACGTATGGTTCCTACTTCCCTTCCCAACCCTAGTCTTCTTCTTCCCCTCTCCTCCTGCACCGCCGTCCCCTAACTCCCCCTCTCTCTCCTCTGCATCGTCGCTTCCTCCCCTGCCTCCAATCGGTGTCACCTCCGCCTCCAACCAATCTTCACCACTGTAAATATGACTTATGCCGCTCCTCCGCTGTGTGTGTGTTGTGTGTGTTTGATTTAAGAAAAAGAAAGCAGGTGTGTGTGTTTTATTTAAGAAAAAGGAAAGCAGATATGTTTGTGGAATCGTGTGTGTGTCTTTGATGACGAAAAAGAAAGAAAAGGTAGGTAGGTAAAGAATATGTTTGATTTTTATATTTTAAATAAAAATAAGGTGAGGGGTAAAATAGTAATTTTATAGAGTTATTTAGTGGTTTAACCAAACACCAGTTTATTGGTTCAGCACTTGCCAAACAGCCCCTTAGTAGATTTGTGTCATGTAGATGTGCAAGCCATATTTATTATTATCTTTCTAAAATATAGTCTTACAAGTCTTAATTTGAAATATCCTTGTGTGCTCATCATGTGAAGCTAAAGAAATGACAGAATTACAGAAATCAACCTTTACATTTTATCAAAATTGCATATTTCAACCTTTATGTTTAATTTACACAGAGATCAACATTTTATTATAGTTTTTCATGCAGGTTTCACCATTTAGCACAAACTCTGTTAACTTTTTTTGTGTAGTATGCTCACATCATGTGAGGGTAGTTTGGTCTTTTCATTTGAAAATGTAATAAAATAATAAAATAGAATAAAATAATAAAATGTAATAAATTTTGAAAATGCTTCAAACATCCGCTTGTGCTCACATCTGCACCACCAAGAATCAAACTATCTCTATCATTACTGCTTCACTTATTCCCAAAGCCCCTTTGCTTCCCGTTTTTTGGAAAGATCAAAAGGATTGTTCATATATTTAGGGGTTCACATCTGAATCAACTATTGCGATTGGATTATCAAGCATCAAAACACACACCAGAATCCAAAAGGTGATTTTGTGACCACCACTCCCTCACCGTCATCATTACCACCACCTACTCGATAACCACCACCCTTTGGGCTTTGGCGACCGTCGCCACCATACAACCCACCACCACAGATCACCACATCCCACCACCTGTCGACCCTACTCATCCAACAAATCCACACGGTCTGTTGTCGACATATTTGACACCACCACAACCCCACCACCACCGCCACAACAACCAATTATGAAGACAAAAAACTGAGACGAAAACCACTCGACCTCATCACTTCCGATGACGTCTGAGTACATCACTGTAGGAAAACAAAGAGAGAAAGAGAGGGAGAGAGAGAGAGAGAGAGAGAGAGAGAGAGAGATACAAAGCGATCTGGCTTTCTGATGACGGGTGTCTGGCCTCGGCGGGCCGAACCAGGTGTCTGGCCTCTGCGGGCCGAACCAGGTGTCTGGCCTCGACAGGCCGAACCAAGACCATCCGAATGGCTGAACTATAATACAAATAGACCATTCAGGATGAATGAACGAACCCTAACACGGCTGGACCATTGGTCCATACATCTGCATGACAGGTAAAGACGGAACAGTAGACAAGGTACAGCCGCTGACATGGCTGGACCATTGGTTCATACATTTGCATGACGGACAAAGACGGAACAGTAGCAAAGTACGGCCGAATCAATATTATATATTATAACCCATACTTGAAAAGTACATCTCTCCCCCTATAAAAGGAGGACCTCACCCCTCCAACAAACACAACAATTGGAGCTACTTCTACTCCTCTGCAACCGAACCATATTCCCATTCCATGTCTAACACCAACAACACATACGGCCAAGAACCATAATATCACTAAAGTGGTTCACCAATCCTTTCCATGATATTATCTCCACATCGTCAACACCCATCATCCTTTCATACATCATCCATCATTATAATAAACCATAATGAACAATCATCATCATTCCTTCATATTAACAACTTGCAAACATGCACACACCTTCCAAATACTATACATTCATCAATAGTTATATCATCTTAATAAGCACGCATGATCTCTGCTTCTACTCAATGCAAGGAATCGGAGTCCGTACGGGCCGTCCATCTCCTTCCATCACTCACAACCATAACAGTTCCAACTTAAAACCGTATCTTCAAGATCGTACCTCAACACTTTCATTAGTAGAAGGTTTCGGTGATTAAACATCAAAGCCTCGGTAAACGTGCGAATTATAACAAATTCACACATCCATTATCTGATAAATTCAAACACATACATCGGGTATGAAAATTTGAACATTACCTATAACCACCAAAAGTTGAAAAAATCAACCCAACAATGGCCCGATGTTGTCCGTGTATTTTGAAACACTAAAACAATCAATAAATAGAAACCAGTAGGAAAAAAAATTAGGTCAGCAAGAATTAAGATGTAGTTATCCGAATCACCTCTGACCCTAACCCTAAAACATTCAATTTGAGCGGAGAATTCACAAAAACAATACCTTCGTTGTATCGCAACGTTTTTTGATTGTTTAGATGCGATGACAAAAACGTGTGATAGACTGATAATAACATAGCTTAGCAGACACTGAAGCGAAGGAATAGGGATGGTAATGGGTCAGGTTTGGGACGGGTTTAGGTAATCCCAACCCCATACCCGATTAGGTATGCTTGTCCCAAACCCGGCCCAAAACCCGTCGGGTTTGTGTCGGGTAATTACCCATCGGGTATCGGGTATACCCGCGGGTTTCGGGTAAACCCATTAATTTTTAGAACTTACTCATTGAGTATATCCATCCAAAAACCCGACTGACATATATTAGGTAACTATTAACCAATTGTATTTACCATTACTAAATATACATGTAAATGATTACAATGTATAAATATGAAATATTTAAATCATATAAACACAATCAAAGACATAGATAACAAATAGTATACACTAAATTTTTGGTAATTTTAGCACAAGATGACAATGTAGATGGACAATTAGATATATTATGCATACATATTTAAAAAGATATATTATAAATTATATTGGGTATCTAATCGGGTAAACGTGTATTCTTTTTCGGGTAATCGGGTCGGGTAAATGGGTATATCATCAAATCCCAACCCCGTCCCAAACCTGCGAAAAAAATAAAAACTAATCCCATACCCGGACCCATACCCGATTACCCGACCCCAAACCCGTCCCAAATGTGTCGGGTTTTAGGTTTACCCATCGGGTTCGGGTTTGATTGTCATCCCTACGAAGGAATAAGGCAAGGAAAACACTGTCAAAAGAAAACTATAGGAACAATTATGTACAACACCATGAAGCTAACTAAGTACAACACTACTAAGCATAAAAACTAATTAAGCATAAAGTACAATACAACTATGCACAAACCATTTATAATTTAATACTATATATAAATAATAAATAGTAAATATAATATTATAATGAGACCTACAATATATTAAATTGTTTTGTTTTTATATTTTACTTTTTAAGTTTTACAATTAGGTGAAAGTACTAAAATACCCTCACATGACTTGCATGTGGGGGAACTTAATAAAGAAAGTTAACAGAGATTGTTGTAAATGTTGAAACCTGCATAAAAAATGATAGTGAAAGGTTGATCTACGTGCAAATCAAACATAAAGGTTAAAACCTACAATTTTGATGAAACATAAGGGTTGATTTATATAATTGTGTCTAAATGAATAATGTGAGTTACTTTCTTTGTAAAGCCTAACTTCATCGCCTTACACACACGCGCGATCATCTATATCTATATCTATATCTATATCTATATCTATATCTATATCTATATCTATATCTATATATATAATAAACCAAAGCATTTTTAATGACATGTCATAATATTATGCAATCTCTCTTTTGAGAGATGCCACATAGAATGTGATGTGGCAACTCTAGACCAATTAAAAAAAAGAATAAATATGGTTTAAATATGATTTAACATAATCTATTAAATACCTAATATACAAAATATAAATATTAAAACTTTATTATTTTCTCCCTCATGTTTCCTCTTATAACTTTTAAATTTTAATATCTTTTATATACGAGATTTTTTAAAGAAAAAAATTACACCAAATAATAAACCAAAGCATTTTTAATGACATGTTATAATATTATGCAATCTCTCTTTTGAGAGATGCCACATAGAATGTGATGTGGCAACTCTAGACCAATTAAAAAAAAGGAATAAATATGGTTTAAATATGATTTAACATAATCTATTAAATAACTAATATACAAAATATAAATATTAAAACTTTATTATTTTCTCTCTCATGTTTCCTCTTATAACTTTTAAATTTTAATATCTTTTATATACGAGATTTTTTAAAGAAAAAAATTACACCAAATTAACGAGCGTTTTATTATCTTTCCAACGAGTACCATAGTGCTATATAAAAAACGGAGAAAAAAAACGACTATTTTTTGTTACCCGACAGGTATTGTGTCAGGTTTGGAATTAGTTTAAAAAAAATGTGGGTTTGGGTCGGGTAAAAAAATGTCGGTTTGGGTCGGGTCTGGGATTAGGTGATACCCGACCCAATTACCCTTTTTTATATTAGAATATGATAACTTATGGCATAGATTTGTTTATAATAATAATAATAATAATAATAATAATAATAATAATAATAATAATAATAATAATAATAATAATAATAATAATAATAATAATAGTCATTAATCATATACTGGCATATGTTATTTTTATAGTTTAGATACTTCTAATTTTATTCACTTTACTTAGATTTCTCAACCCGGGACATTCCCGGGTATAAACTAGTCATATTCATATATGATATGTTCTCATAACCTTATAAGTCCATCACATGCCTTATGTTAGGCGGATCTTGAACGAAAAACCTGGTAGAGTCGGGCTTAATCTGGTAGAGTCGGACTCAATACATATAAAAATTTTCAAAAATTTTAGGTAAAATTTACACTTTGAAACGAAAAAACTAGTTGGATCGAGACCTGGTCTGACCCTAGTGAAGAACCGCCCACAAAATCTCATGCACATAACCTGGATGATAGAACGAGACTTGTGGACTTTTGTTACGTTTTTCTAATGTATGTCATATTTTTGTTTGAAGCATTAACATTGATCCCTCATCGCAGGCCTAACACCCCAACCAGAGAAAGAGGTGAACCAATGGTGGACTTATGTACCATCAAGGCCATCATTCATGAGAATTGTGTGAAAACCTCATTTGTATCTCAACTGTTGACAAAGAATCAAGGGGCATCTGGTAACTTTTTAGTGTTGTGCACCATCATACAAGTATTGTGACAAACTGAATGGATTTCGACCAGTTTTCGGTACTAATATTGGTATTATTAGAACTGGTATTCGATTTTATAATTATCGATCAATGATAATACGTGTTAATATCCTTTTAGGCATATCATGACTTCAATTTTCGGTTTTTCGCTTTTAGTTGTTATAGTGAGTGTCGATAGTCAATCCTGTAACACATAATCTCTATAAGTTACCATGATAGAATCAACTAATTATTATTACATAGTGGCTATTTTCCTCGCTTTTTATTTCTCAAAGGAAGATTTTATTTTATAATATGAAATATCTTTTGTGATAATTTATGAATAAAATATATTGGTTGGATTAGCAAGTACAAGGAACTATGAACATGTCAACTACCCCATGTGATTGCTCTATAGTCTAGAATATCTATACAACTACTCATTGAAGTGTTTACACAAAATATTAAAGGAGTGTTGAAAGCAATGATTCATATCAAATCACTCATGATATAGTGGTCTAATAATATGTTTTTGCTCTTTAAAAATATTTTTAACTCAAAAACAAACTTTAACTCATTTATATTTTTTATATAGAATCGTCATGTATATTTATTTTATAACTAAATCTATGACTAAAAACTGAGAAAGCGTCCGCACACACATATATAATTAAATTACAAGGGTTGATAACTTTAGATAGATAGAAAGTGAAATACATAATAAATTTTATTAAGAATAGAATATATGTGACACAATGGTTTAGTATTGGAAGTCACAAGCAACACCAAACTGAACTATTTTTTTATTCAGGCATACATACTTAGGTTTTCAATAAAAGGTGGAAAATAGACATGTCAGATAACTGTTCATCTGTTTCATGCCTCAGCTTAGTCTATCCAAAAGTTTTAATAATTGAGTTTATGATTGATCATGTCTATTAATATATATAAAAGAAAAGAAATTTGCTGACCTAACGTCCAATGGTAACTTCAATATCCCTTTGAAACTGCCACGTGGCATTCTAATTGAAAGGTTTTAGTTGTTTACAGTTATTTTGTTTTTTAATGAAAAAGAAATCAAAAAACTAAAACCCTAAAATATCATCCTATTCATAATCCGCCTCTTCTCATTCTCTCACGTCTCTCTCTCATCTCTCATTCTGTCACGTCTCTCTCTCATCTCTCAAATAATCTTCAGTTTTTCTCTCTTCATCACTTCTTTAATCGTTATATCTTCAGCCTTTTTTAATAGTTTTTAAGTATTATTGATTGTTTAATTTTGTTTTCTATTTCAGATCTATCTTCAGTTTTTCTCTCTTCATCAGTTCTTGAATCGGTATATCTTCAGCCTTTTTTAATAGTTTTTAAGTATTATTTATTGTTTAATTTTGTTTTCTATTTCAGATCTATTATAATTTAGATGCTAATTAGTCACGACAGATTTATATATGTTATATTCTCAGATCTGTTAACGTAGTGTTTACTCTGAAGCATCGATTTATATATGTTATCAATCGATTGTCGATTGTCTGTAGGCATTTAGTGAATTTTGGTACGAATTAACCTGTTGTGATATTAAGAGAGTACGAATTAGGAACGGAGTTGATTATAATAGATTTAGGTTTGATTATTTAGTGGTGTGAATTCATAGGCTGCTTTTTTAGTCACTCTCATTTTAGACGATTACTTTCCTTTGCAAATTCACCATGTTTGTTGATAAATAATTTAGATGTTGATAAATAATTTATTATTTATATCTGTTATTTATAATTAAAATGCCACGTTCTTGGTTATAAATACCTAAATGTGTTATATATCCACAAGTGATGCATCTGTTCATCATTAATGATGAACTGGGTTCTCTGTTGTAATGTCACTAACGCCTGTTCGCTCGTGCCAGTGTCCGCTGAGGGGTGTTGTGGCTAGGCTGATCCACGTAGCTTTTTTCGTGGGTCGCGACTGGTAGTTCACGGGCCACAATACATAGTCTTATCATGTATTGAGTTAAGTTGACTGGTAGCTCGCAACTGGTACGGCCCACTTACGGTTTGCGCATATAATGTTTCTATGAGTTACACTGAAATTGTAATAGAGTTAAGTTGAAATTGTAATATAATTGTTCTGATATATTGGTCTTTAATATACTTGATGTCATATATTGATGTCATATATTGGTCAGATTTGTTGAAGATAAGTTTGGTGTAAAACTTCATTTGTTTTATTATTTTACAGAAATAGAAGTATGGTAGCAGCCGTCTTGCAAGAAGTTCACGGTAACCTTGAGATCAAATTCATGTAAACATAATTTTCCCTTTCATCATATTAAAAATAATTAACTTATTTCATAATTCTATTCCAATTGTCAAACACTATAAATATTGTACTCCACTGATTTGTATGATAATAAACTTTTATTCTATAATATTTGTGTATACATTAAATTTCCTATAGCTTCTAATTATCTACTCGATTATAATATTGTTCACATCATTGTTGTTGCTACTTCATCCGTCCCATACATACATCATTAACTAATAAAAAAATTTTATGTACATAAATTTGTACCGTCTTTCACTAGATCTTTAACCAATGGTTCTTGTAATGTACAATGAACGCCGATGATCTATAACCTCCTCGCCTGTACTATGTCTTCACTAAAAATTATGGCTAACAGTTAACCGATTTTTGATTTTAAATTTTTTTTCTAATGTTGGTACATACTTGAATTCATTAATTGACATTGAATAAAGTCAATCGTTATATATTCATTGCTATGATATGAAATTTTATTGGTTAAAATTTTGTTACAAATATTAACTTTTTTTTATGTATACTTTCTACTCAGTTTATTATAAATGATATTAAAATTATATTTATAAACTACTTATATATTGACTGAAATTTATGTTTTTTTATTGAGTATTATTAAATAAAACAGGATATGACAAAAAGAAGAGTTAAAGACCCTTCACAAACTAAAGAAGTAATATCAACGTCAAATTCATTAAAAGGTAATTTCTTAAATTTTTTCTATATACTTATAATTTTCTTTATTTTCCTTTTTAATTAAACTATTAACTTTTGTAATTTTCAGCTACTGATGGCGCTATTAGACGTAAACTTAGAAAGATGATTGTTGATAATAAGAAACAACGAAGACTATTACAAAGAAATTTGGAAACCTCCTCATTAGTTCCCTTTTCAATAATTGTCCCTGGTATATTATGTAATTTTTTAATTTAATTTTACTAATTACATTATATAATATATATTGTCAACAGTACACATAATTATTATTTTATAAAATTGCTTACTTAATTTATTCAACAATATTTGCAGGTTCAGTTAACGATGCAGCTCACAGATGTCAAATTAGAAACATGATTATTAATAATAAGAAACAAACACAATTCTTACAAAGTATTGCACAAAATGGCTCATCAATTTCTATACAAAATTACTTGAACAAATTTAATCAATCAAATAATTTAACGCCACAAGTTCAAGGTAAATCTCCTATTTTACTATATTTTTTGGTTTTACGATTTTTTTTATATAATTAACATGTATAGTGAAAAATACAGTTAATGATGCTGCTTATAGACGTCAAATGAGAAAACAAATTCTGGATATTAAAAAAAGGAAGAGATTCCTTCAAATGAATCCACAAATGACTCCTTTACAACACACAATTCCAGGTATTTTACTTATACTATTACAATTAATTTTAATAATATAAGACTGCTTATCTTTTTAAATTTTATAACATACAAACAATTGTTTCATACAGACATCAATTCCGCTGCTCATAGGCGTAAATTGAGAAAGATAATTCTTGATAACAAAAAGCAAAAGCGATTGTCACAACTTCACTTAAATGAACGTGTTATTCAGAATCGTCAAGAAGTGCCACAAGAAGTAATAAAAGGAGTGTCTCGTGGTAATTATAAATTAATAATTCTATTAAAAAAAATTATTAATTTTTATAACATAAAAATAATTATTGTCTACTCAATTTAAACAGAGTATTTAGACCATGGAGATCAAATTATTACATATGAACTGTGTGAAGCAAAGTTGTGGAAAAAAGAGGCTGCTAAGAAGAGAGAAACAATGGAGAAAGAAACTTATTCAATATGTTGTGGATATGGTAAAGTTGTGCTTCCTGTATTAAAAGACGCAAATCCACAATACCAATCGTTATTTAAAGGGTTGGATTCAAAAAGCAAATACTTCATAAATAGTATCAGACGTTTCAACTCAATGTTCTCTTTTACTTCAATGGGTGGTAAAGTTGATGAGAATCTTAATAAGGGAAAGGCGCCATGCATTTACAGATTAAGCGGTCAAAATTGTCACAGTATTGGTAGCCTACTTTCAAAAGATGGAACAACTCCCAAATTTTCTCAACTTTACATTTACGACACTGAAAACGAAATTTCTAACAAGCATCAAAATTTCAGGTATCAATTTTATTATATATTTCACTTTCATATTTTATCTTTTTTAATTTATTAATTTTAATAATTATATTACATATTTAACAGGGCCTCAAACAATAAGTCATCAAAGATTGATAAAAAGTTAGATCTTGAACTTATACAAAAAATCAAGACCATGTTAGATGCTGAAAATGAGTTGGTAAAAACTTATAGAATGGTCCGTGATCATATTCATCAAAACCCAGAAGTTTCTCTAAAACTTAGACTAATTTATAATAGAGAAAGAGATGGTAGAACATATAACTTACCAACTTCATCTGAAGTTGCTGCTCTGATAGTAGGTGACATCACAGATGCTGCAAATAACCGAGACATTATTGTTGAAAGTCACTCAGAAGGTTTGCAAAGAATAAGCGAATTACATCCTTCTTACCTTGCTTTACAGTATCCGATTCTTTTTCCTTATGGTGATGATGGTTATAGAATTGACATACATCATAGAGATGGTATCATAACAACAAAGAAAATACCACCAAAATGTACCATGAGAGAATTCTTTGCTTATAGGATACAAGAGCGTACTGAAGGTTATTCGCTAATTCTGAATGCAAGAAAATTGTTTCAACAGTTTTTGGTTGATGCTTACACCATGATTGAAAGTGAAAGGCTGGTATATATTCTTTCTCAACAGAAACATCTAAGATGTGACTCATATGAGAATTTGTATAAACTTTCAAAAAATGCTGATGGTGATTTAAGTAAAACTGGTAAACGAATCGTCTTACCATCTTCATTTACTGGTGGTGCACGCTATATGCAGCAAAATTATTTAGATGGCATGGCATTGTGTAAATGGTACGGTTATCCAGATTTCTTCATTACCATAACCTGTAACCCAAAATGGCCAGAGGTAAAAAGGTTTCTTTAAGACAAGACAATTCAACCACAAGATAGACCAGATATCTTGTCACGAATCTTTAAACTTAAACTAAATGCAATTATAAAAGATTTAAAAGTAAATCGTTATTTTGGATCTATAAATGCAGGTAATTACAAAAGTGGCATTTTTTACTTTAAACATTGTTTATTTAAATTACTATATACTAACAATATTTATTCTGTGATTATAGTTGTTTATACTGTTGAGTTTCAAAAGCGTGGATTGCCTCATGCACACATTTGCTTATTCTTAAAGGCGAGTGATAAGGTAATAACTACAGATCAAATTGATTCATTTATTTATGCTGAAATCCCATGTAAAATCAAAGAGCCCGAGCTTTATGATTTGGTAGCTGAGTTCATGATCCATGGACCTTGTGGACCTACTAATTTTAAATCGCCTTGCATGGTTGACAAGAAATGTTCTAAAGAGTTCCCAAAAAAGATACAACCTGAAACAACAGTTGATGAGAATGGTTTTCCACTTTATAAAAGACGCGATGATGGGTTGACAGTAACAAAATCTGGTGAAGACTTAGATAACAGGTACGTTGTACCATACAATAAAAGACTTCTAAAACGTTATCAAGCTCACATCAACGTAGAGTGGTGCAATCAAGGT
Organism: Ambrosia trifida; assembly: GCA_028751855.1. Lineage (NCBI taxonomy): Eukaryota > Viridiplantae > Streptophyta > Magnoliopsida > Asterales > Asteraceae > Ambrosia > Ambrosia trifida. Next base: position 63,029,241 of record CM054124.1, on the reverse strand, counting down.
GCCTCGATAAAGTATTTGTTCAAATATATAAACAAAGGACCTGATCGAGCATCCGTTGCATTTACAACTGATGAAGGCGACGCACAGCAACCCCAACAGCGTAATGAAATAAAAGAATACTGTGATTGCAGGTATGTCATCATTATCTTATCTTATTTTTAAGTATAACATTTAAAATAATTATACTTTTGTTAAATTCACTTTTATAAACACTCGGTAAACAATTTAAATACATAACAAATTAAATAACCAAATCCACTATATAGCTAAGATGCCAATCTGTTTTTCAGGCCCACTTTCATATCATTTTGCAGGCCCAATAATGCTTTACAGGCCCACTGACAACTTTCAAACAATATAATTTGAAACGTAAAATTGCTATTCTTATAAAATTTTACACTAACTTACTTCTTATTTCCAATTTCACTTTTATTCGAACTAACAACAACGACCATCAATCTGTTTCAGGCCCAATTACAGATTTAAAAAAAGCCTACCATATCTATTTTACCATATAAATTTAAGAAATACGTATATAAATATTATGTTTATTAAATGGGATATGCTTATAAAATTGAGAATAGGCTACTTATTATTTTGGTTTTAACTTTTATACGGACTAAAACCATACCAGGTCCAACAGTTGAAACATGGCTTGCATATCTATTATACCATATTAGTATTCCAAATAGATATATAAATATTATCTTTATAATTTTTATTTACATTAACCATAACTGAAAACAAATAAAAATTCGAAATTTAAAATACATGAACAAATATGTTTTTTTCACAAGTATGTATCTGCCTGTGAAGCGTCTTGGAGAATTTTTTCTTTTGATGTCCATTACAGGTATCCTTCTGTTATGAGACTTCCATTTCATCTTCCAAATCAACAAAAAATTGTATTTGGTGCAAATGAAGATGTTGACAATGTCTTAAGTAAGCGTAGTGTCGCTTCTTCTATTTTCTTACAATGGATGGTTATGAACCAAGAAAGTTCTCTTGCACGTACGTTAACGTATGCTGAGTTTCCTACAAATTTTACATGGAAAATTAAAAAACGATGTTGGAAGGAAAGGAAGTCGTTTTTCTTAACAATTGGCAGGGTCTATTCAGTGCCTCCTTCTTTGGGAGAACCTTACTTCCTACGGATTTTGTTAAACATTGTTAAAGGTCCCCAATCATTTGAAGAAATCCGAACTGTCAACGGTAAACTGTATGAAACTTTCAGAGATGCATGTTATGCAAGAGGACTTTTAGACGATGACACTGAATATGTTGAGGCAATTAAAGAAGCAAGTTTTTCTTCTGGCGGTACTTATCTGCGTTATTTGTTTGGAACCCTTCTTACATCCGAAAGTCTTTCATGTCCTGATTTTGTTTGGGAACAAACATGGCAATTGCTTGGAGAAGATATATTGTACGGAAGGCAAAAAAGATTTCCAGGTATTTAATTAAACTTTAATTAAATAGAATAACATTTTCTTACAACTTTAATTATGAATTGGTATTTTTTATTAACATTTCTATTTTATTTTTAGTTTAATAAAATTTAATATTTACTTTTTCCAGGTACAGTCATTCAAGAAGAAGTCATCAAAAGCCTAACTCTTTTGGAAATTGAAAAATTCCTTCGTCGAAATAACTCTACATTAAAAAGATATAAATCAATGCCTTCTCCAAATGCAAGAGCATTGTCTGATATTGATAACAGATTAATCAATGATGAGTTATCATTTGACCAACAACATGTGCTTAGTGAGTTCAATACACTAAAATAGTCGTTGACTTCAGAACAACAACACATCTTTGATCAAATTACCAATGCAGTGGAAAATAACACTGGTGGAGTTTTCTTTGTTTACGGATTTGGTGGCACAGGAAAGACTTTTTTATGGAAGACACTTGCTTCATCAATTCGAAGTAAAGGAGAAATCGTTCTAAATGTTTCTTCAAGTGGAATTGCATCTTTATTAATGTCCAGAGGGAGAACCGCACATTCAAGATTTCATATCCCTATTATCATTAATGAAGACACAATTTGCAATATTACACCAAATAGTGATGAGGCAAATCTTCTAAAGAAAACGAAGCTAATCATTTGGGATGAAGCACCAATGGTACATAGACATGCAATTGAAGCCCTTGATCGAACAATGAAAGATATTTTGTCTACACGTACCAATTCAGCTTCACAACTTCCCTTTGGTGGTAAAGTTGTTGTTTTTGGAGGAGATTTCAGACAGATTTTACCTGTTGTTCAAAACGGTACTAGACAAGATATTGTCAATGCATCTTTAACTTCATCAAAGTTATGGTCACAATGCAAGCTTTTAAGATTAATAAGAAATATGAGACTTGCCATTGGTTCACAAGTGTCAAATCTTGAAGAGACCGAAAAATTTGCTGAATGGCTCCTACAAGTTGGTGAAGGAACGGTTGGAGATCCAAATGATGGAGAAGAAAACATTAAGATACCAAATGATCTGTTAATTTCTGATTCATCTGATCCTATACAGAGTTTGATTGACTTTGTTTATCCATCACTTCTTCAACAACATGGCAATCAATCATACTTTTCTGAAAGAGCAATTCTTGCTCCAAAAAATGAAATTGTTCATGAATTAAATGATAGATTGACCGCTTTGTTCCCAGGTGACCAAAGAGAATATCTTAGTTCTGACAGTATCTGTCCTTCAGAAACTTTAAACCCTTTTCAAGAACTTTTATATTCTCCTAATGTACTTAATAATCTTCAAATTTCAGGTTTGAAAATTCTTTATTTTACAATTGTAATTTCTTTATTATATATTTAAATAATATTTTCTTTTTCAGGTTTGCCTAATCACAAATTGGTTCTAAAAGTTGGTCTACCGGTAATGCTTTTACGTAACCTTGACCAGCAACAAGGACTGTGTAATGGCACAAGATTAAGGCTAACAAAACTTGGTAGACGAGTTCTTCAGGCTGAGATTATAACTGGTGCCAATGTTGGAACGAAGATTTTTATTCCAAGAATAAACATGATACCATCAGACACCAAAATTCCTTTCAAATTCCAAAGAAGGCAATTTCCTTTATCAGTGTGTTTTGCCATGACAATCAATAAAAGTCAAGGACAATCGTTGTCAAGAGTTGGCCTTTACTTAAAAGAACCAGTTTTTACACATGGTCAGCTTTATGTTGCCTTATCAAGAGTTAAAAGTAAAGATGGCCTAAGGTTGTTGATTCTTAACAAAGATGGCGAACCACAATCAGAAACCAAGAACGTTGTCTACAAAGAAGTTTTCTCATATTTGTAATAGACCTATAGAATCTTCATACTTCTTAATGATTATACATTTTTTTTATATTACATCTTTTTGTATACTAATATTTAATAACATGTGCAAACGTAACATTAGCGTCAACCACTTTCTCATAATGCTCAACGACAAGCGACATTAAATATTATTAAATTTCACCCCCGGGACGTTCCCGGGTTATTAGCTAGTTGTATATATATATATTTTTTTTTTGAAAGGCCAACAAAATTATCATTTCACCAAAAGTTCAGCTGTCTAACCAAAAGTTAGCCAGACCACCAAAACATCCACCAAAAAAACTAAAACTATACAAACCTACTCAAATCAAAACTAGACCAAACCTCCCACGACATACCCCCAACATTAATCATTCTATTTTTACACCAAACAAAACTATAATCTTTAATTTCTTCCTTGACTCTCCGGATGTTGACCTGGTTGCCAGTAAAAACCGCCTCGTTTCGCCATTTCCATAGTACCCATAGGGATGTGTGAACGATCGCATTCACGGCTTTCTTCCACTTCTTTGTTCCTGGAAGACTTTTATGAAACGAAGTCAAATCTTTCAACTCCAAGAAAAATAACGACCTCAGTCTGCACCAATCCCCGACGAACTCCCAAATCTGCGAGGCGAACCGACAGGAGATAAACAAGTGGGATGTATTTTCTTCACATTCTCCACAGAATCTGCAGGTCATGACCGGGACGTGAATTCTCCTTTGGGACAATGCTGCAGCGGTTGCTACTCTATCTTGGATAATCCTCCAAACTAAGAAATTCACTTTTATCGGCACCCAGTTGTTCCAGTCAAAATCCAGCCCCTGGTTATCAAACACCTTCGCTTCTGCCAACGCCCTAATACTACGAACCGAAAAACCTTCAGCAGCATTCAAAGACCAAACCCACCTGTCGAAACCCAGCCCAAAATCATAACCCATAACTGCAGCCGTAAGCTGCAGAACTAGGGAGCCGCTGCCAAGAGAAAACCGGTGTCCGACCACTAGCCGACCATACCACTCTGTCAGAGATAGTGGCGTTTTTCCTCCTTTCGAGCTGAAATAGGAACGACCACTTAAGCTGAAGCGTTTCGTCACACAACCACGTACCTTTCTTTCCAAAATAACATATGGCTCGAAATGCCCGGGCAGCCTTGAAACAACGCTTCGAGGTTGACCCCCACCGTTTCAAAGTTAGATGCAATAGAACAAATGGATTTCCACTGGCCCTTAATACTCGGTCTAGTTGGAATGAAACTCCAAGATCTAGAACTACTATGAATATCCCAAACCACTCTTCGCCAAAGACTATCATTTTCCGACTTAGAGCGCCACCACCATTTGGCTAGCAAAGCCAAATTAACCAGCCTTAAGGATCCGAAACCTAAACCACCACATGCCTTAGAAGCCATGGAATTGTGCCAGGACACCCATACCATCCTGTCCTTATCCGCAGTCGACCCCCAAAGAAAATCCTTGTGAATTCTTTCAAGCTTCTTAATCACCCCTAAGGGCGCCTTGTACAAGGAAAAATATATTACTTCGAACAAAATGCTTTAGGAGTTGTTATTCATTAAATTACATTTTGGTTTATTTTTCAACATATTTCCTTTTGGGACAAATGATCTAACACATATCTAGATGCAAAGGAATTATTTCATTTCTATGTTTTTTTAACTATTCCTACAATGATTTATTTGTCATACAATAGACATCACATAATAGTAATCAGGTTTTAGGAGTATTTTAATTAGGTCATAATAAATTAGTTTTGTTCTTATATTAATACCCTGAGGTAGAGGTGACAAAAAATATCATGGTTTCCAAACCAGGACAGGAAACTCGACCTGATAGCAAGACCGTTTTAGACTAAACCGGTCCGAACCCTATTCAACCTGCCTGGTCTACACCTGTTTCAACTCCTGCCACACAATCCGACCCGACATGGTTTCATACCTGAAGATTCAAAAAGTGGACGAACTTGTGATTAAGCTATAACAGGGACGAGTGAACTGGATCTTGAATGTTCCGAACCTAGGCTTTAACCTGCACAAGGTAGAAAACCGTTAGGCTCGTTACAGAGGAGGAGGGAGGGCCTCTCTGTAACCACCCTCCGGCGTGAGGATAAGTATTTGTTTAGTGAGAAAAAGGAGAGAGGGAAAGTGTGGTTCGGAGTGTAAGCATTCGCGTGTTTTGATTGTACTTGATGGGGGTATTTATAGTGGTCAGCAAAGTTGTACTTTACTTCGGACCTAGGGGTGAGCATATTAGGGCCGGACCGAAATAAAACCGAGAACCGAACCGAACCAGGTATGTAGTTTAGGTTCTGTAGTCGGTTCTTGTATATCCCCAAAGTTGGGTCGGTCCTGGATTGTTTAAAAACCGAAAAAAAAACTGGACCGAAATATTAGTAACAAACAACTAACTCTCACAAGCTTAGGTGCCAATTCATGGGCCAAAACCCAATCATTCAATTGTTGTAACCATTCCCTACACCCACACAACACATTCCAAATTAAAAACACAATTGCTGTTGCAGTTTCCTTCTCGTATATAGCTTACTGCTACAGTTCCCTTCTCATATATGTTCATTATCTAACATCGGCAACTAATCAACAAATATAAAAAAAACAATTGAGTATATGCAAACATTCTAACATCACCAATCAATTCTATCTTAAACACACATAAAAGCATTTTGTAACCCACATAACAAACATCAAGGCAAAATTAAGTTAACAAACATGATAAATCTGTGCACTAATGGAGCTTTTTAGTTTGAAACCCACGTAAGAACAAATCAAACCCAACTAATGAGCAAATTATCTGACAAATCGGAGCTTTCTGTAATGATATTGCCTTCTGATCAGCAAATCAAAGCTTCCTGTAATATGATGTTTCCTCAATTCCTCCTGTAATGTTGCTGTCAATCGGATCGGGTTTTGTTTCTAAGATCGACAGAACTGAAGGTATATGGACTGAGGACCGAACCTATTTATAGGGTTACATTTCGGTTCTGATTTTATACTCTTGTGGGGTCTCGGGTCGGGTCTTGTCGGGTCGGTTCGGTTCTGGACCAATGCTCACCCCTATTCGGACCCCCTTTGTACTATCCTTCGGAAGCTTTTGACCTCCGAGGGTAACATGTACTTTCGTTGGGCTGGGATGACATGCTGCGGCTTCAGGTTATCTGCTCGTGTCTTGGTATTGAGCCGCGGTATAATTTCTTATACCTCTTCAATACCCAAACCGAATGAAACAGGCTGTAACCGATTTCGATCGTTGGAACATTTATAGCCGTTAGAAAATCGTAATATTATCGTTATAATTAGACTTAAAAGGTAATATTACTGTGGTTTTAAGATTTCTAGCTGTTTTGTACCTTTCACCATCCCCAATCACCATTTTGTCATTCCATGGTAATATAAGTATCTAGTGTGTGTATTTGGTTGATCACAACTTACAAAACACAAGAAAAAAAATTGTTTACCAAAGGGACGTTTCCGTTCTTGTGCAGACTTGGCCAACCACAATCAAACTCGAATTTGAGAACTCATGTGTCGAAATATTGGAAGGCCAAGTGTGAAGCATCAATAAAAAGGAGAAAACTACGTTGGATACGAAGGTAGAATCTTAATTTCAATCTAAACAAGGTTCAAGATTATTTCGCAAGGTTCGTGATTCAAGAAGGTTTACCTTTCTCCCACTTCGACAACCCTCACTTGACGAAAATTATTTGAATCACGCTCCAATCTCGTTACACACATGCACATCATTAACCCTTAGATATCATTTCTTGAAATTATGGGAACAAGCTAAAAATGATTTATTTACACTCTTTGAACATTTACAAACTAATGCGATATTAACTACCTTGTTTGGTCATCTCCACACGGTTTACCTGAATCGTACATTTGCGTCACCTCTCATTTGTGTGATCCCATCACATGGAAAATGATAAAAACATACGATTGCGTTCAAGTTGTTTCCATATCCACACAATTGTGAAAATTTATTTCAAATTTTGACTCATGTAATATCAACTTTTAAATTAGATAAATGCATATTTCAGTTTCGTTCGATTGCCTCAAACAACACAAATGCCGTTGAGAAACTAAAACTAAAATTTAAACCGATTTACAACGGTGAGTTTTTTCATACTCGATGTGTTGCACATATTATAATTTAATAGTGCAACAGGGCCTCACGTGTCCATTGGTTGATGGATTCTTATGTTGTTTTTGACTAATGTTAGGAGATGTTTTAATCAAAGTAAGCAATGACATGCAAAAACCAAAAATTGTGTTATGATATTGAAGCTACTTATTTAGGTCCGAATTAGGACGTACCTATTAGGCGGAATTCGATATTTATAATGATTGAAAGCGCTTTAGGACAAAGAGATACTTTACAAAGTTTTCATATTGATCTTTTGGCACGTGGTCGAGTAAACCCATTCCCGGATGGGGGTTAGGAAACTATCAAACAACTTACCGATTTTCTTTATAAGATTACCGGGAAGATATAATCTGACTAATTCAGACACTTGATGGACGGGGTCAATCATGGTGTTTAAGATGCTTAATTATGGGTTTTTAATGTCGTTTGAGTGTTTATATGCTTTGAATGTGATAACTACGCAACTTTGTGTGATTGTAGGTTAAAAAGCATATTTAGATGGATTTGGAAGCTTAAACATGGTTGAGGTTGAGTTCGGATGGTGACCGAAGATACGGAAGTGTTCGGGACGTTTTGTGTGGCTAAATGAAGTTAAAGAGGAATTTTGGATAAGCCAAGAACACCCGAGTCGAAGGCTACTAATACTACCACTACTACTACTAATAATAATAATAATAATAATAATAATAATAATATTGTACTACAATACTACAAACATAACAAACGTAAAAGGAAAAAATAGAAAAAGAAATGCATTGGAGAAAAGCTTATGGTGCATTTAATGCACGTCTAAAATGAAAACCAAAGAAAAAGAAGTCAGAAGGCAACACATTCATTCAGTGGTTGACCGCCGTAAGCCTCTCTAAAGGGACGTAGGGGGCAGCAACTCTTTGAATAATTTTTGGAAAGTTTGTTGTGATTGTGATATAAGGAAATCTTCAACCCTAGTCGAGAAGCAGCCTCCAACCACGAAAATTAATCATCCTTTGGAGCAATTTGGAGCTACAATCATTATTATTCATCATCTTTCATTGATACTTTCCTTTCCCATCAACATGTTCGGTATTATAATTCAACTTTTTGATTCGGTTCTTGTTACTATGAGCGGCTAAACATCTTGTAATCACCTCCGGGTGTATGGTTTATTTGTGAAACCTTAACTCTTGTTTGATTTGGTTTATGGGTTGTTTTTCATTTAGTTGAAGAATATTTGTGGTTTTTATCATTTAAGCGATTCACTTGTTTTCATTTGCTTATCTTTTTATCATTCACATTCGGTTTTTCTTGCATCGGTAGTTTGATAATTTAGAGGGTAGGTGATACTTGTGCGTTGGTAATTGAATTATACAGGTTATTATTAAAAACTTGTGTTCGGTTATCACTTGATTTGAACCGTCCAACAAAACTATGTCTATGTAGTATTCAATCATTTAAAAAAGAGTAGGGTGGATCATTAACCGGAAGCCTGGAGGGGATTACTTCGTTTCTATTATTGTTACAACTTCTTAAATTCAATTAAATAACAAAGTAATTAGATTTTAATTTACTAGTTAACTTACAAAACTACTCTTTCCACCAATTCCCTGTGGAGACGACTCAACTTCCATATACTACTTATCTTTATATTTTTGACCGACCCAACGACATCGATGTTAAAATAAAATAGTTTTGTTGGACGGTTCAAATCAAGTGATAACCGAACACAAGTTTTTAATAATAACCTGTATAATTCAATTACCAACCCACAAGTATCACCTACCCTCTAAATTATCAAACTACCGATGCAAGAAAAACCGAATGTGAATGATAAAAAGATAAGCAAATGAAAACAAGTGAATCGCTTAAATGATAAAAACCACAAATATTCTTCAACTAAATGAAAAACAATCCATAAACCAAATCAAACAAGAGTTAAGGTTTCACAAATAAACCATACACCCGGAGGTGATTACAAGATGTTTAGCCGCTCATAGTAACAAGAACCGAATCAAAAAGTTGAATAATAATACCGAACATGTTGATGGGAAAGGAAAGTATCAATGAAAGATGATGAATAATAATGATTGTAGCTCCAAATTGCTCCAAAGGATGATTAATTTTCGTGGTTGGAGGCTGCTTCTCGACTAGGGTTGAAGATTTCCTTATATCACAATCACAACAAACTTTCCAAAAATTATTCAAAGAGTTGCTGCCCTCTACGTCCCTTTAGAGAGGCTTACGGTGGTCAACCACTGAATGAATGTGTTGCCTTCTGACTTCTTTTTCTTTGGTTTTCATTTTAGACGTGCATTAAATGCACCATAAGCTTTTCTCCAATGCATTTCTTTTTCTATTTTTTTTCCTTTTACGTTTGTTTTGTTTGTAGTATTGTAGTACAATATTAATAATATTATTATTATTATAATTAGTAGTAGTAGTAGTAGTATTAGTAGCCTTCGACTCGGGTTCCTGGTTTAACTTTGTTCCTCGTCCCTATGTGCCTCCATGTGGGACAACTGCTCCCAAGTCACTTCATGACTGGAAGGAGAAGTTTTTCTACGTCAAGAGGGGGGGTGATACCTGTGGACATGCCATGGAAAGTTGTAGCTGAGCGTCAGAAGGTAGGTGATCACCCTGTTATGGAGGGGTACAGGGATGAAGCCTGGTTCAAGGAGTTGGTGGCTCATGCTTCCCCGTTTGACACGGGTATGTGTTCCGAAGCCATGTTGGCTCTGTTGGGTATGAGCCGGGCTCAGATTGTTGAGGGGAAGGAGCCTGTGGTTGTTACACCTGGTAAGTTTTTTCCAAGCTTTTTTACCGTTGTCTTTCTTATTGAAGAAACAATAAGTATACCGGACATTACGTGTAACCTCCGGGTGGTTAATACTTATGTAACTACAAGGTTAATCCTTTACCCAAACCGTAATGGTGACCCGAGAGATTGTTAGTATGAGTAGTGCGTGTGTGAGAACAAGAGATTTAAGTGGTTCGGTCGTAAATGACCTACGTCCACTGTAAGTACACCGGAATATTATTATTAACAAGGGAGATTACAAGTTGAGTGTGTAGTAGTTATGGTTATATTTCTGAATGAATACAAGGATTGTATTTGACCCTATTTATAGGCCTAATAGTGGGCTGCATGGGAGGCCCATAGGTGACTTCATTGGCTTGGGCCCAACCGAGGCCCAAGTCCATGGTCCTCTTTGAAATGGCGGGAAAGGACGGATTACTGTTGATGACGTCACGCCAGTGTGGTCGTTGTTGTGGTTGGACACGTGGCGGATTCTTGATGGTGTGCAGTAACATCGTACTTGCTACAGTGTTCAGGCCACCTCTGCCGTCTGACGTGATGTCTGACCGTGGGCGAGTTAATGCCTGCTGGTCACTGTTCATGACAGCGTGCACAGTGTAGCCGTTCACCTTTTGTACTATCTGCCACATGTCCTTCTCCTGTTGGTGCGTGCTCTGGCATGGATCTTTATGAATCTTCCCTTTGTCGTTCCTTGTACTTCGTATGAGGTGCTAAGGGAAGATTCCGCGCGTGGTTACACGCGCGTATCAGGTATCTTCTGTTGCTTATCATTCATCTTGGCGCGCGAGGCATGCTGATTGCCTACCCCGCGCTGGTATGTTTCTGCGCCGTGACCTGGCGCAGGGTTATTGTTTCTTGGGGATAGGGACGCCCTTCAAATTAGGCTCCCTATCCCTTCAAGTCCCCCTAGTCTAGGACTTCTCCTGCTCGCTGATGAGCAGGTGGAGTGCTAGACTCAAAATATGTTAGCCGCGGATGAGAGCTCATCTGCTTGTAGCTCTTGAAAGTGTTCTTTTGCGTGGATTCTGGAGATTTTTGGCGGGGAACGTCTTTGTTAGTTTTACGTCAAAAATACGCCTTGGGGGACGTTCTTCGCCTCCGTCTTGCAGGGGTTGAGCGGGGAACGTCTTTTGAAATTTTACGTCAAGTTACCGCCGAGCAGGACGTTCTCCGCCCTGACCTTGCAGTAGTTGGGCGGGGAACGTCTTTTTGACATTTTACGTCAAGTTTCCGCCGAGACATTAAATGCTGTTGGAGTGGTTTAATGCGGGTCCGGAGTTTGTAATAAATTCTAAATCATTGGCATTGAATTTGTCTCTCGTGATTTGGAGTAAATGCGCCTGGAATTCCAACGATCAGTTGCTTCTGTTGGAAGTTTAATGGTTGCTGACGTGTTCAGTGACTGTCTGGTTGTGCAAACTGAGGCACGTCACATCATTGTTGCAGTTACCAATATCTCGTCTGTGTCAGGAGCGTGGGTTGGCACGCGTCTGACGTATTGTCTTCTTGGCTGAGACTGTGCCACGTGTCGTTGGGCACGTGTTGCCTGTCAGGCGCGTGAGTTTTCACGCGCTTGTATTGCTGATATTGTGAGATCTGTCGACACGTGTCGATCATCCGGCGTGTGTGTAGTGTATAACTGTCATACACTATCATCCAGGCCGCTCATTTTTGTTGTGGACACGTGTCGTCATCTCGTGCTTTGAATTTGAAAAGTTGACGGTTCGTGCTTTCCAGGTGGGTCCCATTGTCATAAATGCGATGAGTATATAAGCCCTATTGTGGCTCATTTGAACGGTTATGCTCTCTAATCTTCTTCCACTTTGCTTTCTTTTCTCTTTATTTTCCGGCCAACTTCCGTTTGAAGTTTCCGTTTAATCTTCAAAGATCTTGATCTTGAAGATTCATTTGAAACTTCATATTTCTTCTACTCTGGTGTCTTCTTTCTTCATCTTCTTGTTGTTTGCTTGATTTGTTAACTGCTTCTTTCTTACTCTCTCTGAAGATTCCGTCTGATCTTCAAACTTTCCGGTGGGTTTTCCAGATTTCCTGACTTTCCATTATCATGTCTGAGAGTCATAGTGCGTCTGAGGAGGTTGTAGGCGAGCAGCCGGAGGAGGTGGTGCAGGAAATCACCGTTGAACATGGCAAAATCAAAGAGAGGAAGTTGATGTCCAACACTTACTGTGTTTGGAGTCAAGAAGCCTTCAACCGGTTTCTTGTTATGTATGGAATCTTGCCGGAGTGGGAGCCCACCCTTCCAACTCCGACCAGCACTGTTCTCTCAGCCGGTACCGGCCAGTTGGCATTGTACGAGGCCCACTTTGCTAAGTGTGGGTTCCGCCTGCCGTGTACCCGCTTTCAGATTGACACCATGGTGGCTTATGGTGTTGGCCCTACACAACTAACCGCTTTCAGATTGACACCTGCCGCGCCCTAGACATTGAACCCACCGTTGAACGGTTCAATGTCTTCTACTTTATGGCGCGGGATGAGATGTGGTTTTCATTCAAGCCACGCCCCAAGGTGCCGCCCATGGCCACCCACACTCCTAAGTCCTTGCATTGGGCGAAGGAGAAATTTTTCTTCGTGAAGAGGGGTGTGATCCCTATTAGTCTCCCCTGGAAGGTGATAGGGGATGGGCAGCGGGTGGCTGACATGCCTGTGCCCAAGGACTTCAAGAAGCAGGCGTGGTTCCTTGCCCTCACCGCCAATGCCACTAAGCTAGAGTTTCAGAATCTGACAGAAGGCATTTTCTTTCTTCTGGGGATGAGTCGAAATGGCATTCGGGCGGGTAAAGAGCCTTATATTGCGCAGGAGGGTAAGTATCGTCATTATTATTATCATTGTTGGTATCTCCCGCGCTCCTTTCTTTATTGTTTGTTATATTGCAGGTGTGAGTAAATTTGAGTTTTATGCTGCCCGCCAGGAGAAGGGCATTAAGTGGAGACCTTTGGCGGAGGGTCAAACTTCTTGCTTGGACGCGCTTGCTGACCGGTTCTACTACCCGGATTTGACCACCGCACCCAAACCTTATTACACAACCGGTGAGTTCCCCGATCCTTTCGGCTCTAGCATTTTTGGGGATGACACTACTGGATTCTCAGTAGGGAGTGTCCCGCCTGTGAGTTCATCCGCGGGGCGTGGTCGTTGGAAACACGCGCCGCGGAATCATGGGTACCGAGCGAAAGTTGTGCTTTCTGACTCGGGTTCTTCCGTCTCAGCAGGGGAGGCTGTGAAAGGGCGTCGGCGGTGCAAGGATGGCCCGCCGTCTGATGATGAGGAAGAAGCTGACTCTTTTCAGTTGGAGAAGAGGAAGAGGGCGCGCGTTGATAGCGCCGCCACTAGCAGCGCTGCAGCTGCTACAGAGAACGTGTCTACTGCCCCCACAGGTGGGGACGAGAGTGGGGCTGCCACTCTGACTGAACCAGTGACCACCTCCGGAGGTGCTACTGATGTTGCTGGTAGTCAGAAAACCAGCGTTGCTGAGGGGCAGGGGGGAGTGCCCCTGTTTTTTCTGTGGGGATTCGTGCTGCCCCTAGCAGGCAGCCGTTGTTCCAAAAGTTGATTAAGAAGAAGGCGGCTGGTAAGTGACTTTTTTGCTGGATTTTGATCTTAATTTTGAATTCCCTTTAATCCGTTTCCTTGTTTTCGCAGTGTCGCCCAAGTTGATTCCCACTCCTCCTCCTTTGTCTCCTTCTGCGGAGGCTGCCCGTGTGGAGGAGGAGCGATTGTGGCAGGAGCAAGAAATTGCTCGTAGACAGGTGGAGGCCGATGAAGCTTTACAAAAGGCAGAGGCTGAGAAGAAGGCCGCTGCTGCCAGGCAGGCGGAAGCCGATGAAGCCCGCCGTCGGGCTGAGGCAGAGAAGAAAGCTGCTGCCGATGAAGCCGCACGAAAGACTGAGGCGGATAAGAAGGCTGAGGCGGAACGCCTTCGCCTCCAGGAACAAAGTTTCCTGGAGGAGAAGGCCAAGAAGGTGGCTGAGGCAGAGGAGCGCGCAGCCAAAGAACGCCTTGATGTGGAGAGCCGGGAGTTGGCTCATGATGAAGATGGTTTTGAGAGGGCCCTGTTTCAGCAGGGTGCCTCTGGTGCTGCTGGCTCGCGTCGGGATCGGCGCGAGTCCTCTCGGGTTGGGGGATCAACAGGAGTCTATGACGGCTCCTGTTGGTCTGGTGGTGACGCCATCTGGCGCCCTCGCTGGGCAATAAGGGAAAACACCTTGTTTTCCAACTCCTTAGCTGCTGAGGAGTTCGTCAGCGAGGTGGTGCCTCCTTATGAGCGCACTCACCAGGATATGTTGAGTCGTCAGGACCTTATTGCCGCCTTGTGCGTTAATCAGGCGACTCAACTATCTATGATGGACTCGCTGCGGCGCCGCGACTCGGCGCTGTGGCGGGACATGGAGCGGGTAGAGGCAGAGAAGGCCAGCCTTGCTGAGAAGGAGGCTGCCTTCCAGGCGGAGATTGCCAAGTACCGCCGTCGTGCCCATGACGCGGAGTCTAAGGTCGCCAAACTTGAGGAGGATGCGGCCTCTGAAAGGCGCCGCTGGTCGGACTCCTGGAAAAAGGCCAACACTGATATTTCAGACCTTAAGGATCTTCTATCGGTGGCGCGGGAGGAGCGGCGGGCGGCGGTGAAGAAGCTGGAGGCAGAGAGCCAGGCCCTCGCGAGGCAAACGGTTAAATATGTAGCCATGCGCAAGGAGCTTGAATCTAAGGATGAGGCTCTTGTCGCGGCTACTGAGCGCGTCTCTTTCCTGGAGCAGGAGAGGATCCAGGTCCTTAGTGCAAAGGAGGACCTGGAGCGAGACCTGGACTCTTGTGATCAGGCTCGCCTCGAAGCTGTGAAGGAAAGTGAGGCGTCCAAGCTGTTGTTGGAGGAGGCTGTCTCCGCCCAGACCCAGATGCAAGATTCCATCAAGTGGTTAATGACAGATGGAATGAATGGGGTAAGTCTTCGCGCTTTCTTTATTTTTGATACTTGTCTTTCGAGCTCATATACTAACTTTCGTTTTGTCTTCAGGTCTTTAAGAGGTTTTGGCAAGAGCCTCTGCTGGGTGACCAGATTGCTGCTATTGCCGCCGCCGCCCAAGCTTATGGTTATGGCGAGGGTTATGAGGATGGTTTCTTGCACGCTCAAAATGATGGGCGCATAGTGGACGCAGATCATTATGGCAAGCCTTTGAAGGAGGAATACGAAGCGGAACTTCTGAAGTTCGAGCAGATAGAGTTCCCCATCCTCCAAGTGCTTGCGGATTGTAACAAGAATGCGGATCCACCTGCAGCCTTGAAATACTTCCTAGAGACATCTGATGCGTTGGCGAGGGCTACTGGCGGAGAGACCTCGGGGGTGGGTGATCAGTAGGCGCTGGGCTTATTTATTTGTAATTTTAACTTTCGATGTAAATATAAAAGGGTTTTTAAGTCCCTTTGTTTAATGAAATTTTTGTTTGTTATATCGTGTTGTCTCGTCCCTAATTTACTTATTTAACCAAGTCGTCACCCGGTGTGTAAGTAAGAGTTAGGGCGCGCGCTCAGCTAGACAATCCGGCGTCTAAGTGTTTCAACACTTTCTCGCCTTTAAGATTGTAGCGGAGGCGACTTGTGCCATTGAGTCCGACTTAGGTGCGCGGTAGCCTTGCCTTGAAGACCTTTTACCGCGTTTACGCTGCGCGCTACTCTGATGTCCGAGTTGCAATGACTCTAGAAGACAAGAGTTGGTGCGCGTGTCATTGCTGTGCGGTGTTGTAGGTCCGGCGAGTAAATCCGTCTTGAAGACTCTACACTAGCTGAGTACAAGCCCGACGTGCACGCGGCGCGTCTTGAAGGCGTGCCTTGCTAGTGTGTTTGGTCCGACGTGATTTTGCCTAAGTCTTGAAGACCCTGGCGCGGAAAGTACAAGTAGAAACACAGATATAGGAAACGTTTTCATTAATAATGTGGCATGTGTAGCCATTTTGTATTACAAATAACAACGCCGTAACTGAGCGCCGTTCCATGATCGCGGAATAGGGGTGCCATCGAGCCTTTCTAGCGCGTAAGCGCCCTTTCCTAGCACTTCTTGAATTTTGTAAGGGCCTTCCCAGGTTGGGGCGAGCTTCCAAGGTTTTTCGGCGTTGGAAGCCTCATTGTTGCGGAATACATAGTCCCCAATCTTGAAGGTCTGCTCTTTGACATGCTTGTTGTAGTACTGTTCGAGTTGGGTTTTGTAGCTGGCTTCTTTTATTGCCGCAAGGTCGCGGCGTTCTTCTAGCAGATCAAGGTTTATGCGGAGTTCTTTATCATTATCGGTTGTGTCAGCCATCAATACCCTTGCCGTGGGGCAAGTTATTTCTGCGGGGATTACTGCCTCGGACCCATATGTTAGGCTGAATGGTGTTTCGCCGTTGCTCGTTTTTGTGAGGGTGCGGTAGGCCCATAGAACGTGTGGTAATTCGTCTACCCACCCTGTTCTTCTGGTTCCGAGCCTTGTCTTGATGCCTTCAACAATAGTACGGTTGGCCCTTTCTACCTGGCCGTTGCCTTGCGGGTGCGCAACGGATGTAAAGATTTGTGTGACTCCCATCTGAGCCAGCCATTGTTGGAGGGCCTGGTCTTCGAATTGTGTTCCGTTGTCACTGACCAGTTGCATCGGTAACCCGAACCGACAGATAATGAACTCCCATATAAATTTCTTGACGTGTGCGCCATCAATCTTGGCTAGAGGTTTGGCTTCGACCCACTTAGTGAAGTAGTCGATAGCGACAATCAAATATTTCACATTACCCGGCGCCGCTGGGAACGGTCCGACCAGGTCAATGGCCCACTTTTGGAAAGGCCAGGCTGCTGTGACTGGTACTAAATTGTTCTTGGGGCGCAGGGTGTTTGGAGCATGGCGTTGGCAGCTGTCGCACTTGCGTAGCTCATTGACTGCGTCGACGTGCATGCCAGGCCAATAATATCCTGCATTCATCAATTTTGCCACTACCATCCTTGGTCCTGCGTGCAGCCCGCATGTTCCTTCGTGTATTTCTTTGAGGAGAACAGATGCTTCTGCCGGGTCTACACAGCGCAGGAGTGGCCCTAGGAAGGAGCGACGGTACAGGATGTCGCCCGCCAGTTGGTATTGCAGGGCCTTGTTTTTTATCTTCCGGGCCTCTAGTTTGTCGTTAGGCAGGATTCCCGAAGATAAAAAAGCTTTAATTGGCGTCATCCATGACGCATTCCCTGTTTGGGTGACATTGACCTGGCGCGCGGAGACTGACGGTTTGTCTCGGACCTCGATTCGGACTTCTTTTGCCATGTGCTCGAAAACCGTGGATGCCATTTTGCTGAGTGCGTCGGCTGGTTTGTTCTCGCTGCGCCGGATGTGTTCGACTGTGCATGTGTCGAACCTGCGCATGAGTTGCCTAGCTTGTTCCAGGTATAGAGCCATGGTTTCATCCTTTGCGTCATATGTCCCGTTGATCTGCCGTGCTACCAACAATGAGTCCACATGTGCCTCCACGTGCCTGGCCCCCATTTTTTCCGCTATGCGGAGGCCTGCCA
Source organism: Ambrosia trifida (assembly GCA_028751855.1). Lineage (NCBI taxonomy): Eukaryota > Viridiplantae > Streptophyta > Magnoliopsida > Asterales > Asteraceae > Ambrosia > Ambrosia trifida. Next base: position 63,011,437 of record CM054124.1, on the reverse strand, counting down.
GCAGCGCTTCGTATTCCGCCTCGTTGTTTGTGCTTTTAAATTCAAGGCGGATGGCGTATGTAAACTCGTGTTTGTCTGGGCTGATGAGGCGCAGACCGGCGCCAGCACCGTCTCCATTTGAGGCTCCATCAGTGTATAAGGACCACTTTTGTGATGGATCATGTGCCGGTGCGCGTGATTCTTCTTCTCGGCATTCTTGAATCTTATTAGCTGGAATCTCGGTTGCGAAGTCTGCTAATACTTGGCCTTTGATTGCGGGTCGGGGCTTGTAGCTGATTGTATGCTCTCCGAGTTCGATAGCCCATTTTGCTAACCTTCCTGACAACTCGGGTTTGGCTAAGATGTCGTTTATCCGATAGTCTGTAAGGACATTTATCGGGTGGCCTTGGAAGTATCTGCGCAGCCTTCGAGAAGCGTGAATTAAAGCTAGGACCAGCTTTTCCATTATAGTGTACCGGGTTTCCGCATCTAACAATGTGCGGCTGATGTAGTAGATAGGCGTTTGTACGCCTTTACGATCGACCATCAAAACTGCGCCTATTGCCCGCTCCGTGACTGAGAGATAGAGCGTGAGTGGCTCTTTGGGGAGCGGGGCTGTCAGTGTAGGAAGGTTCATCAAGCATTGCTTCATTTGCTGAAAAGCTGACTCTGCCTCAGGGGTCCAGCGGAAGTTGCTTTTCTTCAGGCAGTTTTTCAAAGTGTCCACGAATGGAAATGACTTTGAAGCGTAATTGGATAGGAAGCGGTTTAGGGCAACCAAACGGCCCATTAGTGTTTGTACTTCTTTGACGGAGGCTGGTGACGGCATCCGCTCGATTGCCTGAACCTTTTCTGGGTTGGCGCGGAACCCATCCCGCGTAACGATAACGCCCAGAAATTTCCCTTCTTCCATCCCAAATGAGCATTTGCTTGGATTCAACCTCATGCGGACCTTTCGCAGTTGGTTGAATGTTTGCTGGATGTCCTGTAACATGTCACTTTCTTCCTTGCTCTTGATCACTAAATCATCGACGTACACTTCAAGCCGTACGCCGATTTCTTTTACGAAGGCCGTGTCCATCAGATGCTGGTACGTTGCGCCCGCATTTTTCAGGCCGAAAGGCATCTTTGTGTAGCAGAAGATGCCTGCGTCTGTGCGGAACGCTGTTTTGTCTTCGTCCTCTTTGGCCATTTGTATTTGGTGGTATCCCTTGTAAGCGTCCAGGAAACACTTGTATCGGTATGGGGCGAGGGAATCCACCTTCAGGTCAATCTCTGGTAGAGGATAGCAATCCTTTGGACACGCCTTGTTGATGTCTTTGTAGTCTACACACATGCGCCATCCCCCATTTGCTTTGGCGACCATGACGGGGTTGGCCACCCACGTCTGGTATCTAATGGGGCGGAGGATGCCCGCATTGAGCAGCTCGGTGACTTGTTCATTCATGGCCTTTGTTTTCTCCGGGCCCATACTTCTTTTCTTTTGTACGATTGGCTCTGCGGAGCGATAAACGTTAAGCCTGTGTTCCGCTATTTCCCGTGGAACACCCACCATGTCTGCCGGTTGCCATGCAAAAATGTCCATGTTACTGATCAGTAGTTGCTTTAAATGGTTCCGTATGGACTCGGAGATTTCATGGCCAATGGTCACCGTTTGCTCCGGAAATTTGGGGTTGAGCGTCCATTTTTCCGGCTCTGTGCGGGCGTTTGTTTTGACCATCTTTAACGGCTTGGCTGTATCTGTGGCGTGGCAATCCTTGTTTCCTCGGATGAAGGCGACGCCTGTTTTGGTGGGGAACCCCACCATTGCGTGTGCCGTGGAGGCGTTGGCGTTGAAGCGAGCAATGCCTTCTCGTCCTAGGAGTATGTCATGGTTTGATGTGGCTGGTAGGACCATGAAGTCACATATCTCTGTGCGCTCGTGTGTACCGTCAGTCCATGTTACAGGCAAAGAAAGCATGCCGCGGGGCATGATGGTTTCATGGATGAAACCAGAAATTGGCTCATTGACGGGAATGAGCTTTGCTTTGTCTTCTTCATCGAGTTGTTGGAAACACTGGTCATACATGATATCCGTGCTACTACCGCCATCTAAAAACATATACCGCGTGCGGTAATGTCCGAAGACGGCAGTGATCACTAATGGAGCTGTGCAGGAGGCACCCCCTCTGACCCTTGGCATGAGGATGTCAGCCTCTTTCCATGAGTCGTCTAGCGGCTGTACCCGGGTGCGCTTCCCATGTTGGGTGTTCTTGCCCCGCCATGTCATGTTGCATTGGTGGCGGGGGATTAGAGTTGCAGCATGAGTGTTTAGGTCCCGGATCTTCTTCCGCGACCCTTCGCCTTGGGTTTCTTCGTTACCTTGGCCTTTGCCAGCTCGGTGAACATTTTTGACCAAGTGGCCGAGCTGGCCTGATTTCGGCGCTGCCTCTATCTCCATTTTCAGACTGTAGCAGTTGTCTGTGAGGTGGCCGTAGTCGTTATGGTACTCACAGAACTTGCTACGGTCCACATTTCGGCGCTTCCCCAGAGGGTTGGGCTCTTTCAGGGTGACCTGCTCGGTTTTCAGAACTTGAGATGGTGTTTTTGTTAACGGGGTCCAATCTTGGTTTTTCTTGGAGTGTCCGCGTTGGTCCCGCGTTTGTTTGGAGCTTATGATCTGGCGGGCATCGCCGGCCGGGGAATACTTTCCCTCGTCGGTGGTGCCTGTGATGCGGTTCCAGACGGATTTGTTTTTGTGTCTAGTATTATTATTATTATGGTGTTGTGGCTGGAAACCGTGTTGCTGGTTGAAAGATTTTTCGGAGGAGGCATATATTTTGGCTGAGCGTATGAGCTCATCCCAGGACTCTGGGATGCCATCCTTGCCGGTGAGGCATTTCATGAGGTCTGGACTGCGCACATTGTGAATGAACGCGGCCCGTGTGAGCTCCTCCCCGCATCCGATTTGTAGTGCTTCTTTGTTAAACCAGACTATGTAATCTTCGATCGTTTCCCGGTCATATCGTCGACATAGCAGGATGTCCGCTTTGTCTTTCGTATGCTTACGTAGGTGCGAGAAGTGGCTGCCGAACTTTTCTGTGAGGTCGTCGAAGTCCTTTACGCTTCCCGCTGGGAGGCTGTCAAACCATACCCTGGCGGCACCCGTGAGGGTTTGAGCGAAAAGGTGGCACCACACTTGAACGGGCCAATCCACGGACACACCTGCGCACTCAAAGTCGTGCACATGGTCGTCTGGGTCACGCAGGCCATCGTATCTACCGATGCTGCTTGGGAGTTTGGCTTTTCTTGGTACTTTGGCAGCCGCTATGCGGGCGACGAACTTGGACTTCTCAGCAAAAGCTTTTGGTCGAAATGGTTTGACCAAGTCATCGTCTATCTCACTGTCTCGCGACGTGTGAGTGTGCTTCTTTCCTCTGTGATCAGAGTCGCTGCTTGGCGATTCGTAACCGTCTGGCTCTTCACGTGATTTGGCGTAGCCCCGAGCTCTGACGTTTTCGCCGAGCTCCCCGCTACGACCATCACCGTGATTGGCCGTATCTTTCTTCTTGTACCTTGCTTTCGACGGAGTATCGAAAGCAAGCGTCTTACCTTTCTTTTTTGCTTGCTGCAATAGTTTTCGTTGGTAGATTGCGGCACTCTTGGCATTCTGACGGAGGAGCCAGTGGTCCGGATCCTCCTCAGAAAGCTCTTGACTGTCATCGTCGGATTCGACGTCACGGATTTCAACGGCTGACCCGTCGAGCCGAGACGTCGTTTGCTTGACGACAGTGTTGGGTGTAGTTTGGTTATCCGGCTGTTGGAAGTCTTCGTCTCCGGTTTGGTGTACGCCGGAGGTGTTAGGGTTGGGTTCAGCCATGTGTGGGGTTAAAAGATGAGTGAAAAAAGCTGTTCTAACCGTTGGATGGCGCCAATGAAGAAACAATAAGTATACCGGACATTACGTGTAACCTCCGGGTGGTTAATACTTATGTAACTACAAGGTTAATCCTTTACCCAAACCGTAATGGTGACCCGAGAGATTGTTAGTATGAGTAGTGCGTGTGTGAGAACAAGAGATTTAAGTGGTTCGGTCGTAAATGACCTACGTCCACTGTAAGTACACCGGAATATTATTATTAACAAGGGAGATTACAAGTTGAGTGTGTAGTAGTTATGGTTATATTTCTGAATGAATACAAGGATTGTATTTGACCCTATTTATAGGCCTAATAGTGGGCTGCATGGGAGGCCCATAGGTGACTTCATTGGCTTGGGCCCAACCGAGGCCCAAGTCCATGGTCCTCTTTGAAATGGCGGGAAAGGACGGATTACTGTTGATGACGTCACGCCAGTGTGGTCGTTGTTGTGGTTGGACACGTGGCGGATTCTTGATGGTGTGCAGTAACATCGTACTTGCTACAGTGTTCAGGCCACCTCTGCCGTCTGACGTGATGTCTGACCGTGGGCGAGTTAATGCCTGCTGGTCACTGTTCATGACAGCGTGCACAGTGTAGCCGTTCACCTTTTGTACTATCTGCCACATGTCCTTCTCCTGTTGGTGCGTGCTCTGGCATGGATCTTTATGAATCTTCCCTTTGTCGTTCCTTGTACTTCGTATGAGGTGCTAAGGGAAGATTTCGCGCGTGGTTACACGCGCGTATCAGGTATCTTCTGTTGCTTATCATTCATCTTGGCGCGCGAGGCATGCTGATTGCCTACCCCGCGCTGGTATGTTTCTGCGCCGTGACCTGGCGCAGGGTTATTGTTTCTTGGGGATAGGGACGCCCTTCAAATTAGGCTCCCTATCCCTTCACTTATTGTGTAACTGACTTATGTTTTGTTTGACTCAGGGATGTCAAAGTTTGATGCATTTCTGTTGAGAGATAAAGCCCCACTGGAATGGAGGGATCCTGCGAAGGGTAGGGTGTCCGTGATAGATGAGATGGTTGATAGGTTCTACTTTCCCTATCTGGAGTTCAAGCCAACCGTTCTTCTTTTTTCACGTGAGCATCCTATAAACCCTGATCCTTTATGTTCTGTTCCTCATGCGGGGGTAGACCCTTGTTTTGTTGTTTCCTCTGATGAGGAATCCACTGGGTCTTCTGTAGAAATGGTGGATCCATCGCCTCCGCGTGGTCGTAAGAAGAGTGTGCCGCGCTTTCATAAGCATAAGGTGTTGTCCCAAGCTAAATCTGCGCCTTTGAGTGCAGGTGGTGAAGGCCCTCTCTTTGGTCAGCGCGATCGACGTACAGAATCTTCTTCTTCCGCCCCTGAAGATGATGCGACTGTGAGTCCGCTGAAGAAGAAACGGAAGCTGGGTAAAGTCCCCGGCGGGAAGTCTGGATCTTCCAAGTCTGGCAGGGCCGGACCCGCGCCGTTTTCTTTGGAGATTAGTCCTCCGCCGGAGCGTCGTCCTCTCATTCAGAAGACGTTGAAGAAAGTGACTAGTAAGTGGTGTTCCGCCTTCCTTCTTTTCTTTTGTTATATTGATATTTTTCTAAGTGTTGTCTTGCTTTTTGTTGTAGTTGTTTCTCCGCAAGCTCCGGGTTCCTCCTCCGAGCCAAGTGAGACAGAGGTTGCCAAGAAAAGGCGGGAGGAGGAGGAGGCAGCGAAGGCTCGGGTGGAGAAAGAGGCAGCTGAAGCCGAGAAGCGGGTCAAGGAAGTTGCTGCCAAGAAGGCGGAGGAGGAGAGGGTAGCAGCTGAGAAGCTACGTCTGGAAGAGGTGGCCAGGAAGGCTGAGGCCGAGAGAGTGGCAGCTGAAAAGCTGCGTGTTGAGAAGGAGAAGGCGGAGGCTGAAACCAGAGCTAGGGCGGAGGAGGAGGCCGCCAGGGCTGCGTCTAATCAGGCGCTTTCTGGCGGTTCTCCTGTAGGTGGTAGTGGTAGCATGCCTTCTGGTGGAAGGTCGAGTGTCGACCGGAGTGGCCCGGGTTACCTCGCGGGTGATGTTATCTGGCGCCCGCACTGGAGTATCCGGGAGAACTCCCGTTTTGCAAATCCTCTTATAGCTGAGGAGTTTGTTTCCCAAGTGGTTCCTCCCAAGGAAAGGGAGTATCAGGACAGCTTGTCCCGTTCGCAGCTGATAACCGATATCTGCGTTGGGCAGGCTCTTCAGGTTGCTGCGGTGGAGTCGTTGAAGCGACGGGATGAAGAGTTTGCCCGTGATGTCGCCGAGTTCAATGCTCGGCGGTCAGCTCAGGCGCAGAGGGAGGAGAAGCTGAAATCTGAGGTTGAGAGATATAGGGACAGATGTGGATCGATGCCTGTCAAGTGACTAACCAAGATATTATGAAACTGAAGGATCAGATCCAGGCGCTGAAGAATGAGAATGCCAAGCTGCAAGAGACTGCGGAGGGCCATGCCAAAGTTTTAGCTGATAAGGACTCAATGGTGGCAGGCCTGCGGTCTGAATTGCGCAACAAGGATGATGAGCTTGTGAGTGCCTCCTCTCAGCTGTCCGAGTTGGTGAGTGAGAAGGAAGCGTGGGTGAAGGAGAAGGCTGCGTTGACCGAGGAGAGGGCCTCTTTAGAGGAGTCCTTGACCCTGTCGCAGACGGAGGCGGAAAATGCCAAGACTCTCTTGGATGAAGCCAACGTTGCGCAGGAGAAGGCCCAGGAGTCTGTCCGTTGGGTGATGACCGAGGATATCGCCGGGGTAAGTATTTTCCTATTTTTCCATGTCATTGTGTATTCTCCTTCTGATCTTTGTTTTTGTGCAGATTTTCAAGCGCATCTGGAATGAACCCAATCTCGACGATCAGGTTGCTGCTATTGCTGCCGCTGCGCGCGCTGCTGGGGAAGCTGAGGGGTTTGACAGTGGGTTTTACCATGCGCTGAATGGAGGGCGTATAACCGAGGGCGCGCATGATGGTAAACCCAGGGAGAAGGAGTATGAAGCTGAACTCCTTAAGTTTGAGCAAGTCGAATTCCCCATACTGAAGACAGTGGCGGACTGTAATCAGTATGCTGATCCAGCCGGCGCCCTCCGTTACTTTATTGAAGAATCTGGCCGTTTGGGTGCGGAGGCACAACAGAAAGGGAAGCAGGCAGCAGCTGGTGGAGGGGAGACGTCTGGGACAGTTCCGGGGGATACAGAAGAGCAGCTGGTGGACTTTGAGGAGTCCGAAGAAGAATAGGTTGTTTCTGTTAGGATGGTTTATTTTTGTTTTTACTTTGTAAAGCTTGGGGCCGCTTGAACGCCCCTTTTTGATGGGATATTTTGAAGTAATACTATGTTTAACTTTTTGTGTGATGTTTGTTTGGATTTGATTATTGAGTCCGGCGATAGTTATGTTTAATATCTATGCCTTGAAGACCCAAGGTTCCAGTAGTGCACATCATAAGTTAAATGGTAAAAACTTCTTAGAATCCAAAAGGGACTTAGGCATGTGTAGCCTAAGTGTTTAAAAAAAATTACATGTAACAGAAACGTAGCTGTGCCGCGTTCCAAGAACGTGGGACAGGCGTGCCATCTATTTTTTCTAGCGCATAGGCGCCTTTGCCCAAGATCTCTTGAACTCTGTAAGGCCCCTCCCATGTTGGAGCAAGTTTTCCTTGCTTTTCTGTGTTTGAAGCGCTATTATTTCTTAGAACGTAATCTCCAATGTTAAACTTGTGTAGTTTAACTTTTTGGTTGTAGTAGCGCTCTAACTGATTTTTGTATCTGGCCTCTTTGATGGCGGCGAGCTCCCGCCGCTCTTCAAGTAGGTCTAAGTTTAATCGCAGCTCTTTGTCGTTTTGCCCTTGTTCCGCCATGAGTACTCTTGCGGAGGGGCATCCGATTTCTGCGGGTATGACGGCCTCGGAACCGTAGGTTAGGCTAAACGGAGTTTCGCCATTGCTAGTTTTGGCGAGTATGCGATTTGCCCATAGGATGTGTGGAACTTCGTCCACCCATCCTGTTCTTTTGGTTCCCAGCCGCTTTTTGATGCCTTCGATGAGGCTTCGATTTGCTCTTTCGACCTGACCGTTCCCTTGGGGTGAGCTACTGATGTGAAGATCTGTTGGACACCCATTTGCGCCAGCCATTATTGCAAGTGTTGGTCGGTAAATTGGGTTCCGTTGTCGCTTATGATCTGATACGGCAGGCCGAACCTGCATATGATGAACTCCCATATGAATTTCTTGGTGTGTGCGCCGTCTATTTTTGCTAGTGGCTTCGCTTCGATCCACTTTGTGAAGTAGTCGATTGCCACTATTAAGAATTTGACGTTTCCCGATGCTGTGGGGAATGGGCCAACAAGGTCTATTGCCCATTTCTGGAATGGCCACGCCGCCGTGACGGGAACCAAGTCATTTTTGGGGCGCAAGGTGTTTGGCGCGTGGCGCTGGCAAGAATCGCATTTGCGTAATTCTGCTACCGCGTCTGGGTGCATACCTGGCAAATAATAGCCTGCGCTCATTAACTTGGCCACCACCATTCTGGGTCCTGCATGTAGTCCGCAAGTACCCTCGTGAATATCTCTGATGAGGAAGGAGGCGTCCTCCTTGTCGACGCATCGCAGTAGGGGACCCAAGTATGATCTTCGGTAGAGGATTCCATCTGTTAACTGATAGTGCAAGGCTTTGTGTTGAATTTTTCGTGCTTCCGCCTTGTTATCGGGTAACGTTCCGGATGTTAAGTACGCTTTGAGTGGCGCCATCCAAGAGGTGGTACCTGTTTGGATGACGTTTACTTGTCTTGTTGGGACGGATGGGGTTTCTTGTAGTTCAACCCGTACGTTTTTTGCCATGTGATCAAAAACCGTAGAAGCCATTTTGCTTAATGCGTCAGCGGGTTTGTTCTCGCTCCGGTTGATGTGGGTGACCGTGCAAGAAGTGAATTTGCGCATTAGTAGCTTGGCCTGCTGTAGGTATAGGGCCATTGTGGCGTCCCTTGCGTCATACGTGCCATTGATGTGTCCAGCTACTAGCAGTGAATCAACATGTGCTTCGAGGTGGGAAGCTCCCATTTGGTGCGCTATGCGCAGTCCTGCTAGTAGTGCTTCATATTCCGCTTCTTTGTTTGTTGCGGTAAAATCTAACCGAATGGCGTATGTGTATTCTTTCTTGTTTGGGCTGATTAGTCGCAGACCCGCCCTTGCGCCATCTGAATTTGATGCGCCGTCAGTATAGAGTTTCCAGCATTCATTGTCGGGCGTTGGCTGTGCGAGGTCTTGCTCGGCTAAACATTCAGCGATTTTGTCTGTTGGTATTTCAGTGGCGAAGTCAGTGAGTACTTGTCCCTTGACTGCGGGTCTAGGTTTATAATTGATAGTGTGTTCACCTAGTTCGATTGCCCATTTTGCCAGGCGTCCTGAGGTTTCAGGTTTGCGTAGCACATCGCTGATTCTGTAGTCTGTTAGGACGTTTATTGGGTGGCCGTGGAAATACCTGCGCAGTCGGCGCGATGCATGGATGAGGGCTAGGACTAGTTTTTCCATTGTGGAGTACCTAGTCTCTGCGTCTAGCAGGGTTCTGCTAATGTAGTAGATGGGTGTTTGAACGGTTTTCCTGTCTACTAGGAGTACTGCGCCGATTGCCCGCTCTGTTACAGAGAGGTATAGGGTTAACGGCTCTTTGGGTAATGGTGCTGTGAGAGTAGGTAAATTCATAAGACATTCTTTCATTTCTTGAAAAGCCTTTTCCGCCTCAGGGGTCCAGCGGAAATTACTTTTTTTAAGACAATTTTTTAGAGTGTCTACAAATGGAAAAGACTTGGAAGCATAATTTGAAAGGAAGCGATTGAGGGCGACGAGGCGTCCCATTAGGGTTTGGACTTCCTTTATGGATGTCGGTGAAGGCATTCTTTCGATGGCGAGGACCTTGTCAGGGTTTGCGCGGAAGCCATCCCTTGTGACAATAACTCCTAGGAATTTCCCTTCTTCCATGCCGAAGGAACATTTGCTGGGGTTAAGCTTCATGCGCACCTTTCGCAGTTGATTGAATGTCTTTTGGATGTCTTCCAACATGTTGTCTTCGTCTTTGCTTTTGATGACGAGATCATCAACGTATACCTCCAAGCGTACGCCTATCTCGTGGATGAAAGCGCTGTCCATGAGTCGCTGATATGTGGCTCCAGCATTTTTCAGGCCGAAGGGCATTTTGGTGTAACAGAAGATTCCTGTGTCCGTGCGGAAGGCCGTTTTGTCTTCATCTTCCTTTGCCATTTGGATTTGGTGGTAGCCTTTGTAGGCGTCGAGGAAGCATTTGAAGCGGAATGGCGCGAGGGAGTCGACCTTACGTCGATTTCTGGAAGAGGGTAACAATCCTTTGGACAGGCCTTGTTCAAATCTTTGTAGTCGACACACATGCGCTATCCGCCCGTCGCTTTTCCTACCATGACTGGGTTGGCCACCAAGGTTTGGTAGCGTATTGGGCGGATGATGCCTGCGTGGAGCAGTTCATTGACTTGTTCGTTCATCGCCTTTGTTTTCTCTGGCCCCATTTTGCGCATCTTTTGAGCGACTGGGTCCACCGATCTGTAAGTGTTGAGTTTGTGTTCCGCGATTTCTCTTGGAACGCCGATCATGTCAGATGGTTGCCAGGCGAATATGTCTATGTTCTTTACTAAGAGTTGTTTGAGGTGCGCTCTTATGGTGTTGGAGATTTCATGGCCGATGATGACCGTTTGGTCCGGGAATTTGGGGTTGAGGATCCAGTTTTCCGGCTCCAATCGGGTTTGTGTTTTTTGTGGTTTTGCCACCTCGATTGTGTGGCACTGTTTGTTTCCGCGGATTATTGCGACGCCGGTTCGGGTCGGGAAGCCTACCATTTGGTGCGGGGTGGAGGCGTTGGCGTTGAACTTTGCCAGGCCTTCCCGCCCTAGTAGGACATCGTGGCGAGATGTTGCTGGTAGGACCATGAAGTCACATATTTCTGTGCGTTCATGGGTACCATCTGTCAAAGTGACTGGGAAGGTGATTATGCCGCGCGGCATGATGACTTCGTCGATAAAGCCTGAGATTGGTGCATTGACTGGAACGAGGCGGGCTTTGTCATCCTCGCCCAGTTGTTGAAAACACTGATCGTAGATGATGTCAGTGCTGCTTCCGCCGTCTAGGAACATGGATTGCGTTCGATAATGTCCTACGACGCCGGTGACGATTAATGGCGCTGTTGCGGAGGGTCCGCCTCGTACCCGGGGGAGGAGGACGTCCACCTCCTTCCAGGAGTCATTTGTTTCTCTCGGGCGCTTTCCTTTGTTCTGGCGTTTTCCCGCAGTGGAGATCATGTTACAATGATGATGCGGGGTATGCCTGATGTAACTTGTTTGTAGATTCCGGATTTGTTTCTTTCTGGGTTCTTCATGTTTGTCGTCTTGGTTGTTGCGCCCGCCTTTGTTAACGTTTTTGACAAGATGACCGAGCTGGCCCGTCTTTAGTGCCGCCTCTATTTCTAACTTTAGGCTGTAGCAGTTGTCTGTCAGGTGACCATAATCGTTATGGTATTCGCAATATTTGGTGTGATCAACGTTCTTTCTTTTGCCCAACACTTTAGGCTCCCTGAAAGTGACCTGCTCTGTCTTGAGCACTTGTGACGGAGTTTTTGTTAGTGGCGTCCAGTCGGTAGTCTTCTTGGATTGGCTTCTCTGATCCCTTGATTGCTTGTTGGTAATCGTCTGTCGAGCGTCGTTGGCGGGTGAGTATTTACCTTCGTCCGTTGGTCCTGAAATGCGTGACCAGACGGATTGCTTGCCTTTGTTCCTGTTGGAGTTGTTTGTTTGGTTGTAGCCGCGCTGCTGTTTGATAGAGCGCTCCGAGGATGCGTATATTTTTGAGGCTTTGATGACTTCTTCCCAAGAATCTGGGACCCCCGTTTTTCCGGATAGTGTTTTCATCAGATCCTCGCTGCGTACTCCATGAATGAAGCCTGCGCGCGTCAGCTCTTCTCCGCAACCGATCTGCAGTGCCTCCTTGTTGTAGCGCACAATGTAGTCATCTATTGATTCGTTGTCTGTGCGCTGACATAGGAGGATATGGGCCTTGTCCCGTTTGTGCCGCCTGAGATGGGAGAAGTGGTCCTTGAACTTCTGGATGAGGTCATCGAAGTCTAGGATGCCTCCTATTGGAAGGTTGTCAAACCAAACTCTGGCTGCGCTTGTAAGGGTTTGTGCGAACAGGTGACACCAGACTTGTACAGGCCAGAGGACTGTGGTTCCCGCACACTCGAAGTCGTGCAAATGGTCAGTGGGGTCTCGCAGGCCATCGTACCTGCCGATGCTGCTGGGGAGTTTAGCTTGCTTTTCTTTCCCCTTTCGACTATGTTTGGCGGAAGGGGAGGCCTTGCTTTTAGACTTGTTGGTTTGGAGTTTTGCCAACATATTTTGGTAGATCTTGGTGTTTTTAAGCTGTTTGCGAAAAAGCCACTCATCGGGATCCATTGGTGTGGTAGGTGCGTCGGATTTAGACGAGTCTGAGCCAGAGACCGCCCGGGGCAGTGTTTCTTCCCTTGTGGTTGCTTATGGCGTGCCCTTATCTGGTGTTTGGAGCGTTCCCGCTCTGGCGGTCTGAACGACTGTAGAGGGGGTTGCTCCTTTGGTTCCAACAGGGGTTAGGTCAGCCATTTTGTGAGTTTAAAGGATGTAGGTTTGAAAGTTTTTTGGGTCTTTCAGCCGGTACGGATGGCGCCAATGAAGAAACAACGAGTATAGATAGGGGGTAAGATAGGATAATATATGGAGTAACGACTCGTGTTCGCTGCAGGGTATAATCCTTGGCTCACAACGATGGTTGATCTATGGTTATATGCACGAATGATAAGCAAAGAGACAAGTAATTGTACAAGTGGTGAAACAAGTGTCTTAGTTCTAATTGGCTGATTCAACGTGTGAAGAAAGGAGGCCGAGTCCTCCTTTTATAAGAGAGGCATGGGCCCAAGGCCCTCGGGCCCGTTCTGATCATTAATGGGCTTAGGTTAGAGGCCCGGGCCGGCTGCTTTGCAGGCCCCACTAGTTGGATTCCAATCCTTAGTTAGATAAAGTAATCCAAGTTGAGGAGGGCCTCTTTTGATTGGGCCACGTGTCGCCTCGTGGTTGGTCGGCTGGGCGGTGCTTTGTCCTCCATACACGTGGCGTGTTGTGGCTGGGTCTGCAGGGGAGTCAGACGTCAGGCGGCTGACCACTTGTCAGCTGACACCTGATGAGTGGTAACAAGTTGGGCTCCAAGGGGGATGTTCCCGGGTGTTGCCAGCTGGTACCTCCGCGCAGGATAGCAGCTGCGCCTGTGGCGCTACTGCACATCTGTGTCTTCAGATGTGTTACTTTATGCGGAGGCTTTGGATAGTGGGTAGGGTGCGCCTGAAAGCGCAGGAGAATAGTACCCTACCCCTTCACTTATGTATCCGCTTTCTTAATTAGTGGTAGGGTTTTATCGATACGAAGGACAAGGCTCACTCCTGAGTCGGTAGAGATGCGCATTTACTTAAAGGATCACTTGACACAGCGAATCATATACAACACATTTCGAGTATCAAAGATGAATCAATAGTTGAAGAAGCAATACAAGACGAAGATGTGGACAAGGATTAAGTGAACCACAAACCAAGAACGAATAAGCATATGACTCATCAGTTTGCGGCCCAGGTTTTTCAGACAAAGAATAAACGCTTAGTAGTTGTTAAATAAAACGCATTATAGTTATTAGTGTATTTTTTGTATTGATATTCTTTTTTTTTTCTACATTGAAAAAGCAAAAAAAAATTAATAAACGAGAATTTTATGTTTTTTTACGACTAAAAAATGCGAGAAAAAAACACGAACTAGTTTGAAACCGAAACTGAAGGTGAACCGAAAGCAAGTTGAGAAACCAAGGCTCAAACAAATCAAACCGAACCAAAACCGGTGCTTAGATCTGTTTGGCTAAAAACCTGGTAAACTGGCCTAAACCGACTTTCGGCCTAGTCTACCCTGAGGCAAATAAAAAATAAGAAAACAAAATCTAGATTGGACCTGGATTATTTATGACTTGGCCTAAGCTTTTCTACCACCCAATAAGGCTTATACAACTTTCTCAAATCAGGCCCAATATGGATCAATTGAGATCAACATTTTTTCTTGGCCCAATGTAGTCATGTAGATATATTTTTAACAGGTCATCCAAACAAAGAAAGGAAAAAAATCTACTAGAGGACTAGAGGTTGCAAGGACGGTGTAACAGGTAAAAATAAGTTTGTAATGAAATTGGCCAAATATAGTATTATTAAAATAACAATTCAACATCTTTTCAGCAGCGAAGCTTGAGAATTCAGACCGGGGGTCGGAAGTCACCGGTCACGGGATGAGACCTATTTTTTTTTTCTATAACTATGTTTCGGGTGATATGTTCGGGTCGGTGATTCGATTTGGGTCAAGACAAATATTAAATACAATAAATATCAAAGTTTTACATGTTTAACAAACAATTGAACAAAGACACTAAAAACATTAAAAAGGGGACAAATGGGTAGATAAAGAATTACAGTTCAGTCCTACCGATAAGTTGGGTTTAGAGTTTTAAATGGGTTTTAAATGGAGTGTCCTAAAGAAAAAACGGGCACAATAAAAAAATTGGGGTGTACATCTCAAAATAGGCCCAAAATAAAAACGATAAACTCGGTAAAACAACCGATATTTGGAAACTTTATATCATCCGATATACGTTAGTTTTGGTAACTAATTTAAAAAAAAAACGGGGGGTCGAAACCGCATATACCAAAAAAATTCTATACGATCATATATAATCGAAACTTCTGAGTGAAAATTCCGAGGGGTCAGACAACCCCCTACCCCTATGAAGCTGCGTCACTATCTCTTTTCACAAAGTAAAATAGATATTAAACAAGTTTAATCATTCATCCGCGATCGGGTTAAAATTGCCACCTCTGGTGAGTGGAACCTGCTACGACGCGCTAGATACTAAATAACAAAAAGTGGACCCATAAACGGATAGACAATTAAAAAGAGTCCTAAAATTTTGTTTGTCTTTTGAAGTGACAATTTGAAACTCGGAATTTATCAAATCATAGTACTTCAATTAAACATGATCTGAGTTTTCGATCACCATTTACAACCGGAATAATAATAATAATAATAATAATAATAATAATAATAATAATAATAATAATAATAATAATAATAATAATAATAATAATAATAAAATAATAATAATAATAATAATAATAATAATAATAATAATAATAATAATAATAATAATAATTGCAACAAACCAATGATCAAAGACGATGATCAATGTCATCAAACAATCCTTTCAATCTTACAACCAAACTACAAAACTAACAATTTTCCAAAAAAAATAAAAAAGAATCTCAAAAACAAGACAAACAGATTTAGACAGTTGAGAGTTCAAGATAGCATATTGAAAGCTTGCTGTTTAATCCAGCCTTCTTCATCAATGTAAGACATGCTTGTTAACCTCCGTATCTCCTCCTTGTTCAGCCTACTTACCCACCCGGCTCGTTTCGATATCTCTGATCCATCACCCCTGCATTCATCCTCAGCAAACACCACTTTTTTCCTGTTTCAACCACCCCAAAATCTTTTTTTAAATAGAAAGATGCGAGTATATGATGGGGCAGGTTGTGTAACGGGTCAAAACAAGTAATTTATAACGCAGATCGGGTTGGGCTGGGCTCACGCTCACCCCATGATCTGTTGTGTACAATTTTTAGCTTTATAGAAAAAAAAAATATGTGTTACCTAAGTAAAAAAGTACTTTTTTTATAAAATTATAAAAGTGTTCACTCTAACATCGTAGTAGTTAGTACAAGTGAAGTGTCGGTTCACGGTCCAGTTCGAATGACATTCAGTTTCAAATTGGACCATGAACAAGATTAAGAGGGTGTTTGGGATTGATTTTTGAAAACTGATTATGCAATTTGCTACAGTATGGGTGGAGCTGGTTTTAGATTATTGCGTTTTGATAGCCTAAAAATCCATTTCAAAACTCAACCCCAAACAATAAAAACTGATTATTCATGTTTTCAAAACACAATAATCTAAAAATCCATTTCAAAACTCAATCCCAAACACCCTCTAAAACTTTTGGGCTAGTGATTTACGCATAATCACTCCCTTAAATGAACTTTTCTTAATAAAATAAAAGATAATCCGGTTTGGACTAAACCGGACCAAAAGGAAAGTGAGATCATACATTATGGTGCCCATTAAGTCCCCATCAAGCCATCCTTGAGGAACAACAATGTTTGATAAACTCGAGTTATAGAAAAGAACTCGAGCATATCCACGCCATGGTCTTCCCAAATACGTCGTGCCATTTCCAATCACATTGCAATCTTTAAACACAAAACCACTGTCGTCACCAGCGGCGTTCCTCGATTGGGCGGTGATAAACCCCGGTTGGGCACCTAGGAATCCAGCAATCACCGAAACCGTAGACCTCTGTAAAATAATTAACAAAAAGTTTTAAAACATTAGTTACACACTTGGGATGGCATATTAAAAACAAAGTGCTAAAAGTGACCCAAAATATATATTTATTTTAAATTTTGTGTTTTGTACTATATAACTAGTCGTGTAACACAATGTATATTCTAGTTGTGACACTTTTATATAGCAAAATAAAATTTGTAACATACTCACCTCGTATATAGATTGACCGGACCCCATGATGAAATCAATCGCGCCTTGTATCGAGCACAACTTAAAGTAATGTCTCCCGGTGCTATCCCACAGCGTATCTTGAACACCGACGAAACCACAACGATAAAACGCTGACTTGTCACCGGTGATCTTTGCCGCCACAGCCGGCACTACGGGGTTTTCGTTTCTTGACAAAGGGTAGTTGTAAGAATTCTAGTACAATAAGGTTTAATATAAATTAGTTACATAATAAAGAATATAACATGTAACATATTAAAAGACAGGATGATGTGTACGTACAACGAAAGTGATACTTTTGACGACCACATCGTCTGCTTCTGAAATAAAAGTAGCATCGGTTTGAATGGACTTGTGGCCATTCCAAACAACATATGTTTTTCTTTTACCATCTCCTTTTAGATAAATCATTGGTTTATCACGTGGGATTTTAATTTGTTCTCTACACAAATATTAAGAAAAAGAATCATAGACATAATTGTATGTCACTTAATGTAAGATAAATTCATAAACCAAAGATCATAATATTGAGAAGAATAAATTCATAAACTAAAGATCATAATATTGAGAAGAAGAAAAATTAACTTCTAGGTAGTTTAGCAAAATGATTGTTGTGTTTTAATTGATTTCTTGGGAGTTCGCTAACTAGAGTACTGGACTCATAAATTAAAATATCACGTAGGGGTGTAAATGATGCGTAATTGCTCGATTCGCAATAGCTCGAGAGCTAATCAGAATCAGATTGGTAAATAGCTCGAACGAGCCGAGCCTTAACGCGCTCGAGCTTGAAAAATGACTCGTTTACTTATCGAGCCCAAGCTCGAGCTTTTCATCAAAGACCATTTAGGCTCGCAAGCCCAAACAAATTATATATTATTATTATTATTATGTATAACTACTATTTAACATTGACGAGCCAAGCTCTAGCCGAGCTTTGGCTCGTTTAAGCTATCGAAGCGAGCTCGAGCAGAGCTTTTAACTCATTTAAAATTGTTCTAAAATTATTTCAAGTCGAGCTCAAGCTTTTGGGTTTTTACTTTCGAGCCAAACTCAAGCTCAAGCTTTTGGGTTTTTACTTTCGAGCCAAACTCGAGCTCAGCCAGGCTCGGAGTTAGCTCGACTTGTTTACACCCCTAATCTCACACAATATGTTCATTACACAAAATATTAAAAAGTTAATTAAAAATCGATAAATTTAAAGTTTAGTCTTAAATTAAAGATATTATTATTGAGAATTTTTATTTTATTTCTAGATCATCTAGCAAAATGATAGTTTTTTTTGGGAAAAGGGTATCATCCGACAAAATCAAAACACAACTATCATCCAACTTAGATTAAAATCTCACAATAGATGTTCATTACACAAAATATCAAAAAGTTCAATTAAAAATCGATAAATTTAGGGTTAAGTCTTGAATTAAAGATATTATTGAGAATTTTTATTTAATTTCTAGATCATCAAGCAAAATGATAAATGTGTATTGATTTCTTGCGAGTAAAATGTTAAGCATTAAAAAAATCTCAGACCAGATGTTCATTACACAAAATATTTTGAAAAAGTACCTAAAAATCAATAAATTTAAAGTAAATCCCTAAATTATAACATTGAGTTTTTGTTTTTTTAATTTCTAGATACTTTAGCAAAATAATAACTATGTTTTCGTTTCTTGTTCTAAAAAAATTAGGGTTTTTTCATAAATTATAACATTGACATTTTTTTTAAAATTTCTAGCAAAATAATAACTACTTGTAGAACTCAAAAAACCAAAACATAAACCCTAAAAACCAAAACAAGTTTTAAAAACTTTTAGAAACGCTTATGATTAATAAAAATAATAATAATAATAATATTATTAAACATGAAGAAGAGAAGAAGTATATACTTGTAAGTGCCAGTTTTAACATAAATACAAATCCATTGCATGTTATCCGAAGGAACGGCATCAATGGCAGACTGGATGGTGGTGTAGTTGCCTCCACCAGACTTATCAACGGTGATCGTTCGATACGGTGCCGCTACGGCTGCTGCTCGGCCACTAAGCCACGACGGTTGTCTTCTTCCACCACCATTAGCTTCTGATCTTCTCAAACAGATGAAGAACAAAACAAGAACAAGTAGAAATCTTTCAAGAGCTACCATTTTTTTGGGATTTAGATGTTTAATTATTATTAAAAAGGTTTAAGTAGAAGGTGATGGATGAATTGTATGTATGGTAAGAAAAGTGAAGGGTTTTTATAAATGTTAAGTGAATAAATTATAAGATGATTACTTTCTCCTTTTAAATGATTTAATGCAAATTTTATCTGTAACCAGGAAACAAATTTATTTATTTTTTTATGAATATTTATTTCCTTAAATAGTTAAAGTGGTATATTAGTTATTATTATTATTATTATTATTATTATTATTATTATTATTATTATTATTATTATTATTATTAACACTTAGTATTTATTGATTTTACTAAAAAGGTGATATGATGCTAACTCTATATAATATAGAGAACCCATTCACATTAAAATGAAGATTTTAACGTGAATGCGCGTTCTAAATTCGTTTGTTATTCTTCGGTTAAAGTAATGTCCGTCAATAAAGGTCAATGGAAACTTGTACGTGGGTAAAAAAGTCTTTAACTACTTGTCGATATTTGTTGGGTAAAGGTTTTATTAGGGCTGTAAACGAACCAAACAAACACGAACAAGGCTTTGTTCGTGTTTGTTTGTTAAAGTTTCTTGGACAAACGAACCGTTCACGAACACACTAACGAACATAATTCTATGTTTGTGTTTGTTTGTTAAGAAATTCAGTTGTTTGCGAACTGTTCGTGAACACGGGTCTTGAACACAAACAAACAAAAACAAACATTTAATATGCAACTAACTAAAAAAACATTGTTAATATTAACCGTTAGACAAAGTACATCTACTAAACAATGTCGATAAGTCAAATTGTGCTAACTTAGACATAATTATCTAAAATTACTTAGGCATAGGCATGAATACATGATATTCCTAATTCAAAAGTTCATAATTATCCTAAGTTTTAAATAGTGATCGAACATAAAAAACATACACGAACGGATATAAATAAACGAACGTAAACAAACACATTGCCGAACGTTCACGAACGCAATCGAACAAACGAGACATTTGTTCGTGTTTGTTTGTTTAGTTAATCAAACGAATTTTTTGTTGGTGTTTGTTCATTTATTAAACAAACGGACACAAACGAACTTCCCGCCAAACGGTTTACGAACTGTTCACCGAACGTTTGGTTTGTTTACAGCCCTAGGTTTTATTGTCAATGATCATTTTCTTAATAGTGTTCATATAAATATATATATAGAGAGAGAAAGAGAGAGATAATTTAATAGTTTTAAGTCAATGAACAAAAGGTATAGTATTATTTTTTGCTAGCATGAAGCACGGAATAACAAGTTATTGCACAGCAAATTTAACTTTATATATTTAGGGGTACGTGTAGGGTGTACCACTAAATAATAGTGTTAGGTGATGTGTAATCTAGGTGAATTTAAAAGGGATTAAAGGATACTTAATGGTCTAATATGTTAACCGAATGTTAAAATTTCCCTTTTTGAAACCATCAAATAATAGGATTAAATGGAATTAACAAGATCAAACCATTTCTTTAGAGTGAGGTGCAGGGCCGGCCTTGAGGGGGTGCGGGGAGGACTCCCGGTCCGGGCCCAATTTTTAAAGGGGCACTTTGAGCGGCGACGAGTGTAGAGTGTATTTTTTCCGCAAGTATTTTCTTTCTGTTTTCAACCCAAAAAAAGATCTCATCTTAAACATCACTGGTTATAAACGCAAGAAGGTGAAGAGTAAATAAGGAAGAAGATGAGTTATACATGAAAAACTATATTTGAAGGATACGACAAAATTAAAAAAAAAAAAAAGTTGAAGTGTGTTACTTGAGATTTGTATTGTGGTACAGTAATTGTGCAGCGTTTGCAGTAAATTTTAATATATAGTAGTACTACAAAATAGTAATTGTCTCACGCTTATGCACATGATTCAAGTCAAATTCATTTCATTAAAAAACTTTTGAAATCTAGACATAAATAACGGCCAGATTATTATGGAATTTTAAGAAATGGTGGTTTTTTTTTATGAGTCAATTAGCCAAACATATTAATTTTTATAATTATTACGACACTTTCAGTTCTATATCCAGTTCGACCGGTCCGACTAGGGAACCGGTAAGGACGTCGGTTCAACGTCCGCTTCGGTTATGAAAACATTGCTTAAAAGACATAAGACTAAGGGGCACATATTTCCCGACTCGGCCCGGGCACCCGAATTTTCAGGGCCGGCCCTGGTGAGGTGGAGTGAAATAGGAAAAAGTTGATGATATATGGGTCACCTAGACGGAGATGAGAAGGATTAAATTAAGTATAGCCAATTGTATAATATGTTAACAGAATGTTAATTAGAGATTGAATTAATATTCTTTTTCTTTTTTTAAAACCACTAAATAATAGGGTTGGATGCAATTAACAAGATCAAACCAGTTCTTTAGGGTGAAATGGGGAAAAGTTGATGATGTATCGAGGTAGAATTGAGAAGGATTAAAGGATACCCGATGTATAATCTTATATTTCAACTAAAAAAAATGGTATGTTCGTTGGATGTTTTATAAACATGGTAATTTTCAATATAATTATTACTTTCTGTTACGTTACACAATTAAAGAATAATTACTAAACATGGAAATAGCGTATGTATTCTGATTTGTTCCAAAATAAGGAAAGGCCGAGATAATAAGAATCACAAAAAATAATTATTTGGTATATTTATATCTTAATAGAAATTTCTTTTTTTTAAACGGTAATTTTATTACACCTTAATTTCATCTCACCTTACACTTGCAGGATTTAAATTAGTTTACGAATTCAAATCACTTATATTTAGGTTATATGTAATACTTAAATGAGAGGGAAAAAATGTCACATAGAAGGCACTATATGTAATGGTTTGGTGAGTGATGAGAGCTTGGTGGACTTCTTTTTAATTTTACAAACTTTATTGATTATTTTTAAACAAATAATAAGCAGAATATTAAAAAATCACTATATGTAATGTTAAATGAACTATTATAATAAAATTTTAAAAAAATATCGTTTGTTGCAAGTTATTGGCTCCCCCAATGAAATGGTTACACAACCGCCCACGAAAATATGCCTCACACCCCACTTAGGGACCGCGATACAGTGTTTTGTGGGTGTCGATATAACGTAGTGACACTGGATCTCTCACACTCACTTATCATTACATATGGTTTTATTATGCAGAAGTTTTATCAAATGATAGCTTTTTTTTAATCAACTTTATCTACATAAAACTAGATTAAGTTTGTAAATTTCATGATATTTATGATGTTAGAAGTCATAAATCATGTATACAAGAAATGTGTTTGTGTATTTATGATTTCAGACATAAAATCTTATCTGCCATGAAAATTCACAAATAAATATAAAAAATATTGCTGTCGTAATGTTATAAGAGTGTAATATATTTCACAAAAAATAAACTTACAATATAACAATTATCGGACGAAATCACGGATATTAAAAATAGTATCTTCTTAATCAGAGCTTATTATACACCAAAGAAAAGCTGTGATAGTAAAACACGTGATTTAGGAATAAATTATGGAGATATAAATGGCAAAAGGAATGTTATTAACTATTTACAAGAAAGAAATCTAATATTATGATTTGAATTATGATTGGAAATTAGATTTTAATGTTTGTTTTCATTGTATACCCTTTAATCTTCGAGTGAGGCTAACGTAAAAAGGAGGTTAGCGTAAAAAGTATAAGAAGGATTATTAGCCATAGATTATATTAGATAATTAGGGGCATGATGGTAATTTCTTTGCGTCATTAAAATTTCACCATCATATTTAAAATGGCCATAACTTTTTCATACGACATTATTTAAAAAAAAAATCTTATACCATAAAAACAAGTTTTTCAACATCTTTCATTTCCATACCATATTGTTATACTTTAAAAAAAATGTTGGGTTGATAACTTGCGTTTTATTGAGGGTATACTTGCGTTTTAGAAACGCAAGTTGTAAAACTCCTGAAGGGTTTCACTAGAATGCAAAAAGTTATAAAGAATCAGACATTAAGATCATGAATGTTAATCCGATTACCAAAGGCCGGACGATATAAATAACATAGAGTGATGTTAAATGACAAAATCAAACTTCCATAAAGTCCAAATCTTTGATCTTATAAGCATCAAGAACCTCATGGCATGATGAATATGATATATGTACATAAATCAATCCTTATATGAAAGAAACAGAGCTAAATTAAGCACTATAATACTCAGATTAAAAAAAAAAATCATTATTTTGGCTCTTCCCCAACTTCCTACCTAAAACGTTTAAGACGGAAGACTACCCATAACGGGCCGGGGAGGACCCAACTTTAAAAAATATATAATGGTGGTTGTCAAGTACGTTACTAAAGCGTCGCTACCTATCTTTTGTATCCGATAAGTTCCCACCTATTTTTGCAACTTTGAAGTTTGAACTTTGAACTATTCAACACAAAACTTTTAACATACATATCTAAGGTGTTGTTTGTTTTTTCTGAGCCAAAAGGTCTGCAGTCTGCGGAACACATCTGCAGACATCTGCAGGAGAAGAGGTGGACCAAAAGTCTGCAGTCTGCAAGAAGAAGATTGTTTGTTTATTAGCGTCTGCACCATAACCCACAACAACTCATCCTAACCATAACCAACCACAACCCACACACATCATCACCATTCCTCCCCTACTACTACTACTACTACTACTACTATTATTATTATTATTATTAACGTAAAAGATCAAAACTTTCTTCAAAAACCCAAATAATATATTATTATTAATACTTGTACATAAAGAGGAAATGAGGCAGGTGTTGTTCTTGTTCTTCAGAGGAGGCCGACGGTAAATTTTCCAAATAATAATAATATTATTATTACCTATACAAGCATCAAGGAAATGAGGCAGTTGTTCTTCAGATGAGGCCAACGGTCGACGGAAGGAGGAGGAGGGAGGGGATTTGACGGCGGGGAGGAGGAAGGAGGAAGAAGCTAGGTGATATGTATAGGTTTTACTAAGAAAAACCTATTGAAAACTTCCAAGAATATTAAGAGAGAAGAAGATCAAAGCCAAGGCTTTTCTTTCATAATTTTTCTTACTTTAAACTTAAATGACCTTTTATAGGCATACAAAAGAGATATAAAAACTAACCCACTACTACTAACAATTACAAACAATTAATATAAATAAACTGCAAAAAGACGTGGACCACTTGTGCAAGAATATAGTGAGTTGATGACATAGTACGTGGGCACACATCAGTTGATATATTACTACGTGGGTTTTGATAGGAGTTACGTATCATTCCCGAGCTCCTCAAAACGTTCTTGTCCTCAAGAACGGAACAAGTTGGCCACGGAGGTCGCCATTCGAGTCGAACAATAGCGTTTGGAGCGGACTCAATGGATCGTGATGATGGTCGCAATTCGGTACGTCCCATGGCATTCGGTGCGGTCTCAGCGAAGAGCCATGGTGGGCGCCATTCACGTCGTCTAATAGCATGAGGGTCGTCCTTGTTCAATTGTAAAGACTGGTGAAATTGAGGACGACACGACATGTCAGCAACATGTTGGCATGGAAGAGTTCTCCACCTTGAGAATTGAAGCTTTGTAATAGTATGTCCACCAAAAGCAGAGGTAATAAGTCTAGAAGTGTAATTGTGGGTGACATGGAAATAAGGAGAATTGCGTAACACCTGAAGTATAGTGTTTGAAGCGGAATCTACAGGATATGTTTGTTTTGGCAGTGGAGACGGTGTTTTAACAAATGGTTTGGGCTCCAATGCCGGTGCAACAGATGATTTCGGAGGTGGGTTTGTTTCGGTACAATTGGTTGTTTTGGTGAGGACGGGGACCATGTTTTGTGATGGTTGTGCGGGAATTGAAGGTGGCGGTCGAGCGAGAATTGAAGGTGGTAGCGGAGACGCCGTGGATTGTGGGGGGTTGACATGGGTGGTACAAAAACAATAGTTGATGTTGGAGGTGGGTTGAGGTCTGATATGGTGGGTGAGACATGCTCGGAAAGGGACGTGATGTGGTTCACGAGAGTACCGGTCTTTTTGGTGATGGTATCGATTTTCGAGTTGAGGTTTTGGGTGATTTTGATAAGGATTGCTAATTGGTCGTTGAAGTTGGCTTGAGATTGTAGGGTAATGGCAATCAATTGGTTGAGTTGGTCGGAGATGGTGGGCGGCATGGCGGAAGGATGGTTCGGGAATGAAAGCACCAAATGATATGTATAGGTTTTACTAAGAAAAACCTATTGAAAACTTCCAAGAATATTAAGAGAGAAGAAGATCAAAGCCAAGGCTTTTCTTTCATAATTTTTCTTACTTTAAACTTAAATGACCTTTTATAGGCATACAAAAGAGATATATAAACTAACCCACTACTACTAACAATTACAAACAATTAATATAAATAAACTGCAAAAAGACGTGGACCACTTGTGCAAGAATATAGTGAGTTGATGACATAGTACGTGGGCACACATCAGTTGATATATTACTACGTGGGTTTTGATAGGAGTTACGTATCACTAGGCACGGTGGGGAGGAGGGCGGCGGTCGGCGGTGGCAGAGGGGAGAGGAGGAGGGCGGTGGCGGCGGAGAGGAGGGAGGAGGAGGAGAAGAAGAGAAGAAGAAGGTGAAGAAGGAGGAAGATGTTTATTGTTTTGTGGGAGAAGAGGTTTGGAGAGTTGAGAAGACTTGGGTACAAGTCTGCTTGAGGAAGAGGTGAGGAAGAGCTTTTGAAGGGTTATGTCTTCTGAAAAACAAACAGGCTTCCTGCCCCAAATGTCTGCCCGCGTCTGCGCGGCGCAGACATAAGTGGCCAGAAGCACTTCTAGTAGAAAAACAAACACCCCCTAAATAATCTTAGCTTGGTTTTTGACACACTTTGGTTCGTTACGAAACTCTCACATGGTGGAACGCAAAACCAGTATAATAATAATAATAATAATAATAATAATAATAATAATAATAATAATAATAATTAATTTGTGGCCAAAGTTACCCGTATTTTCTACTAAGTCAATATAACTCACTTCACTTCTTTTTTTTCCCACGGCCGTTGTATTAGTTCGCAAAGCATGACATCTATCTCTATATAGAGGAAAAAAAATCAAGAACGATACCATTCAACCTTTCTATTTTACTTTTCATTCATATTTTGCAATAAAAAAGGACCTTAACAAATAAGAATTCAAACTTTTTTTCAAAGTAAAAATGTGTAAATCGAGCCCATTGATTCTACTATAGATGTCATCTTTTTTTTATCTAACTACTAACCACACGTTTGTATTCGATCTAACTCGGTCGGGTCTACGAACCTATCGTAGCTATCAAAGAATTCCTAGAACTTTAGCCGGGATGGTCACTGTAATTATTTAGCACTCTCGGAGTATAACGACACATCGAGAGGGTCGACTAGAATTAATATGGTAATCTTCTAATAACCAAATTGAATGGAGAACCTTTTTTATAAAAAACTAAAAGAAGTGATAAATTGTCTAATAGGGTTCTTCCTCCACTAGGTGATATTTGATACTTTAAGTTTTACTTGGATATTTTTTTTAATTTTATGAAAACAAATTACATTAGGATGACAGGCAGGTGGACAACAAACTATCACACCCTTTTTGAATAGCGAAATTTAACCTACTAAAAACAAAACCCTAGCCTTGGGAGTTAGAAATATTGATATGAACAACCCATTGAACCCTCGCAAGAAACCTAACAACTTCCGGTGCACCAAAAGTATTGATTCACGAAAGTTTAATTACTCAAATTGCTTGGCATGTTTCAAGTTCCTTTAGATAATAAAGATACGATTTTAGGTTATGCTTCAGGAAAAGATTCGGTATAATTTTAACTGAACATTGACAAGAGGTTGTCAAAATATAAGCCCTAATATTGTGTTTCTTTTTCAATCACCATCTCTTTAGCTTTAGCAGAAACATAATTCAAATTATAACATTTAAATGAATATATCCCCTTCAAAAGATTCAAATTTAAGGTGGTTGATTTAAAAATAAATGGTTTCGTTCGTAAAATTTGTGAAAAATGTCGACTAATCTAGTGTCAAGTCGGATATGAATTGTACTAATCCGGTAATTTGTTCTAGCTCACACTAATAGCCGTAGATTCAATTGGGTTGAGGATGCATTTGATCGAGTTCAGGATTTCTGATAATTTGTTCTGGCTCACACTAATAGCCGTCGATTCAATTGGGTCGAGGATGCATTTGATCGAATTCTGGATTCCTGCTTCACATGCAGGGGCGATTCTTTTAAGGGGCGGCCGACCCCCCCGAATTTTCGCTCAGAGGTTCTGATTATATAGGATTCGTATATAAATTTTTTGGTATATAAGGTTTCGACCCCAAAGTTTCAGGTCAAGATTCGCCACTGTTCACATGTACCAATCTTCAATCCACATTGATTTCAAAAACGGGATACTTAAACCAAATAAAACACAAAACAACACACGTGGTGGCGGAAACATAGATGTGCTGATGAAATGTAGCAGTTAAAAAGAGTAACCAAACAAACACAGCAATGATCTGTCTTGAAAAGTACATAAATGGGAAATAACTACATTTAAGAGTCGGTTTTTCCAGTTCAATACATAAAACCCCAGGAGTGTAACCAGCTGACAACAGATGCAAGCAGAAGGTTTAAAACTTCAATCCAGCGTTGACTCGCATGACGCAACTGAGTCGACTCAGATCAAATCAGCCAAGCATAATCCGCACCAGTACTTGATAATAAACCAAACCGACTAGCACAGTGATCATGAGCTGTACTCGAATGGCTGGGGTGGTTGAGGCTCGTCATCCACAGCCATGGCTGCAGTAGACCCTGATTGTGCAGTGGTGGTTGCACCTGTTGTGGTTGATGTGGGTGCGTCAGTTAAAGCCAAAACTTCTGGTTCAGTTGGGCGAAGGTCTTTCAAGAGAACAAAACCAGATGCAGCTGGTTTTATTGGTGCATATCTGCTGTCTTCTAAAAACTTGATGTATTTCTCTTGCGCGGGGACTACTCTTGCAGGGTTAGTTAAAATCTCGAATGTTGGTTCGGGTTCGGCCTTTTTCTCCTTTTCAGTAGCAGGGCCATCCACCTATTAAATGCATAGTAAAAGAGTTTACATTTCGTTTGGGAGTGCAATTTTGACCAATTAACTTAGCAAACGGTTGATTTGGGTTAATATTCAACTCCTACGGGTCAAATGAGTTGAAATAAAAAAATCTAGCTAAAGTTCACTGGTCATACGGATTGTGCAAAATTACAAAAATTCACCCAAGTCGAAAGCATCAAGTGGGTTAAAAGTCACAAAAAGGTGTTATTTTAATGCTTTCAACCTCTTAGACCAATATAATCAAATGAATTAGATTATTAATTAAATTATAATATAGTTTATGCAGACAGAATTATGAGTAACTGCAAAATCAAAAAAGTGGTGGGAAGACATTGTATGCAAAAATTAACCAAAAAGCGGTGGGAAGTTTAACGTAACCTGACCCATTTTCAGCATATTAAAAATGCCCTCTTAATCCAACCAGGTGCTCTTTTGACCGTGTTAAAAAATACCATTTTGACCCTCGCAAACCAAAGATATATACCTGCATTGAGTCAGCATCTTTTTCACCAGAAGCTTTCCCTTTGCCAGAACTTGATGAGTCAGCGGCACCAGACAACTTCTCAGCATTAGCTTTTTCAGCTTCCTTCTTGGTAGCTCTAGCCTTGGCTCTTGCTGATGTGGACAAAACAGCTGTTGGGAGTTTCACAGCTGATGCAGCAGTGGGCACGGTTGTTGGTCGAGGGTACTCAAACAATGACGGTTTAGCATGTGACAAAAATTCAAATTTTGGCACTTTCAAGTCATAGTTGAGCCCGATTAAAGCTGTGGGAGAGAAGGCTAAGCTAATGAAGTATATAAGTGGATACCAGTACCAAAACTGACTGAAAACAGCAAGCCCAATAACTGCGGTCATTTTGTCATGCTTGGTTTTGGACAGTAATTTAATTGTAACATTTCTTCCACCAGCATCAAGAATTCCAGAAGCCAAAATAGCTCCCATTTTGCTCATTGTATCTTCATGCTTATCAAGGATGATTTTTTCCAATTGTCGTCTGTGAAAGATATAAAGCACGGGACAAAAAGATTAGTGTCAGAAAGTTATGAGTGGTTGATTCATATTATGTTTTACCTTTACCAAATCAAACATGAAACAAGGAAAAACCGAAACAGTTGTTCAATGTGTAGACTTTATACATTATACCTCAACCATTTTAATTTTAGTTCAGAATATTATTGATAAATATTATTTCTGTAATCGTGTGTTGCTTGCAAAATGTTAATAAAAAGATTGAAAATTTACAAGTTGGCCAGTTTTGACATGTACCAAAAGTTACCCGTGCTAACCCATTACCTGACCTATCTGACAGCCGTTTTACCCATAGTTACCTAAATCGCGGTTCGCAACGGTACGGGTACGCGGTACGAATACGCAATTCGCTAGGCTGGATGAATTCGGTACGGAGGGGGGTAGGCTCATTTCGGTACGAACCGGTACGGTGTTCCACCGAGTCCAGTACAGTGTGCCTAAATTAAAACATAAATACCTATTTATAATTTTTATATTTATATATTTAATGTTAATTTTATACTTTTTTACAATAAATTTATAAGTTAAAGTACCAAATGTAAACTAGTAAAGATAGAGGGGTTAGATGTTTAAATACACAAAGTTACTTTACCCTTTTTAAATAAAAAAATTACAAATTTTAGGGAAAACATGTAAACTGATAAAAGTAGAGGGGCTAAATGTTGAAATATCCATGCATATCTAACCCTAATATGCTAAAAGAACAGATGTGAGCCGCTCTCTCTGCTTCCTGCTTCTTCTTCCTTCTTCTTTTTCCCTTCTCTTCCAGAATTCTAGCAGAAAACATCGTGCCATTCGCGTTTCCAATACTATCCACACACCTATAAAATCGATTCCTTGAACGTACCACACAACGATTGGATCGACTGGAGGTCCGATTTCAGTCGCGTACCGGAGGCGATTTGGTACGTAACGACTTCCGATCTGGTACATCGCGATCCAGTACGAAAAACGTGGCTATGTGAGCGATTTAGGTAACTATGGTTTTACCTATAAAAGGTCAAACTACTAAAAAGTAAACAAATTGAACTGAAAAGGAAACGGTTTATTAGTCATGGTTAAGGTTTTAATAAACGTGGTTTACATTTAATATTTATTATTAGCTTTTGATCAAAATAAGTAACTAAATTATTTGCTTTCTGCATATATATGTATAATACTTATAGTTTATAATTAAACTCATTCCATTGCTAGCAAAAAAAATAATAATAATAATAAAAATATGAAAGGGAATGCAATGATCCATCTATTACATTCCTTTGCCATTAGATTCCAAACCACCAAACATAAACTGTTTATCACAAATGAAAAGGTGGTTTTGGCCAACCTGACTTGTTTTGACAGCCCATCTGGCACAGCAATACAGACATGTATGTTGAGAAAAAAAAAATACCTGAAGGCCCCGACACGAGAGTCACTAGCTTCACTGGTTTGGATCATGACCATGGCCATTGCAATTAGGGCCCCTTGACGAACAAAGTCAGTTACATCGGATGTCAGAGGTTCTAACAAAGATATGGCTTCACTCAGCCCAGTACCAGCACACGAAATGCCTACAGCCATGGCTGCACCATACCGCACGTGTGGGTTGTAGGACTCAGACAATAGGGCCACAGTACGTGGTGTCTGCAGTAAACATGCCAAAAGTGGGGCAAAATTAGGCAAGTTATATAGCTATCACATATCTAGAAGGTATCCGAATGTGATACTAATCTTTCTATATAAAGCCCACCCAAATTGTGTTATTAACGCAATACTAATATTTATCATAAGAAGTTGGTAGGTAAACTAAAAACATATAAGAAATCAGTTTCTTTTTTCTGCCTAATTTATAGTTGGTTGCTAAATATCCGTTTGATCGTTTCTATTGTGTGTTGTTTGTCATTGTAATCATATGTGGCACCGAATTATCTATAAGAGCTGTAAATTTTAAGCAAAAAGTGCATCTGGTAAACCCATCCCCTACTTACAATGTACCCATTTTGCCACATATACTATAGATCCATGGACCACCACGGACAAGAAAACAGACGACAGAAATAATAGAAACTAAAAGATAAACCACATACAAACAATCAAACTAATGAACAAGGTTTAAAGAAGAGATTTAAACCTGCTCTGGGTCAGAGTACAGGACAAATCCAAGGGCTAAAACAGCAGTCCGTCTGACATCATCGCTGACATCAGATACAGCAAAGTGGAGTAACTGGCGGATCGCCTTGTTATTTGCAGTTCCACTGTATGCCAATGCTAATGCATACATCCCACCATAACGTAATATGGCATCTTGATCGAGAGTCATCTGTTCAATTAGTGTGTCTGCTTCTTCTTCTCTTCCATAAACCGTGAGAGCAATACCTAATGCTAAACCCCTACAAACAAAAATTTGTATCATTAAACAGTAAAAAAAAAACATAATGACAGGGAGGTGGGTTGAGATGGTTGGTTAACGGATAAGCTTTATTTCCCAGGGTCAAGTTAACTGGAAACACTTCCATGTCCAAATCTTTAATATATAATAAGCATCAAAACGATTTTAGTGATCTTTATAAATTAAAAAAAAATCACTACAATACAATTAAAAAACCACTACATAAGTGTGTGGGATGATGGCTTAGAAAGAAAACACTAAAGAGACCCGTCTAACTACATAAGAGAGGTGTGTGCAGGATGATGGTTTAGAAAGAAACTCATTAAAGTTGTGCTCTTCCCTATAGCTACATAAACGTGTAGCAAATGATTTTGAATGTTCTATGCAATAAGAGCACTTCAGGGGATTTTCAACTCATTAGACCTGTTTCCTTTTTAGCTAACCGAATCTGTTTTTACCCATTACTAGAATATTACCCAAATTAAACTATTCATAACAAAGGGGTCAATTTTACCACCTCTTTAATGAAGAAACATGTTATATGAACCAAATTTAAAGACTTTATTTAAATTACCTTATGATTTTTTCATGTTGTGTCTCATGAGCATACACCAGCATCTCTGATGCCTTCTCACTTGCGGTCCCCATCATTAATAAACCCATGCTAATGCCCGCAGCTTCACCTGCAACGGCACTGTCAGTATAGAGGACACTTTTTAGCTCTTCGTAAATATCTTCATCAGCAGTCCCTAAAGCCGCCAAGCCAAGGCCTAAGCAAGCACCGTGCTGAACCACCTGAACCAACCAACATACAGAATAAACATAATGCATGTATATACACAAACATACACAGTCAGGATCATTTGGGAATCTGAACATCCATAAGAAACATAAGAACCAAAAAGATCCATCATCTTTTTTAACATTAACTAAAATGCCATGATTTAGAATTATGAATGCTCTCCGATATATAAAATTGTGAATCAAAGTTACAAAATTAGTAAATCAGTTTGTTTCTCACGCTTCTCACTGATACTTGAATTCTCACTGGTCCTAACATGCATGCAGATTATACATATACACGTACATATACATAGTCATTAAATATAGTATAAGGTTTAGCAGAGAACTGCATGAACCGCATAATCCTCTCTCCCATTTAATTTGTGTACAAGTAAGAGCTTATGCAGTTCTAGTGGTTCTCAGTTCTCTACTAAATGGGATTCTCTACAAACACATACATTTTTTTAACAGCGAAATTCAATCTACACACACATACATACATGCAAATATATACATATACACACATACATATACAGACCCTGTGAGAATCTATAATCATGAGAAGAAAACTCATTTGTTAACTTTGTGACTGACTCAAAATTTAAAGTATTAAAGCACATTAACAAAATTATAAATAGAAGTTCATAAATTTTGGATCAGTTTTCTTCTCTCATGAATATATAATTCCACATTTAATCCTGCAATATATATACACACACACGCATGTGTGAGATCCAATTAAAAAAAACTTCTTTTCCTAAAAAGGTATGAGAAAAAATTGTATTAATGCATCTTGAAAATTGTTGAATATTTCTTTGAGAAAATGGTAGGGCATCAGGCAAAAGAAGTTCTTTGCATCATATTTCCAAATTTTGATGCATAAAAGTTATTAAAAGGCATAACACTGAAATAGGGTATTACACATAAAATACCATCTTTTTACTTATTTTTTTCTGATATATAATACTTTTAGTAAAAACAAAGCGCCACAAGGATTTGGAAGTAGTGAGAATTGAGAAAAATTGATGTGTTAAGATAGTTATGATTAAAAAATGAGACAATTACCTCCACATTGGTACTGCGTAAGCTATCCCTCAAGAACTGTTTGATGCCTTCCCCGTGGTTTGCATGAATTAGACCCAAAGCATAGAGGGCTCCACCTTCGGAATAAGGACTACCACCACCGGCCCCGCTTTGAGGAAGGTAAGGAGCCATGAGTGATCTTCCTTGTTGAAGATGGCCTCGATGAATAACACCTAGCCCGGCTGTTGCACTGAACTTAGCCCAGTTGGTGGCTCTGCTCAGCCAATCCTAAAATTATATGCAAAGTAGAAGACAATGATAAAATTTTAAATTGCTAACAAAACTTGACAATATATAAGGAGAACAAAAATAGCAAAATAACAAAATATATCTACCAGATTCTCCCTTAGAAATGTGTCCACAGTTGTTCCAGCATGCATAAGGGCATTAGCATATATTGTTGCACTGTGGCAAACGCTGTTTCTCATCTCGATTGATTGCTTTATTGTCTTGAGAATAAGTAGATCCGACCTATACAATACACAGAATATTGTAAGAATCTTTCAACAATTAGCAACAAAAACCAAACACAAAAGAGGCAAGAAACCAAGAAAAATTAAAAAGGAGCATCAATTTTAACCCGTTTACTTCTGAATTGGTTAATTGGGTTATGTTTTATCTCTTAACAGGCCAAACAGACTAAATAAAGAAAATCGTCTTAAAAGAAAACAGTTCATCTTTCAAATATATTGAAACTCATATTGTGTGTAATTTCAGTGTCTATAAACCTCCAAAATATTTTATTCATAAAAGTATATTATTATTAAAATATATTTTTTGTAATCATGTTTGACACTAAATATTTAAAAAATTAAAAAAAAAATAGGAAAAGAAAAAGCGTTTTGAGTCAACTAAATCCTACCCATATCCAAAAAAAATACCCATTGTTATGTGTTCCCAACCCATCTATCTTACCACCTACTTAGAAATAGATCTAGATAACACTACCAGAGCAAAAAAGAACCCACTTATTAGGACAGTGAAGCAATGAAATAACATGATCTATGTTAAGATATCGAATACACCGGTAATTTATTAAAATGAAAAGAATCTGGACAAAATGGAGTTTCAGGGTCAGGTGGTCAATGAAACCCATACCCAAAAACAAAAATAACCTCTTTGGGCATGTTGCCTAACACACCCATTTTGCCACCTCTAGAAAGAAAAAGGCTTAGATAACACCACAAAATGGTAACGTTGCTCACTTGTTATGACTGTATAAAAACTGGAGTGTCAGCTGAATTGAAGTTTCTCCTGACAAAATTCCCTTCATTTTAGTCAACCTCTCAGCATAGGTCACTTCAGCTGGGTCAGAT
The DNA here is from genome assembly GCA_028751855.1 of Ambrosia trifida. NCBI lineage: Eukaryota > Viridiplantae > Streptophyta > Magnoliopsida > Asterales > Asteraceae > Ambrosia > Ambrosia trifida. The sequence continues at coordinate 62,977,043 of CM054124.1, read as the reverse complement.
TCAGGCACTGTAGAAATAAGCGGTTGGGTTTCATCAGTCATTTGAGTGTCCTCTGACACAGATGGATTTGGCTCCGTAACTGCTGGCTGTTCAGGTTTCAACTTGGGACTTGATAACTGATCTCTTACACGCAATAGAAAAGCTTGATGCTCATTTTCAACCAAGTCCAAAGCAATTTGAAATGCCATCATCGCATCATCCTTGTTTTCAGATCTTAAGAGTTTCTCTAGTATGCTTGCAACACCGTCAGGTTGATCAAGAAACATGAGGCACTGGCAAATGTTTAAGTAATCTGGGGATGCCAGATCCTGATAAACTTTGACAAGAAGAAGAAGTACCTGCCCACATTCCACCTGGGTTAGTAAGGGTCTGTTTGCTTAATGACAAAAAGAATGAAATGACCGACAAACTTTGAAAGATCCATTGCATTACATTGCCAAGTTTGGTTAGCATGAGAATGAAAAAAGGATTCATATTTTTTTTGCCATTCTTTCATTCAAATTATCATCAAACATGACATGTTTAGAAAAAGTATATAATGTATTTCTTTTATTTACATTTTAATAAATACAAATCGAGTTGTATGTCAATTTTCATATACAAAGCGAGTCATCTGGTTGACTGGTTGTGGTGTTATACATCTTACTTCTAGAAACTACATCATTTAACATAATACAAAAATTTGTATTTGCACAAATAAATAAAAAAAAACATGACAAGGGTTAAGAAAACCTTAACAAGATCATAAATAGAAATTATATTATTTAGTTGATTTTGAAGTGCTTAAAATTAATTTAACGAAATTTTATAAGAACTAGAGTTATTATGTTTTTCGAAGAAAGACGCAGATACAATTGTAAACTTCATCATTCCTTAAATGAACGAAAAAACACCCCTCCCCACGAAATGAAAATGCTTGAAATGAAACGAATCACATTCCATAAAGAGTGATCTGTCCCATTCCTATGTCATCAACAAAAATGTTCTCTTTCATACCCTCGAAATGATCCATTCCATTCCGCCTCAATTCTCACATACCAAACACTACGTCAGTCGTCAACTCCTAGGCGCTCATTTTAGCTCTCCAGGCACACTAAATACCTAATTATTATTTTTTTATCATTTCATGCAAAAATATTGATCTTCTCTACAATATAAGCTTCCACAATACTGATTTAAGCAACTTTCATTTAGAGTTCTGATCCAATTTAGAATTTTTAGAACATTATTAATTTCAAGTTTTGAAATTACATTTGAATCCTCGCTATTTTAGAGCTTTTGGTATAAATTAGATGATATTAAATGTTGTATCTTTTGTTTATTTTATTTGAAGAATAGTATTATTCTAATACATAATATATTTTTTTATTTTAATAGGCCCTCAACTTTTAGCGCCTTTGATAACTTCATAACTATGATCTCGATTTCATGATTAAGATGTAAAAGACAGTATGTATGTATTAAGTATATATGCCAAGTATAAAATAAAATTCATATTACCTCACGGCGATATTCTCTACTGTTGACAAAAGCATGAGATACTTCCATGCAATATGCCAGAGTTGCATGAACATTATCACTTTTTGTAATTGCTTCCCTAAGTTTATCCAGCCTCCGGCATTCCATTGACATTCCTATTGCTTGTTGATACTTCCCATCGGTTATACACCTTCGAAATTATAGAAGGAAAAGAACAAAAGTAAGTTGGACAAATGCGTCACTTCAGCCAATTTTAATAGATAGTGTTAAGTAAAAATTAAAATTTCATTTCTATCCCTCCAAATTTCAAGTATCATATTTGCCTTTTAAAAACACTAAGACTCATATTTCAAAATGCCTGAGTAAATAAATAAAAACAGTTACTTATAACAATGTCTAACTAAATACACAGAGCATTATGAATTGAGATGATTCATAGTAATAATGTGAATTTTAGTTTTTCAAAAGAGTGAATGTAATGAATAGTTTATACCTTGCACATAGCAAAAGAAAATTAATTAGTGAGATTATTACTCACGTCTAGCGTTCTGGGAGACACGATTGACCCCCAAAAGTCGGTCAATCACTTCCTTTTGTTATTAGTTATATTTGTTCAAAATACTTGCTTTGTTTTATCAGACTATGAGATTCTCGAAATAGAACAAGTAAAAGCAATTCATACTTATCAAGCATTCTCTCAACTATTGCTTCCAGCCTAGGGTCCACATCAGCGGACAAGTTCTTTGACTCTGCTGCCTTTGTTTTCAGAGTTGCATACTCATCAATAGCCTTGGCTGACAAAAAAGTAAAAAACAACATATGAAAAGATGATGAGTCCACGACGCACAAAATAAATATTCGATACCTAACACCAATTAACGTTGCAAGCAAAAATGATAGTAAATGTAAATGCAATCAAGAGCATTTCAAATAAACTTCACTTGTGAAGCAAGACTTACCAAGAAGAGTATTAACATACTCAGAATCCTCAGAAACATCAAATAAACTGCCAGCTCCAAGGGCATAAGACAATGAGTCATTAAGCTCACTCAAGTAATAGAAAACCTACACAGAAGAGGGAATGAGCTGTTTTGACATGCTATAAACATACGAGAAACATACATCCTGCAGGCATAAGAACTTGCCAAGAAAACACAATCACCAAAAACCAATAACTCAAACTTCTTTAGAAACATGTACCTTTGAAACAAGTAAAGCAGCCAACTGTCTTTGATCAAACTCCTCGTCTTCATATAAACTCTCTCTGGGTAAAAGAAGGCCAAAATATGTCAGTGAATCCATTAGAGTATACTTCATTCACCACAAAAGCTCAGAAGAACTATATATACATCAATATATTTAAATGGAAATAAACATAAGGCTAAAAAGGGATGAGATCAACATGAAAAGGTACATCATATGAACAGACCAATCAGGTTTAAGTTTCAGGTTCTTTTGATACAATTGTTTTACTTTAAAAAAAATAAAGTTTTAGTTGGGCTCTTTTTCTTAACTTACCAGTTAAATGACCATAACTGTCACTTGACCTCTACAGTCTACTATTTGCTTGCTTTCAGTGAAAACATTACTTATGAGGCACACTGATCAAAAATTCCCTGATCGCCTCAGGCTCAGCCCTATGAGGCGCACTGCGCACATACAAAAGAACTACCTGAGGCGCCACCTCATACTGATTTTTTACGCACCTCAACCGTTTTTCAAAACTATGCTGAGTGTCTTGGTCCATTTAGGACCCAAGGCAGACCTGAGCTGTGATACGCTTGAACTAAACTAAAAACGGGCCTAAACAAGCCAAGTCAGGCTTGAGCCAGCCTTATAGCTCCTTGTTTTGACTTGACTTTCCTTATAAGCCTTTCAGTTGTAAATAATTTAACATAGCGATAAATAATAATATCAAAGGAACTGCTCCTACTAAAGTCTCTAATAATATCAAACCTTCTAATTCTAAAACGTTAATCAATCCCTATCCCTAATAATTATAACGCAAAAACATATTCAAACATAATCCTTTCACCAACAACTGAACAATAATAATAATAATAATAATAACAAACAATAATAATAATAATAATAACAATTACATGATAGGGACGCTGGTGGAGATCTCAGGCCAGAAGTGATCAACGAAGGCGTTAAGATTGGAAAGAGCGTGAAGTTTGAGAGACGGATGCGGCTCGTTAAGCATCGCCAACAGACCACCGGCGGAGCTCACCATAGTTGCTGCCATAGCTTTAATTTCAATCAGATCACAGAATCAATCAATGGCGATTGAGCTGTTGGATTATTATTATTATTATTATAAGGGGATTAGGGTTTGAGTGTTTGTAGAGTTTATTTAGAAGACGGGTATCTTTTATTGCTCGGTTTCTTTGGGGAGGGGTAAGGTAAAGTGTGTTGTAATTTAGCCCGGGTTTGTGTAGATGTTCCCCTTATACTTCTGTTTTTTACAATTATTACCCATTAGCTTTGATTTTTTTTTTATTTTTTTTTTTTACACCTTGAATTAAAAGATAAACAAATAATTCTTAAAAGTGGGAGGCGGGTAAACGGGCCACAAGTTGCGCCGCTACCCCCTTTTGAATAGAAAAACCTACTCTATTAAAAATAAAACTTAGGTGAGAAGCGTATTGGGTAGAGATAACGTACAAAGAACCTTAATGTGAGAAGCGTATGAAGCAATCCCAGTCATTAGATTAATAAGATGGCTGGATGCAGATTAAAAACCCTAATCATACTTGGATCAAACTAACCAAGGGTAAATTAGGAAAAACTGTCTAATTTTTTTCAAATCGTAACAACAAAAATCAATCGAAACAAAATTTTTCAACAATTGAAATCGATTAAACCAAGCTGAATGATTACACAATCAAAATAACAAAAAACATTCGATTACAAATGAACGAAAACGAAAAAAATTATAAAAACAGAGATTTACACTGGAACGATTTAATCATAAGAAAAAACATACAATTATGAATAAACGCTCGTAATAGTTGTCAAATACTTTCGATTTTGTTTCAATAAGTATGATTAAACATAAAAATTAGGTTAAAAAAGTTGCAGACGAAGAAGATGAAGTTGGTGAAAATAGAGCATTTTAAACGCACTAACAAAATTTAAACGCACTCATTAAAAAGTTTGGAAACACTCATTGAAAATTTAGAAGCACTCATTAAAAATTTTGGAAGCACTCATTGAAAATTTGGACGCACTAATTAAAAAGTTTGGAAGCACTCATTGAAAATTTAGAAACACTCATTAAAAAGTTTGGAAACACTCATTGAAAATTTAGAAGCACTCGTTAAAAAGTTTGGAAGCACAAATTGAAAATTTGGAAGCACTCGTTGAAAATTTGGACGCACTCATTAAAAAGTTTGGAAGCACTCATTAAAAATTTAGAAGCACTCATTAAAAAGTTTGGAAGCACTAATTGAAAATTTAGAAGCACTCATTAAAAAATTTGGACGCACTCATTAATTTTGGACGCACCTTTGATATGAATAGCCAACATTGGAAGTCAGAGGCCATTAAGTTTACCCAATTTAAGTTTGGACGCACCATTAACAATTTTGGACGCACCATTAACAATTTTGGACGCACCCTTAAATTTTTTGGACGCACCATTAATTTACCCGATTTAAGTCAGGATGTTATTAAACGCACATTTTTGCCTGCTTCACCTTTACTAAAAATACCCACGCATGGAACTAACCAAACCTACTACACAAATTGTTTCTTTTTTATTGTTTTGATGATCATCAGAAACAGGAACTCGTATTGTTACCAGTTCGTCATCAATATCCTACACATCCTTAGCCAACTCGTTTCCAAACACAGTTTATGTCAGAAACGTAGGTAAAACGAATTTACAACGTCGAATGAAAACATTTTATATTTGAGCTAACTCATTTCCGAACACAATTTATGTCAGAGACGTAGACCAACCGAAATCGCACGTAAAAATAAACATGAAAATGTATTATATTTGACCAAACTCGTTTCCGAAAAAACCTTAGCTCGAAACATGGATTTTTATCGTTTACATAGAAAGATGAATTTGTAACAACACATAGGTAACCCAGATTTTTACTGTCGAATTACAACGTTTTATATTTGATCCAACTCGTTTCCGAACAAAATTTATGTCAGAGTCGTAGACCAACCGATATCATGCGTAAAAATAAGAATGAAAACATTTTGATCAGGCTGGTTTCAGAAAAAATTCCCTATCATTTATTGAGAAGTTTGGGGATATAATGGGTTACATGCCAAAAGTTTTAGGGTAAAAAAAGAAGTTAGAAAGTAAAAAAGAGCATCTTTGTCAAGTTAAAAGGTATGGGGTCGTTTATTTCAAGATAGAAAGTTAGTTATTGTAAAGTTAAAAGCTTAATGGGTGAATTTGTCATTTTGTGAATGTTGAAGGGTTAAACCTTTAAAAGCATGGTCCTCCACCGACCATGCTTTTTAAGTTATTATATAATTGCCAAAGATAGTATAAATCTGTTGTATTGTTCCAAAAAAAATTATCTAGACTTGGTAATAGTGTTAGTCGTGTCATACAATTGAAGATTAAGACTATGACAACCACAAGCACTATAAAGAGCTCTAGTTTTTTTTTTTTTTTTTTTAAGAATTTCCTTTAAATTCCATTATATTTTCCTTCATATTGTTCCATTATCATTTCCTTAACCATGCATATCATCAATATCAAGATCAAGATACTCTATTCCTTATATGTAACTTCAAAAAATCCTTTACAAGTGATCAAAGTAGTGGAGTGGTGGAGTGACTTTTGTTTCACCTATGTGATCAAAGGTTCAATTCCCACTTCCAACATTTATGGTTTGGTATCCGGGTGAAGATCGAATACGGATGGCGCCTGTGACATCCGCCCCTTATACATTTATCATACTAGTCCTTCGAATATTTTGGCATCCACAAATTCAATCTTATATTTTCTCGTTATCTCAAACAATTAAAGTTTAGACTTATATAAAATTTTTGTAATCTTCACATTTATTAGCGTTTGGATAAAACGTGTTACTTGCGAATACATACACACAAATTTTCGAAAATTGCAAAAAAAAAAAAAAAAGAATATGTATTACATGACAACAAGAAGACAAAATTGTTTACTACACCATATATCTTCATAACTTCAATTTTGACGTTTCATTTTCTTGTAACAACCAAAAATTTATACCACCAAATCATTTCTAATAAAAGCCTCATTAAATTGAATAATTAGTATTGTGAAACCTATTTGGAATTAATTGAGAATTCATGTATAAGTTTAAGACCACATCTTCGCGAGCATCACCAACAAAACCACCATTCACCAGCTTCAACAATCTACTCCATCCATTCTCATTTCACTCCATCGTTACGCTATCCTGCCATAGCGTGTTCTAGTTTCAACCATATGTGGCGCCATACACCGTACCCGTTAGAAACACCATTAAAATGATATTGTCGCTACTACACTACATTATGAGCCACCAACACTTCAAGGGTCATTGTTGTTGAGTCGTTAGCGTCAACCACTAACCTCACATAATCGGTTACTCAGACGATTGCTTTTCCTCGCGAACCTTTTAAATTGGTTCTTCGTATAAGGTATCAAATAATATTTTGATTGCTTTAAATATTTCATGCATTCTTATATAAAATTTATCTTCTAGAACTTAATATAATAAATCAAACTTGAGATTTATAAATCATACGTAAATGGTTCTATATATTTTGAAGAAGATTTATATGATCATGATTTTCGTTTGGCTAATTATATGCACTTAAATATGAGAAATAATTTGAACTGTTGCCACAATTTCAAAACAAAGGTATGCTACCTAGATTAATTGTTATATACAAATTAGTATAGCCAATATATTATTACAATCGAAACTGTTTATGTTTGTATCATTATACACGGGTTTTGAACATTTTTTGCAATTTATTACTTTTGTGTAAAACAAAGTAACTCAAATTTTATTATGAACATGTATAATTAATATCATAAGTTATTACTAATCTTCTATTATTATTATTATTATTATTATTTAATTATATGCATATGTAAACTTAATTATTATTTATTTAACATAAACTTTATCTATTATTAAGAATCATGGTTTATAATTTGAGATATTTTGTTCATCAAATAAATCAAAAGTCAAATATTTTGCATAAACACTAAAACTACAAAGGAAGACCAATAGACACTAAGTCATCATTCTTAATTTACTTAGGTTCCAACAAGATTCATACTCATTGATTTCTTGCAAGTTCTTCATCACAATCAAAGTGAGTATATCTTTTCCCTTTTTACCATTTACTCTTTTGGGGTGACTCATTTACAATTATTACTAAACTTATGTGTATTATTTATAACGCAATGTGCTTTTTGATATGTTTTGTGTGAATTGTATGAACGATTTGTCAAAGTCATTAACCTTTTGGGCCGCACCTAACAATGAGTAGTACTACGAATTATATCCCTTGGTTACTTACGTGAACAAGTTAATTCCTTGGTCATTGTTATGGTTTTTCTTGAACGATGTGTGAACGATTATTGAACGATGTGAGGCTTGATTTTGATCCTTTTACATATTACAATATCATAGCACATACATTGCGAAACACTTTTATATTATATGTATTTAAACAGGGTATGCTCACCAATACATTTTTGTATTGACCAAATTATTTTCGTACACGTTTCAGGTTCTTATGAGATCACTTTTAAGCTATTGGAAGTTAGGCTTAGATTGAGATTTACTGTATTTAGTTTAGATTTCTAGTTTAATTGTTGTATTTCATTTCAATGTAATAAATTATTCAATTCAATGTATCAATATTTACACTTTTAGTCCATGAGCTATTGAACAATCGTCACTACGTGACACCTCGATGTTTCTGCCATCGGTTGGGGTGTTACAGATTGGTATCAGAGCCATGGTTATAGGGAATTAGGTTATTAGAATGCCTTTTAGCCTAGTCTATAACTAAGCTTACTTTCTTTCTAGGTATTTTTGCTATGATACTTTCTCGTTATTCTTTCGGTATTTTGCTTAGAAAAAAATACGCTCGTATTTCACAAACGAAACGATAGCACCAAGTTAGGAGTGACATCCATACCTTGGTGATTAGTTTCACTCCTCTATATGTTATTTATCTTAGGAATATAAACTTTGAGATAGGAGTGACATCCACACCTCAAAGAGTATTTCCTTCAAAAAGAAATTTAACCACTAAGCTGGGGGTGATATCCTTAACTTAGTGATTGGTTTCATTCCACAATAATTTTCAATTTTGAAATAACATCTTTGAGTTAGGAGTGAATTCCACATCTCAAGGATCTATTTCTACATCTCGTTTTTAATCTCGCTAAAGTTTTGAAATGTTATTAGTGACTTGTGGATTGAAAATGTTTAAGAGTTGGGGATTTCAGAGTGGGATTGAACATAACTTCATCATATTTTTTTTGAAGCAAAATGGATGAACAAGTGATTTATAAAATCGGTTTGTAAACATATATTAATTTCACAATTTATGGTCATCTTAATGGTGGGGGTTATGAAAGAAGAATATCTAGTCAAGTTGAAAATCTTTAAATATTTGTAACATATATATTTATATTTCATTTAATTTAATTTAATAAAACATAAAGAGCATTTAAATATTTTAGTGCATTGAAACACATTAGATTTACACATACTTCATGAAATGGTTTCATCTTGCATTTTATAAACTTGCATTGCATATTTTACAAATCAAATGTAAATCTGCATGTTTTCATATAACGTATCCAATATATGTTTTCGGAAGAAACTTGCAACTAATAATAATCCTTATAACATTTTTCAAACTCGACTCCTCGTAAACACATATTTTTCAAATGAACCAGTTTTGAATCTAAAACACACTTCGGTTACTAAAAAGTTATCCTCATGCCGGTAGACTATACGTCTGTTCTGCACACTTTCATTTATAGTTACTCACATTATCTTATTATTCTCGTATTATTTTTTTTAATAGTGGTTATTATTCTCACGCGCTAATCACAACTATTCTCGCACTAGTTATTAGTAGATATCATTACAACACTGGTTTTGAGCATTAATTTAACTCGTTTGGTTCAAATTGTGCTATTTACTTGGCTTATATTGTACTATTCTTTCAATCGAAATTTTATGCTATACTTATATACTTACTTGAACGCATATTTGGTATGCATATTTTCTTTCCTGTTTTGAGCAACACCCTGTTATACGGTGACTCAACCCCTTATCAAGAAAGCCTACACGGGAACCCATCCTCAATGCAACACTTGCAAGTATCATCACCTTGCAAATCTTCCATGCCGTCAATGCACTAGATGTGGAAGGTTTGGACACTTTGTCACCACTTGTCGAGTAATGGTTGGGACACAGGATAATCATCAGACAGCCGCCCAGGAACCACTACAGATTACTAACGGTCGGGCATGTTATCATTGTAGAGACCCTAGCCACATGCGACCTCAATGCCCTAAATTGAATAATGTTAACCTGGTGGCACATGGACGAGCTTTCGATAAAAATATCAACGAAGCAAACGGTCAGGATGACGTTAATCCCACTGGTTAAGCCATGGATGAAATCTTTCTAAGACTCGAGAATCCAATACATGTGTTTTCATTTTCTTGATCCTATTATCATTTTGTACCCAATCATACTCATAAGCATATAAATTCCTTGCATACTATTGTGTACGAACGCAGATTAGAAATTTATCATATTCGGTTACGTTTATTTTATATCGTATAAGTTTCAGACTCTACCTTACATTTTATTGAAACATTTGGACTTGATTTCCAAACTACTAAAAACTTGATACTTGATCCTACAGAGCTTTTCTAAAAACATCATTGCTTGAAACTTGATTTTTCCATTAATTTGACTATCCATTGGACATTTAATTATTCATGATACTCGTAAACTATTTCTATAGGCCACTAAGATAACACTTACACTTATCGGTTTTAGTACTTACAGACTTGCTTGCGTGTGTGTATTATCCACGCAACTCAGATAAACATTTCATTTAAAGGGCTCCTCGGACGAGTGGTAGCCCATACTTAAATACTATTATGCTTACAAGTCGTTGCAAATCAACGCAATTGACCTCATTATTACATGGCCTCATTTCAGTGATAACATCTCATTGTAACTCAACGTGCTTGTTGTGTCATCTTCTTGTGAAATTTACTTGCGTTAATGTGTTGTTAGAATAGTGTAGGATCGAATAACGCGAAATCCAACAATCACGGGGTTTATACTAGAGGTGCGGAATCCCTCTAATATGCTTTAATAACAGATACGATAATGAAACAATGACAAATGAGTAATCACAACACACACACGGGTCAAAAGATTATCGATTAATCACTAAAAACAGAGCACGAGTGTTTACAGAGATCAAATCAGACCTTACAGACCTTGGGAGGGTGTTTGGAGAGTGTGTGAGGCAAGAACTAATGATTAGGGCAATGATTGGGCCTATTTATACCTCCCGTACTCGTACAGGACAGTATAGGCGAGTAGAATTCTATAAGACATGTAAAACTAGCGAATAGGCCTTAATCACTAGTACAGACTGGCGAGTAGCAGTCTATTCGCATGTATTAAGGGCGAATAGCACTGTAATCGCTAATAAGATCCTCCTACTCGCCTGCAGGTTCCCAAACATCCCAAAACACGTATAAACGTCTCCAAACACCCCGTGACACGTCCAATCAACATATATACTAGCCTAGGGACATCATGCACTTACAGACTCCCCCTTGGACCAGGCTAGTATACGTACAAAAATTACTTAAGACAACGTTTATAGCAACAACTAGCAACTTTACAGACTCAAAATTGAAAACATACAAAGCAAACATAACATAAACAAACATGCAGCATCTTCAGTCTTCATCAAATTGACATTGTCTCGATCCTGGAAAGTCTTGACCAGTCGCATCCCGCATGAACTTTGTTGGCGTGACAGAAACGAATCACCCGTTGAAACTTCAATGCTTGATCGGCTTCGGCCTTCAGATGTTGTATTGGATATAAGAACAATGTCTCCACGTCTTTCTCCGAGCAGTTAATCAGCCACATTGGATCCCATATTCTAATCTTCCTGCACGGTTTTGGCGAGTTGCTCAAGACTATTACGGCTTTTGTGGTCTCTGCGTCATAGTGCCAGTAATACAACTTAGAAGCGAAGTCTTGCTCAATCGGAGCTAATGGAATCTTCGACACGGTTTCGGGTGGTTTGATGATGTGCTTCCAAATGGGTTTCTTTGTGATGGGATGTATCTTGTTTGTCACAACAGATTTTGGGTACTGTGGTTGGAACTGGTCCCATCCTTCAACACTTTCTCTTCTCATAATGTTGTAGAACCCTTGAAACTCATAGCGTGACTCATGATACAATGGAAGGTGCAGTCTAACCAAATCACGTATATGCCAGAAGGGCAGACTGAGGACTTTCGTGTACGGTTGAAAGTAGAGAAGACCATCCTGCCACTTTACTCCCAACATCTTAGCATGTTTAATGTAAGCCCAGCTGATCACGCTTCCTGACATCTTTACCAACTGTTTCTTGAACATAGAAGCCTGTACAGGTTCCTTTTTCTTCTCAGACTCGCCTCCAGATGGAAACCACTCAGGATACTTTTGTCTGATCTTGTCATGTCGTTCTTTCACCTTGTCTGGGACAGGTGTAGGATCAGACTTTAGCTTTTCTTCAGACTGGTTAAGCATCTCCTCAGAGATCTTAGGTATCCCGCTGCTCGACTCATCAACTACATACTCAGGTGTAGTGATATTGGTTCCATCTTCCATCTCCACTTCATGATTATCTGGATGCAGTTCTGGAGCGAAGTGGCTAGCACTGGAAGATTCTCTAGGTGCCAAGCCAAAGATCTTTTCCAAGTCCTCAGGTGTAACCTCAGGGGGTATTTCACCCTCTTCCAGATCATAATCAGAGGACACATGAGGAACACACAGGTTGCCATCATCATCATATGCAAAGTAACTGTTTAGGGGCTCCACGTCTTCAACAAGAACTATCGCTTTCTTCTTTACTTTATCGCGAAGTTCTTGAATCTTGCTCATCATAGGAGCTGGCTCCCCCTGAGCAGAAGAACCTGCCTTGGGATCATTGCCTCTGCGATCGTGACTTTTCTTCGTTCGTCCCGATGCAGACCCACCAGTTGATCCACCACCGCCTGTGGCTCCGGGATCACCACCATCACCCTTACCATCATTGTCATCATCGTCATCAGACTCATCATCATCCTCTTCATCATCATCGTCTTCTTCACTATCCTCATCATCATCATCACCAGCAGTACTAGCTCCAGCTTCCGAACCACCAGTAAGTCTAGGTTGAGTTCCAGTCAGCGCATTCAACCTAGTCCTTAGCCTTGTGTTTTGCTTCTTATACTTGGTGATTCGACGCTCGTTGTTCACATTTGCGAGCTGGAGATCACGATTAGACTGAATTAGCTGCTGATGTGATTCCATGAGCTGCTGTTGCGTTTCCATGACCTGCCTGTTCGACTCCAAGAGTTGCTGATTAGATAAAGTAAGTGCGTCGACAGTGGTTCTCAGCTCAGTGTTAGCTGTGATAGTGTCTCCAATCAGTTCCAACATCGCCGTCTCATTTTCTTCTATGTTGGCGTTTTTGCTCTTCATTTCGGCCATTTCCCGTGCTTGGGCGGCCACTATTGCAGTAAGCTCGTTGATTTGGCGATGGAGTTGTTCATTGGTTGTTGGAGTCGAAGATGAGGATTGGCTCGAAGGTCTAGCAGCTGTTGATCTTGCTGCTTCTTTCAACATTCTGATTCTATCACCTATCGGATTAGTGGCTAGTTGTGAACTTGTCGCTTCAACGGTAACTGAGACTGACTCAGTGAAGATTACCGAGGAAGGCATTGACATAGTCACACTCGCAGGCATAGCTGCACTGAAGGAGAGTGGGACAGACGTTGTTGCCGCTGTTGTTGTATCAGTTGCTGCTGTTGTTGTTGTTGTTGTTGTAGTTGCTGTTGTTGGCGCTTGAGAGGATTGAGTCACTGGATCCCCAAAAGCTTCAGGAAGGGTAAACCGTCTTCTTCTTGAGGTTTTCTCAGCTTGAGGTTTAACAGACATCGTCTTCTTACCTCGAACCCTGTCCTTCTTGGCAGTTGTCTTTTGTCTCTTTGCAGGAGGCGAGGAGGCAAGTTCTGCATCAATATCTGCAACAAGATCACCACTACCTGGAGAGAAAGTGGGATCTCTTGCAAGGTCTCTCGCCTCAGCTGTGAGAGCTCTATCTTCTTCTAAAGAAAGTACATCGGCTGACTCATCTTCTGTGGCCTCAGAGTCATCATCTGCATCAGTTATGTCAACTGGTGCGTCTTCATCAATATGTGCCTTACCTCTATGAGACTGAGAGGTATCGGGTTCTTGTGCTGCTCCCGAATGTTCAGAGAATCCAATAACATTCGGATCAAACTCCTCATCATCACCTTCTGCAGTGTCAGAAATCCTGCCTGGGGCGTTTTCTCCCAACTCATCTGTGCTACGCCCTATATTGTCCCCTTCTTTAAACACTAACCTGTGGACACGAAAGTCATCCTCCGAATCACTGTCTTCGTGTCTCCACCTGTTGCCTGGTGGAGACGCGTAGTCTACTCGCTTCATGTGCCCATATAGTCGTCTATTCGGAGGATATTCAGATTTCGGTCGCCCCTTGTAGCTTCTCATCCTGTTCATTTCTACCTCAGTAATATCATCAGTCCCTATATATTCAGCCGGATGCTTCATCAAATCAGGTACTTGACTATCGATGATCAACTGTAGGAACCGGTGATAGACAATGAAGGTCTTCTTTGTTGGCGGCAATAATACGATCTCCTTTAAGTGGTGCAGGATCATCTTGGAGAAATTAAAAGGCTTGTTGAGTGTCAGAGCGACGATCGCAGAGGCCAGTGTATCCCTTATCGCATCAAAAGTGCCTTTTCTCGGACCAAGGCACTTCAAAACCACATGAGTAAGATACTTAAACTCTGGCGGAAGTAATCCTTTCTTCAGCATCGTCTGTTTGTCGACTCTTCCCAAATACTTCATCCTAAGAAAGCCGCCACGTATCAGAATAGCATCAAACACTATAGGATCAGCTTCAGAATCTCCAAACTGTAGCACTTCTCGAATGATCTGTTCGGTGATAATAACATCTTTTCCTTGAACCGAACTAGTAATCACGATCGGATCAGCCTTGGGATCAACCTTGGCGTTTCGATAGAACTCTAGCAGGATATCCTTGTAAGCAGCGTGCTGCTTGGATATCGCATAATGTATTCTTGATCGCTTTAGGAAGTCGATGACGCCTTGAAAAATTCTGCCTTTATCCAATGTAATCGGTCCGAGAAAAGCACAAACGTTGTGCTTTGGCGATGTCTTCCAATTATCCATCCTGTACACCAAAAGCGCGTAATAAGAATCATACAATGATAATATATTCATAAACAAGCATAAACGGACAAAAAACGGACAAGACTTTGACAAATTTTGGTGTTCAGCTTGTATCAAGCGATTACAGGTTGTAATTGCATACAAGACATGCGAATAGGACTGTTTATACGCGATTAGACATGAAATAGACCATTATACTCGAGTACAGATCTTAATACGCGAGAACAGAACCTAATACGCGAGTACAAGTCTTTATACGCGAGTACAAGTCTTTATACGCGAGTACAGGCCTTTATACGCGAGTACACTGGTTACACGCGAGTAAGCCAAGAGTTGACCATGTTACGCGAATACACAAACTTATACACGAGTAGTGATACAATCGTGAACTGTATGCACGATTACATTCCATTCGTGTATATTTGACGCGATTACAAGTATTCAGAACTGTCTATTCGCTTCTTGCTCATGCGAGTATAATTCTACTCGCATGAACAGTGATTTTGTGCACCAAATTGTCGAAAACATGTAGCGTATTGTTTCGAGTCCGGAATTCATCCCATTGAGGTCTAATACAACCCAACATTAAAACCCCTTTGATAATTTTCATTTTCTAATCAAGAAGCGGGTATAATTGAACATTTAAAAAACTAGGGTTCATAATGGTTTAAAATTGGGGCTTTTGAATCTGGAATGATTTAGGTTGAGATGTTGGTTGAAAAACATCCAAGGGGGGCCGATTAACAAACCCCCATCAACATATAGCATCAAACAACACGTTTTAGTGATTAAACATTCAAGAACAATAACTAAGGGTTTTAGGCCATAAAAGAACGGATTTAAGCCTTCAAAACAGGATATTAAGATCTGAAATTATGAGATGATGTTACCTTGATAGTATGGAATGATAATCTAAGATCAAAAGGGGATGGGCACAGATTTGGTTCTATCGGGTAGGAGAGAATGGGATAAAGTAGTAGAGGAAGTTTGAAAATAATGTGAAAAATAACTAACTGTTTGTAATTATACCCTCTGCTACTCGCTCTACCTTATTCACGAGTATATGACATACTCGCTACAAGGTTCAAAGTGTTATAAGAGAATAGGGGTCCTACTCGCATATATGTTTAGGCAATTAGGAGGTAATCGCTCATTCTAACACACGAGTAGTTGTACTCGTCTAAGACTAGGGGCGAATAGAACCTCTAAATGCCTAAAGCTTTCACACAAATTACCAATTTGCCCCTGCAGCACCATTTGTCACAATTTTGACCCGTTTAGGTTTAAAACACACGTTTTTCACCACGTTTAAACACATAACACCGATGACGACTCATGACTTTGAGAAACTTTCATTTTTGACCCATGTACTTGATAAAACATACGGTTTTGACCCGGCAAAAACACAAGTTTCCAATTAGTTGTCCTTTTTTATTTTTCGGCGTTTTATTTTTGAAGAAGTAAGATTACAATGGATTAGGATTCCATAATCGGCAATCAAGAATGATTAAATAAGCTAAACTAAGCATAAATAAAATAAAACGGGAGATCAACTAACTGTACACTAACATATTTTTGCGAGTTTCAACGGTTAGGGAATCATATCAGTGTACGGACATTTCTAGAGCCCTTATATTTTCAGTTTTCGCTTAAATTACCAATAAGCATCCTACAACAACTGTCGATATTGTTGTCCACCTAAACTCAAAATCAAGTTTTATCGCTAGGCACGTTAGATACGTTTAAGGTAATATTAAGGCTGAGAAACAAGGTCTTCCCCGCCACGCGACACATTCCCGTATCAAGTCATGCACAAAGCTTCCTCGTAACCGGTGAGTAAGCTGTTGTCATCCGTATTTTACAAGGAGTGGACTCAGTGGTGATCAGGTCTGCAGAAACGCTGCAACAGAGAGACCAGTGAGATCCAAACCAGGGTTCAAGTCAAATACCGTATATTTGATTTTTCACGGTACGATGCTTTAGGTATATGATTTGATACCTTAGAGCGAATTCTCATTGAGAATAGGGTTTTGGCATATATGAATCTTTTTTTGCTCTTTTAGGATTCCCGGACGTCTCCTGATCAGAATTTATTCTATTTTTTTTGTTTTTTTTTTTCAGGAAATGACATAGGGGTGTCTCAGTCGTAGGCTGCGACCCCAACGTACGACACGTGTGCCACTCCTATTATTCTGAGAGACGTCCAGTTCACCCCGGATGAACCAACCTCTTAAAGACCATGAAACCTCGGATTTTGGCATGCTATCAAACGAGATTTCGGTACCAAGACCATATGCCAACGCACGTTGATCCACACATGATTCAGATGATTTAGGTTTATATCACCGTGCCGAACTTGGAAATGATTTTGAGCCTACCGACACATCATTGTAGAGACTACCTATCAGTTCCAATATTTTTAAGATGATAAGGGTCCAGACAGTCCAACTGATTGGTTAATATCATCTTCCCATTTTCACCAAAGAAACTCATTTTTGCATTTTTCAATTTTTTTTTTGATTTTTGCATTTTCTGAATGTTTTTGTATTTTTCTGAAATTTTCTCCCCCTAAAAATCTAAAAATTTGCGAAAGGACAATATTTTTGGATTTTTCTGATTTTTGAAAGAAAAATATTTACAAAAACGATTACCGATGAGGATCTAATCCTGCTTAACTTTAATGCCGTTTAAGATTAACAAGTACTCAAAACGAGGACCGTCAAAAGCTTTGGTGAATAAATCGGCACGTTGGTAGTCTGTGTGGATTTTTACCATATCGATAAGTTTCTTTTCATAGCAATCGCGTATGAAATGATACTTAACCAAGATATGTTTCGCCTTGGAATGGTTAACTGAGTCTTTAGCAAGAGCTATAGCGGACTCATTATCACAGTGAATGGGAGTATTAAGAAATTTCAAACCGTAGTCTCTCATTTGTTGCTGTATCCAAAGAACCTGGGAGCAGCAGCTCGATGCTGCTACATATTCCGACTCGCAGGTGGATAAGGCGACTGAGGCTTGCTTCTTGCACTGCCACGAGACTAGTCTTGGTCCCAAAAACTGGCATCCAGCCGATGTGGATTTTAAGTCTGTCTTGCATCCGCCATAGTCAGCATCACTAAAAGCGATGAGGTCAAACTTATCGTCATTAGGGTACCAAAGACCTTTGGTCGGACAACCCTTTAGATAACGTAAGATCCTCTTCACAGCAACCAGGTGTGACTGTTTCGGCCTTGACTGGTATCTTGATAGTAAGCATGTCGCGAACATTATGTCAGGTCTTGATGCAGTAAGGTACATGAGTGAGCCTATCATAGCTCGATAGAGAAAAGGATCAACGGTTTGTCCTTTCTCGTCAGGCCCAATCCCGTGATTGGTCTGAATCGGTGTGCCTACTGGAGTAGAGTCTTCCATCTGGAACCGGCTCAAGATGTCAGCAACGTATTTTGTCTGGTGGATGAAGATCCCCGACTCTTGTTGTTCTACTTGTAGACCGAGGAAGAATTGCATCTCCCCCATCGAGCTCATCTCAAATTTGTCCTGCATAAGCTTTTCGAATTCCCTGCACATGACATCATTAGTAGACCCAAAAATAATATCATCAACATAAACCTGTACCAGAAGACGATCACCACCCTTTTCCTTGGTGAATAAGGTGCAGTCCACGAGTCTACGTTTGAACCCGTTGGATATCAGATAGTTGCTAAGCATTTGATACCATTCACGCGGTGCCTGATGGAGTCCGTACAACGCTTTGTTCAATTTGTAGACTTTTTCGCGATGCAGCGGATCCTCAAACCCCGGTGGCTGAGCAACATACACCTCTTCCTTCACGACACCATACAGAAAAGCACTTTTCACGTCCATTTGATACACCTTAAACCGTTTGTACGAAGCGTAAGCTAAGAACATCCGGATAGCTTCAAGGCGCGCAACTGGAGCGTATACTTCGTTGTAATCTATTCCTTCGATTTGACGGAAGCCGAGGACAACTAATCGGGCCTTGTTTCTTATAATCACCCCGCGGTCATCCCGTTTACACTTGTAGACCCACTTTGTTCCAATCTTTTTCGAGCCTGGAGGTAAGTCAACTAAGTCCCACACTCCTAGCTTTTGGAACTGCTGAAGTTCGGCTTGCATTGCTTCAATCCATGGTTCTTCCCTTAGTGCCTCTTGCACAGTTCTTGGTTCAGTTTGAGAAACATACAAGGCGAAGGACCAATCGTTCTGATGACCTGCCTTTCTGATTTCCGAATAGAGTGCCAGAGTACCTGTATTGTCACTTGAACTAGCATTTCTGAGCTGACTGCGCGTCATGACTCTGCTAGTCGGATTACCAATTACATTTTGCATCGGATGAGTGTCGTGAATCCGAGATTCCGGATGTGCCGGCACTGGATCATCCGAATGCAAATTAAGGTTCTCCAAACCTTGAGATATATTTGTCTCAGCTGCGCTTGAACTAGAGGGAGCAGCGGGTTGCATATTAAAACCGGAGAGATCAATCCGAAGACCTATCCCTGGAGCTGCTGAAGAAGAAGGACCAGCTTGATTGTTTCCTGTCGGATTAACTGGAGCTGTAGTGGTAGATTCACCATTTCCAGCTTGTTCCTCAGTGAGAGTTTCATGAGACTCTGCAAAATCGTCGTCGGAAGATGAAGATTCGAGAACCTCTGCTGACGCTTCCTGAAAAACTTCCTCAACTTCTGCTGCTGCGGTTTTATCGGGGGGACCCGTGGATGCAGAGGCATCAGATGGAGCAGGCGCAGGTGCATTAACCACGATCGGACGCATTAGCGGAGAGCTAGCTGCGTTTTCACATTCGTAATACATTTGCGCTACAGCATCATCCACCAAATTCTCCACGTTGAAGGAATCAAATAGACTCTTATAGTCGAACAACCAATCAGGTCCAACACCAGGTGCATTGGCAGTATAACGCTGAACATCGACATTAAGCCAATCTTCAACGTTGTTGGTTCTTTTGTTGTACACTCTTTTGTTGGGAGTGCTGTAACCAACAAAGAAACCTTCTTCTGCCTTTGCACCAAACTTCCCATCGGGATGTATCATGGTGCATGGAGCTCCGAAAGGTTCCAGAAACTCTAAGTTCGGTTTCCTTCGGTTCAGAAGCTCGTAAGAAGTTTTTCCAAGCTTCTTTACCGTTAGAACCCTATTCAGAGTATAACACGCGCAGTGAACTGCCTCGTTCCAGAAGATCACAGGCAAGTTCGAGTCTGCGAGCATAGTTCTGGCTGCCTCAATAAGAGTCCGATTCTTTCTTTCTGCAACCCCGTTTTGCTGAGGAGTGTATGGCGCTGTGAATTCATGATGAATACCCTTTTCTGCACATAACGCCTCCATAGCGTGATTCTTGAACTCTGTTCCGTTATCGCTTCTGATCCTACGGATCTTTAGCTAATATATATTTTCCAATTTAATAAACAGATTCTTCAAGTAATCAAAAGTTTCACTCTTGTGCTTCATGCACACAACCCAAGAAAACCTAGAATAGTCATCCGTAACCACTAAGCAGTATGAGTCACCGTTCTTGCTCTTTCGATTGACTGGGCCAAACAGGTCCATGTGCAGTCGTTCGAGAGGTAGACTAACTGAGTTTGTCTTCTTAGGCTTGTGAGACTTTCTTTTCTGCTTCCCTTTCTTGCATGAGACACAGACATCGTTTAAATGAAAATTCTTAACAGAAACACCTTCCACTAGTTGGTTCTGGACCAGATGGTTCATTTTCCTCAAGTGGATGTGTCCCATTCGTCTGTGCCACATTATCGATTCCTTCTCTGTCGCCTTTGACAGAAAACAAGTGACCTGACCTTTTGCAGTCATTGCTCGGCTCATATCCAGGACGTATAAGTTGTTGACCCTGGGAGCTGAGATCATGACCCACTCTTTAGGTATTTTGAATCCAGGCTTCAGAATGAAACATGCGTTGTCATCAAAGAATACAGTGAACTTCTTGTCACATATCTGCGAAACACTCAGCAAGTTGTGGTCTATCTGTTTAACAAAGCTTATCTTTTCAAAGCTTACTATACCGTTGCTCATACTTCCTTCCTTTGTTATATAACCCCCTTTATTACCAGCAAAGGCAACATACCCCCCATTGATATTCTTTATGTCAAAAAGCAGGGATAAATCGCCTGTCATGTGCCCTGAAGCTCCACTATCAACAATCCATAGGCTGCTGATAAGGCCCTGTGGAACTCCCTGCACAAACATTCAAAGTTCAGTGGTTAAGGGGGACCCAAGCCTTCACGGTCTTGGGTCTACCAACTTCATCTAACATCGGGAAGTCAACCCATCTCCCATTTGGTGTTGGAGTTGTTTCCGATGGTACCGCAGTGCCTTTTCCAGCAGATGACTCTCCTTCTTTGGTTGGTGACTTGGGTCTCCAAATCTGTTCAGGTTTCTTTGGCTTGGGCTTCTTCTTTGCCTGTGGGCTAGAAGGTCCAGCCTTGGATTCCTTTGGAGGAACAGATTTTGGATCCACTTCAGAATTAACTGTGCGTGGAGCAGCTTTGGGGTTGCCCTGCGGTTTAGCTGCAGCCTTTGCTGGTGGCTTAGGCGCTGCTTCAACCTTTGGAGGAACAGTGCTCCCCCTCAGCTGTGGCCCCCTGCCATCAACTGGCTTTTGGTTCATAGCAATTTTGTTGCGGTTATCATAAACGACCTGCTTTCCCTTTTGTTTCTCTGAGAGTTTAGGGGAAACAGGTTGCTTGGATTTGCTAGAACTGGGAGGATCATCCACTTTGATCCTTTCTCGTCTCAATTCAGGGCACGCAGCAACTAAATGCCCACGTTCCCCGCACTTGTGACAGGATCTATATTCTTCAAACTTAGGAGATCCGGGTTTGGTCTCCTTCTTGTTCCTTTTGTTAGATGGAACGGCAAATGAGTTTTTATGTTTTAGATCCTCAAGACATCTTCTTTGCTGATCGACTTGAGGATCGTCATTTCTTTCAGTGCCGCTCGATCTAATGAACTCAGTCACATGCTTTTTCGGACCGTTTCTTTGAGCTTGATTTTGAGGATTGACGGTGTTCGACTTTTGATTTTTCTTGTTATTTTCATTAGCCTGATTTCCCTGATCCTTTCTACCCTTACCCTTACCCTTGTTTTTACTCCAGGTTTCCTTTTCTATGGTAATGACAGATTCTTGCCAAATTTTGGCAACAAGACCAGGGGTGATACATCTGAGAGGAACTTCCTCATCAGCATACACCCTCTCAGACCCTTTTAACTTATAGAACACCTTAATCCTCCTACCATCCTTGGTTTGCACTTTCGGTTCCAGTTCACTCAAGGTCTCAGTGGTAATGATATGATTCTCAAAAGGAACATCTATAGTTTTGACCGGTGCATACCTAGGAGGTTCATCGAGCTCATCATCCGAAGTGTCAGTGTCATATACACTGATATCATCAGCTTTCTCACACAAATTGACAGCTTTGGCAGGAGTAGCAGCCTTAGTGACTTCAGCAGGTTTAGCTGCTTCAGTAACCTTGGCCGCCTCTGCAGCTTTTGCTGCCTCGGCTGCCATGTCCACAAGTTCCTTCTTCGGCAAGACATCAAAATTGTGATTTTCGAATCTCACCGGAGGTGGACATTGAGAGTATTTGGGACTGGTGGAGAAGCCTTCCTTGTCAGAGTGTTCAACTATGTGATCAAGGACATACTTGCAGTTTAAATAACTCTCAAGCTTTTTCCTGATCTTTTCATAGTCACAGTTAACAATGGCCAATTGTTTCTTAGTGTCTTCGACCTCATTGATGTAATTATTTATAGCAATCTGTTTGTTAGCAAAGGTTTTTGACAGTTCAGAAACATCCTTTTTGTAATTTTCAATTGTACTTAGAAAATTTTTCTCCTTTTGTCTCAAGGAATCAATTGACCTTTGCAACGGACCAACATCAGCTTTTAAATTCAGATTTTCTTCAGTTAATTCTTTAATTCTGAATTTCAACTGATTACACTCTACACAATCTAATTTTAAATCAGAAAAAGAACTTACCTTGTTCGACGATTCAGTAATGGCCATCAATGCATAATGAGCTGCTGTCTTCTGAGCTCCAAAGAATTCGCCGTAGTTCTTCTCTGTGCAGTCAGCATCCACAAGAAATGATCTTTTACCGATCAATGCATCTGCTTCAGCTAACAGATCCTCCAAATCTTCTCCACTATCAGAATCGCACTCCGAGTCACAGTCAGACACCTCGGTTTCAGAAGTGATGATGTCAGACTGACTCGAAGTTTCTTCAACTTCGGCTGGTGCTTCAGACGCTTGTTGAGCAAAACAAGCTGCACCACCTTGAGGAGCTTCATCTCCGTTGATCAGATGGTTCCAGTTATAGCCTTCATCAGCTTGAATAACCATGGCTTGACCTTGATTGTTGTTTGCAGGCGGCCTCTGGTTCTGATTCTGGTTGTTGACTGGGACAATAGCACGCTCAGTATTAGGTTGACCCTGAGCTTGCTGCCTCTGATTCTGATTAGCTCTGTTGTTGTTGAAGGGATTCTGATGTCCCTGCTGCTTAGGTCGGTCACATTCCCTTGCAAAATGCCCTTTTGTGCCGCAGTTGTAGCATGTGACCTTCGTTTTGTCAAACCCAAACTTGGTGTTATTATTGATCAAGACATCTCTCCTTCCCGTCCTTTCCATGTAATCCTTTGCCCTTCTCACCACGCTCGCGAAGTGCCATTGTATGTCGATCAGATCCATGTCGTCTTTATCAATCTGCGAGTAATCCTCCTGTGTAAGATGAGGATTCCCGATCTGTCCAGCAACCAGTCCACTATAGGAGTTCACCAAAGTCGACAATAGAGCCATGTGTTCTTGAGCTAGCTCTATAGTCACCTTTCCTAAACCCGCAGTGTTCAGCTGCTCTGGGACTGTATTGGTCTGATAGCCACCTTGATTAGAACTAGACGCACCTCCATATCCACCATAACTTGTAGTTGGAGCCCCGCCAAAACCTGCAGAAGAGGGTCCACTAAAGTTTGCAGTTGCCTGCGCTGGTGCTGCAAGATGAGAAAACGGGTTAACACCAAACTGGTTAGCATTATAATTCAAAGGATACGGGTTTGGTCCAAAAGGATATGTAGGAGGGGGAACATCAGTTGGGGGACCATAATTGTCGAACGCATAGACTGGGTCCGGGTTAACCACAAAAGCAGTTTGTGGTTTGGTGCCACCCACACTGGTGTCCTGAAGAGGATTCCCATAATAGATGCTGGGTTTCTGTGGAATGAGCGCCTTGTTTGCTCTCCTGATCTCCTCTATCTCCTTGTTCTCCAGCTCGGTGATGAACTCATTGATGGAGAGAGTCTGATATGCATTATTTGATTTTAGAATATCCAACCATTGATGCCAGTGAGGAGGTAGCGCCTCAGCAAATCTTTCTACAAGGTCCGCAGATGAATATAAGACCCCGTACTGATACATTTCTGACATCAGATGGTAGTATCTAGCCGTCAAATCCCTCAGAGATTCGTTCCCAATAGCATTGAAGTTCTCGAACTCCTTCTTAAGCTGATCCATTTTAACCTTTCGCGTCTTCATATTACCCTCATTTCGCTCAGCCAAGGCTAACCAAAGCATCTGTGATGTTGTGCACTTAGCGAATTGATGAAGGATGTCCTTTGGAAGAGCTTGCTTCAATGCTGCCATCGCCTTCTTCTCATAGTTGTATTTCTTTCTCTGATCTTCATTCATGTCTTCAATAGAGATCGGAGTAGTGGAGTTCTCAACTAAAGGCCGACTATACCCTGTCTCGATAGCTGACCATACAAGACCATCGATGCCCTCGACATACGTCTGAAATCTGCCCTTCCAACCGTGGTAGTCGGACATGTACTGCAGCTTCGGTGCCCTGTTAGAACTACCCGTCTCTAAGTCACTCATGAGTACGGAAGACAGATGATTTGTCTTAGAGTTTGCAGCAGCCGCGAGTGCCCACGGATTCGTGTTCACCATTTGCTGTTGAGCAGCTAGCGCCCACGGATTGATTCCGGCAACATTCGCTTGCATTTGCGATTGCTGCATCCGTTGCGCGTTTCGTTCTGCTGAGAACTGCCAAGGGTTCGTGGGTACGTTAGATTGATTGTTCATTTGTTGATTATACTGAGGTCTCGGTTGACTCAGATGTCCCCACGGGTTCGCCATATGTTAAGGTATGATAATAGTCCAATACTTAGTCAAATTTTTCAGTTTCAGGTCCTTATAGGCGATTAGGAACTCTATATGTGTGATTACAGGCGATTAGGATGTAAATGCTAGCGTTTGGGGACCTTACACGCGAGTAGGAGCTATACCACACCTATTTAAGGCGAGTAGGCCTCTACTCGCTAGATGTATAGGCGATTAGAGGCTAATTGTGTCAAGGGATTCTGTAATCGCCTAAGGTAGAGGCGATTAGGGTTTTTATATGTGAAATAGGATGTAATCGCGTGTGTTATAGGCGAGTACAAGCCTACTCGCTTAAACACACTTGTAATCGCCTAAATATAGGCAATTAGGGTTTCCTAATTGCTAGTATGTCTGCGTAATCGCTAGATCTGATCTGTAACCCCACTTTTGCTCAAAAACAGCCGTTTTTGCCTCAAAATCTTATCTAAAACAATGTGTTTATACCCCAAATGATTGGAAAAGTTTCCAAAACACTTTTAGAACAAAACCTAATAAAAAACACACGTTTTAATCCATAAACACACACCAAGATGTTGAAAAAGATGGGTTTTTGACAAAAACTCAAAGTTTCAAAAATAAGAACAGGTTTTTGCTTAAAAATCTGAACTTTTACACCAAAAACAACCTGTTTTTGCTCGTTTTTGTTATTAAAACACCCGTGATAAGAGCCTCTGCTCTGATACCACTTGTAGGATCGAATAACGCAAAATCCAACAATCACGGGGTTTATACTAGAGGTGCGGAATCCCTCTAATATGCTTTAATAACAGATACGATAATGAAACAATGACAAATGAGTAATCACAACACACACACGGGTCAAAAGATTATCGATTAATCACTAAAAACAGAGCACGAGTGTTTACAGAGATCAAATCAGACCTTACAGTAGGGCTGGCAAATCGTGTATACCCGACCTGTTAAGACACGAACCTGTTAAGACACGAACTCGAAACATGTATACCTGAACACGACACGATAACTTATCATGTACTTTTTTCTAAACCTGAACACGAACCTGTTTATACCTGGTTTACACGATTAGACACGATAAGACAAGATAATACCAGTTTATACCAAGTTAACACGATAAGACACGATAATACCTGTATATACTATGTTAATATGATAATACACGAACATGTTTTCCAAATCCGACACGTTAAATAGGTATCATTAAGCATTAAAAAGGTAGAGTTCTGTCTATAAAAATGTATAACTCCAATACTCCACCCCCACAACCTATATTAAAAAAAAAAATCCTTAACATGTCTTAACGGGTACTAAACAGGTAAACAAGTATTTTACCTGTTTAGACACGAAAATTAACAAGTATATTTCGTGTCTACCTGTTTAGGACACGAAACCTGTTAAGGTCATACCTGTACCTGTTAAAATCGTGTAGGTTCGTGTCGGGTATTCGTGTTCGTGTCTGAAATTGCCAGCCCTACCTTACAGACCTTGGGAGGGTGTTTGGAGAGTGTGTGAGGCAAGAACTAATGATTAGGGCAATGATTGGGCCTATTTATACCTCCCGTACTCGTACAGGACAGTATAGGCGAGTAGAATTCTATAAGACATGTAAAACTAGCGAATAGGCCTTAATCACTAGTACAGACTGGCGAGTAGCAGTCTATTCGCATGTATTAAGGGCGAATAGCACTGTAATCGCTAATAAGATCCTCCTACTCGCCTGCAGGTTCCCAAACATCCCAAAACACGTATAAACGTCTCCAAACACCCCGTGACACGTCCAATCAACATATATACTAGCCTAGGGACATCATGCACTTACAAATAGGATCATAGAAGGACATAAAACCCTAATGTAAGGTAAATTGATGATTCCGGTCCGGAACGTAATCATGAATTTACAGGTACGTTAGGATAGTGTGAAATTCTATTGGGGTTTTTGGTAGGCGTCCAGTACGTTTTCAAGGTATCAAAGGTGTGGTGGGTTAGCTGCGGTACACCCTGTATACAAACACTAATGATGCATTGAAAGTGAGACTGGAAGTCGGACCAGGAACAAACTCTAGTTACTTGGTAGTTCATTAGTCTTTCTATAATCAATCAACTCATACATTTATTTTAGGATTCATAAAACTTGAAATTTAATGATTCACTAGATTCCTATTCTCCTTATTATTCGAGACGAACTTAATCCAACCCTTAACTCACACCCATCAAACCTCTTATCCGAATCATTCGAATTTTTTTCAAACCACAGTTATCTTAATTTTTACCCAAACATCCATAACCCTATGTTTCTAATAACTTCGGGACGAAGTTTCTAAAAGTAGGGGATGTTGTGACATCCGTCACTTTTCTTTTCATTTTATTTTTATATAATAATAATAATAATAATCATATTTTTTTTATATTAATTTGTAGACTAACTAAACCACACAAACCCACACCATATAAACCCATCCCTTTTGAAACCCACTATGCAGCCCAAGTGCCTCCACCCTAAACCATAAACGGGCTTCAGAGCCCAGGACAAGGCCGGCCCATCAAGTCTGGCCCATTCCCTTATCTGCTTAAAAAGAAAAAAAAACTTGCTTCAGCCAGGAATCGAACATGAGCAGAAGCCGGGTCACGACACACACTCACACACCACAACCACCTGAGCCAAGGGCTCACATCTGATTAAAACCCAACATGATAAGTACTTAAACCCTGTTTCGCGCTGACTTCTTCTTCCTTCTCTTCCTGGATCGAACGCTGCAGCCTTATCAAACCAAAGAGACACCAAACTGATCAGGAAAACACGCTAATCATTCAAACAAACCCGAGTATTACGCACCCTAATCATCTCTTTTTCCTAATACATCATCACGAGTGTTTAAAGGTGATGAAATGCGAGTCAAACACCATTAAGAAGCTTTCCAAATAAATTCGTTTGAAACTTGTATAAATACCCGATAATAATTCGATTAAACTCACACACAAACTCTGAAAAGAGCGATTAACAAACCCCCACTCTCAATTCCTCTTAAAACTTCGTGTTTTATCAAGCATTCCTCGCTGTTGACTTTTCGTTTGACCTGACCTATTGTGCATCATCGAGCTCTGTAAGTTTCAATTGATTGAATGTTTTTATTCCTTATGTTGGTCCGAACAAAACCCCTATGAATCCAGGGGCTATCATTCAGAAATTAGTTCGATTGGATTGGCTAGGGTTTGAAACATAATTTGGGGAAGAAGACTATATTCGTGATCATTTATAACTTTTGCAAAACAAAAACTATCACCAACTGATCACACATATCAGTTGGTAACACAGTGTGGCTCTAAAACATTGAACCGGCCAGGGTCTCGGGTTCGAGCCCTGGCACAAACAAACATTTTTTTTTGGTCCTTTTTATACTTATGCTTTATATATTCTTTTCAAAATAGATTTTAATTACTAAAACTCCTTTATAAATTCTACAAAATTTATTTTATGTTATTTCAACGATAAACTTTGCTGTCCAATTTTTAGATTTTCAAAAATCATTTATTTTATATATATTATAAATATTACAAGTTTATTCATTTAAAATTGTAAAATTCTATAAAAATATCTAAACGATTTTATAAAATTCCACAAAAATTATCCTAAACTTGTACAACATTAAACATTTCAGAAATAATTTTTATTTCTGAAAAACCGTAAGTTTTATATTTTTTTAATTAATTTTTGTTAGTTTTTATCATAAATAATTCATAATAAATTCATTTTTCAATATTTTTGCACCAAAATTTTACGTAAACTATTTCTATTCATTTGGAACAGAAATACAATTTTTAATTTAAAAATTATTTAATTTTAATATTTTTAGATATTAAAGTTATATTTTGACAAATTGAAATAAATAGATTAAAAATTCTATTTTCAAGAAAATAATTTTATAAAAATTATTTTCACACTTAAAACTTTATATTGTGACCATCTTCAATTTGAAATTACAAAAAGGACTTTTGTTTATTTATTTACTAAATTTCTTTTATTTATTAAACGTTTAATTTATTAATCAAACGAATATTTATCCCCAATTCGAAGCCCTAGAAAGTACTTATAGACTAGATAGACTTAGACTTATTTGTTATCATATACATAGGTTGATACTTGGCAACGTCGGATTTCACTTATTCAATTACACAAGACTTACCACCTTGCTAAGGTGAGTATTACTTATCCCCTTTTTCCGCTTTTACAACTTTTGGGGTGATTCATGCACAAGTATACAAAACTTGCACATACATTTACACATACATTTTTATTCATTTACAATTCATATACGTGTCTTGATTAACTTTGTGCTTATGCTTAAACATGAACGTAGCTTACAAACAAAATCATACATACAGACATAACTTATGTTATGGTGCTCTTTACATACAGACGTAACTTATGTTACGGTGCTCATTTAGACATAACTTATGTTATGGTGCTCTTTACATACAGACGTAACTTATGTTACGGTGCTCATTTAGACATAACTTATGTTATGGTGCTCTTTTAGACTCACACGTGTTGAGGTGCTCATTATCAATCTCATTGTGCAAACTTTACATTTGATCTTGTCTTGTTTGGTTACTTGCGTGTTTACATAATGCCTTGGTGATGCTAGACACATGAATTGTACTACTTTTCAAACTTATACTATACGTACAAAACTAAGTAGTACTCACCAACATCATATGTTGACAAAATTATTTTCGTGCATGTTTCAGGATAAGCTGCTTGACGCTTCACATAGGACTTTGGACTTAGATTAAATCAATCAATCATCTTTATTTTTGTTGTATTGTATTTAATTTCACATGTTGTAAAACAATATTCAATAATCATATATTTACATTTTAGTACCATGAGCTTTTGAACAATCGTCACTACGTGGCACCTCGATGATTCCGCCATCGGTTGGGGTGTTACAGATTGGTATCAGAGCCATGGTTATAGGGAACTAGGTTATTAGATAAAATGGCCTAGACTATAACCGAACTTTAACTTTCATGCATAATATTTCCTAAATTACCCTACCCCTCATTTCCCTCTACTTTCCTTCTTCTATCTTTCCCTCCTTCTCTCTCTCCCTTCCCCTCATCTTTCATCCTGGTGCATAGAGATGCTGTCCTGCAAGGAGTGGAAGGTCTACATCAGTATGGAACAGAGACAGTACCTTTCATGAAGACACTCTTAGGCATAATGCCTACTCTTATTCTGCTCCTTCAAAGTTGTTGAACTTTAATGAGTGTGATAAGGACACGTGCAATCTGGAAGGGTGGATGCCTGTACACTGGGTTTTCTGGCATAGGCAAGTATAGTGCATAAATCCATTTACGGACCTGTTATGCTTACCTGGGGATTCCTGGAGTGAGTGTCCACTTATAGGCTAAAGCATGTCTTCTTTGATCACCATTGGGTTCAACTCCTTTGAAAAGTCAACGTTCTTGTTGGGCTTTACAGCTAGACAAGGGCACTCCAAGCATCTTATGCAAGTTTTTCAATAATACTCTCTCGCCTCATATACAATATTCTGAATATCATATATTGCTTACAAGTTCATACTTTCATAAAACATCTGTACGGTTATACACTTACATTTTCTAATCTCATGATTATTCATTGACTACCTCATGGATGTCTGCTCGCCGCATGCTCGGTGATGTCCGCCGACGCCCTGTTCATGCTTCTGGACAACGTTCTGACCGTCGCCTCGCATCTTTAGTCGCTAAGCAAATTGCTGCAGTGATCCCAAACCTTGTCAGTGAGTTAACCCAGAATAGTAACAGTGCCAACACAGGAAGTACGACTCAATTTTGGTGCACTTTCAAACACTTTAACTCCTGCAACCCCACAAAATTCACCGGTGAGGAGGGTACTACTGGCCTCCTACAATGGTTTGAAAGCATGGAGAGTACTTTTGTGAACAGTGAATGTCCTGATGAACTCCGCGTTCGCTATGCTACTAGTGTGACACCCGGCAAATTCTGGTTAACAACGTTGTCTAGATGAAAGTCTACCTTAGCGAGTCACGCGTATGTTGCACTTAACTGGGTTAGTTAAGTCGGGTTATGGTTCGGGAACTATCGGTTTAGTCTAGAAGATCATTGGATGTTGGTCTAGAGGTTCGTTAGATGTCAGTCTTTAACCAAGTGTACAAATGGTGACGATTTGTAGGATCGTCAGGTCATACGGAACATACAAGTCTCGAGTCCCGGGAATTGGTGAACGAGTGTGAATATGTGTATTTGCAAGTGTTATGTGTTTACAATCATTATGTGACTTGTCGGTATGTGAATACGTGTTAACATATGTTAAAACGGGGTTTAACGCGCAAAATACAAGGAACCAGCCCCTATAGGCGATTAGGGGTGGCTAATCGCCTATAGGGAGGGCGATTGGGCAGACATAGGGGCGATTGGGGGCTAAATGCATGCCATAAGTGGCGATTAGGCCCCAAATGCATGAAGTTTCATGCGATTAGGATCCCCAATCGCGTGTAATGCTGCACAATCGCGTGTTACGGGCTGGACGACTAAAAACGACTATAAATTCATGTGGTATACGCCTAAATGCTAGTAATTACATGTGGTATAGCCCTAATCGCCTATAATAGAGGCGATTAGCCTTCCTAAATGCCAGTTGACCGACCTAAATGCTAGTTGACTTTTCCTAATCGCGTGTACTGCTGTTGTAAGTGTAAATTAGCATTCCGAGACCCGATTTGACCTGTAGGAACATGCTAGGAACCCCGTAACATATCTAATAACTTGGTAACATATGTTTGGATGTAATTATGTGATACGTGAGCTATGTGCTATAACTTGTTGTGCGTTAACGTATGTTAAGTGTGATTGCATGATTGTATGTTTGAGAGCGTAAACATAACACGGGGAGTCTCGGGTCACCAATGGGATGTCGAGTCTTGTACTTTGGGTCAGTTAAACAGTCACAGTGTTTTCAAACGAACTTGGTTATGGTCTGGACATCTAGGGACTAACTAACCTGCGGGTTATTAGTCTAAGTGCTTGTAACTGTCATATGTTAGGTCGCCGCTTTACGGGACTAGCATAGCTGCTGAGTTATTCGTATTACGAAGTAACGCAACTTAAGGTGAGTTTACGGCCCCTCTTTTAAACTGGTTTCACATTTTCGGGGGAGAAAACATGTGTTAAAACGATTATTTGGTAACTACTGTCATACTATGGGTTTCTATTGTGTACTACACGATCTTTGGAAGTCCCGGGGGGAACCATGAATGTGCGGGTTTGCACAACGGGGAAATGTGAATAGCGCTATTGGGAGTGACCAACCCCGCTCGTCGACTTGGAGGGTCGGCGGGTGCATATTGTCTCATACAGGAACAACAGGAACAACAGGTTTACTACATCGGGCACACATTTGGTTTACGAGTTAGTAATGGTTTTCCAATCGTGGTAGTAACAAAATATACGCCTAGCTAGCGTACACTGGTTTCCGATTTGTTCTGTAAACTCACCAGCATTTTTGTAACACCCCAACCGATGGCGGAAACATCGAGGTGTCACGTAGTGACGATTGTTCAATAGCACATGGACTAAATTGTAAATATTAATAGCAAATAACTTTCATTATTCAAAACGAAATACAAAGAGTCTTAATAGAAATCTCAAACATAAATATTAATTGTTCAACTTTTTTTATTTAAGCACTAGGTCCAGCCTAAGCGGGAAAGCAAGAAACATCAAACGTCACCTGAAACATGTACAAAACAATTTTGTCAACACATATAATGTATTGGTGAGTACATCCGTTTGTTATATATAGTAAGGTAAACTTTAGCAATTCGTGTGTTATTTTGCAAGATGAAATAAGTAGTATCCGGGTCAAATCAACCCTAAGAGAAGAAAGCAGATATATATAGTATGCGCTAGTAGTAATGCAATACATAGCAATGACGAGGACTCTCAACAGAGTCACACGGGTATAAACCATAGTACTATTCATTGAAATGCCAGGCCGCCCAGCGGTTAATGATTTGACAGGTCATAGATACACAAAATAACACAAGCAAACACACATAAGAATTGCTATTTTAGTAAAAGGAAATATAAACTTGATAGTAAGTACATGAGTCACCCCGAAATGTAAAATAGTAAAAAGGGGAAAGATATACTCACAGTTAGCGAAAGCGATCAAAATCCACTTAAGCGGTCGTAAGTTAAGTAATGAGAATTCCGAGGAATTCAACCTATAATGTGTAAGAATACTAATAAGGAAAAGTCTAAGAGTCTAAAGTAACTAGGGTCTAAGGCATTAGGGTTTGCTAAGTCGATTTGGGGAATTAGAGTTTTTATGATTTAGTCGAATTAATGTAAAAGTTGTATATTAAAATAATATACTAAAGTTTGTAAATATGATTTAGGTAATATAATTATTACCGATTAAATATTTAGATAACAATACGTTTGAATAATCAAAACAAAATAATTTAGTTAGTTACTTTAACTAAATTAAAATAATACAATAATCGTAAATATATAAATAAATAATTTTTGTGTTACACAACGATTCAACAAGAATAATTAAGACATTAAATCATACGAGTATTTCTATTTTATAAGAAAACATTTATAAAATAGATGTTTAAATTGTATAAATAAATAAATGTGTTATTATGTCTAACTAAACGTAAATAAGACTAATAATACTATACGTGATCCAAAAATATTTATTTTATAGAAAATGGATGATTTCTGATGTAAACATATTAGAATAATTTCCCCATAATTTATATAAACTTATTCGTATTTAAAACTGATTTAATGAGATTAAATCATGTTTAAATGATTAAAAATGGTAAAATTAATAAAAATAAATGTTTTCTTAACCAATAATTTTTATTTCAGTTGAGAATGGTTAGAAATAATTACTCAAAAAGTTTGAGATTAAAATCATTAAAAATGAATTTTTTATCAATTATATATGATTAAAACAATTTAATTCAATAAAAATATAAAAATAAAACATTTTTCAGAAAATAAAAATGTGGAAATGTTCTTTATGATGTCAAGAAGCTACACCTAAATTTTCATAATTATTGAGCAAAAGATGAATTTATTATGAATATTTTAGGATATATATATATTTATAAATAAATAACAAAAAATAAGAAGTACCAAATCTGAAAAAAAAAAGAAAAAAACTCTAAATGTGCAGCCATGGGGAGTCGAACCCGGCCCCCTTCAATCCACAATACACACACACACGACTAGGCTAGCTCATGGTTTGTTTAATTATTTAAAACTGAAATATATTTAACAACATATTCAACCATCATCTTCTTCCCCAATCTCTTCCTAAGAAACCTAACCCTAGACCCAACTTCAATAATCATAAGAATACACGGTTAGGGGTTAGTAATAAGGGGGTTTTGATCGGAATAACACGAACAACGAAACGGCAAAAAAAAATAAGACTTACAATGGGTTAAGGATGCTCGAAAATGGAGTTTTTTTACTCGAACAAAAATGGTCCGATTGGGAGCTTTCTGGTCGCGATTGATTAAGTTTTTTTGTGTGGGTTTTGTTGTTTGAAGGTCTAGGAACGTTTTGGCATCAAGATTATATAATGATTTCGAGTGAAACCTGTATTTTAATGCACGTTAAAAAAAACGACGGTTACTCATGAAGAACTCGCGTTAAACTCTTTAAAAACGCGTTTAAGTCTCAATTAAAAGCTGGAAACTCATTATTATCGATGGAGAAACGTAACCCAATGATTTAAGATTGATAAAACGCGTTAAAACTCATTATATGAGTTCGCCGGAATTAAATTCCGGCCGCCGGAATGTGAGGTGACCGGAAAAACGTTTTTAACAGGGAGGGGAAGATAGATTTGTTTTGAACTTTCAAGTATTGGCAAAATTGGTCCCTCAAGTTGTAACTAGGTTAGTGTACCTTAGTTTAGGTTAGTTTTTCCCTTATAAATACTTAACCGAGTTAACTAAACTAACCTAAAATGTTTTAAAACTTTATGAACTTAAATTTTTTTATCAAATATTTTACGAATACGTTTCACTTACGCATTTGATTAAAACTTATACCCAGTCGATTATAATTATAACTGATGACGTTTTAGTTTGTTCAAAAAAAAAATTAATTTGAAGACGACGAAACTTACTGGGACTATAATGAAAATATTTCAGGGGTTATTATTGTAAATTTGACGAAAGACGAGGGTGACGGATGTCACAGGCTCCCCTACTTTAGAAAATTTCGTCTCGAAATTTCTTTCATGTGGGAGTTTCTGGTAT
This sequence comes from Ambrosia trifida, assembly GCA_028751855.1. Lineage (NCBI taxonomy): Eukaryota > Viridiplantae > Streptophyta > Magnoliopsida > Asterales > Asteraceae > Ambrosia > Ambrosia trifida. Next base: position 62,941,560 of record CM054124.1, on the reverse strand, counting down.
ATGTGTGCATGTTATCGATGAAAATCAGTTACGACTTGATCCAAGAAAGGTTTATAAACTCAGTTCGTAGGGTTCCTAAAAGCAGGTATTAGATTAACAGAAAATTTATAATCGTTTAGATTCTGCGTGCATTTACAGGGCATCTAAAAATAAGATTGCCATTAACAACCTCCATAGTAAAAGAATAGGTAAAGTGAGGGCAAGTACGAGCAAGTAAAGGTTCAACTTCTAACGAGACAAAACTCCTAACGATGCTGGTATCAAACAAAATCGAAGCATATAAGTTAGTAATAAGAAATGTACCATTGGCAACGTCGTTGGCAGCTTGATCTTGGTTAGCATTAATGTTGAAAGCACGGCCACGAGCGGGAGCTGCTTGAATTGCTGGAACTGCTGGAGCTGCTGGAAGTGCTGGGTTTTGCTGACGAGACTGAATGAAAGCAGCTAAATGAGGACACCTATCTTGCCTGTGGTTAGGATCACCACAAGCATAGCAAGCTCTGGGTTGACCAGTCCTCTGGTTTTGAGCATTCCCAGGTTCAGTTTCCCGACAGTGAGAAGCAGTGTGGCCTGCTTTGCCGCAAGTGTCACATTTATAGCAGGGTCGAGTAGTTGGATGGTGAAAGTTGCATGAAATGCATTTAGGGTGTGAACCCGAATAGTTTCCCTGAACCTTTTGAGTTTGGGGTGCAGTAGATGTGTTTGCAACAGGAACCTGATTAAGAGGTGTAACAACAGCATAGTTCTGGTTTCCACCTTTTCGTTTCTTATTGGAACTAGAGGTAGAGACAGAGTTCGCTTGAGACGGTTCAGTAGTAGCAGGGGTTTCAGTAGATCTTTTAGTACCCTTACGAGTTAGAGTACCATCCTTGACATGCTTGTCAGTAAGAGATGCTGCGAGACGAATGGCATCCTCTACAGTAGCAGGTTTACTTCCCATAACCGAATCATGAATCTGAGGTGGCAGTCCCTCAATATACTTCTCAATTGCCAAGGATACCGGGGTAACCATACGAGGAATCAGTAAGCTCAATTCGTGGTAACGGTTGTTGTAGGGAACATTGTTTCCACTGTCCTGCTTAAGGTGATAGAACTCATCCTCCAATTTCTTCATCTCACTACGAGGACAGAACTCAGTAGTCATGGAGATTTTGAAATCATCCCAAGACATAGCTAAAGCAGCTTCTGTTCCTCGAGCATGTTTTTCACCATTCCACCAAGTAAGCGCTCTCTTTTGAAGAACACCCGTGGCATGACGAACACGTAGGTTATCTGGACAGTCGCTATTAATGAACGTATTCTCCATACTTTCGAACCATTCAAGTAACCCAGTGGCTCCCTCAGTGCCATTAAACTTGTTGGGATGACATGAGTTGAAGTGCTTGAAAGTGCACTTATTCTCACTAGCCCCACCATTTCCATTTGTATTCCCGTTAGAGTTCCCATTCGAGCTTTCGTTCAGGTTAAGGTTTGGAATAATAGCATTAATGATGTTAGGAACAAGTGTTTCCAACTTGTCATTGAGCATGGTCGCGATACGCTGATCAGATTTCAGTTTAGCCTGACGCTTCGAGGCTCTCTTACGAGATTCGCGATCAGACATCTACAAAAGTGCACAATAATTATGAGATTTGATTCCAAAAATCTTGGAAATGCCATAGTTTATATCAAGACAAATAACACATAACATGAGATATAATAATTATAAATTAATATAAGAAAAATTATGAGTATCATAAAGAAAATCATGATAAAACTTCAATTGAATAACAATACCAAGTATAAAACGAGATATAAGAGTGTTTCCAAAGAACTGTTGACTGACTAAAGTAATGGAAATATTATTAGTGACTTGTGGGGGCGTACTTTAGCCTATAAGTGAATGCTCATCCCGAGAATTCCCAGGTAGGTAAACGGGTCCCTCGTCTGATTGGGATTTATGCGAATTACCAACCTAGACAGAAAACTCATAATACAGGCGCTCACCCTTCCAGATTGCACGTGCCCCGTCACGAATAAATTGCAAAACTCTAGCGGAACTTGAGATATGGAAATATATATATCCTTGAGATGTGGATTTTCACTCCTAACTCAAAGATATACTTCCAAATAGTAAAAATATGATGGAGTGAAACTAGTCACTAAGATAAGGATATCACTCCTAGCTTAGTGAGTAAGTTTCTTTTGGAGGGATAGATTCCTTGAGATTTGGACGTCTCCTATCTCGAAAGGAAAATATTCCAAGATAAAATAAATAAATAAAACATATAAAGAGTGAAACTATTCACCAAGGTATGGATATCACTCCTAACTTGGTGTTTTCGTTCCATTTGTAGAATAAAAATCTTCTCCGAGTATAATGAAAAGTAAAAGGAGAAAATCTATCTAAAGAAATATGAGAATAAAAGAAAACATATAATGGGTAGCTTAGTTATAGTCTAGGTCAAAAGCATTTACTAATAACCTAATTCCCTATAACCATGGCTCTGATACCAATCTGTAACACCCCAACCGATTGCGGAAACATCGAGGTATCACGTAGTGACGATTGTTCAATAACACATGGACTAAATTGTAAATATTAATAGCAAATAACTTTCATTATTCAAAACGAAATACAAAGAGTCTTAATAGAAATCTCAAACATAAATATTAATTGTTCAACTTTTTTTATTTAAGCACTAGGTCCAGCCTAAGCGGGAAAGCAAGAAACATCAAACGTCACCTGAAACATGTACAAAACAATTTTGTCAACACATATAATGTATTGGTGAGTACATCCGTTTGTTATATATAGTAAGGTAAACTTTAGCAATTCGTGTGTTATTTTGCAAGATGAAATAAGTAGTATCCGGGTCATCTCAACCCTAAGAGAAGAAAGCAGATATATATAGTATGCGCTAGTAGTAATGCAATACATAGCAATGACGAGGACTCTCAACAGAGTCACACGGGTATAAACCATAGTACTATTCATTGAAATGCCAGGCCGCCCAGCGGTTAATGATTTGACAGGTCATAGATACACAAAATAACACAAGCAAACACACATAAGAATTGCTATTTTAGTAAAAGGAAATATAAACTTGATAGTAAGTACATGAGTCACCCCGAAATGTAAAATAGTAAAAAGGGGAAAGATATACTCACAGTTAGCGAAAGCGATCAAAATCCACTTAAGCGGTCGTAAGTTAAGTAATGAGAATTCCGAGGAATTCAACCTATAATGTGTAAGAATACTAATAAGGAAAAGTCTAAGAGTCTAAAGTAACTAGGGTCTAAGGCATTAGGGTTTGCTAAGTCGATTTGGGGAATTAGAGTTTTTATGATTTAGTCGAATTAATGTAAAAGTTGTATATTAAAATAATATACTAAAGTTTGTAAATATGATTTAGGTAATATAATTATTACCGATTAAATATTTAGATAACAATACGTTTGAATAATCAAAACAAAATAATTTAGTTAGTTACTTTAACTAAATTAAAATAATACAATAATCGTAAATATATAAATAAATAATTTTTGTGTTACACAACGATTCAACAAGAATAATTAAGACATTAAATCATACGAGTATTTCTATTTTATAAGAAAACATTTATAAAATAGATGTTTAAATTGTATAAATAAATAAATGTGTTATTATGTCTAACTAAACGTAAATAAGACTAATAATACTATACGTGATCCAAAAATATTTATTTTATAGAAAATGGATGATTTCTGATGTAAACATATTAGAATAATTTCCCCATAATTTATATAAACTTATTCGTATTTAAAACTGATTTAATGAGATTAAATCATGTTTAAATGATTAAAAATGGTAAAATTAATAAAAATAAATGTTTTCTTAACCAATAATTTTTATTTCAGTTGAGAATGGTTAGAAATAATTACTCAAAAAGTTTGAGATTAAAATCATTAAAAATGAATTTTTTTATCAATTATATATGATTAAAACAATTTAATTCAATAAAAATATAAAAATAAAACATTTTTCAGAAAATAAAAATGTGGAAATGTTCTTTATGATGTCAAGAAGCTACACCTAAATTTTCATAATTATTGAGCAAAAGATGAATTTATTATGAATATTTTAGGATATATATATATTTATAAATAAATAACAAAAAATAAGAAGTACCAAATCTGAAAAAAAAAAGAAAAAAACTCTAAATGTGCAGCCATGGGGAGTCGAACCCGGCCCCCTTCAATCCACAATACACACACACACCACTAGGCTAGCTCATGGTTTGTTTAATTATTTAAAACTGAAATATATTTAACAACATATTCAACCATCATCTTCTTCCCCAATCTCTTCCTAAGAACCCTAACCCTAGACCCAACTTCAATAATCATAAGAATACACGGTTAGGGGTTAGTAATAAGGGGGTTTTGATCGGAATAACACGAACAACGAAACGGCAAAAAAAAAATAAGACTTACAATGGGTTAAGGATGCTCGAAAATGGAGTTTTTTTACTCGAACAAAAATGGTCCGATTGGGAGCTTTCTGGTCGCGATTGATTAAGTTTTTTTGTGTGGGTTTTGTTGTTTGAAGGTCTAGGAATGTTTTGGCATCAAGATTATATAATGATTTCGAGTGAAACCTGTATTTTAATGCACGTTAAAAAAAACGACGGTTACTCATGAAGAACTCGCGTTAAACTCTTTAAAAACGCGTTTAAGTCTCAATTAAAAGCTGGAAACTCATTATTATCGATGGAGAAACGTAACCCAATGATTTAAGATTGATAAAACGCGTTAAAACTCATTATATGAGTTCGCCGGAATTAAATTCCGGCCGCCGGAATGTGAGGTGACCGGAAAAACGTTTTTAACAGGGAGGGGAAGATAGATTTGTTTTGAACTTTCAAGTATTGGCAAAATTGGTCCCTCAAGTTGTAACTAGGTTAGTGTACCTTAGTTTAGGTTAGTTTTTCCCTTATAAATACTTAACCGAGTTAACTAAACTAACCTAAAATGTTTTAAAACTTTATGAACTTAAATTTTTTTATCAAATATTTTACGAATACGTTTCACTTACGCATTTGATTAAAACTTATACCCAGTCGATTATAATTATAACTGATGACGTTTTAGTTTGTTCAAAAAAAAAATTAATTTGAAGACGACGAAACTTACTGGGACTATAATGAAAATATTTCAGGGGTTATTATTGTAAATTTGACGAAAGACGAGGGTGACGGATGTCACAATTTTTGTGCTGACGTATTCTCTTACATGTTTTCTCAGGTCGCTAAGGTAGCACGACTGGACTAGGGCGCACGCGTCTGCACGGCGTCTAGTTAGGGTTGCATGGTTTTACAAACGTTGAACATTGGTTTACTATTGAATATTGTTTTGAATAAGCTTCCGCTGTAAACGGGAATTTTAAACATTGTTTTGAAATTGCATTATGATCATTTTAGACTTGTTTATTGTGATCGTTGGTTTGGATCCTGGTTTGTCATGCGCCTCGCGGTAAAACTCCGCAAGTGGATTTTGAGGGTGTGACAGATTGGTATCAGAGCCAATGGTTATAGTGAACTAGGACTGCATGTAGGGTCTAGTCTATAGCCGAGTCGCACACACTAGACGATCACATGGTACTAAACATTATGGTGGTTTACGTATGGTCTTGTCGGGGTGTCTCTAAATCATTTGGTCTTTCTACGTTACATCATCCGTTCTATCTTAGGTTGGGTTACTTGCTTTATAGGCAGTGTAGTATCTTGGGGTAACTCGTATACTCTTGAGATTTGTCCAAGGCTCGGACATCTCTCTTCTATACTCCAATAGAAATACTTGTCATAAACTACCGTAGTATTACGGTGTATAGCTAAGAGTCTATGTTCGGTGATTTGAACTTTGAACTAGGAGAACACTTGGAGGACCATGTAGAGCGGGTTATCATTTTGGGTGCACACAAAATCATAAACCGAAATGCATGGAAGCCCTGGTGAGCTCTGGGTTTGGAGTGATAGTCCTGAATTGGATCTAGCTTTGATTTTGTGAACATTAGTGGTTATCTTTAACTGCGAAACTAAATTTTCTCGTTCTTTCTGCCAGAATCATGTCGGGAGTACGAGGAGGACGTGGAGGTGGTCGCAATGGTGGACGTGGTGGTGGTCGCGGTGGTGCTGGTGGTCGTGGAGGTATTAACCTATCGCAGGATGATCTGAACAACTTGCTCCAAGCTGCCTTCCAGTTAGGGCACAACGGTGGTGGTGGTCCTGTTAACCCACCCCCACCCATGTGTACCTACAAGATGTTTCGGGACTGTAAGCCCCAGGAATTCTCTGGCACTGAGGGTGCAGTGAGCTTGCTTAGGTGGCTGGAGAAAGAGGAGTCAGTGTTTCTGATGTGTAACTGTCTCCCAGAAGATCGGGTTAAGTATGCTGCTGCGTTATTCCAGGATGTTGCTTTGACTTGGTGGAATAACATCACCCAGAATATGGGTATTGGGGAGGCGTATGCTATGCCTTGGGAGAATTTTGTGCAGCTGCTGAAGCGTGAGTACTGTCCAAGGGAAGAGGTGCAAAAGCTAGAGCACGAGGTGTGGAACCTCAAGATGACTGGGTCTGAAATTGAGAAGTATACTGTGAGGCGTAACGAGTTGGCAGTGCTGTGTCCCGATCTGCATGTGCCAGAATACAGGAGGATTGAGCATTATATCTCGGGGTTGGTGCCAGAAATCGCAGGGTTGGTAGCTGCTGGAAATCATCCTACATACTCAGAGGTGGTCCGATCGGCTCACAGGATGACCAACTTGAAGGTGAGTGAGGGTATTTTGCCTGCTAAGGGTTCGACTGTCAAGGCCCCAGAGAACAACAAGCGCAAGTGGGATAATGAAGGGAAAGGATCTGGGCCAGCACAGCAGGGTAAGAGGTTCGATAATGGGGGTTCTTCTTCTTCGGGTAACAAACAGGGTGGTTATGCGGGGAAACTGCCTAAATGTAACAAGTGTGGACGTCATCATCAAGGGAACTGCGACAGTAGCCGTTGTCATCGCTGCCAGCGAATAGGGCATTTTGCTAAAGATTGTCGGGCTACACTTCCATCGACCCAGGCCCCGACTACTAACTCAGCTCCTACTACTCAAGGGACTACGGGAAGACAGGGATGTTACAACTGTGGTGAGATTGGGCATTACAAGAAGGATTGCCCGAAACTGAAGCAGGGCGGGAACAACGGTAACGGAAACAACGGGGGCGGCGGCAGAAATGCACGTGCCTTCGTCATAGGAGCCGCGGAGGCTAGACAGGATCCTGACACAGTTACCGGTACGTTCCTTCTCAATAATCGCTCTGTTAGTGTTTTATTTGATTCTGGTGCCGACAAGAGTTTTGTATCCATGGAAGTTAGTCGACTGCTAGATGTAGTACCCATACCATTAGAGACTAAGTATATTATTGAGTTGGCTGACGGTAAAAAGATTGAAGCTACTTGTATCCTTCGGGAGTGTCAACTAGAGTTGTCGGGTTTGTCGTTCCCCATCGACCTTATGCCGGTACCTTTGGGTAGTTTTGACGTGGTGGTAGGCATGGATTGGTTGTCTTTGTATCGCGCGGAGATTGTCTGTTACGACAAGATTATTCGGATTCCTCTCCCTGATGGAGAATTCCTTTCTGTGTACGGTATCAAGGGTGGTGTTCCGCTGAATATCATCTCTAGCATGAAAGCCCTTAAGTGTCTTCGAAAGGGTTATCCGGCCGTTTTGGCACTTTTATCTGTTTCCTCTGGTGATGAGAAGAAGATCGACGATATTCCAGTTGTACGCGAGTTTCCTAATGTTTTTCCCGATGATTTATCTGGTCTTCCTCCCCATCGTCAAGTCGAGTTCGGTATTGATCTTGTACCAGGGGCTGCTCCTATTGCTCGGGCCCCCTACCGTCTTGCACCTCCCGAGATGCAGGAATTGTCTAGTCAGTTACAGGAACTCTTGGACAAGGGTTTCATCAGACCAAGTTCTTCCCCTTGGGGAGCCCCGATTCTATTTGTTAAGAAGAAGGATGGAAGTTTCCGATTGTGTGTGGACTACAGAGAACTGAACAAATTGACCGTCAAGAACCGTTATCCTCTTCCACGTATTGATGATCTATTCGACCAACTTCAGGGTTCTAGTTACTACTCCAAGATTGATTTGAGGTCCGGTTATCACCAGTTGCGCGTAAGGGAAGCTGACGTTGCAAAGACTGCCTTTCGTACACGTTATGGCCATTTCGAATTCTTGGTCATGCCTTTCGGTCTCACGAACGCGCCGGCGGTTTTCATGGATTTGATGAATCGCGTTTGCAAACCATATCTGGACAAGTTCGTCATTGTGTTTATTGATGACATTCTGATCTACTCCAAGAACAAGACTGAACACGAGGAACACCTGCGTTTGGTTCTGGAACTCTTGCGACGGGAACAACTTTACGCTAAATTCTCAAAGTGTGACTTTTGGTTACGCGAAGTTCAGTTCCTAGGACATGTGGTTAATGAACTAGGAATTCATGTTGATCCAGCTAAGATCGAAGCGATCAAGGACTGGGGAGCACCAAAGACGCCAACTGAGGTGCGGCAATTCCTAGGCCTTGCGGGCTACTATCGTCGTTTCATTCAGGGGTTCTCGAAGATCGCTCAACCCCTCACCACTCTTACTCAGAAGGATAGAAAATTCGACTGGGGTGAACCACAAGAGTCGGCATTTCAAGAACTGAAGTCTAAACTTTGTTCTGCTCCTATTTTGTCCTTACCTGAAGGCCCTGATGATTTCGTTGTTTACTGTGATGCTTCTATTCATGGTCTCGGTTGTGTGTTGATGCAACGCAAGAAAGTGATTGCGTATGCTTCTCGTCAACTCAAGGTGCACGAGAAGAACTACACCACCCATGACTTGGAGTTGGGTGCTGTGGTATTCGCGTTGAAAATTTGGAGACATTACTTGTACGGTACCAAATGCACCATCTACACCGATCACAAGAGTCTCCAACATATTTTCGACCAACAACATTTGAACATACGGCAGCGTCGTTGGATTGAACTCCTGAACGACTATGATTGTGCCATTAAGTACCATCCTGGCAAGGCGAATGTTGTAGCAGACGCCTTGAGCAGGAAGGAATCAACTAAACCTCGTCGCGTTCGGGCGTTGCAGCTCACCATTCATTCATCCCTACCTGATCAACTCCGTTCTGCCCAGTTAGAAGCTTTGAAGGAGGAAAACCTTAAAGCTGAGACCATGCACGGTGCCGACAAGCACCTCGAGCGAAGGCCTGATGGCCTGCACTACTTCGCAGAACGCATATGGGTTCCTTTATTTGGGGGACTACGGGAGCTTGTCCTAGATGAGGCTCATAAGTCCCGGTATTCTATTCATCCTGGTTCGGATAAGATGTACCAAGATCTGAAGGTGCTTTACTGGTGGCCAAACATGAGGTCAGATATAGCCTCATACGTGAGCAAATGCTTGACCTGTGCTAAGGTCAAAGTGGAATACCAGAAACCGTCGGGTCTCTTGCAACAACCTGAAATTCCGGAATGGAAATGGGAACGGATTACAATGGATTTTGTCACGCAACTTCCTAAGTCACCAAGCGGGAATGACAAGATATGGGTGATTGTTGATCGGTTGACAAAATCAGCCCATTTTCTCGCTATTAAGGAGACCGACACCATGGATCGTTTGGCTCGTCTTTATCTGAAGGAAGTTGTTTCTAAGCACGGGGTGCCGGTTTCTATTATTTCGGATCGTGATTCCCATTTTACTTCTCACTTCTGGAAGTCTTTACACAAGGCTTTGGGTACCCAACTAGACATGAGTACAGCTTATCACCCACAGACGGACGGTCAGAGTGAACGCACAATTCAAACTTTGGAAGACATGCTGCGGGCATGTGTGATCGATTTTGGCAAAGGTTGGGAAGCTCATTTACCGTTAGTAGAATTCTCATATAACAAAAGTTATCACACGAGCATCAAGGCGGCTCCGTTCGAGGCACTGTACGGGCGGAAATGCCGTTCTCCTCTTTGTTGGGCTGAGGTGGGTGAGAGTCAACTTACTGGGCCTGAACTAGTGTACGAAACTTCGGAAAAGATCGTACAGATTCGTAACCGGTTGGCAGCGGCACGGGATCGGCAAAAGAGTTATGCCGATCAGCGTCGCAAACCATTGGAATTCCAAGTTGATGACAAGGTACTTCTGAAAGTCTCACCGTGGAAGGACGTCATACGCTTTGGGAAGCGTGGCAAACTCAATCCGCGGTATGTCGGCCCATTTACGATCCTGGAACGGATTGGGCCGGTGGCATATCGTCTTGATTTACCGACGGAGCTCGGTAACGTACATAACGTCTTCCATGTGTCCAACTTGAAGAAGTGTCTGGCTGACGAGTCTCTCATTGTTCCACTGGAAGAGATCAAGGTTGATGATCGTCTTCGGATTGTGGAAGAACCTGTGGAGATTCTGGATTACAAGATTCGTAGCCTACGTCATAGCAAGATTCGCATCGTAAAGGTTCGCTGGAACTCGAACCGGGGACCAGAGTACACGTGGGAACGAGAGGATCAGATGAAGTCTAAGTATCCTCATCTCTTTCCTAAGGAAGCGTTCGAGTCGAGATATGTCTCTTCTGCAGCTGAATGAATCTCGGGGCGAGATTCCTTTTAACGTGGGGATGATGTGACAACTCGGGTAAATCTCTCTTTTTGGTTTCTATTTTTGGTTTCTATCTTTTGTTGTTTCCTTCGTTATTCCTTTTGGTACTTGTGCAATTTTCGGGATGAAAATTCTTTTAACGTGGGGATGATGTGACACCCGGCAAATTCTGGTTAACAACGTTGTCTATATGAAAGTCTACCTTAGCGAGTCACGCGTATGTTGCACTTAACTGGGTTAGTTAAGTCGGGTTATGGTTCGGGAACTATCGGTTTAGTCTAGAAGATCATTGGATGTTGGTCTAGAGGTTCGTTAGATGTCAGTCTTTAACCAAGTGTACAAATGGTGACGATTTGTAGGATCGTCAGGTCATACGGAACATACAAGTCTCGAGTCCCGGGAATTGGTGAACGAGTGTGAATATGTGTATTTGCAAGTGTTATGTGTTTACAATCATTATGTGACTTGTCGGTATGTGAATACGTGTTAACATATGTTAAAACGGGGTTTAACGCGCAAAATACAAGGAACCAGCCCCTATAGGCGATTAGGGGTGGCTAATCGCCTATAGGGAGGGCGATTGGGCAGACATAGGGGCGATTGGGGGCTAAATGCATGCCATAAGTGGCGATTAGGCCCCAAATGCATGAAGTTTCATGCGATTAGGATCCCCAATCGCGTGTAATGCTGCACAATCGCGTGTTACGGGCTGGACGACTAAAAACGACTATAAATACAATGCTTGACCTCCTAAACTTCATAATACAAACCCTAGTCGTCCCATAACCCGCCCCAACACACACACAACCTCTGGAACGCGATTTTTGATCAAAACACAAGGTTTCAAGCTTAATTCACCATTCTTTCACAAATCTAAGGTTTGGTTTCCATCCATGCAATCTTTATAAACGTTTTTATTCAATCCCTAATGGTCCAGACCTGTTCTATAACGAAAAAGCTTTCTGAAAATCGTTAATAAGTGTTGTTAATCAGATTCTAACAATCATACATGTGTTATGTGTGTTTATGATTAATATCTAGGGTTTTATGATTCAAGATGAGTGATTAACATGTTATCAAGTTAGTTTCAGAATAATATTGATGTCATGATAATAAAATCTGAGTAATTGTTCATTAGGGTTATAGTTGTGCATGTTAAGGTGATGATTCGTGCTATGTGTATGGTGTTTGGACTACATGGGTGCATGCAGGGCTGATAATACGAGGCAAAACGAAGGATTTTAGTTTAAACATGTTTAGAATAGTTGTTGGGATGATATTGGATGGTTACACACGTTCTGGATCTGATTTGGAGCGTTAAACGCGCGAAAAACCGGAACAGCTGGGTTACTGGCGATTAGCAACCCTAATCGCCTATGTTAGGGGCGATTAGGAGGCTAATCGCCTATGTTTCATGCGAGTAGGGGCTAATTGCTAGTAGATACATGTCTTATGAGCTAATTGCTAGTAGATACATGTCTTATGACCTAATTGCTAGTAATTACATGTGGTATAGCCCTAATTGCTAGTAATTTCATGTGGTATACGCCTAAATGCTAGTAATTACATGTGGTATAGCCCTAATCGCCTATAATAGAGGCGATTAGCCTTCCTAAATGCCAGTTGACCGACCTAAATGCTAGTTGACTTTTCCTAATCGCGTGTACTGCTGTTGTAAGTGTAAATTAGCATTCCGAGACCCGATTTGACCTGTAGGAACATGCTAGGAACCCCGTAACATATCTAATAACTTGGTAACATATGTTTGGATGTAATTATGTGATACGTGAGCTATGTGCTATAACTTGTTGTGCGTTAACGTATGTTAAGTGTGATTGCATGATTGTATGTTTGAGAGCGTAAACATAACACGGGGAGTCTCGGGTCACCAATGGGATGTCGAGTCTTGTACTTTGGGTCAGTTAAACAGTCACAGTGTTTTCAAACGAACTTGGTTATGGTCTGGACATCTAGGGACTAACTAACCTGCGGGTTATTAGTCTAAGTGCTTGTAACTGTCATATGTTAGGTCGCCGCTTTATGGGACTAGCATAGCTGCTGAGTTATTCGTATTACGAAGTAACGCAACTTAAGGTGAGTTTACGGCCCCTCTTTTAAACTGGTTTCACATTTTCGGGGGAGAAAACATGTGTTAAAACGATTATTTGGTAACTACTGTCATACTATGGGTTTCTATTGTGTACTACACGATCTTTGGAAGTCCCGGGGGGAACCATGAATGTGCGGGTTTGCACAACGGGGAAATGTGAATAGCGCTATTGGGAGTGACCAACCCCGCTCGTCGACTTGGAGGGTCGGCGGGTGCATATTGTCTCATACAGGAACAACAGGAACAACAGGTTTACTACATCGGGCACACATTTGGTTTACGAGTTAGTAATGGTTTTCCAATCGTGGTAGTAACAAAATATACGCCTAGCTAGCGTACACTGGTTTCCGATTTGTTATAGTATGGACAGGTTTACTTGGTACTTGGATTACAAAACCTGTAAACTCACCAGCATTTTTGTGCTGACGTATTCTCTTACATGTTTTCTCAGGTCGCTAAGGTAGCACGACTGGACTAGGGCGCACGCGTCTGCACGGCGTCTAGTTAGGGTTGCATGGTTTTACAAACGTTGAACATTAGTTTACTATTGAATATTGTTTTGAATAAGCTTCCGCTGTAAACGGGAATTTTAAACATTGTTTCTAAATTGCATTATGATCATTTTAGACTTGTTTATTGTGATCGTTGGTTTGGATCCTGGTTTGTCATGTGCCTCGCGGTAAAACTCCGCAAGTGGATTTTGAGGGTGTGACAACTAGTGTCCTTCAAAAGGGGGCGCTAACCTGGTGGAATGGCGAAAAGCGCAATCGAGGAGCTGATGTTGCTTTATCATTATCTTGGGCTGAAGTTAAGGAACTCATGATCGCCAAATTCTGCCCTAGGAACGAAATTAGGAAACTGGAGGATGAGTTTCGTGAGCTCAAACAAGACAGTGGTGAGAATCTTGCGTATAATACTCGATATCATGAACTCAGCATATTGGTACCACACATGGTCACCCCGGTCTCTCGAGCAATCGAGAAATATATCGAGGGATTACCTGACCTGATTCAAGACATAGTCACTGGAAGCAAATCCACTACTGTGGAAGAAGCCATCCAACTTGCAGCCACTTTGACAGACAAACACGTCTACTGATTAGGAAGGGCACCAAGACGTCTACTGAGAAAACCACCAATGCTGTTGAACAATCTAAAACTGTTTTAGCAAAGGCCGCCACTACTGCTTCGAACTCTAAGAAACGAATGGGCGATGACCAGAACCATGCTGTTGTTGATCCGGTGACTCAACCCCTTATCAAGAAAGCCTACACGGGAACCCATCCTCAATGCAACACTTGCAAGTATCATCACCTTGCAAATCTTCCATGCCGTCAATGCACTAGATGTGGAAGGTTTGGACACTTTGTCACCACTTGTCGAGTAATGGTTGGGACACAGGATAATCATCAGACAGCCGCCCAGGAACCACTACAGATTACTAACGGTCGGGCATGTTATCATTGTAGAGACCCTAGCCACATGCGACCTCAATGCCCTAAATTGAATAATGTAAACCTGGTGGCACATGGACGAGCTTTCGATAAAAATATCAACGAAGCAAACGGTCAGGATGACGTTAATCCCACTGGTTAAGCCATGGATGAAATCTTTCTAAGACTCGAGAATCCAATACATGTGTTTTCATTTTCTTGATCCTATTATCATTTTGTACCCAATCATACTCATAAGCATATAAATTCCTTGCATACTATTGTGTACGAACGCAGATTGGAAATTTATCATATTCGGTTACGTTTATTTTATATCGTATAAGTTTCAGACTCTACCTTACATTTTATTGAAACATTTGGACTTGATTTCCAAACTACTAAAAACTTGATACTTGATCCTACAGAGCTTTTCTAAAAACATCATTGCTTGAAACTTGATTTTTCCATTAATTTGACTATCCATTGGACATTTAATTATTCATGATACTCGTAAACTATTTCTATAGGCCACTAAGATAACACTTACACTTATCGGTTTTAGTACTTACAGACTTGCTTGCGTGTGTGTATTATCCACGCAACTCAGATAAACATTTCATTTAAAGGGCTCCTCGGACGAGTGGTAGCCCATACTTAAATACCGTTATGCTTACAAGTCGTTGCAAATCAACGCAATTGACTGTAACACCCCAACCGATGGCGGAAACATCGGGGTGCCACGTATTGATGATTGTTTTCAGTAGCACATGGTATAATATAAATTTTAAATAATTTATTCAAACATAATTTCCAAAATGTGAAATAATGTCTAAGAATTCAAATACATAACATCCAAATAATAACTTCAAAAACTTCAAATAACTTCAAGATAAATCCTCATGCTAACTCAAGCCTCAGCTTCATTGTTACCTGAAACATGTTAATTTTGAAAGTATTTTGGGTCAACATAAGTTGGTGAGAATTACATAGGTTTTTGATGATAAAATGAATAAAATGTTATGCAATTCATGTGTCATGTTAATCTAGCCCATATGTGAGAAACATATTAGAAATAAATCGAGTGCATAATCAACCCTGCTGACTGTTATAAAATAATACATACCATACACTTATGGTCCCAATATGTTATGCGATAACAAACACCCACGTAACCTTGGTAGGAGGCACGTATCCGGGTGGGATTGTCAGTCCAATAGATCTATCAATGTATACCGTCGGCTGATCAATGTTAATGATTATGCTAGAATGTGCTTACTCTAATCATGTTCAAGACAATATGCAACATAGAAAACACACAAACACATTGATGATTGAATTGCAATGAAAAGTGTTATAACATGTTTCACCCCAAAAGTGGTGATAAAAGGGGCTATGTAAACTCACCTTAGTAAATGTTAACTTGTTGAAAAAGATATGATAATTGTGTTGCCCAAAGTGATTCCAAATATTACCCTATAATGAGGTAATATATAATAAGTCTAAGTCTATATAAATTAATATGTGCATTCTAGGGTTTCGATTTGGGGATAATCAATTGTTAAATTTAATTTAAAAATGTTAATTAAATAAAGAAAATTGGATAATAAATGAAAAATAGTCTTTTTATAAAGTTTGAATTTTGAATGAGTACAATAAAGTGTTTGAAGCAATAAAATAATTTTTATAAAATTATTTCATTTAAAATAGATTTTTAAATCTATTTATTTAAGAATAGCCAATTATTAACTTTAATATCCAAAAATACTAAAATTAAAGAAATCTATTTTTAAAAATCATAATTCTGTTCTAAATGATTAAAAATAATTTGTATAAAATTTTGGTGCAAAAATAATGAAAATTGGATTTATTATGAATTAAATATGATTAAATCTTACAAAAATTGATTAAAAATAATAAATAAATGATTTTACTGAATTAAAAATTATTTCAGTAAAGTTTAACTTTATAAAAAGTTAGGATAATTTTTGTGGAATTTAAATAAATTGTTCTGATATAATAATGGATTTTTATAATTATAATTGTATAAAAATGATTTAATTATTATAAATATTAAATAAAAGAATTTCTGAAAAATAAAAATTGTAAATAAATCTTTTATATCAGATTAACCAATAATAATTTTTTTAGAGTTTATAAAATAGTTTAGGTATTTTAAAAAGAATTTAAAAGATTAAAGGATTAATATATATATATATATGATTAATGTTTGTTTAATAAAAAGAAAAGAAAAGGAAAGACAAAAAGCCGGTCAGAGCCGGACTCGAACCCGGATGACCACGATACAAGACCAGAGTCACAACCACTTGGCCTAGGCCGGTGGTTGTGATGGATCTGGATTCAAAATTAATAAATACGCGATGCAACAAAGCCTTATCCCCAAATTCGTAAACGAAGAACCCTAGATAAATCAATTGATTGATTCAGGCAACTATAGCCCGATTAATGTTAGGGCTATAGTTGCTTGAATGCCGATGACTAAACCCCACCAATAAAATTAGACTCACAGTGCTTGATAAACGATAATCGTCGGGTCAAAGGAAAAAGTCAACCACGAACAGAAACTTAATAATCAGCGTATAATAGGAAGAATTGGAGGTGAAGAGAGTGGTATGAGCGAGTTGTCAAGGTACGCAGAGCCTCAATTTATACTAATGGATTAGGGTTAGGGTTAATTGGGTAGTTGACTTTCCTTATTATAAAACGCGGCCAATAATGATGATTAGGGCAACAATGCCGTGTAATTGTGGTGCAATTGTGTTGTAATGGGCCGGTAATAGCACGAGCTTGCCAAACATACAACAATTACGTGTTAATTTCATGGATTGGGCAACAAGGAATCCCACAGTTGACTTTTCTAGTCAACTGTGAGGATTTTAAAAGCGTGTATAAGATTAAAACGAGTCCGGGTTTATCACAAACAGAAGGCCAGCCCAGCTGGTTTGTGCATTGTGTGTTAGGTTGGGCCGGTCCTTGGCGCGGGTTCGAACCCCGGCCAAGGCAAACATTTTTTTTTTTGATTTTATTTAACACTCACACATATATATATAATAATATATATATCATTAGGGTTCCATATAAGCGACAAAAATAATAAATGCGAGGATAATAATGAAACTTGACGTTTTATTAAATGTCGGTGCGTAACGTACAAGAATTTATTGCGTAATGTTACAGTCTCCCCTACTTTTAGGAACTTCGTCCCGAAGTTGGAGTTGGAGAGTCTGGTGGAAAAAGATGCGGATACTTCGACTTCATCTGGTCCTTACGTTCCCAAGTGAACTCTGGGCCTCGTTTAGATTCCCAACGAACCTTAACGATCGGAATACGACTGCGCTTGAGTTTCTTGACTCCAGTGTCAACAATCTCGACGGGTTTCTCGATAATGTGCATGCTTTCATCGATTTGCACATCCTCAAGAGGAACATGAAGGTTCTCATCTGCTAAGCATTTCTTGAGATTCGAAACATGGAAGGTCGGATGAACATTGCTTAGCTCAGGTGGAAGCTCAAGTCTGTAAGCCACTTTCCCAACTCTGTCAAGAATCTTGAAGGGGCCTACGTATCGAGGAGCTAGTTTTCCCTTTCTACCGAAACGAATAACTCCTTTCCAAGGGGATACCTTAAGTAGCACAAGGTCCCCAACTTGAAATTCCAAGGGTTTACGACGTTTATCAGCATAACTCTTTTGGCGACTTCGAGCCTTGAGAAGATTATCCTGAATAAGCTGGATTTTGTCTGTGGTTTCCTGGATTAGTTCGGGTCCCGTAATGCGAGCTTCACCAACCTCGGTCCAACAGACAGGAGAACGACATTTCCGACCATAGAGTGCCTCAAAAGGAGCCATGTTAATGCTGGCGTGATAACTGTTGTTGTATGAAAACTCAACCAAAGGAAGATGAGAATCCCATGCGCCACCAAAATCGATGACACACGCCCTGAGCATGTCCTCAAGTGTCTGGATGGTTCGTTCAGTCTGACCATCCGTTTGAGGGTGATAAGCAGTGCTCAGGTTCAACTTAGTACCCAAAGCTTTTTGTAGAGATTCCCAAAAGTGAGAGGTGAAACGACCATCGCGATCCGAAATAATGTCCAAAGGTATACCGTGACGACATACGATTTCACTTACGTACATCCTTGCCAACCTTTCCACAGAATACTTCTCACGAATAGGTAGAAAGTGAGCTGACTTGGTCAAACGATCGACGATTACCCAAATACTGTCAAAACCTTTGGGTGTGCGAGGGAGTTTGGTGATGAAATCCATAGCTATGCTCTCCCATTTCCAGACAGGGATCTCTGGTTGTTCAAGCATACCAGATGGTCGTTGATGTTCAGCCTTAACCTTGGAACAAGTGAGGCATTTTGCAACGAAAAGAGCAATGTCCTTCTTCATACCAGGCCACCAATAAGAATAACGAAGATCTTGGTACATCTTGTCAGCTCCAGGATGAATAGAATAACGAGACTTATGAGCCTCGTTCATGAGAAAAGTACGGAGATCATCACGGTCGGGAATCCACAGTCGATTAAGAAAATAAAGGAGACCGTCGGGTTTGGTTTCAAGTTGAGTCTCAGCACCACAAGACATTTCATCGTACATGTTACCTTGGGTGACTGAGGTGTGTTGAGCCTGGAGAATACGGTCTTGGAGATCGGTACGAACTCTAGCACATTGGAGTTTGACACGCTCTTTACGACTAAGTGCGTCAGCCACAACATTCGCTTTGCCAGGATGGTAGCGAATTTCGCAATCATAGTCGTTAAGTAATTCAACCCAACGTCGTTGCCTCATGTTAAGATTCTTTTGGTCGAAGACATGTTGGAGACTTTTGTGGTCCGTGAACACCACACATTTGGTCCCATAAAGATAATGTCTCCAAATCTTGAGTGCAAAGACAACAGCACCCAATTCGAGATCATGGGTGGTATAATTTTTCTCGTGAATCTTGAGTTGTCGAGACGCATAAGCAATAACCTTCCCTCGTTGCATAAGAACACAACCGAGTCCTTGGTTCGATGCATCACAGTAGACCACGAAATCATCATTACCATCAGGTAGAGATAAGACAGGAGCTTCACAGAGTTTCAGCTTAAGAGTTTCAAACGCTTCCTCTTGCTTAGGTCCCCACTCATAGGGTTTACCCTTGTGAGTTAAGGTAGTGAGAGGAACAGCGATCTTGGAGAAATTGGCGATGAATCGACGATAATAACCAGCCAATCCAAGAAAAGAACGGACTTCCGTTGGAGTGGTAGGAACACTCCAATCCTTCACAGCTTCGATCTTTGCAGGATCAACATGAATTCCGTTCATATCAATGACATGTCCCAAAAATTGAACTTCCTTAAGCCAAAATTCACATTTGGAGAACTTGGCGTACAGTTGTTCTTTCTTTAGGAGACTCAAGATGGAGTGAAGATGTTGCTCGTGATCGGATTTTGACTTAGAGTAAATCAAAATATCATCGATGAAAACGATCACGAATTTGTCGAGATAGGGTCTACAAACCCGATTCATCAAATCCATAAATACCGCGGGAGCATTGGTCAAACCGAAAGGCATAACCATGAATTCATAGTGACCGTAGCGAGTGCGAAAAGCTGTCTTGGGAATATCTTCATCGTGGACTCTAAGCTGATGGTAACCAGAACGAAGATCAATCTTCGAGAAGTGGGTTGCTCCTTGAAGTTGATCGAAGAGATCGTCAATCCTAGGAAGCGGATAACGATTCTTGATGGTGAGTTTGTTGAGTTCACGGTAGTCAATACACATCCGAAGAGAACCATCCTTCTTTTTAACAAATAAGACAGGGGCTCCCCATGGAAAAGAACTAGGGCGAATGAACCCTTTATCAGAAAGTTCCTGTAATTGACTAGCAAGTTCTTGCATCTCAGAGGGTGCAAGACGATAAGGAGCTTTAGCTATCGGATTAGCACCAGGAACAAGATCAATACGAAACTCCACTTGTCGAGCAGGAGGCAAACCAGGTAAGTCCTCTGGAAAGACTTCAGGATAGTCACGAATAATAGGAATGTCTTGGATACTCTTGCCTTTGTCCTTCTTCTCTATCACGTTAGCTAAGAAGGCTGTATACCCCTTTCGTAAGTACTTTTGGGCAGTAGTACAAGACATAAGCTTAAGCTCACCACAGGGTTTCTCACCATAGATCTTCAAAATCTCACCAGATTCGAGAGGAATGCGTATGACTTTCTCGAAGCACAGAATTTCGGCACGATGAGTTGATAACCAGTCCATGCCTACTATAACATCAAAACTACCAAGATGCATGGGAATAAGATCGATAGGGAAGGTATGATCATTGAGATTCAACAAGCAGTTACGAATAATAGAACCGATCGAAATAGACTTCCCGTTAGCTACCTCTACCACAAAAGGGTCTTCTAGATTAGTGTGGGGTAAGTTAAGTAAAGGTTCAAACTTCAGTGACACGAATGACTTATCAGCTCCTGAATCAAATAATATGGATGCATAGTGATTATTAATGAGAAACGTACCATTCACCACTTCATTGTTGTCACGGGCCTGATTAGCGTTGAGATTGTAGGCGCGACCTCGAGCACCTTGGTTCTGATTGCGGTTCTGGTTTTGGTTTTGGTTTTGGTTCTGATTTTGGTTTTGGTTACGGTTACGGTTAGGGCAGTTGTTGATATAGTGATTAGGGTTACCACACTCGTAGCATTGACCACGAGTAGGCCTGTTGTTTTGTTGGTTGGGAGCTGGGTTGTTGTTGTCTTGGGCAGCAGGAGATCGGCAGACGTTCACCAGGTGACCATATCTTTGACACTTAGTACAGAATCGACATGGCACCTGTGTGGGATGGTGATATTTGCAAGTGTTGCACAGAGGGTGAGGTCCGGTGTATGGTTTCTTGGCTGGGTTTTGGGCAGCAGGTGGAGTAGCAGCAACCATATAGTTTCTAGCCTTGCGCTTCTTGTTGCTTGAGGTCTCAGGCTTGACTTCAATTGCAGGCTGTGGAGTATCTTTGGCAACAGTCTTCTTAGAGCCCTTGCGAACCAGAGTACCATTCTTCACATGATTATCAGTAAGAGTGGCCGCTAGACGTTTGGCCTCTTCCAGAGTTGCAGGATTTCTACCCCAAACAGTGTCCTGGATTTGCATGGGCAGACCACCGATGTACTTCTCGATGGCTACCGGCAGAGGAGTAACCTTGTGTGGCAACAGTAAGCTAAGCTCATGAAAGCGGGTGTTGTAGGCGAGGTTTTCCCCACTATCTTGAGCCAAGGTGTGAAACTCATCCTCAAGCTTTTTGACTTCATTTCGAGGACAGAACTCCTCCTTCATGATCTCTTTGACCTGGTCCCAAGTCATAGCAAGAGCAACTTCGGCCCCACGAGTACGCTTTTCTTCATTCCACCATGTGAGTGCTCGTTTATGGAGAACACTCATGGCGTAACGAACCTTGAAATTGTTGGGGCACTCACTGTTGATGAAGGTATTTTCAATACCCTCAAACCATTGGAGAAGTCCAGTAGCTCCTTCTTCACCGCTGAACTTTGGAGGGTTACAAGAGTTGAAGTGCTTGAGGGTGCAAGCTTGGGGTCCATTGCCATTGCCATTGCCATTGCCATTGCCATTCCCGTTCCCATTGTTGTGACCATTCCCATTCAATTGGATGACCTGAGCAAGCAAATTGGGAACCAGAGTTGCGATTTGCTGCGCCATTTGTTGAGAAATGATTGCAGCCAGTTGAGCATCGACCCCATTGTTGTTGTGGTTAGGAACTTGGTCATGGTTGTGGTTAGGGTTATCACCACCTTCTGCGGGGTTCTCACCATTGTTGTTGCGAGTGCTGCGACGAGGAGGCATGATCTGTAATAGACACAATGAAATGAATGAGAGTTCATATAAGGAATGTAATCGTTTATTCATTAATTAAAACGAATAACCGAAAACGTTGACTTATCAAAGATTCTAAATTCTAATAACATATGAAGACATGCTTTAGCCTATAAGTGAACACTCATCCCGAGAATTCCCAGGTAGGCATCCGGGTCCCTCGTCTGATTGGGATATATGCGCAATGCCAGCCTAGACAGAAGACTCAGAATACAGGCGTTCACCCTTCCAGATTGCACGTGTTCGTTATTAAAATCTAGAACTTCGACGAGATCTCAAGGGGGTTCAGGTTAAACCTGAGGATTTTGTCCTATTAATCTAATGGTGGATCAGGATTGCAGCAGACAATTAAGAGTAGTCACATGTAGGTTTTAAGGCATAGGATAAGGATAGGATTAGGGAAGCAATTAGGGTTACAAGTAGGAGAAGCAAGTACTGTTTTAGTCCCTAAGGTTATAGTCTAGATTATTTCTAATAACCTAATTCCCTATAACCAAGGCTCTGATACCAATCTGTAACACCCCAACCGATGGCGGAAACATCGGGGTGCCACGTATTGATGATTGTTTTCAGTAGCACATGGTATAATATAAATTTTAAATAATTTATTCAAACATAATTTCCAAAATGTGAAATAATGTCTAAGAATTCAAATACATAACATCCAAATAATAACTTCAAAAACTTCAAATAACTTCAAGATAAATCCTCATGCTAACTCAAGCCTCAGCTTCATTGTTACCTGAAACATGTTAATTTTGAAAGTATTTTGGGTCAACATAAGTTGGTGAGAATTACATAGGTTTTTGATGATAAAATGAATAAAATGTTATGCAATTCATGTGTCATGTTAATCTAGCCCATATGTGAGAAACATATTAGAAATAAATCGAGTGCATAATCAACCCTGCTGACTGTTATAAAATAATACATACCATACACTTATGGTCCCAATATGTTATGCGATAACAAACACCCACGTAACCTTGGTAGGAGGCACGTATCCGGGTGGGATTGTCAGTCCAATAGATCTATCAATGTATACCGTCGGCTGATCAATGTTAATGATTATGCTAGAATGTGCTTACTCTAATCATGTTCAAGACAATATGCAACATAGAAAACACACAAACACATTGATGATTGAATTGCAATGAAAAGTGTTATAACATGTTTCACCCCAAAAGTGGTGATAAAAGGGGCTATGTAAACTCACCTTAGTAAATGTTAACTTGTTGAAAAAGATATGATAATTGTGTTGCCCAAAGTGATTCCAAATATTACCCTATAATGAGGTAATATATAATAAGTCTAAGTCTATATAAATTAATATGTGCATTCTAGGGTTTCGATTTGGGGATAATCAATTGTTAAATTTAATTTAAAAATGTTAATTAAATAAAGAAAATTGGATAATAAATGAAAAATAGTCTTTTTATAAAGTTTGAATTTTGAATGAGTACAATAAAGTGTTTGAAGCAATAAAATAATTTTTATAAAATTATTTCATTTAAAATAGATTTTTAAATCTATTTATTTAAGAATAGCCAATTATTAACTTTAATATCCAAAAATACTAAAATTAAAGAAATCTATTTTTAAAAATCATAATTCTGTTCTAAATGATTAAAAATAATTTGTATAAAATTTTGGTGCAAAAATAATGAAAATTGGATTTATTATGAATTAAATATGATTAAATCTTACAAAAATTGATTAAAAATAATAAATAAATGATTTTACTGAATTAAAAATTATTTCAGTAAAGTTTAACTTTATAAAAAGTTAGGATAATTTTTGTGGAATTTAAATAAATTGTTCTGATATAATAATGGATTTTTATAATTATAATTGTATAAAAATGATTTAATTATTATAAATATTAAATAAAAGAATTTCTGAAAAATAAAAATTGTAAATAAATCTTTTATATCAGATTAACCAATAATAATTTTTTTAGAGTTTATAAAATAGTTTAGGTATTTTAAAAAGAATTTAAAAGATTAAAGGATTAATATATATATATATATGATTAATGTTTGTTTAATAAAAAGAAAAGAAAAGGAAAGACAAAAAGCCGGTCAGAGCCGGACTCGAACCCGGATGACCACGATACAAGACCAGAGTCACAACCACTTGGCCTAGGCCGGTGGTTGTGATGGATCTGGATTCAAAATTAATAAATACGCGATGCAACAAAGCCTTATCCCCAAATTCGTAAACGAAGAACCCTAGATAAATCAATTGATTGATTCAGGCAACTATAGCCCGATTAATGTTAGGGCTATAGTTGCTTGAATGCCGATGACTAAACCCCACCAATAAAATTAGACTCACAGTGCTTGATAAACGATAATCGTCGGGTCAAAGGAAAAAGTCAACCACGAACAGAAACTTAATAATCAGCGTATAATAGGAAGAATTGGAGGTGAAGAGAGTGGTATGAGCGAGTTGTCAAGGTACGCAGAGCCTCAATTTATACTAATGGATTAGGGTTAGGGTTAATTGGGTAGTTGACTTTCCTTATTATAAAACGCGGCCAATAATGATGATTAGGGCAACAATGCCGTGTAATTGTGGTGCAATTGTGTTGTAATGGGCCGGTAATAGCACGAGCTTGCCAAACATACAACAATTACGTGTTAATTTCATGGATTGGGCAACAAGGAATCCCACAGTTGACTTTTCTAGTCAACTGTGAGGATTTTAAAAGCGTGTATAAGATTAAAACGAGTCCGGGTTTATCACAAACAGAAGGCCAGCCCAGCTGGTTTGTGCATTGTGTGTTAGGTTGGGCCGGTCCTTGGCGCGGGTTCGAACCCCGGCCAAGGCAAACATTTTTTTTTTTGATTTTATTTAACACTCACACATATATATATAATAATATATATATCATTAGGGTTCCATATAAGCGACAAAAATAATAAATGCGAGGATAATAATGAAACTTGACGTTTTATTAAATGTCGGTGCGTAACGTACAAGAATTTATTGCGTAATGTTACAGTCTCCCCTACTTTTAGGAACTTCGTCCCGAAGTTGGAGTTGGAGAGTCTGGTGGAAAAAGATGCGGATACTTCGACTTCATCTGGTCCTTACGTTCCCAAGTGAACTCTGGGCCTCGTTTAGATTCCCAACGAACCTTAACGATCGGAATACGACTGCGCTTGAGTTTCTTGACTCCAGTGTCAACAATCTCGACGGGTTTCTCGATAATGTGCATGCTTTCATCGATTTGCACATCCTCAAGAGGAACATGAAGGTTCTCATCTGCTAAGCATTTCTTGAGATTCGAAACATGGAAGGTCGGATGAACATTGCTTAGCTCAGGTGGAAGCTCAAGTCTGTAAGCCACTTTCCCAACTCTGTCAAGAATCTTGAAGGGGCCTACGTATCGAGGAGCTAGTTTTCCCTTTCTACCGAAACGAATAACTCCTTTCCAAGGGGATACCTTAAGTAGCACAAGGTCCCCAACTTGAAATTCCAAGGGTTTACGACGTTTATCAGCATAACTCTTTTGGCGACTTCGAGCCTTGAGAAGATTATCCTGAATAAGCTGGATTTTGTCTGTGGTTTCCTGGATTAGTTCGGGTCCCGTAATGCGAGCTTCACCAACCTCGGTCCAACAGACAGGAGAACGACATTTCCGACCATAGAGTGCCTCAAAAGGAGCCATGTTAATGCTGGCGTGATAACTGTTGTTGTATGAAAACTCAACCAAAGGAAGATGAGAATCCCATGCGCCACCAAAATCGATGACACACGCCCTGAGCATGTCCTCAAGTGTCTGGATGGTTCGTTCAGTCTGACCATCCGTTTGAGGGTGATAAGCAGTGCTCAGGTTCAACTTAGTACCCAAAGCTTTTTGTAGAGATTCCCAAAAGTGAGAGGTGAAACGACCATCGCGATCCGAAATAATGTCCAAAGGTATACCGTGACGACATACGATTTCACTTACGTACATCCTTGCCAACCTTTCCACAGAATACTTCTCACGAATAGGTAGAAAGTGAGCTGACTTGGTCAAACGA
Organism: Ambrosia trifida; assembly: GCA_028751855.1. Lineage (NCBI taxonomy): Eukaryota > Viridiplantae > Streptophyta > Magnoliopsida > Asterales > Asteraceae > Ambrosia > Ambrosia trifida. The sequence goes on along the minus strand of CM054124.1, from coordinate 62,915,437 downwards.
TCGACGATTACCCAAATACTGTCAAAACCTTTGGGTGTGCGAGGGAGTTTGGTGATGAAATCCATAGCTATGCTCTCCCATTTCCAGACAGGGATCTCTGGTTGTTCAAGCATACCAGATGGTCGTTGATGTTCAGCCTTAACCTTGGAACAAGTGAGGCATTTTGCAACGAAAAGAGCAATGTCCTTCTTCATACCAGGCCACCAATAAGAATAACGAAGATCTTGGTACATCTTGTCAGCTCCAGGATGAATAGAATAACGAGACTTATGAGCCTCGTTCATGAGAAAAGTACGGAGATCATCACGGTCGGGAATCCACAGTCGATTAAGAAAATAAAGGAGACCGTCGGGTTTGGTTTCAAGTTGAGTCTCAGCACCACAAGACATTTCATCGTACATGTTACCTTGGGTGACTGAGGTGTGTTGAGCCTGGAGAATACGGTCTTGGAGATCGGTACGAACTCTAGCACATTGGAGTTTGACACGCTCTTTACGACTAAGTGCGTCAGCCACAACATTCGCTTTGCCAGGATGGTAGCGAATTTCGCAATCATAGTCGTTAAGTAATTCAACCCAACGTCGTTGCCTCATGTTAAGATTCTTTTGGTCGAAGACATGTTGGAGACTTTTGTGGTCCGTGAACACCACACATTTGGTCCCATAAAGATAATGTCTCCAAATCTTGAGTGCAAAGACAACAGCACCCAATTCGAGATCATGGGTGGTATAATTTTTCTCGTGAATCTTGAGTTGTCGAGACGCATAAGCAATAACCTTCCCTCGTTGCATAAGAACACAACCGAGTCCTTGGTTCGATGCATCACAGTAGACCACGAAATCATCATTACCATCAGGTAGAGATAAGACAGGAGCTTCACAGAGTTTCAGCTTAAGAGTTTCAAACGCTTCCTCTTGCTTAGGTCCCCACTCATAGGGTTTACCCTTGTGAGTTAAGGTAGTGAGAGGAACAGCGATCTTGGAGAAATTGGCGATGAATCGACGATAATAACCAGCCAATCCAAGAAAAGAACGGACTTCCGTTGGAGTGGTAGGAACACTCCAATCCTTCACAGCTTCGATCTTTGCAGGATCAACATGAATTCCGTTCATATCAATGACATGTCCCAAAAATTGAACTTCCTTAAGCCAAAATTCACATTTGGAGAACTTGGCGTACAGTTGTTCTTTCTTTAGGAGACTCAAGATGGAGTGAAGATGTTGCTCGTGATCGGATTTTGACTTAGAGTAAATCAAAATATCATCGATGAAAACGATCACGAATTTGTCGAGATAGGGTCTACAAACCCGATTCATCAAATCCATAAATACCGCGGGAGCATTGGTCAAACCGAAAGGCATAACCATGAATTCATAGTGACCGTAGCGAGTGCGAAAAGCTGTCTTGGGAATATCTTCATCGTGGACTCTAAGCTGATGGTAACCAGAACGAAGATCAATCTTCGAGAAGTGGGTTGCTCCTTGAAGTTGATCGAAGAGATCGTCAATCCTAGGAAGCGGATAACGATTCTTGATGGTGAGTTTGTTGAGTTCACGGTAGTCAATACACATCCGAAGAGAACCATCCTTCTTTTTAACAAATAAGACAGGGGCTCCCCATGGAAAAGAACTAGGGCGAATGAACCCTTTATCAGAAAGTTCCTGTAATTGACTAGCAAGTTCTTGCATCTCAGAGGGTGCAAGACGATAAGGAGCTTTAGCTATCGGATTAGCACCAGGAACAAGATCAATACGAAACTCCACTTGTCGAGCAGGAGGCAAACCAGGTAAGTCCTCTGGAAAGACTTCAGGATAGTCACGAATAATAGGAATGTCTTGGATACTCTTGCCTTTGTCCTTCTTCTCTATCACGTTAGCTAAGAAGGCTGTATACCCCTTTCGTAAGTACTTTTGGGCAGTAGTACAAGACATAAGCTTAAGCTCACCACAGGGTTTCTCACCATAGATCTTCAAAATCTCACCAGATTCGAGAGGAATGCGTATGACTTTCTCGAAGCACAGAATTTCGGCACGATGAGTTGATAACCAGTCCATGCCTACTATAACATCAAAACTACCAAGATGCATGGGAATAAGATCGATAGGGAAGGTATGATCATTGAGATTCAACAAGCAGTTACGAATAATAGAACCGATCGAAATAGACTTCCCGTTAGCTACCTCTACCACAAAAGGGTCTTCTAGATTAGTGTGGGGTAAGTTAAGTAAAGGTTCAAACTTCAGTGACACGAATGACTTATCAGCTCCTGAATCAAATAATATGGATGCATAGTGATTATTAATGAGAAACGTACCATTCACCACTTCATTGTTGTCACGGGCCTGATTAGCGTTGAGATTGTAGGCGCGACCTCGAGCACCTTGGTTCTGATTGCGGTTCTGGTTTTGGTTTTGGTTTTGGTTCTGATTTTGGTTTTGGTTACGGTTACGGTTAGGGCAGTTGTTGATATAGTGATTAGGGTTACCACACTCGTAGCATTGACCACGAGTAGGCCTGTTGTTTTGTTGGTTGGGAGCTGGGTTGTTGTTGTCTTGGGCAGCAGGAGATCGGCAGACGTTCACCAGGTGACCATATCTTTGACACTTAGTACAGAATCGACATGGCACCTGTGTGGGATGGTGATATTTGCAAGTGTTGCACAGAGGGTGAGGTCCGGTGTATGGTTTCTTGGCTGGGTTTTGGGCAGCAGGTGGAGTAGCAGCAACCATATAGTTTCTAGCCTTGCGCTTCTTGTTGCTTGAGGTCTCAGGCTTGACTTCAATTGCAGGCTGTGGAGTATCTTTGGCAACAGTCTTCTTAGAGCCCTTGCGAACCAGAGTACCATTCTTCACATGATTATCAGTAAGAGTGGCCGCTAGACGTTTGGCCTCTTCCAGAGTTGCAGGATTTCTACCCCAAACAGTGTCCTGGATTTGCATGGGCAGACCACCGATGTACTTCTCGATGGCTACCGGCAGAGGAGTAACCTTGTGTGGCAACAGTAAGCTAAGCTCATGAAAGCGGGTGTTGTAGGCGAGGTTTTCCCCACTATCTTGAGCCAAGGTGTGAAACTCATCCTCAAGCTTTTTGACTTCATTTCGAGGACAGAACTCCTCCTTCATGATCTCTTTGACCTGGTCCCAAGTCATAGCAAGAGCAACTTCGGCCCCACGAGTACGCTTTTCTTCATTCCACCATGTGAGTGCTCGTTTATGGAGAACACTCATGGCGTAACGAACCTTGAAATTGTTGGGGCACTCACTGTTGATGAAGGTATTTTCAATACCCTCAAACCATTGGAGAAGTCCAGTACCTCCTTCTTCACCGCTGAACTTTGGAGGGTTACAAGAGTTGAAGTGCTTGAGGGTGCAAGCTTGGGGTCCATTGCCATTGCCATTGCCATTGCCATTGCCATTCCCGTTCCCATTGTTGTGACCATTCCCATTCAATTGGATGACCTGAGCAAGCAAATTGGGAACCAGAGTTGCGATTTGCTGCGCCATTTGTTGAGAAATGATTGCAGCCAGTTGAGCATCGACCCCATTGTTGTTGTGGTTAGGAACTTGGTCATGGTTGTGGTTAGGGTTATCACCACCTTCTGCGGGGTTCTCACCATTGTTGTTGCGAGTGCTGCGACGAGGAGGCATGATCTGTAATAGACACAATGAAATGAATGAGAGTTCATATAAGGAATGTAATCGTTTATTCATTAATTAAAACGAATAACCGAAAACGTTGACTTATCAAAGATTCTAAATTCTAATAACATATGAAGACATGCTTTAGCCTATAAGTGAACACTCATCCCGAGAATTCCCAGGTAGGCATCCGGGTCCCTCGTCTGATTGGGATATATGCGCAATGCCAGCCTAGACAGAAGACTCAGAATACAGGCGTTCACCCTTCCAGATTGCACGTGTTCGTTATTAAAATCTAGAACTTCGACGAGATCTCAAGGGGGTTCAGGTTAAACCTGAGGATTTTGTCCTATTAATCTAATGGTGGATCAGGATTGCAGCAGACAATTAAGAGTAGTCACATGTAGGTTTTAAGGCATAGGATAAGGATAGGATTAGGGAAGCAATTAGGGTTACAAGTAGGAGAAGCAAGTACTGTTTTAGTCCCTAAGGTTATAGTCTAGATTATTTCTAATAACCTAATTCCCTATAACCAAGGCTCTGATACCAATCTGTAACACCCCAACCGATGGCGGAAACATCGGGGTGCCACGTATTGATGATTGTTTTCAGTAGCACATGGTATAATATAAATTTTAAATAATTTATTCAAACATAATTTCCAAAATGTGAAATAATGTCTAAGAATTCAAATACATAACATCCAAATAATAACTTCAAAAACTTCAAATAACTTCAAGATAAATCCTCATGCTAACTCAAGCCTCAGCTTCATTGTTACCTGAAACATGTTAATTTTGAAAGTATTTTGGGTCAACATAAGTTGGTGAGAATTACATAGGTTTTTGATGATAAAATGAATAAAATGTTATGCAATTCATGTGTCATGTTAATCTAGCCCATATGTGAGAAACATATTAGAAATAAATCGAGTGCATAATCAACCCTGCTGACTGTTATAAAATAATACATACCATACACTTATGGTCCCAATATGTTATGCGATAACAAACACCCACGTAACCTTGGTAGGAGGCACGTATCCGGGTGGGATTGTCAGTCCAATAGATCTATCAATGTATACCGTCGGCTGATCAATGTTAATGATTATGCTAGAATGTGCTTACTCTAATCATGTTCAAGACAATATGCAACATAGAAAACACACAAACACATTGATGATTGAATTGCAATGAAAAGTGTTATAACATGTTTCACCCCAAAAGTGGTGATAAAAGGGGCTATGTAAACTCACCTTAGTAAATGTTAACTTGTTGAAAAAGATATGATAATTGTGTTGCCCAAAGTGATTCCAAATATTACCCTATAATGAGGTAATATATAATAAGTCTAAGTCTATATAAATTAATATGTGCATTCTAGGGTTTCGATTTGGGGATAATCAATTGTTAAATTTAATTTAAAAATGTTAATTAAATAAAGAAAATTGGATAATAAATGAAAAATAGTCTTTTTATAAAGTTTGAATTTTGAATGAGTACAATAAAGTGTTTGAAGCAATAAAATAATTTTTATAAAATTATTTCATTTAAAATAGATTTTTAAATCTATTTATTTAAGAATAGCCAATTATTAACTTTAATATCCAAAAATACTAAAATTAAAGAAATCTATTTTTAAAAATCATAATTCTGTTCTAAATGATTAAAAATAATTTGTATAAAATTTTGGTGCAAAAATAATGAAAATTGGATTTATTATGAATTAAATATGATTAAATCTTACAAAAATTGATTAAAAATAATAAATAAATGATTTTACTGAATTAAAAATTATTTCAGTAAAGTTTAACTTTATAAAAAGTTAGGATAATTTTTGTGGAATTTAAATAAATTGTTCTGATATAATAATGGATTTTTATAATTATAATTGTATAAAAATGATTTAATTATTATAAATATTAAATAAAAGAATTTCTGAAAAATAAAAATTGTAAATAAATCTTTTATATCAGATTAACCAATAATAATTTTTTTAGAGTTTATAAAATAGTTTAGGTATTTTAAAAAGAATTTAAAAGATTAAAGGATTAATATATATATATATATGATTAATGTTTGTTTAATAAAAAGAAAAGAAAAGGAAAGACAAAAAGCCGGTCAGAGCCGGACTCGAACCCGGATGACCACGATACAAGACCAGAGTCACAACCACTTGGCCTAGGCCGGTGGTTGTGATGGATCTGGATTCAAAATTAATAAATACGCGATGCAACAAAGCCTTATCCCCAAATTCGTAAACGAAGAACCCTAGATAAATCAATTGATTGATTCAGGCAACTATAGCCCGATTAATGTTAGGGCTATAGTTGCTTGAATGCCGATGACTAAACCCCACCAATAAAATTAGACTCACAGTGCTTGATAAACGATAATCGTCGGGTCAAAGGAAAAAGTCAACCACGAACAGAAACTTAATAATCAGCGTATAATAGGAAGAATTGGAGGTGAAGAGAGTGGTATGAGCGAGTTGTCAAGGTACGCAGAGCCTCAATTTATACTAATGGATTAGGGTTAGGGTTAATTGGGTAGTTGACTTTCCTTATTATAAAACGCGGCCAATAATGATGATTAGGGCAACAATGCCGTGTAATTGTGGTGCAATTGTGTTGTAATGGGCCGGTAATAGCACGAGCTTGCCAAACATACAACAATTACGTGTTAATTTCATGGATTGGGCAACAAGGAATCCCACAGTTGACTTTTCTAGTCAACTGTGAGGATTTTAAAAGCGTGTATAAGATTAAAACGAGTCCGGGTTTATCACAAACAGAAGGCCAGCCCAGCTGGTTTGTGCATTGTGTGTTAGGTTGGGCCGGTCCTTGGCGCGGGTTCGAACCCCGGCCAAGGCAAACATTTTTTTTTTGATTTTATTTAACACTCACACATATATATATAATAATATATATATCATTAGGGTTCCATATAAGCGACAAAAATAATAAATGCGAGGATAATAATGAAACTTGACGTTTTATTAAATGTCGGTGCGTAACGTACAAGAATTTATTGCGTAATGTTACATTGACCTCATTATTACATGGCCTCATTTCAGTGATAACATCTCATTGTAACTCAACGTGCTTGTTGTGTCATCTTCTTGTGAAATTTACTTGCGTTAATGTGTTGTTAGAATAGGATCATAGAAGGACATAAAACCCTAATGTAAGGTAAATTGATGATTCCGGTCCGGAACGTAATCATGAATTTACAGGTACGTTAGGGTAGTGTGAAATTCTATTGGGGTTTTTGGTAGGCGTCCAGTACGTTTTCAAGGTATCAAAGGTGTGGTGGGTTAGCTGCGGTACACCCTGTATACAAACACTAATGATGCATTGAAAGTGAGACTGGAAGTCGGACCAGGAACAAACTCTAGTTACTTGGTAGTTCATTAGTCTTTCTATAATCAATCAACTCATACATTTATTTTAGGATTCATAAAACTTGAAATTTAATGATTCACTAGATTCCTATTCTCCTTATTATTCGAGACGAACTTAATCCAACCCTTAACTCACACCCATCAAACCTCTTATCCGAATCATTCGAATTTTTTTCAAACCACAGTTATCTTAATTTTTACCCAAACATCCATAACCCTATGTTTCTAATAACTTCGGGACGAAGTTTCTAAAAGTAGGGGATGCTGTGACATCCGTCACTTTTCTTTTCATTTTATTTTTATATAATAATAATAATAATAATAATAATAATAATAATCATCATATTTTTTTTATATTAATTTGTAGACTAACTAAACCACACAAACCCAAACCATATAAACCCATCCCTTTTGAAACCCACTATGCAGCCCAAGTGCCTCCACCCTAAACCATAAACGGGCTTCGGAGCCCAGGACAAGGCCGGCCCATCAAGTCTGGCCCATTCCCTTATCTGCTTAAAAAGAAAAAAAAACTTGCTTCAGCCAGGAATCGAACATGAGCAGAAGCCGGGTCACGACACACACTCACACACCACAACCACCTGAGCCAAGGGCTCACATCTGACTAAAACCCAACATGATAAGTACTTAAACCCTGTTTCGCGCTGACTTCTTCTTCCTTCTCTTCCTGGATCGAACGCTGCAGCCTTATCAAACCAAAGAGACACCAAACTGATCAGGAAAACACGCTAATCATTCAAACAAACCCGAGTATTACGCACCCTAATCATCTCCTTTTCCTAATACATCATCACGAGTGTTTAAAGGTGATGAAATGCGAGTCAAACACCATTAAGAAGCTTTCCAAATAAATTCGTTTGAAACTTGTATAAATACCCGATAATAATTCGATTAAACTCACACACAAACTCTGAAAAGAGCGATTAACAAACCCCCACTCTCAATTCCTCTTAAAACTTCGTGTTTTATCAAGCATTCCTCGCTGTTGACTTTTCGTTTGACCTGACCTATTGTGCATCATCGAGCTCTGTAAGTTTCAATTGATTAAATGTTTTTATTCCTTATGTTGGTCCGAACAAAACCCCTATGAATCCAGGGGCTATCATTCAGAAATTAGTTCGATTGGATTGGCTAGGGTTTGAAACATAATTTGGGGAAGAAGACTATATTCGTGATCATTTATAACTTTTGCAAAACAAAAACTATCACCAACTGATCACACATATCAGTTGGTAACACAGTGTGGCTCTAAAACATTGAACCGGCCAGGGTCTCGGGTTCGAGCCCTGGCACAAACAAACATTTTTTTTTGGTCCTTTTTATACTTATGCTTTATATATTCTTTTCAAAATAGATTTTAATTACCAAAACTCCTTTATAAATTCTACAAAATTTATTTTATGTTATTTCAACGATAAACTTTGCTGTCCAATTTTTAGATTTTCAAAAATCATTTATTTTATATATATTATAAATATTACAAGTTTATTCATTTAAAATTGTAAAATTCTATAAAAATATCTAAACGATTTTATAAAATTCCACAAAAATTATCCTAAACTTGTACAACATTAAACATTTCAGAAATAATTTTTATTTCTGAAAAACCGTAAGTTTTATATTTTTTTAATTAATTTTTGTTAGTTTTTATCATAAATAATTCATAATAAATTCATTTTTCAATATTTTTGCACCAAAATTTTACGTAAATTATTTCTATTCATTTGGAACAGAAATACAATTTTTAATTTAAAAATTATTTAATTTTAATATTTTTAGATATTAAAGTTATATTTTGACAAATTGAAATAAATAGATTAAAAATTCTATTTTCAAGAAAATAATTTTATAAAAATTATTTTCACACTTAAAACTTTATATTGTGACCATCTTCAATTTGAAATTACAAAAAGGACTTTTGTTTATTTATTTACCAAATTTCTTTTATTTATTAAACGTTTAATTTATTAATCAAACGAATACTTATCCCCAATTCGAAGCCCTAGAAAGTACTTATAGACTAGATAGACTTAGACTTATTTGTTATCATATACATAGGGTGATACTTGGCAACGTCGGATTTCACTTATTCAATTACACAAGACTTACCACCTTGCTAAGGTGAGTATTACTTATCCCCTTTTTCCGCTTTTACAACTTTTGGGGTGATTCATGCACAAGTATACAAAACTTGCACATACATTTACACATACATTTTTATTCATTTACAATTCATATACGTGTCTTGATTAACTTTGTGCTTATGCTTAAACATGAACGTAGCTTACAAACAAAATCATACATACAGACATAACTTATGTTATGGTGCTCTTTACATACAGACATAACTTATGTTACGGTGCTCATTTAGACATAACTTATGTTATGGTGCTCTTTACATACAGACGTAACTTATGTTACGGTGCTCATTTAGACATAACTTATGTTATGGTGCTCTTTTAGACTCACACGTGTTGAGGTGCTCATTATCAATCTCATTGTGCAAACTTTACATTTGATCTTGTCTTGTTTGGTTACTTGCGTGTTTACATAATGCCTTGGTGATGCTAGACACATGAATTGTACTACTTTTCAAACTTATACTATACGTACAAAACTAAGTAGTACTCACCAACATCATATGTTGACAAAATTATTTTCGTGCATGTTTCAGGATAAGCTGCTTGACGCTTCACATAGGACTTTGGACTTAGATTAAATCAATCAATCATCTTTATTTTTGTTGTATTGTATTTAATTTCACATGTTGTAAAACAATATTCAATAATCATATATTTACATTTTAGTACCATGAGCTTTTGAACAATCGTCACTACGTGGCACCTCGATGATTCCGCCATCGGTTGGGGCGTTACATAATCGGTTACTCAGACGATTGCTTTTCCTCGCGAACCTTTTAAATTGGTTCTTCGTATAAGGTATCAAATAATATTTTGATTGCTTTAAATATTTCATGCATTCTTATATAAAATTTATCTTCTAGAACTTAATATAATAAATCAAACTTGAGATTTATAAATCATACGTAAATGGTTCTATATATTTTGAAGAAGATTTATATGATCATGATTTTCGTTTGGCTAATTATATGCACTTAAATATGAGAAATAATTTGAACTGTTGCCACAATTTCAAAACAAAGGTATGCTACCTAGATTAATTGTTATATACAAATTAGTATAGCCAATATATTATTACAATCGAAACTGTTTATGTTTATATCATTATACACGGGTTTTGAACATTTTTTGCAATTTATTACTTTTGTGTAAAACAAAGTAACTCAAATTTTATTATGAACATGTATAATTAATATCATAAGTTATTACTAATCTTCTATTATTATTATTATTATTATTATTATTATTATTATTATTTAATTATATGCATATGTAAACTTAATTATTATTTTATTTAACATAAACTTTATCTATTATTAAGAATCATGGTTTATAATTTGAGATATTTTGTTCATCAAATAAATCAAAAGTCAAATATTTTGCATAAACACTAAAACTACAAAGGAAGACCAATAGACACTAAGTCATCATTCTTAATTTACTTAGGTTCCAACAAGATTCATACTCATTGATTTCTTGCAAGTTCTTCATCACAATCAAAGTGAGTATATCTTTTCCCTTTTTACCATTTACTCTCTTGGGGTGACTCATGTACAATTATTACTATACTTATGTGTATTATTTATAACGCAATGTGCTTTTTGATATGTTTTGTGTGAATTGTATGAACGATTTGTCAAAGTCATTAACCTTTTGGGCCGCACCTAACAATGAGTAGTACTACGAATTATATCCCTTGGTTACTTACGTGAACGAGTTAAGTCCTTGGTCATTGTTATGGTTTTTCTTGAACGATGTGTGAACGATTATTGAACGATGTGAGGCTTGATTTTGATCCTTTTACATATTACAATATCATAGCACATACATTGCGAAACACTTTTATATTATATGTATTTAAACAGGGTATGCTCACCAATACATTTTTGTATTGACCAAATTATTTTCGTACACGTTTCAGGTTCTTATGAGATCACTTTTAAGCTATTGGAAGTTAGGCTTAGATTGAGATTTAATGTATTTAGTTTAGATTTCTAGTTTAATTGTTGTATTTCATTTCAATGTAATAAATTATTCAATTCAATGTATCAATATTTACACTTTTAGTCCATGAGCTATTGAACAATCGTTACTACGTGACACCTCGATGTTTCCGCCATCGGTTGGGGTGTTACAGCGCCGGTTAGAATCTGACGGGTGGCGAGGTTTTACCGAGTTCTATAACACTGTCGTGCCTTCGGGAGGGGGCCTGCTGGAGGTCGAGTAGTCGATTATTGGGCACGACGCCCCGCAAGGGTGGTTGCCACACAGCTGTTCGCCGATAAAAAAAAAGTAGTATAATCAACAACCAAAAAAACTAAAAATGGTTCCTCAACGGTCACACAATTAGAGTTCAAATTCACATACCTCACAATTATGGACATTTGTTCTTGGTGACTTATATCGAGGGTGCAATCGAATATTATGGAGTACTACTTCGCTTGCTTTATCTTCTTGATGATTTTTGTTTTAACTTGATGAGCTAGTAATCGTGTTAACTTGTTTTGAATAGTGTGCCCAGGATAATGTACATGAAGTTCATCACTCATGATATGTCGCATATGCTCTTTCATAATCGGGTCAAACTCTTCTAGCATCTCAATCAACCCCAAAAAGTTTCATTACTATTTTGATACAACTTCTCATTTGATCCGCGAAATGCTAAACCATGTTTAGCAAGAAAATTCACAAGAGCAATAATCCTAAAAATGACTTATTTCCAATGATCTCTTTCTTTTTTAAATTTCTCATATGCTACTTTGTCAATTATTTTGTAACATTCCAACCTTTGACACATTTCAAACCATTTATTCATATTCTTAAGATGTTCAAAGCTAACTTCATGCGCTTTAAGACCTTGAAAGGCATGCTTCCAATCCGCATAACCTTCATTCTCCAACCCACCTTTCGGATGCCCTTGTTTAAAAAGTTTGCAGCAAAAACAAAAGAGTTTGTCAAGCTCTTTCGAATACACTAGCCATTCATTATCACGTGTCTCCTTATTTGATATAATACATGACTCTAGAAAATCTCTTCCAATTTTATCCACAGGACCTTTATCAATAGTCAAATATTTTTTTGGACCTTTCTTAACCAATTCATTGATCAAGTTAGGCTTAAACCCATCCCAAGTTCTAGGATAAAAAATACCAATAATAGGATTAACATTAGCATCATCTTCACCCACATTAGATTTATCTACAACATTAGAATTAACATCATCTTTATCCTTATATATATCCACATTAACATTATCTTCACCCACATTAAAATTAACATTATTTTCACCCACATTAATATTAACATCATCTTCACCGACATTAGCTTCATCCACATTATGTTCACCCACATTAGCTTCCACGTTATCCTCATCAACATTAGAACTTGAACTTTGAGGTAGTTTTGAGAAGAACTTGAGTATACGCTCTTTTGTCCCCCTTTGCTTTTTCTTCCTCTTGCTTCTTCTTTTTACGTTTTTTGACTACCAGATAGGTGTTTTTATTTGGGAATGGGAGGCCGGAGGCATCTTCTATAATCTTCTATAATATATAAATGAAAGCAATGTGGGACACATGGCATATTCTCAGGTCATCTTACTATTTTTTTCCCGCTCATTTTACCGGGTCAATTAAATGGGTCATGGATACTCCATCTATTATTAAATTATTTTTTCTCTCTCATGTGCATAGCACATGCACTTTCCCCTATGATTTTTAAACGTTAATAACTTTTTTAAATGACATTTTTTTTGAAAAAAAATTACGCCAAATTAACGAGCGTTTTGTTATCTTTCCAACGAGTACCATAGTGCTATACAAAAATCGAAAAAAAAAACGAGCGTTTTATTATCTTTCCAAATCAAGAAACATCTGTTGCAAGCAAAGTCTGTTTACTAAAATCTATTCCAGAGCAGTGAGTCTATTAAGGAGATTTGTCTGAAACAGTTATTGCTTCAAACATATGATGCTTCAACATTTTGCTTGCAACAACTGTTTGAAGCAAACTGTTGAAACAAAATCTGTTTGAAGCAGCAGCTGTTTTAGGCAGATCTGCTTAACAGACCCACTGCTCTGGAACAAACCTTAGTAAACAGACTTTGCTTGCAACAGATGCTTGACTTCTTGATTTGGTCTTTAGTAAACAGTCCTTAAAAATGATATAGTCTTCCCGTGCATCGCACGGGATTTCACCTAGTAATTTCTAAACAAAAATATTCAAACATCCAAATTTCAAAATCAGTAATATTAATTATAAATGATAAATCACACAAAGTCACAAACAAACATCAAAGTCATATTTTCGTCTCCATTTGTTTTTGCTTCTTTCTAACGTTTTTTTTAGTTTCGTCCATACTCATCATCATAGGACATCAATAAAGTTTTCTTCTATACTGGATTTTATGTTTACTTCATTTGGGTATCTTTATTTTTTGCTACCTTCATTATATAAAGTTGTGTTGAAGCATAAAGTTTGTTTGTATGAGATTTTATTTTAAGATAGCGACAAACATGTAGCAAAATTCAATAATTATAGTTTCTAAACAACTAAACAAGAATTCAAATTTCAAACCCTAGGTCGATTTTGTGAAACAACAATGCAAAATTATACATCAAAACAACTAAACAATAATGGAAATTGCAACCCTTATGATTTTGATGTAGGCCTTTTCCCTCTTATTCTCTTCTCCTTAATTCCTCTTCTTAGTTAAAAAAAAAAAAAGCAACATCTATATTCCAACGTTACAATCACCATTCTCGAGACAATCCAAGGCCGTGACATACATGATGATTTCCACAAAGCTCACGCGTGATGGGGGAGGGGGCGGTGTGCCCGTGGAGTCACGCAACTCACGACCCTCCTCACGCTACCATACCATCCGACCTTATTGATACTTACATATATAAAGCATCAGTTCATATCATAACTACAATTATAATATCAATTACTTGATGTTGCTACAACAAGGAAAATGACCGGTATTAGGTTAGGAGATGTTTAGGATTATAGGTTAAGGGTATATTATGTTAAGGTTTAGGTCTTAAGGTTGGATTCAGTTAAGGTTTTGGATTTGGTTCTAAGAATGGGGGTCTTCAAGCTCCAGGAAGGGACCTGCAAAAAGGTAGCAGACACCGTTAGCCTTAACGCAGGAGGGAGCCTCCTGCGTTTGGACTCCGGCGTGAGAATAAGTATGTATTCATTTGGAGTTGGGAAATAATGAAGTAGAGAGTATAAGAGTAGAGAGAAGAAGTGAGAAGTGTGTGTGGAATGTCTACCCAAGGGTCTCCTTATATAGGCAGTCGAATTCTGCCCAGGAGCTCCCTCAGGGTAGCTTTCCTATCATACCTGGATGTGTTTTGACCCTCTTTTAGTTCCCAGCAGTGAGACTTTTCCCTTTTGGGATATTTTCAGCTTTTATCTTTTCCAATACAAGGTATGGAGCTGTGTGATGTTTTGTCCCTTGCAAAGATAATAAGCCAAAATCCCTTTTTGCATTTCCAAGACATTTTACTGTTTGCTTTCTGCCCTAAGGCTCCTATACGGCAGGTCAGCTGCCTTATATCAGCTCCACTAAGTCAGGCAACCTCTTAATCAAACTTATTTTGCTTATCTTTTTGACGAGAGGTCTAGACGTTGTCGTTTTAGGACACACGTCATCAGCCCCCCAGTCATAAGCATTTGTAAAGAAGTTAGAAGTGCTTGTGACTTGTTCATTGTCATATTCCCTGGTGGTAACGCTGCTCGAGCTGAGGTTAGCACCGGGTAATTTTTATAAACCCCTGGCTCCCTTATGGGAGCGTTGGTTTGTTATTTTTTCCTTCATCAAATTTCGTGCAAGCTTTTGGCCTTGCATTTGTCATGATGGTCTAATTTTTTATTTAATATGGCTATCCATCATTACTCCCTAGGGAGCAGACGAGTGTCCCATCAGCCGTCCCAGACGACTGTTGACATGACAAGGGGCTAGGCTGACGTCATCCCCTAGGACAGCTGAATGATGGTTTCCCTTGGTAACCGTTTAATGCCATTAAATTCAAATTTTAAATCCCTTATAAAGAGATAACCCCTCTTTCTTCTCCATTTTATTCCCAAACTAGAAAACCGTCATTTTCTCTCCCACGATTGTTTTTCAACCGGCGATCTTCTTTTCTTCCCTATAAATCTGGTAAGTAACTTCTCCCTTCTTTCATACCTTGCCTTTCATTATGTCGAAAACTGATCTCGCGACTCAATTTACTCGGTTATCTAAGTCCGATGTTGAGCGATTCTGTACTGAGATCGGCATTCCTTTGTCTTTTAATCCTACTGTTCCAAAGGGGAAAACCCCTGTGACCTCCGTTCCTTCTGGCAAGGTGGCGGTGTATACCCGTCAATTTGATCAGGGTAACCTTAGGTACCCCTTTTCCACCTTTTTCCTTAATGTTTTAGAATATCACCGACTTTCCCTTGATCAGTTGTGCCCATCTGGAGTTGCAAGGATTTTGCACTTCGAGATAGTGTGTCGCTGCCTTGGTCATAAGCCTTCCTTGGCCATGTACCGGCGGTTTTTCAGATTGGCTAAAAATGGGAACTGGTTTACCATTGAGAAGACTCAATGTGAACCGGCTCTCATTTCTAGTGTCATCGGACTTGTTTCCTCCTGGAAAGACAAATTCTTTTTCTTAAACTCTGACTTTCTACCTTTTAAAACTCCTCGGAGATCTTCGGATGCTCCCCTGAACGAGAAGGAGCCTGAACCTGATACTCTTGACCAAGTGTTGTTGGAGAAGCTGCGTAGCTTTCCTACTCGTCTTCGTACCTTTCCTGAGGATTTTCTGGTGATGGTGGGCTTGAGTGCCAACTGGGATGATCCTGGGACTGACCCGGTGATATATCATGGTGGGAAGGGTAGGTGTCTCCCTGTCTCCTCTTTGGTACCCTTATCCTTGTTATGTTGTCTGACCCTTTTGTCTTTTTTGCAGAAATGAGTACTTTGGATTTTCTGGCTTTGGATGATATTGCTGACGTGAAATTCAAGGTTCGGGGTGTTGCTGAGGGTCAGAATGTTGTGGTGAAGACTGAGCATGTTCGTTTCAAGGGAGTGTATACAAGTGTGATCACATCGTCTGTTGCTGCTACAGAGCCTTCTGTGGAGAAGTCTGTTACTGCCCGTCGCTCCAGCAAGCGACTTCAGACTGCTTCTTCGGGTCAGGGGGCTTCTTCTGTTGTGCCCTTGGTCTTAGGAGATGAAGATGAAGATTCTTCTCTGATTTCTTCAGCGTTGGGGTATACCCCTGCCCCTGGAAAAGGGCAAGCTGACATTGTCCTCCCCGAAGAAAGACGATGTTGTTTTCAAGAAGCCAAAGGACATTGCTGCCCCAGGTCCTAGTTCAAAGTTATTGCCAGTCGAAGGAGGTGAAAGTTCTAAAGCTGCCGTTGAAGATGTTTCTGATGCTCCTGCCCAGCAGGAGCCTGGTGAAGGAGTGTTTGTGCCGGATTGGGAGATTAAGCCTACTGATTTGTTGAAGAAAGCTTCCGTGTGCCGTGATCTGATAGACCATTGTGTTCCAGATGCTCAGAGAGAGCTTCACAAGGAATGGACAGACAGGGACGTTATGAAGAAGATGTATTATTACTTCGGGCAATTCCTATCTTTGTTCCCGGATGGTATGGCCAGGTGGGGGGAGTTGATGGCAAGGAGGGGACAAGTGGAGGAGTTTTTTGAAGAGCATGAGGCCGAGTTGGTTAAGGCGAGGGAGGAGTTGACCAAGCTTGCTGCTCGGGAGAAGGACTTGGTTCAGGAATTGGCTGTGTCGAAGACTCAGCTTGGCTTAGAGAAGGAAAAATTTGAGAAGATGTTCAAGGGTCTTCATGATGAGAAGGCTAAAGTTGCAGAGGAGAGGGAGGGGTTGGCTCGGGCACGGCAGGCAGTTAAGCAGGAGCTGGCCTCGGTGGAGAGGGTGGGAACAGAGCTTCGGGTCCAGGTGGACCGTTTGACTGAAGAGAAAGAGTGGCTGGTCTCCAAGGGGGTAGCTCGCTTTGTCACCAACCTCCTACACTCTCAAGAGTTTAATGCTCCTCTGGCTGACATTTATGCAAAGGCCATAGCTTTTGGTCGCCATGGAGGGATTCAAGCCAGTTTTAAAGCGGCTCGTGAGGGTCAGGATCTTGAAGAGCTGCCATCCTTTAAGCCTTCTTCCGGTGATGAGTTCGTGAATGCTGTGAAGGCAATGGAGCTTGCAACTTATCCCTATATCTCTGCTATTGCCAAGGCTTCTGAGCAGCCTCTCTCCTTCCTTCAAAACTTGGAGCCGGAGGGCCTTAAAAAGGATGTGGCCGACCAAGTGTTTGGCTCCTATGTGTCAAAAAGGCCTCTTATGATCATGCTGGAGGGAGCTGACGGTGGGGAGGGTAGTTCCAAACGTGCAAAACCTGCTAGTTCTTCCAAGGTTCCAAATTTGGAGCAGGTATTTGAGAGTCCTTCCCCCCTACAAGCTCTGGAGGTTGAGTCTTTCCCTCCTTCCAGCGAAGATGATCCATTTGCCGGTCTTGACACCGAGGGCCTTTATGATGATGTTGGTAACCGAGCCTTGGCTCCCCCTGGTGAAGATGCTGCCACCCATGAAGCCGAAGACCCAGCTACCCCATGACTCGTCTTAGTTATCTTTTCAAGTTTTTAGCATGTCTTTTGTAATCAAACTATGCTGTACTTAGCCCTTGGGGCTTTTAATATTTATCTTTTAATGGGATGCTCCCCCCTTAGGGGTGATGCTTTATCTATGTTTACTGCTTCGTTGTTTTGACTCTGTTACTTGTCGTTCATAGTGTTTGCAATGTCTTTAACTTTTCTCCCAAAGGTGGATGCTGCAGTCATCCAACTTAGGATACTTAGCTAAGGAACCGATGCAATGCTCATCCTATCAGCTTTTTCGTTTATGTTTAAACTTTTTTCAAACGGTTTCTTAGTGGTATGTTCGTTTTATATTAAGTGTGAACATGTGGGAGCTGTCTTGGTGTGAGGAGCTCACCCTCTTTCATGGGTTTAGGTATTCCTTCTAAGGACTTGTCCCATGGAGTCGTGGATTGTATTAGGGACTCACCCTGTATACAGGAAGGTTACTTAGCCTTGTTACCTGTTGAGCAGTTGTGGCCTGGGAGCTCATCCCCGTTTCATGGGTAGGTATAGCGCCGGATCCCATGGAGCCTGGTTTGGAGGGGCTCACCCTTTGATAAGATAAGCGACAAGTTAATAATTTGAAACATAATTCATTCATTCATCATGACTTTGATGGTACAAAAGAGACGTTTACAACTTTCAAACATAGAAGCGTTTTAAGTGTTTGTCACTCCAATGCCTTGGAATCATGTTGCCATTAGGGTCAGCTAGCTTGTAGGATCCCCCTTTGTGGGCTTCTTTTACGACATAGGGACCCTCCCATCGGGGACCCAATTTCCCTACATTCTGCTGCCTGCTGGCTTCATTGCATCTCAACACGAGGTCTCCTGGCCTGAAGGCCTCTTTCTTCACCCTTGTGTTGTAGTATGCTTCGAGTTTCTTTTTGTACCTTGCTTCCCTGATGGCGGCTTGGTCTCTTGATTCTTCGAGTAGGTCCAGATTGAGCAGGACCTCCCTTTGATTGTGGTGAGCATCTTGGCGAGCACTTCTTCCTGAGCTTACCCCTATCTCGGCTGGTATGACAGCTTCGCTTCCAAAGACGAGGCTATATGGGGTCCTTTGATGGCTTGTCTTTTCCATGGTCCTTATGGCCCATAGGACGCTGGGGAGCTCATCAATCCATTTCTTGCCATATCTCCCTAGTCTCGTTTTAATTCCTTCAACAATGCTTCTGTTCATCCGCTCAACTTGTCCATTGGACTGGGGGTAAGCTACTGAGCTGAAGACCTGCTTGATGCCTAGCTCGGAGCACCAGCTGCTGAAAGGTTTGTTGGCAAATTGCTTCCCATTGTCTGTCACCATCTCCCCTGGTAGACCGTACCTGCAGACTATTTGCTCCCATACAAAGGTTATCACATGTTTTCCTGAGATGGTAGCCAATGGTTTGACCTTTGGCCACTTGGTAAAGTAGTCTACTGCCACGAGAAGGAACTTCAATTTTCCTGGGGCCTGCGGGAAGGGACCCACAATGTCCATCCCCCATTTGTAGAAGGGCCATGCCGAGATAATGGGGACAAGGTCATGCTTGGGGTTGGTCTTGATCGGTGTTTGTAGCTGACAGGCTTCACATCTTCGGATTGTTTCGGAGGCATCCTTGTGCATGGTGGGCCAGTAGTAGCCCAAGTTCATGAGCTTTGATACCATGGACCGTGGCCCAGAATGCATGCCACATATGCCCTCGTGTACCTCCCTGATGAGGTAGTTACTCTGGTTGGGGCCCACGCATCTTAGTAGGGGTGCCAAGTACCCTTTCTTGTAGAGCTTGTCATCTTCGATTACATATTGCCTCGCCTTTATGACCAACCGCTTAGCTTCCAGCTCGTCTTCTGGCAGCTTCCCTTCCTTCAAGTAGGACATTATGGGTGTCATCCATGTGGAGTCTGTTTCGGTGACTACATCTTGTACCTCTCTGTCATCAATGGATGGTTCTTTCAGCACCTCAACTAGGACCTTCTTGGTAAGGTGAGCGAAAGTCAAGGAAGCCAGCTTGCTGAGGGCATCTGCCTGCTTGTTTTTAGTCCTTGACACTTGCTCCAATGAGAACACTTTGAATTCTTTGATGAGTTCTTTGACCTTGTCCTTGTACCTAATCATTGAGGGTTCTTTGGCTGTGTATCCTCCATTTACCTGCTTGACTACAAGATTTGAATCAACGAAGACTTTTAGCTCTTGTACCTTCATCGTTTTTGCCAATCGCAACCCGGCCAGGAGGGCTTCGTATTCAGCAGCGTTGTTGGTGCAGGGGAAGTCCAGACGGAGGGCATAAGTGTATTCGGTTCCGTGGGGGTTTCTGATGACAAGACCAGCCCCGGAACCTTCTACACTTGAGGCTCCGTCAGTGAAAAGGCACCATTTCCCCTGGAGATCAGGTTGCTCCTCGATCTCGTTCATTTCTTCATCTGCCTACAGGTGGGGTAGCTCAGCAAGGAAGTCAGCAAACACTTGTCCCTTGTAAGCCCTTCTTGGTAGGTACTCTATCTTGTGTTCCCCTAGGCCAATGGCCCATTTGGCTAATCTCCCCGAGTCTTCTGGTTTTTCTAAGATGGCTCGTATGGGCTGATCTGTGATGACCTTCATGGGATGAGCCTGGAAGTACCGTCTTAGCCTCTTGGCGGTGTGTACAAGTGCCAATACGAGCTTCTCTATGGGAGTGTAGTTAATTTCAGAATCTTTGAGGGCTCTGCTGACAAAGTAGACTGGAACTTGTTCTTTTCCCCGGTCAACCAAGAGGACTGAGCTCACAGCCTCCACTCCTGCAGACAAATAAACTGTTATTACTTCCCCTACCTCAGGGGCTGCCACTTCAGGCAGGGAAGCTATGTGTTTTTTGAGTTCCAGGAAGGCAGCCTCTGCCTCAGCTGTCCAACGGAAATCCTTTTTATCGACACAGTTTTTGAGTGTTTTAAAGAAAGGTAAGGATCTTTCCGCGGACTTGGGCAAGAAACGTTTTAAGGCAGCAATTTTACCGTTGAGGCTCTGCACTTCTTTCTTTGTGGTAGGAGACTTCATATCAAGGACCGCTTGGACCTTGCTTGGGTTTGCTTTGATGCTTTGTTTTCCAACGATGTGGCCTAGAAATTTCCCCTCCTCGAACCCAAAGGAGCACTTGACAGAGTTGAGCTTCATGTTTATTCTTCGAAGGTTGTCAAACGTTTCTCGGATGTCTTGGATCATGGCCTCCCCAGATTTGCTCTTGATGACAAGGTCATCCACATAAGCTTCCATATTCCTTCCAATTTGTTTCGAGAAAGCTTGGTCCACCAACCGTTGGTAGGTGGCTCCCGCATTTTTCAGACCGAAGGGCATCTTCTTATAGCAAAAGATCCCCTTATCGGTATGGAAGGCTGTCTTTTCTTCATCTTCTTGCTTCATTTGAATTTGGTGGTATCCCTTGTAGGCATCCAAGAAGCACTTGTATTGGAAGCCGGCGAGAGAATCCACCTTCCAATCAATTTCGGGCAAGGGATAGCAATCCTTAGGGCAGGCTTTGTTGAGATCCTTGAAATCGACACACATCCTCCAAGATCCGTCTTGCTTGGCAACCATGACCGGATTTGCTACCCACGAATGATATTGAACCTCCCTTAGGATGCCTGCTTCTACCAGTTTTTCCACCTCCTGACAGGCAGCTTGGCTCCTTGCTGGGGCCAAGCTCCTTTTCTTTTGGACAACTGGTTTGTATGAGGGAGCTATGTTGAGAGAGTGTTCAGCCATATCTCTGGGGACACCTGTCATGTCTCCGGGGCACCAAGCGAACACGTCTTGACTATCCTGCAAAAGGTTAATTAGTTCACTCATAACCTTATCGGGAAGCAGGTTGTTTACTTTGATGGTCTGCTCCTGACAGGCAGCATTAATGCTAACCTCCCGGATGGGACCATTGCTTGGTGCTTCCGGACCCTTGGAGCCTTTGTTCTCTTCCACGGAGGCTATCAAAAGAGCCTCTGCCGTTGGCTTCAGGGTTGCAATTCCATTAGGAGTGGGGAGCTTCATTAAGCCATGGGTTGTTGATACGACCGCACCGAAAGTGGCGATTCCCATTCTTCCAATGAGAACGTTATAGCTTGAAGGGTACCTGATAACAGAGCAAGTCAACTCTTCTGTCTTTGACAGTGAAAAGATGACAATGTTATTTGAAGGGTACCTGATAACGGAGAATGTTAGCTCCTCAGTCCTTGATAAGTCTCCGTCTCGGAAACAGACGCTAAGTGTGAGCTTCCCTAGGGGATGTACTCGTTCCCCTGAGAAACCCACCAGCGAGGCGTCGGATGGTTTGAGCTTGGACTTGATCTCCGGGCTCAAGGATTCAAAGCATCGTTCATACATCACCTCTGATGAGGCTCCACAGTCCATGTATACCCTGTCTACAGGGAAGCCATCAAGTTCGGCTTCCACTATCACGGGTGTGACTATCAGTTCGTCGGGAGCCGGAGGGAGGCAGATGTATTGTTTGTTCCAGGGCTCGGTTCGAGCCTTCTTGACCTGCTGGTTTCCTTCAAGACTGACCATGTTGACCTATTTATCTTTCTTCCCTTCATCTCTCCTCCCCTTGATGTCTTTGATCAGGTGAGCGAGTTCCCCGGACTTAACAGCTTCTTCTATCCGTTTCTTCAGCTGGTAGCAATCGTTTGTGTGATGCCCCGTATCATTGTGGAAGGCACAATGTTTACTGGCATCCCTCTTGCTAGCTGGCTTAGACAGAGGTCTGGGGGGTCGGAAGGTGTACTTGACTTCCTCTGTGGAGAGTATTTCCTGAGGGGTCTTAGTGAGGACAGTGAAAACCTGTTTTTCTTTGTCATGGTACCTTCCTGATCTTGGGGATCGTCGTCTTTCTTCTCCCCTTTGATTGTCATAGGATCTCCCCGATCGTCTTTCATTGTAGGGTTGAAAGTGAGGTCTCCAGGAGCTTGTTGAGCTGTCTCTCCAGCTTCCTCGATCCCTCTTCCTGGTGTCTTGTCGAGTTAGTGCTTCCTCTCCCCTGAGGAAGGCTTCTGCTCTTTCGAAAGCCTCCTCCATGGTTTGGGGGACATCTTCATGAAATCTTCTTAGCAACTTCTTGGGACGAATGGCTCCCATGAATCCCGACACCCGGATCTTCTCGGTGGCACCACTATACTGCAGACCTTCCCTCTTGTACCTTTCGATGAAACTACGGAGGTTTTCATGCTCCCCTTGTTGGATTTGATGCAATATGGCGGCGTCTTTGGTACACTTCCTGAGGGGGTTAAAGTTTGAGGTGAAACCTCTCCTTAAATCATCAAACGAGGAAATGCTTCGAGACGGTAGGCCACTGAACCATAGGCGAGCTGGTCCTACCAAGGTCTGCATGAACATGTGGCAGCACTCGGCATCGTTCCATTTTTCTACAGTGGCTGCCCCAGAGAAGACGTTCAAGTGGTCATCTGGGTCTTCTGTGCCATCGTACGTCTTCACATTAGCTGGCATTTTGATCTTGTTAGGGAAATCAAAATGAGCGATGTATTCAGCAAAGCATTCTAACGACTTAGGTCGGTACGGCGTCGAAGGTGTAGCTTCTGCTCTAACTTCAGCTACAGGAGTTTGAACCAAGGGTTGGGAGGTCATGGGACCCTGCCCTCCCACAGGGGGAGTTACTGGTACTTGGTTCAAAGGTGAGGGATGCTGCCAGGGATATCCTCCCGGCCATATGGGGAAGTATTGAGGTTGTGAGTAGTTAGGATACATAGCTCCTGGGGGAACGACGAATCCTCCGGCAAGACTCCCTGTTCCCGCAAGGGAGGTGGCTACGGCACTGCTGGCCAGTGGTAACGATCTTAAAGCTTCTTCATAGGAGAGTGGTAATGAGGTCCCCGGAGAGAGCGTAGAGCTGCTAGGACCTCCTCCTCCTGAGTAAATGTCCCCTCGACTGTTCAAGTAGGGGTGATGGTTAGTGTAGTCACGCTGGGTTGCTGGTGAGGTGGTGGTTCCCAGCAACGGAGGGCTAGGTGAGAGGGTGACAACAGGCTCTTCGTCATAGGACAACCTGACCCTGACTCCTCTGGACCTCTCCTCTCGCACATAACCATTCAGGAGGTCTCGGAGTTGCAAGAAATTTCTTCGTACTCCCTCCGGGGTGATATCCATTCGTTCAACTGGAAACAACAAGTCGTCCCTAGGAGACGAGTTAACAGCCCTTGAGGATGGCGGTGTTTGGAAGTTGAGCATGTCTCCTAGAGACGGTTCGACTTGTTGTCCGTCCGTTCCAGGCGTTTCATGGCCAGAGGCATCACCTGAGGTGTGGCTAGTGGCCGGAGTTTCTGAAAGACCCCCTCCTAGGCGGTTATCTCCACCAGTCATCACAAAAGGAGGTTACTTAGGAACAAATGGGACTGTAGAGACTCTCAACAGTTTGTTCAAAGTAGCGACAGCCCCACGGTGGGCGCCACTTGTTGCTACAACAAGGAAAATGACCGGTATTAGGTTAGGAGATGTTTAGGATTATAGGTTAAGGGTATATTATGTTAAGGTTTAGGTCTTAAGGTTGGATTCAGTTAAGGTTTTGGATTTGGTTCTGAGAATGGGGGTCTTCAAGCTCCAGGAAGGGACCTGCAAAAAGGTAGCAGACACCGTTAGCCTTAACGCAGGAGGGAGCCTCCTGCGTTTGGACTCCGGCGTGAGAATAAGTATGTATTCATTTGGAGTTGGGAAATAATGAAGTAGAGAGTATAAGAGTAGAGAGAAGAAGTGAGAAGTGTGTGTGGAATGTCTACCCAAGGGTCTCCTTATATAGGCAGTCGAATTCTGCCCAGGAGCTCCCTCAGGGTAGCTTTCCTATCATACCTGGATGTGTTTTGACCCTCTTTTAGTTCCCAGCAGTGAGACTTTTCCCTTTTGGGATATTTTCAGCTTTTATCTTTTCCAATACAAGGTATGGAGCTGTGTGATGTTTTGTCCCTTGCAAAGATAATAAGCCAAAATCCCTTTTTGCATTTCCAAGACATTTTACTGTTTGCTTTCTGCCCTGAGGCTCCTATACGGCAGGTCAGCTGCCTTATATCAGCTCCACTAAGTCAGGCAACCTCTTAATCAAACTTATTTTGCTTATCTTTTTGACGAGAGGTCTAGACGTTGTCGTTTTAGGACACACGTCATCACTTGACGTGACCGAACTATTTCTATCCAAACCCATTTCGAGTTAGTCTCAACCCATTTACTCAATAAGCAAAAATGTATAAATTGTTACGAATATTCACCATTCAAGCTTTAGATTCGCCATCTTGATCTACCAAGCAAGTGGATGAACCATTTGTCAAACTTATAGATAATGTACCAAACTACTACTCAATCCAAATAGTTAAACTTGTCTACTAAATAGTTAATCTTTTTGTAGTATAAATACTAGCTCAAGGTAGGTAAGAAAATGCACCTCATGTATACACTTTCACAAGTTATACATTTCTTTACTTCATCTTACAATCTTTCTGAAGTTCTTGAGTTTTAGCACTAATCTTGTGTTCATTCTTGTTATATTATAATAGAAAACATATTACAAGAAAATGACAGCTAAACTATTGGGATCTCATCTCAATTCATTTGTTTCAATTATTCATGTTTTTGCTCACCATTGCTCGTTAAAAACCTTACAAGTATAAAAAAAAATATAAACTTTAATACCTCAAATGCGAAACAAATGTAAATGCAAGCCTACTTTTTGGAGTAGAACATGGTGATTTACTCATATAGACAATGGTGTAGTAAGTAGTTTCTTAAAGATATATATATTCACTTGAAACAAAAACCATTGCAACAATTGTAACAAAAGATTGTCAAAAACCTATTAAAAGTTATATAAAGCATGAATTAAGTAGGGAGTGAATATTACAGCAACATCATTTGTAGCATACCCTAGAAAGTGAATATTGCCCTACGCATATATAATTTCATCTCCACCCGACAAAAATTAATACAAAACTTTTAATCAACATCCAACAAACATTAATAAAAATTGCATATTGATTTTTCGATTATCTAGACCAGACGGAGTGGGGCGGTGGAAGGGGGGGGGGGGGTTGGGTGCCACATGTCTTATTCTGATTGGGCCACACATTTGACCGTTGATTTGATAAAAAAAAAAAAAACTTTTTAACCGTTGTAAACTAACAGTCCATTTTTTTTTATAAATTACCCCCTCCTCACTACAAAACACCAACTTTATCTCATTTCTTCACCTTTTTTATACACTTCTTCATACATTTTCATATTTCTCATCCTACTTTGGTAAAAAAAATGAACCCATACAACCGAGGTTTTGACCCGAACAACCAATACAACTTTGTCCCAAACCCGAATACACCACCGGTTCGTCCGATCCCAAACCGTCCACCCATTCCTTCACCCTGCCCCGACTACGCGGGTTATGCGGGTTACATTAGTGGGCAAATTTTAAGAAGATATCTAGTGTCACTTCCCCCTCCCCCTTCCACTCCCCACAATTCTCCCCCCCCCCCCCCCCCCCCCCCCACATATGGGTCCCACAAGTGCCACATGGCGCTTCATCCCCCTCTCCCCCCACCCACCACTCCTTATAGTCTAAAAAAAGAACAACAAACTATACATTATACACACGTTAAATAACCATTAAAAATATATTGAAGTCATTTGAATGAATGAATTGGTTAGGTTTTCACAGGGAAGTGCTAACTTGATGTGTAGACATATACAAAGAAGGAATGTGTCAATACACATAAACTGAAAAGGGAGGGGGAAAAATATATTGAAGCTATTGGAAGGAATGAATTGGCACTTTTCTACCAAAACAACTTTGGTTTCTATGTTATTTTTGTTATTTAATCTCCACTTTGAATCTATACATATAATAAACCAAAGCCATTTTAATGACATGGCATTTAAAGAGGATATTCTCTTTATTAAGTGTGTCATGTGTCATCCCATGTGGTAAGGCCTTTATTTTAGGAAAATAATAATTTAAAATTTAAAAACAAAATTAGATTTTTATCTCTAATGTTTCATCCCATAACTTTTAAACGTTAATAACTTTTATACACGAGATTTTTTAAAGAAAAAAAATTACACCAAATTAATGAGCGTTTTATTATCTTTCCAACGAATACCATAGTGCTATATAAAAAACGGAGAAAAAAAACGACTATTTTTTGTAACCCGACAGATATTGTGTCAGGTTTGGAATTAGTTTAAAAAATAATTGTGGGTTTGGGTCGGGCCTGGGATTAGGTGATACCCGACCCAATTACCCTTTTTTTATATTAGAATATGATAACTTATGACAGAGATTTGTTTAAAATAATAATAATAATATTAATAATAATAATAATAATCATTAATCATATATTGGCAAGTCATTAATTATGTTGTCGTATTAGATATTTTATTATGTCATATTAGATATTTCAACCCGGGACGCTCTCCAACAGGTAATTGCTATGTTTTCTTTTTCTACCATATTCTGAAATAGCTCAAATCTTATTGTATGCAGTTAAAGACCTTTGACTGAATGTATTGGTGCTAAACAATCTATGTCCTCTTGAAGTGTTTGGGATCTTAATATTCTGTTTTAGGTGTAGATGTTGTAAGGTGAAATGGATCTTTTGGTATTTTTTTAAAATATCTAATGTAAGTTGATACATAGATGTCATTTCATAGTTTAGATACTTCTAATTTTATTCACTTAGATTTCTCAACCCGGGACTGTAACAACCGGCAAAAATGAGGTAATTCCGTACTAATTAACTAGTGTGTGATTAACGTAATTAAGTGCAGTTATGTGTTGATTATTTAACTGAGGCCTTAGAAAGATAGCAATTCCCGAATAATGCATAGGAATGCATACGTTTAATGACAAAACATGATAGGATCATGTGCGAGTAAACTTATCCGGTATGGACACTAGCAATTACCCGGTAAAAATTAAATAAGCGAAAAGGATCCCGGACACCCGGGATATAAAATAAAGAGTAATTTCACAAAATATAATGGGTTTTGGAACTCCAAAGCCATAAGTGAGAGCTTTCTATACAAATCTCCTGGTAACGAATAAAGTGCGCGTACCGCACCCGATACGCGTATAACTTATAATTTCACCCGGCAAAAGCCTAAATAACTAATCAACGCTTAAACTGGGCTATGTTTAAGGGTTATTAAAGGTACTTTTAATATCCGGATAACACGCGGTTAAAAACCCAAAAAATACCCGGACGACACCCGAACGAGAAGGAATTAAACATAACAAATAATGGGTAAATATTTAGTGATGTGGACCCCACCCAAGCACCCCACGGGGCCGGCCTAGGGCCCATCCCCATATGATTAATCCTCTTATTATTAATTAACCCACTAATATTATTAGTAATCATGAGGATTAGGGTGCATGAATTATCATTGGGTAAAAACTAGCTAATCCCATCCCTTCTCTCTCTAAAACTCACGGCCAAACACCCTCTTAACAATCCCCCAAGATTTTTCAAATCTCTTATAATCTTCCTAAAGATATCATACAATCTATTAAAGATCCAAGTAATCTTTGAAGGATATGGAAAAGATCATATAAGATACATACATGCATACTTGAAACAACAAAGCTAAAAATCTTCTTCTTCTTCTTCCCTTGTGGCCGTAACATATACCCCTCCCTCATACATTCTCTTTTCAAGTTTAACACTTCCAAATCACCTCTAAATCTTCATCTTTCAAAACCCCATTGTGTGTTTCAAGAGCTTGGAGCTTAACCACTTGGAAGAACACACTAAACCCCATTCAAATCCAAGGTTTTTGTCTTCCCTAGCCTTGAGCTAGTAGTAAGTTTTTAACCTTGCTTTGATCATTAATGTTCATGTTATGTGTTCTTAGAAGCAAGTTGTACATGAATGGGTAAAATGTGGTTTTTGAAAACATAAGCTTTAATATATTTTACAAGAGTAAAATGGATGAGTAAAAATATGTAGATGGATCATGGATTTAATGCTAGTAATGTAGTATTTCTAAAAATTATAAAACATATACATACACTTATGAAGGATGATGATTTGAACATGATTTATGAAAGTAGCTTGAATATGCTAAAAGATGGTTTTAATCATCATAAAATGGCCATCTAATGTCTAAAATAAGTTGGAATATGTTAGATGTTCATGAATGTAAAAGTTACATATTTAAAGTCTACTCACTTGGATGAATGAAATTTGGGTATGTTAGATAAAAACATTAAACACACATGTTAGTAGCATCAATGATGGAATATAAGACTATTAAAAGTGGTATGATGTAAAAATAACCAAACATTAAGAAGATGGTTCTTCAAAGTCCACTAATTTGGAAGGAAAAATGCTAACTTTGGAAGTTAGGATGGAAAATGCAACATTTATAAGTTAAGGGACTAGTGTTGTAATTTTGAAAGTTGAGGGACTAAAATAAATATTTTAGAAACTTTGGTCCAAAAATGCATTAACGGAAAGTTTGGTGTCAAAAGCATAATTAATGATTTTTCCAAGGATAGTTTTGGTAAACACTAGTAAACTACTTGTGTATTTTGTATAAAAAGTGTATTTTCATAAAAATGGAAGTTTATAAAATATGGATTTGTATTAACATAAGGCTTTTATAAAAATAAAGGTTTTTATAAAGATGTTGAACAAGAGTAAAAACTTGAGAAAACTTATACAAAAATGGATACTTTTATATAAATGGGAATATAAAAGTATCGGAAACATTTTTGAGTATATAAGTTAACAAGTTGAATTAAAAAATACAAAAGTATATTTTTAACCTTCCAAGTAATATGTGTTTGGGAATTGGAAGTATAAATAATATTTCTATAGAACGCATATTGGAAGAAACTTGGAAAAATTTAACTATCGGACTTAGTTACATAAACTAACTATAACGGATAAACGGACAAACAAGAGAAAAATGCCATTGCGGCAAAATGGAAAAAAATATATATTTTAAGAAGTAAAATATATATAACATGGGTGAAAATTTTATAACACTTTCCTAAGTGTTAGAGAAAACATTCGTGGGAGAAAACATAACGTAAAGGACTAAAAACGTTAAACAACGTATGGACTTAACAAGAAAAAAATTACACGTTTATATATGTATATATATGCTCGTCTCGACGAAATTCTAGTATATCTATTTGAATGGGAAAGTAGATATGCGAGAAGGAAAACCGAGACGAGTAGGCAAATATACATATATATATATATGTGTATACCGACGAGATCCTAGTATATTTATTTGAATGGGGAAAATAAATGTACGGCATGGTAAGTCGAGTCGGGCGTTAAGAATATGCTACCGAACGACAAGACCTTAGCATATTTATTTAAATGGGAAAATAAATATGCGGCAAAGTGAGTCGGGTCGGGTATTAAGAATACATTATATCGAACGATACGATCCTAAGTATAATTATTTAAATGGGAAAATAATTATACGTTAGGTGGAGTCGTGCCGTGATTAATAATGTACAAGTTAAAAGGATATTAACAAGAATAATACATAACTTGTAAAAAAGGGTAAACCATCGCCAACGAACCTAGGATACGCGTTTAAATTAAACGGGAATTGGAATAACACGTGGTCGGGGAGTTGGGTGTACAACTTGCCAAGGCACATGCACTATAGGTGTAGTGACTTATACGTCTAGGACATTTGTAGGTGCGAGACCACAAATTTGCTATCTTCCTTTTTGAGCCAAGCACAGATTCAGGTGAGTCTCACTGCCCCATTTTAAACTATTTATTGTTTTTTCGGGGGAAAGATATGTTAGGGAAATGTTTGACGGGTTAAATACTTGAGTTGTGATCGCCACTCGGGGTTGAGACCTCTCTACTATAATCATTAATTCAGGGAAATGAAACCGAAGGAATATTTGAATAGTACTATTGGGGCCTGACAAGGCCCACCCCTAATCGATAGCGTCGATTATGCATCGGCGTATGCCTGGGGTGCACGTATTCTGAAATCAAGTCGTAGGATACCGAGTAACGACTTGGAGCGGGGCATTATTATTATTTGTCTTGGTTTGGTTATAGGCTCAAGTAGAATTGTAGGAACTTGCAACTCCTATAAATTGTCATAACATGGTAATTCCCAAGAGATAAAGTTTTGATAAACTAAAACCTGTGAACTCACCAATATTTCAATATTTATATATTGACGAATTTTTAAACATATCTTTCAGGTAATTGATAGATGGTGGACAACATGGCAAGCTGGGTCAGGGGAATCTCTCAACCGAGCGTCGGGTGTTTTGAAGGGGTTTCATCTTTATTTCCCAAGGATTTGGGATATATTTGAGAAGCCTCCTTATTTGTATTAAAAACAATTTTCGTTTATGTGTGAACATCAAACATGGTTTTTGACGTCTTAATAAATGACCCATTTTCTTAATTACTTATGATCTGCGTTAACCTTGACTTTATGCTCTTGAACCGTCGCGCCACGTGTTTCCGCCATTGGTGTGGTGTGACAGGGACGCTCCAGGGGTATAAGCTAGTTAACTATATCTTGGTAGATCTTCCTTAAAATTAAGCAAACCTTATGGTTGTGGAAGCCTCTCTAAAAACACGGAGAAAAAAAATAGAAACACCCAAGGACGAGTGACTTTCGCAAAGTATGACCAAACAACTAAAGAAGCGAAGTATGTTTTCTTATGTTGTTGGTTTAAAGCGGTAACACTCTAGACTTGATGTTTGTTAATGACCTTATTATCTTTGTATCTAAAACTTTGTGGTGTAGAAAACGTGTTTTGCATTAATGCGAATTACTTTTATTTTATCCAGCCCGTGAAGCTCATGAGAATAACCTAGTAAAGAAAATATAATATTATTTGAACTTTCGAAGATAAACCTAACGTTTCTATACACTATGTTGTGAAGTTTTTTAAATTTGTGATAAAAGCTCCCATAAAAAAAAACATAGCCACATAAGGGATTAATCCTATGATTTTATTTTATGGACTAAGAGGGTGTTTGGGATTGAGTTACAAAACAACTTAAATCTTGGTCTTTTAAAACACATTAGATTTATACATACTTCATGAAATGGTTTCATTTTGCATTTTACAAACCTGTATTACATATTTTAAAAGTCAAATGTAAACCTTTTGTTTTCAAATCCAATATATATATTTTCGGGAGAAATATGTAGCTAATAATAAGCTTTATAACACTTTTCAAACTTGACATCTCGTAATTATGAAGATTTTTCAAATGAAACTGTTTGAATCTAAAACACACTTCGATTTCTAAAAAAATTATCTTCATGCATTACTACTATCTTTTCAACTATATCTCAAAGTTTGAGCAAACTACGTTTTTGATATACGGAAATTTATCCTATTACACTTGCACACTTTCAGTCGCAAAACTTTTGACATACACTCTTAACCGAATGTTTCTAAATGTCTTTTATAGTATAACGCATATATGTAAAATTACTAGATTTTAACTCGCATGCCAGTAGACTATACACCTGTTCCGTGCACACTCATTTGCCGTAAATTTCATTATTTTATTATTGCGCCATTTTTAATCATAGTTACTTCTAACACGTCATTTGTGATTATTTTCACATTGCCTATTTGCATTAATTCAACTCGTTTACTTTCATTTTGTGAAATTGTGCGATTTACTCGATTTATGTTATACTATTCTTTCAGTCGAAATTTTATGCTATACTTATATACTTACTTGAACGCATATTTGGTATGCACATTTCCTTTCCTGTTTTGAGCAAAACCCTGTTATACATACATTATTTTTGTTCATCATCATGGTCAATGAACATACTAGTTGATAACTCGTATGAGATCTAAACCAGTGCCCATGTACGACTCGGATTAGAGTATTTCTTTAATCCGAGGGGAACGGTGTAAACCTCAGAGTTTATCAATGTGAGTGTTTAGAGCCAACGATGTGAACAGAAGTTACCGGTTAAGGGTGAACCCGAAAGGGAAGAACCTCTAACCATGTCTTATACTTACATGTTATTCTCATTACGGTTAAAAGGAAAACCCGGAAGGGAAGGACCTCTAACCATGTCACGGTTGAACATTATTTCATTACAGTGGATATTACATATTGATTGCACGCATTTGTTTCTGGTATTACTTAGGATAGGGTTATGGAAAAGCATAACACCTAAGTGTAAGGTAAATCGATGATTACGGTCCGGAACGCAATCATGGGCTTACAGGTACATGAGGGTGGTGTGTAATTCTATTTAGGCTGTTGGTAGATAATCAGTACGAGTCCAAAGTATCGGGAGTGTGGTGGGTCAGCTGCGGTACACCCTATATATAAGCATAAACGATACTGCGGGAACGGACTAGAAGTCTGACCAAGAACCTACCCATTACCCATTATTACCTCTTCATTGGATCGTTGACTAATAGCTAGAATTTTCAATAAGAACATTTTACATAAGTTTCAATTAGTTTTGTTGGAGCTTTTCTTGTGGACCACCTATTCAGAAACCCTTAAACTTTGTATACTTTTACACTCCCTGTTAGTCGAAATCCTGTTGCCTGTATTTAATAAAGTTCGGGCAGAAACCTTTCTAAAGTAGGGGAGACTACCTTCATCAGTGCCTTTTCCTCACCCGTTACACATTCCCAAAACTCTTCTCATTTAAACTCTCATTTTCTAACTTCGGGTCAACTGTCAAAGATTTTGAAACTTTTACTTCAGATATTAGACAACTATTTTAAATTTTGGTCAAATCATAAATGATGAAATTTCATTTAAAAATCTAGCTGAATTTTACAATGCTTTTTGTTTCATAGTAACCTCCACTTGAAAGAAATTTCGAGACGAAATTTTCTAAAGTAGGGGAGACTGTGACATCCGTCGCCCTCGTCTTTCATTTAATTGACAATAATAGCTCTTCAAATATTTTCATTATAGTCCATGAAAATTTTCGTCGTTTTTAAATTTAATTTTAGAGCGAACTAAAATAATTATTAATTATATGGATCGAGTACAGGTTTTAATCAAATACGTATCTTGAAACGTCTATGTAATAAATTTTATAAAAAATTTCAAGTTTTATAAAGATTTGGAACTTTTTAAGTTAAGTTAAGTTAAATTAGTTAAGTTTTATAAAGAAAAATTAACCTATTTATATTAAAAACTAACAAGGTTAAATTGAGGGACCTTTTCTGCCAACTACTCAAACTTTCAAAAACAAAAACAAGTTGCCTCATCCTCCACGGTTTCCTGATTTGAGTTCCGGCCACCGGAACAGTTTCCGGCCGGATTCCGGCAGCCCCAAAACAGGCTTTTAACTAGCCATTTCCGCGATTTAATAATCTCTCAATGTTTCCCCATGTATTGTAACGAATATCCTTCAAGAACAACGAGTAATAAATGCGTTTAAATCAGTTTTAATCATCCAAAAACATAACCGATCGGACCTTTAAGAATAAGTCTAAACGCCCCTATAACGTACTGAAACTTATAAATTGTTTCCTCTCATTCGTTCCTGAACCTCTGAGCATCTTAAACCCACAAGAAAACGCAACAAATCGAGTTCATAATAGTTCCAATCGGCCTTAGAAGGTGCGGACCTGTACCTATGTCGTTAAGCATCAAAACAGTGTTGTAAGTGCGTTATTATCATGCCGTTTCATTTATTTTATACCCCTCTTTGAAAGCCCTATGGTTTTAGTTGCTATATGAGTCTGAATCGTTTGATTAATTTTGAGGTTAGGGTTAGGGTTCTAAGTATTATTTGGGGAAGAAGATGATTACTTGGTTATTAGATAAATAAGTTTTGTATTGGGTAAAATCAACAAAAGCCTTTGTGGTGTAGTGGTTGAGTCCCATATGCTCTGAACCGTGGGACACGAGTTCGAGTCCCATTGTACACAGATTTCTCTTTTTGTTCAAAACTTTATATTTTCTATTTATTCTTTATTTTTTTTATTATAAAAATACATTGAAAACTTAGAATATTCATAATAAATTCATTTTTGATCCAAAAAATTATAAAAATTTAGGTATAGATTCTTGACACCTCATAGAAAATTATGATATTTTTATTTTCTGGAAAATAAATTATTTTCATATTTTGATTGATTTAAATTATTTTAATCTCAAACTTTTTGAGTAATTATTTCTCATCATCATGAACTTATATAAAAATTATTGGTTCAGAAAACATTTAATTTTATTGACTTTCCTATTTTTAATCATTTAAACATAATTTAATTTCGTTAAATCAGTTTTAAATATAAATAAGTTTATATAAATTATGGGAAAATTATTCTAATTTGTTTACATCAGAAATCATCCATTTTCTATAAAACTAGTATTTTTAGATCATGTATGGTATTATTAGTCTTATTTACGCTTAATTAGACATAATAAAACATTTATTTATTTATACAACTTAAACATCTATTTTATAAATATTTTTTTCTTATAAAATAGAAATACTCATATGGTTTAATGTCTTTATTATTTTTGGTTGGATCAT
Source organism: Ambrosia trifida (assembly GCA_028751855.1). Classification (NCBI taxonomy): domain Eukaryota; kingdom Viridiplantae; phylum Streptophyta; class Magnoliopsida; order Asterales; family Asteraceae; genus Ambrosia; species Ambrosia trifida. The sequence goes on along the minus strand of CM054124.1, from coordinate 62,880,104 downwards.
TGTGTAACTCAAAATTATTTATATATTTATGATTATTATATTAATTTAGTTAAAGTAATTAACTAAATTATTTTGTCTTAATTATTCAAACAGATTTTGATCTAAATATTCAATAGGTAATAATTATATACCTAAACCACATTTACAACCTTTCATATATTAATTGTGATATACAACTTTTACATTAACGCGACTTATCATAAAACTCTAATTCCCCAAATCGACATAGTAACCCTAATGCCTTAGACCATAGTTAACTTAGACTCTTAGACTTTTCCCTTATTAGTATTCTATTACGTTATAGGTTGAATTCCTCAGAATTCCCATTACTTAACTCACGAACGCTTAAATTGGATTTGGATCGCTTTCGCAAACTGTGAGTATATCTTTCCCCTTTTTACTGTTTTACTATTCTGGGGTGACTCATGTACTTACTATCAAGTTTCTATTTCTTTTACTAAATGCAATTCTCATGTGTGTTTGCTTTATGTTAATTGGTGTGTCTATGACTTGTCAAAATCATTAACCGCTGGGCGGCCTAGCATTTCAATGAATAGTACTATGGTATACCCCCTTGAGACTCTGTTGAGAGAATCTTGGTCATTGTCTTGTTAATTCATTATTCAGTTGGTTAGTCACGTGTTAGTCATTATTCTCAGGTTTGGTTTTGAACGGATATTACTTATTACATAATTGCAAATGGTACCGCACATGAATTGCTAAACACTTTTCTACTATATTATTTAAACAGGGTATGCTCACCAGTACATTTTTGTATTGACCAAATTATTTTGTACATGCTTCAGGTTGTTTTGAGACGCTTCTTTTAGGCTTTTGGATTTATATTTAAACTTTGACTTTATTGTATTTTAGTTAGACTTGACGCTTTAGAATTCTTGTATGATGTAATTTTCATTTCAATGTAATAAATTATTAAATTCAATGTATTCAAATTTACATTTCTAGTCCATGAGCTATTGAACAATCGTCACTACGTGACACCTCGATGTTTCCGTCATCGGTTGGGGTGTTACAATAAATGACCCATTTTCTTAATTACTTATGATCTGCATTAACCTTGACTTTATGCTCTTGAACCGTCGCGCCACGTGTTTCCGCCATTGGCGTGGCGTGACAGAAAGTGGTATCAGAGCCAAGGTTATAGCGAATTAGTATTTTTAAAATCTAAACTATAACCGGATTTGGTTCAAAAGATGAAGCTTTCAAAATATATGTATAAAACGCAATAAGGTAAATTATTTCGAAAGAAAAGAACATTGGGTATGAAGAGATTCCGACCAAGCTAGCCATGGGTATTAATATGTGCTACGTTAGTATTAGAAGTTAGGAAGAATGCCTTGAATGTACGCTTAACTTTCTAATGAATAATACATAAATATTAGTACGGTTCTTTTGCCAGGGATGTCGGACGCTGAGAGTGCCGCGCCAAGCTACGATAGTAGCATCCAGATTTTACCAGCTCCACCGATCGAGGTTGTAGTACTCTACCCGGAGGATGATGACATGGAGGTGGACGCCGCCATTGGAGGCACAGACAGCGGCAGCTCCGAGGAGACTGATCCCAGTGAGGACCCGGAGTGGGCCCCCGCGGGAGGCGACATGGCCGCCATAGCAGACCTACCGATGGCAGAGGCACCACAGGCCGATCTGCCTCTCGTGCCACTACCTGCCGCACCATTACCACTCCACCCCATTCGCGCCGTCAGGGATTTCCCTGCGGACTGCGCAGGTCCTTCGAGACCCGCCCCCACCCGGTCAGAGACCGTAGAGTCCCCATTCGATCGACATGCCCACGTCGATCGTGAGCCGTTACCCGCCCCTCACATTCCCGTTCCCCCGGGTATGAGGCTTGTGCCTCTTGCTCGAGGACAGAACGGATGGATCTCAGACGATTCCGACGACGAGTCGATAGCGTCTGTGGACCACATAGCCATACCTATTCCCCCAGCTGACCTGGAGGAGCCCGTTGCTCCGATGATGGAGGACGCCCCTACTGCACCTACAGCCCTTCTCGCCCTACCGGAGCCCGTACCACAGGATGGGCCAGCCTCTGCAGGGCACATCCTAGAGGGTAGCTCAGCCCGTAGCTCTGAGTTGCGCAGAGCAGGCTTGACGGCGTTCGCTACTGCGAGCCCCACTACCCCCACCGTCATGATATCCGCTCCGGAGTGGACCACTGTTACACAGCCCCTTATGGTCCCTTTGGCCGAGCTCATAGCACCTTCCTCAGCACCCATGACATTACCCATTACTACCTTTCCCATACCGCCACCCCTCCCCGAGATGCTTCCTGTACCACTACCAGCACCGTACACTATGGGTGCAGGGGCCCCCTTCATGATACCACCACCTGCGCCGTATACTCTAGGTGCAGGAGACCCGTACCAGATGCCACCCCACTTCACCCCTGGACTACTGGGTTTTGCCCAGCCCTTCACCCCTCTACCGATACCAGACCTAGTCGGCCCATCCCAGCCGACATACACTGATATACCCGGGCCGTCACAGCCCCACGGGATGGCCCCACTATCCGGACCGGCCTGGTCCACAGTGATCTCGTTAGAGAGCGACTTCCAGACTCTCGCTGACACGGTGCAGCGCACCGTGAGCCAGATGGATCAGCAGGCCCGTCTCATGTGGGCCAGGATTATTGACGCCAGGGATGAACTGGCACACTACGCAGAGGAGCTTCTGCGCATGGACGCACACTGTGGGATCACCGGCGACGCGCACTTTGCGCACCGCCAGTTCCTCTACGATCGCATTATGACTATTAGCATGTCCATCAGTATGTATGCTCCCCAGTACCAGTACCCACCGCCACCACCGCAGTAGACGGGGAGACATCCCCGATATATATATATATATATATATATATATATATATAGTAGTAGCATGATAGCGTAGCAGGGATTACAGCGCTAGTTTGCATTTTTTGCCCAGCCGTGCGGGGTGTGCCGGCATATGACATGATGTTTTTATTATTTCAAAACGATGTATGAGGGATGCTATCCCCTATTTTGTTATTGTAAACAAAGCGTTGTACTCGTATTGTTGAAATTAATGAGAATCTTATTGTTATAATGGTAAAGTATGTGATTGTATAACTGTGATTGTCTGTGATTGTTATTATTTACTTTATATATATTGAGATCTGTGCGATTGTGTGGTGATGATTTTGTTGATTCTTATGTTCATGTGATGAGTTGCTATTTATGCTTTGTGTATGACAATATTTGTATGAATGTTTGTCAAAGATTAACCTTTAATAATTGTTATTGAAGTAAAATGGCACCAGCCACACGAAGCAACAGTGGCAACGACGGATTGCCCACGACACCCGCTGAACTTGAAACATTGGTCTCGGAGCGTGTAGCCCGAGCTATCGCGGAACACGAGGCCGCCCGCACCGAGAGATCGCGGGACAGGACCGGGAGTGATCGACGTGAGAACTCCCCTACTGGTAAGAGGTTTATGAATAAATGCAAAAGCAATAGGAGATTATCATGAAGCTCCTATCCCATAATAACATACCACCTTATTATTGCAGAAACTGCCTCGCGAGAGCGTGGCTGCACATTCAAAGCCTTCCTGGACTGCAAGCCACTCAACTTCAGCGGCACTGAGGGATCCGTTGGACTAGTCAAGTGGTTCGAAAAGACTGAAGCGGTAATCCGCATCAACAGTTGTACCCCCCGACAGACCGTTATGTACTCCACAAATTTGTTCCTGGATCAAGCATTAACTTGGTGGAACAGCCAGGTTCAGTCACTAGGAGACGATGCTGCATACTCCCTAACCTGGTTGGAGCTATGGGAACTTATGATTGCTGAATACTGCCCGGCAAGTGAAGTGCAGAAACTGGAGACTGAATTTTGGAACCACGCCATGACAGGTGCGGACGTAGCTGGGTACACGTCCAGGTTCCACGACCTATCACGACTGGTTCCCCGTTTGGTTACACCGGAGAGCAAGAAGATAGAGAGATACCTATTCGGACTGGCGCCACAAATACGCAGCATGGTCACTTCTTCCAAGCTCACGACCATGCGTGAAGCCATCGACCTCGCTCTGAGCCTCACTAAGGACGCCATCCGAATGGGCACCTTGATCCGAAAGGTGTCGGGATTAAAAATTTCAGAGCCCAGTAGTGTGGAAGGTAAGAATTTGGGTTCAACTTCAGTGGTTGGGTCTAGTGATCAGGGAAACAAGCCAAGGTTTGGGAAACGGAAGCATAATGAAGGGAAGAAGGACGGATCATCAGGTGGTTCGAACAAGAAAGGGAAAGGGTATGTAGCCACAGGACGTGGAAATGGTGGAAAACAGGGTTATCAAGGAAAGAACGAAGTGATCTGTGGTAAGTGCCGCCGTTCTGGTCACAAGACTTAAGAGTGCAGATCTGGAGCACCGAAGACTGGAGGAGCAAGGCCATGCTTCGCATGCGGGTCGCCTGACCATTGGAAGAGGGATTGCCTTAAACTTAACAACCAAGCACGCGGACGGGCATTTGTGATTGGTGCTGGTGATGCACGACAGGACCCTAACGTGGTCACTGGTACGTTCCCTCTTAATGGACATTATGCTTCTGTGTTATTTGATACCGGTGCCGATTTTAGCTTCGTATCTGTTGAGTTTAAAAGATTACTTGGGCTAAAAACTAGTAAGCTAGATACACCTTACTCTATAGAACTGGCTAATGGTAAAACTATAGAAACACAAGAAGTAGTGAAAGATTGTAAGTTGGATCTCTGTGGTCACGAGTTTGGCATTGATCTATTACCGGTCGTACTGGGTAGTTTTGACATAGTCGTTGGCATGGATTGGTTATCCGTACACAGTGTCGTCGTTGTTTGCAACGATAAAATAATTCAAGTTCCCCTCGCAAGCGGTGAAACTCTATCGATTCAAGGGGAAAGGCGTGGGACGCCATTAAGAATTATTACGAGCATGAAGGCCCGAAAGTGTTTAAGGAAAGGTCTTATCGCATTCTTGGCGCACGTTGTAGATAAGAAGGCCGACGAGCAAAAGTTAGAAGACATTCCGATAGCTAGGGATTTTTCTGATGTATTCCCAGAAGATTTGCCGGGGTTGCCACCACCTCGACAAGTCGAGTTCCGCATCGACCTTGTTCCTGGAGCTGCTCCTGTAGCACGATCGCCATACCGTTTAGCTCCATCTGAGATGCAGGAACTATCCAGCCAACTGCAAGAATTACTGGACAAGGGTTTCATAAGACCGAGTTTCTCACCTTGGGGAGCTCCCGTCTTATTCGTGAAAAAGAAAGATGGCACCTTTCGTATGTGCATTGACTACCGAGAACTAAACAAGCTAACCATTAAAAATCGCTATCCTCTCCCCAGGATCGACGATTTATTTGATCAACTCCAAGGATCCAGCTTTTACTCCAAGATTGATCTAAGGTCCGGCTATCACCAGTTGCGTATCCAAGAAGAGGATGTACCAAAAACGGCTTTTAGGACCCGCTATGGGCACTATGAATTTTTGGTAATGCCGTTCGGCTTGACTAACGCACCGGCGGTTTTCATGGGCTTGATGAACCGCGTGTGTAAGCCGTATTTGGATAAGTTCATCATTGTTTTTATTGATGACATCTTGATCTATTCACGCACCAAAGAAGACCACGAGAACCACCTTCGTTTAATCCTTGAAGTCCTACGCAAAGAGAAACTCTATGCTAAGTTCTCAAAGTGTGACTTTTGGATTCGAGAAGTCCACTTCCTAGGCCACGTGGTGAATGAAAAGGGTATACATGTCGATCCCGCCAAGATCGAGGCAATTAAAAATTGGGACGCCCCTAGAACTCCTACCGAAGTACGACAATTTCTTGGCCTTGCGGGTTACTACAGAAGGTTCATCAAGAAATTTTCTAAGATAGCACAGTCTTTAACCATGCTAACCCAAAAGGATAAGAAGTTTGAGTGGACGGAAAAGCAAGAAACGGCATTCCAGATACTAAAGGAAAAGTTATGTGGCGCTCCAATATTATCACTCCCCGATGGTACGGAAGATTTCGTGGTTTACTGTGACGCCTCTCATCAAGGTTTGGGTTGCGTGTTGATGCAACGAGAAAAAGTGATAGCGTATGCTTCCAGACAACTAAAGATCCACGACAAGAATTACACTACACACGATTTGGAATTGGGTGCAGTGGTATTCGCTCTCAAGATTTGGAGACATTACCTATATGGAACCAAGTGCACGATCTTCACTGATCATAAGAGTTTACAACACATCTTCGACCAGAAGGATTTGAACATGCGACAACGGAGATGGGTCGAATTATTAAACAATTACGATTGTGAGATAAAGTACCATCCCGGAAAGGCGAACGTTGTGGCCGACGCCCTAAGTCGCAAGGAACGGGTTAAGTCGTTGCGTGTCCGAGCTTTGGGTTTAACTATCCACACGAACCTGACTGACCGAATTCGTGAAGCTCAAATTAACGTTCTTAAACCTGAGAATGTCAAAAGTGAAAGATTACGGAAGATGGTTGATTCACTGGAACCAAAGGCGGACCAAACCTTGTATTTCATGAATAGAATTTGGGTTCCAGTGTATGGTGGGTTGCGTGAACTAGTATTGGCCGAAGCTCACAGTTCTCGATATTCGGTTCACCCTGGTGCAGACAAGATGTTCCACGATTTGAAAGAACTTTATTGGTGGCCAAATTTCAAAAGGGATATAGCAGCTTATGTTGCGCGATGCTTAACTTGCGCGAAGGTCAAAGCCGAGCATCAGAGACCATCCGGCTTGCTCCAGCAACCGGAAATACCTGAATGGAAATGGGAGCAAATTTCCATGGATTTCATCACCAAGTTACCCAGGACAACAAGCGGCCACGACATGATCTGGGTAATTGTTGATCGATTGACGAAATCCGCGCACTTCCTCCCAATTCGCGAAACGGATAAGTTGGAGAAACTGACCCGTTTGTACATTAAGGAAGTGGTGTCTAAGCATGGTGTACCTATTTCCATCATCTCCGATCGAGATAGTCGTTTCACCTCAAGATTTTGGGAAAGTTTGAATGAAGCCCTCGGTACTCGCCTTGACATGAGTACCGCATATCATCCCCAAACTGATGGTCAAAGTGAACGAACCATCCAGACCTTGGAAGATATGTTACGGGCATGCGCAATCGATTTCAGCGGTAATTGGGATACACACTTGCCACTGGTGGAATTTTCGTATAACAACAGTTACCACACGAGCATTCAAGCTGCACCTTTTGAAGCTCTATATGGACGCAAGTGTAGATCTCCCCTATGTTGGGCTGAAGTCGGAGAAAAGCAACTTACCGGGCCCGAAATTGTTCAAGAGACGACAGACAAGGTCTTTCTAATAAAAGAACGTCTCAAAGCGGCCCGTGACCGGCAGAAAAGCTACGTTGATATGAGGCGAAAGCCTTTGGAATTTCAAGTCGGAGACAGGGTCCTACTAAAGGTGTCACCTTGGAAAGGTGTCGCGCGCTTTGGGAAGCGCGGAAAGCTGAACCCATGGTATGTTGGACCGTTTGAAATCTTGTCCAGAGTAGGCCCTGTGGCGTACAAGCTCAAGTTGCCACAAGAACTTAACGGGGTACACGGCACGTTCCACGTGTCGAATTTGAAAAAGTGCCTATCCGACGAAACTCTCATCATCCCTGCGGACGAAATCCACATTGACGACAAGTTACATTTTGTCGAAGAACCAATTGAAGTGACTGATTGGAAGGTCCAAAAACTAAGGCGCAGCAAGATCAGGTTGGTCAAAGTACGCTGGAATGCCAAGCGTGGACCGGAGTTCACGTGGGAAAGGCTGGACCGGATGAAGCGAAAATATCCCGCCCTATTCGAGAAGACCCCTATACCAGAGAACTCGAAGTGAAATTCCGGGACGGAATTCTCTTAACGGGGGGAGAATGTAACAACCGGCAAAAATGAGGTAATTCCGTACTAATTAACTAGTGTGTGATTAACGTAATTAAGTGCAGTAATGTGTTGATTATTTAACTGAGGCCTTAGAAAGATAGCAATTCCCGAATAATGCATAGGAATGCATACGTTTAATGACAAAACATGATAGGATCATGTGCGAGTAAACTTATCCGGTATGGACACTGGCAATTACCCGGTAAAAATTAAATAAGCGAAAAGGATCCCGGACACCCGGGATTAGGCCTGTAAACGAACCGAACGAACACGAACACAGGCGTGTTCGTGTTTGTTCATTTAACTTTAACCAAACACGAACACGAACATGGACACATAATCGAACACATTTTTGTGTTCGTGTTCGTTCATTAAGAAATTTGTCATGTTCGTTTATGTTCGTTCATTTAAACCTAAACGAACAGTTCATGAACATAAACGAACACAAATGATCAATATAAACGAACACAGATGAACATAAACGAACAGAAACAAAAACAAGTTAATAATGATTCATGAACATAAATGAACGTTAGGGTTAGGGTGGAGAGCGGCTGTGAAGTGTGGGGCTGTGAAGTGTGAAGAGCGGATAATAAGTGATATGTTTAGAATGTTAGGGTTAAGTTTTTAGAACATATGAATTAAGGTTACTTAACAAAAGGAAATAAATAATAAAAATAAAGCTAAGTTTAATTAAACGAACATAAACGAACATAAACGAACGAACATAAACGAACGTTCATGAACATAAATGAACGAACACAACGTGTGTTCATGTTCGTTCGTTTAATTAAACGAACAAAAAATTGTGTTCGTGTTCGTTCATTTATTTAAATAAACGAACATAAACGAACTTCCCGCCGAACAGTTCACGAACAGTTCATGAACGTTCGGTTCGTTTACAGGCCTACCCGGGATATAAAATAAAGAGTAATTTCACAAAATATAATGGGTTTTGGAACTCCAAAGCCATAAGTGAGAGCTTTCTATACAAATCTCCTGGTAACGAATAAAGTGCGCGTATCGCACCCGATACGCGTATAACTTATAATTTCACCCGGCAAAAGCCTAAATAACTAATCAACGCTTAAACTGGGCTATGTTTAAGGGTTATTAAAGGTACTTTTAATATCCGGATAACACGCGGTTAAAAACCCGAAAAATACCCAGACGACACCCGAACGAGAAGGAATTAAACATAACAAATAATGGGTAAATATTTAGTGATGTGGACCCCACCCAAGCACCCCACGGGGCCGGCCTAGGGCCCATCCCCATATGATTAATCATCTTTTTATTAATTAACCCACTAATATTATTAGTAATCATGAGGATTAGGGTGCATGAATTATCATTGGGTAAAAACTAGCTAATCCCCTCCCTTCTCTCTCTAAAACTCACGGCCAAACACCCTCTTAACAATCCCCCAAGATTTTTCAAATCTCTTATAATCTTCCTAAAGATATCATACAATCTATTAAAGATCCAATTAATCTTTGAAGGATATGGAAAAGATCATATAAGATACATACATGCATACTTGAAACAACAAAGCTAAAAATCTTCTTCTTCTTCTTCCCTTGTGGCCGTAACATATACCCCTCCCTCATACATTCTCTTTTCAAGTTTAACACTTCCAAATCACCTCTAAATCTTCATCTTTCAAAACCCCATTGTGTGTTTCAAGAGCTTGGAGCTTAACCACTTGGAAGAACACACTAAACCCCATTCAAATCCAAGGTTTTTGTCTTCCCTAGCCTTGAGCTAGTAGTAAGTTTTTAACCTTGCTTTGATCATTAATGTTCATGTTATGTGTTCTTAGAAGCAAGTTGTACATGAATGGGTAAAATGTGGTTTTTGAAAACATAAGCTTTAATATATTTTACAAGAGTAAAATGGATGAGTAAAAATATGTAGATGGATCATGGATTTAATGCTAGTAATGTAGTATTTCTAAAAATTATAAAACATATACATACACTTATGAAGGATGATGATTTGAACATGATTTATGAAAGTAGCTTGAATATGCTAAAAGATGGTTTTAATCATCATAAAATGGCCATCTAATGTCTAAAATAAGTTGGAATATGTTAGATGTTCATGAATGTAAAAGTTACATATTTAAAGTCTACTCACTTGGATGAATGAAATTAGGGTATGTTAGATAAAAACATTAAACACACATGTTAGTAGCATCAATGATGGAATATAAGACTATTAAAAGTGGTATGATGTAAAAATAACCAAACATTAAGAAGATGGTTCTTCAAAGTCCACTAATTTGGAAGGAAAAATGCTAACTTTGGAAGTTAGGATGGAAAATGCAACATTTATAAGTTAAGGGACTAGTGTTGTAATTTTGAAAGTTGAGGGACTAAAATAAATATTTTAGAAACTTTGGTCCAAAAATGCATTAACGGAAAGTTTGGTGTCAAAAGCATAATTAATGATTTTTCCAAGGATAGTTTTGGTAAACACTAGTAAACTACTTGTGTATTTTGTATAAAAAGTGTATTTTCATAAAAATGGAAGTTTATAAAATATGGATTTGTATTAACATAAGGCTTTTTATAAAAATAAAGGTTTTTATAAAGATGTTGAACAAGAGTAAAAACTTGAGAAAACTTATACAAAAATGGATACTTTTATATAAATGTGAATATAAAAGTATCGGAAACATTTTTGAGTATATAAGTTAACAAGTTGAATTAAAAATACAAAAGTATATTTTTAACCTTCCAAGTAATATGTGTTTGGGAATTGGAAGTATAAATAATATTTCTATAGAACGCATATTGGAAGAAACTTGGAAAAATTTAACTATCGGACTTAGTTACATAAACTAACTATAACGGATAAACGGACAAACAAGAGAAAAATGCCATTGCGGCAAAATGGAAAAAAATATATATTTTAAGAAGTAAAATATATATAACATGGGTGAAAATTTTATAACACTTTCCTAAGTGTTAGAGAAAACATTCGTGGGAGAAAACATAACGTAAAGGACTAAAAACGTTAAACAACGTATGGACTTAACAAGAAAAAAATTACACGTTTATATATGTATATATATGCTCGTCTCGACGAAATTCTAGTATATCTATTTGAATGGGAAAGTAGATATGCGAGAAGGAAAACCGAGACGAGTAGGCAAATATACATATATATATATATATGTGTATACCGACGAGATCCTAGTATATTTATTTGAATGGGGAAAATAAATGTACGGCATGGTAAGTCGAGTCGGGCGTTAAGAATATGCTACCGAACGACAAGACCTTAGCATATTTATTTAAATGGGAAAATAAATATGCGGCAAAGTGAGTCGGGTCGGGTATTAAGAATACATTATATCGAACGATACGATCCTAAGTATAATTATTTAAATGGGAAAATAATTATACGTTAGGTGGAGTCGTGCCGTGATTAATAATGTACAAGTTAAAAGGATATTAACAAGAATAATACATAACTTGTAAAAAAGGGTAAACCATCGCCAACGAACCTAGGATACGCGTTTAAATTAAACGGGAATTGGAATAACACGTGGTCGGGGAGTTGGGTGTACAACTTGCCAAGGCACATGCACTATAGGTGTAGTGACTTATACGTCTAGGACATTTGTAGGTGCGAGACCACAAATTTGCTATCTTCCTTTTTGAGCCAAGCACAGATTCAGGTGAGTCTCACTGCCCCATTTTAAACTATTTTATGTTTTTTCGGGGGAAAGATATGTTAGGAAAATGTTTGACGGGTTAAATACTTGAGTTGTGATCGCCACTCGGGGTTGAGACCTCTCTACTATAATCATTAATTCAGGGAAATGAAACCGAAGGAATATTTGAATAGTACTATTGGTGCCTGACAAGGCCCACCCCTAATCGATAGCGTCGATTATGCATCGGCGTATGCCTGGGGTGCACGTATTCTGAAATCAAGTCGTAGGATACCGAGTAACGACTTGGAGCGGGGCATTATTATTATTTGTCTTGGTTTGGTTATAGGCTCAAGTAGAATTGTAGGAACTTGCAACTCCTATAAATTGTCATAACATGGTAATTCCCAAGAGATAAAGTTTTGATAAACTAAAACCCGTGAACTCACCAATATTTATATATTGACGAATTTTTAAACATATCTTTCAGGTAATTGATAGATGATGGACAACATGGCAAGCTGGGTCAGGGGAATCTCTCAACCGGGCGTCGGGTGTTTTGAAGGGGTTTCATCTTTATTTCCCAAGGATTTGGGATATATTTGAGAAGCCTCCTTATTTGTATTAAAAACAATTTTCGTTTATGTGTGAACATCAAACATGGTTTTTGACGTCTTAATAAATGACCCATTTTCTTAATTACTTATGATCTGCGTTAACCTTGACTTTATGCTCTTGAACCGTCGCGCCACGTGTTTCCGCCATTGGTGTGGTGTGACAGGGACACTCCCGGGGTATAAGCTAGTTGACTATATCTTGGTAGATCTTCCTCAAAATTAAGCAAACCTTATGGTTGTGGAAGCCTCTCTAAAAACACGGAGAAAAAAAATGGACGAGTGACTTTCGCAAAGTATGACCAAACAACTAAAGAAGCGAAGTATGTTTTCTTATGTTGTTGGTTTAAAGCGGTAACACTCTAGACTTGATGTTTGTTAATGACCTTATTATCTTTGTATCTAAAACTTTGTGGTGTAGAAAACGTGTTTTGCATTAATGCGAATTACTTTTATTTTTATCCAGCCCGTGAAGCTCATGAGAATAACCTAGTAAAGAAAATATAATATTATTTGAACTTTCGAAGATAAACCTAACGTTTCTATACACTATGTTGTGAAGTTTTTCAAATTTGTAATAAAAGCCCCCATAAAAAAAAAAAAAAAAAAAAAAAACATAGCCACATAAGGGATTAATACTATGATTTTATTTTATGGACTAAGAGGGTGTTTGGGATTGAGTTACAAAACAACTTATTGACTTATTGACTTCTTTCAAAAGCCAATAAGTCAATAAGTTGTTTGTGTAAACCAATGTTTTCATAACTGGACCGGACGTCAAACCGGTCTTCTTAGCGGTCCACTGGTCCGACCGGTTTGGCCAGATCTAAGAACCGGACAACGTTATAAATATTATAAAAATATTTTTTTTATCTTAGAATTCAATTATCATCTTTCAGTTTTATTTATTGTCTTTTGATTTTTTAATTTGGTGTCATACATGAAAAATATCCTTTCTATAAGGGCTAAGGTTGAAAATTTGTCAACATTCATAGCTGTACTCACGTTTTCAAAGTCAAATTGCTTAAATCAAAGGTTTTTTTTTTTTTAATTTCTCTATTATGTGTTTCTCGCTACCAAACCTGTTTTTGTGATGAGTCAAACAAACCTCCAATGAGTTGATTGGTGGCTGCATTTAGTCGATTGGTGGCAACAACGAGTCGAAAGATGGAATGATTGGGGCTGCAAGTGATGAACGATGGCTATGTGCGAAGAATATGAAAGACTGGGGTGCTGATTCTGTTATGTAATGGTTGGAGCGACGGTGATGCGATACCGATTTGAAAAAACCCAACACCATCAACCACCGGCCCGACCGTTAACTTTCACCGGTTTTCCGGTTTGACTTTCGGTTACCGGTTCAACCGCCCGGTTGCATGCTGAAGCGATCCAACACCATGGACCAAACAACCTAAGGCTTTGGACACCGCTTCAACCGGTCGGATCGGCCGGTCCGATTTTCAAAACCTTGGTGTAAACCAAAAGCACATTTGGTTTTTGCTTTTCAATAAGGGTGGAAAAGTTGTTTTCAAGAAGTCAGAAATCCTGACTTTTGGCTTTTGGTTATTTTACACTAATAAGCTAAATCAAACACTTTTTAAAAAACAACTTATTGACTTTCCCCACCACAAAAGCTAATTGATGAGTCATGGTTTGATGATTGATTTTGTCATGATTTTTGTATGAATTTACTATGAATTATGCTTGGAATGTGGTTACTTTGTGTGTATTTTGGTTGTGTAGGTTTGCAGCGAAGATATCATGAGTTTTATGAGCTTTACATGTCAAGAGGATGGAAACAAGAGAAAAACGAGCATGGGAGTAGCCATACTTTCATGAGAGTAGCCTTACTCTCACTCTACATTGAGTTTTGGGCGTATCTTTGAAGTATGGCAGCAGAAAAACAAGAAAAACATGAAACTGTGAATGCAGTCAGAGTATCAGTACGCCCGCCAAAGTATCAGTACGCCAACCTGCAGTTACCAGCGGTTATTGACGGTTCCATGACGAATTTTTATATCAAAATCGTCAAAAAAAACAAAAGGAGAACATGAAGGGAGGCCAAGGAACAACTAAGGAAGAAGAAACTTCAGTGACAAAGCTTTTCCATCATCCTAATCATGTCTTTCACTTCCGAATTTCACATTTCATCATCATTTCACACCATCATGAATAGCTAAATCATTCATGGTTGCATCAAGGTCTAGGGTTTGAATTCATTTGATATTCAATCTAAGTTGTAAGTACATTTGACATGGGTTTGCTTTGAATTGTTAAGTACTTGACACTTTTGGTGATTTCATGTGTTTATTACATTCCTATGTTGAAAGATTTGCTATTTTGATCACATCATAACATTGTTTCTTCTATTTGGTTTTTATCATTAGAGAACAAGGTGTTTTGATTGATAGCGTCGGATAGTGAGTTGGTAATTAATAATAACCTCATCATACAACATAAATTATTCGGTCTAGAATCGTTAAAAGAATTGTTGTTTGATTGAAGAGTCTATTGATTATCCAATGTGTGAATGTTGTGAACTTAACTATGTCTATGTAGTGATAAATGTGCTATTGAACTAGATTGTTTATTGAATGTGCAAAACCTGAATCCTTGGTGTGACCATCCTTTAATTACTTGTGTTAAATCAATCAATTTAGTTTTTACTTTTGCAAATTACTTTGTTTATACAACCCAATCAAAGAATCAATTTTACAATATGTTCATGAATCAATTGACGCTAAACACTAACCAAAAACTCTTCGTGGTTCGACACCCTGCTTATCCTTGCTAGTCTAGGGTAATTAGGAACATAAATTCTCTCTATCTTTGATCGGTACATCGACGCCGATCAAATTTTGGCGCCGTTGCCGGGGAGTTTCTGCGCTTAGTGTTTTGGTTTTAGTTGATTTGTTTAATTTTCTGTCTAAAAAAAAAAAATCCAAAAATATCATAAAGCTTGCTATTTTTATTCTCGTTACGCTAGGTGTGTTAATTGTGCAGGTGATAGGTTTGTTGCATGCATACGAGATATTCTGGAAGATCATCACCTTTAGCATTTGACCCGGAAATAGAAAGATTAGCAAGACAAAACCGAGTTGTCCATCGCACCAACTTGACTCCAGTTTCAATTTCACAAAATTTTTCTGATTCGGAAGAAAGTGATACTGAGAGCACTAATATGGCAGGGGGTGAAGGTCAAGATCCACCATTGAGAGGAGTAGACACCCATTTTAGGCCGACTATCTTTCAAGGACCATCTCCAATTGTTACACCGGAGATAAATGGAAGATACTTTGACATCCGACCTCAATATTTGGCTATCTTACCAATATTTAGGGGAGTTGCATCAGATGAGCCATATTCACATTTGATTGACTATGCTTCAATATGCAGTACCATTGGGAAACAAGGCTTCACACCGGAAGAGGTAAAGCTACGTCTTTTTCAATTTTCACTTAAAGATAGGGCTAAACAATGGTTTTCAACTTTGCCATCCAATAGTATTCGAACATGGGATGAAATGCAACAAGTATTTCTTGAGGAATACTATCCAATGAGCAGGACTAGCGAAGCTCGAAATGCTATTAAGTCTTTTAGTCAACATGTTGGAGAAGCATTTCATGAAGCTTTCAAACGTTTTAATGAAATGATTAGAATGTGTCCTCATCATGACATACCTAAATGGGATTTGGTCAAAATTTTTTATGATGGTTTACTTACCGAAGATCGAAAAGTTGTATTTTCATGTAGTGGTGGAACCTTTTTAACTCATGATGAGAATCATGAGTGGAACTTTTTAGAAACTTTAAGTAAAGGTTCAAAAACACAAGCTTCGGCTGATCGAACGGTAAAATCCCATCAAATTAAAGTTGTGAATGACCAATCTAATAATGAAAGGTTTGATAAATTGGAAAAGAAAATTGATATGCTTTGCCAAAAGATGGGAAGGGATGTTTCTTTTGTTTCACAGGTACAAGAGTTATGTGAAGTGTGTGGAGATATGGGACATAAAGCTTTTGATTGTCCTATGAACTTTGAAAGGAGTGAAGAAGTTAATCAAGTGTATGGGGACAGAAAGTTGTATGACATGAACTCAAACACCTACCATCCGGGTTTGAGAAACCATCCAAATTTTAAGTATGGAAATGCAGCCAACCAAATGAATCCCAACTTTCAAGGTTCAAACCAACAAGGTGGACAACAACAATTTCAGCCTCGTCAACAAAATTTTCAAGGTAACTATCAAAGGGGGCAATTCAATCAAGGTGGGTACCAACAAGGACCATCTCAACAACATGGGTACTCACGAAATTATCAACAAGGTCAAAATCAAGGGCAATCAAGTTCACCTCAAGTAAATGCATCTAATGATGAAGGCTCAGGCAAGTTAGATGAGATTTTAGGGATCTTGAAAGGGGTGGTACAAAAACAAGAAGTTCAAGACAAGACAGTGGGATCTCTAACCAAGCAAGTGGGTCAATTAGCTGAAGAAGTGGCTACAAGACATCCGGGTAAACTCCCAAGTGATACAATGGTTAACCCACAACATCAAGGACCATCCTCAAAGAACAACAAACATGCACACATCAATGAGGTATGTATCCTTAGAAGTGGCAAGTCTTATAATAACAATGATGAATTTTCACCACAACTTGTTGAAGGTGTAGTGGAGGATGTTAGTGATAAATCTGATAGTGATAATGAAACTGAATCAACATCCACTAAAATCCAATCCAGCAAAGTTTCTGAAAGCTTAATAACTCAAAATGTTTTGAACAAAGAATCTACTAAGGCAAAGGATGAGGGCTTGGAGGCTAATACCATCCCGTATCCTTCGGCTTTAGTAAATCCAATAAAAACATCATCTTTTGGGAACAAGGGGCCTCAATCTGAAGAAATGTGGGAAACTTTTCGTCAAGTGAAAATAAACTTGCCTTTAATTGATGCAATTCGTCAAATCCCTTCTTATGCAAAATTTTTGAAAGATTTATGTTCTCAGAAAAGACAACATAAATTACCTAAGAAACTTGATTTGACAGCTAATGTAAGTGCAGTTTTGTCAAACTCCATCCCACAAAAACTTAAGGATCCTGGGGCACCCCTCATTTCAATTCAAGTGGGTGATGTTGAAATTGAAAAGGCACTATTGGATTTAGGGGCTAGTGTAAGCATTCTTCCCGGAAGTTTATATGACCAACATGATTTTGGTCCACTTAAACAAACTGACATTACTGTGGTAATGGCTGATTTATCACCTAAACTTCCAAGAGGAATGTTACATGATGTCATTGTGAAAATACAAGATTTTTATTATCCTGTCAATTTTCTAGTGCTTGATTCCACATCAAAACATATTGACAAGCAAGCTAATGTCATTTTAGGGAGACCCTTCTTGGCAACAGCAAATGCACAAGTTGGTTGTCGGGATGGAACTGTTGATTTCACTTTTGGGAATAGGAAATTGAGATTGAATGTATTCGCTAATGTTACTAACCCATCTGTTGAAAGTGAATGTTTTGTAGCGGATATCATTGATGGTTGCGTCCAAACCTACACCTCATGTGTAGAGGAGGATAGCAACACCATGGAAAAGAATTTTGTTTATGACAGGTATGCTTTGAAAGAAATTAGAAACATGATGGATGAAGAATTCCCCGAAGCAGTGATGGCAATTGAAGATGGGAGGCCACCTTGGACCTTGCAAGTAGAAAGCCTCCCCGAGCATATTGATTCAAAATTAAAGCCATCTCTTGAAGAATCACCAAAAGTAGAGTTAAAGGAATTGCCTAAACACCTAAAGTATGCATTCTTAGGCGAAGAACAAACTCTACCTGTAATCATTGCCTCAAATTTGGAATCGGATCAAGAACGAGCTTTAGTTAAAGTGTTGTCAAAGTACAAGGCCGCGATTGGTTGGACTATTGCAGATTTGAAAGGAATTTCTCCATCCATAGTGATGCACAAAATCATCACCGATTCGAACGTCAAACCAATTCGGGATGCTCAAAGGCGACTTAACCCGAATATGCGTGAAGTTGTTAAAAAGGAAGTCTTGAAATGGCTAGATGCGGGTATCATTTACCCCATCTCGGATAGCACATGGGTTAGTCCAACACAAACCGTCCCAAAGAAATCAGGTATTCAAGTTGTGAAAAGTGATGATGGTGAGCAAATCGCTACCCGACCTGTAACCGGGTGGCGTGTTTGCATTGATTATAGAAAGTTAAATGCAGCAACATCTAAAGACCACTTTCCACTTCCATTTATTGATCAAATTGTTGAGAAGCTTTCAGGTCAGAAATTCTATTGCTTTTTA
Organism: Ambrosia trifida; assembly: GCA_028751855.1. Lineage (NCBI taxonomy): Eukaryota > Viridiplantae > Streptophyta > Magnoliopsida > Asterales > Asteraceae > Ambrosia > Ambrosia trifida. Next base: position 62,861,555 of record CM054124.1, on the reverse strand, counting down.
GATGGTTACTCCGGGTATAACCAAATAGCGATTCACCCGGAAGATCAACAAAAGACTACTTTCACATGTCCATATGGCACATTCGCATTTAGGCGGATGCCATTTGGCTTGTGCAATGCCCCCGCCACCTTCCAAAGGTGCATGATGAGTATTTTCTCCGATATGGTGGGGGAGTCTCTAGAGATCTTTATGGATGACTTTTCGATATTTGGTCATACCTTTGAGGCTTGTCTTGATGAATTAGAAAAAGTTTTGAAAAGATGCACCGAGACAAATCTTGTGTTGAGTTGGGAGAAGAGCCATTTCATGGTTCAAGAGGGAATTGTGTTAGGCCATGTGATATCTCGAAGAGGAATTGAGGTGGATCGGGCCAAAGTACAAGTCATTTCTACTCTTCCCCCACCATCAAATGTGAAGGGTGTGCGATCATTCTTAGGACATGCGGGGTTTTATCGGCGATTTATCAAAGACTTTAGTGCAATTTCAAAACCATTATGCAATTTATTGTTAAAAGAAGCACCATTTGTCTTTGATGAAGCATGTCTTAAGTCTTTCAATGCACTTAAACAACACTTAGTGGCAGCTCCTATTTTACAATCACCGGATTGGTCCTTGCCTTTTGAAATCATGTGTGATGCAAGTGACCATGCAATCGGGGCTGTTTTAGGGCAACGGGTGAATAAAAAGCCAGTTGCAATTTACTATGCTAGTAAAACTCTTTCTGATGCCCAACTTAATTACACAACAACCGAGAAAGAGTTGCTAGCTGTTGTTTATGCATTGGATAAGTTTAGATCGTATATCTGGGGAAGTAAGGTGATTATCTATTCTGATCATAGTGCAATTCGTTATTTAATGGAAAAGAAAGATGCAAAGCCCAGATTGATCAGGTGGATACTTTTATTGCAAGAGTTTGATTTTGAGGTTAAGGATAAGAAAGGTTGTGATAATGTTGTTGCTGACCATTTGTCAAGAATACCTGAAATCAAAGAAGAAGCTACTAGGGACATCAATGAAACCTTTCCTGATGAACAATTATTTTCTGTGACTAAAACTCCTTGGTTTGCTGATTTTGTGAATTATTTAGCTGCAGGTAAGATTCCTGAGTTTTGGACGTCAAGAAGAGTAAATCGCTTCAAGGCACAAGCAAAGTACTATATTTGGGATGATCCAGACTTGTTTAAAGTTGGCGCGGATCAAATTATTCGCAGATGCATTCCTGAAGAAGAGGTTTCAAGTGTCTTAGCACATGCACATTCATTTGCATGCGGAGGCCATTTCAGTGGTCGGAAAACAGGTCATAAGGTTCTAGATTGCGGTTTGTATTGGCCTTCGGTTTTTCGTGATTCATTTGAATATGCTAAGCAATGTCATCGTTGCCAACAAGTTGGTGGTATAACCAAACGAGATGAAATGCCTCTTAACCCCATTCTTGTGGTGGAAATCTTTGATGTTTGGGGCATAGATTTTATGGGTCCCTTCCCAAACTCGTGTGGTTATAATTATATTCTAGTGGCTGTAGATTATGTCTCCAAGTGGATAGAAGCCATAGCCACAAGAACCAATGATCATAAAGTAGTTTGTAACTTTGTTCGTTCAAACATTTTATCAAGACATGGAATTCCCCGCGCCATCATAAGTGATGGGGGTTCCCATTTCAAACACTTTCAATTTGGCAAACTACTAAAACATTATGGCATCCACCATCGTGTTGCAACACCATATCACCCACAAACAAGTGGGCAAGTCGAAGTTTCCAATCGTCAAATAAAAGATATTTTACAAAAGACGGTACGTCCCGATCGCAAGGATTGGTCTTCACATTTAAATGATGCTTTATGGGCGTATCGTACCGCTTTTAAAACGCCGATCGGAACCACACCGTATCGACTTGTGTATGGGAAAGGTTGTCATTTACCTGTCGAGTTGGCTCACCGTGCCCTTTGGGCGGTGAAAGCCGTGAATGTTGACTTTGATGCTGCAGGTAAAGAAAGAAAGTTGCAATTGATTGAACTTGAAGAGTTAAGAGATGAAGCCTATGATTGTTCAGAAAGTTACAAGGCCAAGATGAAAAAAGTTCATGATGCTAAGCTGCGCCTCAAGACATTTGAGGTAGGGCAAAAAGTTTGGCTTTACAACTCTAAGCTAAAGTTCTTTCCGGGCAAACTAAAAAGTAAATGGACGGGCCCATTTGTTGTCAAATGCGTTGGGAAGCATGGAAATATAGAGATTGAAGATGAGAATGGCGGTCAAAATCAAATGGTAAATGGACATCGTCTAAAACCTTACATTGTTGCCATTGATCAAGAAGGTGCACCAATTGAAGTGGTGAAGTTCCTTGTGGATTCCCCAACTTATGAGGTTAACTAAACTTGCCAGGTAATGTCGGGCTGCAAACATAAACTTAGTGCTACATGGAATGCAGCCCGTATGTTTGTTTCTTATTTCTTTATTTTGTTTTATTTTTATTTTTATATTTATTTGTTTTTCTTTTCGTTTTGCGTGTGTGTTTTTGTGTGTTTTCTCTTGTTTTTTCAATCACCATACAACGTGTTCACTCTTCATATGGTTAGCGAGTTCTAAAATGGTTGTCACATTTTACAAACTCATTTCCACTTTGAACGCATTGAGGCCAATGCATATTTCTAAGTTGGGGAGGGGAGTTCTTTTAGATGACACCACACCATATGAAAAACAAAAAAAAAACAAAACAAAAAAAAAAGAAAAAAAAAATAATGAGGTCGATCAACTTGCAAACCAGTTTTCCAAAGTTAATGTCAATTTAAGGAAATTAAATGACATGTTAAATGCATTTTGGATTTTTGGATCAACGATTAAAAAAATAATAAAAAAATAAAATAAATTAATGTGAGTTGCTTTGTGAAGATAAGGCCATGTGATCTGTGCTCCATATAATTGTTTTACTTTTTGAAGTATTTGAGCATCAAAAGTAGCTTTACGTTTGATGCCGTATGAGTATGTTGAACTATCCAAAATTCCAAATTTCTTTCTGCTCTACGGCACTTGTACGTTGGATAAGTACTTTTGAATCACCGTGGGGTTACGTTGGACTCCGTATGTATCCGCTCGGGTGTATGAAACGAAATTGGTTAAACAAATGGGTAAAACCCACATTTTCTCTCTCCTAAATCCATTATTTTTTCATCTTATTTCCAGATTTTTCTACCCACTTTTAACACTTTTTCATCCATCTCTCCCATGTTCTTTCAAAACCTTCAAGAACCCTAGTCACCCAATTTTATAACTTCTTCAAAACTTAACAAAAATTAGTGAGTTTGGTGTCAAAACGTTCGTCTCGACGAGTATACTAGAACCCACAAAGTAGTTTATCAAAATTATTCACGGGTTTTACGATTTTGGTGCTCAACGTCCACGACTTTTGGGTTGTTTTTGTGTGTTTTTGGTTCGAGCTTTCATCTTTTTACACTATCATTATCACAAGACAACGAAGGTACGATTTCTCTTACGTTTTGCTCGTTGTTTGAAAGTTTATGCTTAGATTATTCTTCATATGTAGTTCTTGGGTTGAAATATTTATGGAACTTTGGTTTGAACATGCCATAATTGTCAGATCTGAAAAAAAAAATGGAGGGCTCAATCCAAAGAGTTTGTTTTATATAGTTTGGTTGTTTGGGTATCTGATTTGTGATGTAACAGTGGTTCTGTTCTGTATGTTTGTTAAATTGAGTTTTTGTTAAAAAAAAAAAAAAAAAAAAAATTGGAAACTCAAAGCTTGGTTTTAAACAAGAACATAAAAATGACGAGGTGGGGTGTTGTGGCTTTGTGAAAGTGATGAAAATGACATGTTTTGTTTGTACATGGCGATTAAGTCTAAGTTGGTGGAGTAACCTTGTAATTTGACAGTTGAATCTGAATTTTGGTTTAAGGACAAGGTCTTGTTATTAAAGTAAGGTTAATTATTTCAGATTCACTGTTAAAGATACCTAGTAAGGTGGTTGAATTTATGTATTGTTATATCTTGTGAGCCAAATAGTGACTATTTTCTTCGTTTTTGCAGAATGGCACCAAAAAGAAAAAGATCCAAGGAGATGGTTGAGTCGAGCAATCAAAAACCAGTGTGGGGTAGTCAAAGGCTATCAACCATAAAACCAGAAAAGTGGCAACCAATCTTATATAAAGAGAAGTTTGCAAAAGTCAAAAACTTGCATACCATTCTTTTGCCTGAAAGGGGAACTGAGTTGGCCGATTTTCGCCATTTCGGGCTGGTTGAAGGATTTGAACGACTGGGATGGCTGGCTGCATTGACCTTCAATAATGATGGAAATTCCGAGGTGTATTTAGAAGAAATTATGGAATGGATGTCAACTTTAGTGAAAGAGGCAGGTGATAATCCCCCATGGACCACAAAGCTAATTGGAACAGTGAACAACAAGAAAGTGACGATGTCTATGAACTCATTGTTGAAGATTGCTCCCTTTGACACTTTGCCTCAAGAAGAATATAAGACTCTTGCGGATGATTTTATATGTCTTGATAAAACAAAAGCAAATGGGCCAGCTTGGGTAGAGATGTTAGAAGAGTTGTTTGAGGTTCCTTTTGGTGAGTTTTCTGAAAAAATGCCTTTGAATGTGAATGATTTGAAACCGTTGCCTCGATTAATCTCAAAGATTTTTATTTGGAACATCATTCCTAGAAAAAGTGATACAAATACGGTAAGACACTGTGATGTGAGAGTTCTTTATGCACTTGTGAAGGGTAGACTAATTTTCCCTTTTCGTCAGTTAATCATGCTAAATGTTTGGGAAGCACATGAAAAGTTTAGAAGGACTATCATTCCCCATTGTCGGCTGTTGAGTTGTTTATTGAAGAATGCCAATGTGGTACCAAAGAAGGCTACACTAATAATTTCAGCACAAATCCCATTTTGTAGGGCACAAATTGGAACTGGGGAATTCGCCTACAAGGAAACAGTAACTCACTTTATCTTAGAAGATAGCAAAAATCATAGGACTCATGAGATACCTAAGGATGTGGTTACGGGAGAGAATGAAGAAGGTACTAATGAAGAAGTGAGGGAGCATGATCAGTTAGAGCGTCATGAGCCTATGGATCCATATCCGGGTCGTCCTGCTGCATACAGAAGTTGGGATTCATTTCAAAGAGCAATGTGGGATAGAAATGCAATGGAGTATAAAGAAGCGAGAAGATGGAGGAGCGAGCAACGGGAGTTGTTACAATTAAGCATGTACCAACAAGAGAGAAACTATCAGAAGTGTTTTGATTATGCTGAACAGGTTCGCCATCATGAGGACTATCGAGCAGGTTTGGATTATCGTGAGAATGTTTCATGGGTGGATTATAGTTCTCTACCAACTTGGGATGCAAATGATGAAAATTTGACATTACCACATTATCCACGGATGCCATTGCCTGGATGGAGACCAATACTTGCACCATTTCAAGCTTATGACCAAGGTGAGAGTGCAAGAAATGAGCGACATGTGGATCCTTATGCAACTCGCCCTATTGCACGTGGCGTCATGGAGTCTTTCTTTGGCCCCCGCACTCTCTGATCTCCATTGATCAGGTCCATGTGCTTTTTCTATCATGTTTATTTTTCTTTTTATGTGCTTAGGAACTTTGATGTGTGTCTTTTAGGTGTGGGTATTTGCTGAACCTTTTATGTGCTTTAGTTTGTCATGTTTTTTAGGACTTAGTTTATGTTTTCATGCTTTAGTGACTTACTCAGTTGAATATCATTGAAAGCCCTTGTGCATGGTGTGTGTGAAAATGATTGGCATGGTTGTATGTGATGCCGTTCTAAAGGTTTTCCTTGGGACAGAAATGAATTGAATTAGAAATGAATGATTCAAAATCTCATTCTCACAATATTTTTTTTGGTTCACAAAAATATACATTGGGGACAATGTATAGCTCAAGTGTGGGGATGAGGAAAAACAAAAATTAAAGAAAAGTCCTCAGGCAATCTTAATTGTGCACGAAAGCAGAATTTTTCAATGTAGATCAATTCAACATTTACCTATGCACATGTAGAGGTCCTTAGTCATGGTTAGTTCTTTAGGTTGTAGTATAAAGTTTCTCAGCAAGTTGCTTTTCGAATATAATAAGAAATGCCTGATTATGGGTAACATACTAAATGGGGGACAACTTTGCATGCTTCACATCGGCAACCCTATTCCTCCATATCTGTGAGACTTTGAGCCTTTTCTCATTCATGAGTTTGTTTGAATTCTTTGATTTGAGTGTTTGTCATTATGTACTTTCATTTCAGAACTTGTGTAGTTTGATGCATCTCAAGATCATGAACCAAATGCTTGCACAAAAATGATAGAGGCACTAGGATTAAACCCTTGTTTTGAATTTTTTTTTCTTTTCATCTTATCCCTTACCTTAAAATGATCCATTAGTTGCCACTTTGAGCCTTTACCTGTTCGTTTGTTAAAACCTATCAACATTACCCACTTAGCCTTTATCCTTTTTAAGTAAACCCGTGTGGTGAAATCCGGTAAAAGTTAGGTCTAGAAGTTATTTTATTGTTTTGTGTTTTGTTTAGTTGAAAATGTATATATGTAAAAAAAAAAAAAAAAAAAAAAAAAAAAAAAAAAAAAGTGAAGTATGGTTCAAAATGACCAAAGTTCAAAAAAAAAAAAAAAAAAAAAGAGAAAAAAAAAAGAAAAAAAAAGGAAAAGAAAAAGAAGAATAGTGTTGTTATGTGTATGGATCACAATGATCCAAAGTTCTAGTTTTAGTGCGTTTAGGAAACCTAACTATTTGGATTTTCACCACCTTAGCCAATCTTGTTTTTATCCCTTATCCCTACCCGTAACCTTAGCCAAATTACAACCGAAAAAGACCTCTTGATTAGTGCATTGTGTTTGTGTATTTGGTGGCGATTTGATTGCTATACAAGCTTATGGTAATGACGTGCATATTGGCTTTGAGCGTTCACATATAAACTAGTACATCTTGACTAGTCCAGAAATAAACCGAGAGGTGTGATTAATTGTGAGGGGTGTGGATGCATGTGGATTAGAAACTCAAAGTATGTTAGGCTTGATCAGGCAATATCTTATTTATATAAATATTAAGTGCTTGTTGGGTTATAAAACACAAGTCTTAAGAATTGGGCATGACTTGGGACCTTAACTCACATATGGTATATAGATGTTTTGATGTCCTTGATTAATTATTGTTGTAGTGTTACAAGAGAGTTTGCTTGAGGACAAGCAAAAGGTAAGTGTGGGGATGTTGATGAGTCATGGTTTGATGATTGATTTTGTCATGATTTTTGTATGAATTTACTATGAATTATGCTTGGAATGTGGTTACTTTGTGTATATTTTGGTTGTGTAGGTTTGCAGCGAAGATATCATGAGTTTTATGAGCTTTACATGTCAAGAGGATGGAAACAAGAGAAAAACGAGCATGGGAGTAGCCATACTTTCATGAGAGTAGCCTTACTCTCACTCTACATTGAGTTTTGGGCGTATCTTTGAAGTATGGCAGCAGAAAAACAAGAAAAACATGAAACTGTGAATGCAGTCAGAGTATCAGTACGCCCGCCAAAGTATCAGTACGCCAACCTGCAGTTACCAGCGGTTATTGACGGTTCCATGACGAATTTTTATATCAAAATCGTCAAAAAAAAACAAAAGGAGAACATGAAGGGAGGCCAAGGAACAACTAAGGAAGAAGAAACTTCAGTGACAAAGCTTTTCCATCATCCTAATCATGTCTTTCACTTCCGAATTTCACATTTCATCATCATTTCACACCATCATGAATAGCTAAATCATTCATGGTTGCATCAAGGTCTAGGGTTTGAATTCATTTGATATTCAATCTAAGTTGTAAGTACATTTGACATGGGTTTGCTTTGAATTGTTAAGTACTTGACACTTTTGGTGATTTCATGTGTTTATTACATTCCTATGTTGAAAGATTTGCTATTTTGATCACATCATAACATTGTTTCTTCTATTTGGTTTTTATCATTAGAGAACAAGGTGTTTTGATTGATAGCGTCGGATAGTGAGTTGGTAATTAATAATAACCTCATCATACAACATAAATTATTCGGTCTAGAATCGTTAAAAGAATTGTTGTTTGATTGAAGAGTCTATTGATTATCCAATGTGTGAATGTTGTGAACTTAACTATGTCTATGTAGTGATAAATGTGCTATTGAACTAGATTGTTTATTGAATGTGCAAAACCTGAATCCTTGGTGTGACCATCCTTTAATTACTTGTGTTAAATCAATCAATTTAGTTTTTACTTTTGCAAATTACTTTGTTTATACAACCCAATCAAAGAATCAATTTTACAATATGTTCATGAATCAATTGACGCTAAACACTAACCAAAAACTCTTCGTGGTTCGACACCCTGCTTATCCTTGCTAGTCTAGGGTAATTAGGAACATAAATTCTCTCTATCTTTGATCGGTACATCGACGCCGATCAAATTTTGGCGCCGTTGCCGGGGAGTTTCTGCGCTTAGTGTTTTGGTTTTAGTTGATTTGTTTAATTTTCTGTCTAAAAAAAAAAAAAATCCAAAAATATCATAAAGCTTGCTATTTTTATTCTCGTTACGCTAGGTGTGTTAATTGTGCAGGTGATAGGTTTGTTGCATGCATACGAGATATTCCGGAAGATCATCACCTTTAGCATTTGACCCGGAAATAGAAAGATTAGCAAGACAAAACCGAGTTGTCCATCGCACCAACTTGACTCCAGTTTCAATTTCACAAAATTTTTCTGATTCGGAAGAAAGTGATACTGAGAGCACTAATATGGCAGGGGGTGAAGGTCAAGATCCACCATTGAGAGGAGTAGACACCCATTTTAGGCCGACTATCTTTCAAGGACCATCTCCAATTGTTACACCGGAGATAAATGGAAGATACTTTGACATCCGACCTCAATATTTGGCTATCTTACCAATATTTAGGGGAGTTGCATCAGATGAGCCATATTCACATTTGATTGACTATGCTTCAATATGCAGTACCATTGGGAAACAAGGCTTCACACCGGAAGAGGTAAAGCTACGTCTTTTTCAATTTTCACTTAAAGATAGGGCTAAACAATGGTTTTCAACTTTGCCATCCAATAGTATTCGAACATGGGATGAAATGCAACAAGTATTTCTTGAGGAATACTATCCAATGAGCAGGACTAGCGAAGCTCGAAATGCTATTAAGTCTTTTAGTCAACATGTTGGAGAAGCATTTCATGAAGCTTTCAAACGTTTTAATGAAATGATTAGAATGTGTCCTCATCATGACATACCTAAATGGGATTTGGTCAAAATTTTTTATGATGGTTTACTTACCGAAGATCGAAAAGTTGTATTTTCATGTAGTGGTGGAACCTTTTTAACTCATGATGAGAATCATGAGTGGAACTTTTTAGAAACTTTAAGTAAAGGTTCAAAAACACAAGCTTCGGCTGATCGAACGGTAAAATCCCATCAAATTAAAGTTGTGAATGACCAATCTAATAATGAAAGGTTTGATAAATTGGAAAAGAAAATTGATATGCTTTGCCAAAAGATGGGAAGGGATGTTTCTTTTGTTTCACAGGTACAAGAGTTATGTGAAGTGTGTGGAGATATGGGACATAAAGCTTTTGATTGTCCTATGAACTTTGAAAGGAGTGAAGAAGTTAATCAAGTGTATGGGGACAGAAAGTTGTATGACATGAACTCAAACACCTACCATCCGGGTTTGAGAAACCATCCAAATTTTAAGTATGGAAATGCAGCCAACCAAATGAATCCCAACTTTCAAGGTTCAAACCAACAAGGTGGACAACAACAATTTCAGCCTCGTCAACAAAATTTTCAAGGTAACTATCAAAGGGGGCAATTCAATCAAGGTGGGTACCAACAAGGACCATCTCAACAACATGGGTACTCACGAAATTATCAACAAGGTCAAAATCAAGGGCAATCAAGTTCACCTCAAGTAAATGCATCTAATGATGAAGGCTCAGGCAAGTTAGATGAGATTTTAGGGATCTTGAAAGGGGTGGTACAAAAACAAGAAGTTCAAGACAAGACAGTGGGATCTCTAACCAAGCAAGTGGGTCAATTAGCTGAAGAAGTGGCTACAAGACATCCGGGTAAACTCCCAAGTGATACAATGGTTAACCCACAACATCAAGGACCATCCTCAAAGAACAACAAACATGCACACATCAATGAGGTATGTATCCTTAGAAGTGGCAAGTCTTATAATAACAATGATGAATTTTCACCACAACTTGTTGAAGGTGTAGTGGAGGATGTTAGTGATAAATCTGATAGTGATAATGAAACTGAATCAACATCCACTAAAATCCAATCCAGCAAAGTTTCTGAAAGCTTAATAACTCAAAATGTTTTGAACAAAGAATCTACTAAGGCAAAGGATGAGGGCTTGGAGGCTAATACCATCCCGTATCCTTCGGCTTTAGTAAATCCAATAAAAACATCATCTTTTGGGAACAAGGGGCCTCAATCTGAAGAAATGTGGGAAACTTTTCGTCAAGTGAAAATAAACTTGCCTTTAATTGATGCAATTCGTCAAATCCCTTCTTATGCAAAATTTTTGAAAGATTTATGTTCTTAGAAAAGACAACATAAATTACCTAAGAAACTTGATTTGACAGCTAATGTAAGTGCAGTTTTGTCAAACTCCATCCCACAAAAACTTAAGGATCCTGGGGCACCCCTCATTTCAATTCAAGTGGGTGATGTTGAAATTGAAAAGGCACTATTGGATTTAGGGGCTAGTGTAAGCATTCTTCCCGGAAGTTTATATGACCAACATGATTTTGGTCCACTTAAACAAACTGACATTACTGTGGTAATGGCTGATTTATCACCTAAACTTCCAAGAGGAATGTTACATGATGTCATTGTGAAAATACAAGATTTTTATTATCCTGTCGATTTTCTAGTGCTTGATTCCACATCAAAACATATTGACAAGCAAGCTAATGTCATTTTAGGGAGACCCTTCTTGGCAACAGCAAATGCACAAGTTGGTTGTCGGGATGGAACTGTTGATTTCACTTTTGGGAATAGGAAATTGAGATTGAATGTATTCGCTAATGTTACTAACCCATCTGTTGAAAGTGAATGTTTTGTAGCGGATATCATTGATGGTTGCGTCCAAACCTACACCTCATGTGTAGAGGAGGATAGCAACACCATGGAAAAGAATTTTGTTTATGACAGGTATGCTTTGAAAGAAATTAGAAACATGATGGATGAAGAATTCCCCGAAGCAGTGATGGCAATTGAAGATGGGAGGCCACCTTGGACCTTGCAAGTAGAAAGCCTCCCCGAGCATATTGATTCAAAATTAAAGCCATCTCTTGAAGAATCACCAAAAGTAGAGTTAAAGGAATTGCCTAAACACCTAAAGTATGCATTCTTAGGCGAAGAACAAACTCTACCTGTAATCATTGCCTCAAATTTGGAATCGGATCAAGAACGAGCTTTAGTTAAAGTGTTGTCAAAGTACAAGGCCGCGATTGGTTGGACTATTGCAGATTTGAAAGGAATTTCTCCATCCATAGTGATGCACAAAATCATCACCGATTCGAACGTCAAACCAATTCGGGATGCTCAAAGGCGACTTAACCCGAATATGCGTGAAGTTGTTAAAAAGGAAGTCTTGAAATGGCTAGATGCGGGTATCATTTACCCCATCTCGGATAGCACATGGGTTAGTCCAACACAAACCGTCCCAAAGAAATCAGGTATTCAAGTTGTGAAAAGTGATGATGGTGAGCAAATCGCTACCCGACCTGTAACCGGGTGGCGTGTTTGCATTGATTATAGAAAGTTAAATGCAGCAACATCTAAAGACCACTTTCCACTTCCATTTATTGATCAAATTGTTGAGAAGCTTTCAGGTCAGAAATTCTATTGCTTTTTAGATGGTTACTCCGGGTATAACCAAATAGCGATTCACCCGGAAGATCAACAAAAGACTACTTTCACATGTCCATATGGCACATTCGCATTTAGGCGGATGCCATTTGGCTTGTGCAATGCCCCCGCCACCTTCCAAAGGTGCATGATGAGTATTTTCTCCGATATGGTGGGGGAGTCTCTAGAGATCTTTATGGATGACTTTTCGATATTTGGTCATACCTTTGAGGCTTGTCTTGATGAATTAGAAAAAGTTTTGAAAAGATGCACCGAGACAAATCTTGTGTTGAGTTGGGAGAAGAGCCATTTCATGGTTCAAGAGGGAATTGTGTTAGGCCATGTGATATCTCGAAGAGGAATTGAGGTGGATCGGGCCAAAGTACAAGTCATTTCTACTCTTCCCCCACCATCAAATGTGAAGGGTGTGCGATCATTCTTAGGACATGCGGGGTTTTATCGGCGATTTATCAAAGACTTTAGTGCAATTTCAAAACCATTATGCAATTTATTGTTAAAAGAAGCACCATTTGTCTTTGATGAAGCATGTCTTAAGTCTTTCAATGCACTTAAACAACACTTAGTGGCAGCTCCTATTTTACAATCACCGGATTGGTCCTTGCCTTTTGAAATCATGTGTGATGCAAGTGACCATGCAATCGGGGCTGTTTTAGGGCAACGGGTGAATAAAAAGCCAGTTGCAATTTACTATGCTAGTAAAACTCTTTCTGATGCCCAACTTAATTACACAACAACCGAGAAAGAGTTGCTAGCTGTTGTTTATGCATTGGATAAGTTTAGATCGTATATCTGGGGAAGTAAGGTGATTATCTATTCTGATCATAGTGCAATTCGTTATTTAATGGAAAAGAAAGATGCAAAGCCCAGATTGATCAGGTGGATACTTTTATTGCAAGAGTTTGATTTTGAGGTTAAGGATAAGAAAGGTTGTGATAATGTTGTTGCTGACCATTTGTCAAGAATACCTGAAATCAAAGAAGAAGCTACTGGGGACATCAATGAAACCTTTCCTGATGAACAATTATTTTCTGTGACTAAAACTCCTTGGTTTGCTGATTTTGTGAATTATTTAGCTGCAGGTAAGATTCCTGAGTTTTGGACGTCAAGAAGAGTAAATCGCTTCAAGGCACAAGCAAAGTACTATATTTGGGATGATCCAGACTTGTTTAAAGTTGGCGCGGATCAAATTATTCGCAGATGCATTCCTGAAGAAGAGGTTTCAAGTGTCTTAGCACATGCACATTCATTTGCATGCGGAGGCCATTTCAGTGGTCGGAAAACAGGTCATAAGGTTCTAGATTGCGGTTTGTATTGGCCTTCGGTTTTTCGTGATTCATTTGAATATGCTAAGCAATGTCATCGTTGCCAACAAGTTGGTGGTATAACCAAACGAGATGAAATGCCTCTTAACCCCATTCTTGTAGTGGAAATCTTTGATGTTTGGGGCATAGATTTTATGGGTCCCTTCCCAAACTCGTGTGGTTATAATTATATTCTAGTGGCTGTAGATTATGTCTCCAAGTGGATAGAAGCCATAGCCACAAGAACCAATGATCATAAAGTAGTTTGTAACTTTGTTCGTTCAAACATTTTATCAAGACATGGAATTCCCCGCGCCATCATAAGTGATGGGGGTTCCCATTTCAAACACTTTCAATTTGGCAAACTACTAAAACATTATGGCATCCACCATCGTGTTGCAACACCATATCACCCACAAACAAGTGGGCAAGTCGAAGTTTCCAATCGTCAAATAAAAGATATTTTACAAAAGACGGTACGTCCCGATCGCAAGGATTGGTCTTCACATTTAAATGATGCTTTATGGGCGTATCGTACCGCTTTTAAAACGCCGATCGGAACCACACCGTATCGACTTGTGTATGGGAAAGGTTGTCATTTACCTGTCGAGTTGGCTCACCGTGCCCTTTGGGCGGTGAAAGCCGTGAATGTTGACTTTGATGCTGCAGGTAAAGAAAGAAAGTTGCAATTGATTGAACTTGAAGAGTTAAGAGATGAAGCCTATGATTGTTCAGAAAGTTACAAGGCCAAGATGAAAAAAGTTCATGATGCTAAGCTGCGCCTCAAGACATTTGAGGTAGGGCAAAAAGTTTGGCTTTACAACTCTAAGCTAAAGTTCTTTCCGGGCAAACTAAAAAGTAAATGGACGGGCCCATTTGTTGTCAAATGCGTTGGGAAGCATGGAAATATAGAGATTGAAGATGAGAATGGCGGTCAAAATCAAATGGTAAATGGACATCGTCTAAAACCTTACATTGTTGCCATTGATCAAGAAGGTGCACCAATTGAAGTGGTGAAGTTCCTTGTGGATTCCCCAACTTATGAGGTTAACTAAACTTGCCAGGTAATGTCGGGCTGCAAACATAAACTTAGTGCTACATGGAATGCAGCCCGTATGTTTGTTTCTTATTTCTTTATTTTGTTTTATTTTTATTTTTATATTTATTTGTTTTTCTTTTCGTTTTGCGTGTGTGTTTTTGTGTGTTTTCTCTTGTTTTTTCAATCACCATACAACGTGTTCACTCTTCATATGGTTAGCGAGTTCTAAAATGGTTGTCACATTTTACAAACTCATTTCCACTTTGAACGCATTGAGGCCAATGCATATTTCTAAGTTGGGGAGGGGAGTTCTTTTAGATGACACCACACCATATGAAAAACAAAAAAAAAACAAAACAAAAAAAAAAGAAAAAAAAAATAATGAGGTCGATCAACTTGCAAACCAGTTTTCCAAAGTTAATGTCAATTTAAGGAAATTAAATGACATGTTAAATGCATTTTGGATTTTTGGATCAACGATTAAAAAAATAATAAAAAAATAAAATAAATTAATGTGAGTTGCTTTGTGAAGATAAGGCCATGTGATCTGTGCTCCATATAATTGTTTTACTTTTTGAAGTATTTGAGCATCAAAAGTAGCTTTACGTTTGATGCCGTATGAGTATGTTGAACTATCCAAAATTCCAAATTTCTTTCTGCTCTACGGCACTTGTACGTTGGATAAGTACTTTTGAATCACCGTGGGGTTACGTTGGACTCCGTATGTATCCGCTCGGGTGTATGAAACGAAATTGGTTAAACAAATGGGTAAAACCCACATTTTCTCTCTCCTAAATCCATTATTTTTTCATCTTATTTCCAGATTTTTCTACCCACTTTTAACACTTTTTCATCCATCTCTCCCATGTTCTTTCAAAACCTTCAAGAACCCTAGTCACCCAATTTTATAACTTCTTCAAAACTTAACAAAAATTAGTGAGTTTGGTGTCAAAACGTTCGTCTCGACGAGTATACTAGAACCCACAAAGTAGTTTATCAAAATTATTCACGGGTTTTACGATTTTGGTGCTCAACGTCCACGACTTTTGGGTTGTTTTTGTGTGTTTTTGGTTCGAGCTTTCATCTTTTTACACTATCATTATCACAAGACAACGAAGGTACGATTTCTCTTACGTTTTGCTCGTTGTTTGAAAGTTTATGCTTAGATTATTCTTCATATGTAGTTCTTGGGTTGAAATATTTATGGAACTTTGGTTTGAACATGCCATAATTGTCAGATCTGAAAAAAAAAATGGAGGGCTCAATCCAAAGAGTTTGTTTTATATAGTTTGGTTGTTTGGGTATCTGATTTGTGATGTAACAGTGGTTCTGTTCTGTATGTTTGTTAAATTGAGTTTTTGTTAAAAAAAAAAAAAAAAAAAAAAAATTGGAAACTCAAAGCTTGGTTTTAAACAAGAACATAAAAATGACGAGGTGGGGTGTTGTGGCTTTGTGAAAGTGATGAAAATGACATGTTTTGTTTGTACATGGCGATTAAGTCTAAGTTGGTGGAGTAACCTTGTAATTTGACAGTTGAATCTGAATTTTGGTTTAAGGACAAGGTCTTGTTATTAAAGTAAGGTTAATTATTTCAGATTCACTGTTAAAGATACCTAGTAAGGTGGTTGAATTTATGTATTGTTATATCTTGTGAGCCAAATAGTGACTATTTTCTTCGTTTTTGCAGAATGGCACCAAAAAGAAAAAGATCCAAGGAGATGGTTGAGTCGAGCAATCAAAAACCAGTGTGGGGTAGTCAAAGGCTATCAACCATAAAACCAGAAAAGTGGCAACCAATCTTATATAAAGAGAAGTTTGCAAAAGTCAAAAACTTGCATACCATTCTTTTGCCTGAAAGGGGAACTGAGTTGGCCGATTTTCGCCATTTCGGGCTGGTTGAAGGATTTGAACGACTGGGATGGCTGGCTGCATTGACCTTCAATAATGATGGAAATTCCGAGGTGTATTTAGAAGAAATTATGGAATGGATGTCAACTTTAGTGAAAGAGGCAGGTGATAATCCCCCATGGACCACAAAGCTAATTGGAACAGTGAACAACAAGAAAGTGACGATGTCTATGAACTCATTGTTGAAGATTGCTCCCTTTGACACTTTGCCTCAAGAAGAATATAAGACTCTTGCGGATGATTTTATATGTCTTGATAAAACAAAAGCAAATGGGCCAGCTTGGGTAGAGATGTTAGAAGAGTTGTTTGAGGTTCCTTTTGGTGAGTTTTCTGAAAAAATGCCTTTGAATGTGAATGATTTGAAACCGTTGCCTCGATTAATCTCAAAGATTTTTATTTGGAACATCATTCCTAGAAAAAGTGATACAAATACGGTAAGACACTGTGATGTGAGAGTTCTTTATGCACTTGTGAAGGGTAGACTAATTTTCCCTTTTCGTCAGTTAATCATGCTAAATGTTTGGGAAGCACATGAAAAGTTTAGAAGGACTATCATTCCCCATTGTCGGCTGTTGAGTTGTTTATTGAAGAATGCCAATGTGGTACCAAAGAAGGCTACACCAATAATTTCAGCACAAATCCCATTTTGTAGGGCACAAATTGGAACTGGGGAATTCGCCTACAAGGAAACAGTAACTCACTTTATCTTAGAAGATAGCAAAAATCATAGGACTCATGAGATACCTAAGGATGTGGTTACGGGAGAGAATGAAGAAGGTACTAATGAAGAAGTGAGGGAGCATGATCAGTTAGAGCGTCATGAGCCTATGGATCCATATCCGGGTCGTCCTGCTGCATACAGAAGTTGGGATTCATTTCAAAGAGCAATGTGGGATAGAAATGCAATGGAGTATAAAGAAGCGAGAAGATGGAGGAGCGAGCAACGGGAGTTGTTACAATTAAGCATGTACCAACAAGAGAGAAACTATCAGAAGTGTTTTGATTATGCTGAACAGGTTCGCCATCATGAGGACTATCGAGCAGGTTTGGATTATCGTGAGAATGTTTCATGGGTGGATTATAGTTCTCTACCAACTTGGGATGCAAATGATGAAAATTTGACATTACCACATTATCCACGGATGCCATTGCCTGGATGGAGACCAATACTTGCACCATTTCAAGCTTATGACCAAGGTGAGAGTGCAAGAAATGAGCGACATGTGGATCCTTATGCAACTCGCCCTATTGCACGTGGCGTCATGGAGTCTTTCTTTGGCCCCCGCACTCTCTGATCTCCATTGATCAGGTCCATGTGCTTTTTCTATCATGTTTATTTTTCTTTTTATGTGCTTAGGAACTTTGATGTGTGTCTTTTAGGTGTGGGTATTTGCTGAACCTTTTATGTGCTTTAGTTTGTCATGTTTTTTAGGACTTAGTTTATGTTTTCATGCTTTAGTGACTTACTCAGTTGAATATCATTGAAAGCCCTTGTGCATGGTGTGTGTGAAAATGATTGGCATGGTTGTATGTGATGCCGTTCTAAAGGTTTTCCTTGGGACAGAAATGAATTGAATTAGAAATGAATGATTCAAAATCTCATTCTCACAATATTTTTTTTGGTTCACAAAAATATACATTGGGGACAATGTATAGCTCAAGTGTGGGGATGAGGAAAAACAAAAATTAAAGAAAAGTCCTCAGGCAATCTTAATTGTGCACGAAAGCAGAATTTTTCAATGTAGATCAATTCAACATTTACCTATGCACATGTAGAGGTCCTTAGTCATGGTTAGTTCTTTAGGTTGTAGTATAAAGTTTCTCAGCAAGTTGCTTTTCGAATATAATAAGAAATGCCTGATTATGGGTAACATACTAAATGGGGGACAACTTTGCATGCTTCACATCGGCAACCCTATTCCTCCATATCTATGAGACTTTGAGCCTTTTCTCATTCATGAGTTTGTTTGAATTCTTTGATTTGAGTGTTTGTCATTATGTACTTTCATTTCAGAACTTGTGTAGTTTGATGCATCTCAAGATCATGAACCAAATGCTTGCACAAAAATGATAGAGGCACTAGGATTAAACCCTTGTTTTGAATTTTTTTTTCTTTTCATCTTATCCCTTACCTTAAAATGATCCATTAGTTGCCACTTTGAGCCTTTACCTGTTCGTTTGTTAAAACCTATCAACATTACCCACTTAGCCTTTATCCTTTTTAAGTAAACCCGTGTGGTGAAATCCGGTAAAAGTTAGGTCTAGAAGTTATTTTATTGTTTTGTGTTTTGTTTAGTTGAAAATGTATATATGTAAAAAAAAAAAAAAAAAAAGTGAAGTATGGTTCAAAATGACCAAAGTTCAAAAAAAAAAAAAAAAAAGAGAAAAAAAAAAGAAAAAAAAAGGAAAAGAAAAAGAAGAATAGTGTTGTTATGTGTATGGATCACAATGATCCAAAGTTCTAGTTTTAGTGCGTTTAGGAAACCTAACTATTTGGATTTTCACCACCTTAGCCAATCTTGTTTTTATCCCTTATCCCTACCCGTAACCTTAGCCAAATTACAACCGAAAAAGACCTCTTGATTAGTGCATTGTGTTTGTGTATTTGGTGGCGATTTGATTGCTATACAAGCTTATGGTAATGACGTGCATATTGGCTTTGAGCGTTCACATATAAACTAGTACATCTTGACTAGTCCAGAAATAAACCGAGAGGTGTGATTAATTGTGAGGGGTGTGGATGCATGTGGATTAGAAACTCAAAGTATGTTAGGCTTGATCAGGCAATATCTTATTTATATAAATATTAAGTGCTTGTTGGGTTATAAAACACAAGTCTTAAGAATTGGGCATGACTTGGGACCTTAACTCACATATGGTATATAGATGTTTTGATGTCCTTGATTAATTATTGTTGTAGTGTTACAAGAGAGTTTGCTTGAGGACAAGCAAAAGGTAAGTGTGGGGATGTTGATGAGTCATGGTTTGATGATTGATTTTGTCATGATTTTTGTATGAATTTACTATGAATTATGCTTGGAATGTGGTTACTTTGTGTATATTTTGGTTGTGTAGGTTTGCAGCGAAGATATCATGAGTTTTATGAGCTTTACATGTCAAGAGGATGGAAACAAGAGAAAAACGAGCATGGGAGTAGCCATACTTTCATGAGAGTAGCCTTACTCTCACTCTACATTGAGTTTTGGGCGTATCTTTGAAGTATGGCAGCAGAAAAACAAGAAAAACATGAAACTGTGAATGCAGTCAGAGTATCAGTACGCCCGCCAAAGTATCAGTACGCCAACCTGCAGTTACCAGCGGTTATTGACGGTTCCATGACGAATTTTTATATCAAAATCGTCAAAAAAAAACAAAAGGAGAACATGAAGGGAGGCCAAGGAACAACTAAGGAAGAAGAAACTTCAGTGACAAAGCTTTTCCATCATCCTAATCATGTCTTTCACTTCCGAATTTCACATTTCATCATCATTTCACACCATCATGAATAGCTAAATCATTCATGGTTGCATCAAGGTCTAGGGTTTGAATTCATTTGATATTCAATCTAAGTTGTAAGTACATTTGACATGGGTTTGCTTTGAATTGTTAAGTACTTGACACTTTTGGTGATTTCATGTGTTTATTACATTCCTATGTTGAAAGATTTGCTATTTTGATCACATCATAACATTGTTTCTTCTATTTGGTTTTTATCATTAGAGAACAAGGTGTTTTGATTGATAGCGTCGGATAGTGAGTTGGTAATTAATAATAACCTCATCATACAACATAAATTATTCGGTCTAGAATCGTTAAAAGAATTGTTGTTTGATTGAAGAGTCTATTGATTATCCAATGTGTGAATGTTGTGAACTTAACTATGTCTATGTAGTGATAAATGTGCTATTGAACTAGATTGTTTATTGAATGTGCAAAACCTGAATCCTTGGTGTGACCATCCTTTAATTACTTGTGTTAAATCAATCAATTTAGTTTTTACTTTTGCAAATTACTTTGTTTATACAACCCAATCAAAGAATCAATTTTACAATATGTTCATGAATCAATTGACGCTAAACACTAACCAAAAACTCTTCGTGGTTCGACACCCTGCTTATCCTTGCTAGTCTAGGGTAATTAGGAACATAAATTCTCTCTATCTTTGATCGGTACATCGACGCCGATCACTAATCCAAACACTTTTTTTAGAAACTCTTTTTCAAAAAGTCACAAGTCAATAAACACTTTTGACCAAAAACACTTTTGGAGTTAAATAAGCAATCCCAAACACCCTCTAAATTAACCCAAATCTAATAGTTCAGGGGCTAACTTTACAACTTTCTCCCTTTATAGTAGGGATGGCAATCAAAGTCACACCCGATGGGTAAACCCGAAACATGATGACTTGGGTTCCGATCCGGACGAGCCGAACGGAATGAACGAACGACAAACTAAGACTCGACGATTAAACTAGTTTATAGGTAAGACAATAAACTTTAGAATAAAATAAAAGGAAAAGCGGAAACATCTCAGATCGGCACAAAGAGAATGAGCGAACATCCGGACCTATTGGTTTAAGATAAAGAATAAACTTAAGTAACATAAAAAGACTGATGGATAAAGAATGTCATACGGTGGAATCACCGAATACACAAACAGATGCGGATAACTTTGTGGACCAAGGAAAAGACGGCTCTTACACCATGGACAAAACCGTAACAGTGCCCTACCTAATAAGCCGAATGAATATAATAATATAAAACCCATGCTGTCACAGATGGAACAGTGACGACTGTCACTGTTCACGCCGCCCCTCATCATGACAAACAATTAATGCTCATGTCTTTAACACCAATATAAATAGCTGCCTCGAGTGGTTGGTGAAGAATTCAATGCAAATTTATTATATTCGGCTAGTGCCGTGCTTCCGAATATAACCCACAACCGATCACTCACTTTAAAACCTACACAAAACCTGACACATTTGGGACAAGTTTGAGGTCGAATAATCAGGTATGAGATTGGTTTTTATTTTTATTTTTTTCACAGGTTAAACATATATGATTGGGGATGGGGTTGGATTACCCAAACCCGACCTTTGCTATTTCTACCTTCTAGAATACTGACCCGACTCGTATCCACCGGGTCAAACCTAAACCGCTCAACAAACCGACTTTAAACCCGGCGTATATATACGAAAAAACCCCCAATTTCATATTATACTCGTTCTTTGCATCCACACACTCTTTCTTTCATCCTCTTCACATAACAAACAAACCCTAGTAAGTTTGATATTATTATAATCGTTACGATTTATTATTATTATTATTATTATTATTATTATTATTCCGGTTTACGTAGGTTTATACTTTTCAAAGAAATATCTAGGTTTTGTTCTTCTATGCTAGGTTTATGGTCTAATCTTATATGTATGTTTACGTGAATTATTTGTCGATAGTTTGTGTAATTGTTCTATGTATTGGTAATATCCTACGTATGTTCGTTGATTATGTGAGTGATTTTATGCGATCTGTATCATTTTTGTGAATGATTTGATATCGTTATTATTACTATCAAGTTTTCGGTTCTGATTTACAGGTTTTAGTAGTTTTTGTTGCTGAAGATTCAATTACGTCGGTTTGTTGTTTTTGATGGATATTTAGGTTTCATTCGTTGTTTAGTGTTTGGAGTGTTTTACTGTTTTAGGTCTATGGTGTAGTTGTGTGGATGTTTATGTCGGTTTGTTGTTTTCAAAAGATATTTAGGTGTTGTTCGGTGTTTAGGTGTTTTGAGTGTTTTGTGTTATTGTTTTAGGTATTTGGTCTACTTTTGTGTATGTTTATGTGAACTGTCTGTTGATTTATACAAATTTTGGTTTTTAATTGATTTGAGGGGAAGGAGCTACTCCCATAGACAAACACTAGCAGTTTCAGCTTTGTTTTCTTGAGTAAAAAGATTAGTATTTATAGGACAATTGTTAGTTTATTCTGTTTATATATACCTAATCTCTAAGCATGTTTGTTGATTACATATGTTTTTATGTGATCTATGTTATCGTTGCAAATGATTCATCTTGTCTTTACAGGTTTAAGTAGTGTTGGTACTTGAAAGTTTAATCACGCTGGTTTTTTCTTCTTAAAAATATATTTAGTTTTCGTAGTTGTTTAGATGTTTTACCATGTTAGGTTTATGGTTCAGTTTTGTGTATTTTATGTTGAGTATTTATTGATTTTGAAGTATTTTCTATTTTAATTGATTTTTTTTGGAGGCGACTTACTAACGTTGATTTGATTTTGGTGTTCATTGCAGTTTGTTGGAGAGTTGGAAATATGGATCCGGTGGATTTGGAGATCGCAAAGACACAGGAAGAGAGGAAGAAAATGGAGGCAGCACTAGCTCCCAACTCTATTACTTTTGATACTGAGCTTTATGATGGAGACAATCGATTTCAGGATTATAACAGGGAGATTCCAGCTAATGATGATGAAGACAACGCTGATGCTATGGATAATGAGGTTGCAAGGAAATTAGCTTCTTACACTGCTCCGAAATCTCTCTTGAATGATATGCCCAGGGGTGGTGATGATGAGTCCCTAGGGTTTAAGAAGTCGCAAAGGATTATCGATAGAGAAGATGAGTACAGGAGGAGGAGGCTGAATCAGGTTATTTCTCCGGAAAGACATGATGCTTTTGCTGGTGGTGATAAAACCCCTAAACCTGAAACTAGATCGTATGCTGATATCATGAGGGAAGCGGCGTTGAAACGAGAGAAAGAGGAGACTTTGAAAGTGATTGCTAGGAAGAAGAAGGAAGAAGAGGAGAATAAGGCAGCTGGAAAAGACAAGGAAGCGGTTGCTGCACAGCCAGCTCAAAAAAGGAGGAACAGATGGGATCAGTCTCAAGATGATTCAGGTGCAAAGAAGGCTAAAACGGGTTCTGATTGGGATATGCCTGATTCGACTCCTGGGATTGGAAGATGGGATGCGACTCCGACACCAGGGAGAATTGGTGATGCAACTCCTTCCATGTCCAGGAAAAATAGGTGGGATGAAACTCCCACACCTGGTCGTTTAGCTGATTCAGACGCTACTCCAGGTGGTGGTGGAGTCACACCTGGTGCTACTCCAGCGGGTATGACATGGGATGCCACACCAAAGCTGTCTGGTCTTGCTACCCCTACACCAAAACGTCAAAGGTCAAGGTGGGATGAGACACCAGCCACCATGGGAAGTGCCACACCTGGTGGTGCTACACCTGCAGCAGGTTATACACCTGGTGTGACCCCTGTTGGTGGGGTTGAACTAGCCACCCCGACCCCAGGTGCTATAAATCTCCGTGGTGCGATTACGCCTGAACAATACAATCTGATGAGATGGGAGAAAGATATTGAAGATAGAAATCGCCCATTAACTGATGAAGAGCTTGATGCAATGTTTCCACAAGAAGGGTACAAGATTTTGGAACCCCCTGCTACTTATATTCCAATTAGAACTCCTGCAAGAAAGCTTCTCGCTACCCCAACTCCTTTAGGAACACCTCTATATGCCATCCCGGAAGAAAACAGGGGTCAACAGTTTGATGTTCCGAAAGAGATGCCAGGTGGGCTTCCTTTCATGAAGCCAGAAGATTACCAGTACTTTGGTGCCTTGTTGAATGAAGAAGAGGAAGAGGATTTATCTCCAGACGAACAGAAAGAGAGAAAAATCATGAAACTGTTACTCAAGGTCAAGAACGGGACCCCACCACAGAGGAAAACAGCCTTGAGACAGCTAACTGATAAAGCTCGTGAATTTGGTGCTGGCCCACTATTCAACCGTATTCTTCCACTACTTATGCAGCCTACTTTAGAAGACCAAGAGAGGCACTTGCTGGTTAAAGTCATAGACAGAGTTCTTTACAAGCTGGATGAGCTTGTTCGACCTTACGTTCATAAAATCCTTGTTGTGATAGAACCTTTGTTGATTGATGAAGATTACTATGCCCGTGTGGAAGGTAGAGAAATCATATCCAATCTCAGTAAAGCAGCTGGATTAGCAACTATGATTGCTGCTATGCGACCTGATATTGATAACATTGATGAATATGTCAGAAACACAACTGCAAGAGCTTTTAGTGTCGTTGCATCGGCACTTGGAATCCCTGCTCTATTACCTTTCCTGAAAGCCGTTTGTCAAAGTAAGAAATCATGGCAGGCTAGACACACGGGTATCAAAATTGTTCAACAGATTGCTATTTTAATCGGGTGTGCAGTTCTTCCCCATTTAAGATCTCTTGTCGAGATTATAGAACACGGGCTCAACGATGAGAATCAGAAGGTTAGAACAATCACTGCCTTGTCACTGGCAGCACTTGCTGAGGCAGCTGCACCGTATGGTATTGAAAGCTTTGATTCAGTGCTTAAGCCTTTATGGAAGGGTATCCGATCTCACCGTGGGAAGGTTTTGGCTGCTTTTTTGAAAGCAATCGGTTTTATTATTCCATTGATGGATGCCATTTATGCTAGTTATTATACAAAAGAAGTTATGGTTATTCTGATCCGTGAGTTTCAATCTCCTGATGAAGAAATGAAGAAAATTGTGTTGAAAGTGGTGAAACAGTGTGTGAGTACAGAAGGTGTTGAAGCTGATTATATTCGAAGTGATATACTTCCGGAATTTTTCAGGAACTTTTGGGTTAGAAGAATGGCGTTGGATCGAAGAAACTATAAGCAACTCGTTGAAACAACGGTTGAGATTGCAAATAAAGTTGGTGTTCCTGATATTGTAGCAAGAATAGTTGAAGATTTGAAAGATGAAAGTGAACCATATAGAAGAATGGTGATGGAAACAATTGAAAAGGTGGTAGCAAACTTGGGTGCGTCAGACATTGATTCCCGTTTGGAAGAGCTTTTAATCGATGGTATTCTGTACGCCTTCCAAGAACAAACTAGTGATGATGCAAATGTTATGCTTAATGGGTTCGGTGCGGTGGTCAATTCTCTTGGTCAAAGGGTAAAGCCATACCTTCCGCAAATTTGTGGTACCATAAAATGGCGCCTAAACAACAAAAGTGCAAAAGTAAGACAACAAGCTGCAGATTTGATTTCAAGAATTGCAGTAGTTATGAAACAATGCCAGGAAGAACAACTCATGGGACATCTTGGGGTCGTTTTGTATGAATATCTAGGTGAAGAGTATCCTGAGGTTTTGGGTTCGATTTTGGGTGCTTTGAAAGCAATTGTGAATGTTATTGGTATGACCAAGATGACTCCTCCAATCAAAGACTTGCTTCCACGTTTAACCCCGATTTTGAAAAATCGTCACGAAAAGGTCCAAGAAAACTGCATCGATTTAGTGGGCCGTATTGCTGACCGTGGTGCAGAGTTTGTCCCTGCCCGTGAGTGGATGAGAATCTGTTTTGAGCTGCTTGAAATGCTAAAAGCCCATAAAAAGGGGATCCGGCGGGCCGCTGTGAACACATTTGGTTACATTGCTAAAGCCATTGGACCTCAAGATGTCTTAGCCACCCTTCTAAACAACCTTAAAGTCCAAGAAAGACAAAACCGTGTCTGCACAACTGTCGCTATAGCAATCGTGGCTGAAACATGCTCACCTTTCACTGTTTTACCCGCGCTAATGAATGAGTATCGTGTGCCTGAACTGAATGTGCAAAACGGTGTTTTAAAATCCTTATCTTTTCTTTTCGAGTATATTGGTGAAATGGGTAAAGATTATATCTATGCAGTGACTCCATTGCTTGAAGATGCACTTATGGACCGGGACCTGGTTCACCGACAGACAGCAGCGTCCGCAGTTAAGCACATGGCTCTGGGTGTGGCTGGGTTGGGCTGCGAAGATGCACTGATCCACTTACTGAATTATGTCTGGCCCAACATTTTTGAGACATCACCACATGTTATCAATGCTGTGATGGAAGCTATCGAGGGGATGCGAGTGGCGCTGGGTGCGGCCGTGGTGCTTAACTACTGTTTGCAGGGTTTGTTTCATCCGGCAAGGAAGGTTCGAGAAGTTTATTGGAAGATTTACAACTCGCTTTATATTGGGGCTCAAGATGCGCTTGTGGCAGCTTATCCCATGCTTGAGGATGAAGGGGATAATATCTACAGTCGGCCCGAGTTGACTATGTTTATCTGAGGTTGACTTTGTTTAAATATTTCGTATTTTGTTATCAACTGTTTTCTCATCTTGTTATGTTTCTGAGCTACTTAATTCGGATGCTGCTATTTTCGAACTGATTTTATGTGTGTGGAATAACGCAGTTGCTTTTTACTGTTGGATTTTATTTTTTATTTTTTCTTTATTATTTCCTTGGATAACAGGTACGTGGCGCACATGGTTAAGTAGGCGTGGGTGAGCCAGCTTTGGGGATCAAGAGGTAATTTGAAACTCATATTTGATAACAAAATGCAAGATTTATACTATATGTTTGAAATGTTATAAGAGTTGCCTACACTACTCTTTCATCATTCGCACCGGATAAGTGTTCACGGTTGACTGATGTGTTTACCTACAGCTATGTGTAGGATCTTCATGTTGTAGTGGATGATATTATATAATTCCTGTTGCTGTTGTAGAACAATTAACAGTTTTCTTGTAGGACGCTTGGATAGTTAATTTTGGAATCATAGAAGTGGGTTCCGAGTGAACATTGCTTAGCTACTAGACAGGCAAAATCATAACCTTTAGTTTGGTGGTTCTTAGCCATTTCGGACCGCTAAGTGGGTGCATGTTTGTTTGCAATTTTGGTTTCATGTTCTATATTTGAATCGGATTTGAAAAACTAAAATTTGAACTGAAACTTGAATTCGGTGTCTGGTAACTCAAATTTCGATTTCTGTGTGATTTGAATTCATTTCTAAAAGAAAATCCCAACATTAGTTTGAATTAGTTGTATGTACACACCACATGATAACTTGATATAGATCTTTAGCGTATTCTGAGCATGGAAACCTGAATCTTTTCTACACCATACGTCAAATATATTTTGATTAGACTTCGTGTTACCCCAATGAGCATGTTTATTACTGTGAGGGGGATGGTGTGCAACACATGACTACCAATCATGATTTGCCAATTCACTTTTATACTAAACTACCTCAAAGCACCTTAATAGTTGGCAAACTACCTGACAAACGCTATACGCTATGCTAAACCGTGGGATAGTCCCACCATTTTACACATATTGCCTACTACTATCTATATATATTGCCTACACACACTACCCGCCTTGGCTCTTACCACCTGTCACCGCTACCTGCGACCCCTTATCCGATGAGGATGAGCTGCGTGGGTAGGGGTAACAACAACCCCCCCTCTAATATTGAACATTCCCCCCCTCTAATATTGAATATCGCGGAAAATAGTAAACTTGTTGAGCAACATTTTACTCTCCAAAAACATGTTCGGTAATGTTTGGTTTTTCCTGGGGTACAACAAGGTTAAGGGTGTTGTTCTTAGCTGCATTAATAGCATCTGTCATTCACTTAGAGGGTGTTTGGGATTGAGTTTCAAAACAACTTATTGACTTATTAGCTTTTTCAAAAAGCCAATAAGTCAATAAGCTGTTTGTGTAACCCAAAAACACTTTCTGTTTTGACTTGTGGCTTTTGGGTTTTAAGGGTGAAAAAGCTGTTTTTGAAAAGTTAGAAATCCTGGCTTTTGGCTTTTGGCTTTTGACTTTTGGAAAAAAATTACAAATCTATCACCCATACAACCAATATTCACAATAAGTTAAGCGAAACACTTAAAAAAAAGACAATTTATTGACTTTTTGACGTTTCTCATCCCAAAAGCTAATCCAAACACTTTTTTTAAAACTCCTTTTCAAAAAGTCATAAGCCAATAAGCACTTTTGACCAAAAGCACTTTTGCATCTTCAAACTCAATCCCAAACACCCTCTTACTTTATGGACGAAAACAAGTTGTGCTTACTCATGAAGGACTCAAGATTGGTATAATACCAAGAGTTTAAAACTTGTAGAAATGAATTCAAGGTAATCAAGATTGATATACTTGTCAAAATGAGTTCAGTCCAAGATGAAGCTCGTTATTAAATGAGCCCAAACTCAACATCATACATAGCGTTAATGGCAGGGCCGGCTCAACGTTTTGGGAAGCCTAAAGTGAACTAAAATGTTGGGGCCCTTTTCAGAAAACTCTGTTACAACTTGATTTGTATCACCGCTTTCGATTTGCCATTATTAGACTGTTTATCCTTGATAAACCAACTTAAGCAATTAAATTAAGCAAATAACATGTTAAAGTGTTACTAACATGTTAGATCGATTGAATCCAAAAGGGAACAAAGGAAGTAAAATTTTGTACAAAATTGTAGCGATATTATGTAGAACAAAATTCAAGTAGCTTCGAGATTTAGAACTTCAATCAAAGATAAAATTGATTAAAGCATATTTTAGTGATAATCAATTGAAGCAACTTTGTAACTTCAAGTATATACTAATTTGTTCTTAATAGATAAAAAAAATAAATAAATAAAATAAAATAAAAGAAATAAACAGTCAGTAACTTTTCAGTAGTCACATGGTTATCTTCCCTTTTATGTTTACACCGTGCAAATGTTCTCTCTTCCTCCTCCATTTCAATGGAAGATATAGTTGTATGAAACGATGTCCTCCAAAGAAACGTGACAGACGATAGCAAGAATCCAACTGATCCATTTAAAATCCAACTGCTATGGGTGCCCTATTTTTTGGTGACCCCAAGCCCTAGCTTGGATTCATTATAAGTATCGACCCGGCCCTGGTTAATGGTTTAATATATAATTATTTTTTCATAATAAATGTTCTATACATACAAATAATTATACTAAAAAATCAGACAATGATATATACAGTTAAAATTATCTGTATAAGCAGTAATATAAATAAATAAAAGTTGTTAAATACTTATACTCAAACTTGCAATATCCTACACAACTAAACTAGAGTTTTAAACGCATAACTTGAAACAAGTCAAACTTCAGCCTTCAGCTTCTTATTTTAAGAACGGTCAAACTAGAATTTACTCAAACAACCTCCAAAGGCTTCTCAATCATTGTGTTGAATGATTGTATACGTGGAATACTTGTGAAGATGAGGTTGTAACTTGAGTTGATTTGTATTATTATGAGTCAATCACACAAATAGACTCCATACATACACATATAGAGAGAGTTTAAAATGTTGCATTGGTTCTCATTTTGTAAAAGTTTAGAAACTAACAATAGCTTGCAATCAACATTTTTGTTAAGTTTATTTGAAATGACTGTTTTACCTTCCATTTCATAAAAACTATGATGACTAATTTATGTAATTTAATAATAAAAAAGATAAACAAAAATCCAAACCCAACTCCCACCCCGTTACACCACTATCAAGAACCATCCTGATAACCACACCGCTATTCGTATTGCCCCATTGGCCAAGCAAAACACTAAGAGCCAACACCTTAAACTCATCTTACATGAAATCCAAATTATGCGAAAATGGTATTGAAAGATTTGACAAAATCAATACTACACTAGTTCCCGCTTGATTTATCATTGAATTCGCCTTCACCACCATCATCTACTAAGCATGTTTGATATACTTTTCAGCTAAAGTTAATGTTTGGATACAAAATTATTATAAATTTAAACCACATCATCCAAATATACAATTTTGTAAACTTAAGTTTTGTTGCCAAAATCACCCCTGACACTAACCCAATTAAATACCATTGGGGTTGGTGGTCCAATGGCAAGGCAAAGCCTTTTAATACACCTAAAGTGTGAGGTCTTGAGTTCAAGTCTCACAAAAAGCAAGAAATTCGCCTTTCAAAAAAAAAAAAAAAAAAAAAAAACTAACCCAATTAAATATTGTTGTTTAGTTGGAGGTTATTTTTGACTTTATATCTGACCCTTTATTTTTTTTAATATTTTTTATTTAATAAGTGGGACCCACCTTCTCACCTTCTTCTACCTCTAGACCACCATTAACCTATGAAACCCTAAACCACCAATGACAACTGTCACCACCGGCCACCGTCAACCAAACACCACCAAACCATCACAACGCCATCAACCAAACACTTACAAACCAGCACGACACCACCAAAGCATCACGACGCCGACAACCAAACACCACCAAACCATCACGAGAGACCAACTTCTCCCTAAACCCGCCATCGTCTGATACGAAACATGGTGGGGTTTATAGATTTGGGATTTTAAATGGATGAGTTAAAGATGATGAAATTGAAAAAGATAAGATGGTGGTTTGTAGGGGAGGTGGTTGCCGGTGGTTTCAGAGTGGAGGTGTTGCGGCGGTGGTTGTTTCAGGGTGGAGGTGGTGTGGTCATGGTTGTTCTAGGATGGAGGTGGAGGTGCTGCAATGATGGTTCTTTCAGGGTGGAGGTGGTGCGACAGTGGGTTGTTTTAGGTTAGAGGTGGTGTGGCTGTGGTTGTTTTAGGTTGGAGGTGGTGCAACGGTGGATGTTTAAGGAGGAGGCGGTGGGTTTTTTTTTTTTTTTTTTGTATTTAAAGGCTAAAAAAGAAATAAAAAATCTAAAATAAATAAAGTATACAAAATGTCCAAAATGCCCTCGATTTCCTAGGTAAAAAGTAAAAAAAAAAAAAAAAAAAACCCAACTTAACAACAATATTTAACTGGGTTAGTGTTAGAGACGATTTTTGCAACAAAACGTAAACCTAAAGGACCCAGATCTAAAAAAATATTTTGAACTGTTTGAAAAAACTGAAAACTTATAGACGATTTTAGCCATTAACTCTAAATCATTTAACCAAAAGTCCTTATAGACTTAAATAAGTTTATCCAAACATACCACGTGAAGACTTTGGGCTTTTCTCCTACTCACACTTGTTAGACCTCCAGCTTCAAAAAGGAGGTGGAGAATTAATTAGGTTAACCAATGATAAAACAAATGCAACCACTTGGATTTTTTTTACTAAGATATCATATGTTTTTCATTTCATAACCGATAAATTACACTAAAATAGAAGGCAGACAGGTAATAAGCTACGCCGCCACCCTACTTGGATTTACTATTATTTTTATTTATTTTGAAAATAAGTGAGATCTAACGTCTACGTAGCACAATGTGAAAAGTGAAAAAAAATTATACTATAACAAATAGCCTAATAACATTGTTAACATGTTAGTAAATAATTGCTTTTAATTACTATCCATGAAACGGGTATATACTCATTTCTAGTCTTCTACCAATAAAATATTTTATGGGAGCCTTTTAAATACTAAATTAGGAAACCAAATAATATTTTTTACAATAAAATAGTAATTTGTTACACTTGAAAAAAAAAACAAAATTGGGTGATAAATGATCAATTTACCCATCTTCCAAACTTCATAGTCATTATTTTCCTTTTTTTGTTAGCTTTATGTTTGGCAGCAATTCTAAGCTTTCTCTTTGCATTTCTCTCTGGGTTAACAACTGCCATGATCTTCTCCCCTTGTTTTCTTTTCTCTCTTTTCGCCTTGAGATTTTTCCTGATCGAATTATTAACTTGAACAAAATTCTGGTCCCCGATTGCACGTTTGACGCTATCGCGCACCACTTGCGCAAATTGTTTCGCCTCATCTGAAACAAACATGCATAAGGGTAAAAAAAGAAAACACGAATAACAACCAAAAGTTTAAAAGCCAATGGATAGTAAAAGACTAGAGGTGACAATTTTGACCGATTTCCTTATAAACGGGTCAATTAGCATATCTCAGAAATTATTAAAATAGGTCGAACGGGGTTGAAAAGATTTTTGTAATCATGTTATAATTACAAAAAATTTAAAAGGCGAGACAAAGTTGTTATAACCCAGCATGACGCGTGCTAAACCTTACCCAAACAACCCAACTTGCCGCCGAAAGTAAAGACGGTTTAATTATATCAGATGCTGATAACTTACCAGAGAGAACTTTCCCAGCAAATCCCTCACAGATTTTGTATAAAGGAAGGAGCACTTGATAAGCAAGATTTTGACCATCTTTATGGTCAGCGTTTTCAATAACTTCATTGTCATCAAGGATTTTTTGTGATATTGTACCGAAACTATCAAAGACGAGTCTCATCTGCAAATAGTTTACAACCAACTGTCAGCATAAAGGAACTCCAAACGAACGTAAGAATGACTTAACAATTTTACTTTTATTATTTGTTTTAAATAGAGTTGGCAACGGGTCGCATAAAATGTGTGAAACAAAAAAAATATGAGCTAATATAGAAAGGGGTCAAAGAGGTTATGGTCATCACAAAGTCTACTACCAGTTAATAAGTCGATTTATAAAAGAACTAAACAGATTATCATAGCCGTATTGTTTTCAGATCATGTAAGGCACCAACTGTTAAAACGATTAAAAAGCCGACGAAAAAATTCTTGCCGGTCAACCTGACCCGACAAAGCCCGTTTTGACTCGAACTAGAAAATGATATTTTTGTCCCATTACCCGAAAACACATTACAACAAGTAAAATACAGTTGGAAGAGAGTTGTATATGTCTAAAGTCCAAAAAAACATATAACGTATTAACGTGCAATGCAATCTACCAAAAAAAAACATAAACTAACCTGAACTTCTTCCTTATCAAGTGCAATCTTTCCCATCGTTTTAATTAAAGAAGAGATGAGCAAAAATCTATAATTCTCTATGTCAATATGACCACTAAGCCCCGATGCAAGAGATGCAAACATACTTCTTCCTTTTCTTGAATCAAGAATCACAAAAGCCCTCAGAAAAATTTCTTCATCTTTTTGTTCTAGGGTTGACCAGAATACTTGAGATTCTTTTTGTTGCCCTAAAATGGAATGCAATCGCAGAATTGCAAAAGCGATAATCTTCCTAAGAATCTGAAAAGATTTCGGAAGTTTTTTATTATCTTCTTTTTCTAGGTCCGACCAGAAATCTTCCACAAACATGGAATGTAACTTAAGGGGTGCATATGTAGTTTTTTTTCTAAGATAGTCGTTTTCTAACTCATCAGTAAGTGATGCTTTCAATTGAGAGCAGAAAGAAGCTGCCAGAAAAAACAGTCTACTGGGTCTCATTAAGAAAATGCTTCCAGTCCATTCGCTGGTCATAGGTAATGACGTGAAGTACCAAGCAATAAGACGGTTTGAGATATTTCGCACCCAGATGTGCGGATACAGCAAGAATTCACAGATCATTTCCCAAATGTCCTGTAAACGACATGAGAAAAAAAAAACATAAATAACTAAACACAAATGAAGTGCATATAAATAAGCGATATCTTGTGATGGATATATATATACCAGGTTTAGCTTGCCTGCATCTTACAGACTTACACCAAGATTAAATAATTATTAGGTCTGGTATAGGGCCATTTGCAAAAAGGGTGGAACAATCATGTTTGTTGGGTCAGGCTGGCCCGCCAATTCTCAAGAAAAATCCAACATTTTAAATTTATCATTTAATTTTGATTTTTTTAGAAGAATGACAATACTTTGTTCTTTTGCATTTGTTGATAAAATGAGAATTTAAATTGATCTTGCATTATTTACTTGACATGTGTAATGGTATAATTTACCTCAAGATCTTTTCCTAAAGAAAGATCAGGAAATTGAAGTGATATCTTCTCAAAAAGAACCAGCGAGTAGTAGGCTTCCTTCCATAGGGGAATGGTTGTTTCGCTGGAAAGATCTGTTCGATCATCTTTGAAGATGTTGACCGCAGATGAAAGTATGCGTCTCATTACAGGAAAAATAACATCAAGATGTTTTGCAAAACCTTTCTTCATTACTTCCGCTAACAGTCCTAATACCTGTATAAGAGATTTCAGAACCAGCAAATAAATTATTGACTTAAATAACAATCAAATTTAGCTAATGAGACAAAATGTAAAAAGCATAGAAGTTTTTTCTAAAAGGAATATCAAACAATTAAGATGATGGCTACAAAATGAGTTTATATTCTTAATGTAAAAGTACGAGGTGGAGACGCTGTTCCTTAAGTGTCATCACATTTACTAACACATTTCATTAATTCAAACACCCACATACAAACATACAATACCCTGCCCTGATTTCAAGATAATAGTGACTTGTGGCTTAAAAAAGATAGGTCATAGGTGGGTTGGCTGACAGTTCAAATGGGCTTGGGTTGAAACTATTCAGACTCTAGTAGAGGTCAGAAATCAGAATGGGTTGACTCTAGTACTGATTTAAAAAAAAAAAAAAAAAAAAAAAACACTATGATTTAAAAACTTTCTTGTCTTTTTTAGCATTTTTTAATAAGAAAAGTAACAAGTTCATTATGATTTAAAAAACACTATTATTATGATAATATTCTAGAAAACGATTCAAGTGCATTTACATATATCCTTAGGACAACTTTCAACCCACTTGACTCGCTCTCCTTTGAGCTAACCTTTTTAACTTGGCCCATTTGACCTGTTTGAGATAAAACACAACCTACAACGACCCAGTAAAAAGTAAAGAGGTCAGATTTGAAGAACATACATGTGCTGCAGCACTCCATAAGCCCTGTTTTTCTCCGGAATACCAAAACAGTGTGTACTCTAATATAGAACGTAGACTTTGTGACCCCACATGAGATATCAGAACTTGGATAGCATTCCCAGCCAACGATTTGACTTCTTTCTCAGAATCATTTGCTAAACAAACAACCAATTGGAGAAAAACAGTTTGTGATTGCTCGTCTAAAACTTGTGGTGGAAACTTCATGATAATTGCAATAAGCATATCAAGCACCGCTAATCTTCCGGTCGGGTGCTCGTATCTACAACAAATATAGAATAAAAATTATATAGGGCTAAGCTAACACAAAAAAACAACACAGTTTCTCATTTTCCTGCACAAAAAAAAAAAGTCCTAAATGAAATTTAGTTCAACTCTGTTGCTAAACCTATACAAACCACCAGTAGTAGGTTTATGTCAGTTACTTGCAGAGTCATACATATGCCAATGCGACAATTGTTTTTTTTTTTTTCGCAGACATGGATGCCATGTAGGCACCTTTCCTAACACTAACAAACCAGCTCTTGACATAAAAAATTATCCACATCAACAACCGAAGCAGCACGGCATGCACGCCAGTGAAAATATACCTCATGGTGCCTACGTTTGTTCTGGTTAACAGTAAATATCAGTTACTAGAATAGCCATTACCTACGTAGGCCACGTAAGAGACTAAGGGTTTGTACTAAGGTGAATGCCACCACATACTCTTCTTTAATCAACCCTAGAAAAATAAACCATTTCTTATAAACCTAAGTCCTAACATCAGAAAAAACGTCAACATATTAAAGGAGTCGATGTAAT
This sequence comes from Ambrosia trifida, assembly GCA_028751855.1. Lineage (NCBI taxonomy): Eukaryota > Viridiplantae > Streptophyta > Magnoliopsida > Asterales > Asteraceae > Ambrosia > Ambrosia trifida. The sequence goes on along the minus strand of CM054124.1, from coordinate 62,826,054 downwards.
GATAATGATTATCCATCTAGGTTATCATGCGATGACAATAAAACGTCAACATATTAAAGCAATCACTGACGGTTGATATAGTATTCTCCTTTAATATGGTAAATCTATTAACAATGGTAAATGCGGTCACTTGCACGGTCAACACATGTATAACACACTAGATTTTTTTTGCTAAAATGGATGACACAGACTCTTTAGTAGAACCTTCTTAAAACCCCAACGCAGGTTCAAGAACTTAATTATGTCAAAATTCAGGGGGGGGGGGGGGGGGTTTCCATGCACAAAAATCAGATATTTTCAAGACTGATGTTACCTTAAATTCGAAAGCAAGAAATCAAGATGCTGTTGCAATCGTTTTTGTGAGAGTGAATAATCGAGCAAAAACCGTAGAAAAATCATACTGCATATCTTGCGTATTGGTTCGGCTTGACTTGTTACCATTAACTCCGCAACTTGATTAGCAAGATCATAAATCTCAGGAACTACAACTTTACGGTTCACAATTGCTTTCAATAACGAAAGTGCTACAAAAGATGGGTTTCTTTCAAGATCAACAAAAAGCGGGAATTGTAGAAGCATGTGCATTTGGTCAGATGAAAGAGTAATACTTGTGCTTTCCAGAAGAACGGTTAATAATCGAATACAAGATTCAGCCAATGGGCTGCTAGCATTAACTGAGCCATGCAGGATAACAAAGAGTGCAGTTTTAATATTATCTGCTTGGGACTTGAGGGACGGCAATGGAAATTTAACAACAAGTGAAAGACACCTAAGAGATGCAGATGTGATATCTTCGAACTTGGAGTTCAAGCAACCACATAGTAATCCAACAAAAGGGTCCAAAAACGACATTACTTGCTCCAGGTTTCCTTTAGACTTCATTTTCTTTATTCGATTATGCAAAATTCCAAGAGCAAATACCGTAACTAGATGTGAACAGTGAGAGCGAGAATGACTTCTTGTACTGTTGACATCATCATCCCTGTTTTTACTCCCTTGGCTTCCATTCACACCATCTTCAATGAGACCATAAGTGAAAATAAGGATATCTTCCTGGTTTACGGTTGGATTACACTCAATACCCAAAGCTATATGATGTAACATGGTTTCTATTTTTGACTTCAACTTTGGGGTCAATTGTTTCTGCAGGTTACGTGTAACGAATGACAATAGCTTCAAGGCATGGGTTTTAAACGTGACGTTTTCAGCAACTAACTGAAGGGTCTCAAATGACTTAATTTTCCTGGTCTCCTTCATTTTTGAAGCAATTTTATCAACCTCTTTTTCTTCAGAAACATCACCCAGAACATCATTTTCCACCACAGAGAGAATATCCTCTAAACAATCATCCAACTTTCCACAAACTGGACCTGATAAACACTTTGACAAAATGAAATTGACTGTATATCCAAGCACGTGAAGCTCAAATCCTCTTTTCAAAGTTGATCGCAACACTTTGAGAATAAACTGAAGATATTCTATTCCTAACTCTTTCAAACAAGCAGCAAGAGCAGACCGAGCATCATCACGAACACTATATAAACGATTTTTTAAAAAGTTTGAAACACGATGAATAATAGTCGGCAGTTGAAGCTCTAATACATTTCCAGGAAGTAGTTTTAACAACTTGAGTGCAACAAGACTCACATTAGCATTGACATTATCGGAATCCAAAGTCGACAACTTTTGTATCTTTGGCAGGATGTTCTTATGAAGAGAAGTATGTATATCAGAATGTTCATCTGTTGTGGTACATTTGACCAAGACCATTGAATTTCCGGACTTGACTTCTTGAAAATGGAAGTGGTCAAGAATCGAGGAAATGAGCCTCAAAAACAGTTTTTGTTTGTCGGGTTTAAGTTTGACTTCTTTGAAGCATCTGTTCAAGAGTGCATAATATTGTTTCCAACTCATAGAACCAGAAATAGATGCAAGAGCTTCAATGCAGGCATTTCTAAGATGCTCTCCTTTTCCATCTTTTACTTCAAGTAGCATATTGAAGAATAGAGGGACCAAGACTTTATATGTAATAACCTGAATGGTTAAGAAAAGCAAAGATAAGTAAATGGTCGGTCCGTCGAGTGATGGGTCAAAATGAGTAATTTGGTGTGTATTTAAACAGTTCGGGTTGAATTGAGCCAAATAATTACCATTTGTCCACATTTCTTATAAATTTTCATCAACAATTTGTTGATAGCGTTAATGATCTTAAACTTCCTATCATAATCCAACACTCCACAAATTCAACATTGTTACATTTTTTCCTTGAAAATTTTTCAAACTTCCTCCTAAAAATTATTATAATTTTATTATTAGCACATTAGTAATTTACGTGACTTCTATTCTTATGTAACAAAACATAAACATGATTTTCATATTTTATCTTTTCAACTTTTGAAAATTGAACTTTAAAGGTGAAAGTAAGGTGAGAATGTTGAATGTATACAAGATTGAGAAAATATTCAGATTTTAAGTTTGACCAAAAAAATAAACAAGAACTTAATTGTTCATATTTATCACAAAAAACAACGAAAGTGTTTAGGTAAAGAGATGTAAAAAGGGGGTCGAAAAGAATAAAAATACTGAATTTTTTGACCTACTGAATTAATTAAGGAAAGGATATTTGATAGAACATAATCATTAATATCGACTAATGCTCATGAATGGAAATTATATACTTGTTTGACATGTTACATTTTAAAAAGTATGTTACTAGAGTATTAATATGTGTTCAGCATAAAACAGATGAAAGAAGCTGTATACTTTAATTATAAGATTAAGGGGAGTGGGCGTGGGAATTGTGGTGTGGGGCACTCACTCAAGCCCAAACACCATCCCCATGGCGTGGGAACCATGGTGTCGCCCCTATGGCGTTGGATTCGGACCGGGCGTGGGGTTATTGAGGGAGATAGGTGGAGCATTTTGATTGGAGTTTTTTTAATAAACAATAACCTTTAAAAGTTTGAAACCCAAGCCCCTCCACTCCCCCTACCTTTTGAAAACTTGAGTTTTGGACCTACCATTGGCACATGGCAACTCATGCCCCCAAGCCAAGCCCCCCACTCCCTTCACTCTAAGCTTTTGGCGACTTCCAACCCATTTAATAAATCTGACCCGCTTTCTTTTTAACTTGGCTCAATAGACACACCAGAAATTAAACATAAACCATACTGACAGATTCATCAGTAACCACCAAAACAAAGATTGGTACCTCTGACAATTGATGATCACGGACAACACTGCAGAAGCGCAACAATGCCCTTGCTCTCCTATGCTTCTGTATTCACGAAATTAAATACAAACAAAAGAGTAAAATGTCACCTATATGCTGAAGCCACAAAACTAAAATCTGTATCAACCAAATAAACAATATAAAACATCTAGAGTGACGCAGATAATATTGTATCTTTATCAACCTACGAACCTGTAAGTGAACAATATTGGTGAAGAAATCTTGCTCTGCATCTTCATTGCAGAGAGCATGATATGATTCGAGTTTAGACACATTAGGAAGCCTCAACACCATCTCCCGTAGTAAATCCATCCAGACCTAAAAGATATATATGATAAAAAAAATCAAATATCTTCCAGAAACATGTAATTTATATCACAAGTAAAACAAGGAAATCAAGAAAAAAACAATGAATCGAGTTTTTCACCTTTATAACAGATGTTTCTCTGTTCATAGCATCCCCCATGTACTTCAAAAAGAAGTTGTTTATCATATTCTGAATGCCTGATTCGGCCCAACACCCGTTACTAGATATCATTTCACCAGAAATGACCTTTTGGCAGAATTCAAGAAACAGAAGCAAAAGTCTATATGCACTGTTCCTCAAAATTAAATCATGTGATGACATGTCATGCACACAATGTGACAAAATAAGTAATGTGTGCTCCTCTCGTACACTGCAGAAGAAATCAATATTTATTTTCTCATAAGCACCAATTATGACATCATAATCAAGAACGTCTATCTCCATGGAAGATGTAGCATTTAATTCCCGTAGAAGTTTTGCCTGCAAAAACGCCATGCTTATGAATGATAGCAGCCAAAGTGAAAAAAACCATCTTAATAGTAGAAATCGCAAAGCAGGGGTGATAGGTCAAAAGATTTTTTATAAAATTGGGTAAATCATTGACACTAGAAAAATTAGATCCGAGTCGGGTTTGATTGACCCAAGTCACTCATCCTTTTTAACTTCTATAAATAATTAGTGTATCAGATAGATTACAAAATGTTCTAGTATTTAAATAATACAGACGCTTTCACGCATTAAAGATACAGTTTTGGCCAAACAGTTTCCTTTAAAGATACTCTTCTTATTTGACCCATTAGAGATTTAACATAACCCAGATCAACCCATTCATAAATAATAGTTCAAAACTTTCTCTTCAAAGCAATAGTAATATGAAAATAGTCTGAAGATCAGTATTACCACGTTGACTAAAGAAGAGTCACATCCAGCAAGGACATCAAGGATACCACAGATAGCCAACCGGACGTCTGAGGTGGCATGAATAAGAAGTGGAGAAATAGTATTCAGCATTCTTAAACTGCCTTCACCTCCTAACATTGGCATCATCTTCTGAATAAGATGCAAAGTCTCGACACATGAATCTGTGTAGAAATGATAAATTATACAGATTAACCATCAACGTAAAAAAGAGCATATTTCCACAACGCCAACAGAAAAATAATAAACTAACCCCAGTCCTGAGGCTTCTTGGTTAGAGATGGAAGCAAAATGTCAACAAACTTTTTCCCGAGTGAAGGATCTTCGATATACTTGGGCAATAATTTGAAAATGCTAAGCTCTCTCCCTCCAGAAGGTTTAAGAGATTTCCTGCATGAGGAATCCAAATAATAATTACAAGTGGAACTAACCACCCATTTACTAATGAATAGAATAACTCCAGTTATGTTTTATTTCTATAGAGCCAAAGAAGTAAAAAATAGCTTAAAAATAAAATGAACTGCCTAAACAGGTCAAAGGCCAGCCAAAGTGTGTTTTTAAATCATAAGACCTCCAAAATCATTTTATTTCAAAAATTAAAATATCACTGAAATAATGCATGTTCTAATCATGCTAGACATTCTCTCTTTACACACACACAATTGGAGAGAGTATTCGAGCGACCCGACTTCCAACCCATACAAAAATATATCCTTGAGTCTGTCTTGACCGATTACGCAACCCACCCCTTGTCACTTTCGTTAACAATGAAAGAGAACATATATTTCGAAATTTTCTACAAAAGAAAAACAATATACCTAGTACTTTTGCTTGTGAAAAGGTGATGCAAGCAGCAAACAAGTGTATTGATATTAGGAAGTAGAATTCCTTTAATACTAGAGTCATGACTTGAAACCTCATTGTCTAGATTAAGAAGATTCTCGATGAATCTAAGAACGCATGATATAATGGCTTCAGAAGCTGTAGCTACTGTTAAAATTGAAAATATATCTGGTACAAGATTATTCGCCCTCTGAAATTGGGACACAAGTATGTGGCTTTTACTCATAGCAAGAAAACAAACAAAAAGTGAACTTGGTTTCTCACTGCTGGCACCTTCTTGTTTGAAACCATCAATTAATGGTTTTAATGCTGAAAAAAAGATGTCCCAGAATTCAACACTGAAATCATGACCCTCGAATTTACTTAGTACCAAAGATATAATTTTCAGGCATAAAGATCTCAAATCCTTGAGCTGTTTCGGACCCAAGCTGGCCTGCAACTCAAAAAAGTTAACTATTAGGATAAGTAACAAGTAATACTGCCAGTCAAATGAATCATCAGTAAAGGTAGACAAATGAGTGTGTTGGGTATGGGTCAAACTGGGTACAGATCAAGCTCGCTCGTTTGTACATGTTGAAACGGTTTGGGCGGCTCAACACAGAACACTTTGTCTTGGTTTAGTAATTCTTTTAATTCATTAGTGTGTCTATATAATATTCCAAAAACAATCTAATTTCCAGGTAGGGAAATTACCTAGAAAGGTAATGTACTATAGACCCATGTCTACTTGAGCCATGTACTTCACTTTTTCCCAATAAAGAGAACCTACTTTTAAAACGTTCTTTTTTTTTGTTATTTTGATTTAAGTTGCCTTCTTTAGGTCAAAATTACAAGTAAAAGTGATCTATTTGGGCAAAAGTGAGGCATTACTCCTAAGTAAAACATTGACATACAGTATATTACCTTTCTATGAAAATTTCCCGTTAAAATAAAACGATTAAGAGGGTTACAGGCCTTAAAAAACACTTTACCCGACCCATTTAACTTGTTTGACCCTTCAGAAATAGAACACCTGAATCGACCCATTAATATGTTGAATAATATGATAGGGAATTGTTTTCTTAAAAATAGAGCAAAAATGATTACAAAAACAAACATGAACAGATTACTTACTCCTGAAGTACCAACGGGAGTTGAAATAGCAGCATGAATGTTAAAAGATGTCAAACATGGACAAACATGGAGATAAGAGGGATAACATTCATGCTGCTATTTCAACTCCCGTTGGTACATCAGGAGTAAGTAATCTGTTCATGTTTGTTTTTGTAATCATTTTTGCTCTATTTTTAAGAAAACAATTCCCTATCATATTCTTCAACATACAGGTCAAAACTGTTACATCTTCATCAGCATTTTTATGTTGAATAAAAATATCTACACATATAAAAACATTACCATTGATTGCTTTTCTGCACCACCATCTTCCTCACCAGTACTTGGTGCACAGCTAGCTAATATACGAACAACAGTTCCCATAAATGTATCAAGAACAGGTTTAATGCGGGACTCATCAAAAACTCCAAGAATTTCTTCAATGACATGTAAAAACCCATATATTTTCTTTGAAGATAATGACCTGATGTTATCCATAGAAAAATGTCTCAAAACAGCTGAAGAATCAAAATTAGCCGAAGTTTTCGTTGAACTCCAAATCAACATCCCCACATCATCCACACCCGATGAACCAATTTGTAACGGCTTTATTAATAAAGCAAAAAACAGAGAAAGCTCATTGATATCAAGCTCAGCTAAGAACCCAATAACTGCTTTTCTGTGGTGCATGCTTGCAGCCTGAAGAAATAACACTAGTTATGAGTGATTCTAAAGAACAAAAAGTAAAGATTTTTATGACATTGGTGAAAAGGTCACCCAAGTATTCAACTTCTTCTGTTAAGGTCACCCATATCCACTTTAAAAGCCACCCAACCACTTTAAAAGCAATTTATCTGGTTTCATTTATACCAATTGGGACAAAACTTGTCCAATCCCAAAACTGCTCTTAAAACGTTTGAAAAGACAAAAATACGCATGATGAAGTGTCAGCATGTTAAAGGTCTAAAATATTGACTCTTTTTAGTCCTGTAGCCACTTGTACTAAAAAACAAGTAAGCGTAATCCCCCTAGACAATAAAATATGTTTACATGAGGAGGAACATATTTACTAGTTATATCATCCGCAATCGCCTGAATCTTGAGACGCTCTTCAAACCAATCATAGACTTTATTGATATGGGTGTGATCCCCCCCCCCCCCCCTCCGAGAACTGTATATGAGACTTTCATCTCGTACAGCTCAAGAAAAAACACCCAAAGACTGGTTGGGACGGATATTTAATAGAAAGTTTGAAATTTCTTACTGTTATTTGTTGCCGAAGTCCATATAAACAAGACCAGACACACACTTAGGTGGCGTATAAAGTAGTTTTAATAAACAAATGGCCTTGACGAAAAAAGTAGAATACATGGGTGGCATTCACATGTAATCTCCAAAAAAAAAATTAGTTGACAAAACAAACCTTTCGAGAAGCAAGTGTTTTCAAATTCCTAACTTTCGGGACAAGAAGCCGAATGACAAGTGGCACAAGACTATCTCGGTGTTGTTCACTAAGTAAATGGGATTCCCTAGATAAACTCCATCTTGTGAGTTCATCCCTTAAGGTCTTGGGGTTGACCAAATTTCTCAGATTCTGAGCATATGGGACTAGGAACTCATCTTTCCAATTCAACAGACAATCAAGAACCTTCAACTGCACCTCAAAATCATTCTCATCAAGTAGCCTGAAAAAAACAAATTAATATTTTAATCTAAAATTTTTAGGCCATCATATAATGATGAAATACTACAATTCCTTAATCTATAACTACCTATATAGTAAAACGTCCTTGAGAAATTGACTCAGATAGAAGGCCTTAGGATTGCGCATCAGCTTCAGCAAACTTAACCAATCTCCAAGAACACCCTTCCACACTTTTCCTTTACAAGCTTCCAAACTAAATGATCTCACACTGCAACATCACAAACAAAATAACAGTGGTATATTGGTTGTAGTGTTGTACTATCAACAAAAGAATACAAAACAGTAAATCTAAAAAATTTACCTTGAAAGATCGGCAACCTCATAACCCAAAAACTTCAAGAACAAAGGTATAATTTGCCTAGACCGTGATTCCACAAAAGTCGACACTTTTTGTAATGATTTAATCAACAATGATAAAACAGTTGGGGATGGAATGTCATCATACGAAGGGCCAACAAATTGGTTAAAACAACCAAGCAAATCTGAAATCAACAAATAAAATATCATAAACTATCTGAAATCAACAAATAAAATATCATAAACTTTTGTTATGTTCCTAAAATAATACAAAAAATATAAAAGAAACCAAAAAATGTACCGTCATGACTGCCATGTGGTTCACTGTTGCCTTGATCATAATGTGCTCGATGTGATAAAAAGTTAGACACGCATTTATCTAGAAACTTCATGCATGTTTCCCACACCACTAAAGGATAATCATTAACCATAACAACAAAGCATTCCATAGCTGGATTCCATAAATAATTAAATCGGTTATGGAATATGCCAATAACAGCATTAAAAACAAGGGGCATATAAGCGTCACATATCCTTTTAGCTGAGAGATCCATTTGTATCTTTGAAATCAACAGAACAACTTTCCTACTAGTAGCTATAGAAAGAGACGTTGCTTCAATAGCAAGCAATGAATGAAGAACCTGAAACGGGAGGATAGTTACTAAACATGTACTTAACTAAACTGAAATTTATTCATTATATTATATGGTGAAAGCAAGAAAATGATACACACATTGTCACCATGATCATCAGTTATCAAATCACTCTCTGAGGGCTGATTATACACAGACTTATCAAAATTTAAAGATTCATAGTGGCATAAAATTCTTAGAGTGAGAAGACGGATCTGTTTGTCAGAATGGCATAAGTTTTCAGAAAAAATATTAAATGCATCACTTGTTTTTCCGGCCTCTAACTCTAAACGATACTTCTTATGAGTGCCATCTGCTTGTGTGGTGGACCTGCATCAATCAATCAAAGAAATCCAAAATAAGAAGACAGAAATTACGGCAAAGGCAAATTGTAGATGTGGAAATTACAACACAGTTACTTATAAATGGGTTGATTTGGGTTTTGCTCATCTCCAACAGGTCAAATTAAAAAAAAAAAAATTAGCTTAGACATGAAATGCCACATGGGCTAAATGGATGATAGTTGCCAAAAGTCTATTGTCAATGCATACACCCGCCTAACCTATTTCGTTCAAGGATTCACAATTAGTTGTGCAACTAAACACAACTAAAGCATTGATTATGTCTACAAGAGTTACAAAACGGACAAAAAAATTAATATGTCAACTTAATGTTGATCCATACCAAAACATGGCATGTTTTAATCCGAACCCGTTACCCAGCATGCCAAACCCACCCATCTCGCCACCTCTAGCCAATGTACTCAAACAATAAAGATGGAAAAGGTAAAGAGTACGATCAACATACAAATCTAAAGAATCCAAAAAGTCGGCAACTGCAGATAATATATGGATAGAAAATTTGTATTTTTTGGCAAAATACAAGAATTTATCCACCGTTAATTCATCATGCTTAGCTCTCTGACTGAAGCTCAATCTCTGATAAGAAGCTAAACCAGCTCCAATAAGACTTTCCCAAACCCTTCTAGGCAACGCTGCAATGGTTTCTGAAAAATCATTACATTAATCATCAATTACAAATGAAAAAATCGTTAAAAAGCTTATAAAATTTGTGATTTAGAAAATGGTTCAAAGTATCATACCAGAGTTGACCATCAAAAGGCGGTCAAGGACTTCTACAAACTCCATAAGCAAGCAACAATTAGCTTGGAAGTCTGTCATGTAAGAATAGCAGCTGATAGTTCCCCAAATATGAGCTAAATCTGTATCCCTAAGCTCCACATTAGATGGATCTTTCTGTACAGCATCATTAATCTTCCCAATCCAACAAGTAATATTTTCTTGAAGAAAAATACAAACTCTTGAAATCCCCTGTTTGGATTTCTCTTCCAACAGACAAAAACTTAAAGATTGTAGTTTCTCGAAGACCTTAACAAGAAGATACATGGCTTCATCCTCCGAACTCATGATTAAGTCAGTCAGCGCGCTGAAACATTTGTAAATATTAAAACAAACAGCCAATCAATATAAAATAATACCAAGAATCCATCTGCACAACAGAACCATGTAGAGTTGCCATACTTAACAGTTAACTCATTTACTTCTGAACGGGGCCAAATTGAGATAATGTTTTATTTCTTATCAAGTCAAGAAAGTAAAGTCAGAAAGTTAGCTTAATTCAGGTTATGTTTTATCACTAATCACTTATAAAAACTTGTTAACTGGGATTATTTCAGGTCTACCATACACGTTTCAAACAACAGAAAAAAAATACCACAATAACCTGTTACCAAACCCCGCCTGTACATTTTGCCACCTCCAGAACCATATCATTCTTACCTTGTGATACCACTTCTGAAAATCTGAACTATGGAAGTGTCCTTGGATAATAACTCCTTGATGAAGTTCATGAAACTGCGACAAGTTGATTTCAAGTTAAAACCATTCAAGTAGTAGAAATGAATATCACCAATCTGCATGATAAAAAAGACCAAATACCTCTTATTTCTCATCTCAAATATAGGAGCCCATTGAATCGACAATATAGCAAGAGCTCCTACATGAGTGCCGCTATGAAGACCATCGAGAATGCAAAGCATCAGTTGCAAAATTTTATCAATAACCTTATATTGTTCCCCAGCCTTCTGCATGCTAGAAGGCATGATAAATGTCTCAATAAGCAACTTAACTAGCTCAAGCACTTGATCAAAATCTGAAGCAATAAGATCCAGATATATGTTAATGGAATAAAAGACACACACACACATATACATATATATATATATATATATATAGAGAGAGAGAGAGATGCCATTCTTTGGCTGGGTCCGACATGTGTCAATCAATTAAGGATAAGTGGCCTTCAATTGGAAAACGATTAAATCAGAGACATCATCTATTTAAATTTATGCACAATTTCTATTTAAGCAGTTCAATTTTATATATACACTCCTCCGGTTACGACTTACTACAAAAAACTTACCAAGTGGCAAGTACCCCCTATACTATCATTGGTTAACATTTCTTGTTTTTCTTGAACTCTCTATATATGATCTATTGTATTACAGGCACATACATTTCTAAACCAAATTACATCATTTAAAATTTTTCTTCAATATCCTCAAAATTAGCATTTGAATTTTTCTATATTTCATCATAAAAAATAATACATAATAAAACCTTCAATATATGCCCGCCCTGTATACTGTCAACTAATTACATCATTTATGTATATACAAGTTTCAAAACCTTTTAAGATAACTATAAGGATATATATTTTGATTATTATCCTCATTGTATTACTACATGATTACCTAATGCTGCCAGTGCCACACACAGGTTAATAGGCTACTAAAAAGAAGGCGAAAATCAAGAAAAGGGAGACTTATGTTACCTATTGCCTTGTGCATGTTATTAGTTTCTAAAGTGGAAATAAACAGGGACAGAAGATGAGTAAGATGGTGTGAGTGTCCATTAGAGACAGATTCATATATTTCTTTTTGTTCACGTTGCAGCAACAGTATCAACTCTGAGGACTGTAACTCTTCACATAGCCGTTGAACAACTGTGATCACAACTTCAATAACTGGATTTGATCCTGTAACCAACAGATAGATGGTAAAAGAACTTTCTACAAGTTTCCATAACGATTACAAAAAATATATATAAGGTAAAAGAAGTTGCCTTCAGGGTCTTTGTCACCACTTCCAATAACTTCATTGTGGAGTAATAATTGCAGCACTTGCTCAGCTCTAGAGTGTAACTTTGATGAAAATCCTCTCATAACATAAAATAACAAAGCACTCACTCCGGATTTTCTTGTTTCCAAAGGTTTCGCAACTATTTCAGATATTACTTTCCTAACACCTGTAATTTTAAAGTTACAAAAATTATTAGTAGGTAATGACAACAAATAACAACTAGTGTGTTTGCCTTTGCATTGCACAGGTGTAAAATCCTTGCATTTTATTGAATAAATCAATTATGGATGTTTGAAATATAAAAGATAAGAACATTAATAAAATAAAATTTTACAAATCAACTCAAATTTCAATAAACCAAACACTAAAAAATAAAACTACACTTAAATGACAATACATAATAATTAACATCATATTTTGTTTTAATATCAATTCATAAAAAACGACCGATAGTACAGTTGGTGTTTGAAAATTTCAAGTTTAAATTAACTAATGTATACAGCATCAGAAATCACAAAAAAAAAACAGAAAACACAATAAGTTTAAAGTACAGTAAAATAATAATTTCAGTAAAGTAAAATCAAATTCAATCAAAAATTACAATAGATCAAACAATAATTAAACCAAATATTAAATGAAATTTGGCATGTGTGATATAACATTATTACATATATAGAATGTACCTCTGTTAATCTGCTCTGCAGGTGCATTCCTCAACAAGAAAGAAATAGACTCAGCCATAAATTCCTGGATGTAGTCTTTCGGATAGAACCTTAACTTTTTTGTTACTCTGAAACATAGAAATGAAGATGAGCAACAAAGTATAGGACACTTTCAACAAGTAAAGGTAAAACCAGATTAGCCTAAATACATGTTACTTACTTGAGGATATTGACAACATCTCTCGTCAGATATTTCTGTAGATACATCATAATACATGACCAGGATGTAAAAATCTGCGCAAGAAAATAAAAATAAATTTTCCTGATAGTTAGAAGTATGAGTATGAAATCGAAAGACCGACACAACTACAGCTTAAACCTGCTCAATTATTTCCGACTCCCTGTCAGCACCACTATTGAGGAGCATAACCACGGAATCTGCAACCTTCTGCAGAAACCTGTAGAGATACAAAACATGAGAGTGAGTTTAGACGTCAACAAAAGAAATACTAAGTGGCTAATTATCCCAATAAAACATAAAAGAGAAGTTATAGGCAAGAAAGGGGGAAAGGGGAATCAAATGCCATAAACTCACGGTATGAAATCCTCCAATAGATCTCTAGATAGTGCCGCTATTAACCTGCACATAAACATTTATGAGTACCAAATGTAGGCTATGCAGAAATGGAAAATTGTATAGGTGCTAAAAAATGAAAAGCCAAGAAACATAGGTTAATTATAGTAATGTAGAGCTTTCATTGTTACTGACTTACTGCTAAAAGTGTTACATTTGCATTTATTTGTCTCAGCATTACAAGAATGAGCATTTAACAGCATAAAATTTGAAACATTACAAGACCAGAGACACTAACGGGATAAAAGGTTATAATTAGAGAATACCTAAGAATAGGCTCAACTGATAGTCTCCCTTTCATATCCAACCTAGAAAGAAGACTTGAAAGTATAATCTCCTTTTGTAAGATAATTTGTGGTAATGTTTGTACCAACGGCAACATTTCCTCATAAAACGATATAAAATCCTCAGCGGTGTTAAGTTCCTGATAAATAAAACAAAATTCACTCTCTAAGTATAAGATTTTCTGGTGCCATAGAAAATACAAAATTATGGAGTCAACATATCGTGTACCCTCCAACGTAATTTTACTAAGGCCTACATTTGTAAGTGGCACACATGTCAAAAGAATCCAGACATAAACTTATAGGACAAACTCTCACTAGCAGTCTGCATAAATGTATTACGGTTGATCTAAAGATTTATAGAAAAGGGTAACATACCCTCCATTCAACAAGGCAATCACGAAAAAAAGATGACCCTTCTGAGGGCTCTTGCTTGAGGGGATCAAGACTTCTAAAAACATCAACATCAATTTCTTCAACTCTTTGAGAGAACGTCTTGAACTGCAAACACCGATATAAACAGTGTCAAAGGTGCCATCATCACTCAAATGTAGCCAACTTTTAACAAATACCAAAACTTTATCCAAACCATAGTTGTTAAAAGCCATCGCCTCTTGCGCCTAGGACCATTTTTCAGGCCAGGCGAGGCAATTGCACTTTAGGTCGAGGAAATTGCGCTTTAATTCTCCACGTGATGGTTTAGGACTTTAGGCGCAGATTCCGGCAAGATTCCCAAACTCCCCCGATAGTTTCCAACCAAGTTCTCTAAATTATGGCTAGATTCCATCCAGATTTATACTTTTATATAAGGAAAACTGCTTTTATGCACTAATATTTTAAAACTTTTGATAATAATTAGATGATATTAAACGTTATACACTAGCTTTTGTTATTTTATTGAAAAAATAATACTATTTTACTAATACATAATGTATTTTTATTTTTTTCCTTTGTTTGCTTTTTTAGTCTCAGGCCCTCGTCTTTTTTGTGCCTTGCGCCTAGGCATCAGGCGAGGCCTATGCGCCTTGAGTGTGCCTAACGCATTGATAACTATGATCCAAACTTTCAGTTCCAATAATTGAAGCAACATATTCTACAAATTTACTTTCAATTGTAATATTCAATATCTAAATTTCTAGGTTTAAGCGTTAAAGCATACCACAAAGCGCCTTCTTCCGGCTCCACTGTTCAACGACTTAACCGCCTGAGCATGAGACTGTGTCGCCATTATCTTAACACCAAATCTGTCACCACCAAAAACAGTCCCAACCTTAATAAATTTGCAATTTGTTAAATAATAATGCAATAGAATCAAATCATGATACTGTAGCTTTACATAACAATCATAATTCATAACCAGACTACAAATTCAAATCCAAAGTTATAGAAACCCTAAAAGTAAGCACCGTCCAATAACTTCAATAAAATTCTACATATAACTTGATACAGATTACCTCAACTTCTAATAAACAACTTAAATAATAATAATAATAATAATAATAATAAAGAAATAGGTAATGAACCTAACGGAACCACGACGGAGCTCCGGTTAAACCTGCACGGTGGGAAGACGGTGGCCGGAGAATGTGGAAGCAACCACGGTACGATACAACTATGACGATTAGGGTTTATAGGGTTTTACAATTTTAATATAATAATTTTTGTTTATATATGTTTCGAACCGTTTGATGAATTTATATTGGATTGGAAATTGAAAATTTTGGTCCCTCAACGATTAATATTGTGAATGTTTGGTCCCTTGCCTTTTAGTTGTTGAAACGACAAAGATTACGACTATAACCCGCATACACATAAATTCGGGTCAATAGAAACACAAACTGTTTAACCTCTGTTTTTAAATACGTTTTGATGAGTTATAAGCGGGTTGTTGGGTTGTAAGTGAATTATCAATAACGTGTTTAATGATAAGTATGAGTATGACAAGTAAATTATACGGTGTACCATAAATAACACTATTATAATTACTCATAAGCAATAGAAACGGAAAAAAACTAAACCAAAATATAGAAGACTATATTATATCTCGTGATCTTCCCAAGATAAACAAATCTAATATTAAGACTTAAAAAATATGTGTTCGATATAGCATAGAAATTAATTTACTACACTATGAGAAATCAACAATTTTAATCATGTAAATAAAAATGAAAATGTGTATTAAAGAGAGAATGCATTGTTTTGATGAGGTAAGTGGTGGAGCTTGAACTTTTTGATGGTGGGAGCTGAAAGTTACGAGACGTTTTTTTCAAACCGGTGGGGGCGGACTCAAAACATACAATTTTTTTTATAAAACAGAAGAAATTTACACTACTGAGCCAGCAATCGATGGGACCGGGCACCCCCTGCCCTCAATAAGCTTAGCCCATAGATAAGGTGCAAAGGCAGAAGCAATTATTGCAGGGCGTCATTGAAACGGTGATCTTGAAAATGTAGTTTTTTTTATCAATAAAATATTAAATGGTTTTTAATAAGTGAAAATATAAAAAAAATAGTTAAGAAAATAAATATTAAATAAATAAGAGATAAACGTGAAATTGTGATTTAATGATATTATTTTATATGAGAGAGAAATAATATAATCGTAACTTATTTATTATATAGTAAAGTAATAACAAAAATAAAGATAAAGATAAAAAATATATATGTGATAAATATTGGATTATTTATAACTTAAAATTTTTTTTTGCAGGAATTTAAGGGGAACTTCTTATAAAATTAAAAAGAAAAAAGTGAAGAGATGCAACTTCTTGTAAAATTAAATGTTTTAGTAGTAACTTGAGAAAACTAAAAAGACAACAAACTCTTATAAATTAATTTTATTTGTTCATAAAAAGAATGGTTAGACAAAAGGGGAATGTAGAGCGAAAACAAACAATCAAGATGTTTTCCGTTTGAATACATGAAAGAAGTAAACGTGTTTCGACAAGCAAGATTACTCAAGTGTTGTATGTTTTGTCTCTACTTTGGTTATGTTTGTATGTATTTTTTGATTTAGTTTTAAAAAGATGATTTTTTGTTCATACAAGACATCATTGTCTACTCTTGTTTTAATTTGATGATGTTGTAAGAGCTTTAACTTTTATAAACATGTATATGCATGTATTGTGGTATATATTTTTTACATCATTTTTCTTTCTCTTCAGTTTGACAAACACTTATTTTTGGCTTAGCCATGATAACCTCATCAAATATAATAAGAGATTTAGATTAACTATATCATCAAATCATGTATAGATAACTATATCATCGTGGGGAGTTAAAATGAGATCAATGTTGATAATGCTTATATATATATATATATATATATATATATATATATATATAATATAAGGTTAGAACTCGTGAATAAAGTAAGATACAAATAATGTGGGCAATATAAAAACACAAAAATCAAGTGTTAGCCACATATGGTGGATGACCATATATTTATGTTAACATGTGAAAAGTTTAACAATGTATAAGATAAATTATTCACATTTAATGGATAATCACAGGTTTACGGGTTACAATATTTTAAGGTTTGCTGAAAAATAAAAAATACTTGAGTGAAGTTTCTTGTTTTATGGTGTTTGAATATGCGGGTTTAAATTAACTTATACACATATGATATAGTTTTATAATAATTGTTTACTGAAGAAAAGAAACAAAAATATCCCATGCCTAAAAGAAAGTAAATAAGTAAAAAAATCTTTCAAACAATAATAATTTGCGCTTCTGATACAATAATATAAATCATGGTTAAGCATCATCACTATTCCTATGTATGGTGTCATAGACTACCATTAATCAATGCTATAGTCCTTTCGACCCATGTATTATTCTAAACTTTTGGACCAACTAATTAAGTTTCATAGATGAGATTGAAGTTAAGTCAAAGATGGCATGGATGTTGTTATCTAAGTTGGAATAAGGATTAACCTCAAGATTTGTGTCAAAGTTATTGAAGATGATCTATAAAGAGTTAAGAGTCTAAATATACAAATGTGTATTTAATTGATTTGGAAATTTGACATGATAATCTATTAATAAAACATGAAAGTTTAGCAGCCATAAAGCATTTATCTTGCAGCAAATTAAGTGTTATTATCACCACATTAGCCCATCATAGTGTTCATTAACCTTGATAAGGGCATACTTTTAGAAGCGTTTATGAGTATGATGATGATGTGTATAAGGAACGTGTTATAAATCATACAGTTTGCTGTTTTGTATGATTAAAATTTCAGGCAATTATGATGAAGAAGAATTAGCAGTAAGAGCATATGAATAAATGCCATTTTTTGTCGCCGCCGCATCGCGCGGGTTTCCCACTAGTATATATAGAGAGAGAGAGATTTTTTTCTAAATACTTAAACAGATCAACCCGTTTTTTATATGTGTCAACCGAACCCCGCCTCGTTTAATATGGGTCAACATGAACCATCCCCGTTTTTTAAACCGGGTCATGTTAGTAGACCCAGACCTGTTTTTTTCCAGTGTCAAGCTTGGGTTGGGATTCAGGTTGTGTCAGGATTTGTTGACCCTAGATGAACGAGTAGGCATAAACAAATTGTGTTTAGATAGTTTACCGAACAAGCTAAGACCAACACATGTATTGTTAGTCCATGTATGATCATGAACGTTGGTTTACATTAAATGTAATGTTCACTTGTTTAAGTTTATGTGTATTGATTCTTTTACGTTAGTTTGTTTATGTTTTTTTTTTTACGTATTTAGTGGATTTTATTTAACTTGTTATTATTTTTACGGTTCAATAAAAATTTCATTAAAATCAAATACGAAAGTTACATCACAATAGAAGGTAGACAGACAACAAGATACGCCGCCACCCCTTTCTGAATTGCGAACCCTAGTCTACCAAAGACAAATCCTTGCCCCTCTGGAGATGAACTATTGTTGTGGGCGACCCGTTGGACCCTGGTTAAAAAACGAATAGCTTCTGGCGCTAGGGAGCCAAAGGTATCAAAGGCCAAATAGATAAAGACATGTTTGTTCTCTGCACAACCTTTAGCATGCTTATCTACTTTATTCGATTCCGCCTTTTCCGATGCTTTCCCAGCTACAAACCATATTCCCCTTAACCCAACTAAAGGATATACCCCTGTGAGGTCCACTCAAGCATGTTTCCCCCTCTCCCAACCAAAGACAAGCAGGTCCGCTGGTCGCAGGGTGGATCTCCATTCCGCAGGGTCTGTGAGAAAACTTACAGGGGCCTCATTTTTTGCAGAAATCACAGCTCTTCTCAGGATGTCCCACAAAACGTCCCTCACAAAGTCGTGCCGATATTTGAACCCAGGGAGCTCTTTGCAATGAATTGAGTGCTCCCCATATTTATCCATGCAAACTTACGACAGACGGGGCATTTTCATCTTCCGGATACATAGGGATCATCAACCGGTACTTGAGTATAGCCCTGTACTCCACTGTGGACATGCATTGACCCAACCCCTCAATCGGGATAACGGTAAAAAATCTTGAGCATGAGGACCCTTCAAGCATTCAAACATCGCCATCTGGCGGGAGGACAACTCAAAATTTTCTCCCAGGCTCTTACCAGTTTTGTTAAACACAGCATTCGCCAAAGTTTTTTGTGGCTTTCAGGGGGCGGTATCCTTATTAGAAAAACCGTCAATATCAAAGTCCGAGAGATAGACATTTAAGCGTTCGAGCGCCTGTTGATAGCCCGGGTCTAGCCCGATGACCCCACTGTTTCGAAGGATATGATCTTGAAGTTTTCAAGACTGAGCTCTAGACGCCACAAAGGCGTAAACCCCAACATCTCGAGCTGAAAAGGAGGCCCAAACCACATAAACGCATCGGCAAGGATGCCAATCGCCACTGGAGGTCCCCGAAGAAGAGGCCACCACACACAACTATATCTTCAATAGCCTCCCGGAGGCCATCATCGAAAAGGGACACCGCATCCACCATCAAGTGGGGTTGACAAGTTCGCAACCCAAAAAGTAACTTAGCGACCCCCATGCATGACCTGAGCAGGAGGAGTTCACTTTGGGGATCCCAAAGGCGGGGCAGGAATTTCATATAGTCAACCGCAACCGTGGCCCGCCGCCTTGCCAACTTCCCAATAAAGTTAGGATATCGGCTAACAGCCCCACCAAGGAGCTTAACCCCCCTCCCTGGTCTACCAATCCCTCCTGGGAAAAGCCCGTTCTGAACTTTCAGCTCGTCACACGTCGGCCAGAAGACCTCTGTTTTCTTAATATTGAGATGAAACCCCAGATATGGACCATGCACGTTGATAATGTCTGAAGCCTTAGAAACCTCAGCTGCGTTGCCTATAATCGTCTCATCATCCAAATACCAAGCATGAAACGGGAGGTTACAGTGTTCCTGAACCCGCATGATAAGGGGGTGTAAGGCAAGAGCAAAGAGAAGGGGCCCCAAAGGATCTCCTTTCTGCACTCCGGTAGTAGCCCTAATACACTCATTACCCACATACAGCCTAGCGGACTGGGCGTAAAGGAACTGGACCCACTGATAGATAGACGAGCACCGATGGTGAACCTATTGGAGAAAGGTTGTGCGGTCGACCATGTTGAAGATATTGGAGAAGTCTACTATAAGCAAAGCCAATGAACCATCCGCATGAAAAGAGTTGAGGAACCTGTTGGCATTGTGAAGCACCGCCTCTACCCCATTGGTACCCCTACTTGTTAATGTTTTCTTTTTTCCTATATCACCACTATGAAAAGATGGCTATCATTCAACCTTATTCGGATGATACATTAATCGAAGCAAATTCATGCAATCTAGTTATGGAAAGGCATCTGATATTGATGTTATTGTAGTTAACGAAATTTGTGTACAAATTCAAATTGTTTTTTGACCCTTTATACCTTTTTTAAAGAATGAGCAAAGGCAAGTTGATGGGTTGGTTAAAAGATGTGTATTAATGCGTCTATAAATGAGTTTTAGGGAATGTTAAGTTGTCGAATGGTGTTGCTTTGATATTATTATGTCGTTTCAGGATTCGATGACTAAAGGAAGCAAAAATGACGTTTTAGAGTTGCTCGGGCGAGATACGGAAGCATAAACAAGCTGGAAAATCAAAATCCAAGGCTGAAGAGGGTTATGGCGTAGGATACGCCAAAACTGGAGTAGCCTACGCCAGTGACGTAGGCAAGGAGAGCAGAGTTGGCGTAGGACAGCAGCAGATGGCTCAGGGAGAAAAGGTCTGGCGTAGGATACGCTAGAGTCAGATGATGGTCAAACCTTTCCTTTTTCGAAGCAATTATGATTGGGAGCTGTTTTATTATCGAAAATTGGGATCTAGGGCCGGCATTCAGTCATTCCTAAGCACAAAAAAAACAACACACTTTTCATCCAAGATCCATCATACAATAATCTTTCCAACCCTTTTGAAGAAACTATGAAGATTCAAGAGAAGATATTGAAGAAGAACACTATGGCCATGCTTGGCTAAAACATTTGTATTACACTGGGGATGTAGGTTTTTGATATCTAGGGTTTGAACACATTGGGTATTATTCTTAAACTTTTGTTTATGTTATTGTGTGCTTGAATTAACCGTGTTAATTGGTGATTAATCTTATGCTAAACTCATTGTAGTTAATTGATCTTGTGCCAAATTCTCGTGAGATAAGCATGATTCCTTACGTTAACACAAACATAGGATTGTATGTTCTAGGTAATGAAGTATAGTTTAATCTATCTTGATATTGATAAAACTTGATGCCTAAGCATGTTGAACAATCACTCCGTTAGTGCCAATTACATTATTATTGTTTACCCAATTGTTAAAGCCCTGGTATTCAATTGCCGAATCCTTAGTGTAATTATTTTAATCCGATTGTTTACAACATCATTTTTATTTATAATTTCAATTAATTATTAGTATTATAAACAACAACTTAAAATCAAAAATCTTAAATGAACAAAGTGCAGTCTTCATAAGTCACATAGCATCTTCATAAGCAGTACGTTTCAATCAACTAAACAACACTCGCTGACCACATGCTCCTTGAATTCGATACCTTATTTACCCTAACTACATAGGTTAATTAGGTTTTGCATGACCCTTACGACAGGTCATCACAAGTATAAAGTCTAATGTTTTTTCATCAATTACTACGGGGTCGTTTGGTTGATTAGGTGTTGAATCATTAAGAAATTTGAATGGTTAAGAGGATCTGAATGGTTAAGTGCTGAATGATTAAGTGTTGTTTTGTTGGACCTCTAAATGGTTAGTTTGTTTGTCCCACATTGGTAGAGGAAGCAAAAATGGATTCATCTAGTGCTTAATGGTTTAGCAACATGTCACACCCTCAATTTCCACTGCGGAGTTTATACCGCGAGGCGCGTGACATACCAGGATCCCATAGCCATAAGTCACATGAATGACTCTAAATGCCCAAACCATTTAGTTCGTTATTGTAAAACAAGTTTCATAGATAATCAAATGTTTCAATAGTTGCGGAAGCGAAAAACTTAAAGATAATAGTTATCCAAACAGTCTGCGTAAAACAACGCGTTTGAGATCGTAATAGATAATTAAACATTCGAAAATAGATAAGTATTCATATCCCATGATGCTATATGATGCATGCCCTACTTGTGCTTCGAACTAGTGTTCTGCAAAAAGGTATAATAATCGTGTGTCAACATAAAGTTGGTGAGTTCACATAGTTAAGTAAATACGTAGGTCCTCCAAACCATGTTTTGACAAGTAAATGCTAATTCACATGCCAGGGGTAGCTAGCCCACTCATGATAACTAAAACCGGTAATACCGAACTGCTAAACAACGAGACCCCACAATAGTGAGCAAAGTGCCTTGCATCATTGTCTATCAACAATGATAATATGTTGAGTTATAGTTCACACCCATGCTCTCCAGCACGAAGTGAGGTTTGTGAGACCTAATAGCGCTATCAACTAGTAACCCGCTTGCCTACCCGGCAATTCCTTCGGTATTTAGAAGGACTTCAATGATAGAGTTGGTTTAGTTCATCAAGGACATAAAGCATGAATTAGTGAAAGCAGATTCACCTAGTGAATCATAGCACCCCAAACCCGGGATGTGTATGAGTAGTCCCAAACCGAACTATGAAAAAGTTTAGAAAGTTGTCTCATCTGAGACGTATGCTTTTGAGAAAAAGAGTAGTGAAACTCACCTGGTGTTTGTGCGAGAGATCTAGCAAAGCAAAGAAAGTAACTACCGTTCCAACAAAGATCTCCCTATGAACATTTAAGACATGTTAAACTATGTTCTTGTCTATTACACAAGTTCGACACCTACCTTTGTGAACCACGTTAAGTTGTGTAGATCATGTTTCATGTATAAGAAGTTTGATCTAGAAATGTTTCATGTATCCATGTGTAATGTATAACCAATTGCTTTAACACTAGATAATATAATTGATCACATAAGTGAAACAATATGTGCACATAATATAAGCATGATTATTATTATTAACTTTACCTTCTTCCTCAACCTTCTTCATCAATCCTATCATATTATTATTATTATTATTAACTTCAATCACCACTAGCATTGCATTGTAGCATCTTCAGATCAATTATTTTGAGATTTGGGTTTGTTAGTTAATTTCCTTCTACATAGATCCGCCAGTAGTTTTTGGTGGGTACAACGAAGTTGTCGTTTACTTTTTCCTTTTCCGGCGGGTCTCTTACAAGATCCTTTGCAACGTCTACTTTTTCCTTTTCCGTACAAAAATAAACGGTCCTTTTTTTACCGACCAGTTTGCCGTTTTTTTTCCGGCCAGTTTGCAACGTTTAGACTCCCAGCCGGCTAGATCTGGCTAGTCTCTCTTTTTGGCAGGTATAATTCCGGTCACCAGCTAAAGGCCCGACGACCTCTACCCACCCGACTTTTCCACAAGTTTCTACTCATTTTTCAAAATCCAGGCGGCCAGGCGATTGTATTCTGTTCCGGTCATAAAAGTTTCTGTTCCGGAAACGATCTCACAATCCTTTTCCAGGTGCATTCGATCCTTACTATAACTTCAGTGATATACCTTTATCACCTTTTATATATATATATATATATACTGTGTGTTTCATCTGGCTTATTGTGTTTGTGAGTGTGGGTATATATCTATATACACTACTTGTGCGTTTGTGTGCTTGTGTGATTAGCCACAACCATAGAAGGTAGGAGGCATGCTCATTCCTTGAGACCGTGTTTGGGGACAAGGGGTGTGAGGGGTGCGAGTAAAGGGAGACTGAGGGGGGGGGGGGCTGTCTTAGATTAGCTTCTTGGAATGTAGGAACTCTAAATGGTAGGTTGTTGGAGGTAATAGATGTACTTAAAAAGCGTAGGATTCAATTAGCTTGCTTGCAAGAGACTAAGTGGAAGGGGAATAGCGGGACCGAGTGCAACGGGTTCAAATTGTTGTATTCGGGGTCAAATGGAGCCAGGAATGGAGTGGGTTTTCTAGTGGATAAGGAATTGCATAAGAATGTGGTGGAGGTGGTAAGGTACAATGATAGGATTATGGTATTGAAGCTAGTAGTAGGCGATGAGGTAGTCTCGGTGGTTTACGCATATGCACCACAACTAGGGCTAGGAGACCATGAGAGGAGGGATTTCTGGGATTGTCTTGATGTAGCAGTAAGGTCTATACCTAGTGGGGAAAGAATTTGTATAGGGGGTGATTTTAATGGCCATATCGGTAAGGATAGTGATGGTTATCAAGCAGTCCATGGGGGTTTTGGTTTTGGTGATAGGAATGACCCCGGTAGGGACCTACTAGATTTTGCAGTGGCCCATGACTTAGGTATTATAAACTCCTTCTTCTCCTTCTTCCAGAAGAGAGATTCTCAGCTAATCACTTTTAGCAGCGGGGGACGGCAGACACAGATTGATTTTCTCCTGATGAGGAGAGTTGACCGCCTACGGTGGAGGGATTGCAAGGCCATACCAGGGGAGACAGCAGTGACTCAACATCGTCTATTACTAGCCGATATTGCCATGAGTGAAAAGCCGACTGGCGGGGAAAGGAAGATGAGACCTGCTATCCGTTGGAGAAGTTTGAAGGGGGGCAAGATCCCAGTGTTCAAAGAAAGGGTCTTTTCGATGATACCGTCTCCAATGGATGCAGACCCAAATAGAATGTGGGAGGATATGGCGGCTAACATTACTCATGTGGCGAAGGAGACCCTAGGGATCTCAACAGGTAAGGGTAGTGGACATAAGGAGGCATGGTGGTGGAGTGAAGACGTTCAAAACAAAATAAGAGACAAGCAAGCAAGTTTTAGAGATCTGCGGAGGTGCACAGATGAGGAGGAGCGTGACAGATTGAGGGAGATATACAAAAACGCCAAGAGGGAGGCGAAAAGAGCAGTGGCAGAGGCTAAGAACACAGCTTATAGGCGGATGTACGAACGCTTGGAAACAAAGGAGGGGGAGCACGATATGTTCAAGATTGCAAAGGCCTGAGCCCGTAGGAGACAAGATCTAGGAGCCGTGAAATTTATAAAGGGAGAGGATGGGCAAGTTTTAGTGAAGGATCAGGAGATTAAGTTGAGATGGCAAACCTATATCCATGAGCTCTTCAATAGTGGGAGGACGTACCAACAAGAAAACAGTAGCAGCATTACTCAAGAGCGTCACCGGGAAAACTGCTACTGTCGGCGTATATCTCTCAGTGAGGTAAGCTTAGCACTTAGGAAGATGGGGAGGGGTAAGGCAGTTGGCCCAGACAACATCCCGATTGAAGCGTGGAAGTGTTTAGGAGAGGAAGGAGTCCAATGGTTAACTAACTTCTTCAATAGTATATTCAAGTCTGGATATATGCCAGATCAATGGAGAAGTAGTGTCGTGGTGCCTATATATAAGAACAAAGGAGACGCCCAATGTTGTGGAAGCTATAGAGGAATTAAGTTGCTAAGCCACACTATGAAATTATGGGAAAGAATAATTGAGACTAGGATTAGAAAACAAACTCATATTTCGCTAAACCAATTTGGCTTCATGCCAGGGCGGTCAACTATTGAAGCAATCCACATTCTAAGGAGACTAATGGAGAAGTATAGGGAGAAAAGACGGGACTTGCATATGGTGTTCATTGACTTAGAAAAGGCATACGACAGTGTCCCACGTAAGCTACTTTGGGATACTTTGGAAGGTAAGGGGGTGCCGGGGAAGTATATAGATATAATTAAGGATATGTATGAAAGGTCTGTCACCAGCGTTCGGGCTCCTGTAGGGGATACTGATTCCTTTCCTGTGGAGATTGGACTCCATCAAGGGTCTGCTTTGAGCACATTCCTCTTTGCGATGGTATTGGATGAGCTGTCCAAATTGATTCAGGAGGCAGTTCCGTGGTGTATGCTTTTTGCTGATGATATTGTGTTAGTGGCAGAGACCAAAGAAAGTCTGAATGCAAGGGTAGAAGAGTGGAGAGCATCTTTAGAGAGCAAGGGGTTAAGGATTAGTCGCTCGAAGACAGAGTACCTCTACTGCGGTTTTAGTGGTGCAGATGACGTTAGTGACACGCAGATCACCATCGATGGTCAAGCGGTCCCGAAGACAACGACTTTCAAATATCTAGGATCTTTTGTTCAAAATGATGGAGAAATAGATAGAGATGTAACCCACCGTATCCAGGCTGGCTGGTGTAGATGGAAAGCAGCCTCTGGGGTTTTGTGCGACAGGAGGTTCCCAACTAAACTAAAGGGTAAATTCTATAGAGTTGCAGTCAGACCGGCTATGCTGTATGGGTCGGAGTGTTGGGCCATCAAGAAGACTCAAGCCCGCAAGATGGATGTAGCAGAAATGAGGATGCTTAGGTGGATGTGTGGGTACACAAGACTAGACCGAATAAGAAATGAGATTGTTAGGGGAAGGTTAGGTTTGGCTAAGATTTCAGAGAAGATAAAGGAGTGGAGATTGAGATGATTTGGACATGTGAGGAGGAGGCAGATGTCAGCGACAGTTAGAGTAGTGGAGGAGTTGACTGTTGACGGTAGGAGGAGTAGAGGTAGACCCAAGTTGACATGGGATAAGCGTATTGAACAAGATTTGATAGAGTTGCACCTCTCTGAGGACATGGTCCAAGATAGGAGTTCGTGGAGACGTAGAATTGAGGCTAAGGATTCTTAGGGACTGTTTCATATATCCCTTTTGGGTTATGTTGTTTTTATTGCATATATACCTTGCTTTAATACATGACACTTTCTATGTTACTATATGTGTTATATTGTTTTTATGGCATATATACCTTTGTTTATAATACATGACACTTTCAATGTTTACATAAATTCAGTATCTCCTCATTAGTTTTAGTGTTGTTTACTGGTAGTTTTTTGTTTGTCGAGCCGGGGGTCTTTCTGGAAGCAGCCTCTCTATCCGCAAGGATAGGGGTAAGGTTTGCCTACATCCCACCCTCCCCAGACCCTACTCTTAGCTGTGCTAATTTGTGGGATTTACTGGGTAAGGTTGTTGTTGTTTTGTTGTAATATAAGCATGATTATTAATCACATAATAATCAACCTATCATTGATAGTTGGGGTCGATCCTAGTTATCAAAGAGTCTAAGCTTGGGTTCACAATAAGGGCCGCATATAATTGACTAGAAGGGGTTGGTACTTACATCAATACTAATTGACTATGTGCGATCTTTAGAGCTTCTTGGTGGCCTTCCTTGGCTCGGCAATTAGAAGGAGAGAGGGGTGAGTGTGAGCCGAAGCTTAGAGAGAGGTTGTGGAGGAGTGTGGTTTGGCCTAAGGAGAGCCGAAAGAGAGAGAGAGAGAGAGAGAGAGAGAGAGAGAGAGAGTGAAAGATGTGAGGTGTGGTGCAAGGATGAAATGCTCATGGAACCTCCTTATATAGTGGTTTCTAAGGCAAGCCTCCAACATCCTTTCCTAGCTATGTGTTTAGGCTTTATGCTACTTTGGTGTTTATGAATTAGCAACATGTCTAGAACTTGTTCCATGAGTTGGCCGCAAGTTGGCAACTCATCCTACCTTCCATTTTTGGCCAAGCTTAATCATGGTTAGGTCCTAGAGGTAAGGGTGAGTTCTTTCTTGGTGATTATTGACAACCATGCCTATGTTTTCTTTTTGTTTTGTTTCGGCCGAATGTTATAAGGGGCGGGGGATTGATTGTGACTTCTCATTGGCATGCCTTGTATTAGCATGATAGCTCCTAGCTTGTCTTATTATGTTTCTTGTGTTGTCACTATGGGCCGCAAATTTCCTAGTGTTGGGATAAGGTGTTTTAGACAACTCAATGTTATAATTGATAGATCATAGGAAGCTAGGTGCTAGTTAGGAAGCTTCTTGAGCTCTTGGCCGATTTTTATTGGGTAAAAACAATTAGGGGTAGTTGTCTTGCATGAGGATTTTATGGATGTTTGTTTTTATTTCTAATCTAGTGTAAGTGCATACCTCATCATGCTTCTAGATAGCTTACATCACTTAACCTCTAGCCAATGTGCCTTGTTTTCATTTGTTAGTCTAGGGTGGCTTCCTAGGAGTTAGGATGGATGGTGACAACACATGGTTACTAGGCTTGTCATAAGATGTTGGTGTGATGTTTAGAAGCTTCTATCTTATGTCCTTTTCCAGGTATAGGGGGTGAAATTTTAGGCTAGTTATAAGTAGGAGGTGGCTACTAAAGACAAAAGAAAACTTCCATGTGTGTGGGTATGTATGCGTGTGTTTATATATGCATGTATGTATGTGTGTTAGCTTCTAGGAGGTATTTAACAAAATATAGTTTTTCTTATCAAGCCTAGTGTATATGCATATATATATATATATATATATATATATATATATAACCACATTTTGAAGTATAAAAGATTCATGTAAATACTTAGATTAATGTTCATAGACTCTCATAAGTTTAATTATATGTTTGTTAATCTATGATAGCTCATAGATACATATATGGCTAGTGTGTGCACGTGTAACTTATCTAGTTAACTTTATTCAAGTAGAATGCAAGAAATCTAGGTGCAAGTAACTAGAGTTCAGTTTATTTGGGAACCTGAAATTACGGGGTATCACACAACATATCAAGTCTTAATGGTTTAGCCTTAACAAACACGCTGAATAAGCTGAATGCTGAATCATTCCAATCAGATGCTGAAACAAACACGCTGAATAAGATGAATGCTGAATCATTCAGCACTGAATGATTCAAAAGCTCATTAACAGTCTTACCAAACAGCCCCTAAGTTTGTTATAAGAGTGGTAGCAGATTTAATTTTCTAATAATTTTTGTAACATTTTAGTGTTTAGACTTCCTACGAGTGCTAAGTATGCTCAAACATATTTAAAAAGTCTTTAGTGCTAAATGTGCAAAGTCATAACAAGTCAAGTAATATAGAAGAAAGAGTGTAAATTTGTGAGCCTTAAGTTTAGACTTGTATTTATAATGGTTTCTAATTGTTTCAGTTTATGTGCATGGTTGCAAAATTTGCTAGGCACTACCAATTCGTTTGATCGGAAAGTTACGAGTACTCAGGGCTCAAATCAGCCTAGGCGGGGAGTACTCGGCCAACTCGGCGACCTAACCTGTAGCGATAACTTGGCTAGTAATCTGTCAACTCGGTCTTGTTTTGCAACATTGTTTGTGTTTGTTTTTATAAATATTTGTTGCTGCGAAAATCTTTAACATGAAACTATTTATAACAAAACTATTCTAAAACTCTCACCAGTTGTCAAAATTGCAAGTTTAATGAATTAATAGAACACCAATATCTATATCTATAATCTATAATCTATAATACACTATAAAGTAAGAGTGATGTACAAGATTGTCATTTTATTATGGGTACAAGTTTTATTGCTACATATACAAGTTAATAAAACATATTTTATAGGGGTAAATTAGTCATTTAATGACAAATTAAGACACTTAGAAGGTTAGTAGTGTCATTCTATCTAAATAAAGCCTTTAGTTCAAACCTAAAAGTTCATCCCCTTTCTACCCCTCCCATCGTTTACCCACCCCTGATTTCATCAATTCACATTTAAATGTTGAATTCAATGGATTTCAGTTTCAAATACATTGTCTTTATAATCAATTGACTGTATGACGTCATCCGGCCTTTCTACCTTCTCCGTCCAGCTTTGTTAAATTCCTTTTCTTTAGCTTTTTTTTTCTTGTTTTGCAATTGCTTAGGTCATTTTGTTTCTCTTCATTCTTTATCTTGGCTACGATTATTTATTTGCTTAAAGTCTTTTGTCATTCCTTTTATTTGGGTTTTTTTGTTTTCCTAGACAGGGAAAAGAGGGAATGAGCGCTACTAACGCAATCCGACGAACTAGGGTAATGGGCGCAGACACCAACGACGAAGGTTCAGATAACGGGGTTGGTCCGACGAACTAGGGTTCTGCTACTCCGAGAACTACCACCAATGGTAAAGGTGCAGGTGACAGGGTTGGTCAGCGGCAGTAAAAAGGACCAATGCTGATTGCGGCTTCCACTCTTTCTTTAGGTATGTTCTTGGATACACCTTTCATCTATCATTGTTTACAATAATCGATTTCAATTTTGTGTTTTCCCTCAATTTTCTCATAAAATTTTGCATTTTTTTTGTTGCTTATATTGGGTTTTAGATAATGCGTTTTGTTTGAAAGATTGTGTTTGCTTGAAGTTATGGGATGAATCTACCTAATTTAGGTCATAAGATTAACTTAGTACATGTTTACACATGGTTTGCTACCTGAAAAGGTTGGCAATCAGATTATTTTTGAATGCTAGAAATTACATTGCTTTTTTTTTGTTTACAGTTTAGATCAAATATTGCAGGGTTTCATAAACCATTGTTAATCCTATCGTAGGGGCACCAGCTTCTCTGGGGAGGTTCTTACGAGTAGGTTTCGGCTGTACGTTTCTTGTTCCTAAAAGATGAGACACGATCATGTTTATTCGACCATTGTTTTAAATATGGTTATAAAATCATACCAATAATATATCACAACTTTAACCCTACACTTTGACCCGTTCATCCATGCCCACTTTCTAATGCCATATCCGATGAAGGTAGATTTCGGCAGTGTTTCGTTTAATCCATGCACCAGTTGTTGGTAAGTATACATGATTACCCAATGTCCCAATCCATAAGTGTTTCTTTAAACCAAGTTTTATAGAATATTAGCTTATATGAAAAGTAATGGCAAAGTTATTCTGAGGTGTTGTCACAGAGTAATGGTAAACTAAAACTCACCAAACGAAGTAGAATAACCTATTGTATATGAGACAAAGGTTCCTTTATGAATCCAAACTTTGTGGTGATACAGATTTTTTTAGGAATCAAAATTTTGTTTACAGGTACATTTTTATGCCTTTATAATGCATATATAAACTCTTTGTATTTAATTATAAATAAGTGGAGCAATGTGCAGGTGTTTCTTCTATGGAGCAATTTGTCGATAGGCATTGCAACAATCAAGCACACTAATATGACCCACATTTTCATCACTAGCTTTCTCTAATTTTCAGGTTTTTTTTCCCTAACCTTATCTTTAACATGTTTTATGATTGCAAACATTTTGCAGATAAAAACTCTTTAAGAATGTGCAAATATCTTGAAATCCTGCAGTTCTTGGTATGCTTTTTCCATCCATTTTATGATTTAGCCAATTTTATACTTACTATGGTTGTTATAAGAATAAAATTAAAAAAAGTCCCCCGTTTTGTGTTTGCTTTAGGCTCCAAAAAAGCGTGAGCCAACATTGACTATTGGCATGTAGCTTACAGTACATTTTTTTTTACTTATTTGCCTTTATTTATAGCATAATAGGTTACCAATGTAGAGATAAAAAAACATATTATAATTGTTATCGGGGTCAAGGTTTAAAAGTACGGAAACGTGCCTCGAGGCGTTTTCATTTTGCCTCACGAGGCGTACGCCTCGAGGCGAACCGAGGCGTAAGCGCGAGGCGGAATGAATATATATATATATAAATGTTATATATATTATAGAAAATGAAAGACTAACTAATTTGAGCATCAAGTTCATTAAAAACATCAAAAACACACGTTAAAAGGGCATGACATGCTTGAAATTGAAATAAAAAGTCTAAAACATCAAAAATAAACTTAAAAAACCCCTGAGGCGCACCTGAGGCGCATTTTTTATTACTGCCTCAGCCCTGTGAGGCGCATCTACAAAATAGCATCCTGAGGCGCAACCTCAGACTCATTTTCCTCCCGATTCGCCTTGAGGCGCGCCTCGAGGCGCACACCTCAGCCGTTTTTTTAAACCATGATCGGGGTCTCAAGACCATTTCTTAAACACAAGAGGAAGCGTGTGTTAGTGTAAGATAATAGAATACTGAATAATATTATTGAAAGGTTAGGTTACAATATATAGAGATCACAAAGGAACCCTAAAAACCTAACTGAGCCCGTGAGCTTATCCTAATTACCATAATAATAATAATAGATTGGACCCTATTATTATTATTATTATTATGGTAATTAGGATAAGCTCACGGGCTCAGTTAGGTTTTTAGGGTTTCTTATGAGCTCTGATACCATGTAAGATAATAGAATACTGAATAATATTATTGAAAGGTTAGGTTACAATATATAGAGATCACAAAGGAACCCTAAAAACCTAACTGAGCCCGTGAGCTTATCCTAATTACCATAATAATAATAGGGTCCAATAGTTAGAATGTCAACCATCTTTGAGAACTTCAAATTTAGTTATAATCAAAGTTTAAAAGAACGAAATCGAGCCTTGAGGCATTTTTCCTTTGCCTCACAAGGCGTAACCCTCAAGGCGAACCGAGGTGTAAGCTCGAGGCGAAATTAAAAATAAATATAAAAATTATATATCGTATAAAACAAATTAACAAAGAAAGTCTAAAATATCAAAAACACACATAAAAAATAAAATAAAAAATAAAATAATTGACTTAGAAAGTCTAAAACATCAAAATCACATATAAAAAACACACATCCCCCCGAGGTGCAAGTTTTCTTAGCGCCTCGGCCATTCGAGGCGCACGTACAAAATAACCTCATGAGGCGCTGCCTTAGAGACGTTTTCTCAGCGCCTCGCCTCAAGGCGCGCCTCGAGGCGCACCTCGAGACGCACGTCTCACCCGTTTTTTAAACCATGGTTATAATGACATCCATAGAAACGGATGTCTGATAATAATCTACAACATTGTTTTTGGTTATACTTATGTTGTTCGAAGTTGTAATAATGTTATAATTATGAAATCTATTTAGAATTATAAGTACTTAAGGAATTAGTAATGACTAAAAAGATCCTACTTTTTTTTCTTAGAAAGGATGGAGTTCTGAGTCGATTTTGTTGCTAATCAAAAGCGTTAACATTAGCAAACTATATTGCAGGTTGTATTATTTTACATTAATTTATTTTCTCATCAATGACAGTAGAGAGGGCTGGAATGCTCTTTGAAGTTGAAAACAATTTTGCGTCTTCAAATGGTGGATCACAGAAAATGCAATATTTACGCTCCCACAAATTGAAATTCTTTGAATTATAGGTCGAAGTCAATAGATTATCATGTCAATTTGGATTGGGATGTAAATCAATACTCATCGATGCAATTGAAATAACATAAAACTTCTCACAAATATGAGATTTAAGAACTTAAAAGATTGTATGATTGATTTTCTTTTTAGGTAAGTAGCTAGGCAAACAAAGGATTTTAGGCAGAAGTTTCAACACATGGCTCATGAAATGGTTGGGCAGGGTCGAGGGCAGCGTGGTCAAGTTGGTGTTCATGCTCACTTGGAAGTGGGCCATTTCAAATACAACAAGCAAAAATATTCTAAAGGTAACGCTTTGGGATAGAAAGTAAACCGCTTCCTTGGTGCTACTTGGGGGTTGATGTTTGTTGATTAACTTTTATCCGAACATGTAATGCATTCGAGGCATCCCCAGTCTGGTTGATCGCAGTCTATAGTTTATCATGCCACATACGGTCCCGACGCAACGCGCGGCGGGTACAAAAACTATGATGCATAATGGCTTCTTATTTAAAAGGTTGAAGAAGAAATACCTATTCATTTTCCCGCTAGGCTTCGAGTATCTATTCATAATCAATTAACTAATGGTGCTTGTACCTATTACATTGGAATCGCTACTTATTACATTGAAATCGCATGAGTAGATTTGTTCAGTTGTGGAATGAATAAAGGAAGCACATCATGCCCACTATCATTCTATTTGAGGATTTACAGAGGTAGTATTCTTTGTTATATTATTTAAATGCTTAAATCACATTTCATTACATTGAAATACCTGACCAATCAGACAATTATAAGACTAGATATTATATGACCCACTAATGAACCCGAAAAACGAATGCCTAGGAAATTATTGCATCTTTGTTCGATGTCATCAAAATTCAATGTGATATCAGTTGGGACACCCGTTGCAACGCGCGGACATTTCCACTAGTTGATTGTAAAAAACTAGCCTTTTTGTTATTTGGGAGGCTTGTTGGTATGAGATCCTTTTAAACCTCACCAGTTGTCAAACTATGCAAACTATGACATCCTAAAATAAACATGACCCATCGACACTCGTCGGTTATTGTAGTGCTCATGAAGTTCGTTATTATTGATCATGTTTTTGTATTTATGCTAGCCCAAAATGTGGTAAAGAGGGCATTATAACTCACATGATGCAAAGCTTGCTAACTCCACATTCGTTGTTCCGTCACTACAAGAAAACAAATTATTAGCGGCGACACGTGTCAACAGTGATGTTTGATTGCCGACGGAAGCTTTAGCGGCGACATTGGTCGCCGCTAATGGTCCTGTTCCTTGTAGTGCGTACTCGTACCGACCTCACCATGTCGTCACGTGAATACAACTATTACATTTATTAACTTACAACATGACCCAACACATAACCCCTCAAAATCCATAATCGAGTTCATGGTTGGGTGGCCGTTGAACCAAAGTCGTCACCAACAGGGGCGCAACATTGTTGGGGCGGGAGGGGGCGACCGACCCCCCCGAATTTTCGCGCAGAAGTTCCGATTATATAGTATTTGTATAGAAACTTTTGGAAATATAGGGTTTCGGCCCCCGAAACTGGTTTTCGACCCCCCGAAACTAGTGACTTCCGACCCCCCGAACCTTCGGGTCAAGCTTCGCCACTAGTCACCACAAACCCTTAGCCCAAGCAATGCCCTAATCGGGTTACCGTGACCCGTACATGATCTAAACATATTAATCAGGTCCCATTCACTCAAACTCATGCCATGTAAACCCTGAATATGGAAGTTGAAAGCCGAATCATCACAAACCGACTCCAATTCCCCTCTTCTCATTGTCACTTTCGTTCGACGTCCGCTTTTCCCCTTCGTTGTTGTCGTGCACCCCTAGGTCGATTATGGCCTAGGGTTTCCCTTCCCTTATGTTTTAAACCCACAAGCTACACTCGGGTCCATTGTGTCTTGCTCTAAAACTTTTCAAACCAGACCGGTTCGAGCCTATCGGGCTCGTTACCAGCCTGGACCATTACGACCCGGACGGGCCCGATAGTGACCCAGACTGTTTCGACCTGACCGATCATGTTAGCGACCAGGACCGTTTCGACCGAAACCGTTTTGACTTGATCGGGCCCACTAGTGACCCGGACCGTTTCGACCCAACCGGGCCTGGTAACAACCCAGACCGTTTCAACTTGACCCGTCTCGTAGCGACCCAGACTGTTTCCACCCGGTAGGGACCCGGACCGTTTCGACCCAACCAGGTCAGGTAACGACCCAGACCGTTTCAACCTGACCCGTCCCGTAGAGACCCGGACTGTTTCGACCTGGCCGGGCCCGCTAGCGATCTGGACCGTTTCGACCAGACCGGGCCCGGTAACGACCCAGACCATTTCAACGTGACCCGTCCCGTAGCAACCTGGACTGTTTCGACTCGGTTGGGCCTGCTAGTGACCCGGACCGTTTCGACCCAACCGGGCCCGGTAACGACCCAGACCGTTTCAATCTCACCCGTTTCGTAGCGACCCGGACTGTTTCGACCCGGTATTGACCCGGACCGTTTTGACCCGACCAGGTGCGTAACGCCCGAGTCCGTTTCGACCTGGCTGGCCCAGTAGCGACCCAGACCGTTTCGACCCGACCGGACCCGGTAACGACCTAGACCGTTTCAACCTGACTCGTTCCGTAGCGACCCGGACTGTTTCGACCCGGCCGGGCCCGCTAGCGACCCGGACCGTTTCAACCCAACCGGGCCCGGTAACGACCCAGACCGTTTCAACCTGACCCGTCCCGTAGAGACCCGGACAGTTTCGACCCGGCCGGGCCCGCTAGCGACCCGGGCCGTTTCGACTCGACTGGGCCCGGTAATGACCCATACCGTTTCAACCTGACCTGTCCCGTAACGACCCGTACTGTTTTGACCCGATCGTGCCTGTCAACGACCTGACCATTTCGACCCGAACGAGCCGGTCAACAACCCAGACCGTTTGCACTCGATCAAACCCGCTAACGACTCGAACCATTTCGATGAGATCGGTCTCGTTAACGACCCGTGTTGTTTCGATATTGCCGTCCGTTATCGACCCGAATGGTTTCGAACCGACTGGGGTGATCAACAAATGCAGAAGATATAATTTTTTTTGTTTTTAATGCCATTGATTTCTATGAGGCATCAACTTGGGTGAGTTTTAATTTAGATTTGTATATCGTTATCTAAAAATACCCATCATGACCCATTTGTTTTTTTTGACATCCCCATGCTGACCCACTTACTTATTTCTTACAATTAAAATTACCATACTAACCCCATGAAAATTATACTAAACCCATTTTAACCAACAAGCTCAAATTTTAAACCTAAAACAACCTAAACTCTATTAGATGGATTGAAATTAGGGATGAGCTCGGGACGGTATCGGTACCGAACCGATACCGATACCGAAAAGTCTAAAAAACCAATACCGATACCGATTATACCGGTACGGTACCGGTGTGGTATCGGTATTTTACCTAAAAATACCGATACCATACCGATCCCGTACCGATACCGATAATACCGAAACCGAAAACCTTTAAATGTGGGTACCGATACCGATACCAAACACCCTCGGTTCGGTATCGATTCAGTACGGGATCGGTATTTTTTCGATTCGGGATCGTATGCTCATCCCTAATTGAAATTGCCGGGTGTACGACCCTTAAAAATTCATAACCGGTATATGAATCTATTTTAACCGGATATATTTTTTATGGAACCGGTCTACGTGGACCCGATATTTAGATTTGTTTCGTTAGATATTTATCCATCTACTACCTATATAAACAACACACACATCTGCATAAACCCTAGCCGCGTTCTTTTCTTAAACCCTAAGGTATGAACAAAAAAAAATCCTACTTTTATATTTAATCGGCATACTTAGGCAATTTAAAGTAGCTGTTCTTCTATAATTCATATTTATTCATTATTATTAGGTAATGTTTTAGTTTATCTTAATTTTTATTTTTGTCATGATAATGTTCTGTTTTTGTTATCAGTGCTGCAAAATTATAATCAATCTCATTTTTTATTTATTTTTTTTGTAAATATTTTGGTGGTTAATTGTTTTAAAATTATTATTGTGTTAAAAAAATGGTTGAGTTTACCTTCTTGGAGCGAGGAGGGTGATGATGTGACCATGGTTTAAAAAAAACGGGTGAGGCGTACGCCTCGAGGTGCGCCTCAAGGCGAAGCTCTAAGAAAACGAGTCTGAGGCGCGCCTCACGTGGTTTAGATTGTACATACGCCTCTAAGGGCTGAGGCGCTAAGAAAATGTGCGCCTCAGGTGGTTTAGGATGTTTTTTATGTGCTTTTTTGGTGTTTTTGACTTTTTGGGTCAATTATTTTATTTTTGATGTATTTTTGATGTGTGTTTTTTATGTTTTAGACTTTTCTAGGTCAAGTATTTTATTTTTTATAGACACATAATTTTTATATTTATTTTTTGACTGCGCCTTAAACTTACGCCTCGGTTTGCCTCGAGGCTTACGCCTCATGAGGCTGAGGCGAAGGGAAAACGCCTCGAGGCAAGTTTTCGTTCTTTTAAACATTGGATGTGACACTGATGGGGCATGAAACTTAGGGCGTATCTTAGTGAGGGATTGGGAGGGCACTGACCCCAGTTTTTTTCGATTCGTAGTGTAATTTTTACCAAAAAAAATTTCGGAAAAAAATTAGTGTGTGTCGAGTCCGTCACCACCGAGAACCTAGTTTAAGATCCGCCAATCCACGGAATGAAGAGTGAAGGGTATGGTGGTATGCATCATGGCCTGATGTTTATGCTTCATTTGCAGGTTTTTAAAGCTTGAACAATTAGAATGGCTTTTTACAACAGAATTGGAAGTCTAATGGTATCAAATGGGCAAGTAACGGGTCCATCGATGTACAATGCTATCCGTTGCATGTCATCAAAGCTTTTTGTTGGTGGTATGTTATTGGAATGGTCTATACATAATGGTCACTGTTTCTGTTTTGTTTATGTGATTGTGAAACTTGATTACTTGTGAATGTTGTAGGTCTTTCTTACCAGACCGATGACTACTCGTTGAAGGAAGCGTTTTCTGGATTTGGAGAGGTAGTTGAAGGTGAGAACAGTTTGTATTTGGTGTCTGATAGGCATAATTCAAATGGTTTGATTATGATTTTTTTTATGATAATCAATTTTTATGGTTTGGTTATGGCTACGTTACACGTGTATGTTTAGATTAATCGAACGGAACCAACATTAATATCGTTCTATATATTTTAAAAACGCGCCTAGGCTAGACTCAAGGCGTCAAAAGACGCGGAACTCATCGCCTCAGATTGCATAAGGCGCACGCTTTACAAAAAGCACACCTAGGCACAATTTTCTTTTGGCAAAAAGTCACCCTAAGGCGAGTGCCTCATGTATGTATGTTATTAAGAGATAACGATGCTAGCAAGTTAAAGGATTTCATAAAAAAATATACGGTTATATGCGCCTCGGGTACGAAAAGCAGTACACTTTTGCGCTTGGTTATTCGCGCCTTCGTTTACCCAGCTAGTCAGTTTATTACTGAAATCAAGCGGTTTTGAAAATCTAAAAGCCAAAACATTGGCTTTAGGTTCTCTTTTAGTCGATAATTGAACCAAATTACTCCATGTTCACCTCTACTGGACTTAGGTTCTTTTCATTAATCATGTAGCAGCTGAGTTTAAATTTTAA
Organism: Ambrosia trifida; assembly: GCA_028751855.1. Classification (NCBI taxonomy): domain Eukaryota; kingdom Viridiplantae; phylum Streptophyta; class Magnoliopsida; order Asterales; family Asteraceae; genus Ambrosia; species Ambrosia trifida. Next base: position 62,787,096 of record CM054124.1, on the reverse strand, counting down.
TTGGTAACTGGTAGCATGTAGAAAGAGTTATCATAATCATGTTTCTTGATTTAGTTATTGTCAACTGTGATCTTGTATAATCGATTTTTATTTACTGTCTCTATTCAGCAAGAGTTATTACAGACCGAGAGTCCGGGAGGTCAAGGGGATTTGGTTTTGTGAACTACACTAGTGACGACTCAGCCAGCGAGGCTATGAAAGCGATGGATGGCCAGGTAAGAAATTGAAATCTTTAGGACCATTCAAGTAACTTGTACCTATTATTAGTAGTGTTTGGTTTGGGGCGTGTTAAATAGGTAGTTTTCGTGGGTTGGTGGGTTGAACATGACATGAAACCGGAAATTTGGCACGAACCCATATATATTTTTTTTGTATAAGTTTTTTTTTGTATATTATTTTAAATATACAGATTTACAACCAAAAGATAATGTATATACAACGCTTGCGATTAAATATAAAACCTGATGCTGCTTCCATTTTTTTTTATAATTTATATTTTGGAATAAAATATCAGTTTAAATTATGACAGAACATATTTAATCAAAACATTAAATTAAACGGATTCAATAGGTCAGGTCAATCCTCGAAACCTCCCAGACCCGTTTCGCTCAATGTGTTTGTGAGTTTGAACTGAACCTGTTTAGCCTAACAAAGCTCACACGGTCACACCCCTAATTTGGTTTGTGTTTGAGAATGAAGGAGTGTTTTTCATTCTTAATAGAAGTGTTTGGTTAGTGGGTTTTGGGTTTTAAACATGGAGGTCAAGCCCACCAATTTAGGCATACTTTAAGCCCACCAAGAGATGTGGGCATAGAAATCTATTATTGTTCCATCATATTCTAACATCTCTCACTTCATGTCCTTGTGCTTGTTTAGGATCTCAACGGTCGAAGCATTCGTGTTAGCCTTGCCAATGAACGTGCTCCTCGTACCGATGGTTTTAATCGTGGTTCTAACCGTAATTTTGGTGATGCTGGAAATGACCGGTACTAGGTGCAATATGCTTTTCAGTCAATAACAAAGTTTATTTCTGTAAGCGAACCGCAGATTAATTACTTTATGAACCGACTAGTGTTAAGTCTTCTGTATACAAGCTTTTATGAACCGATTAGTATTTAGTCTTGCTACTCTATGGTTTGGTTTCATGCTTGTGCACAATTTGATTTAAGAATATAATGCTATCTTTGCTAGTGCCAAAGTTATCTCGTATTATATGCATCTTTTTTTTTTGAACGGCCAACAAATCAATTTCCGAGCACTCTCGGGCACTCTTTTAGCGAATCAGGTACTCGAGAGTACCCGGGCCACCAATCGCCACCAATTCCCGGGAAAACCTGACCACTCACCCGCCCGAAGGCACGACAGTGAAATAATCGGTAAAACCGGTTGGGATCAGGACTCGAACCCACGCCAATGGCCGGGTTATCCCTTATTTCCCCTCAATGTCCTCCAAATGTAGCTAGTGGGAATTGAACCCAAGCCTCACATAGGAAACTTTAGGCCCTCAACCAACTAGGCTACAAGTGTTGGACCGTATTATATGCATCTATTTTACGGTTTAGATATTCATATAAAGTAATGTTTGACATCAACATATATGTAATCAAGAAATGGTTAGTATGTATTCTTTTTTTATATAACATGCATGTTTTTAAACGTCATTTAGATGATATTTAATTGCATTGTTAAATACACAATGATTGCATATAGTTTTGTCAAGTTTAGAAGTGATGGAGGTGACTGAAGTGGAGTAGGTGAAACCTTTGTCGTTTAGGAAACACTTTTAGCTAATGTAGATTGTAGCTAGGGTGGACAGGGCGTAACCACCACTGAATGGCACTGGTACCTCACTATTAGCACGAGTTCATCGTTGCCGTGATCACGGATGGTGAGATTCTGGTAGTCTCGTTGTCTATATCACGGGTGCAGAGGGGAGAGAACCCAGGTTTAACAAACATATTGCGTTTTTGGATTCAATTACATGCTTTTATTTAGAAAAAATATAAAATATATACAAAAATTTATAAAAAAAAATTGGGCCCCACCAGAAAAGCGGCCCCTGGGTGGTTGCCCACCGTGTCAAGCCTATGAGCCGGCCATGGTTCGCTTTTTTTTTTGTCACGGCCACATTTATCCAAATGTTCGAGATGTTTTGGTGATATTTAACTCTAGACACGCCTTATGGGTCCACCATCTTGTTCTTCTACCGTTGATGTAAGATTTGTATAAAAATTGTATAAATACCCTGTCATCCCAAAAACCTCCTTGATGAAAACATTTTTTTATAAAAAGACAAGGAAGCAATCTATAAATCACCAAAAAACAATCTACAAACAATATGATGCCTCCGATTCTTTAAAGTCAAGAAAAGAAGTCTAAACACTCATATTTTTATAATAATAATAATAATAATAATAATAATAATAATAATAATAATAATAATAATAATAATAATAATAATAATAATAATAATAATAATCGATATAAAAAAAAAGGCTAATAGGATGGTTGCATGGGTGGCATTAATGCAATAGCTCCTTGGCATGTTACTATCACACATAAAGGCCAGAATTGTAATTGTACAACTAGTCAAAACTTCAAAATTTGGTGTGGTTGCTATCTCTTCAGAACAGCTGGATTTTTACAATAGAAGTTTTATACTTATTTTATTTTTTATTATGAAAATGAACAATTTGTTTTTTTAATTATTATTTTTCATTTATTTTGTCTTTTTTAATAAGTATATTGTTTAAAGTTACAATAAAGTGTTTTTCGGAATCACGGTTAAGTGCATTCACAGTAGAACCCTAAAAAAATTGGGTGACAAAACCCTATAATTTTTTTGGGGGTTGGAAGTGATTGTGAGTGAAGAAAATAGGGAATCTACAGTGTGTCGGTAAATATTGGGTTCTTTGGGAATCTTTTTAGGAAAATTAGAAAACTGTATTTATTTTTTAATATTTGTTGAAAGTGGTTGTGAGTGGGGGAGAGAGAAAATTTAATGGGGTTTAGTGTAATATGTGGTTGTGATTGGTTGTAAGTGGATGGGGATGGGGATTCTATTGTGAATGCTCTAACAAAGTAGCTCATTGCCAGTCTATGGGTATGTTTGGCAAAAAGCTTTTAAGAACTTTTAGGAGCTTCAAGCTTTTAAGAAAAAACTCATACTCAATAAAAAACCTTGTTTGGTTTAAGGAGCTGGAAGCTTTTAGGTTAGAGAAAAAGCTCTATAGTGAAAAGCTACTAGTATCAGCGTTTAAGAAAAAACTCCTACTAGCTACAAGCTTTTAATGAGTAAATGACACAAATACCCATTCTATTTTAAAAATAAAATAAAAACTTTCCTTACAAGCTTTTAATTATGCCCATTTTGGTCATTTTATACATTTTATTAAAAGCTCCGGCTACTCTGCCAAACACCAAAATATATTTAAAAAGATTCCAGCTACAAGCTAGTTTTGCCAAACATACCCTATCTGTCATCATAATACTGTAAATTTGCCCTTTTTATTTCAACATATGAATGTAATTAAAAAAAAATTGCTTCTAACTTATCATATTATTAAAACTATAATTAACAACTTTATATTTTATGTTTTTTTTTTGTGTTGTACCATGGGCTTTAAGAGTTTCTAAAAATAATTGGATTTTTCCTTTCAAACTCTCAAGTTTTGTTCTTTGGTAATTTAACTCTAAAGTTTTAATTTTTGACAATTTAAACTTTTTGATTATGCACTTCTAAATTAAAAGTTTCTATCTTTTACAATTTAACCCATTTGATTTTTTTTTACACTTAACCCAAAGCTTCATTTGCAATTTAACCTCAACACTTTTTTATTTTCAACTTTCGTATTTATACCTTTCATCTTTCGTAAGTGTATCGTTTTTTGTTTCGTTCTATATTTTTTGAGTAAACATGTAGCACCGTGCGTGTTGGGTTCAACGTGTTTTCATCTATTTTTTTTTTCATTTGACAGACCTGTCGCAACGTCTATTTTTCCTCATTTGATAGGTTCGTCGCAACGTGCAGGTCATAGATCGACTTAGTTATTCCACGTTTTACACACAGACTCGCGAGACAACGTTTGCGAGTAAAATACTAGTTAAAACAAATCGAGAATGGGGAGATATGAGGATCAAGTGAGAGTGTGATAGTGAGCGCTGAATTAAACACCTGCTTAGACAAACACAATGAATAGATATTTTATTGATACTTGGTAAGATGATTACACAAAACTCGACTATAAGTGAAATACAACGTTTCGACTATAATCTTTCCCTCTAAGCTATTACATAATTATCTATGTGTTTGTGTGTGTAAAACAGAATGAATCCTCTCTCTTGGGGAAGAGGGGTATCTATAGGCTTGGAAGGTGTCCTGTGATTGGCCCATTAGGAATGACAGTTGTCTCGTGCGGGTCCCACGTAGTTGATAATCGTTGGAGCTAGGTTGCTGTCCTTCTGTGATTGGCCACATGTAATTTGCAATCGTCCTTTCTGTCTTTTTCCGTACCTCGTACCTGCCAGGCGATCGTGGAGAAAGGAATGATAGCCTCTGATTGGCTGCACGTCCTTTTCCTTGTTGGGTCACAGCTGGCACGTACCAGGAAACGTGCATAGGCTTCTAGAAGCGTTGCTTAGCGCTCTTGCTGTCATGTATGAAGATGTGGGGCCGTGTGCACGCGCAGGTCACACGTAGTTGACAACCGTTGGAGCTAGGCTGCTGTCCTTCTATGATTAGCCACATGTAATTTGCAATCGTCCTTCCTATCATTTTGTGTACCTCGTACCTCTCAGATGATCGTGGTGCAGGGAATGACAACCTCTGATTGGCTGCACATCCTTTTCCTTGTTGGGTCACAGCTGACACGTACTAGAAAACGTGTGCAGGATTCCAGAAGCTTTGCTTAGCGCTCCTGTTGTCATGTATGAAGATGTGGATTCGTGCGCATACACGGATACATATCTCTTCAGATAGTTATGAAAAAAAAAAACATAAATATGGAATCGCCTATATTAAGTTAACAACAAGACTATAGTTTGTTTAAAGAAGTTTAATTACCAAAGAAGATTAGAAAATCTTATAACGGACCAAACTTCTACTCTGTGTTATTATTTATCAACATTGGTCATAATACCAATAAAATTTGTTATAAATTTCAAAAAATATCAAATAGACGAAACCATTGTAGGTTGATCATGAGATGATTATAGAAAAATAAAGTGAATAGTGTATATGAAACACTCTTTTATACATAAAATATAAATATGTTTTTACATTCGTAGATACGTTATATATATAACTCACTAAAAGTTTAAAACTAGTTACTAATACTTTACTCAGTATATATCAAAATATTTTAATAATTTACAGAAAATTATAGAAAAATAAAGTCATTTAATTAAAATATAGTAACAATAACAATTGCATACCACCACTTTAAGCAACCGTTAAATCAAAATCAAATGGTCTTAGATCTCTATGGCCCTAACCATTAGTCACACTCAAACTTTAGTTCTCATTATTCCTACAAATTTCTGCTTTATCGAAAGTTTTCATTACAAGCCAAGTTTACTCTATTCATGTGATTAAACAAAAACATAAATAATCATGTCACTTTAAACTTTAATGTTATTTAATTTCTTTCCATGGCCTACTCGATTGGTTTTCTAAACAACTTTTTAAAACCGGGTCATTAATTGAGCAATTCACTTGTTTGGTTTTCATGCTTCGAGTTGTTAATGTTTGGGTTATCTGGTTTTTATATTTTACGAGTTAGAACTGGTAGACTGATAGTGTGGTCTTACTATTTTCTATTCTGATGTAATATGAAGTGACTGACTGATGATGTTTTTTTAACGAAAATTTAGTCATACTCATAGTTCTACAACATTTAATCGATTAATTACTTGACTGGATGACTTTCAAACGTATTTTATCTTTAGGACAATTCACGTTAGAACTCTAACATCCTCCTATTTATTAGATTTTATTTATATATTTTTGTATTAAGAGGTAAAAAAAGGTTGTATTTAAAAGGTGTTGTAAAAAAAAGGGAAGGAATTAGCCGATCAAAAAAATCTAAGGTCTAAACAACGAACTGGTATAAATACTGATTCAATCATGGTTGGTTTTTTTTAAACAGTTGTTTTTTTAATACTACAGTTACTAAATGTTTTCTTTAATCTGTATTGATTTTTTTCCCCATAGTTTTAGTCTATAAAATATAACAAATAGTCAAAATCTAAGTCCTAGTAAAATATTAATACAGTTTATCATCAATCATAGGATCACTCAATTATTTTATTATTAAAATATTAATAACAATACACAGAAAGAATTAATACAGTTTCAAAGCATGCCTTGTTTGACTTTAAAAGAATTTTTAGAACAGATAAAATAAGTAGGAGTTTAAGGTGGTTTCATTAAATCGGTTTGTAACTTTGTAATCTTTTTTTTTTGACGATCAACAAATTTTATTTCACCAAGCTAGCGGGTACTAGCAAATCACCATACAATCCAAATTATACAAATCGGATATAAATCACCAAGCTAAGTTAGAAAGGCTAAAACTACACCAAGCATTCCAATCTAGGGATGTTAGATTCGTCCTCGCCTTAACCCAAAAGAAGCTTAGGGCCTTGATGTCGCTAAGAACCGTAAGAGTAACTTGTCTTTGATTGAACACCGCTTCATTCCTATGTTTCTAGATGCACCAAATCGTAGTTAGAACAATCGCATAGAAGGCTTTCTTAACTTTCATAGAACCACCAATATGAGAATGTAGCTCAAGAAGATCCTTGAAGTGAAAGATAAACGGAGAGCCAACTTTACACCATTGAGCCACCAATTGCCATAACGCTTGTGAGAAACCGCACGAGACAAACAGGTGTTCCGTGGACTCTGCATAGTCGCCACACAATCGACACATTTCTGACCCAACATGAACATTTCTGTGCGCAAGTGCACACTTTGAAGGTAGTCTATCTAACTCGGCTCTCCACGCAAGGATTAGAGCTTTCTTCGGCACCCAGGAATTGCTTTTAACTACGAATCCAGCCTGCTCAAATCTGAAAGTATGCAGTCTACGCTTCAGATCACCAACAAAAAAGCGTTCGCTACTATCCAGTGCCCACTTCTAGCAATCCTTTGTATTATTCAGCAGCGGGACAGCAAACAGATTGTTAAAGAGGGACAGTTCCACCTGTTCTGCAGCAGTGAACGCGCCCCTTTTCCATTCCCAGCCCCACCCAGTTCCCATCTGCAAAACACGATCAGCAACCCTTGCGAATTTGTTTTTTTTCAAGAGCAAAGAGAGCTGGGAACACAGCAGCCAATGGCGAATCTGTGACCCAACAATCGAGCCAGAAAAAAACGTCCAACCCATTACCCACCACCCCATGAATAGCCCAACCCACATCCACCCCAATGGTTTTAACCCGCATAATTGAAGAGTGAATCTGCTTCCAAGGCCCGGAAATCGTCAACTTGGATGGTATCGGATTCCAGTCCCTAGAAGAACTATGTATCGCCCAAATAACCTTCCTCCAAAGTGCATTGGAGTCGATCTTAAATCGCCACCACCACTTTGCTAACATTGCTAAATTCGAGTCCTGAAGAGAGCCAAAACCGAGACCACCTAATTCAACCGGAGCACTAACCCTTTGCCACGCAACCCAATTCATCTTTGCCTTTTCTTCCGACCCACCCCAAAAAAATACCCTTCTCAACTTATCAAGTTCGTCAATAACCTTCCCGGGTGCTTTAAAAAGTGTGAAGAAATACGTCGGTAAAGCATTGAGGACCGATTTAATAAGAGTCACCCGACCTCCAAAGGACAATGTCTTCGCCTTCCAAATCGATAATTAATTTCTGAATGAATCCACCACCGGCTTCCAATGTTTGCAAAGGTTCATGTTCGCCCCGACAAATAGACTGAGATGGTAAAAGGGAAGGAACCAGGCCTACATAAAAGCACATCAGCCATGTGTTGAACCTCCACATCCTCAACGCCCAACCCAAAAACACTACATTTACTTAGGTTGGCCTTTAGGCCCGATGCTAAGTAAAAACATCTAAGTATCCGCTTAAGACTCCTCGCATTGTCAAATGACCATTCCCCAAGGAAAACTACGTCATCTACGTATAAAAGGTGTGTTAAGTGTAAGCGATTGGAGCCGCATGCCAGACCCGAAAACAACCCCGTCTCATGAGCCCTCCGCATAATACCAGACAGTGCCTCCATAGCAATTAGAAACAGGAACGGCGAAAGGGGGTCGCCTTGTCTAAGGCCACGGCTACACACGAATTCGTGCGTGGGCAAACCGTTAATCAAAACCGACGCCCTAGCCGATCTCACAATTGCCATCACCCATTTACACCATGTAGGCGGAAACTTCATTTGAAGCATAATTGACTCCAAGAAGTCCCAATTCAGCGAGTCATACGCTTTCTCAATGTCCACCTTGAAAATCATACCTTGCCTCCTTGTTTTTTTCATCCACCCAACTTTGTAATCTAGAGGCTAATTTTAAAACACTCCAAGGTCAAGTTATTCTACCTAGTGTAACAAAAATAAGAATGGTGAGAAGGATACAAAAAAAACAATAGATAACGAAATATAACACAATGAGCCACAAAATATAACACAATGCCGAAAATATAACACAATTCTGATGAAAAAAGACACAATAAATCACAAAAATGATACAATGATGAAAATAAGAAAAAAACACAAGCTATATAAAAACACAATAATATAACGTAAATTATAAAAATTACAAGCTAAAAATCCAAAAAAACAAAAACCTAAAAACTAAGATCGTAGGGTTCGATAAGATGGTTTCAATACCACTTGAATGAGTTCAATCGGAATCCGTTTGATATCCTTCCTACGACTTCTTATTTTTCTATGACTGTGTGTTTAATCCCAACTCTAGATTCATATAACATTATAGATTTATATCACATAGGTATTTTATTTAATAGATTTATTTGAAATAAATCTTGATCATAATATCTGCATCGTATCTATATCTTAACAAATATTTAAGTTTAATACAACTTTATTTTATGGTTATTTTATCGTTCGATTGTAGTATTCATTCTGAAAAAAATAATAATAAATAAATAAATAAACTAAAAACAGTTTCGAATCATTTTACACTAATCAATATATACTTTTAAAGTAGATAATTACTAATCCTGCTTTTTCTCTTTTTCTTTATTAAACGCTTAGTGCTCATAGATGTTCCTATAATGCTTAGTTGCCGATAATGGACCAAGTTGATACAGATAAAAGTTAATGACCAATTACTATTGATGACTGATTTTTTTACTGATGATCAGTTACCATGCAACTTTTCATCAACAATATAAATCTAAAACAATTTTCAATAGCTTTGCAATAAGATACATTTTTCTTTTCCATACATTCCCCACTAAGGGAGCTTCCCCTTGAACCCCAATAGGCAATTGTCCCAAACCCCGCCAATGGGGTGATGCCAGCGTGGAAATCCCTTGTAAGTTTAACCACCGAATTGAAAGAAGATGGAAATGAGAGTAGTCTTGTATCAGTATCAGTATCAGTATCAGTGTCTACTTAGTCCACAACTTATAACTTGTAATTAATAACGTTTGTTATCATTTCTCTTTGGTCTTTAAGTAAATCCAACTAAATTAAAATGGTAATGATGAAATCAAAATCACCAACACAATTAGAGAAATCACACATTAGTCATTGACAAAGGAGATATAGGGTAAAGATGAAAGTTTTACAGTTAATCATATTTGGATGAGAGCAATCACATGAAGAGTTAACCTTATATCCAGTCTTAACTTAGAACAACAAAAAGCAAATTCATGATATTTGTATGTAAAAAGGGCAATATTTAAAGGTATGACTATTGACTAATCATATATATAATTGCATATTCACCTGTATTTCCAACAAGGCATTCAATTTTGTAATGAATAAAGCATGTAATTTTATTGATAACGATATAAACATAAAAGAAATAACAATTTACAAATTCTGTATCATTTAGTCCATTTTTGTGTCTTTTATAGTCACACAATCTACATGTATCGGTTTATTGAAGGTGAGATCCACGTAAAACTATTTTTTTATTCGAATGTTGTCTTATTTCACCGACACAAGTAGGGATTAAAAACTGAACTAATATTATATCAGATTGATGTAAGAATCTAATAACAGTATATATTGTTTTTCGTTGTAATATCTGAAGTTGTTATATAACCGTATCATCATCATCATCATACTCAGTTAATCCCACCTATAGCAAAGCTAAAATAGGGTCTGAGAAGAGTAAGATGTAGACAACCTTATTTCTACCCATAAGAATAGATTAGTACCGTGTATTAGTGTTTATACCGTAATCTATTTAGCCTATGGGGTGTGGTTTCTCCTCCCCCCTTTTCTCAAGTTCACATTAGCTTCACGTCAGTTTCCCTTTCCATTCCAACGAATCATGGATATGGTGGCCACTGAAAATAAAACGGGGAGGGAGGATGGGTGCCCCCCCCCCCCCCCCACTTGCTCACCGAAACCTCACCCCAAGCTCTTAGAATCATTATTTTCATGATACTTTTGTGTATATACGTTAGTTTTTTTGGGTAATAATATAGAACTCTCATTACACTATATTAATTTACCAAGTGATTTGAATAGTGTTTTGTGTTTTTATCGATTTTGTAAAGATGTTAATTACTAAGTAGTTTGAAATTTTAAACAAAGGATTATGTGTTGCGGTTGGTTAGGGCGTTGCTGTAGTTTGGTTGTTACTCAGGTTCGAATCCCTTAAGGGTCCGGCTTTTTTACCATTTTTTTATCTGGTGTGAAAGGGGTATACATCTAGGTGTCACCATATCTCAGACTTCTTATCCTTTCTATATTTCAACCACGTGTACCCTTACGTGTCCTCACCGCCTTCATCGTTTAATTACCGGCAGTCTCTTTGAAAACCCTATCTGGACTTCGAAGCCTGTGTTTACATCGATGACGGAGATTACCGACCCATCACAAATGGATCTCGCAGACCGTCTCGACAGAGGACACACATTTTAGGGTTTTCCCCTTCCTGTTCTTCGCTTAACATTCGGTAAAAATCTCATCTTTTTTTTTTTTTTTTTATAAAATCCTTACTCTGTTTCACTACAATCTTTTTTTATAATCTCTGATTTGGTGTTTTTGTTGTTGAAAACCTTCAAATCGAACCAATGTTGGTGGGTTTTTGTTGTTAGTATATAAAGTTGTTTTCTTTTGTACGGATTGTTATGTTTGGTTTGTCAAGTGTTGGTTTAGTTGCTTAAGATTGAATGCTCCTTTGTATTCTTCAACCCTTTTTCATATTGTGTTCTTCATGATTTATTTTGCATTTGAGATCGATATTTTGCATTCCACAGGAGCAGTCACAAAACCTAGAGAAACAAACAATTACATTCAACTACAAGCAGTTTGAAAAATTACTGATTGATTGCTTCATTGTTGGTATTCTGCAACATCTTTTCTAATTTTGTTCTTGGTGATTCTCTATCTACTTCAATTTTCAGTGGTTAATGGTTAAGATTTTAATAGTTTTTGATGAATTTTAGGATTTGATAGATAGAGGGAACTGATTAATACACAATTCCTTTGAACTTCAGCGACCTAAGTTGTACATGGACCTTCATAATGAAGTAAAATGGTTGGAGATGAAGATGGTACAGGGTGAAAGTGCTTGGCCACGCGGTCGCGTAGATATATTATTTGTCCCAAACGGAGTTCGTATGATAAGGTTAAGAGCCGCGCGAAGACAGATGCGTAAACAGTGACGTACGGCCACTGTTTCTCTTTCTGACAACTATAGCAGCAGATTCAGGCGATGGCAACTGATGGGTTTGGAAGGGTTCGGCGATACGAACGCGTGGACATATTATTTGCCCAAAACGGAGTTCGTTTGGCTCGGTTTTGATCTGCTCGAATGTTGGAGCGCAAAACCCAACGAGCTGGCAGGTGGCTCAGCGCTTTGGCAGCAATGAAGGCGTCGGCAGCCAACGCCAATAATTTTCTGAGGACGATCATGTCTAGACGAGCATGTGGATATGTGGTTCGCCCAAAACGGAGTTTGTATGATCAAGTTGTGAGCAAAACAATATTTCATTCGCATTTCTCTCACAAGCGTTCAAAGTAGAAAAACGCGCCAAGAATGACAAGTACGCAAAGGTTTTGGCCTTACGATGCAGTTCGAGACGCAAACGAACTGTGGATCACAAACGAAATTATTCACAACCCAACTGTTAATAAGGTATTGACAACCGAACTGTTAGTTCTACTTTCCTGGACACACACATCCTTTAAAGCTTGAGATATGTCCACAGATTAAGCACCACATTTGTGTTCTTTCTTTCTTTACATTTTTTACACTTTGTGTGTTTTGCATTTGTTATAATCTAGAAGATATGGAAATTAAGGATATACCCATTTGTCAACAAGGGTGATGTGATTCTTCCCGCGTTTGGAGCTGCAGTAAACGAGATGTTGACTTTGAGTAACAAACAAGTACAAATAGTTGATATGACATGCCGTTGGGTGTCGAAGGTGTGGAATTCTGTCGAGAAGCACAAGAAGGGGGACTACACTTCAATAATTCGTGTTAAATATTCTCATGAGGAGACAGTAGCAACAGCTTCTTTTGCTGGAAAGTATATAATTGTAAAGAACATGGATGAGGTATGCTTAATGTGTTTTGTATGGTAGTGAAGTACACTTATTCACAGCCATATACCTGAGTAAAGTGGTTTCTTAATGAATTGTATAATGAATCGTTAAAGAGTGAAATGTATTAATAAACTTGTACCAATTGTTTCAGGTGTGTTCCCCACTGGAAGTTGTACATTCTTTGGGACAACACAGGTATGTAACAACACTCTTGACGTATGTTTTCACATTCATCATAGTCTTGCGCCGCCTTATTAACGTACTAATTTATTGACTATTTCGGGTTGTTAATGGGTCGATTTGGGTTATGTTATAATTGCTTAAAAGGAAATGAGTCAAAAGTCTCCTGAAGTGTATCTTTAATGCATTCAATTCATTGCATTGAACCTTCTTAAAAAAATTAGATTGTTATTGTTGTATGTGGAGCATCAAGATTTGACATACCCAAATTAATTGTGTTACACCTGATCTCTAGATCAATTAGTTGCGAGGATTTGTAAGGCAAACCTTAGCCAATAAAAATATATTAACAAATATGCAAAGATGAGGCGCGATTGGAACCCGTGGGAGACAAGAACCAGGTGGATCCCTTTGTTCGTTCAATAGCACAATATAAAATATGCCCATTTATTCTTTTCCCCGACATAAATGCATATCCAAAAAAATGGGAGCAACAACCTATGGAAGACATGCCTTCAAATGGGACAACGCCCAAGGCAAAAGTGAAATGGGGTGGTGTTGGGGACTTGAGAGGCTCCCACCTGCCATGTCCACTCAATGACACCGGGTAGTCTAATGTCTCATATTAACATTAGAGCCTCGGTTACTCTCAAAGGGTTGTGAAGTTTGGTTTCTAGAACACATACTGGAAAAATACTTAAAATATGATTTTTTTTTATTTATTAACAACCAACCATTTTATTTATTTGTTTTATAGTTTAGTATTATTTAAAGTTATTTATCATCACATATATGTAACTTTTGAGTCATACATACCTATTGCCTGTCGAAATTAATGGCCTGCTGTAGCAAGGATTGCAATAGTTATCCGGTACAATTTGAAACACTATGTTTTTTATTGTGTTGCTTTCAATTATTTTAACACGGTTTCAACCATGGCAAGCATTGGCTATGTTTTGCTTTAGCGAAGCCAAGAGTCGTATTGTAACCCAATAAACTAAATATGTGGAAATAGGAACTCTAATTGTAGAATTATCCATGGTTTTTTCTGTCCGGAAAAAAGTTAGGAGATCACAATTTGTTTTGCCATTCGAAAAGGTAGATTTTGGTTGTGAAATAGGATTATGTTATACCTTTTGTTGTTAAACCAAAGCATACATATTGATAAAAAGTGTTGATTTGGGGATTTGAGAGAAATAAGAGTGAGTGGATAAAAACAACATAACATACCAAATATCAGTTATCATTTTGTTTCAACATGTTTTTCTTATAATTTACGTTTGGTATTTGATGTATAACAGTACAATATTGGAAGAAGTCATCACCTCGCTAAATAGATTCAACAGAGTGGAAGTGGACATTGCAACAACACCAGTAATTATGACAACACCAAAGGCAACAAACAGCATTGGTAACCCAACTAACACTAACCTCATGAGGTGTATACTTTATAAATTAATTTGCTTACGAATTATAGAGTATTTGCTTACAAATTATAGAGGAGTACAACATTCGATTAGTTGACGAGTGTCAAATTTATGTGGCAACACGCTTGAGGCTACAATATATTTTGCATTCATTAGATGTCGGTGACTTTTGTACGTATCACGCATACCAAAGTTATTACACTCAATATTTGAACAAAATAATCTAGAGGTTTTCTAATGTGGTAGGAGCAAAATGGTTGGGACGTAAAAGTATATTCATTACTTGTATTGAAACCATGATATGATAATTGATCCTTCTTTTCGTTGATTAATTATTAAACTATCTGTGCTGCTATTTTCAAACCAATCTGAGTTTAATACCACTACACTTTTGTTGTTTGATTAATTGATAAACTATTTGTGCTTCGCCACTGATTAATAGTTCGCATTCCACTTCTAGCGACGGTTTTGAGGTTTTGCGGATTTACCATTTTAATTGTTGTTGCTTCTACCTTTTCATAAATTTTAGTCTTTTTTTTCCCTAATCCACATTAGATCATTAGTTTTATAAGATGTAATAGATGTGGCGAAGGTGTACATCTTTAGATTGGAGTTGATCATTAGTGTGATATAAATGTTAACATGTATGAGGGGCTTATATTGTTAAAATTGCTGGTGTGCAATTGTGAATTGACAGATTATTGTTGCAGGGTGTTATGATCAGAAGATTAACACGTCAGCAAGTGAGACATGTGGCTGCATCTGTTGTATGTACCTGATATGCTATTACCAAATAAGCCGCGTATTCATTCTTTCCTACATATATTCATGTACTAAAAGCAGCCTGAGACAACTCAAAAATAGATTTTTTATGTTATATATTTCCGGTTCTATGCTAATATATTGTGTAGACTCTTTAACAATATTTATTCACACACTTTGTTGATACTATTCGCGTCTCCGTTTGCCAAACGCGCAACGCGCGTAAATTAATACACCTAGTTGTTGATAAAATCAGACCCCAATATTGATATACACAAATCTCACCTTGTCCCATCCGTTTGAAACAAAATCATAAACGATATTTTTATCTGGTGGGACCAAAAATAAATAAATAAATAAGTCTTTTTCACCGTTACTTTTTGTCCTTCAATAACGAAATATTGGTGCGTAAAAGGACGACTCAACCATTCACTTATGAAAGGCATCTATCAAGTATCAATTAAAGCGATATGAACGTTGTGAAAAGGAAAAAAAAGAAGGCCAAAGAGTCCTTATCTATCCATTGAATTAATGTGAATTATATATGTTGGGATACAATTACCTATATACTTTTTTTTTTTTTTTTTTGAAAGTTAAACTTCAATAAAACAAAACTGGCCGTAAAATCCCCAAGGTGAGGATTGAGACGGCCTAATTACATCACATCACAAGTACACCATTCATCCCAAGTACATTTAACGTTTCTATTTCTATTGTTAAACCATAAGTAACCATAAGTCTTCACGTCCGAAAAAACCTCATCTATCTTTGTAATCCTGTTGTTGAAAATACGATCGTTTCTAGCCTTCCAAATCCTCCAACACCCAATGATCATCAACCCATGTACCATATTCTTCAAAGTCGCGTTTAACCTCATATTTTTGTACATATGAACTAGATCTTGCAGGTCGTGTGCATAGAAAACCGGAAAATGGCACCAATTTGCTATAGCTTGCCATAGGAATGATGAAAAAACACAACCTGTAAATATATGCTCTGCGGTCTCTGCTCTGTCTTCACAAAAAACACAAAAATTATCCTCGACATGAATATTCCTTCTTGACAAAGCTTCTTTAGTCGGTAGTCTCTCCATAATCGCCCGCCATATAAAGATGTTGCATTTTTTAGGGAGCCACTTGCACCAATCAAACATAGCCGTCGATGTTGTTGCCTCACTCGATGAAATCCATGCCTTAAGATTTGCCACTGTGAATTCGGAACCGGTACCATGCCATGCCCATGAGTCTTTCTTTTCAGAAAGCCTCACAGTCGATAGCATATTAAAACAAGCCGTCAATTCCAAAGTTTCATCTAAAGATGTCGGATCATGTCTCCACCGCCAAGCAAAACTACTCGCACCTCCAATTTTCAAAACTCTATCCGACACCTTACAATGTTTTTCAATTTCGATTCTGTAAAGATTTGGAAACCGCACCTTTAATGGTTTATCACTAATCCAAGGGTCGAGCCAAAAACGAATAGTCTCACCACGACCAACTTCTGCTCTAATCTGAGAGTTAAAACTCTCGTCATGCACCCTCACTGACCGACCTAACTTCACAATGTTGAACCACGTCCCATTTGATCTTCCTTGAACCGGATAAAGATCCCATGCGCGAGCCGATAAATGTATGGAATCAACCACCTTCTTCCATAAAGCATTATTTTCACACCTATAACGCCACAGCCATTCAACAAAAGACATTGGTTTGAGAGTTCCAATCTATTCACGCCTAAACCCCCCTTATTAATAGGGGTCGTCACCTTTTCCCAACCCACCCAATGAAGTTTTTTAACCCCATCACTACCACCCCACAGGAACTTCTTCATTATCGCCTCTAGGTCGACGATGATCTTCTTTGGAGCCTTATATAAAGAGAAGTAATAACATGGTAAACTCTCTAAAACCGACTTTATTAAAGTTAGTCTTCCACCGATTGAGAGCACATGAGATTTCCACCTAGAAAGTCGCGTCTGGAAAACCTCTTTCACCTTAGACCAACTTCCAATTCGGTTCATGTTTGCCCCTACTTTAATGCCAAGGTAATCGAATGGGATACGACCCGCCTTGCACCCAAATTCTTCTGCTCTAGAATTAAGAACCTCATCTTGCACCCCAAAACCATAAAGAGTCGACTTGTGGATATTAATTCTAAGCCCCGAGCAAAGAAAAAATATCCTCAACATCCGTTTCAAGTTATTAAAATTAAATGTCGACCATTCTCCCAATATCATGGCATCATCGGCATAAAGAAAGTGATTCACCTCTAAACCGCCATTAGGGAGGCGAATGCCATTAAAAGCGCCAATATCTCTAGCTTTCCTGAATAAACTCGATAAAGCCTCCATAACCACTATAAATAAAAAAGGTGATAAAGGATCCCCTTGGCGTATACCTTTTTTACAATCGAACTCGAATGTAGGAGCGCCATTAACAAGAACCGACGTCCTCGATGAGTTAAGAATACCCTCCACCCAACAACACCATCTTGTGGGAAAGCCCATTTGCCGAAGCATTTCTAACAAAAAACCCCAATGAACATTATCGTAGGCTTTTTGAAAATCAATTTTAAAAATAAACATCTCCTTTCCCATTCGTTTAGCCCAATTTATAATCTCATTAATCATCATCGGCCCATCCAGAATAAATCTACCACTTAAAAACGCGGACTGTGTTTCTGAAGTGATGCTTCCCATAATCTTTCTCATCCGATTAGCTAAAAGCTTAGAAATTACTTTACTCGTCACTCCAATGAGGGTTATTGGTCGGTAATCTCCTAAACCCGAGGGGGCTGTGGATTTAGGAATAAGAGTTATAAAAGAAGATCCAACACCATGGCTTATTTTACCAGTTTCATGAAACTCCTTTGCAATATTCATAAAGTCGGCCGAAAAATGACTCCAAAATTTCTTGATAATTACCTATATACTTATAGCTCAAAAGTAAAAAAAATTCACGTTTGCATTTTTAACACATGATTCTTCACCATTCCGTATGCTCAAATTATCCTATATGTTAAAAAAAAAACAAACGTTTATGAATAGTATCTTGATTACGTGTCACGTGCAACCCCTAAACACACGTCCTTCTATTAACTTAAATTACACATTTAGAAATAAACATAAAATATTTCACATTCGTAAATATAGTAAAATTGATCTACCATTGGAAGACAAATAAAAAGAGATAATGAAAATATTGTGCATTTTATATGTTGGAATTTTCATGGATGTATAAGTAAAAACTTACGTTTCATTGATAATAATAATGAATTTTGTAAGTTGCAAATGTAAAAAAACGACCATATATCGTGCTTTCGATATGAATATGTTGATTTACGAAAATAAAGTTGAAGTATGAATGAAATTTGATTGTTTATGTTATGATATGATTGTAAAGATAAAACTTGTTTGGTATGGGTACTTTTTTTGAAAGGCAAATTGTTTTTATCATATCGTTTGTGATACTGGAACATAAAACCTTTAGACTTTGATCTTTTTAAAGATTTTGCATTTATTAATGAGTCACCAACCCCATTGATGTCCGTTATGAGTACTTAGGATTTAACTGTTAATTTGTGATAATGATAAAAATAATTATTAACTTTTGATAAAATATAAAATATAGTTATAAAACCACTCTAGTAAAATAAGTCACAATCAAAAACATTTTTATGAAGATTGAAGAAACCAAAATATATTTTGAAGTACGGATGGTAATATATTTTTGGTGCTTGCCACAAGAATCTAAAACTAAAAGAATATTATTGTACGTTTAAATCTTGCAATGGACACACATATATTTTTTTTAATCAACTCCGTTTGTTTTTTACCTTCCCGTTAAATTAGCACGCTAGAATTTAAAATATTAATATAGTTTTTTTTTTCAATATTTATTATTCTATCTTACGTGACGAATGCGATAAGTATACACCAAAAGTGAAAGTTATTTTATTTTAGTGGAGTGTAATCATCACTTATTATTGAAAATTTAATACTGATTATTTATATTAAAGTAATATATCGTACAAAAACAATATATTGTTTTACTTATCTTAAATGTACAAAAACAGTATTGTTTTTTAATTTACCTGAAAGAATCATATTAATATCTGAAGAAACAAATAGCCTCACCACCGATTAGGGATGATAAGGTTATCAGTTGCTACAGAGTTGATCCTTCACTAACAGCTACGGCTTGGAGATACCTGCAAATAAGAGTGAAAGTATGGGTGTGGAGACGACTACTCGAAGTAGTTGTTTATAACAAAAACGGGGTGAATGGGGATACTATCTAGTATGATAGCTCTCCAGGTCAGTAGAAAGTGTCATCTCCCATTCGGGATGTGATCCCTTTTATAGGAGAGTCCGTATGCCACCATTACCCAAGTCCTAACCGTGGTTAGGTTGTCTCCATCACCCTTAATTAAGTCAATAAGGTGATATATGGAAAGCTAGATTAAAGGGAATAGTGGAATCGAGTACCGCCTTAACTGGCATGGTTACGTGATTCATGCATGGCTATTGACCATGCATGATATTCGCCTTGACCGGTCCTTGACTGTTGACTGTGCATTTAATGAGCTTTGACCAAATCCTGCGCATGTCTTTCTTCCGCGCGCTAGTGTTGTTCCGGGTTTGGGTATGCGGAATGGTCTATTTAGTACCCAATCCCATCAAGTCCCCCCAGTCCAGTGTGTCTCTCATCTTAGATGTGAGGGATGCTGGACTAATCTCTAGTGGTTTATTGTCTTTGGTCTTTTTCCTGCGTATTCAATTTGCGTTTGACGTGAGTATAATGCGGAGAACGGGTTTGAATTTTACGTCGTTTGTCCGCATTGGTGGGACACGTCAGTTTTGCATGTGTGGACAGGTGTCATTTCCCCCTTGTGTTTGAAAATTTGTGGACCTTATGGCGAGTGGTGTTGACATGACCTCTGTCTACTGGGACGTGTGCAGAGACGTGTGACCGGCGGTTGTCAGGCGAGTGGGCGCGTGAGGCGCGTGTGACGCCTGTTTGTTTTCCAGTCCACACGTGTCAATCTGTCATTGGGCTCACCTCCTAAAAGCTTGTCCATGACGTCAGGGACATTAATTGCAAAGCCTATATATATTAAATTTTGAATGTGGCTTCTCCCATTACAACTGTTTCAAGTTTTTTGAATTCCTTTCTTTTCAACGTCTCTTTCTTTCACAAAATTATCCTTTCCTTCAACAATGTCTCAAGATTCCCAAGATGTGCAAGAGTCGAGCAAAACCTCTGACATTGTGAAAGATCTGGGCAAGGAATCGTCCAAGAGTATAGAAGCCACCACGATTAAGTGGGATGAAGATTCATATTTAGGCTTTATTGACCGGTACGGCATATTGCCGGAGTGGGAGCCTGAACTTCCTGCTGAGGGGAAGACTGCTTTAAAGGCTCCACCTGGTAAGATCACCTTGTATGCTGCTGCTTTCACCAAGTGTTGTTTTCGATTACCAGCCTCTAAATTTGCGGTGGATGTGTTGTTGAGATATGGAGTGCATCCAACACAATTGACCCTTTATGGTTGGTGCCGGATCTTACATTTTGAAGCCACATGTCGTTCACTGGAAGTTGAACCCACGTGGGAAAGATTAAATGTATTTTATGTCCTCGAAGCGGCCCGTGGCGGAAGTGGTTGGTTTAGCTTGGGCGTTCGTCGGAAGGTGAAACAGCTTGTTTCTGAGAAGGTGAAGTCCATGTATGAATGGAAAGACAAATTCTTCTATATCAAACGTGGAGTTATTCCTGCACCCTTTCAATGGATGGTGCTTGGTTTGAGAGAGAAAATTGCTGAGTTCCCCCCTATGGTGGGTTATAAGGATCAAGATTGGTACAAAACACTGTGTGATCATGCTACTCCACTTATGATGGATGAATGTCCTGAGAGTGTTTTGAACTTGTTGGGGATTAGCCTTATTATTCCTGAGGGTCAATACCCGAATCCTTCAAAAGGTATCTGGGTTATATTTGTATTTTGTCTCACGCGTATGCTTTGCGTTATTCCTCACATGTTTTCCTTGTGTATCTAGATGTCTCATTGTTCCAATTGTTCGCTAAGCGTGGTGCAGCGGACGTGCCGTATACTCCGGTTGTTGCCGGCGTTCCACGCTTGTCTGAGAGGATTAGTGGGAACTTTTTGCATCCCAATTTTATAGATCCTCCCAAGCAGTATGTTCGAACAGGTATGTCGCTTTTTTTCTGTCCTTTTTGGTGTTCATTTTATGCTTTATGTATGCGAAGGAAGCGCACTTGGTACGCGGTCTGCGTACTGATTCAGCGCGTTCCTCGTGTTAGGTGCGGGTATACAACTCCGCAGGAAAGTTCATGACGATGTTGAGGAAGTTACTTCGGAGCGCAAGGAGTCCCTTGGTTAGTCCTCATAAATTTTTAACTTGTTTCTTACGTATATGTTAACTTGATACAGATGTGGTTACCGCGCCAGGCACAAGCACTACTACTAGGAAGCGTGCTGTGGCTAGTAAGAGAACCAAGCCACCTGCCGCGCCCATCATTGTGGAGGAGGTCGATGAAGACCTGACTGAGTCTGATACGGAAATTGAGCACAAGCGCGCCAGGCGGTCTTCTCCAACCCGAGAATCAGGTGGTGTTGCTGAGGATCTATATCAGCAGAGGATTACTGAGTTGAATCAGAAGCAAGTGCAAGTTCCGCAATCCTCTATTGCGGGTTTGGATGTTACTTCACCTGGGCCCATTTCTGCGGTGCCAGTGAATGTATTCAAACCGTTGGCGTGGCCGTCTACGGACAAGTTGGATATCCCAGTGAAGCCTCCGCCTGTGCGCGAGAACTTGCCAATGAAGACTCTAAGGCATTTGTCTGGTACACATGCTTTTCTTACCCTTTTACTGCGCTTGTGATAAATGTGTTGAAGTGTTGTGAGCAGCATTTTATGTAGGGCAACATCCTTTTGCAGAATCACGGAAGAAGCATTCATCCCTATTGAAGGAAGTGTCTACCTCTATTCCACCAAGTGATGTGACCGAGCCAGAGATGCCGGTTATTGTTGAGACAACCGGTGGTGAGAAGTCTTGTTCTCAAACCACTCTTGTCCCGGAGGACTTAGGTGTGCAAGTGGAGAAAGAAGTGGTGCAGCAAGAAGGGCTTGTTCAAGCTGAAATAGTGACTGATGCTGAGAATGATGCTGGCAAGCTGGTGGATGAGTCTGTAACACCTAATTTGGAGACTGGTCATCTTGATTTGACGGAGCCAACCCATGAGCCAAGTTCGTCTCAAGGATTTGAAGCAGCGCTTGAGACTCAGAAGGTTGATGAGCTTGTAGCTGAAAATCCGTCCAACTTCCGGCGCACAGTGGTTGATTCTACCATTGTTTACACCGACGTCTCCTCCGGTGGTGGTAGTAGTTCTGGTCATAGGCGAAGAGCATTTTCCTCTCGTCCTTCTGAATCATCAAGGCCGTATCAGCCTCGCTGGGATATCATGGACACAACTCGCTTTACGAATGCGCTTGATGCGCAGGAGTTTGTTATGATGTCCGTTCCTCCTGCGGAGCGTGACTATCAGGATAGCGTTGACCGTCGCTCTTTATTCATTGATATGGCTATGAATCTCTCTCTTGGTGTCAGCGGTCTGGGATCCCTTATCAGACGTGAAAATGAGTTCCAAAGGGATTACCAGAATTTAAAGGATTCTGAGGCTGCGCTTTTGGGGCGGGAGGAGGAGTTCCAGCGTGCTCGTCACGACGTGCGTGCTGAGATTGAGCATCACCAAAAATTTGCTCGTGATGCCCTCCAAGAGTTGGAGAGACTAAAGAAAGAGAAGGCTGACGCGTCTCATGCTTGGTCAGTTGCTTGCAAAAGGACAAACATTGAAATTGAACAGCTGCGGTCCTCCGTTAAAGATTTGAAACTTGAAAATTCTAACTTGAAGAAGGAGATGGAGCAGACTCAAGCATCATTCGAAGGAAAGCAAACCGAGCTTGCTGATGTTATTAAAAAATACAACTCTCAACATGATGATCTTATTCGCGCAACTGCCTCCTTATCTGATGCGGAGGCCAAGATGGAGAAATTGACTTTGGAGAATGCCCAGATCCAGGAAGAGAAGGCCTTAGCGGAGTCTTCATGTACGCAGGCTAAAGTGGAGTTAGACAAAGTGCAGGTTTTGTTTCATGACGCCACTGATCTAGCCGTGGCTGCGAACGAGAGGATTGCCTGGCTGATGGGCGATGGAGTTGCTGGGGTACGTTAAAAACTTTTGTAGCTTCTCTACTTTGAAATGTGTTTTATATGCTCATTATTATTTTGCGCAGGTATTCAAACGTGTCTGGAATGATCCTGCGCTGACGGAAGTGATTGCGCGTATATCAAGTTCATCTGTGAAGCAGGGCATTAAGGTTGGTTTCTCTGAAGGCTTCGATCATTGCGCTGAAGGCAAAGGAAAGGAATCTGGTCCCTATGAGAATGAAGTATATGATGATGAGTTGCTCAAAGCCTACGACGATTATGAGCACCTGAAGTTTGAAGTCTTTGACCTGTTAGAGGCATGCGCGAAGACTGATGACCCTGCTGGAGAGTTGCGCAACTATTTCATCAAATCTGATCGTCTTGGTGCGGAGCTTGCTGAGAAGGCGCAGACGGAAGGTAAAGGTAAGGCTGTGGCTACTGATGCGGGAGCCGGAACATCCTCCACTGCTGAAGGAAAGCGCGCAGAGGGCGCTGGGAGTGACGACATCTCCCAATATTTGAACCTTTAGTTTGATTTGTTTATGAACAATTTTGATGTATTGTGTATGTTAAACAGTGCAACTCCCTATGACTTTATGTTCCACGTGTGCATGGTGATCATTAGGTGATGTCATCTGATGTGCTTCTGACGCAGGTGACTGTCAGTCTGCCCTTGAAGTGACTGTTAGGACGGCGATGACAGGCCGCCTGTCAGTCTTCCCTAGGTACTTGAGTGGATTACCATTAATGGTAATTAATGATGGTAATCTCTCTCCTCTATATATAGTAAGCATGATCATCAGAATAGTTTATACCTTTATAAAATTTTCACCACTTTCTCTGAAAAAATGGCGTCCATAGTTTCTAGCAGCATTCTGAATGTCAAAGAGATTTTGGCAGTGCAGGGTATTACCCTCTTGTCTTCTTATCCTGATCGTCATTGTACTTCTACTGAAGCCCTTGATCGTTTAGCAGACCACTGTTCATACTTGTTGTCCCAGGAGGACATGCGTCCAGATCATCTGGATGATCAAGGTACTGTTGATGGAAAACCCTTGAAGATGAAGAAGTTATCTGAACTAGGAGATGTGAAGAAGAAGAAAAAGAAGAGGTCTTCCAAGAAGGCTACATGTTAAGATGTGAATATCCTATGTAGGAGTCTTCAAGTGAAGCTGTGTTTATCCTTCTTTTTTTTTTTTTTTTTTTTTTTTTTTTTTTTTTTTTTGAGTGATTGTTTGATCACTGTGTCATGGGGTTTTAGTATTTGGGTCCCCTCTTGTTTTAGTGATAATCGTCTGTGATTTTTGGGATGTAATCTGTATATGCTAGCCACCAGTTTGTATAAAAATGCTTTATTGCAAATGTGAATTAACTTTTGGAAATCAATTCCTTATTACATGCTCATTGTAGTTTGTTACATGTAACATATACGTAACTGGGCTGCATTCCAGGTGCGGGGAATTGGTGAACCGTCTAGTCGTTCCAAAGCATATGCCCCTTTTCCCAGTACTTCTTGAACCTTGTAAGGCCCCTCCCAAGTTGGGGCCAGCTTTCCTGGTTTTTCTGCATTTGAGGCTTCATTACTGCGGAAAACGAAATCACCCACGCGGAAAGTTTGTTCTTTGACCCGCGCATTATAATATTTCTCCAACTGTCTCTTGTATGCGGCTTCCCGCACATGAGCTGAGTCTCTTCGTTCGTCCAAGAAATCTAGATTCATACGTAGCTCCTTGTCATTGTCGATTGACTCCGCCAGCAAGACTCTTGGGGAAGGATTTGTAACTTCTGTTGGGATGACCGCTTCAGTTCCGTAAGTTAGGCTGAATGGTGTTTCCCCATTACTTGTTTTGGGGAGTGTGCGGTGGGCCCAAAGGACATGTGGTAGTTCATCAACCCAACCGCTGCGCTTTGTTCCCAAGCGCGTTTTGATCCCCTCTACAATGCTTCTGTTTGCCCTTTCAACCTGTCCGTTTCCTTGGGGGTGCGCCACAGAAGTGAAGATTTGCTTGATTTTCATAGAATGAAGCCATTCTTGTAAGTGCTGGTCCGTGAATTGCGTTCCGTTGTCACTCACAATCTCCATGGGTAGTCCAAATCTGCAAATTATGAACTCCCATATGAATTTCTTGATATTGCGCCCATCGATCGTGGCCAACGTCTTTGCTTCTACCCACTTGGTGAAATAGTCAATAGCGACCAATAGGTATTTTACATTGCCAGGCGCAGTGGGAAAAGGTCCCACTAAATCTATGGCCCATTTTTGAAATGGCCATGCTGCAGTGACCGGTACCAAATTATTCTTTGGCCTGAGTGTTCCTGGTGCATGTCTTTGACATGCGTCACATTTCCGCAGCTCTTTGACTGCGTCAAGGTGCATTCCAGGCCAAAAGTACCCAGCGTTCATAAGTTTCGCAACGACCATGCGAGGTCCTGCATGTAGTCCGCATGTACCCTCATGAATGTCTCGAATCAGGTATGTTGCTTCTGCGGAATCAACGCATCTGAGCAATGGCCCAAGGTAGGATCGCCGATACAGGATGCCATTATTTACCTCGTAGTGCAAAGACTTGTGTTGCAATTTCCTTGCTTCCGCTTTGTCTTCTGGGAGAACTCCCTTGGTTATGAAAGCCATTATCGGAGTAATCCAGGATTCCTTACCAGTTTGGATTACATTCACCTGTTTTGACGGAACGGATGGTTTGGCCAGCTTTTCAACTCGGATGTCTTTTGCCATGTGGTCGAATGCGGTTGACGCCATTTTGCTCAATGCGTCGGCTGGTTTGTTTTGACTTCTGCGGACATGGATGACTTTGCAGTAATGGAAGTCTTTCATTAATTCCTTGGTATGCTGCAAGTACAGGACCATGGTTGGTTCCCTTGCTTCATACGTGCCATCGATGTGGTTGGCTACTAACATTGAATCCACGTGTGCTTCAATGTGTTGTGCGCCCATCTTTTTCGCAATCCGCAATCCGGCAAGCAGAGCTTCGTACTCTGCTTCATTGTTTGTTGTTTGGAACTCAAGCCGTATTGCGTATGTGTATTCTTTTCCCTCTGGTGTTATTAGGCGGAGGCCTGCGCCCGCGCCTTCATCGTTACAGGCTCCGTCGGTATACAACTTCCATACCTGTGTTCCATCGGGTGTGACAGAATTGGATGCTGCCTCTTTGGTGCATTCCTCGATTTTATCTTCTGGGACCTCTGTTAGGAAGTCTGCGAGGACCTGTCCCTTGAAGGAGGGTCTTGTCTTGTACGAAATTGAGTGTTCCCCCAGCTCTATTGCCCATTTTGCCAAGCGTCCGGAGAGTTCTGGTTTCCGCAAGATGTCATTGATCCGGAAGTCTGTGAGGACGTTGATTGGATGTCCTTGAAAATACCTCCGCAGTCTCCTTGATGCGTGGACTAGTGCCAAGACCAATTTTTCCATTGTCGAGTATCGTGTTTCAGCATCTAGAAGCATGCGGCTAACATAGTAGATTGGGGTTTGGACCCCTTTCCGATCAACCATGAGAACTGCCCCGATAGCCTTGTCTGTTACGGACAAATACAAGGTGAGTGGTTCCTTTGGTAATGGAGCTGTGAGTGTCGGCAGGTTGCCCAGGCACGTCTTCATTTCTTGGAATGCATTTTCTGCTTCCTTCGTCCAGTTGAAATTGGACTTCTTTAAACAATTCTTCAGCGTGTCTACGAAAGGAAAAGACTTGGACGCATAGTTTGACAGGAACCTGTTCAAAGCTACGAGCCGTCCCATTAACGTCTGCACTTCCTTGATTGAGGATGGTGAAGGCATCCGTTCGATTGCTTGAACCTTCTCTGGATTTGGACGAAATCCATCTTTTGTTACCAGCACGCCGAGAAACTTTCCTTCCTCCATTCCGAAGGAACATTTCCCCGGATTAAGCTTCATCCGCACACTTCGTAGCTGATCAAATGTTTTCTGTATGTCTAGTAACATTTGGTCTTCCTCCCTGCTCTTGATCACCAGGTCGTCGACATATACCTCTAGGTTTACACCGATTTGTTTGACGAAAGCGGTGTCCATTAATCTTTGGTATGTTGCCCCTGCATTTTTTAGCCCAAACGGCATTTTGGTGTAGCAGAAGGTACCCATGTCTGTGCGGAAAGCAGTTTTATCCTCGTCTTCTTTGGCCATTTGTATTTGATGGTAGCCCTTGTAAGCATCGAGGAAGCATTTGAATCTGTACGGCGCCAGAGAATCGACTTTTAGGTCGATTTCAGGCAGTGGGTAACAGTCTTTTGGGCATGCCTTGTTTAAATCTTTATAGTCGACGCACATGCGCCATGTGCCATTAGACTTCCCTACCATAACCGGGTTTGCTACCCACGTTTGGTATTTGCTTTTGCGCAGTATGCCGGCCTTCAAGAGTTCTTCTACTTGATCGTTCATCGCCTTTGTTTTTTCTGGCCCCATGCTTCGTTTCTTCTGAACAATAGGCTCTGCGTTCTTGTAAACATTAAGCCTGTGCTCCGCGACGTGTCGTGGGACACCGACCATGTCTGATGGTTTGAACGCGAAGATGTCCATGTTTTTTGTCAGCAGCTGTTTCAAATGGGTGCGGATGGGGTCAGAAATTGCATGGCCGATGACAACTGTTTGTTCCGGGAATAGAGGGTTAATAACCCATTTTTCCGGTTCGGTCCGAACAGTTGGTTTTGCTTGCTTTGAAGGCCTGGATGTTTCTGTTGCGTGACACGTTTTATTTCCCCTGATGAACGCGACTCCTGTTCGCGTTGGGAAACCCATCATCTGGTGAGGTGTAGAAGCATTGCAGTTGAACTTTGCCAATCCCTCTCGACCTAGGAGGATGTCGTGTGAGGAATTGACTGGAAGTATGGTGAAGTCGCACGTTTCGGTGCGTGAATGTTTCCCGTCAGAGAGTGTTACCGGGAAAGTCAGTGTGCCCAGTGGGTAAATGGATTCATGAATGAAACCGGATATTGGTTCCGTTGTTGGAACTATCCTCTTTTTGTCCTCATCATCCAGCTGGTCAAAACACTGCTGGTACATGATATCGGTGCTACTGCCATTATCTAGAAACATGTATCGTGTTCGATAATGGCCAACAACACCTGTTATGATTAATGGAGCCGTAGAGCATGCTCCGCCTTTTACCCTTGGCAAAATCACCTGTTCTTCCTTCCAGGAATCGTTTTTTGCTTCGATGAAGGTACGCTTATGGCTTGCGCTCCTATGGATCATGTTGCATGTGTTGCGGGAGCCGCTGTAGACGTGATGTGCGTTGAGATTGCGTATCTTCTTTTGGGAGGGTTCTCCTGCATCTGTGTTGTCCCTCTGCTTTCTTCTCATGTTTTTAACGAGATGTGTCAATTGACCAGACTTGATTGCGTTTTCGATTTCCATTTTTAAGCTGTAACAATTATCTGTCATGTGACCGTGGTCTTCGTGGTATTCACAGTACTTTGACCTGTCCACGTTTTTCCTGTCACTGCGAAGCTCTTGTGGTTTTGGGAATTGAATCTGTTCTGTTTTCAACACTTCAGATGGTGTTTTGGACAGTGGTGTCCAATCATAGTTTTTCTTTGCATGTCCCTTGTTATCACGGGATCCTCTGGAGCTCAGCATGTTTCTTGCGTCTTGTGAGGAAGAATATTTTCCCTCCTCAGCTGCGCCTGAGATTCTTGACCAAACGGACTGCTTATTTTTTCCTCTATTATTTGATGGTCCGTGATGACCATTGCTTTGCTGTGTGTTTTTGTTGCGCTGGAAAGAGCGCTCTGAGGACGCGTAGACTTTGGCAGCTTCAATTACTTCATCCCAAGCTTCTGATACGCCGTCTTTGCCGGTTAAGCATCTCATTAGATCGTCATTTTTTACCCCGTGTATAAAAGCTGCGCGGGTAAGCTCTTCCCCGCAGCCCAGTTGGAGGGCCTCCTTGTTATATCTGACTATATAGTCTTCCAAAGACTCATTATCGTTGCGCGAACACAAAAGGATATGGGCTTTGTCCTTTTTGTGCTTGCGCAAATGAGAGAAATGGTTTTTGAACTTCCTTATTAAGTCATCGAAGTCAACGAGACTCCCAACTGGCAAGCTTTCGTACCAAACTCTAGCTGCCCCGGTTAAAGTTTGTACGAACAAGTGGCACCAGGCTTGCACTGGCCACAATTTGGAGCTGCCAGCACAATCGAATGCGTGCAGGTGATCATCAGGATCACGCAGGCCATCAAATCTTCCAATGGTACTTGGTAATTTACATTCTTGTGGCATCGGTGCCTCTGCGATTCTTGCGCAGAACTTCGAACGTTCTGCGAAGGTTTTTGGTCTGTATGGCTTGTACAGATCATCATCTTTGGGAGCCAGGCTGCTAGCAGCAGTTTTGGAATGTTGTCTCTTGTTCGTGTCATGATACACTTCGTCCTCGGATTCGTAGCCGTCTGGTTCACCGTTCAGGTTGACGGGGTCCTGGCCGTGAGTACTTCTACCACGGCCTCCACCACGTACCGCCTGACGGTGTCCCTTTGCGTGACGGCCACTGTTGTTCTTCTGTGGGGATTCTGAATCATCCCCGCTTAGGTCGAAACTCAACGCCTTTTGAGTCTTGAGTTTTGCTTGCTTCATTACCATCTTCTGGTATTCAGCAATCGTTTTTGAGTTTTGTTGGGCCAACCATTCGTCCGGGTCAACCGAAGAAAGATTGTCCTGTGCCTTTTTTCCTCCACTTGTTCCTCCCTTTGTTGGGTGGAATTGGAATGTGGAGGTTTGTTGCCTTTGGGCCACATTCTTGGTGATTGTGTTTGGTGTTACGTCTTGAATTTCCTCGTTGACTGTGGCCTCGGCATCAATGTTGTTGTTTCCATCCTTTGAGAAAGTCATTGTGCTAGTTTGAAAGATTGGTGTAACCGTATGGGATGGCGCCAATGAAGAAACAAATAGCCTCACCACCGATTAGGGATGATAAGGTTATCAGTTGCTACAGAGTTGATCCTTCACTAACAGCTACGGCTTGGAGATACCTGCAAATAAGAGTGAAAGTATGGGTGTGGAGACGACTACTCGAAGTAGTTGTTTATAACAAAAACGGGGTGAATGGGGATACTATCTAGTATGATAGCTCTCCAGGTCAGTAGAAAGTGTCCTCTCCCATTCGGGATGTGATCCCTTTTATAGGAGAGTCCGTATGCCACCATTACCCAAGTCCTAACCGTGGTTAGGTTGTCTCCATCACCCTTAATTAAGTCAATAAGGTGATATATGGAAAGCTAGATTAAAGGGAATAGTGGAATCGAGTACCGCCTTAACTGGCATGGTTACGTGATTCATGCATGGCTATTGACCATGCATGATATTCGCCTTGACCGGTCCTTGACTGTTGACTGTGCATTTAATGAGCTTTGACCAAATCCTGCGCATGTCTTTCTTCCGCGCGCTAGTGTTGTTCCGGGTTTGGGTATGCGGAATGGTCTATTTAGTACCCAATCCCATCAATATCGTTGTGTTTTACCTGTTTACTAGATCTTAACGAGTTATTCATAGTAGTGTCTCAACTCTGAAAGAGTGAAGCTTTGCTTTTAGTATATTAGATTTCGTCACTCAGAAATGGATGACGTCGTAACTTATTACCGGTCTGCAAGAGATCTTAATGTAATTTTTACAGTTTAAATATCAATGGAAAAGCCAATGATCTCCAGCTCAGCTGGTTTGAGGTAGGGTGAGTTTTCCCTTAGGGGTTCCCATCCTGGGGGGAGGTCACAGGTTCGATCCATGCACGCCACAAAAAAATTCCCCGTGACGGTTTGAGCTTAGGCAAGGAGGACACCGGTGCGTGGGTAGGGATTCGAACTTGGGACCAATAGGTTAGGGTTGTATAAGGATTTCCATTGATCTAGACCTTTCAAAAAAAAAAAAAAATCAATGGAAAAACAATTTCCTTAAATAAAATGAATGACTATAAAGTCCAGGCAATTAATATGGGCATAAAACCCATAATAAACCACATATTGTTTAGAAAATTAATAAACAATAACAACCATACCCAGTAAATCCTACAAATAGCATAACTATTGGTAGGGTTTGGAAAGAGTGGGATGTAGATAGACCTCATCTCTATTTCTGAAAATAAAGAGGCTGTTTCTAAAAAGACCCTCGGCTCTAAAGCCCACAACAAAACAAAAAAATATACTAGAACATGATAGAGATGATGGGAAGAGTAAATGATAAAATGGAGAAAGATATACAATTAGGAACAATCTATAAAGCACAAGGAGACAATCACAAGTAAAGTCCAACAAAAAAAGCGTGTGAGAATCTAATTTCCTATGACATATTTAAAAACTCATATGAACCTATCCTAACAGTCTTTAACCTTAATCTTATGTCTTCGCAACCTCCTATCCTGGACCATGTCCTCAGAAAGGTGTAACTCTAGTAAATCTTTCCTAATCCTCTCATCCCAAGTCAATCTAGGCCTACCCCTATCCATCTTCCTTTCCACCATGAGGCTTTCCACCGCTCTAATTGGCTTTGTCGTCTGTCTCCTCTTCACATGCCCAAACCATCTCAATCTCCCCCTATCTTATTTGATATACTAGCCACCCCCAGCCTTTCTCTAAGAACCTCATTTTCTTATCATGTCTAACATTGTATGCCCACACATCCACCTCAGCATCCTCATCTCTGCTACGTCCATCTTATATGCGTGTGTTTTCTTAATGGCCCAACAACCCGTTCCATATAACATAGGAGGTCTAATTGCTACCCTATAAAATTTCCCCTTTGATTTAACAGGAAACCTCCTATCACACAATACCCTAGTGGCTGCTCTCCAGTTACACCATCCAGTCTGGATGCGGTGTACTACATCACTATCGATCTTCCCATCCCTTTGTACAAACGATCCTAAATACTTGAACTTACTCACCTACGTAACTACTTGATCCTCAATGGTGATCTGAGTATACTCATCATTCCCTATGCCACTGAAATCACAATACAAATACTCAGTCTTAGATCAACTAGTATTAAAACCTTTGCTCTCTAGAAATACTCGTCATTCCTCTAACTTCTCATTTAAGCTTTGTTTACTCTCCGCAATTAACACAATATCACCCGCAAAAGTAAACACCACGGAACCGTCTCTTGAATCAACTTTGACAACTCATCTAGGACGATTACAAAAAGGAAAGGGCTCAAAGCAGACCCTTGATGGAGTCCTACCTCCATAGGAAAAAAAATCAATATCCCCTACTGGAGACCGAATGCTAGTCTCAGTCCTAACATACATACCCCTTATTAAGTCTACATACATCATACTTCCTCGGAACCCCTCTACCCTCTAGACTGTCCCAAATCAGCTTTCGTGGTACACTATCGTATGCCTTTTCTAGGTCAATAAAAACCATATGTAGATCCCACTTTTTCTCTCTATATTTTTCCATCAATCTCCTTAGAATGTGTATCGTTTCTGTAGTTGACCTCCCTGGCATAAAACCAAATTGGTTTACCGTAACCTGAGTTTGTTTTCTAAGTCTAGTCTCAATCACCCTCTCCCACAATTTCATAGTATGTCATAACAACTTAATCCTTCTATAGTTCTCACCACATTAGGTGTCTCCTTTGTTCTTATATAAAGGTATTACAATACTTTTCAGATTGAAAAATAAGATTGAACAAGTTTGTTTAGAAAATTAATATGGGTTTTATTCATTTGTGTAAACATTAAAAAAATATCTCAAAAATATACAAATATCACAACACCCTTAAAAAATGAAAGTTTTCAAGTTATCATTATGTTCTTACAATTTCAAAATACACCACTTCAATTGCACCCTTTTTTCTTTTCAGGCACAAAATTATATTATCTTCCAATTTACATCCAACAACACATTATTACAAACTCAACCCTACATTTCTTAAATCTACACTTCTCCCCCTTCGTATCCTTATGACATTGTATATATGTATATATATATATCTTCCATTTCTTTCGCAATTGATCTCCATCAAAACAAACACTGTAACCGCAACACTTTGATGCGCCTCATCATCGTTTCATCACCTTCATTCTTCACCCAATACCAGAACATCACCGGCTTGGAACCATAAAGCAAGACAATAACTTAGGGGCAAACTTGTAAACAACAGAAGTTCAGGGGCTAAAAGAGAAAAGAGTGTGAAATTAACACCCCAACAATTCAATATCATCAATTGGAGTCAGTAATTCCCTTTTTTACCCTTGGCTTAATCCCATAATAACTAACATACCACTTCACAAACTTCCTCAACCCAGTCGACAAATCAGTAGTCGGCTTATACCCAAAATCCCTATACGCCAGGCTCACGTTAGCATGAGTAAACGGAACGTCGCCGTTTCGAGGCATCTTAATAACATGTTTTTTAGCCTTCACATTTAACAAACTTTCCAATATTGCCACTAACTTACCCACCGACACTGGTGACGTGTTTCCCAAATTATATATCCTTAGTTGCGCCGCACCCCTCTTTTTCCCGCCTTTCCCCGTACTCTTTTCCGCCGTATCTAACGCGCCTAAACACCCCTTTACGACGTCGTCTATGTACGTGAAATCACGCGCTACCTCTTTTTCATCATGCGTCTGGTATATATTAATAGGCTTCCCTTGAAGAATATCTTTTGTAAAAAAAAAGTAGGCCATATCCGGTCGGCCCCACGGTCCATACACGGTAAAAAACCTTAGACCGGTAATGGCAAGACCGTAAATATGGTTATAAGTGTGGGCAATTTCTTCTCCCGCTTTTTTAGTTGCGGCGTATAGACTAGCGGGTTGGTCCGTGCGATGCGACTCTGAGAATGGGTTTTCGGTGTTGAGCCCGTATACGGAACTCGATGATGCCCATACGATCGATGGTTGTGGGTCCGCGGTTTTCGCGGTTTCGAGGAGGTTGACGAATCCCGCGATGTTGGAGTTAATGTAGGATTGAGGGTTTTGCATTGCGTAGCGGACGCCAGCTTGCGCCGCTAAGTGGAGGATGTGTGTGAACGGGACAATGTCGAAAAGTTTTGTTAATAACTCGCCGTCGTTTAGATCACCTGGTGGACAATAGTGTAGATTTATGAATCAACAAATGTGATATTTTTTGTTAAAAGCGAATAAAAAAATATAATTAAAAAAAAATAAATAAATAAAAACATTGTGTACAACAGTATAGATTTAGTAAAAAAATATTAGAGAATTAATGTTTGCCTAAAAAAATAAATACATGGTACACAATAGTCGGTAGACAGATTAGAAAATATATGCTAGCCGTTAAAAAACGTAAAAAATAATTAAAAAATATAAATTAATTTTTTAAATCACCTTGTACTATTTAAATCTCATGTTGTTTCACGTTCTACCTTGATTAAAAAAAAAGTAGTCACCGTCCAATTTTTTTTTCGGTTTGCATATCGGAATAAGCACAATTTGTTAAACCAATAACCGACATCCGAATTCACACTTTGGAAGTTTGGATCACCAAACGTTACCAGGTACCGATACCAAATCAATTTCGGTACCACTACCGGTACCCATATTTTTTGTTTTTTCAGTACCGATACCCATTTTTGAAGAATTTCGGTACCGGTATTTTCGTTACCGGACCGGTACCATGCTCATCCCTGATTCGGATACTTTTAAGAGCTGAATCGAACCGAAAACCGAATCCAAATTATTCGGGTAAGTTTTTTCGGTTACGAATACAGTTCGATTTTAAGTTATTTTTTTGCATATAAATCACATAGTTAGATTTAGTACTAGGATAAAAGAATTCACATACGCCATTAAAAAAAAAAAAAAAAAAAAAAAAAAAAAAAAAAAAAAAAAAAAAACCAAGTAAATGAACTCACCTTCAACTATAAAAATCTCATGTTGTTTCAACAACGTTTGTCTAGCACGTTTCAACGAAGGATCATAATATGAGTTAAAGTTATCCAAACCCAACACACCATCACCACGTTTTTTCAAAGCCAACGAACAATGAGTCCCAACAAATCCGCCAGCACCCGTAACAAGAACCGAAAACCCGTTAACCCGACGTGGCGTTGACGACCTCCGCACTTCTTTCTCCCACGCCGCTCCACTTCCGTAAAATGCGGAGGAGAAGAGGTGGGAGGTGGCCAGGACACGATGGTTAGTAGTGGCGGTGGTGGTGACGGGTGGGTTGTTAAATGTAAAAAAGAATATTAGAATAAGTGCCACTAATAAAGTGAGTCGAAATAGGAGTTTTGATGAAGCGGATAATATTTTAGTCGTGTTAACTTTGCGGATGTACGTGTTGTAACGTTCGAGTTTAGTGGTTTTACTTGTGTCTGGCGACGGCGCCATTGGTTATGGTTGCGTCAAATTTTAGGTATGGTAATGCTTCAAATCAGAAGGGAATAGAGAGAGGTTTTAGATATGGGAATGGGATTGGAGGGTGGGTTGTGGTGGTATAGAACTATATGATGGATATAAAGGGATGAGAGAGTAAATGTTTTAATGTATTATTTATTAAATTATATTATATTGTATTATTTTAATTAAATTAATATTTTTATATTTTTATTATTTATTATTTAAATAAAGTATATTGTTTTTATGTCGACGTGTACACGGTGTGTTTGATTTGTTTTTATTATTATTATTATTATTTTGTTGTGATTGTTGTAGTTTATTGGTTATGAAATGTGGGTTTAGTATTTGTTTATGTGAATGAGATGAGTTATGGAAAATGACAAATGAAAGGTTGTCTTGTTGTTCGACAAGTTGACGACCACACGGCTTTCACATGTGTGTATACAGAGACTTGATGAATGGTTTGAACTTTGAACAGATGCTTTGTATGTTAGTGGTTAGTGATACGGTTAACAATTGGAGTAGAAAACATGAATTTTTTCTTTTACAATAAGAATTTTTTTTTTTTTTAAATAAAATTTTGATACTTTCGTTACAAGAGAAAGAAAATTACATCAAGATAACGGGCATATGGACAATAAGCTGCGCCGCCATCCCTTTCTGAATAGCAAAAAAAATGTTAAGGGTTATGACTTAAGTGAATAAAATGTTAAGAATGATTAGAAGTGGATTTAGCAAGTTAAGTTCCCGTATTGGATATGGTTTTCTTAAAACAGATTTTACGTTTCTTATTAGGACGTGACTGTCTCCTAAGCTATAGTGTTTTTTTTTTTTAAAAATTTTAAAACGATGATTTTTACTAAAAAAAAAACCCCACTAGGAAGCCACTAGCAAGACTAAACAACAAAAAAGCACAGGAAAATTAAACGTCGCAATCCTTCGCCTTGGACCAACCTAAAGACAAAGATTTGACTCGATTGCTAATCCACAAGAATGGAAGATATTTGATCTCCACCAAAATGTTTTCAATCTTTATAGGCTCATATGAGAAAAAAAAAAAACCATCTATTCCTTGCTCTCCAAATGCTCTAACGAGAGACCAAAAAGTTAGCCTGGATGAGGTGTCTCTTATGTCCTTGACTCGAAAGAAGATGTCTTTGATGGAGAAGGAAAAACACGAAGGGAATCACACCAAGAGCTAACATGATCTCAAACCACCGTAGCCGTATAACAAGTCGTGAAAATATGTGATCTGTGGATTCAGTCTTGTTCCTGCAACGACAACACAACGAAGAACTTGGGATTGTATATCTTTTCACCAGCCA
The DNA here is from genome assembly GCA_028751855.1 of Ambrosia trifida. Lineage (NCBI taxonomy): Eukaryota > Viridiplantae > Streptophyta > Magnoliopsida > Asterales > Asteraceae > Ambrosia > Ambrosia trifida. Next base: position 62,750,126 of record CM054124.1, on the reverse strand, counting down.
GTCGAAAGCCTCTCTAGCAATTTTCTTCATCCAAACACATTAATCTTTGAAGGGATCCAACTATTCCACTCTAAAATAGACAGCTATAGTTAGTATTATCACTACCAGAGTTTCCGGAGTATTTTTTCCTTAATTTCCAAGAAACTCTAGTTTGTTTTCCGTGTATTGAAGTATGTGTCAATCGCTTTTGGGAAACCATACTAAAAAATAAAAAATAACTCCTAAAACATTTAACTGAAGTGAACATACTAGTTAGTTGTATTATACGTCTTAAATGACTAACAAAAGCCCGATCATCTAGGTAAATCTAATGACAAAATGCTACTCATGCTCTCAAACGCAAATGATGGTGGTGACCCGGTCCTCCAACATTCTAGAGGAAATTGACCACTCGAAGGTCCACCGTGGTAAAACCCTTTGATCAACCATAAGCAATTTTGCTCAAGGCGACACTCGAACATATGACCTCCACATTGGAAGATTATGGGGCTGCCAATGCACCAGAATAGGGATGAGCTCGGTATTTGCACCGGTAGTGAAAATATCGGTACCAAAAATTGGGTATCGGTACAAAAAATGCTCGGTACGGTACAGGTATTTGAAGGTAAAATTAGTAAAATATTGGTACCATACTGAATCAGTACCAACAATGAAAATGCCAAAAAGTCGGTAGAGAATTCGTACCGAAAATGATTTGGACGGGAAATTCGGTACCGCTCATCCCTACATTAGAGGGTCATACGCACAACTTAATCAATTTAACAATCAATAGAAACTGTAAGTCTATCAAAGGTAGCCAATGACCTCCAGCCCAGTTGGGGAGAGGTGGGAGAGTTTACCTCTTAGGAGGGTTCCCGCCCGGGCTTGGTCTTGAGTTCGAATCCTGCACACCACGAAAAAATTCCCTGTAACGGTTTGAGATAACTTCAAAGTGGACACCGGTGCGTGGGTAGTGATTCGAACTCGGGTCGAGAGGTTGTCTGTCGATTGGTTTCACCGCTGAAGCATACCTTCCAAAAAAAAAGTCTATCAAAGGTAACTATTGTCCGTCAATAGCAACTGTGAGAAACCAAACCCATCAAAAGTAACTCGTTAGCGGTAATTGCATCAACAACAACACCGCTGTAACTATACCATAAAAATGTTGTATTACACCCATCACCTACAATCAGAGTGTGTGCTTGTGCTTGATGGTGCAAATTCCTTATAACTAAGGAACAACATTGAAGAAATGCTTCCATTTATAATACTATTTCAAACACAAGTTAAAACATCGATATTATAATCATTTTAGCTTCATGTTGGGCACGTTTTGATTTGTTTCGAAGCTCATACTAAAAAGAATACAAACCCATTAAATAGTTACATTGATGATAATTACATTTTATCTATAATTATTTTTAACATACAAACCGTATGTTAAGAATTACTCGTACTCTCCTAGGCTCGTAGCAAACAAATTTTAAAGTGGACTGTCATATTGTTATTTCCAGAATTTTTTTATTTTTTTTTACTTTGTCCTCTTATTTATTCTGCATATTTTATTGTAGTTGATAGAACCAAACTCTTTCATCACCACGTCTATGAAAATAATTATTTCCTTATCTAATGGTCAACCATCACCACACGAGTTATACATTTTTGTAATGTTAACTTGCATTTAGAGTTTGTTTCTTTAATTTTTGTTAAACTTTGTCTTGATGTTTTGTTTTACCGCGTGTACATATATGCATAATATGCAGTTATCCACCTTGTATTTAATAGTTAAGATTTGCTATATATGTATACTAGGTTAGAATTTTGTGTGTTACATAGCTTGAGTATATGTTATATTATATAGTAGTAACAAAAGGATGTTATTAAAAACCTCATGTATTGCTTGCTTTGAATAAACATGTGTATTATACCAACATGTCCATCAAATAATTTATAAAGATAATTTTATACTTTATTTAGATAATCTGCTTGTAATTTTAGTGTCGTTTGTGTTTTGTTTGTGTTTTGATTTATTGCTTAAATACACTTGTTTTTTCACCATGGCCATTTTCACTATTATGAATGCTCAAGAGTAACTATTCAAAATGATTATCATAGACTAGTAATCTAGTACCAATCTTCATTTTGAATATGAGCACATACTAGAAACTAAGCCAGGCACATCAAATTATGAGAGAATTGTATTTAGAGAAATAAAATCTTTAGGATTCTATTCTATTATATTTGATTTAGATAAATTAAACCTTTAGGATTCTATGCTATAGTATTTGATGAAAATATTTAAATGGATGTTATTAAAATATGTAGACATACCTTGTTATTTTAACAATTGAAAATTAGATCTCACATCTACGTGATTTCCCAACTAGATCTTTAATATCGTTAGACTCATTAATTGTATATATTATTATATGGTTTTTACTTATTATTATTATTATTATTATTATTATTATTATTATTATTATTATTATTATTATTATTAGTTATTCATATAAAAGAATAATATACATTTTTTATATTCATAAAGAATTTCTTTAATATATTTATTACTATGATAAATATAGAATATATTTCAAAATGAATATAAAAATAAACACTGTTTTGATTAGTCTCCCCTTCCCACTTAATTGCCAGCTAATTAAGATTGTGGGGTGTTTACAATATCTTATGGCATGTGACTTATTTTTTTTCTAAGATGTAATACTTTGTAATCAATTAGTAGGAATGTCCGCGCGTTGCAGTGGGTGCATCTGTTTTGCCCCTTGTGCATCGTGTTTGTTGGTTATTCGTTATGATGAAGTAGAAAACAACGATGTATAAAATATATGTTATTAAAAACTGAAACTCATAAGTATATCTTCTGAAAATTTTAAATGGGTACATTGTTCCGTACTATTCCTTGCAACACCCTTAGATTGGCCCACGTCCTTCGGTGGGACCCTTTTGATGTATCTCGAAGGCAGACAAGTATGCTATCATAGAGCGGTGCTTACCGTAGTGAAGTGGCGTTGTATCTCTTAATGACCATAAGATTGTAGTGGAAGTGATGTAATTACTAAAATGCAGTTTGTAGTGTGCAACATATTTCTATTATTTTAGGGCACCCTTGAGATGCAGCGGAGTCAATGATTTGCATAGATACTCTCGTTTTATGTTAGTTTGACATGCGCCGTAACAAATATATTGGACCAAACAAATTAGTAATCAATATAGTTAAAACTACCAAATCGTTTGATAAGAACTTGTCTTATTTTGGATATGTAAACAATTGGTGATTTCGTAAGATCAACAACTTAAATTGTATTCCTAGAAGCTTATAGTAGTAGAGAAAACAAAAAACCATCGAGGAAGACGATGACGTTACTCATGAAGTATCTCTACCATATCTGCTTGCATAAACGTCAAGCCTACATATGTCGCTCACTTTAATGGGTTGAAACGTGTCATGGGCTGGGTGTGTTGGCAAACTTCAAGCCTACATATTCATTTGTGTGCAGAAGTGTCACATCATACCATCCTGCAACCACATAAATTTAAAAAGAAGATATAAATACATAATATATGATGTAATTTATTTACTATAAACATTGAAAGACGTGTAAGTTATGTATGTGAAGAGTCACCACATTATTTATATACCAAATACATGACCACTATTTATAAGACTATAACATTGATACAAACATAATAAAGACATGGAGGTTATGAATGTAAAGAGTCACCACATTATTGTTAATTTTCTCATCAATTTTATAATTATGTTTAAATTAATTTCTTCAACAATTTAATATTTAAGTAGAAAGACAAGCATTATACTATAAGCAATAAAGGTTGTATTTACTTAAATTTTGCGGGTATCCTTTACTGATGTTTTATAATATAGTATAGAAGATAAAGATTCGGGTTGATTCATTAGCGTGAGCATGAATTTATGGCTTTTCGATTTCTTATTTCTTAACACAAATAACATAAGTAATTAACACATAGTTAAGTTTTTGTTTTCTCTTTATGCTAGTGTTTAATTTATTTTACTAATTAGAATTAGAACTTAAACAATATACAATTGCCGAAAGCAAAATAATATTGTGAACCAAACTTCATACAACGTTTAACAAGAAAATTAAATAGATCAACAAATACCTTAAAAGTCTTAGAACAAATATAGTTTACGTATAGATCGAGTTAACTATTTCATGGCATTCAAGGAGACCATGTTGATTGAAATTGAGGAAAGTCTCCATACCCTTCTCCAACCATCCTCTCCATCATCTGTCCTTCATGTCCATTTGTTCCCTGCAACATCAGTTTTCATCCGATGCAGTAAGTGGAAGTAATATTTATAATATATTAGAAACATATTAGCAAATCTAGAATGTTATATTTATAATTGTGTCCGTTTTATTTAGTTAACAATATATATGATTCAAGATACACAACTTCTTAACAAGGATAGTTAGGAAAGCCATCTGTCACCTTCGTAGGGGCCATGTCATCCAATTCAGTAGAGTTGAGGTCAATATGTCATAGAACATGCTGGCTTCTAAAAGATTCATGGAGAGAAACTAAAAATGCAGAAAGAAAAGAAAAAACTGTACTAATTAGTTTTGAAAAATATTTTGTCATCAATTATTCTGAATATTGTTTGTTTATTATTTTAATTGTTAGTTGCGCAATTAAATTACCTCAATTTGATTCTGCAACAATCAAACATAGTTGATTATTACATCCAACATCACTGGCATTCCCATTGTCTATAGCAAATAACTAAATTTGAATGGAGCAAAACAATGATATATTATGAAGATAAATTTTTGTAATTGTCAAAGAACATATGAACAAGTAGAAAAAAATGTATATATGTATATAAAGATTAACTCATATCTTTATACCTTGTAGCATCCAGGAACCATATCTTGCAAGCGTCTTAACATCTCATTGGTTTTTTTCTCTTCTCATCTAATGAAGACATAAATTTTTTGAACAAAACAATGTTTCAAACCATGAAATTAGCTCTAAGATTTGTTTGGGGTTATGAAAAGACTATTAGCATTCAAGAAATTGATTATAATGAAGTATATATAATAATATAGATGAGGGGTTGAAAGGTCTCACATTTAAGATGCATCATAGGTTAAGTTGTATTTTGTGTTTTAAAAGTTGGACATAAGGGCATAATTGGGATAAGATTTTATGATGTGAGGTATTGGATTATGTTAAATTTACTAATCTACCCTCCTAAGTGTCTTATTAGTCACAAGTATGCCAATAATACCCTTAATTTTTTTGCTTAAATATATTGTACATCTTGTTTGTTAAGTTGTACGGAAATGAAAATGACTATCTTAGCCATCACTCCTCCTTAATAAGATGATAATATAGATATGACATTGTTTTGCGTCAATTATTAGCTATAATCTTGAACTTATTAGCTATAATCTTGAACCCTTTTGTGTAACTAATTGCTAATGTGGGACTATACCATTTGGTACAGGCTTATGTCTCTTAAAGAAAATGTCATAAGTTTAAATCTAGACCAGGCTGTATTTGTTATAAGTATAGTGGCATTAACATTAGCCGTTAAAAAAAAGCGCGTAAGTAATTAGTTTTTCATTTATGTTAAGACTACCCGGAGTGGAGGGGGGGGGGGGGGGGAGAGGGGCGTGATGCGCCATGTGGCACTTGTGGGACTCGTGTGTAAAGGGTGAAAATTGTGGGGAGTGGAAGGGGGGGGGGGAAGGAAATAATATTATATTGTGATAAAGTTAAAAAAAAAACCTGACCAATCAAAACCCTTGTCACACCCTCAAATTTCCACTTGCGGAGTTTTACCGCGAGGCGCGTGACACACCAGGATCCAAGTCAACGGTCACAACGAACGACAACTATATATGTGAAAAGTTACGTAAACCAAACCATGCAATAGTTTCAAAGACTATGATTCAAAACACAGCGGAAGCAAATTTAGTTTTACAAAACTGAATAACGATGAGACATAAGTTTAAAGTTTAACAATCCAAAACGTGAGACATGATCCTAGACGCAAGTGCGACTCCGTGCGCCTAAACTCAATGCTGCTACCTTAGCGACCTGAGAAAACATGCCAAAAAGATGTCAACAAATAATGCTGGTGAGTTCATAAGTTTTAAGTTCACAAAACGTTTCAAGCGTAAAGAGTTCCATCTCAAAAGTACCAAGTGTGTAAAACCTTTAAGTAAATAACAAACGTTCCCTTACTACTACGATTGTGTTGCTGAATGTAACATCGCGTATTTTCCACAAATTTAAAAAAAAAATGTTTGTTTTAAACACCTTATAATATTGTGAACCAAACTTCATACAACGTTTAACAAGAAAATTAAATAGATCAACAAATACCTTAAAAGTCTTAGAACAAATATAGTTTACGTATAGATCGAGTTAACTATTTCATGGCATTCAAGGAGACCATGTTGATTGAAATTGAGGAAAGTCTCCATACCCTTCTCCAACCATCCTCTCCATCATCTGTCCTTCATGTCCATTTGTTCCCTGCAACATCAGTTTTCATCCGATGCAGTAAGTGGAAGTAATATTTATAATATATTAGAAACATATTAGCAAATCTAGAATGTTATATTTATAATTGTGTCCGTTTTATTTAGTTAACAATATATATGATTCAAGATACACAACTTCTTAACAAGGATAGTTAGGAAAGCCATCTGTCACCTTCGTAGGGGCCATGTCATCCAATTCAGTAGAGTTGAGGTCAATATGTCATAGAACATGCTGGCTTCTAAAAGATTCATGGAGAGAAACTAAAAATGCAGAAAGAAAAGAAAAAACTGTACTAATTAGTTTTGAAAAATATTTTGTCATCAATTATTCTGAATATTGTTTGTTTATTATTTTAATTGTTAGTTGCGCAATTAAATTACCTCAATTTGATTCTGCAACAATCAAACATAGTTGATTATTACATCCAACATCACTGGCATTCCCATTGTCTATAGCAAATAACTAAATTTGAATGAAGCAAAACAATGATATATTATGAAGATAAATTTTTGTAATTGTCAAAGAACATATGAACAAGTAGAAAAAAATGTATATATGTATATAAAGATTAACTCATATCTTTATACCTTGTAGCATCCAGGAACCATATCTTGCAAGCGTCTTAACATCTCATTGGTTTTTTTCTCTTCTCATCTAATGAAGACATAAATTTTTTGAACAAAACAATGTTTCAAACCATGAAATTAGCTCTAAGATTTGTTTGGGGTTATGAAAAGACTATTAGCATTCAAGAAATTGATTATAATGAAGTATATATAATAATATAGATGAGGGGTTGAAAGGTCTCACATTTAAGATGCATCATAGGTTAAGTTGTATTTTGTGTTTTAAAAGTTGGACATAAGGGCATAATTGGGATAAGATTTTATGATGTGAGGTATTGGATTATGTTAAATTTACTAATCTACCCTCCTAAGTGTCTTATTAGTCACAAGTATGCCAATAATACCCTTAATTTTTTTGCTTAAATATATTGTACATCTTGTTTGTTAAGTTGTACGGAAATGAAAATGACTATCTTAGCCATCACTCCTCCTTAATAAGATGATAATATAGATATGACATTGTTTTGCGTCAATTATTAGCTATAATCTTGAACTTATTAGCTATAATCTTGAACCCTTTTGTGTAACTAATTGCTAATGTGGGACTATACCATTTGGTACAGGCTTATGTCTCTTAAAGAAAATGTCATAAGTTTAAATCTAGACCAGGCTGTATTTGTTATAAGTATAGTGGCATTAACATTAGCCGTTAAAAAAAAGCGCGTAAGTAATTAGTTTTTCATTTATGTTAAGACTACCCGGAGTGGAGGGGGGGGGGGGAGAGGGGCGTGATGCGCCATGTGGCACTTGTGGGACTCGTGTGTAAAGGGTGAAAATTGTGGGGAGTGGAAGGGGGGGGGGGAAGGAAATAATATTATATTGTGATAAAGTTAAAAAAAAAACCTGACCAATCAAAACCCTTGTCACACCCTCAAATTTCCACTTGCGGAGTTTTACCGCGAGGCGCGTGACACACCAGGATCCAAGTCAACGGTCACAACGAACGACAACTATATATGTGAAAAGTTACGTAAACCAAACCATGCAATAGTTTCAAAGACTATGATTCAAAACACAGCGGAAGCAAATTTAGTTTTACAAAACTGAATAACGATGAGACATAAGTTTAAAGTTTAACAATCCAAAACGTGAGACATGATCCTAGACGCAAGTGCGACTCCGTGCGCCTAAACTCAATGCTGCTACCTTAGCGACCTGAGAAAACATGCCAAAAAGATGTCAACAAATAATGCTGGTGAGTTCATAAGTTTTAAGTTCACAAAACGTTTCAAGCGTAAAGAGTTCCATCTCAAAAGTACCAAGTGTGTAAAACCTTTAAGTAAATAACAAACGTTCCCTTACTACTACGATTGTGTTGCTGAATGTAACATCGCGTATTTTCCACAAATTTAAAAAAAAAATGTTTGTTTTAAACACCTTATACAAATAATCATTTAATAAAAAACCCGTTGAATCTCGACGGTTTAGTGTGCTTTAAAATTATTCGTAGCATTTTTTTTAGTATAATCATTATATATATATGAGTTTATAATATTACTTTATAAAACAAATTAAATAAAAAGAAATGGAGCTAACAAGACTCGAACCCACGTCCAACCCCTTTTCAACAACATACACCAACCACTAAGCCACTTTGTCTTTTGGTGATAATATTCTGAAACAAATAAAGTTAACCCTTCCTTAATTATCCTAGTCAATAAACAAAGTCAACACCCATTTGTTAAACGCGTAATTAACCCACAAAACTAGCTCCATTTTTCAATTAAATGTACCCCTTGACCGGATTTATCATACATTACCTAACTAATCTAGTTTAACGCGTTATCTTTCCGTAAATCTTGGCCAATTAATCACATTTACTCGTTTTGAAACCTTCCTAAACCCTAGCATCAAATTCGTATATATAGGAGGTTTTGGCTCGATTAAATCTGCACACACACACCTACATATGCGACTAACATAACCCCTATATCATATCCAACTATCAATCGCTGAAACTTCTTATTTTGGAGCCTTTAAAGGGACGCGACTCGTGCTCAACTTTCACCATCAATCGGTATATCTTGATCTTGATTTGTATATGCTTTAGGATCGTTTTGTATAGGGGAATCAAAGCCCCATGCTTTCGTTCATTATCTTTATCGAATTCTTGTCTAATTATTGGATTTAAGAACTAGGGTTCATAGGACTAATTTGGGGTTTTTTTTGTTACAGTCTAATCCTGTATAAATAGATAATAAATCAAATTAAAATACAAACAGCGACCCAGACCAGATGGTCTGGGCATTCCATATACACAGAAGCAGACCTGGGTTCGAAACCCATCTGCAGCATTTTTTTCTGTTTTGCTTTCATTTTGCCTTATTTTATTTAGTCAGACAATGTATTAAAGTTTACCTGATCAATTAAATCAACAAACAGTCAACCAGACCAATTGGTCTGAGCTCTATACTTATACAGCACTGGTCCCGGGTTCGATTCTTGCCAGCAGCATCAATTTTGTTAGAAGCCTTAATTATATACATAACCTATTAATCTTTTAAAATAATTTTTAAATACTAAAAATGTCTTAAAAATTCTATAAAAATTATTTTAGGTAAATCTCATGACAAAGTTTACCATACAAATTTTAGATTTCCAAAAATAATTTATTTATTATATATTATAAATATTGCAAGTTTATTCATTTATAATTTTAAAATTCTATAAAAATATCTAAACATTCTTATAAATAACCAAAAAAATTATTTTTAACTTGTAGATTCATAAGCATTTCAAAAATAAATTTTATTTCAGAAAAATCATTTGTTTCATATTTTTAATTGATTTTTGTTATTTTAGATCATAAATAAATCATAATAAATTCATTTTTCAATATTTTTATACCAAAATTTTACATAAATTATTTTTGTTCATTTAGAACAGAAATATAAATTTTAAATTGAAATTTCTTTAATTCTAATATTTTTAGATATTAAAATTATATCTTTGACAAATAGAAATAAATATACTAAATATTCAATTTTTGAGAAAATAATTTTATAAAAATTATTTTCGTACTTAAAACCTTATAACATGACCATCCTTAATAAAAAACCTACAATAGTCTTTTATTTAATTAGTTATCGAATTTCTTTTATTTATTAACAATTTACCTAATTAATAATTAAACAATTACTTATCCCCAAATTAGGAACCCTAGAACTACTTGAATCCTAGATAACTTAGACTCTAAGTTCATTCCCTTACAAATTATCTATTTCTTTAGGTTAATCCTTTGGGATAATCCTAATTCACATCACGTTGTTTGGTAGAGTTTCAAGTTATTACGCGAACTGTGAGTATTTCCTATCCCCTTTTGCTTTTATTCATTTTTGGGGTGTTACATGTACACTTATACAAATTACAAATACAAGTTCACATTTTTACAATAAAATTCCAGTACTATGTGCATTTGCTTACAAACGTGCTTTATGCTTAGACATTACATGTAGAATACATTTGTACTTAGTGAAATCATTAACATTGTAAAAGCCGACCTTAACATTGGATAGCGCTATTGGATTGACAACCCGCCTAGGTTGATTCTCCCCCTTTTTCATCGGAGAATCCATGGTTATTGTTAAGTTATTATCCATTTAGTGGATAAGTACACCGCCGTTCATTTAGTACATTTATACAGTCACATGATTGATTTCGCTCATTTGTATGATACATAGTTTACATAATCACACTGTAGCTTTGCACTTGAATTGTATACCATTTTCTAACTTACTATATGTATTAAAACTAGGAATGCTCACCAACATTTCATATGTTGACAAAACCTATTTTGTACATGTTTCAGGTGCAGTTTGATCTTAGTTCCATAGCATTGGATTTTAGTGCTTGCTTTTAATAAGTTATTCCAATTTTCATTTTTTGTTCATTCTTTTGTATTTTTCCCATTTCATCTATGTAAGACAATTTAAATTATTCAATAATATATTTACATTTTAGTACCATGTGCTTTTAAACAATCGTCACTACGTGACACCTCGATGATTCCGCCATCGGTTGGGGTGTTACACTGAAACCATTACTGACAAGCGTTGCTCAAAGTGCTTCCCCGCACATTCATGGTTTCAATAGGCACTTAGGGTTGCATCGTATAGTAAATAAGTGCCAAATGCCAAGTGCCAATGTTTAAAAATGCCAAGTGTCAAAAGTGTCATATCTCTCAAAAGAGTTACATTCCCAAAAAGCGTCATGTTTCTAAAAGTGTTATGTTTCCAAAAGTGTTACGTTCCATAAGAGTTACGTTTTCAAAACATAATCGTTGCATTGTTAAAACGTGTGGCATGTTTCTCCCCTGAGAGAAAAGAGTATAAAAGAGGGGCTGTGAAACTCACCTTAGAGTGTGCCTTCAGATACTTAGAATTCCAACACGTGTATGATGACCCAACTTAGTGACAACCTATCAATGAGTTTGAATAAGTGTATTGACTACTAACCCGAAGGTTAACTAGTCCCCGATTGTCCAGATCTTGACAACGTGTGTTAAAAAGTGTGTTTAAACGTTAACCGAACATACCAGATAGACCCGACATCCCGTTGGTGACCCATTACATCAATTAGTCATGCACATAAGGTTAACACAAAAGTTTCAAGCATAAAACACTTAGTTTGCATCAAAAATCGCATATACGAAGTCGTAAGGTCGAATCGGGAGTTTCCTGTGTTTGGTTCGCCCCTAAGGGCTTCTGGTTCGACCCATGGACCCTTGGTTCAACCCTCATGATGTTCATTCAACCTATTCACAAGTTCATTTGACCTAACACATGTTTATTTGACCCTAACATATGTTTATTCGACTTTAACGTATGTTAATTCGACCCTAACACGTGTTAATTTGCCCCCGGGCACCCAGATTCGACCCCAGGCACCCACATTCGACCCCCAGACACCCACATTCGACCCTATGGTGCTACATTCGACCCATTTGAGCCACCTTCGACCCATTTGAGCCACATTCAATCATTTTGAGCCACATTCGACCCTTTTAAGCCACATTCGATCCTTTTGAGCCACATTCGACCCCACGAAGGGTCGAATGAGTTCCACGTTTGACCCTTTTGCTGTAGAACTTCATAAAACGCACCAAAACACATCTAAACGGTCCGAAAACATCATGAAACATCACCAATCACAGCAGTCAACTATCATTAACATATTCCTACGAAACCCTACCAATTTTATCCCGAAATCCGTCCGTTTTACAAGTTACCCAAAATGGCAAATTATGGAGATGTCACATCAAACGCATGCAATCTTTACCCAATTAGGAAACTTTCTGAAATCAATCAATAATCAACTTAATATACTCAGATTATCATGAACAAGAAACCCTCAATCATATCCCTATCACTATCATTATGAACAAGCCCTAGATCTAACCCAAAATCCCCAAAATGAGCAAAACATCATCAATAATCAATTGTAACCTATCTTAATCATAAATCATCATCAATAACAGTCATAGATCATTGTTATAACATTTATACAACAATTAGTCATCAAACAATACATAACACCACATAAAACACCATTAACATATGTTAATTTGTATGAAAACTCATTGTTTATGAATAGGTTTTGTTTAGAAAGATGTTAGGAAGGTTTTTATCCATGAAAACATGTTTGAATCAGATCTGGACTCTTGGGGTTTAATGAAAACGGATCAAAATGCTTTAAAAAAGATTTAGGATGAAGAACACACCGTAGATCTTTGTTTAGAAGATGTTTGTAGGTTAGATTATGGAAAACAAGAGCAAAAACTCCTTCCTTAATGATTAAAGTAGCTAGAGAGTGTTTAGAGGCGTTTAGGGTTTGTGAAATGGTGCAAAATGACAAAGTGTGGTATTTATACTGGTCCACGTTCGCCCCTTGTACAAGGTCGAAGGTACCCATATTCGCCCCCTGTACAAGGTCGAATGAACCTTTATATTGTTCTCCCCTTCCAGGTTCGCCCTCACGCTGGTGTAACATCGCAAAATTTTTCCCCAAATTTTTATACGTAAAAGCCTTACTTTATACACCTATATCATTAACCACACAACTCATATATATATATATATATATATGTGTGTATAATAATAATAATAATAATAATAATAATAATAATAATAACAACAATAATAACTAGACTACTAACCAAACCCAACAACTTAACATAACCCAACCCAAACCTCTTTCTTTTTCGGGCCCATTATCCCAGCCCAATAGTCCAAAGCCCAAACCCAATGCCAGCCCAATTCCATCCTCCTCCCCTGGGTATCTGTTAAAAAAAAAAACAAAAGTATGCTGCGGGCGGACTCGAACCCGAGTCCTCAACACCCAACACACAACGAGTTACCAGCTGATCTACACAGCTTTGGTGTTAGTAATCCCACCTATTATAATTATATAGATAACCCGCATCATGACAGTTGACTTAGAATAGTCAACTGGATCATCAATCAACCATAATCAACTCTATTAACGCGTATTGCTTTCTGAATTGGCATGGTACCGTGATCACCGGCCTATCATGAGTCAGATACACGCATTATCAACGTTAATTCGTACCAATCATGCCTTATTAGACGAAACCCAATTAATACATAGTCAAACCTTCCAATCCATCGATCCAGACCATTACCCTATAAATTGAACGTTGCTGGACCATCTCAACTCGCCGAACATCTTTTCCCAATCCCCAATTTCTACTATAAATCTTCTGTTCTTGAAGTTTTCTGTTCGAGTTGACTTTGTTGATTGACCGTTCGTTCGTAATCGATTCCACATTGTAAGTATGATTATTGTGGTGGGTTTCATTAGTCGGAACCTACACAACATTAACCCCATGATTAATTGGGTTAATGTTGTGTAATTCGATCGATTTCAAATCTAGGGCTCGAAAGCCTTATTTGGGGAAGAACACGTTTTACTGTTATTATTTATTTTAAATTAACAGCAACTAAACACAACCACTGGCTTGGACCAGGTGGTTGTGTTTGGTGCCCAACATCCGAGCCACGCGGGTTCGAGTCCCGGCGGTGGCAACCCTTTCCTTTATTTTTGGTTTTTAAACAAACAAATCAAATCAATTATATATAATACATATAAATTTTATAAATTCATTTTTAATTATTAAAACTCTGTTATAAATCCTAAAAAAAATTATTTTAAGCTAATCTGATGAAAAAGTTTAACTTACAATTTTTAGTTTTCAAAAATTAATTTATTTAATATATTTAATAAATAAATCAAGTTTATTCTATTATATTTATAAAATTCCATTAAAATATCAAAACGACCTTATAAATTTCCACAAAAATTAATAGAATAAACTTGATTTATTTATTAAATATATTAAATAAATTAATTTTTGAAAACTAATAATTGTAAGTTAAACTTTTTCATCAGATTAGCTTAAAATAATTTTTTTTAGGATTTATAACAGAGTTTTAATAATTAAAAATGAATTTATAAAATTTATATGTATTATATATAATTGATTTGATTTGTTTGTTTAAAAATCAAAAATAAAGGAAAGGGTTGCCACCGCCGGGACTCGAACCCGCGTGGCTCGGATGTTGGGCACCAGACACAACCACCTGGTCCAAGCCAGTGGTTGTGTTTAGTTGCTGTTAATTTAAAATAAATAATAACAGTAAAACGTGTTCTTCCCCAAATAAGGCTTTCGAGCCCTAGATTTGAAATCGATCGAATTACACAACATTAACCCAATTAATCATGGGGTTAATGTTGTGTAGGTTCCGACTAATGAAACCCACCACAATAATCATACTTACAATGTGGAATCGATTACGAACGAACGGTCAATCAACAAAGTCAACTCGAACAGAAAACTTCAAGAACAGAAGATTTATAATAGAATAAACTTGATTTATTTATTAAATATATTAAATAAATTAATTTTTGAAAACTAAAAATTGTAAGTTAAACTTTTTCATCAGATTAGCTTAAAATAATTTTTTTAGGATTTATAACAGAGTTTTAATAATTAAAAATGAATTTATAAAATTTATATGTATTATATATAATTGATTTGATTTGTTTGTTTAAAAATCAAAAATAAAGGAAAGGGTTGCCACCGCCGGGACTCGAACCCGCGTGGCTCGGATGTTGGGCACCAGACACAACCACCTGGTCCAAGCCAGTGGTTGTGTTTAGTTGCTGTTAATTTAAAATAAATAATAACAGTAAAACGTGTTCTTCCCCAAATAAGGCTTTCGAGCCCTAGATTTGAAATCGATCGAATTACACAACATTAACCCAATTAATCATGGGGTTAATGTTGTGTAGGTTCCGACTAATGAAACCCACCACAATAATCATACTTACAATGTGGAATCGATTACGAACGAACGGTCAATCAACAAAGTCAACTCGAACAGAAAACTTCAAGAACAGAAGATTTATAGTAGAAATTGGGGATTGGGAAAAGATGTTCGGCGAGTTGAGATGGTCCAGCAACGTTCAATTTATAGGGTAATGGTCTGGATCGATGGATTGGAAGGTTTGACTATGTATTAATTGGGTTTCGTCTAATAAGGCATGATTGGTACGAATTAACGTTGATAATGCGTGTATCTGACTCATGATAGGCCGGTGATCACGGTACCATGCCAATTCAGAAAGCAATACGCGTTAATAGAGTTGATTATGGTTGATTGATGATCCAGTTGACTATTCTAAGTCAACTGTCATGATGCGGGTTATCTATATAATTATAATAGGTGGGATTACTAACACCAAAGCTGTGTAGATCAGCTGGTAACTCGTTGTGTGTTGGGTGTTGAGGACTCGGGTTCGAGTCCGCCCGCAGCATACTTTTGTTTTTTTTTTAACAGATACCCAGGGGAGGAGGATGGAATTGGGCTGGCATTGGGTTTGGGCTTTGGACTATTGGGCTGGGATAATGGGCCCGAAAAAGAAAGAGGTTTGGGTTGGGTTATGTTAAGTTGTTGGGTTTGGTTAGTAGTCTAGTTATTATTGTTGTTATTATTATTATTATTATTATTATTATTATTATTATACACACATATATATATATATATATATATATATATGAGTTGTGTGGTTAATGATATAGGTGTATAAAGTAAGGCTTTTACGTATAAAAATTTGGGGAAAAATTTTGCGATGTTACAGTCTCCCCTACTTTTGGAAACTTCGTCCCGAAGTTAAAAGAAAACACCAAGTTTACAATTGGTTAATTACCGAAAACCTTGATAAAATTTCACACTACCTTAATGTACCTGTGAATTCATGATTACGTTCCGGACCGTAATTATCAATTTACCTTACATTAGGGTTTTGCGTCCTTTTATGACTCTACCGATTGTTGAGCAGGTTCGATTGTCTCCGCCAGTCGTTGAGCAGGTTGTAGGGCCTCTCCCGACTGTTGGAAAGACATGATGACCTCTACCAATCGTTGAGTAGGTTGTTTGATAGTCAACTAATTGTTGTACAAGTAGGCAAGTATAGTTATAGATATAGCAATTAGTTCACATTCAAACAAGCATGCACTCAGGTGTTATGATAATACTAAAATTTTATTACTTGAAAAAAAAATGCCAGTATATGGAATTAAAAAGTAGACATCATTCATATGGTGGGGTTTGCTTGTTAAGTAGCTGGAGGGTCTCAAGCGGGGTTATTTGGAGCAGCAAGGGCGTTTGTAGCAGGAATTCGACAAGCATCCGCAAGATGCCCATACCTTTGACAATTGGTACACTGACGGCAGGGCACTTGGGTGGGTTGGGTGGTGATACTGGCTGGTATCACACTTAGGTTGCTTCCCGTTGTATTGTTTCTTGGTGGGTGGGACGGTGGTGTCTATTGCAAAATTCCTGGCCTTGCACTTTCCGTTGGTTGAGGCCTCAGTTTTGATTTCAACGGCAGGTTGGGGAGTATCCTTTGCAATAGTTTTCTTTTCCCCTTTCCGGGTCAGGGTTCCTGCCTTCACATGGTTATCTGTTAGGGTGGCAGCCAAACGCTTTGCTTCCTCCAGAGTAGCAGGGTTCCTTCCCCACACCGTGTCTTGAATCTGCATCGGTAAGCCACCAATGTATTTTTCGATCGCAATAGGCAAAGGGGTGACCTTGTGGGGTAGCAGTAGACTAAGTTCGTGAAAACGAGTGTTGTAGGCAAGGTTTTCTCCACTATCTTGAGCAAGATCATGAAATTCATCTTCCAGCTTCTTAATTTCATTACGAGGACAGAACTCTGCCTTCATAATGTCTTTAGCTTGATCCCAAGTTAAGGCTAGTGCAGCTTCAGCCCCACGAGTGCGTTTTTCTTCATTCCACCAAGTGAGTGCTCGTTTATGAAGAACACTCATAGCATAACGGACCTTAAAGTTGTCGGGGCATTCACTGTTGATGAAGGTATTCTCAATACCCTCAAACCATTGCAGGAGTCCCGTAGCTCCTTCTTCACCACTAAACTTTGGGGGATTACAAGAATTAAAGTGTTTAAGGGTACAGGATGGAAGACCATTCCCATTCCCGTTGTGGTTTCCATTTCCATTCCCGTTGCCGTTACTGTTCCCGTTGCCGTTCAACTAGATGACTTGAGCTAGTAAGTTGGGAACCAGAGTTGCGATTTGCTGCGCCATTTGTTGAGAAATGATTGCAGCTAGTTGAGCATCGACACCATTGTTATTGTTGTTGTTGTTGTTGTTTGTGTCGTGGTTATGGTTGTGATTGCTACTCCCTTCATCATGATTGTTACCACTGTTAAGACGAGCATTGCTACTCCCTTCATCATGATTTTTACAAAATTATTTTTTTTCACTTTAAACACATTATTGTGACCATCTTAAATTTAAATTTCATAAAAAGAATTTTGCTTATTTGTTTACTAATATTCTCTCAATTATCAAACATTTTTAATAATAATCAAACAAGCATTTATCCCCAATACGAAGCCCTAGATCATATACATTTGTAGACTAGATAGACTTAGACATATTTATTACCTTATTATAGGGTGATACTTGACACATTTGGGCAACACCACTATTCAATTTTTCAACAAATATAGCATTTTGCTAAGGTGAGTTTTACATAGCCCCTTTTCTATTTATCACCATTTTTGGGGTGAAACATGTTACAACATTATTTATGCAATTCAATCATCAATGTGTCTATGTGTATTTCTATGTTGCATTATGTCTTGAACATGACTAGGGTAAGCACAATTCTAGCATAAACATTCATCAGCCGACGGTATACATTGATAGATCCATCGGACTGACAATCCCACCCGGATACGTACCTCCTACAAAGGTAGCGTGGGTGTTTGTTACTGCAATATAAACGAGTGAACCATGAGCGTATGGGATGTACCACAATACAACAGTCACAATGGTTGATTATGCACTCGATTTACTTCTAATATGTTTTCACATATGGACTAGATTGCCATGACACATGAATTGCACAACAATTTTATTCGATTATCAAAACCTATGTAATTCTCACCAACTTTTGTTGACCCAAAATATTTTCAACTTAACATGTTTTAGGTTCTACTTGCTTGAAGATTTGAGTTAATGCTTGAAGATGTGTGCATAGTTTTATTCAATTTGATGTACAAAATCTTGTAGAATAACTGTATGTAATTTATCTAAATCATATAATGAAATTTATTATTTACCATGAGCTACTGAACAATCATCAATACGTGACATCCCGATGTTTCCGCCATCGGTTGGGGTGTTACAGCTGGGTTGAACCAAGGCCCATGCCAGGTTCGCCCCCACGCTATTGGTCGAACCAAGGCTTATGTTTTCCAGATTTTCCAGTTTGTCGTGTTTAACGCATTTTAACGCATCCTAACACATGAACATGCAATCCTAATCTATGTTTAACATATATAAGCATGAATAATCATCTAAACATCGTTTAAACACGTATTTGCATATAATCCACCACATAAGAATCAATCTACGCATAACACGTAATTTAGTTTATGTAATTCGCCAACAACGGGACTCGTAACGTGTGCGTGTGTGATTAACCCAATGATCCCCCAAATCATTGAATCCTGGACAATACGGACTGTGTTCCGACTCTACTGACCCCGTTAAGTATGTTTAATAAACGTTTTTCGCTAAGGCAGACTTTATGTGTTTATAAAATGTTGACCTAAACATGCCGAGTGTCACAACCCTCCACCTCTTTTCAAGCCCCCCCCCCCCCCCCCCACCTTGGCAGCGGTGTTCCCGCCCAAAACCCACTCCACGCCACTATCCCCGCCCTCCACTCCGTCTAGCCTAAAAGTTATCGGATTATATTGTAATTTTGGACCTTGAACCTCACAAACCAATAACCTATCACTATTTTCAAAGCTAGAGCGCCATTGGTAGTTTGTCTATTTTTTATTTGGTTTTGTTTGGTTCATCAAAAATCGGCTGATTTATTATTGTTCATGGGAACAATAAGAGTACTTGATTTAAATGGTTAGATTTAATCTGATTTTTAAACACTACTTAAACCTTTAACGGATGTTGCTATGTTAATTTTTCCATAAATTCCTGAAAATGATTTCAGAAATTTTAATTAGAAACTGAAGTTAAATTATAGGTTATACTTGAATGATCTTATTGCTTCAAACTTGGGTATTATAAACGTGGGTTTGCTTTGTCTTGCTCAAAAAATAAAAAAACATGAAAGGAATGTAATATTCTATTCTTCTTTCTGAAATTTGGAATAGAATGGGAATTAGAACTTCTATAGTTCTATGGTTGCTTGAGGATCTTCCAAATTATTCTAATATAAATATAATAAAACATATATTAAAATGTTCATTTACATATTTATCTTATTATAATGCTAAAGGAATTTTTTTATTCTTTTAATAACATACAAAAACTTATTATTGTCTTGTTGATTTGCTCGATTCATTACACTTGTTCTTTAATCGTAAGCGTATGTTGTTTCGTAAGGTTTCCCAAGGTTCTCGAGGTGGCTTTAATTTAAATACACGAATTTGAATGTCAAGAGCCAAGATACCCAAGAGTTGACGGATGGTCGTATACTTGGGCTCATGAGGTACATATTTTGAAAGAGTGTCGGTGTGGGGATGTAGAGCCACAAGTACTAGTTTTCTCATAGCACAAATCAATAGTAAAATAGAAAAGGAAATATAACCTAGAATTGAACATTGAAGTCGATACCAAAGACAAGGACATAGAAAAGTTCCTTAACATGAGATACAATCATCTTAAGCTATTTGATTATATCTACTATATAGCTACAATCTTGAACTCTTTGTGTGTAACTAGTTAGCTTTTCTTTTATGGTTTTAAGTAAATTAAAAGTTATTTGTTTATATTATAACATAAGACCTTGAACCTCACACAACAATCACGTTTATTCACTCTTTTCATAACTCGAAAGAACATATATGGTTCTTAATTCAAATGGTGGGATTTGATCTGGTTTTCAAAACATATCTTAGGGGCTGTTTGATAGCCTCTTAATCAGCCTCTTAACCATTCAGGTCTGAATCATTCAGCATTCAGACTGTTTGTTTCAACATCTGAATGGAATGATTAAGTGCTGAACCATTAAGCTAATAAGTGATGCTGAATGATTCAGCTCTTAACCATTTAGAGCCTCTTAACCATTCAGACCATCTTAATGATTCAGCACTTAATCAACCAAACAGCCCCTTAATCCTCTTAACAAAAAATATTAATCTTGCTATGTTAATTTTTCATAAGTTCTTGAAGATGGTTACAAAAATTTTAAATAGAGATTGCGAGTTATGTGGTCAAACTTATTGCTTCAAACATTAGGTATTATTATAATTTATATCAAAAGGTGGGTCTCGTTTATCTTGCTTAGGCACCACGGGGCACCCTCGGCTTGAGGCTTTAGTAGCCTCGTGGCTACCCCCCCCCCCCCCCCTATTAGGCTAGCACATGGGGCTTCAAATTTCAGTTTCTACAAGCGGAATAGAGAAAGGAAAAAGTGGGTTTTTTTGGGTAGGGACCATCTTATGAGGTGGGGTGTGTGTGATTGGTAGGGTCTTTGGTTCCAGACTACTTTAGGTTTGGCGTTTCCGGTGTTTAGGCTAGTTTGGGATTAAAATGACGTGACGCAAGAAAGATTGGTGCGGCCCAGGCTAGTAAAGGCTTGTGCCCCGTGGTGCCTTACAAAAGAAAATTAAGAGGGTATATAAATAATTACTAAAAAAAAAGACATAAAAGGGAATATAATCTTATTTAGGAAACTTAGACATTATTTTGACCCACGTAGAATGGGAATTAGAACTTCTATGAATGCTTCAGGATCTTGCAAATTATTCTAACATGTAAAAAATAATCATGTATTAAAATGTTGATTTCTATATTTATATTTCTTTTTTTTTTTAAAAGAGAACTTCATTAAACACGCACTCGAAGAGTCCTCAAAGCGAGGACCTACGAGCGAACAAACGCAAACCGATTACATCAATCCGAGGGACAAATACACCAAGTCTTCCACTCGACATTTTTAATTCTAGACCTATGACGCAACCAAAAAAACGACTTAGCTTTAATCACTTCCACAATTTCGATAGGCCTCCGAGATTTGTTGTTGAAAATCCGATTGTTTCTTTCGTTCCATAGCGTCCACATCGTCGTGTAAACTATACCGAGAAGGATAAATCTCTTGTCTTTGCGACTTGAATGAATCTTCACCGCTTTCACTATGTCTTCGATTTCTAGCAAATACCCATGCGGCATACGGCACCACGATTCGATGCGAAACCACACCTCTTGAGTAAAGGGACAAGCCGTGAACAAATGTATCGCTGTTTCCATGGATTCGTGACAAAGGCTGCAGTCCGATTGATGTATTGAGACTCCTCTTTTCATAAGCTCCGCCACTGTAGGAAGACGATCTCTAAAAAGTCTCCACATCATGATTTTACATTTGAGAGGAACCCAACTCTTCCAATTAACCGAAGAGGCTTCTTGATCACCTTGAGTATTAGACAAAATTCGTCTTGCCGAAGCCACAGTAAAGAGACCATCCTTTTCAGCTTTCCATTTCCATGAATCCCTTCCTCCTTTCCAACTGAGATCGTGAACATCGTTGAGAAGGCTGAATAACTCGGTAACTTCATCCTCAGACGCTGGGTTCGTCCTCCAATCCCACTGCATGTACTTTACGCCATTGTTCCATATGATACGTTGAGCTACCATTGCCCACTTATTCTTTTCTAATCTGAACAAGCTAGGATATAGCAGACGTAGAGGAACATTTGCAAGCCATGGGTCATTCCAGAAATGAATTGATTTGCCGTTGCCGAATTCACCTACAAAAAAAAGAGTTAAGCGGCACCCCATTAGGATCTCTCTTATCTCCAATTTTAACAACCCTTTTCCAACACCCGTTTAGAGAAGAGTTGCAAGGTAGCATCGTCCAAGGTCTTCCGGACCCGTGGCATCCTTTAATTATTGTTTTCCACAAAGACGCCTCTTCTTGCTTAAATCGCCAAGTCCACTTAAGGAGTAAGGCGTCATTGACGTCTTGTAATCTAAACACCCCCAAACCCCCTTTTTTTCGGTTTAGTGACAATATCCCATGCAACCCAATGGATTTTCTTCTCGACGCTTGTGCCCGACCAAAGGAATTTTCTCATGATGGCCTCAATAGACTCAATAACCGCCAAGGGAGCTTTGTATAAAGAGAGATAATAAATCGGTAAACTTTGTAACACCGATTGTATGAGGATTAAGCGCCCACCAATAGATAACGTTTTCGCCTTCCATGACGAGAGACGATTACGAACGACTTCCACCACCGGCTCCCAATTATATATGCGAGTCATTTTTGCTCCCACGTGAATGCCGAGATATTTAAATGGGATAACACCTCGTTTACAACCCAATAACTCGATCATATTATCCACCTCACAATCCTCCACCCCAACCCCAAAAATATTGGATTTATGAATATTTATACGAAGGCCCGAGCATATATAAAAAATCCGAAGCACTCTAGCTATATTTCGTATATTATCACTAGACCATTCCCCCAAAATGAGGGCGTCATCCGCATAAAAGAGGTGAGTTAGTTCCCCTTCACCCTCGGCTACCCGGATCCCTTTGAA
Source organism: Ambrosia trifida (assembly GCA_028751855.1). NCBI lineage: Eukaryota > Viridiplantae > Streptophyta > Magnoliopsida > Asterales > Asteraceae > Ambrosia > Ambrosia trifida. The sequence continues at coordinate 62,726,844 of CM054124.1, read as the reverse complement.
AATGCCGATTTCTTGTGCCTTGTTAAGCATCCATGATAAAGCTTCCATCACCACTAGAAATAAAAAGGGGGATAACGGGTCTCCTTGACGAAGACCTTTTTCGCATTTAAAGTCAAATGTGGGGGACCCATTTACTAGAACGGCGGCTCTCGCAGATGAACAAATACCCTTGATCCACTTACACCACTCCGACCTAAATCCCATTTGAGATAAAATGGATACCAAGAAATTCCAATTCACATTATCATACGCCTTTTCGAAATCCAATTTGAGAAGGAAAGCTTTTTTCCGTCTTTTATTCAAACACCCCAACACCTCATTAACCATAAGCGGACCGTCAAGAATGAATCTATTAGCCAAAAAAGCCGATTGGTTCTCTGAAATGACTTGGCCTAACACTCTTTTGATCCGGTTAGCAAGGACTTTGGAAATAACCTTACTCACCATCCCAACTAGAGTAATAGGCCTGTAATCACGTAAACCCATAGGAGACTTGACTTTCGAGATCAATGTAATGAAAGAAGAGCCGCAACCCGGAGAGATTGTACCCGCCGCGTGAAATTCAGCCAATATTTTGGAAAAATCCTCTTAAAAAAGGTTCCAGAACCGCTTGACAAAGCGAAAATTGAACCCGTCTGGACCCGGCGCCTTATTAGAACCGCATTCGAAAACCGCCTTTTTAATTTCTTCTCTAGAAAACATTTCTATCAACTCCAAACTATCTTGATTCGTGATTTTGTTCATACCCGTACACGTCAAAGAAGGGCGATCAAGAATAGATTCTTTAAAATGATCACGAAAGTGCTTTAACACCTCTCTTTTCACCAAAGACGGTTTTGTGACCCACTCGCCATTTATCACTAAACCCGGAATGAAGTTACTCGCTTTCCTCCCATTAACCACATTATGAAAGAATCCCGAGTTTTCGTCTCCCATCGTAGCCCACTGAACTCGAGATTTTTGTCTAAGGTCACGTGTCTTGTGATGCTCGATCTCGTCTAAAGCCAGTTTGCACTCGGTCCAGACCCAAAGGTCAGCTTCATCAAGCTCCTTACTTTCCATTTCGATCTCAAGATCTTCTTTTTCTTTCCTCAGCCTAGCCTCATCTGCTTGTTCATCCGCACTATAACTACGAAACCAATCTTTGAGGGCCGAGCGAAGAGCCTTGAGTTTGGACTGCAAATTAATTTCTGAACTACCGTTGTCACGCCATCTCGTCCAAACCGTATTAATAATATCCGTACACCCAGGTCGGTATAACCACGAATCAAACATCCGAAATGGTTTAGGCCCGAAGTTAGTGTCAATGACCGAAAAAATCATCGGAGAGTGATCTGAAAACTCTCTTTTTAGTGCTCGAACACAACCATTCGACCACCGGTTAAAAACATTGTTGCACACCAAAACTCTATCGATTCTGCTCCAAGTACATGATCCTTTTTTGTAGGACATAAAAGTATATTTCAACCCTTTTAAATAATACTCATGCAATCCCGCTTCTTCAATGAACTCGTTAAAGTCTTTTGTACTAGCCGCATCAAACTTGGAATTCTTTCTCTCATCCCGGTCTCGAACAACATTAAAATCACCAAACATGATCCACCACCCATCAAACGATTGCATTAGATTATAAAGTTTCATCCAAAGATTTCTCTTTTCCACATTCGATTGCGGTGCATAAACATTAACAATGTTTAGTTTTACAGATCCTGCCAATACCCTCCCCATGACATGTAAAAAATTATTATCCTTATTTACCGACTCTTTCACGAAAATTTTTGGATCCCAAATGCTAATCAAACCCCCCGAATTACCAATAGAATTCACATAATCAAACTCATACCCCGTACCTCCCCAAAAATTCGCCACTGTATTCGATTGAATGTTACCCGTCATTGTTTCCTGCATACCAATAAAGCCAATACCATTCTCTTTTTTTAATTTCTTAATCCATCCCGATTTACCTCCAACCCCAACCCCTCGGATGTTAATAGAGAGGCAATTCATTTGTTACCTTCTTGTACTCCTTCACAAATCAACGATTGAACAATTAAATCCGTGGTGTTACCCAACACAGCTCCAAGTTGTTCCCCCATAATAATCGTCGAAACAACCTCCTCTGCCTGATTGTGACATTCACCCGGATTTTGAATTAAGATCCAAAATTCTACCAACACTTTCTTCTGCTTCGTGAACTTCATAAGGTTGGTGGGCCGGCCCAAAGTCATCTCCGGACTCATTACTGTGATCCACCATCTCTCCCTCCCCTCTAGGCTTTTTACCCACTTTAGTTTTTTCTAAGCTGCTTGAGTAGGCAGGGTTGGGCCTGTTAAGAGAGCCCATTAGAGATTTTTTCTTACGTTTATGGACCACATTCCCATTCCCAAAATTCTCAACATTTGTATTTTCAAATTCCTTGTCAAAATTAAATCTCCCACCAGGAATAAATGCCTCATTCTCTTCCAATAATTCCGGAAATTCTTCCACAAAATTGGGGCTATTATTATTCTCATTAATGACCGCGTTAATTGTGATTGGAGTTACCAAAACCGGCTCTTCCACCGGAATATTCTCTTCCGCCTCCGATTCTTCTTCCGGTGTCGTAACATGAACTTCCATATTATCCAGATTGTCATTTTCCTCATCCGAGCTAGTTGGCGAAGATTGCACTTTATAATACCCCGGTACCCATTCTTCAGCATCCTCCGTCACCCAAACCGAAAACTTTTTTTCTCGCCAAATTAGTTTGACTTCATCGTTAATCTTCTTACCATCGCCGACAAGAACTCCTACACAATCATACGAGAGAGTGCTATCCGCATCAGACCTGGGAGGTATATGAATAATCTTACCGAATAGCTTTCCGACCGACTCAATAACCTCCGATGTGATCAACTGTAACGGGATGCCAACTAGTTTCAACCAAGCCAGCCGTTCGAAACCGAATGATTGACCCTCCCACACATCCAACTTAGAAAACCTTCCAACAGCCTCTCTAGCCGCGGCGAGAAATTGTGAAACTAATTCCTCAGTTTCAAAGGACACTAAAACCGTTAATCCTCCAATATATTGTACGTTGAACATACCTGGACATATCCCTTCTACGATCACATAAATACTTTTTAGTGCTTCCAAATCTATCATACGAGCCACAACCGCCTTACCATGCAGATTGGCAAAAACGTTCACCGAGTCATTAACAATCACCGTCTTGCTATCACGTCTAGCTGTAAGCCTATCTGCAAAAGAACATGTCCCATTATAATAGGATGCCGTAGGAGGAGGGGTTGGTTTATCCGTCTTCTGCTGCTTATTATTCTGGAATGTACCCTGATCCGGTCGTATTTCTCCTTCTTCGAACGTGAACCTAGCCACGTTAGCCTTTAACCGATACTCACCGATTCTCGTGTTTCCAATGTTCTTAATTAATTCCGTGCGATCTTTTACATCAATGAAAGAAACAAAACCAAACCTATTACCCATCTTGTCTCTTTTCCGAGCAATATACAAATCGTAAATATCCCCATAATCCCTGATGAATTCCGAAAGATTTTTGCCGCTGCACTTCTCTGGGAGATTTGTGATGAAAATCTTGGTCAATCTCGGAAAGATGTGAGCCGGAATATTTGGCTTCCGACTATTCATGCCGGACAGACCAGAGAGAGTCAATCTTATTATATATGTCTTTTAAATTTGATGTTTGAATCCTATATTTATATTTCTAGAGTACTAATTTTTTTTCTTTTCCTTATTACACATAGAAACTCATTGTTTTCTTGTTTTTTTATATCAGCTAATTTCCTCCAATTTTTTTACATCACCTTTTAAATACACCATTTTCTTTCTTGCCTCTTACGAAGTTTGAACTACCAACCTCACCTTTAGAACCCGTTATTTTCTTGTTGATGTGGCCAATTCACTACACTTGTTCATTAAGTTTTTGATTCTAGACATATGCATTCATCTCAAGAATCACTGAATGATTATAAACTCGGCTCATTAACTATTTATTTTGAAAGAGTGTCGGTGTGGGGTGGGGAACCACAAGTGCTTGTTTTCACATAGCACAAATCAATAGTAAAATAGATAAAAAGACAACTCAAATAGATATGAAAGACTAGGACATAGGAAAGTTTCTTGACATCATCATATACAATCATTTAATCAATGGATGATAAAGTTGGTAGGAGAAAGAGAATGTTATTTATGGTAACTTGAAGCATTATGAAATACAGCATATTTTATACCTTTCAATACAACAAATAGAGATTTAGTATATATTGGTAAGTATCAATTAGGAAGTATGACTAATTAGATTACCCGTAGTGGGCATGAGGGGCGTTATAGAGCCCCACACCGCCCCCTGAGCGCTATTATAAAAAAAATGGGCGTCAGCAGCATAAAGCCCCGCCCCTTGTCCCCTACCCAATCAAAATCAACTTCTACACTACATTTTCTACACCCAATCAAAATCAACTTCTATATCCATAAAGCTTCTAAGGTCCTACCACTACACACCTTTTTTTATATGAAGCTCCACATTTCACTTTATCAATATTTTAATGTATAAAGCCCTTAAAAAACCCTCCACTACATATGACATTATTTTTTGCTATTTCTTACATCATAGGTGACTGTTTGAATTTTGGAGATATAAATAGTGAATCTTTATATATAGGTTCACTATAGCTCTTTAAATTTATATCTCTAAAATTTGAAGATAGGATATATGGATAGAGAACACTTTAATGATTTCCTTATATTTGGAAAATGTGTATAAAGATAGAGAATATATTAGGGATTCTCAATATAAACGCTTTCACCCTTGTAGTGGAGTGGCATGGGAACTGAGGGTTAGAGCTTGGGGCTGAAATGTCTCAAGTTCGAATCTGTTCCCACCCGGGTTTTACCATAGCAGGCGTTCTGGCGGATGGGTTTTCCTCGGTTCGGGAACTTGCGGGCTTAGGCTACCCAGCGCTATTGGTAAACCCGAGCGTATGAGGAGTTTTCAACCAAGTGGCGGGTGTCCCCGGGTAGTCGGGCATTAGTTTCGTTAACCGTTCAAAACAAAATCTTAACAATATAAACGCTGGCGGATCTTTATACGAGCCGGATGAGGCCGCGGCCCGCCCAACTTTTTTGCTTCATAGTATAAATTTTACCGAAAATTTCCGAAAAACTTTACATATATTAAGTCCGGCCTTACCAGGTTTTTCGTTCAAGATCCGTCATTGAATATAAACATACATAATCATACACAGGGAGACACGTAATACTAGAAGAAGAAATACATATCAAATTAAAACATATATGAGGTTACGTTTATGATATGATGTTTAGAATTTAACCAACGATACACAATGGTTCTTATAACTTCTTGTCGGCCAATCAATTTTTTTTTTTTTTTTTTTTTTTTGACCGGCCAAACTCCCACATCAATTCCCCGTGAATAAACGTCTCAGCCAGGAATCGATCCTGCGACCTAGCTGCCCCAGGGTAGGAAACAGGCAAAGCCTTAAAACCTCCCACCTCAACCACTCCGCTGTGGCTTCATTGGCTGTCGGCCAATCAATTAATTAAGTGAATGAATTCTTTTGCCGTTAAAAAAAAGTGAATGAATTTAGATTTAAACCATGATAAATTCCATTTATATCCCCGATAATTGGAGTTATTGTTACCCAAACATTAAATATTGGTACCATTAAATTTAAATTGTAGTGTCATTTTAGGTCCACATATAATTGCCAATGATGTTCGATTGGTTACGGTGGAGGTGGGAAAGTTTTTCCTTTTAGGGTTCCTGTCCGAAGGGTACTTGGTTGAGTCCCGCCGTCTATTGAAAAAAATATACCCAATAGGTTTGAAAGGGACGGCGCGTGAGGAGGGATTCGAAGTTGGAAAGAAAAGGGTTTCAAGTTAAAGGGTTTCCACTTGTGTACATCTGACAAAAAAAAAAAAATACACGGTGGTATAATTAGGGTTTACTTTAATCTGGTACCATTATTTATTTTCCAGAAAACATATACATTAAAACTAACAAAGGATGATATTTTTAACGACAACCAACGAATAAAAGCATGGCTATCCGGGGTAATCCAATGGCAAAAGGTGACTAATGCGTTTTGGCCTGCGATCACAGATAGCGTTGGGTAGCTCAAGCCCACCACTCCAATTTTCAGGAAGACCCGTCGCCCGAAAGCCCACCACGGTAAAAGTCAGTTGGGTTCATATTAAAACGTGAGACTAATAGTCTTTAGCCAAATTTTCACTTCCCCAATGATAGTTAAGCTAAGGCTCATTGGCAACAAGCGACGATAGATGACACATAAGTCGTTAAAAAATCTATATGATAAGCTCGTTCGAAGAAAAATCGATGTAAATAGTCGTTTTCACGGAATGAATATATCATTCTAATGAAAATGATCATTTGACTTCTTTATCAAGAATTAACGTTTAAAGATTGTTAAGTTTTATTTAAGAAATTTTGAAAACAAGACCGCAAGCTTGGTACCTTTTTTTTGAGATCATTATCATGACTTTTTTCAAGAGGTCCAACACCTTTTTCAATATCTTAATTACATTTTTGATAATTTGGACCATTTTTTTAATATCAACACTCAACATAAAACGTTGAGACCTCAATGTGTGTCAAAAAAAAAAAAAAAAAAAAAAAAAAAAAAGCTTCTAATTCACACCTATAGGAGACATCATAAAAACCAATTATTGCATCATTTTAATCTTGTATGACAAAATATAATAGGTACTATACAAGATGATTATTATTTGGAAGGATAAAGAATAAATCCGAAGGACATGATCATGAGATATGAAGGGCCAAGTTGCAATGGAGAAAGGACAGAATCCCATAAGTTGGGTCCCCACCGCCACCGTCGCCACATGGTCCACCATTATTAGAGAGAGAAAGTGGTCTTTGTGTGTGTATGGTAGGCTATGCACATGCTACCATTTAATGGTGGGTTGTGATTAATACTTCAAAAGTCACATGTCCTAATTTCATCCCCATTGGGTTAAACGGAAAATAATTGTAGATAACTTTTGTTTCACCTATGTGATCAAAGGTTTGATCTCTACTTTCATCATTTATGGTTTGGTATCCGGGTGAAGATCGAATACGGGTGGCGTCGGTTCGAATCTGACGGGCGGCGAGGTTTTACCGCGTTCTATAACACTGTCGTGCCTTCGGGCGGGTGCGGCTCGGGTTTCCGCACATCGGGAGAAGGCGGGGGCTGTTGGAGGTCGAATAGTCAATTCTTGGCCACGGCGCCCCGCAAGGGTGGTTACCACACAGTTGTTCGCCGATCAAAAAAAATTGTAGATAACTGACTGATGGCCAACAACAGATCCGGTTTTTCTAAAACCGGTTCGGGTTGTAAACCGAACAAGGTAGCTAAATAAATTGATTTGTCAAAATCCGTTTCTGGTTGTAAACTGGTGGAGGGAAAATGTTCAAACCTATGAAATCGATTGGGGTCGGGTTTAAACAAGTATGGGAAAAATAAGGTTTTTTTTAAACATGTTTCTCAAATCGAGTCAGGTCCAAACCGCTTCTTTGATGAAGCGGGTGGAGTTTATAAAGCGATTCGACAGGCCTAAAGCATTTTTTGCACCTTAGGTGAAACTGTAAGAATCAAGTATTGGATAAGGCTATGAAGTTTTATCATGGCTTCATGTATGGATAGGTATGAAGTAATACATGTCAGATTACCCAAAAACTGATACATTATTCACCTATGTAACAAACATTATATAAAAAATGATAATTTCAAATTTACCAAAGTCGAAAACTTCAAAAATATGTTAGAATTACACTTAGTAATTAAATATGTGACAAGTATTAGACGAATATAGGACACGGTTCTATAAACAGGTAGTTGACGAGTGGCAATGGAGAAAAATAAACCTCACACCATTAACAAACTTAACTATTCGAAACTGACAACCAAAAAAATAGCGACGAGGTAGATTTTTTTATACCATTTGCCTGAAAATGGGTTGGATGCAAGTCGAAGTTAGAACATGGTGGTTGAATGATAATGTTTGTAACGGCTGGGTTTGGTTCGGTTTACACATGCCTAGATACCAACAAAAAACATTAAACATCAAACTGCATTAAAGTTTAGATGACAAATGCAACCAAGATCTACATCCATGTTCAATTTGGCAGAACATCATTTTCATAACCTAACCAAATGTCGAAAGACAAGACACACAATTGATCACTGAGAATCAGACCAGAGTGACTCACCATTCGCTTCCTTGCACCGAATAAACACAGCACGGGTATTGAATAAACTGAAATAATGGTTACATCGTCTGGTAATTCAATCAAAGATCTCCTGGGCTTCAATGATGCTGTGCTGGCTGAAAAAGACAAACAATTTTATGTGAAAATCTTGATAAATATGATCTTTTAATTAAGAAGATTATCAAACATAGTTTAGGCTTACTGGTCATCCTTTGCGACCCGATAGTATTTTTCTGCATGTTGGCGTTGACCAATAAGCTGAGCAAATCGTTCATCATGGGTGATAACTATTAGTTGAAAATTCTCTTGTCCTTTTCTATCTTCCATTATTCTGAAAACCGTAAATAGTCAACATGTCAACACAACAAACCGTCTTCAATATTTAAGATTTAAAATGAAGGTAAGACATGAAAACCGGTTACCTTAAAAGAGCTGCAGCCAAACTTTCAGCATTTGGGACGTCTAGGTTGGTGGTCGGTTCATCAAGTGCAAGTATTCCACAGTTGAGACAAAATGTTTCAGCTAAAGCCAACCGTATTATAAGGGAAGCAAGTACCTGAGAGCCCATTGGCAAATAATTATTCATAACTTGTAAAGTATTAATTCGACCCATAATTACGAATGGGTCAATGTCAGTTTTTCAATCTCCAATGGGTTATAACTAATCCAAAGAAGTTAAAAGTAGCTAAAGGCGTATTCAGAAAATTGTATCTAATTTAAAAAATGGACCAAAGTGCTGGCGGGTCAGCCCAGCCAGACCCAATATGTTTCAAATTTAGTAATAACGTAGTTTTAGATTAAAAGGTTAGAGATACAACAAACCTTCTGACCAGCACTGCACCTTCCTCGCATTTCCAGCTCAGCATCACCGGTTTGCATAACGACCTAAGGTTACAATAAAAAGCAATCAATTATTGAGAACTTTGAAGATAAAACAGAGTTGACGGTTAAAGGACTTTACCTTGTAGCTGTAAGAACGTGTACCACCACTTTCAGCATCTGAATGAATACTGATGTAATCTATATCCTGCCCTCTATATGTTTGCTGCCATAATTCTCTTATTATTTTATTTATTTCTTCCATTTTCATACTGTGGAAGCGCATGAGTGCCCTAATAGGAAGAAAAAATATTAAGTAAGAAGCTTTTTGCAGTTTACAGTAAACATGGAGGTGGAGATTTCAACCCATCAGCTTATGACTTGATCAAATGGGTAAAATAAACAGCTTTGTAGAAGACAGGTCTAATCGGTCAACCAGGTCAATGCATAAAATTTCCTAGATTATTATATACATAAAGTAGATTGATATCGAATTTTAAAAAAACTTTTGTAATCATATCGACGTTTTACTATTTATAGAAATAAAAAGACAAGCAGAATGTCAGGCTTAAGTGCTTAACCCAACCCAATCCGACTAGAACTAATAATACATGTTTTGATCTGAACCCATTTGACCTACCCGCTACCCAACCCGCCCAATCTGCCTATTTGCTTATGAATAGGTCAAACACAAAATATAAAACTAAAAATAGCTTAAAAGGAGACAGGCCAAATTGGTCAACCAGTGTCTAGAGTCTAGACCCGTCCCTGCCATTACCAATAACTACATGATTTGATCCAACTCCAAGCGCAAATTGATCCGTTACCCAACCCACCCTACCTGCCCATTTGCCACCTCTAGCAGCCCATGCAAAATTCAGGTCTTGAATTCTCAGATGCCCAGAAGAAATAAAGAATCCACAATAAGCTAGAAAAGTGTATGACAGCGAATAATTCAAAAAGATAATTAACTCACTTGTCAAGTGCGTTGTAATATTTATTCAGATCCTTGTTAGCCATCTCAGTGGTCTGTAAAAACATCAAGTTAATAGCATTGCAAGAACTGAAAAACTAGAGAGAAGTTTATTTTATTAAAACGGAATCAAAATTAAAAATTTAGAATCACCTTGAGTTTAAGTAGCTGATCAAAATATCGTTTGTCAATGTCTTTATATTCAGGACTTTTAAGATCAATTTTATTCTTTGATATAGCTTTCTGATATACAGCTACAGTACCTTGGTATTTGTTTAGCTGCAAAATATAGCAGAAATTTTCATTCACATTCAGACAATATCAAATATATGATCCCAATTCCCAAATACAGAAAAAAAAAAAAAAGGATATGACTGACATGATTGTCATACCATTATAGGCATGAACAAAAAATAATATACTCACAGTAGTAATGTAATAATAGTATTAAATAATGAAACTACAGTCATAGTATATAATATAGAAGTCAATAAGTGATACTCTTCAGCGAAACAGAACTATAAATCTATAATGCCACCATAATACTAATAAAGTGTCACTTAAAGATGGTACTTTCCGCCCATTTACTTATAAATGGTTCCGACAGGGTTCATGTATATCTCTTAAAGTTCCAAAAGGACAAAAAGTATCATACAAAGAAATAGGTCAAATGGGTAAAAAAAAAAAAGCTAAAGTCTTTTTATAAAGAATAAGCCCCCTTTTCAATCATTTTACTCAAGAAAAACTTATTTCTATTGAAATAGTATAGCTTGTGTAATCACCTTCAACATGGTCAATAACATTAACACAAAATTACTCATTTACCCGCTACCCGAACCACCCTTCTTGTCACCTCTAGTGTCCCACATACCTCCGAAAGAAGTCTCTCTCTTTCTTTGCGAAGTTTTCCAAGATCAAATTCAGCAGCAGAACTGCTACCCATGTCAAGCATTCTTCTTTCCAGGGATTCAATCTCATGAGTGCAAGCATATACTTTCTCTGTTACTTCCCGATATTTCAAATTATCATCAATATTACGTCTTACTTTATCTTGGTCACGCACAAAATCTGCAGTTTTCTTCATTTCGGCTGAGAGTTCCTGTTTTTTGTTATTGTAATTTTGAAGCTTAACATGTTCTAGAGCCTGTTTTTCTTCCAGGTCCTTTAGTTTCTCGGGGATACTCTCTCTTTCATACCTGGTACAAAAAACAGTGGACAGACGATTGATAAATTATAATGAAATGACAGATCTAGCCCTTGAGAGTTGAGACCAAAAACTTGCCTTCTGATTTTGGTGATCAAGTTATCAAGTGTGTCAACACCCTGAAGATACTTTCTCTTCAACTCGCATTGTTCCTCGTATTGTTTGTTAATTTTATTATTCATATTTTGATGAGCGACTTTATATTTCTCCACCTCCTTGGATAAAGAACCCATGTCTTCTTCTAAATGCTGAAACTCGGAAAAAGAGGAAAATTTAAGAAATGCATGCTTTCTTGATAAAAGCATTCAGACGTCCGTGAAAAATGTTAGAAACCTAAAGAGGTTGCCAATTCACCACACTCACTAATAAATGTGTCGATTTGGGTTGTGTTATTTTTAAAAAATAGCTAAAAGGGAAACGGTGCAAAGGGATTGAATTCGCTCAAAGTCTATATAATTGCATACAAGTATACAACCTCTTATATTATCTTATTCAGAGATTTATAAATATTATCATTGTAATAACAATGTTAGGGTAATCATGTTTAAGGGAATATTCTATTCAGAAAAGGAGCAAACATGTGTAAGTGGCTCAACACCTCAACGCAACCCAGTTCGTCCTGTTTTTTTAGAAAGACAAAATTTTATATTTTTATCAACATAACACCCAGCAGGGAGCTGGGGAAAATACAAGACCACAACCAGGAAAGACAAAATTTTCTATTTTTATCAACATAACACCCAGCAAGGAGCTGGGGAAAATACAAGACCACAAAATTTTATATTTTTATCAACATAAATTTTATATTTTTATCAACATACCTTGATTTCGATGTCCAGTTGATTTGTCTCCTCATCCATTTGTTCAAGCTCTTTTTCAACCTTCCTAAGATTTTCTAGATTATTATTTACTTTCAACTTCTGTTCTCTCTCAGAATGCCATCTGGAATTTACCCTTTGTAAGTCAAGTTCCACTTCCCTTCTTTCCTCTCTTAATTTTCCCAATTCCCTTTCCATATCTTCCCTGTATAAAACCAAATTAAAAATAATCAAAAACAATAAAAATCCAAAACTCACAAGAAAATGAATGGAAAAATGTATACATAGGCCACTCAAGTTTTCACTAAGGCCACCTAACTATTTTGGTGGCATCCAAGCATAAATTTAGTTTTGCTTTTGCGGATTCCTAACAAAAACATGGCAGTAAATTGAAAATGACAAACAGCTCTTAAACTTTTAGCTTTTGCCACAATTTTAGATTCAGATGTATTTTGTAATTTCACAACCCTGTAAGTGGCAAAAGCTTTAAATGTGGGGCCAATTATTCATTTCACAATTTTCCGGCATATTTTTCAGAATGAACATAAGCGAAACCAAATTGATACTCAGGTGGCCATAGTGAAAACTTTTGAATACTTGTGTATTATATGTATACATTATCCCAAAATTAAGTATAGATTCATACTTTGCATTTTGTGCAGTATTAAGCTCACGCTGCAATTCTTCCAATGACTTGACGCCAACCCCGCTGATTTCAAGTTTATACTCGAAATCAATGACTGATTTCTGCAGCTTTTCGATTTCACCAAGAAGTCTGTCGCATGTGTCTACAGGTTGCTTTAAAGATTCAACTGCGTCCTTATCCGAACTTATTTGAGCTAAAACACCCAATACCTACATAATTTATTAATTTCTGTTAATAATGAGCACACCTTATGGAAAAATACAAAAATATAAGCAATTAAAATACATGTGAAGGAAACATATGTGCAGGGGGTGCAACAGACCAGATTCCAGATCTGACCATACTGGAATGGGAAACTTGAAATTAATGGAACCCAGACCCAAAACTTTTGCTCTAGTGATTCAAGCTTAACTCATTTCATTAAAAGGTTAAAGAATATCCGCTTTTGGAATGGCCTTGAGTGGAACCAAACTGGACCGAGCAAAACCATTTCCAGTTTGGTTTGGCGATGTCAATGATTTGGACCAACTTGTACACACCCCTACATATATGAAACAAAATTCATATGAACAATTGTCATAAAGAATTACATCATCAAGGGCTTGAATTTTTTGTTCCAACTCCTCTTTTAACTCACTCAAGTTCTTCTCTGCAATGGGAATAGATTCTTTGCAAATTTTGTTGTATTCTTCATACAATAGACGAAGTTTTTCCAGCTGTTGAAAGTGGGATTCTGCTTCTGAAGATTCCACCGCCAATGATTTCATACGCTCAGCAGAAGTTGCAGACTTGACTCTTTGCTGAAAATAAAATCCATTAGAAGGGTTATTTTGGTCATAGAACACGAATGATACTCAGTCAAGATTTAAAATTAGTATAACATAATTACATAAGCACCCAAGAATTTAAAAGTTTTCACCAAGGCCACCCAAATACAAAAAACTTCAGAGGCTACCAAAGTATCAATTTTTCAATTTAGTTTTATTAATGCCAATGGCAAAAGGCTTGGAAAAAAACTGTAAAATGACGATGCCCCTGAACTTTAAAGGTTTTGTCACTTCTAAAGTTGTAAAATGTAAAAAATACCCCTGAATCTACTTAAGTATACATCGACAATCTATCTAGCTTTGATTATTACAAAATTCAGGGGCATGTTTGTCATCTTTACTACCCTTTAATTGACATAAGCTTTGAATTTGAAGGTATTTTCATACTACTGTTATTTGGCAAGTTCTTTGCCAGAATCCCCATAAACAAAAATATTGCTTTAATAGGTAGGTAGCCTTAATGAAAACTTTTGAATACTTGGGCAGCCTATGTTCACATTATCCTTTAGCATATTTGATAAGTAATGAAATCAACCTTTTTAACAAATTCATCTTCTTCTTCAGTAGAAAAAGGGCGTTCACAACAAGGGCATATATGATGTGCACGAGCAACTCTTTCAAAAGGATCAAACATTTGTCGCATACCATCAGCAATGTTGTACTTGCTGTCTCAAATGTCAAGTGAATTGAGTTAGCACCGTAATATAAAGAAGTTCTAGTATTTATAAGTGGCAGTTTCCACTGATATGCAGTCAATTCAGGTTATACTCTCCAACAGATCAAATGTAAAAAACTAGCTAATATAAAACAGGTTGAAAGAAGTCGCCGCAAGTGTTAATTGAAAGCTATTTACCTTCTAAATTGATTAACTAAAACAAACTAGGTATTGTTTTTATAGTAAAGAAGTTGTAACTGTATTTAACACATTAATCATCTATAAAATCCAAAGATTAACAGATAAAAAAAGGGTATGCTTGAAAATGTGTCGATTCATGTTAAATTTTATTTCCAAAAGTCAAATGTAGAAGGTTAGCTGAAAAAGAAATAGGTCAAACAATCCGAGTCGCCCAACGTGTTACACAAATGTTTTCAACCATCAAAGTCGCTGTACTGTAACAAATTATTTATTGTTTTGATGGTAATATAGTATAGTTTTCGAAATCCAGATTAATACATTAATCATCTACTGATCTACAAATCTATAAATACAGACTTAAAAGCATTTGCGGGTGAGAAAAGCCCAACCCGATCGCCCATTTCAACTGATATACTTGAACATGGATCAGTTTAGGTTATCTACAATGGATCAAATGCGAAAGTTTAACTAGTAATAAAAAAAGCAGGTAAAATGGGTGCAGAATGTTATCTGTGTTGTTATCAACCTTCTAATTCAATTTATTCAAACAAATTCGATATGGTTTCAATTGTATAGCTTTTGTAGTAATTATTACAAATTCCAAAAATAACAAAAGAAAGTTATAAGTGAGTCATCTAGCCTATTTGATTTGAATGGGTCAATTCAGGTTATAATTTACCTCCAATGAGTTAAATGTAAATAATGGAAACATGTCCATTGCTGACCAAAGTGTTACTCATTGTTTTCAATTTTCTAAACTGATTCACTGAAAGTTGAACCAAGTTGGATATTGTTTTGATTGTACAGTTTTTGTGGTCATCGACTCATATTTAATACATTAATCACTTAAAAAATCTAAAAAACAGACAAAAATTATTGATGGACCAAACTAAAGAACATGTTTTCAACTTATATACTTGAAAATTGGTCGATTTGGATTGTATTTTATTTCCAATGGGTCAAACGTAAGAAAAGGTTGTCAAACAGTTTGAAAGTCACCCAAAGAGTTCAACTGTTTTCAACATTAAAAATCAATTTACTGAAACAAATTAGATAACATTTTGAAAGTAAAGTTGTTGTAGTCATATATAGCACATTAATCATCAACGAAAATAAAGAATTAAAATAAAACAAAAAAGTATTAACAAGTTAAGCCAACCCGGCCCAACGCGTTTTGACTGGTCACCCAACCAAGCGTTGCCATGAAATGAGCTAGGCTTAAAAGGTAACCTTTTGTGGACATCTCTTTTTTCTTTGGCCACATCCAAGGCTTTAATATAAAATTCAATGTTGGCAGACTGCTGCTTATCCAGAGTTTGAAGCTTTGACTCAATAATTCTTTTTCTAGCTGCAATATAATAGAAAAGACCAACAATAAAAAATGATTAAAGAAAAAGTATTGGGCATATTAGAATATAATATTAAGGTGCTTATTTGTTAGCTTAACTGTTCTCTTTTTAATATCTTAACCACAATCCAGCAGAAAAAAAATTAGAAGCAAATTAACAAAGTGCTGACGAGTATAAGAAGGCTTACAGTCTTTATCCTTGTGCAATTTGGCCAGATTATTATTAACTTCATGTATTTTTAGTTGCACTGCATTGACATCTTTGTCAGCTTCACGGGACTTTGAGTTCAAATCATCATACTCGGATGTAATCGCACTGCAATATAAGGAGATGATTAGAATATGAATCTACCATGATTTAAGGGGGTGAAGACATGCTTAAACTGATTATTTTATTAAAGCATCAATTATCGGTTGATCGTTATAACTCAGGACTTAACAAAGACGTCCATATTCCAATTTACAGCATGGAGGACAAATATAATGAAAACAAATGCTTAAGTACTAGAATCCCGTATGATGAGGGAGTCCAATTTGCGCTACTTTACATCAATTATTATAATATTGCTTGGTTACTTCAGATCACAAAACCAATCATGTTTCCAAATCCATGTCGTCATACTTATAATCGCTGCCCACTTAGTGTATTGTAAGGAGATAGGTAGAAAAAAGGCCAGTATATATAATTTAAACATATGACCAGAATTAATAAGGAACGTATCTTACGATCGTCTGAAAATGGCTCATAAAAATGCATGCATTTAAATAGATGCTTGTAAAGTTGTATGATACGATGATCATTATAATAAAACATGCATAGGAGACAACCTTAGAGCTTGAGTAACTTCTTTCTTCAGATCCTTGTCAAGAGGCAGCCTTCCTTTCAGGACTCCTCTTATTTTATTCTTATGTTCATCCATTCTAAAATGTTAAAAAAAAAAATCAGCAATGAACAAGGACTATAAAAATGATGACAGTTTATATATACATACACACACATATATAGGTCAAGTATAAAATGAAAACCCAATTGAGTTGAGAAAACCTCGGAAACTTACGTAAAAACCATCTAAAAAAACTTTTTTTAAAAAACATACATGTTTTTAAGCGTGATGGGGGAAAAGCGCCAACAGGGTTTTTTTTTTTAAAAATAAACAAAGTTGCGTTGTTACATATGTAATAGCCCTGTTACAACAGCAAAATGGCTGAAAACATATGTAAACAGCGCAACTTTGTTAATTTAAAAAAAAATCCCTTCAACACTTTTTTTATTTTTTTGCCCAAAATGCTTAAAAACATGTATTTTACATTGGGTATTATTTTTAAAAAATAATGTTTTTTTACATGGGTTTCAAAGGTATTCTCATCTCAAGAGGGTTTTTATTTTATCCATATATATATATATATATATATGGTTGGGCTAATTTAAAAACCCTCTTGAGTTGAGAAAAGCCGTGAAAACCCTATGTAAGAACAATTTTTTTTCCTGATTTTTTCAAAGTAGCTTTTATATTCAGTTTTAATAGTTTTGGCCAAAAAAATCAAAATAGCGAAAAAAAGCGCTGAGTAGATTATTGCCGCACAAACTCGTTTTTTATCATACGTCAGCATTGTTACATAATTTAAAAAAAAAAAATCTATTCCGCGTTTTTTTTGGCCAAAACTAATAAAATTAAATATACAAGCTATTCTAAAAAGATTAGGAAAAAAATGTTGTTACGTAGAGTTTTCACGGGTTTCTTCAACTCAAGAGGGTTTTCACAGAACACTTGGATATATATATATATATATGTATGTATGTGTGTATAGGGGAAAGTTAATTTGAGAACACCTATATTTCGTGCGAACCGTGAGAACGGCATCTAAAACCATTCAAATTCAAAATTTCTTTTTACACTTGTCTTTATTACTAAAATACAATCTCAAAAACACAATTTACGCGTAAAAATTCAAACGTATACGAAAATAATTTGTTTTTACACATGTGTAAATTTACTGTTTATACATGTGTAAACTGTTTCATTTACACATGTGTAAAAAGTTAATTTGAAAGTGTTTTTGCAAGAAAAGATGAACTATTTGGAAAGAAAATTCATTTATTAATGTTATATTTTAATTATAATTAGGTTTGTAGTGAAAAAAAATGATTTTGATTAGTTTTCTCACTTGTTCTCACGGTTCTCGCGATATTTAGCGTTCTCAAGATAACCCTCCCCTATATATATATATATATATATATATATATATATATATATATATATATGTATGTGTGTGTATGTGTATATATATATATATATATATATATATATATATATATATATATATATATATATAAGACAGCATAGACTTTCGACTTGCATTTTTTTGTGTTTTTTCTTGAGGTTTTCCAGCTCCTCTTTCTTAATAGATAGTTTAATTCTCTCGTTGGAGTCTTCATGTATGATGTCTCTCTCACGACCAAGACTTTTGATTTTATTTCCAAGAACTTCTACTTCCGTTGACTTTTCCTGTATTTTATCATCAAATTCTCCTTGGACAAGAAGCTTACTCAATCTATCAACCTCACTAGCCTACCAATTCCAAAAAAACAAGATTAGATTCCCAATAAGTCGCAGACTATAAGAATAATGATCTTGGGGGGTAACAGGTCAAAACATGTTTGCTTTGAAAGAGGTTAACATTTTAGTATTGACCGAAATGGGCAAAGTTGGGTTCACAAGCTAGCATTTTGTAAAAAAAAAATTAAAAACAATAATAACAATAATCAATGCCTAGAAGAAGAGCCATTACAATAAAATCTAAATCTTTAATAATAAATGATTGACGGTTTATATGAACTATTAATGGTCTTTGGATGAGTTCTGACTCATTTGTCATGTTTCCTTTTTAGCTAAACTCCTTGATTTTACCTGTTTGAGATTAAGTACATCACGAATCATCTTTAGTATTGACTAGGCCTGGCAATCTTTACCCAAACGCTTAGATTTTGGTTATTTTGGACTTTAAATATAAGCTCTTGAGTAATTGTGGGCTGGGCCTAATTTTGAAGGGGGTCTAAATGGGTAAAACAGAAACAAAGTTTATATAATCTAATCTAACAGGTCAAGATAGGCCATAAATGGGTTGATGTCGTAACCAACTACAAACCCAACTCCCCACTGTAGAAATGACGTTTTCACTCGCACTTCCATCCTCCACAGTTTGCACTTCCTCCTGCATCATCTTCATCGACAAGAAAATCGGTCAATTATTTGAAAATCTGAACAACAATCAGATCAACCCTAAACCCAAATAGTTTGAACTTCCGCCGCGTCGCCGTCGCCGTGAATGCCAGAGGTTTACTATGTTTCTTTCTTTGTTTTTGTCATTAACGTGATGTCTGGGTGTGATGATGCTGAAATCGAATCGAATTGTGTTCTTGTCTTACAAGAGGGCTGTTTGGTAGCCTCTTAATGACCATTAAGAGGCTACCAAACAGCCCTGAATCGTTGGTGGAGGTGATCGATTTGAGAGAAAACCAGTGAACTGAATATTGTCATTGTTTTCAATTGCTAAATATCTCTGTGTTTTCTTCCTTTGCACATTGCATGT
Organism: Ambrosia trifida; assembly: GCA_028751855.1. Lineage (NCBI taxonomy): Eukaryota > Viridiplantae > Streptophyta > Magnoliopsida > Asterales > Asteraceae > Ambrosia > Ambrosia trifida. The sequence goes on along the minus strand of CM054124.1, from coordinate 62,707,496 downwards.
CCAATTGATGGCAAGTATGTTAACTTATAAGTTGAGGTTGTTGGTAGGGCTTTTAATGAAACTAGTTGTATAAAATCACGCGCGTTGCGCGTTTTACAATCGAGATTTAGATGAGGTGTTAATCAATCAATGAATTATACAATCGAGATTCCATTTTGGTTGTAAACGTTAAAAAAAATAAAGAAATCTACACATAAGGTAACACATGAAATTTGTAACGAAATTACATAAGATTATGTTATTCATATTAATAGTATATAATATAATAAAAAAATTTAATAAAATAATACGAATAAAATAATAGTGTATAATATATTAATTAGGGATGAACATACAAGGCCAAATACCGATCCCATTCCGTCCCGATCCCATTCCGTCACGATCCCAATACCGTACCGAACCGATACCGAACCGAGTGGTTTCGGGATCGGTACCCATATTTATGGATTTTCGGTTTTGGTATTATCGGTATCGGTATGGTATCGGTATTTTAAGGTTAAAATATCAATACCATACCGGTACCGTACCGATACCGTAAAGTTTTTGAATAAAATAATAGTATATGGTTGGGCTAATTTTTTAATAAAATCATACGAATAAAATAATAGTTATCCATATATATATATATATATATATATATATATATATATATATATATATATATATATATATGTATATAGAGTAAAGATCAAATACATATAGTTTTTTTTGTAAGAACTGTGAGAATCAAAGGGGGTAAAAAAAATTTATTTATTTTTTTAGAATTTTTTTTCCCATGTGCTTAAACATTCTTTTCTAGATGAATAATACAAAAAAAATAAAAAATAAAATTTTTTTTAGTGTAATTACGTCATTAAGGTAAATACATTAGTTTACACTAGAGTAATTATGTAATTACTCTACACCAATTTTTTTTTTTTTTTTTTTTTTTTTAGTTTTCAATACTATAATACATGTTTAACAATATTGGAAAAAAAAAAAAAATTGAAAAAAAAAATAAAAAAAAAATACCCTCCTTTGATTCTCACAGTTCTTACCAAAAAAGCTATTTGTACCGGATCTTTCCCCTATATATATATATATATACACACACTCTAGAAAACCCTTAAAAACCCTACTTTTCGAGCTTTTTTTTTTTTTTGAAAAAATTAGGGCATGTAATATACATGTTTTTAAGTGTTTTAAGCCAAAAAAATCAAAAAAGCGCCGAGCGGTTTTTTTAAAAAATAAAATAAGTTGTGCATCATAACATACGTTAGCTTATTTTTGCACTGGTAACATATGTTATGATGCAAAACTTTTTTTTTTTTTTTAAAAAAAACCCTTCGGCGTTTTTTTTGATTTTTTTGGCTCAAAACACTTAAAAACATGTATATTACATGCCCTAATTTAAAAAAAAAAAAGCTCGGGAAGTAGGCTTTTTTAAGGGTTTTCTAGAGTTTCCTCAATATTTAGGGTTTTCTACAGAACCATCCCCTATATATATATATATATATATATATATATATGGCTGGGCTAATTTTTTAATAAAATAATACGAATAAATTAATAGTATATAATATATTAATTAGGGATGAGCATACAAGGCCGAATACCGATCCTATCCCGTCCCGGTCCCGATACCGAACCGAGTGGCTTCGGGATCGGTATCGGTACCCATATTTATGGATTTTCGGTTTCGGTATTATCGGTATCGGTACGGGATCAGTATGGTATCGGTATTTTAAGGTAAAAATACCGATACCATACCGGTACCGTACCAATACCGAACCGATACCGTACCGTTCAGTATCGGTATCGTCAGAATCGGTATAATATATTAATAGTATATAATATAATAAAGTTTTTAAATAAAATATTAATATTTTAATATATAGTAATTAGAGGTCAAAAAACTACAGTTATAAAATCCTGTATTACATTTTGCAAAAGTTTAATAGTTTGTACAAAAGCTTTTGATCATATATTGGTAGTTTTAGTCATTTGATATCTTATTATAAAAAGACCCATTTTGATCCGAACCTACTTTTGGTAAAACCCGTTCTGACCCGACCTATATTGACCCAAACCCATCCTGACCCGGCAGTGAACACGCCCATTTTGCCGCCTCTAATATTGACCTTCCAAAGTGTGGATTAGTTCACTTTGGAAGCAAAAAAAAACAAAAAAAACTAAAGGTGACAATAAAGTCATACTCTGAATTGAGCATAAGGAACGTTACCAGGTTCTTTTCTTTCTGATCAATCTGATGTACATCATATTCAGAAGTTTCGAGCTCCAAACTATCACGCTCAAGTTCTTTTTCTTTTTTCCGTTTTATTATGTCACGCTGCATAAAGTTACAAACTTAGTGCAATCAAAACTAAATGTCAGTGGATAAACCAACACTTAAAGAGGAAATATTTGCATACAAACCTTTATGTTTGATTTAGCATCTATTTGAGACTTAAGATTTTTGCATCGGTCGCTTGAATCACTGTAGAGATCCCATGCTACCTTAAGCTCTTCATCCATGGATCTCTAAGAAACGGTAAGTACCATACATACTAATAAGAAAAGGACAAACATATGAAAGAGAAACAGCATGCCTAACAACTGAATCGATTTTAATTTTTAACAATTGGCATTCACAATGTTTCCAGTAGAGTTCAACATTTTGACCATATTACTCAAGTATGGGTGGATGTTGGTTATGTGTCTAAAGAGTCAAACTGGTTCAATCTAAAAAAAAAAAAAAGAATGTGAAAAGAAACATGTCTAAAGCCAGCCAAAGTGTATTTTATATTCACAACACCTCCTAATCATTTTACTAAAACTAAGTGGATTATTATTTAAAAAAAACATAAATCTCTAATCACACCAATTAACGAGATGAATATGGAGGTTTTGTAACTAACCAGCAGCAAATCAATGATTACATTGCAAAAGTCAGCAATCACCCTAAACTATTGTTTCTACTTAAAAGTGTATTTAATAGAGAAGACAAGATAAAACTCACTTTTTTCTCCTCTAGGTTACGTTCAATATCTTTCAATCTTGCCTTTATACGACTTGTATGATTTGAAGCAATTTCATTGCTAAAAGGAGAATTTGGAAGAGACCCCAAATTGTGTTGCTTGTAAAGATCCTGTATTGTCGAGTCTCTCTCTTTCTTTAATTCCTTATAAGACTTTAAGTCCAAAAGAGAACTACCGGTTAGTTACAAAATAAAATAGAAGGTAAAATTAGTGTTAAGTAGTATATTATACCTCAAGTTCAGTCTGAAGCTTACTGACTAATGCAATGTATTCATTGATTTGCTGCTGAGAGTTGGAGCTTTTCATCTCTATGTCCTCAATCTCTCGCTTTAATTTGTTAATTTTATCTTCTTGAACCGCTATATTTTCCCTGAACCTGGCATTCCATTCCCTTAATTCTTCATAAGTATCTAACCAGTATCACAAAAATGGTATAAATAGACAGAATATGTATATATACCTCCCAAAGAGAGAATTAGGGATTGCTAATAGAATTGCAGGTAGAGGTTGCAAGATAGGGCACAATGTGATTTGTAAATCTAATGCAGACACAAATGAACCAGGTCAGTCCGGCACTCCGGCCATCTTAGAAACACGTTTTCGTGTCTTTCCAGTATTTTTTTAATAATTAATGTATCAAGTAGGATTATAAAAACTATATTGTTGAAGATATAACTTATTATATTTAATGAAGCGATTTAGGAGGTTTTAAGCACTTAATAATGCTTTAGGTGACCTTCGACCCTTTTGACCCGGTCAACCCAATTGACCCATTTCTATTTTAGCCAAGCCTTTGGAATGTTGGAGATAAAATCCAACCCAAATCGGCCCATTTTTTGGTAAATGGGCTAAAGTTGGCATTGCCAACTCAATATAGAGTTAGTGCATAAGTTACAAACCAGTAATTTCTTCTTCTAAATCTCGTTGACGCTGGTCTTGCTCCTTTAATAAAGTGCTTCTTTCAGCTGTCTTGATGGCAACCTGATCTTGAAGCCTACGAAATTCCTTCAGTGTAGCTTCAGTTTGACGAATTTTAGTATCCACATTTTGGATATTTTGTTCTAAATCCTGCATTTTACTGCCCAGTCTTTCTGATTCTTCTTGATCTTGGGTGATACTTTGTCGAAGCTATAGGACCAAAAAGTCCAAAATCAATGAAAACAAACTCAACAATAATGTAAGTCAATCCACATATCAGATACGCTGATACATTTCTAGTGATTGTACAATCAAGAAGACTACTTGTATGCCTGTAAAGTTTGGGCTATTATTGTCATTACGCGTGTAGGGTGCCAAGTAAACAACAAGGCCATGTCAAGCAATTTACATACAGCCTCCGAAATTCTAAATATACTATCCTGAGGAAATCTACATAATTGGTCAACTGAAGCCAGAACATATACAAAAAAAGGCAGACATAACTTATCAGAAAGACCATGCAAGTTCTGTAATTCCTGTAAAATAATGACATGAATATACTTCAAATACCCTCCATGTAGTGTAATACCTTAAAACTATTCTAACACCACTAGCAACAAGAACAAATCCTATGCAAATGACTAGTGCCATTTCCTAATCTGAAGCCCATGTAAAATTTCCATTAAGCTGTGTTCACAAATATGGTATCTTATTACCTACTTTATATTGTCATTTGCTTTAAAAATGGAAGCAACAGACTAAGAATAGCATTCTCATCCAAACATAAATGAGAGTACCGAAATTCACATAGTTCATCTAATGTTGTTATCCTAAAATTGGGAACTAAAAGTATAAACCTTGTATGCAGCATCTTTCAAGAGTTGAAGCTTCTCTAAATCCTTTTGAGAAAGTTTAATCTCCTGAGCCTGATCCTTGTGAAGCTTTTTGATAACCTCCAAGGCCTTTGTATATCTTTATATCCGAATTCAAAACAATAAAAGGTGAAAAACCAGCGCCAAAAAAAAAAACAATTAAGGCTTATAAAAGTAAACTAAGCATTAAATTGAAGTATATAAAATGCAACATGAAGTAAAGTTTCATGTTGAAACATTCAGATAGACAGCCATTTATGTTATAGCTGATCATAGTTGTCGATAGCGAATAGCGGTCAATAGCGACAAGCAACAGATATGCTATGTAGCGATAGCGACGAAATAGCGCCCGCTATTTCGTATTTAGCGGCAAGGTATTAAAATTATTTTTATGTACAAATTTACAAGTTATAAGGACCAAATGTTTATATACACAAACTAATTTTATACTTTCTATGTAAAATTTAGAAGTTTTAGGCACTATATGTAAACAAATGAAAGATAGAGGGGTTAAATGTGACAATAGTTAAAGTTTTTAACCCTAAAAAGGCTGAAAACAGAGAAGCACAGATGCACACAGCCGCTATTCATCTTCCTCCTTGTTTCTGGCAAAACAATTACGGCAACGTCGCCGGAATCGTTACCAGAAATCGCTATTTAATCGCTATTGCCCCGCTAAACACAAGATAGTGATGCATAGCCAATACGCGACGCTATTCACGACTGCGGTTGCTATCATCGCTAATTAAAACTATGTAGCTGATACTCTAGAGATGTCGTATATAAGTTAAAAGTTTAAAGAAAACTAAGTTAGGTCATAAACAAGGATCAAGGGAGTACTTTGTAGCTGAGAAAATGTCATCAAATTTCTTTTTCAAAGTTGAAGAATCTTGCAGAGGCCAATTGGCTTCGTCTTGGTGTACAAATATAACATTTTCAAGAATAGCTTTAGAGACACCCATAAGAGCAGGAATTTCACGGTCCATGTCAGCACACCGATAGCTAAGGCACACTTTCTGCATTTACAAAACTTATAGGATGTTATGTTGAGCGTATACTTATTAACCTATACATACCATATCCGCACAAATTCACTTATTTTAAAAAGTTAGGGTGCATTAGTTTTACTGAAAAAATGAAAACATCAGTAAGAGTTTATACAACTGGATATGGATAAATTCAATCATGAGAAGCAAATAGATCTATATTATATAAGTGCTTACGTATGAATATCATTACATCTTCCCAGTGTTGTAAAAGGCGGCCTAAAATATTGTAATTTTGACCTAGGCGGGGGATTAGGCGGTGGGCTTTTTATATGATTTCAGGCCCATTAAATCATTTACCAGCCCTAATTCCATCAATTAAGCCTCCGTGTTAAAAAAACACGTGAATTTCCAAGTATTATGGGAATTGTTCAAAATTTGAAGTATTATGTGAATTTCTAGGTATTATTTTCATATAAATCTGTGTATATATATAAAAAATACGTATAAAAATTCCAAAACGATTAATCCGCCAAATTCCGCCTAGTCCCTAGGCTAGACCCTACCGCTTGCCTAGCGCTTTTACAACCTTGCATCTCCCACAAAACCTTCAGATGAATCTGTACAATCTAAGCAAAGGCATCATAAAAGTAGTATACAAATCACAATGTTCAAAGTTCAAACTATAAGCAAATAAGGTGATTAGACAAAGTAGAAAGTTGTGAGTGCAAAGTTTGAAGCCTTCTTACATGATCCTTCTATCGATATAGAACATCATTTTAAGAAATTCCTAGACCACCAAATAACCCAAAGACATCCTTTAAAAAACCCATAAAATGTTTATAATACCAGAATCAATGTTATGAACAAGAATAATTATGGTAGAAAGCCGAGTGTTAATGAACCATTAACAAACCTCTCCAGTGTGAGGATTTATAGTCTGCAACACACTCTCAATTGCCTTGTACTCCATCTTGGAAGCCTTCTGAGTCAACTGAAATGATCTTATACAGACCACATCTTTACCCGCTGCTGTCTTGAAACGCAGCTTTATCTGAGCTTTTGTTTCTGTTTCCCCTGCGACCTACACCCACACATTCCATCCATTAAAAATTGTTGCCTAAATCAGTAAATCGTAACCATGAAAACCTAATGCACATTTAAACCCCCATTCGCCACAGCTTCAAAGCATTCGTGGGCTTCCTAATTTTTCTATCTAGACAAACAAGGAATGCCAAATTTTTCAAAACACGGTTTGCTTTAAGTATCTTCGCATCTTATCACAAACACTCTTGCTAGACACCTCACAAATCACCACAAACATATATAACCAACTTACAAAAAACAAAATCATACAAGTTTCCAATTTAATTCACTAGTGTGTGACTGACTGTGTGTATGCATACACAAATAGAGAGGGGGAGACCTTGGGATCATGGATAAAACTCTGACCAGACCTAGCATTTGGCGGCAATTCACCGGTACACGAGAGCTTCAAGCACTCAATGATAGTCTGTAAACCAAATCAAACCAAACGATAATTAGATTAAAAACAACAGCATGCACTTAATCATGACTAGCATCACATCACTTTGCCTGATAAAATTGAAGAGAAACAGTATAACATTTAAAATTAACGGTATGAATCATTTAAACTAAAACCTACATAACTAAATGATAATTACATAAAATCAACAACACAGACTTAATCATAATCAACATCACATCACTTTGCCAGTTTGTCTAATGAAATTGTCAAATTGAAGAGAAACAGTATAACACCTAAATTAACCATATCAACCACTTGATAAACTGAAACCTAAAAACTACATGATAATCATATAAAATCAACAACACACAGCTAATCATAATCAGCATCACATCCTTTTTCCTTATGCAATTGAACAAAAACCAGTAAAACTGTTAAAATGTGTAGACTTTGGCCCACACTTGTGGGCTGCCAAGTATTAGGAGGAAGCCATATTTAGGCTAAACTAGCCATATGTAGCAAAGGTGAAAGCCTAATTTATAGTCTATATACACATCTCATGTACTTGTAATATTCACCACTCATAATAATAAATCCCTAGCTGCCATCATGGACATAGGTTGCACATCACAACTGAACCACAAAATTCTCGTGTTTGATTTACAGCTTTGATTTTCTGTTCGTGTGTGTGTGTGTGTTTGATCCAAACAATAACATCTAGTCTTAGCTGTCTGAATCAATTGATCAACTAAGGGGCTGTTTGGTAAGTCTCTTAATGAGGCTCTGAACCATTCAACGTTGAATGATTCAGCATTCAGTGCTTTTGTTTCAACTTCTGAATGGAATGGTTAAGACTTGGGATGTTGCTGAACCATTAAGCACTAAACTAGGTTGAACCTTAATGAGGCTCTCCTACCAATGTGGGACAAGAAAACTAACCATTAAGACCATCCGGAGTGGGTGTGTGTGTGTGTGGGGGGGGGGGGGGGGGGGGGAGGGGGATGAAACGCCATGTGGCACGTGTGGGGCCCGTGTTTGAAGGGTGAAAATTGTGGGTAGAGATGGACAAACCGGTTTTTTTTTTTTGACAAATCGGTCCGGTTCGGTTTTTTTTAAGAGGGTAAAACCGGTTTTTACCCCAAACCGGTCCGGTTTTCAAACCGGTTTTTAGCACTGACCCCAACCATCGACCGGCATCGATTCGGACCGGGTTTTAAAACCGGTTTTTCCTCCAAACCGGTCATCAAATATTCAAAATACACTATGTAAACCGGTTTTTTACTAAAAGCCCGGTTTTTACCCCAAACCGGTTTCCAACCCTATTCGACCAACGAAACTACCAACCGATGCCAATTCAACGAACCGGGTCGGTTTCAAACCGATTTGACCAAAAACAGGTTTTCCTCAAACCGGTTTAGCGGTTTTTTTCCCCGGGTCGGGTTCTAAAACCGGTTTTTTTTGTCCATCTCTAATTGTGGGAAGTGGAAGGGGGGAAGGAAATAATATTATATTGTGTTAAAGTTACAAAAAAAAAACAATAAAACAAGTCCCACCAATCAGAAAATGCCATGTGGCAAGAACCCGTTTTTCCCTCCTAGATAAAAAAAAGCCACGGTCTGACTTTTAAAAACCTAATCCCCTGACCAATATTGTTGACCATACTTACTAGTTTATAGAGATATATATAAATCTCAATCAAATCTTTGTTTTTAAATATATTTGATTTTTAAAACACTTATGGATATTGAATTTATTCTTCAAAATATAAACACCTCAACTCACTGATTTACCACCAACTGATTTTGTCTACTATATAGTTATCAAAGGCGTGTTAATTCTTTTAGCATGTATGGCTAAATCAATCAGTTTATATTTATATTATAAGTTGATATGTTATTTATAATGATTTGGTAACTTTTTAATTGTTTTTATTTGCGCTCTTTTTTTCTCCTCATGCCCGCGCTTTTTTTTTTGCGCTTCTCGCCTAGGCACAAGTGGAGCCTAAGCGCCTTGAGTGCGCCTCACGCCTTTGATAACTATGATCATAATCAGCATCACATAACTTTGCCTTATGCAACTGCAAATAAACAGTATAAGGCAAACATCTAATATTAAAGGTACGAATCACTTGATCAACTAAAACCTAAATAACTAAACAAGTATAACATAAACGGCAATGCATTACAGTTTTGCACTTTTTCCGGCACCGTTAGGACCGACGATAAGCGTTAACCATATAAATCACTTAAACAACTAAAACCTAGATAACCAAAAAATAACTGGATAAAAATAAAAAATCAACACACACTTAATATTGCATATATAAACAGTATAAGATATAAACTAACTAAAACCTAAAAAAATTAAGTATCACGGATGGAAATTGTTACAGTTTTGCCAGCACCGTTAGGACCAACAATGAGCGTTAACCGTATAAATCACTTGATCAACTAAAACCTAAATAACGAAATAATAACTTAGATAATAATCAACGCACACACACACTTAATACTTAATATTTTGCATACATAAACAACATACAATTAAAACCTAAAAAACTATACAAGCATAACATAAAAGCAGAAATCGTTACAGTTTTTCCGGCATGTTATAACAAACAATAAGCGTTAACCATATAAATCACTTGAGAAAATAATACCTAAATAACGAAATGACAATTAGATAATAATAATAATAATAATAATAATAATAATAGTAATAATGATGATGATGATGAACACACACTTAATATTGCAAATAAAGTACAGTATAACATATTATAAATGAATTAAAAGGGAAATGGTTACAGTTTTGCCGGCACCGTTAGGACCGACGATGAGAGTTAAGGGTTTGAAGAAGGTGATGACGTTACGGTTCTCCGGGTCGAAGCTCCGGATACCTTTGATTAACATTTTGTCGATGGTACTCATTTCTAGAACCTTCTGTTCGGTTTATTGTGGTTTGGACGACGGTGTTGAGATCAACATACAGTTGTGAAGTAACGAGGGTTTTGTAGAGAATGGAAGAAGAAGAAGAAGAAGAGGGGTTTTGTAGCCTGTTTACGCTGTCTTCCCGAGTTTAATAAACGAAAAGAAAAGAAAAAAGAGAAGAGAAAGGGGTATTAAGGAGAGAAAGAGAGGAAGCCGAAAAGAAATATTTATTTAACTAGCATGTTTTCGAGTTTTTTTTTGTTTTGAAAATATAACTTCATTCAAAGGCCACGGGAGTCCTCAAAGCAAGGACCCGCGGGCAACAAAACGATTACACCATATTCATTGGATTTTTACACCATAAATTCCAATCAATACATTTAATTCTACTTCTATGACGGAACCAAAAAAACGAAGTTGCCTTAATGTTTTCCAAAAGCTCAACCGGTCTTCGAGTTTTGTTATTGAAAATGCGATTATTTCTTTCAAGCCATATCAACCAAAAAGTCGTGAAACAAATCCCTTTGAGGATACGAGACTTATGCTTGGGCAACCTTTGATGTTCAACGTACCGAATCACATCCTGGACATCGAAAGCAAAAAACGGGCTTAATTTACACCAAAGAGAAACCCTGCTCCAGACCTCCACCGAGAACGCACAACCTGTAAATAAATGAAGGGCCGACTCACTCTCCGAGTGGCAAAAAACGCAATCAACGCTCTGCAAGTGCACTCCCCTTTTGGATAGCTCCATACGCGTAGGAAGACGATCCCTGACGGCTCTCCAAACCATAATTTTGCATTTAAGAGGGGTCCAATTCTTCCAATCTAACTTGGGCCCCGAAGCAACCGGATAATTATGATAAAGAAATTGTTTCGCCGAACGGACTGAAAAAACACCATTGCCGTCCGCTGTCCAAGTCCATTCGTCTTTTTCGCCACGAAAATTAAATTCGAACAAATCTTGTAGCAGCATAAAGAGTTCGGCGATTTCCTGAGAGGATTCAGGATTTTGTCTCCACTCCCAATTCATTGTTTTAGTCCCCTGGATAATTTTGAGCCGATCAGAAACAAGAGCCCACTTACGGGACTCTAATCTGAATAACGAAGGATATAACAACCGGAGGGGTGTGTCATTCAGCCAAGCGTCGCACCAAAAAGAAACCAAATCCCCTTTACCAACTACACATGAGAGATGATTTTGAAGAGATAAACCGTTTGAGTTTCTTTTTTCGCCAATCTTAACAATCGCTTTCCATGGACTTTTCGCAGATTTCAAACATGGGACGTAAGACCATTGCCGAGAGGAACCATGGCAGCTAGAAATGATTTTTTTCCATAATTTATTGCCATCCTTTTTGTAGCGCCACGTCCACTTAAATAGGAGAGCTTCGTTCACCACTTGAATCTTAGAAACCCCGAGACCGCCATCCTTCTTGGATGACGTAATAACATCCCAAGCCACCCAAGGGATTTTCCTCTCAACACTAGCTCCCGACCAAAGAAAGTGCCGCATAATAGCTTCCATAGTATCTATCACCGTTTTAGGAGCTTTGTACAATGATAGATAATAAATAGGCAAATTCGCAAGCACCGATTTGATAAGAACAAGACGACCACCCAAAGACAAACATCTCGCTTTCCACAAAGATAGCCTATTTTTAATAACCTCAATCACCGGGTCCCAATTACTAACCCGTGCCATGTTAGCTCCAACTTTAATACCGAGATACTCAAACGGAAAAACGCCCCTCCGGCAACCCAAAACATCCATCATATCATCCACCTCATCATCAGTGGTGCCAACTCCAAAAAGATTAGATTTTGCAATATTAATTCGAAGGCCCGAAACAATATGAAACACACGGAGGATTCTTGCCATCGATTGTATGTTTCTTTTTGACCACTCACCCATGATAAGAGCATCGTCGGCGTAAAAAAGATGAGTGATATCCTCTTCTCCTTCCTCGAAACGAATGCCATCAAAATCGTTAATCTCCTTAGCCTTCTTAATAATACAAGAAAGTGCTTCCATAACCACCAAAAAAAGAAAAGGAGAAATAGGATCTCCTTGTCGTAACCCCTTTTGACATTTAAAATCAAAAGTAGGAGACCCGTTGACAAGAACCGCCGCTCTAGAAGAATGAAGAATACCTTTAATCCAATTGCACCACTTTTGAGGGAAACCCATTTGGCGAAGAATAGACAACAAGAAATTCCAATTCACATTATCATAAGCCTTCTCGAAATCAATCTTGAGAAGAAAAACCTTTCGCCATCTACGTTTAAGCCATTCAATCAATTCATTTACCACCAACGGACCGTCAAGAATAAAACGGTCGGATAAAAAAGCCGACTGAGAATCCGAGATAACCTTCCCCATCACTTTCTTAATACGATTAGCAAGAATTTTAGTAATTATCTTACTAACCATACCAATGAGGGTGATGGGCCTATAATCTTTGAGACCCAAAGGAGTTTTTACCTTGGGAATCAAGGTAATAAAAGACGAAGCACAATCCGGATGAATATAACCTCTTTCATGAAAATCGCCCAAAATACGAACAAAATCGTCTTCCAAAAAATTCCAAAAACGCTTCACAAAAAGAAAATTAAAACCGTCAGGGCCTGGGGCTTTATTAGACCCACACTCGAAAACAAAATCATTTTTTTTAAACGATCAACTAAAGTATTGCTGGGTATTCTGTACGTGGCCCCCAATGGCCGAAAGGGGCCCAGACGGCCTCTAGTCCGTACGGACAGAGCCCTTCGGCCCACCCGTCTCCTGTTCCAGGGAAAACCCGGCCCACAAACCCGTCCAAAGGCACGACGGTAGTGAACCGGTAAAACCTGGAGGGATCAGGAGTCGAACCCATGACCACAAGGGTCAAGGGTCTCTCTATCACTTCCAAACCACCTACCCCACCACAAGGGTGGGGGTATCCATCACATACCTCCCGTGGGAATCGAACCCGGCTCCCCTAAAGAGAGAACCGGCCTTTTTACCACTAGGCCACATGATCAGGGTGAGATATGAAGGAAATTAAACAAAATTTTCCTTCCACTTCCTTTCCCTTCTCTCCTTAAAAAAACTGTGGAACACGATTTTTTCTTGACAATCTTCCAAATCTTTTCTTTTCTTTCGTTAAATGAAACTCGGGAACACAACATTAAGGATGTTTGGTAGCGGGAATTTCAGGAGAGAGATATATAATTTCGTTTTTTTATAAGAAACTTACGAAGGAAGATTTTTAGGGATTAGCAACTAGTACCGGTACCGGTTCGGGTATCGGTACCGAATCAATTTCGGTATCACTACCGGTACCAATATTTTTTATTTTTCGATACCGGTATTTACTGATTTTTACGTTTAAATACCGGTACCGTACCGGTTGTTTTCGGTACCAGTACCCACTTTTAGAAAATTTCGGTACCGTTATCTTCGATACCGGATCGGTACCATGCTCATCCCTACTTCCAGTTCATAAAGTCGGGAACACAAATATTTTCCACTAGTAAATTGGTAAATTTGGGAATATAATGTTAGAAATGTGATAGCCTGGGATAGTTGTGATGTATAGTCACCGTGCCTACGTGTTTAGCGATGGGCAAAAATCATCACTATTGTGATGTACATTGCAACCGTGACAAACGTGTGCGGTGTGTATAGTGAGTGGTTTGTTTGAAGACGAGGTGTAATTTTGTGATTGGTTAATTTTTTTTGGATTGATAGGGAATGATTTAGTGATGTTGTGGTACACGCCCTGTGTGTTTAATGATGGATGTGATAAAATATTAAAAAATGAGGTGACACAAAGTAATTTGGTGTGACGAAATGGGTTGTGATGACCACCCCGCCCACCCTTAGAGATGTTAAGCATCTTGTGTTCTCGATTTTATTTTTTATGGATTTAGAAGCCATTTTTTCCTTGAATTCATTTTGTATTAGGCCTGGTTGTTTTATATGCCATTAGAGCTTGAATACTTGATTTTAATAATTCAATGAGTAAATTATCAAAACCGTCCCTGAGGTTTTGGTCAATATGCCTGTCTAGTCCAATCTTTTAAAAATTGCTTGAACACTCCCTAATCTTTCAGAAAATAGGGCAAAACAGTCCAACCACTTAACCCAATTAAACTTCTCAATTAAGTCAGGGGCATTTTTGTCAAATCAAGGGCAAAGTTACCTTCTTCTCCAATTGTTGTAACCTCGCGTATTTCCCTATTATTTTTGATAATTCCCAATTTATTTATAAAAACCCCATCTATACCTATTCAGTTGTATGTACCATTGTATTTTTTTAATCATCTTGGTGTTAAACAAAAAGGTTAATCTTTATATATACCTTAACTTAATTCATGAGACTTTCACTTTTACATGTACTAATCTAAATTTAAATTGAAAAAAAAAATCTTAACTTATTCCAAACATATTACTTGCGTTTTGTTTCCTTTGATTTAATATTAGTATTAAAATCCTTTTTAAGAATGGATTTATATTCAATCAAAAACCAACCATGAAAATTGTTTCTTTATTCTAGTAGTTCATATGCTTAAGTCTCTTGGTTTTAGAAAGAAATGGATATCATATTTTTAGAAAATTCTTAAACTGAGTCAATCACCAATATGCCTTTGTAACACCCCAACCGATGGCAGAAACATCGGGATGTCACGTAGTGATGATTGTTCAATAGCTCATGGTACTAGATGAAAGTTGAATAATATTTAACAATTTACAATTCATCTTACAAGAAGAGATTACAAAAATTGATTAATATAAACTAGGTCCAAAGCTCTTATGTGTTCCAAGACTTGTACAACTTCCAATAGCATATAAACCTGAAACATGTTAAGTTGGAAAAGACGGGGGGGGGGGGGGTCAACTATAAATAGTTGGTGAGAATACATAGGTTTTTGAATATGATAGATAATAGTAGTTTGTACAACAATCATAGTTGTATAATATAATAGTATGAGTCCGACATGTAACAATGCGTCTTTTGTACAATCAAACCTTGTGTCGACTGAGACCTAACTCGCAAGTTAGTAAAAGTGTAACTGTTATCGATCATCCCTGAATTTATGCGGGGGGATGGGTTTGTCAGACCTATAGCGCTATAATCTAAACAGGCGGCTTGATCAATGTTAATGATTGTACTGTGTCTTTTTGTTACAGTCAAATGATAGAATGAGTAAATGATAGTGTAATTGAATCACAAGTTTCAACAATGTAAGAATGAGTAAATGATAGTGTATAAAATGTTTAAACATGTTTCACCCCAAAAATATAAAATAGAAAAAGGGGCTATGTAAACTCACCTTAGGTGCTTAATGAGTTCGTGAGTTTTCTTGAGCGTGCAAACACTTAGTAATAATGCCTTGGAAAACTCGGAACTAGCTAGAGGAGATAATGATGGATGAAAACTTTAGTATGTGGGAGATGGGATAATAATGTTTTTTTTTTATTCAATGTTATATATAGTTGAATGGTAGGCTATTGTATTTATAGTGTAGAAATTGGAGTTGTAATTAGGGACTACTTTGACTAGGCTAGAATTTAGGAACAACTTTGACTTGACTAGAAGACCATATTTACTAACACTTTGACTTGACTAGGAGACCATATTTACTAACACTTTGACTTGACTTGACTAAGAGACTACGTTTGACTTTTCAGGTTTGACTAAGGGACCTTGAAAGGGTTTAAGTTTAATTGGTTTTAATTAACATCACAAAACATCAAATGGTGTAGTGGTTTGTGTGGTGTGGTTAAGGTTTAGCCCGCCAGAGACTCGGGTTCGAATCCTGGCAAAGGCAAACATTTTTTTTAATGTTTTTAAATCAGAATTTAATACAATCCAATTTAATATTGATTATACGTCATTATTTAAACAAAAAAAAATTAACAAAATGGATGGTAAAGATACTGTAAACATGAATCGGATGAATAAACGAGGGAGTTATATATATATATATATAAAGAAAACTTGTGTGATGTTACAGCCTTCCACCTTAAAGCCTTTATAAAAATCTAACCCATAAATCATGCCTAAACATCACACACGTTTTTGACCAATTTCTATTGGCTAAATGATTAGCAATCAAGGATTTTAATTATCGGCCTATAATTGCTCAATCAACCAGACTAAATCGTTGGACAATGGACATTTTTGTATAAATACCAAACAAAATAGATCTCCTCGAATACTGATTTCAGCAGAATAGCAAAGACTGTTGTGGATGTATTGGACTTGTTTGAGCCGATAACTATTGTCGCTATCGAGATCCGTGAGTTTGGTTCTTTCTTTGTCTTTTTTTTTCATGGCTAATATTTATTTCTTTGTTTGATGAGAAATGCTAGATAAAATGGGAGGTGGTTAAGATATTGTTATGCATTAAACTTTTATGTGTAGTATGGGTCCATTGGGCACTTGGACCTATTGCTCATACAAAAGATTTCAATATTAAAATTTTGATTTTCTTCATCAGATCATTTAAAAACAATTTGGTAGAATTATATTTTTACGTGTGGCTCTTCAATCAAACGTTGCCTTTAGCTATATTTGACAGTTTATTTGGCCCATACGAAATCAATAGTTTTCTCAAAATTTAGCATCTATATAAGTCTAATATAAAACTTGACCAAATTTTGATGCATTCCTTTGGTTTCATAATCCTACGCTCACAAGTTAGTAGTCAAATAATGTCTCATCTTTTTACACGTTTACTAGGCTTTAAAAATTATATAAAAAAATGATGAATGTTCTGATCAAACATTATGGATTTCTTGAACACACTTCTTTAGAATTAAGTCTTGATAATGATTTTTTTTTATATAGTTAGACGTCATCCAATGAAAACAAAAGTTATTTTTTTTAAACAAATTTCGAAAATGTTTAAATATTATAATATTATAATAGGGACAAAAATACTTAAAATAAAAAATGATATACTAGGCATGAATACGATAGATACTAAGTCATCATTCTTAAATTAATTAGGTACAAGCAAAATTCGTTGATTCCCATTAATTTCTAGCAAGTTCATCACAATCAAGGTGAGTTTACGTAACCTTGTTTATGCAATTCTTTATACTTGAAATTTTATACTTAAGCAATTCTACATACATGTCTAGTTGTAAACTTTAATGCCTCATGACTTAGACAAAGACTATTAGACTTAAACTTCAACTTACATAATCATTAGCTGTGGCCAAGCCGGCGATATACAATGATAGATCAATTGGATTGACAACCCCACCTAGATTCGTTGACCATTTCTATGGGGAGTGCGGGTGATTGTTATCGTTCCAAACTTTATAAGGAGAACCGTGAATGCGGGATGGACCTAAACTTTATAAGGAGAACCGTGAATGCGGGATGGACTTAAACTTTATAAGGAGAACCGTGAATGCGGGATGGACCTAAACTTTATAAGGAGAACCGTGAATGCGGGATGGACCTTGTGACACCCGGCAAATTCTGGTTAACAACGTTGTCTAGATGAAAGTCTACCTTAGCGAGTCACGCGTATATTGTACTTAACTGGGTTAGTTAAGTCGGGTTATGGTTCGGGAACTATTGGTTAGTCTAGAAGATCATTGGATGTTGGTCTAGAGGTTCGTTAGATGTCAGTCCTTAACCAAGTGTACAAACGGTGACGATTTGTAGGATCGTCAGGGCATACGGAACGTACGAGTCTCGAGTCCCGGGAATTGGTGAACGAGTGTAAATATGTGTATTTACTTGTGTTATGTGTTTACAATCATTATATGACTTGTCGGTACGTGAATAGGTATTAACATACGTTAAAACGGGGTTTAACGCGCAAAACGCACCAAACCAACCCCTATAGGCGAGTAGGAGGTCTACTCCCCTATAGGGGAGGCGAGTAGGGGAAACCTAAGGGCGAGTAGGCCCTACTCGTGTGTAGCTAAGGGCGAGTAGGCCCTAATCACTAGTAAGTTCAGGCGATTACAAGCCCTAATCGCCTGAAACTGCTGCATACTCGCTAGTAACGTGTTGGACGACTAGAAACGCCTATAAATACAATGCTTAACCTCCTAAACTCCCTAATATCAACCCTAGTCGTCCCATAACCGCCCCAAACACATAAACAACCTCTGGAAGGCGATTTTGATAAAAAACACAAGGTTTCAAGGTCTAACCATCATTCTTTCATAATCCTAAGGTTTGATTCTCATCCATAACACTTTGTAAACGTTTTTAATCAATCCCTAATGGTCCAGACCTGTTCATAAACGAAAAAGCTTTCTGAAAATCGTCAATAAGGGTTGTTAATCGGATTATAACTAATATACATGCGTTATGGGTGTGTATGATTAGAAAGCTAGGGTTTTTATGATTCATGATGATGGATTGATGTGTTATTATGTTAGGTCAGAACTGATATTGATATTATGATGCTAGAAATCTCAGTAATCGGTTATTAGTGTTATGATTACGCGTGTTTGTATGATGTTGCATGCTATGTGAATTGGTGTTTGGATTACTTGGTTGCATGCAGGACTGATTATACGAGGTTGAACGAAGGGTTTTGGGTTAAACATGTTTAGGATAGTGTTTGGGATGATATTGGGTAGTTACACACGTTCTGGATCTGATTTGGAGCGTTAAACGCGCGAAAAACCGGAACAACAAGGTTACAGGCGAGTAGCATTCCTAATCGCCTATGTTATAGGCGAGTAGGAGGCTAATCGCCTATAACACAGGCGAGTAGAGGTCTAATCACTAGTAAGTTCAGGTGATTAGCCCTAATCACTAGTAAGTTCAGGGGAATAGCCCTAATCACTAGTAAGTTCAGGGGAATAGCCCTAATCACTAGTAAGTTCAGGGGAATAGCCCCTAATCGCCTATAATAGGGGCGAATAGGATTCCTAATCACTAGTTGACTTTCCTAATTGCTAGTTGACTTTTCCTAATCGCGTGTACTGCTGCTGTAAGTGTAAATTAGCATTCCGAGACCCGATTTAACATGTAGTAACATGCTAGGAACCCCGTAACATGTCTAATAACTTGGTAACATATATTTGGATGTATTCCGGTGATACGTGAACTATGTGCTATAACTTGTTGTGCGTTAACGTATGTTAAGTGTACTTGCGTTATTGTACGTTTTGGAGCGTAAACATAACACGGGGAGTCTCGGGTCACCAATGGGATGTCGAGTCTTGTACTTTGGGTCGGTTAAACAGTCACGGTGTTTTCAAACGAACTTGGTTATGGTCTGGACATCTAGGGACTAATTAACCTGCGGGTTATTAGTCTAAGTACTTGTAACTGTCGTATGTTAGGTCGCCGCTTACGGGACTAGCATAGCAGCTGGGTTTACTCGGGTTAAGGAGTAACGCAACTTAAGGTGAGTTTACGGCCCCTCTTTTAAACTGGTTTTATACTTTCGGGGGAGAAAACATGTGTTAAACGATTATTTGGTAACTACTGTCATACTATGGGTTTCTATTGTGTACTACACGATCTTTGGAAGTCCCGGGGGGGAACCATGAATGTGCGGGTTTGCACAACGGGGAAATGTGAATAGCGCTATTGGGAGTGACCAACCCCGCTCGTCGACTTGGAGGGTCGGCGGGTGCATATTGTCTCAAACAGGAACAACAGGAACAACAGGAACTACATCGGGCATACTTTTGGTATTCGCGTTAGTAATGGTTTTCCAATCGTGGTAGTAACAAAACATACGCCTAGCTAGCGTATACTGGTTTTCGATTATTATAGTATGGACAGGTGGACTTGGTACTTGGATACAAAACCTGTAAACTCACCAGCATTTTTGTGCTGACGTAAACTTTTACATGTTTTCTCAGGTCGCTAAGGTAGCACGAATGGAACTAGGGCGCACGCGTCTGCACGGCGTCTAGCTAGAGTTGCATGATTTACAAACATTGAACATTGGTTTATTATTGAATAAGTGTTTTGAATAAGCTTCCGCTGTAAACGGGGATTTCAAACTATGTTTTGAAATTGCATTTATATTCATTTAGAATTGTTTATTGTGATCGTTGGTTTGGATCCTGGTTTGTCATGCGCCTCGCGGTAAAACTCCGCAAGTGGATTTTGAGGGTGTGACAGATTGGTATCAGAGCCAATGGTTATAGTGAACTAGGACTGCATGTAGAGTCTAGTCTATAGCCGAGTCGCACACACTAGACGATCACATGGTACTAAACGTTATAGTGGTTTACGTATGGTCTTGTCGGGGTGTCTCTAAATCGTTGGTCTTTCTACGTTACATCATCCGTTCTATCTTAGGTTGGGTTACTTGTTTTCTAGGCAGTGTGGTCTATTGGAGTAACTCGTGTGCTCTTGAGATTTGTCCAAGGCTCGGACATCTCCCTTTCGCACTCCAATAGAAACACTTGTCATGAACTACCGTAGTATTACGGTGTATAGCTAAGAGTCTATGTTCGGTGATTTGAACTTTGAACTAGGAGAACACTTGGAGGACCATGTGGAGCGTTTTATCATTTTGGATGCACACAAAATCATAAAACGAAATGCATGGAAGCCCTAGTGAGCTCTGGGTTTGAGGGGATAGTCCTGGATTGGATCTAGCTTTGATCTTGTGAACATTAGTGGTTATCTTTAACTGCGAAACTAAATTTTCTCGTTCTTTCTGCCAGAATCATGTCTGGAGTGCGTGGAGGACGTGGAGGTGGTCGCAATGGTGGACGTGGTGGTGGTCGCGGTGGTGCTGGTGGTCGTGGTGGAGGTATTAACCTATCACAGGCTGATCTGAACAACTTGCTCCAGGCTGCCTTTCAGTTAGGGCACAACGGTGGTGGTAAGTTGTTTTATCCATTTTCTTTGCCTCATTGGTGAACCTTGTTTACGTTATTCGTGGTTTCTCATACGTTTTATTTCAGGTGGTCCTGTTGACCCACCCCCACCCATGTGCACCTACAAGATGTTCCGGGACTGCAAGCCCCAGGAATTCTCTGGCACTGAGGGTGCGGTCAGTTTGCTTAGGTGGTTGGAGAAAGTGGAGTCGGTATTTCTGATGTGTAACTGTCTCCCAGAAGATCGGGTGAAGTATTCTGCTGCGTTGTTTCAGGACGTGGCATTGACTTGGTGGAATGGCATCACCCAGAACATGGGTATTGGGGAGGCATATGCTATGCCATGGGAGAACTTTGTGCAGTTGCTGAAGCGGGAGTATTGCCCGAGAGAAGAGGTACAGAAGCTGGAGCATGAGGTGTGGAACCTCAAGATGTCTGGATCGGAAATCGAGAAGTATACTGTGAGGAGGAATGAGTTGGCAGTGCTGTGTCCCGATCTGCACGTGCCAGAGTATCGTAAGATTGAACACTATGTATCAGGGTTAGTACCGGAAATTGCAGGGTTAGTGGCTGCTGGAAATCATCCTACTTATGCGGAGGTAGTTCGATCGGCCCATAGGATGACCAACTTAAAAGTGAATGAGGGGATTTTGCCTGCGAAAGGTTCGACTGTTAAGGCCCCAGAGAACAACAAGCGCAAGTGGGAAAATGACGGGAAAGGGTCTGGGTCTGCACAGCAGGGTAAAAGGTTTGATAATGGGGGTTCATCTTCTTCGGGTAACAAGCAGGGTGGTTATGCGGGAAAACTGCCCAAATGCAACAAGTGTGGACGCCATCATCAAGGGAACTGCGACAGTAACCGTTGTCACCGCTGCCAGCGAACAGGGCATTATGCTAAGGATTGTCGTGCTACACTTCCATCGACTCAGGCTCCGACCAACAGTTCAGCTCCGACTACTCAGGGGACTACAGGGAAACAAGGATGCTACAACTGTGGTGACACTGGGCATTACAAGAAGGATTGCCCAAAACTGAAACAGGGTGGAAACAACGGGAATGGGAACAACGGGGGCGGCGGCACAAATGCACGTGCCTTCGTCATTGGAGCTGCTGAGGCTAGACAGGACCCTGACACAGTCACCGGTACGTTTCTTCTCAATAATCGTTCTGTTAGCGTGTTATTTGATTCTGGTGCCGACAAGAGTTTTGTATCCATGGATGTTAGTCGACTGCTAGATGTAGTACCTGTACCATTAGAGACCAAGTATATTATTGAGTTAGCTGACGGTAAAACGATTGAAGCTACTAGTGTTCTTCGGGAGTGTCAATTAGAGTTGTCGGGTTTATCGTTCCCCATCGACCTTATGCCGGTACCATTGGGTAGTTTTGACGTTGTGGTAGGAATGGATTGGTTATCTTTGTATCGCGCGGAGATCGTCTGTTACGATAAGGTTATTCGGATTCCTCTCCCTGATGGAGAATTTCTTTCTGTGTACGGTATCAAGGGTGGTGTTCCGCTAAACATCATCTCTAGCATGAAAGCCCTTAAGTGTCTTCGAAAGGGTTATCCAGCCGTATTGGCGCTTTTATCTGTTTCCTCTGGTGATGAAAAGAAGATCGACGACATTCCGGTGGTACGCGAGTTTCCTGATGTTTTTCCCGATGATTTATCTGGTCTTCCTCCTCATCGTCAAGTCGAGTTCGGTATTGATCTTGTACCAGGGGCTGCTCCTATTGCTCGGGCCCCCTATCGTCTTGCATCTCCCGAGATGCAGGAATTGTCTAGTCAGTTACAGGAACTCTTGGACAAGGGTTTCATCCGGCCAAGCTCTTCCCCTTGGGGAGCCCCGATTTTATTTGTTAAGAAGAAGGATGGGAGTTTCCGATTGTGCGTAGACTACAGAGAACTGAACAAATTGACCGTCAAGAACCGTTATCCTCTTCCACGTATTGATGATCTATTCGACCAGCTTCAGGGTTCTAGTTATTATTCCAAGATCGATTTGAGGTCCGGTTATCACCAGCTGCGCGTCAGGGAGGCTGACGTTGCAAAGACTGCTTTTCGAACACGTTATGGCCATTTCGAATTCTTGGTCATGCCGTTCGGTCTCACGAACGCACCGGCGGTTTTCATGGACTTGATGAACCGCGTCTGTAAACCATATCTGGACAAATTCGTCATTGTATTTATTGATGACATTCTGATCTACTCCAAGAACGAGACCGAACACGGGGAACATCTGCGGTTAGTTTTGGAACTCTTGCGACGGGAACAACTTTACGCCAAGTTCTCAAAGTGTGACTTTTGGTTACGCGAAGTTCAATTCCTAGGACACGTGGTTAATGAACTAGGGATTCATGTCGATCCAGCTAAGATCGAAGCGATCAAGGACTGGGGAGCACCAAAGACGCCAACTGAGGTGCGGCAATTCCTAGGCCTTGCGGGCTATTATCGTCGTTTCATTCAGGGGTTCTCGAAGATTGCTCAACCCCTCACCATTCTCACTCAGAAGGATAGGAAGTTCGACTGGGGTGAATCACAAGAGTCAGCGTTTGAAGAACTAAAGTCTAAACTGTGTTCTGCTCCTATTTTGTCTTTACCTGAGGGTCCTGATGATTTCGTTGTTTACTGTGATGCTTCCATTCATGGACTCGGTTGCGTGTTGATGCAACGCGAGAAAGTGATTGCGTACGCTTCTCGTCAACTCAAAGTGCACGAGAAGAACTACACAACTCACGACTTGGAGTTGGGTGCCGTGGTATTCGCGTTGAAAATTTGGAGACATTACTTGTACGGTACCAAATGCACCATCTACACCGATCACAAGAGTCTCCAACACATTTTCGACCAACAACACTTGAACATACGGCAGCGTCGCTGGATTGAACTTTTGAACGACTATGATTGTGCTATTAAGTACCATCCTGGCAAGGCGAATGTTGTAGCAGACGCCTTGAGCAGGAAGGAATCTACTAAACCTCGTCGCGTTCGGGCGTTGCAGCTCACTATCCATTCGTCGTTACCTGACCAACTCCGTTCTGCCCAGTTAGAAGCTTTGAAGGAGGAAAACCTTAAAGCCGAAACCATGCACGGTGCCGACAAGCACCTAGAGCGAAGGCCTGATGGCCTGCACTATTTCGCAGAACGTATATGGGTTCCTTTATTCGGGGGACTACGGGAGCTTGTCCTTGATGAGGCTCATAAGTCCCGGTATTCTATTCATCCTGGTTCGGATAAGATGTACCAAGATCTGAAGGTGCTTTACTGGTGGCCAAACATGAGGTCGGACATAGCCTCATACGTGAGCAAATGCTTAACCTGTGCTAAGGTCAAGGTGGAATACCAGAAACCGTCGGGTCTCTTGCAACAACCTGAAATTCCGGAATGGAAATGGGAACGGATTACTATGGATTTTGTCACACAACTTCCTAAATCACCAAGCGGGAACGACAAGATATGGGTGATTGTCGATCGGTTGACGAAATCAGCTCATTTTCTTGCTATTAAGGAGACCGACACCATGGATCGTTTGGCTCGTCTTTACTTGAAAGAAGTTGTTTCTAAGCACGGGGTACCAGTTTCTATTATCTCGGATCGTGACTCCCATTTTACTTCTCACTTCTGGAGGTCTTTGCACAAGGCTTTGGGTACCCAACTAGACATGAGTACGGCTTACCATCCACAGACTGACGGTCAGAGTGAGCGTACGATTCAAACTTTAGAAGACATGCTGCGGGCATGTGTGATCGATTTTGGAAAGGGTTGGGAAGCTCATCTGCCGTTAGTAGAATTCTCGTATAATAACAGTTATCACACGAGCATCAAGGCTGCTCCGTTCGAAGCACTGTACGGACGGAAATGCCGTTCTCCTCTTTGTTGGGCTGAAGTGGGTGAGAGTCAACTCACTGGGCCTGAACTAGTGTACGAAACTTTGGAAAAGATCGTACAGATTCGTAATCGGTTAGCGGCGGCATGGGACCGGCAAAAGAGTTATGCTGATCAGCGTCGCAAACCACTGGAATTCCAAGTCAATGACAAGGTACTTCTAAAAGTCTCACCGTGGAAGGGCGTCATACGCTTTGGGAAGCGTGGCAAACTCAATCCGCGATATGTCGGCCCATTTACGATCCTGGAACGGATTGGGCCGGTGGCATATCGACTTGATCTACCGACGGAGCTCGGTAACGTACATAACGTCTTTCACGTGTCAAACTTGAAGAAGTGTCTGGCTGACGAGTCTCTCATCGTTCCACTAGAAGAGATCAAGGTTGATGATCGTCTTCGGATTGTGGAAGAACCTGTGGAGATCCTTGATTACAAGATTCGTAGCCTACGTCACAGCAAGATTCGTATCGTTAAGGTTCGGTGGAACTCGAACCGGGGACCGGAATATACGTGGGAACGGGAGGATCAGATGAAGTCTAAGTATCCTCATCTCTTTCCTAAGGAAGCGTTCGAGTCGAGACATGTCTCTTCGGCAGCTGAATGAATCTCGGGTCGAGATTCCTTTTAACGTGGGGATGATGTGACAACTCGGGTAAATCTCTCTCTTTTGGTTTCTATCTTTTGTTTGTTCCTTCGTTATTTCTTTTGTTCTTTTGGTACTTGAGCAATTTTCGGGACGAAAATTCTTTTAACGTGGGGATGATGTGACACCCGGCAAATTCTGGTTAACAACGTTGTCTAGATGAAAGTCTACCTTAGCGAGTCACGCGTATATTGTACTTAACTGGGTTAGTTAAGTCGGGTTATGGTTCGGGAACTATTGGTTAGTCTAGAAGATCATTGGATGTTGGTCTAGAGGTTCGTTAGATGTCAGTCCTTAACCAAGTGTACAAACGGTGACGATTTGTAGGATCGTCAGGGCATACGGAACGTACGAGTCTCGAGTCCCGGGAATTGGTGAACGAGTGTAAATATGTGTATTTACTTGTGTTATGTGTTTACAATCATTATATGACTTGTCGGTACGTGAATAGGTATTAACATACGTTAAAACGGGGTTTAACGCGCAAAACGCACCAAACCAACCCCTATAGGCGAGTAGGAGGTCTACTCCCCTATAGGGGAGGTGAGTAGGGGAAACCTAAGGGCGAGTAGGCCCTACTCGTGTGTAGCTAAGGGCGAGTAGGCCCTAATCACTAGTAAGTTCAGGCGATTACAAGCCCTAATCGCCTGAAACTGCTGCATACTCGCTAGTAACGTGCTGGACGACTAGAAACGCCTATAAATACAATGCTTAACCTCCTAAACTCCCTAATATCAACCCTAGTCGTCCCATAACCGCCCCAAACACATAAACAACCTCTGGAAGGCGATTTTGATCAAAAACACAAGGTTTCAAGGTCTAACCATCATTCTTTCATAATCCTAAGGTTTGATTCTCATCCATAACACTTTGTAAACGTTTTTAATCAATCCCTAATGGTCCAGACCTGTTCATAAACGAAAAAGCTTTCTGAAAATCGTCAATAAGGGTTGTTAATCGGATTATAACTAATATACATGCGTTATGGGTGTGTATGATTAGAAAGCTAGGGTTTTTATGATTCATGATGATGGATTGATGTGTTATTATGTTAGGTCAGAACTGATATTGATATTATGATGCTAGAAATCTCAGTAATCGGTTATTAGTGTTATGATTACGCGTGTTTGTATGATGTTGCATGCTATGTGAATTGGTGTTTGGATTACTTGGTTGCATGCAGGACTGATTATACGAGGTTGAACGAAGGGTTTTGGGTTAAACATGTTTAGGATAGTGTTTGGGATGATATTGGGTAGTTACACACGTTCTGGATCTGATTTGGAGCGTTAAACGCGCGAAAAACCGGAACAGCAAGGTTACAGGCGAGTAGCATTCCTAATCGCCTATGTTATAGGCGAGTAGGAGGCTAATCGCCTATAACACAGGCGAGTAGAGGTCTAATCACTAGTAAGTTCAGGTGATTAGCCCTAATCACTAGTAAGTTCAGGGGAATAGCCCTAATCACTAGTAAGTTCAGGGGAATAGCCCTAATCACTAGTAAGTTCAGGGGAATAGCCCCTAATCGCCTATAATAGGGGCGAATAGGATTCCTAATCACTAGTTGACTTTCCTAATTGCTAGTTGACTTTTCCTAATCGCGTGTACTGCTGCTGTAAGTGTAAATTAGCATTCCGAGACCCGATTTAACATGTAGTAACATGCTAGGAACCCCGTAACATGTCTAATAACTTGGTAACATATATTTGGATGTATTCCGGTGATACGTGAACTATGTGCTATAACTTGTTGTGCGTTAACGTATGTTAAGTGTACTTGCGTTATTGTACGTTTTGGAGCGTAAACATAACACGGGGAGTCTCGGGTCACCAATGGGATGTCGAGTCTTGTACTTTGGGTCGGTTAAACAGTCACGGTGTTTTCAAACGAACTTGGTTATGGTCTGGACATCTAGGGACTAATTAACCTGCGGGTTATTAGTCTAAGTACTTGTAACTGTCGTATGTTAGGTCGCCGCTTACGGGACTAGCATAGCAGCTGGGTTTACTCGGGTTAAGGAGTAACGCAACTTAAGGTGAGTTTACGGCCCCTCTTTTAAACTGGTTTTATACTTTCGGGGGAGAAAACATGTGTTAAACGATTATTTGGTAACTACTGTCATACTATGGGTTTCTATTGTGTACTACACGATCTTTGGAAGTCCCGGGGGGAACCATGAATGTGCGGGTTTGCACAACGGGGAAATGTGAATAGCGCTATTGGGAGTGACCAACCCCGCTCGTCGACTTGGAGGGTCGGCGGGTGCATATTGTCTCAAACAGGAACAACAGGAACAACAGGAACTACATCGGGCATACTTTTGGTATTCGCGTTAGTAATGGTTTTCCAATCGTGGTAGTAACAAAACATACGCCTAGCTAGCGTATACTGGTTTTCGATTATTATAGTATGGACAGGTGGACTTGGTACTTGGATACAAAACCTGTAAACTCACCAGCATTTTTGTGATGACGTAAACTTTTACATGTTTTCTCAGGTCGCTAAGGTAGCACGAATGGAACTAGGGCGCACGCGTCTGCACGGCGTCTAGCTAGAGTTGCATGATTTACAAACATTGAACATTGGTTTATTATTGAATAAGTGTTTTGAATAAGCTTCCGCTGTAAACGGGGATTTCAAACTATGTTTTGAAATTGCATTTATATTCATTTAGAATTGTTTATTGTGATCGTTGGTTTGGATCCTGGTTTGTCATGCGCCTCGCGGTAAAACTCCGCAAGTGGATTTTGAGGGTGTGACAGACCTAAACTTTATAAGGAGAACCGTGAATGCGGGATGGACCTAAACTTTATAAGGAGAACCGTGGATGCGGGATGGACCTAAACTTTATAAGGAGAACCGTGGATGCGGGATGGACCTAAACTTTGTTGGAGGATTGATTATGTGCATACTACACTTCATGTTTATTCATGTAGACTTAAACTTAAATTAGACATATGAATTGCTAAACTTTTATTCTAAAACTTAATTGCTTGACTTGGCTTATGTATTCTCACCAACTTCTAGTTGACCCCCCCCATATTTTCCAAACTCAACAGGAAATACTGATGCTTGAAGTCTAGAGCTAGCATGAGAAGATATTTGAAGTTTTAAGCCTTGTTTGATTATTGGATGTATTAGATTTCATTCAAGACATTTAATGTAATTCAATACTGTACTGAAATAAAGGATTATTTAAACTTATGTATTACCATGAGCTACTGAACAATCATTCATACGTGACACCTCGATGTTTCCGCCATCCGTTGGGGTGTTACAATTGTCTTCTTCCCTAATCAGACCCACCACCCACCACCATCTTCAACCTTTCACCACCACCACTACCCACCATCCCCTCCACCTTTCACCACCACCATCTCCCCCACCACCACCATAAACAACTCATCTTCTCCACCTTCTACTTCTTTCTTTCTTTCTTTTTTTTCTGCATAAAAATCAGTTATCCATAGCCACATTCAGATTCAAGTACCAATAATCACTTTAAATAAGTCCATCCTATACATCAAATTTATGCATAGGAAGAAAGACAAATTAAACAATATCTTTTACCAATACGATTATCCTCTGGCGAATAGAAATCTTCAATTTCATCATCATCATCATCAATAACCACCGAAGATTGCATATTCACTTTGTCCTTACCACAACCTGATGAAACAGTATCTTTGACCGTGAAACCTAGCTGCAGACGCTTCAATGTAGGAAGTGAATCCTGATATCCAGAGTCTGAATTAATAACATTTAGGGTTTCAAAATCATCATCATCGTCATCTACGAGTATTGTTTCAGCAACAAAGGATTGATTCGACACTGACGGAGCTTTATGTTTTTTAGTTGCAGTATTAATATGGGGCTTGGAATCAGGTAGATCAAAATCGAGACCTAACGAGAACGAAGGTGGTTCAAGATCAGCCATGAATGCAGACAATCTTCTGCAGAAGTTTGGATTAAAAAAAATAAGGATTCGTATACTGAAAGCTTTTTGATTTTTATGCAGAAAAAAAATAAGTAGAAGGTGGAGTAGATGAGTTGTTTATGGTGGTGGTGGTGGTGAAAGGTGGAGGAGATGGTGGTGGTGGTGAAAGATGGAGGGGATGGTGGGTAATGGTGGTAGTGGTGGTGGTGGTGAAAGGTTGAAGATAGTGGTGGGTGGTGGGTCTGATTAGGGAAGAAGACAATTGGGGAAGAAGATAACTTTGCCCCTAATTTGACGAAAAATGTGTCACACCCTCAAAATCCACTTGCGGAGTTTTACCGCGAGGCGCATGACAAACCAGGATCCAAGTCAACGATTACAATAAACAAGTCTAAATGAACATATGCAATTTCAAAAACATAGTTTAAATCTCCAATTACAGCGGAAGCTTATTCTCAAAATATAATCCAAAAGTAAACCAAATTATTCAATGTTTGAAAATCATGCAATCCTAACTAGACGCCGTGCAGACGCGTGCGCCCTAGTTCCATAGTGCTACCTTAGCGACCTGAGAAAACATGTAAGAGTTTACGTCAGCACAAAAATGCTGGTGAGTTTACAGATTTTGTAATTAAAGTATCAAGTTCAACCTGTCCATACTATATCGATTTGCAAACCAAAGTACGCTAGCTAGGCGTATGTTTTATTACTACAACGATTGGAAAACCATTACTAACTCGTAAACCAGATGTCGTGCCCGAATAGTAAACCTGTTCCTGTTTGAGACAATATGCACTCGCCCGGCCCTCCAAGCCGACGAGCGGGGTTGGTCATTCCCAATAGATCTATTCACATTTCCCCGTTGTGCTAACCCGCACATTCATGGTTTCCCCCGGGACTTCCAAGATCGTATAGTAAACCATAGAAACCCATAGTATGACAGTTGTTACCAAAACATAAGTTTCACACATGTTTTCTCCCCCGAAAAGTGAAACCAGTTAAAAGAGGGGCCGTAAACTCACCTTAGGTTGCGTTACTTTGAAATACGAATAATATCAGCAAGCTATGCTAGCCCCGTAAAGCGGCGACCTAACATATGACAGTTACAAGTACTTAGACTAATAACCCGTAGGTTAGTTAGTCCCTAGATGTCCAGACCATAACCAAGTTCGTTTGAAAACACTGTGACTGTTAAATTAACCCAATGTACAAGATTCGACATTCCATTGGTGACCCGAGACTCCCCGTGTTATCCTTGCACTCTCAAACATACAATCATGCAATCACACTTAACATACGTTAAAATCCAACAACTTGTAACACGTAATTCAAGTATCACGTAAATAAGTCCGAGCACATGTTACTAAGTTACTAGGTATGTTACGGGGTTCCTAGCATGTTCCTAGGTGTCAAATCGGGTCTCAGAATGTCAAAATACACTTACAGCAGCAGTACAGGCGATTAGGAAAAGTCAACTAGCGATTATGAAAGTCAACAGGCGATTATGAGGGCTAATCGCCTATACCATAGGCGATTAGGTCATGTGGTATGCATTTTTTGGAGTTTATTAGGCGATTAGGTCGTAAGACATGCAATTCAGGGCTTATCTAGCAATTAGGATCACAATTGCATGCAACGAAGGCAATTAGCCCCCAATTGCCTATACTGTAACATTACGCATTTAATAATTATACGTTACCAATAATTTGGATTTAAACGACTAGTTTTATTATTATTTATTTTGTAGCATTTTATATATTTATATATATATTTATATATATACAAAGATTTATAATAATAATAATAATAATAATAATAATAATAATAATAATAATAATAATAATAATTATATAATTTGAGTTGTGATTTGCTTACCCAAAACCCGTAGCCCATTTACCCAAGCCATCCCAGCCCAAACCCTATACCAGAAGCCCACAACCAAGGCCCAACCCCCATCCCCTTGTGTCTGTTTTAAAAAAAAAAAATAATAATAGTCCCAGCCGGGTATCGAACCGGGGACCCTTCATACACACCAACACGTACCAACCAGCTGCTCTAACCATCATATCTGATTAAACCCCGACACTAAATAAACTTATACGCGATCTTAAACCTGCCAATTTGACTTAGGAAAGTCAACTGCTTGACGCGTTTGTTAATCAATCAGAATCAATTCATGATTGATCCAAATTTGGCAAACTTATTTGATTATCGGCCTCTTATGACTATGTTACACGTCAATTACAGACCAATTGTCCATCAAATTAATAATCATACGCGTATGACTTCAATGCTTGGTCAAACTTGCCAATTGAATCATTGAGACACCCACACTATAAATTGATCGTCCCCTAGGCATAACAACTCGCTCATAATCTTCTCTCAAACCTCAATCTTCTTCAATTCTGTCTGTGCATCATCATACGATCAGAAGTTGACTTTTATCTTTGACCCGACAATCAAACACGAATCATCGTTGTAAGTTCAATTGTTTTTGTGGGTTTTGTTAGTCGGCAAACATACAACAAAAGCCCTAACATTAATCGGGTTCAAAGTGTATGGATTGTCTGATTGTAGAATCTAGGGTTCGTAACTTGATTTGGGGATAAACTCAGATTTACATAACGTATTTATTAAATTTTAACAGGAGATCATCACAACCACCGGCCTAGGCCAAGTGGTTGTGACCATGGCTTGCAACCCTGAGCACCCGGGTTCGAGTCCGGCTACGGCCATTCTTTTTGTTTCTTTTTATTTTGATAAACAACAAACTAATATATATATATATTAAACATTTTAATCTTATAAATTCGTTTTTAAATATTAAAACTATTTTATAAATTCTAAAAAAATTATATTTATTAAATCTGAGATAAAAGTTTTGTTTACAATTTTTATTTTTCTAAAATTCATTTATTTAATATTTATAATAATTAAATCAATTTTATACTATTATATTTATAAAAATCCATTAAAACATCAAAATAATTTTATTAAATTCTCCAAAAATTATCCTGAGTTTGTTTAAAGCTAAACTTTACTGAAATAATTTTTAACTCAGAAAAATCATTTATTTTACATTTTTAATCAATTTTTGTTGGATTTAATCATAATTAAATCATAACAAATTCAATTTTCATTATTTTTGCACCAAAATTTTATACAATTTATTTTTAAATATTTAGAACAGAAATATGATTTTTAAAATAGAAATTCTTTAATTTTAGTATTTTTGAATATTAAAGTTAAATTTTGACAATTTGTAATAAATAGATTTAAAAATCTATTTTATAGGAAATAAGTTTATAAAAATTATTTTTGTACTTCAAACACATTATTGTGATCATCCTAATTTTAAATTTCATAAAAAGATTTTTGGTTATTTATTTACTAATATTCTCTCATTTATTAAACAATTTTCATATTAATCAAACAAGCATTTATCCCCAATTCGAAGCCCTAGAACTTATACATTTGTAGACTTGATAGACTTAGACATATTTATTACCTCATTATAGGGTGATACTTGATACATTTGGGCAACACACTATTTTCAACAGATATAACATTTTACCAAGGTGAGTTTTACATAGCCCATTTTCTATTTATCATCATTTTTGGGGTGAAACATGTTACAACAATATTTATGCAATTCAATCATCAATGTGTCTATGTGTTTTTCTATGTTGCATTATGCCTTGAACATGACTAGGGTAAGCACAATTCTAGCATAAACATTCATCAACCAAACGGTATACATTGATAGATCTATTGGACTGACAATCCCACCCGGATACGTGCCTCCTACAAAGGTTACGTGGGTGTTTGTTACTGCAAATTTAAACGAGTGAACCATGAGCGTATGGGATGTACCACAATTACAACAGTCAACAAGGTTGATTATGCACCCGATTTACTTCTAGTATGTTTTTGCATATGGACTAGATTGCCATGACACATGAATTGCACAACAATTTTATTCTATTATCAAAACCTATGTAATTCTCACCAACTTTTGTTGACCCAAAATATTTTCAACTTAACATGTTTCAGGTTTTACTTGCTTGAAGATTTGAATTGATGCTTGAAGATACGTGTATAGTTTTATTCAATTTGATGTACAAATTCTAGAACAATTGTATGTAATTCATTTAAATCATTTAATGAAATTTATTATTCACCATGAGCTACTGAACAATCATCAATACGTGACATCCCGATGTTTCCGCCATCGGTTGGGGTGTTACAGATTGGTATCAGAGCCATGGTTATAGGGAATTAGGTTATTAGAGAAATAATCTAGTCTATAACCATAGGATTTAACCAGTACTTGCTTCTTTTGCTTGCTATTCACTATCTCCCTCCTACTTCTTATCCCTACTTTCATTCCTACAAGAAGGTTGCTCTCCATCAGTGGATCTACTCTTAGACTAATAGGACAAAATCCTCAGGTTTAACCTGAACTACCTTGAGATCTCGTCGAAGTTCTAGATTTTAATAACGAACACGTGCAATCTGGAAGGGTGAACGCCTGTATTCTGAGTCTTCTGTCTAGGCTGGCATTGCGCATATATCCTAATCAGACGAGGGACCCGGATGCCTACCTGGGAATTCTCGGGATGAGTGTTCACTTATAGGCTAAAGCATGTCTTCATATGTTATTAGAATTTAGAATCTTTGATAAGTCAACGTTTTCGTTTATTCGTTTTAATGAATAAATGATTACACTCCTTATATAATCTCATTCATTTCACTGTGTCTCTTACAGATCATGCCTCCACGTCGCAGTACTTGTCTTAACAGTGGTGAAAATCATGATGAAGTAAGTAACAATCACAACCACAACCACGATACTAACAACAACAACAACAATGGTGTCGATGCCCAACTGGCTGCAATCATTTCTCAACAAATGGCGCAGCAAATCGCAACTCTGGTTCCCAACTTACTAGCTCAAGTCATCCAGTTGAACGACAACGGGAACGGCAACGGCAACGGGAATGGAAATGGACACCACAATGGGAATGGACTTCCAGCCTGTACCCTTAAGCACTTTAATTCTTGCAATCCCCCAAAGTTCAGTGGAGAAGAAGGAGCTACAGGACTCCTACAATGGTTTGAAGGTATTGAGAATACCTTCATCAACAGTGAGTGCCCCAACAATTTTAAAGTCCGTTATGCCATGAGTGTTCTTCACAAATGGGCACTCACTTGGTGGAATGAAGAAAAACGCACTCGCGGAGCTGAAGCTGCACTAGCCTTAACCTGGGATCAAGCTAAAGACATTATGAAGGCAGAGTTCTGTCCTCGTAATAAAATCAAGAAACTGGAAGACGAATTTCATGATCTTGCTCAAGACAGTGGGGAAAACCTTGCTTACAACACTCTCTTTCACGAACTTAGCTTACTGCTACCCCCACAAAGTCACCCCTTTGCCCATTGCGATCGAAAAATACATTGGTGGTTTACCGATGCAGATTCAAGACACGGTGTGGGGAAGGAACCCTGCTACTTTGGAAGAAGCAAAGCGTTTGGCTGCCACCCTAACAGATAACCATGTGAAGGCAGGAACCCTGACTCGTAAAGGGGAAAAGAAAAAGGATACTTCCCAACCTGCCGTTGAAATCAAAACTGAGGCCTCAACCAACGGGAAGAACAAGGTCAGGAATTTTGCAATAGATACCACTGCCCCACCCAACAAGAAACAATACAATGGGAAGCTACCTAAGTGTGACACCTGCCAGTATCACCACCCAACTCAAGTTCCCTGCCGACAGTGCACCAATTGTCAAAGATATGGGCATCTTGCAGATGCTTGTCGAATCCCTGCTACAAACGCTCTCGATGCTCCAAATAACCCCGCT
The DNA here is from genome assembly GCA_028751855.1 of Ambrosia trifida. Taxonomy (NCBI): domain Eukaryota; kingdom Viridiplantae; phylum Streptophyta; class Magnoliopsida; order Asterales; family Asteraceae; genus Ambrosia; species Ambrosia trifida. The sequence goes on along the minus strand of CM054124.1, from coordinate 62,672,141 downwards.
TGAGACCCTCCAGTTACTTAACAGCAAACCCTACCATTTGAATAATGTCTACTTTCTCTTTATTTCCATGTATTGCCACTTTTTGATTCAAATAATAAATCCAAGTATTATCATAACATTTGTGTGCATGCTTGTTTGAATGTGAACTAATTGCTATATCTATAGTTATACGTGCTTACTTGTACATCAATTAGTTGACTACCAAACAACCTACTTAACGATTGGTAGAGGTCATCATGTCTATCCAACAGTCGGGAGAGGCCCTACCACCTGCTCAACGACTGGTGGGGACTATCAGACCTGCTCAACAATCAGTAAAGTCATAAAAGGACACAAAACCCTAATGTAAGGTAAATTGGTAATTACGGTCCGGAACGTAATCATGAATTTACAGGTACGTTAAGGTAGTGTGAAATTTTATCAAGGTTTTCGGTAGTCGACCAATTGTAAACCTAGTGCTCCTCTTAACTTCGGGACGAAGTTCCTAAAAGTAGGGGAGACTGTAACATTACGCATTTAATAATTATACGTTACCAATAATTTGGATTTAAACGACTAGTTTTATTATTATTTATTTTGTAGCATTTTATATATTTATATATATATTTATATATATACAAAGATTTATAATAATAATAATAATAATAATAATAATAATAATAATAATTATAATTATATAATTTGAGTTGTGATTTGCTTACCCAAAACCCGTAGCCCATTTACCCAAGCCATCCCAGCCCAAACCCTATACCAGAAGCCCACAACCAAGGCCCAACCCCCCTCCCCTTGTGTTTGTTTTAAAAAAAAAAATAATAGTCCCAGCCGGTTATCGAACCGGGGACCCTTCATACACACCAACACGTACCAACCAGCTGCTCTAACCATCATATCTGATTAAACCCCGGCACTAAATAAACTTATACGCGATCTTAAACCTGCCAATTTGACTTAGGAAAGTCAACTGCTTGACGCGTTTGTTAATCAATCAGAATCAATTCATGATTGATCCAAATTTGGCAAACTTATTTGATTATCGGCCTCTTATGACTATGTTACACGTCAATTACAGACCAATTGTCCATCAAATTAATAATCATACGCGTATGACTTCAATGCTTGGTCAAACTTGCCAATTGAATCATTGAGACACCCACACTATAAATTGATCGTCCCCTAGGCATAACAACTCGCTCATAATCTTCTCTCAAACCTCAATCTTCTTCAATTCTGTCTGTGCATCATCATACGATCAGAAGTTGACTTTTATCTTTGACCCGACAATCAAACACGAATCATCGTTGTAAGTTCAATTGTTTTTGTGGGTTTTGTTAGTCGGCAAACATACAACAAAAGCCCTAACATTAATCGGGTTCAAAGTGTATGGATTGTCTGATTGTAGAATCTAGGGTTCGTAACTTGATTTGGGGATAAACTCAGATTTACATAACGTATTTATTAAATTTTAACAGGAGATCATCACAACCACCGGCCTAGGCCAAGTGGTTGTGACCATGGCTTGCAACCCTGAGCACCCGGGTTCGAGTCCGGCTACGGCCATTCTTTTTGTTTCTTTTTATTTTGATAAACAACAAACTAATATATATATATATTAAACATTTTAATCTTATAAATTCGTTTTTAAATATTAAAACTATTTTATAAATTCTAAAAAAATTATATTTATTAAATCTGAGATAAAAGTTTTGTTTACAATTTTTATTTTTCTAAAATTCATTTATTTAATATTTATAATAATTAAATCAATTTTATACTATTATATTTATAAAAATCCATTAAAACATCAAAATAATTTTATTAAATTCTCCAAAAATTATCCTGAGTTTGTTTAAAGCTAAACTTTACTGAAATAATTTTTAACTCAGAAAAATCATTTATTTTACATTTTTAATCAATTTTTGTTGGATTTAATCATAATTAAATCATAACAAATTCAATTTTCATTATTTTTGCACCAAAATTTTATACAATTTATTTTTAAATATTTAGAACAGAAATATGATTTTTAAAATAGAAATTCTTTAATTTTAGTATTTTTGAATATTAAAGTTAAATTTTGACAATTTGTAATAAATAGATTTAAAAATCTATTTTATAGGAAATAAGTTTATAAAAATTATTTTTGTACTTCAAACACATTATTGTGATCATCCTAATTTTAAATTTCATAAAAAGATTTTTGGTTATTTATTTACTAATATTCTCTCATTTATTAAACAATTTTCATATTAATCAAACAAGCATTTATCCCCAATTCGAAGCCCTAGAACTTATACATTTGTAGACTTGATAGACTTAGACATATTTATTACCTCATTATAGGGTGATACTTGATACATTTGGGCAACACACTATTTTCAACAGATATAACATTTTACCAAGGTGAGTTTTACATAGCCCATTTTCTATTTATCATCATTTTTGGGGTGAAACATGTTACAACAATATTTATGCAATTCAATCATCAATGTGTCTATGTGTTTTTCTATGTTGCATTATGCCTTGAACATGACTAGGGTAAGCACAATTCTAGCATAAACATTCATCAACCAAACGGTATACATTGATAGATCTATTGGACTGACAATCCCACCCGGATACGTGCCTCCTACAAAGGTTACGTGGGTGTTTGTTACTGCAAATTTAAACGAGTGAACCATGAGCGTATGGGATGTACCACAATTACAACAGTCAACAAGGTTGATTATGCACCCGATTTACTTCTAGTATGTTTTTGCATATGGACTAGATTGCCATGACACATGAATTGCACAACAATTTTATTCTATTATCAAAACCTATGTAATTCTCACCAACTTTTGTTGACCCAAAATATTTTCAACTTAACATGTTTCAGGTTTTACTTGCTTGAAGATTTGAATTGATGCTTGAAGATACGTGTATAGTTTTATTCAATTTGATGTACAAATTCTAGAACAATTGTATGTAATTCATTTAAATCATTTAATGAAATTTATTATTCACCATGAGCTACTGAACAATCATCAATACGTGACATCCCGATGTTTCCGCCATCGGTTGGGGTGTTACAGATACTATAGGCTATTAGGGTGTCATATCAGGCGATTAGCCTCCTAATCGCCTATAGCATAGGCGATTAGGATTGCTAATCGCCTACAACATTGTTGTTCCGGTTTTTCGCGCGTTTAACACTCCAAATCAATCCCAGAACGTGTGTAAACATCAAATATCAACCAAACAACTATATCAAACATATTTCCATCAAAATCCTTCGTTTAACCTCGATCTATCAGCCCTGAATGCAATCATGTATCCCAACAACGATACACATAGCATGAAACACCACATTAACATGCAAAACCGTAACCCTAATGAACAATAACTCAGACTTCATCAACATGCTATCATCATCAATCTGTAACTACCTTATTATTATGTTAAAAACCCTTCTTGAATCATAAAAACCCTATCTCTTAAACCATAAACACATATACAACATGCATGACAGTTAGAATCCGATTAACAACGCTTATTAACGGTTTTCAGAAGACTCATTCGTTTTAAAACAGGTCTGGACCATTAGGGATTCAATAAAAACGTTAATAAAGGTTGCATGAATGAAAACCACACCTTAGATTTGTAATAGATTGATGTAATAGGCTTGAAATCTTGTGTTTTGATCAAAAATCGTGTTCCAGAGGTTGTGTATGTGTTTGGGCGAGTTGTGGGACGACTAGGGTTGTTATAATGAAGTTTAGGAGGTCAAGTATTGTATTTATAGTCGTTTTTAGTCGTCCAGCACGTTTCAGGCGATTATGCAGCACTTATAGGCGATTAGGGTTGCTAATCGCCTATACTATAGGCATTTAGCCTGCTAATCGCCTATACTATAGGCGAGTAGCACACCAATCGCCTATAATAATGCCCAATCGCCTCCCCTATAGGCGATTAGCCTCCCCTAATTGCCTATAGGGGTTGGTTCCGTGTATTTTGCGCGTTAAATCCCGTTTTAACATATGTTAACATATTTTCACATACCGACAAGTCACATAATGATTGTAAACACATAATACTTGCAAACAAACACATTCACACTCGTTCACCAATTCCCGGAACTCGAGACTTGTATGTTCCCTATGCTCTGACGATTCTACGAATCGTCACCACTTGTACACTTGGTTAAGGACTGACATCTAATGAGCCTCTAGACTGACATCCGATGATCCTCTATACTAATCCGACAGTTCCCGAACCATAACACGACTCAACTAACCCAGTTAAGTATAATATACGCGTGACTCGCTAAGGTAGACTGTAATCTAAACGACGTTGTTAACCAGAATTTGCCGGGTGTCACAAAATGTCCCTGACTTAACTGAGAAAATTTAACTGGGTTAAGTGGTTGGACTGTTTTGCCCTATTTTCTAAAAGATCAGGGAGTGTTCAAGCAATTTTTAAAAGATTGAACTGGACAGGCATATTGGCCTAAACCTCAGGGACGGTTTTGATAATTTACTCTATCTAACTCAATTGATGATTGTATATTTCAATTAAAGAAATTCACCTTCCAATCGGCCAATCCACAACCGGCACACCTTTGTTGATAACAAATGAATAGAGGCTTATTGATCTATGTGATAATGTGATCTACAAGGAGAATGATAGACAAAGAACTTCTTGAATGGGTATTGTTGTATGCTATTTAACTTGTTCTTGTTTCTTGATTTTCTATTTTTCATCTAAAAATGATTTTGTGAATCAATTCGCAAAATTGTTATTATGTTAATAGTGTTTACCATACCATCTAGTTTGATTTCCTAAATAACTTGATAATATGCAATGTTCTAATCTAAATATTAGTATTTATGGAATATACGATCAAGTAGGATTTATCTTATGAAGATGTTATATATAATTGAGTTAAGGTAGCCTAGAAGAATTGGATTGGTAGTATTTATTGATTACAATAATTTTTTTTGTGAAATTAATTTACTTAACCTTTGAAATTTTGGTAAAAACTTTTGAACTTCACAAAATCCTGTATGTATAAGATTGTTGTATAAGATTGTTGGCCAATTTTAATATGAATACAATATGATTTTAAAATATTTCTGTTGCTACAAATTTTGCATTTTCATAGTGGATGAATGCTAATTATGATCGTGCGAACTTTGCATTTTGTTCTGTAGGTATTTATATGCAACATTTTCTTTATTTATATGGTGAATATCTTTCTTATTTGAAATTATGTATTCTTGTTCGTGTTACATGTTATGATTGTAAGCTTAATAGTTATTGTATTTATTTTTTTCTTGTCAAAAAGGCCTCAATTGACGAAGTCGTTTTAGGCCACCAAAGATGTTGAGTTGGCCTTGCTTTTGCTAGCGGTTGACGTAATAAACCTAACACAACCTATAAATTTTATACGACAAGAATTTGAAATTTTATGCGAAACTGGTCTAGTTTGATTCAGGTGGCCCCGGGTCACATTACCAAAGGATAAAGCTTCATCTACATAATAAAAATTTAAAAATACATCAATTGCCTTTCAAAAGCATATTATATGAGTTATTAATATATGGGTTGTGTTTCAGTCATCCTAGAAAAGCCGTCAACTTGCCACCCATAATGAAAACAAAGTCCAAATATTTACTTACGTATTTGGTTATTTATAAAAACGAAACTGCAAGTGTATCTTTTTAATATAGTAAAAAGTATTGGGTCTAGAAATGGAAACGAGCCCTATTACCTGTCATCTTCTCCAAAATGTGTTATGCAGCTTAGAAAGGTTTTCCGAAAAACATCATTTTCATTTTATTTCTAGTTCAACTACTATTTTGCTTCAACCGTTCGTTATTTCACGTAGGGCGTTGTCAAAATATCATGGGGGCGCTTGAAAATTTCACATACCTATAACACTAATCATTATTGTGCCCATCCCTAGATTAGGTCCGCCACTGATGTCTAGCTAGGGTGTTATGCTATATAGGAAAATGGCTTTCCGGTGAAAACGACAATACTAGATTGTGACTTTTTTTTAATGTAAATGCTTTACATTTAAGAATGATTCGTGGTTTTTTTATTTGTTTCTCATTCAATTTGTTTGGAAATTTCGATAGAAAAGTATATCTAAACCATTAATCACATATTAAAGTTAATTACAAATAAAAAAAATAAAAAAAAAGAAGCATTGTATGAGTTATTTTGTAATTACAACTTATGTGTCACGTTGCATAAGTTGCAACTTATGGTTAATAATTCACCACCCTTTATAATACTTATCATATAGCCAATAACTAAAAAGACACAAGATAAGTCATTTGATCGAAGAACTCGATGCATCTCCTAAACATTATCCAAAAACAGCAATACATTATACATCGATGCATCTCTTTTACTTTTTCTTAAAATCGGGTCAACTTTATACATTACAAGATATTTATGATGATATATGAAAATGAAGTCAATACCTGAAATTTGTTAGCCTATATAATATCGCCAGGCAAGAACACTACTAAAAGACACGGAAAATTCATGGTTTTGGTGATTCTCTTTTATAATCCCATCACCGGCTTTCGCTATCTAGTTTCTCAGTCATTACCTGATTGTACCATACTTATAAATCGTCTAACATTGAATACAACAAATAAATCAAATTTCTAGCATTGATATGATCGAGCCAAACTAACAATATCAAATATGAAACATCAAATTTTCTTGGATTTATAAGCAATATAATAAGATATATACATTGGTTAGCAATTCTTTAAAACCATCTTATTAACTTGCAATACCCTCCACATGACCATACTCAAAACACTAACTAAACCATCATTAATCAAGATTCCAAAAAACTTGAAATCTCAATTAATTAAATTGGTAACAAAGTAGACCAAAACATCACAAGATGCACCATTTGACACATCATGAATTGATAGCATCTTTAGCACAATATGTAATGATTTCACATCCTCTATTGTAAGGATTTGCAACCCCATTCCCTTTGCAATTGTAATAAGATGAGCCAGGTGTACCACAAGGTACAACATCCCTCCTTAAAGTCTCATAACTTATATACCTTTTCCTCATCAACAACATTCTCCTTAAAGTTTCAGACACCATCATATCCTCTTCTTCATAAAAACTCTTACCCATTGTATCAAGATTATCTTTTTGATTAGAGCCTAAAATTGTAACCCCGGATGAGAATGTGATTTGGGTATGTAAAAAGATTAAAGATAATAGTAAAAAAATGGTGGACTTCATCTAGATGTTCTTGGGTTGAGACTGTTGTGAAATTGGTTGTTGAAGATGATGGTGCAATAAATGAGGGGTTGGTGATTGAGTGAAGGTTATGGCATCTGACCTTAGAATAGAATGAAAAATCTTCAAACTCATGTGTCCCACATTACACCATTTTTTGTCACAAAAAAAAAAAAAAAAGTTAATATATAAGGCTCCTACAGGGCCAATAATGTAGAAACCATCAAGATCATCCTCCTTTTTCTTGAATTGTTTAATTTCTTTATATAAAAACAAATGAACCACATGTTCAATAGTAATTTTTTAGCAGCCACAAAATATATATATATATATCCAATTTGTGTATAAATAATAAGTAGTGGTTTCGCAACCGCGCGTTGCGGCGGGCATGACGAATAAAACATGTCTCTAAACAAATATGGTGTCGTCGTAAAGTTAGTTATATAATTGATTTATGCAAAATTTACACATAATAACATATGTAATCTATTTTTTCGAATTCTTGTTTTGCTTGATAACGTGTGTAGAGTTCATCAATTACAACCTTCTTAGCCAGTTGAGCCACTTTTTTGATGATTCGTTGATCGTAGGCGATGGTTCTGACTTTCATTTCGCTTACCCGTTATGTTCTGCACACCAAATATACAAAAAAAAAGAAGTTAAAATACAATTAAAACAATTAAGTTTACAACAAAATGATCGTTTTGGGTGCAACCTTAAATGAGGCTTGGAAAAGATAGGTGTTTGTCGTTGCAAATAAAACATTTGTCATGCCATAACAATACTACTTTTTTGAACGGCAAATTTCTACTCCTTATGGGACTTGAACACATGACCCCCAATACCATAACAATACTACTAACTCTCGTTTATCATTATTGCCTCAGAGTAAACCTGGTTATTATGTATGCACCCAGGCAACAAGGGGCCCAAAACGAAATCACAGAAAACACGTTGCAAAATCGCTAGCTTTAACAATGTTTAAGCCCAGAACAAAAACTCACTCAAAGCATGGCACATAACACAAACCCACTTAACACGTGGCCCGACGATTGAAAACGTTACATTTAACGGAAGCACATTAACATTGATAGTTATAGTTCAGAGCAATAGTGAGCTAATTAATGTAATGTAACTCGTAAATAATCCTGCGTGTTGCGGCAAAAATTCAATAAGTATTGGTTTTGTTCATTATGGTACCAATACTTGTTATAGTAACCGCAAGGGAAAACCTAAAAACTAAAGTTGTGATCTGCCTAAAAAATATTGATACTTGTTTTACATCGATCGAAAGCTATAATATCGGTATTGATACGGTACTAGCACTCGTATGTATTAAATTCGTGATACACGGTTGCGTTTAATTTTTTTTACTTTGCGATATGAATTTTATTTGAAAAAAGAGTTTTATTCAAAATAACAGCACGATGGTAAACCGAGTCGGTATAGTGATATTTACAATGGTTATACTACACAAAAGCTGTTTGATGTAACTAAAAAAATAAATTCGTATTTTACGTCGATCGAAAATCATAAAAACGAATACCAATACTGATTCAATAACACCGATACCGGTACTAACGTTGTTGGTCAGTACCAACTTAGTTCTTTACCATATCATCAATTTGAATACAACTACGTTTTTAAGTAAAATTTTGAATACAACTCCGTTTTAAATAAAACTTATATCAAAATGTACAGATAAAAGTTTGATGCAACTGCGTATTTAGTCTTTATAAAAAATTAACGAATGAAAATTATAAGGAAAAAACTATGGGGTTAAAAACGTATTATTTATAGTATAAAGTATGTAATTAATTTTTTTTAAAAGGTCAAAGTTATTGATAAGTTGGTAATTGTTAACTATGGGTCAAAAGTGTATATTATTTATAGTATAAGGTGTATAGTTAAAATTTTAAAAAAAAGTCAACGTTACTATTAGTCAAAGTTGGGTTACTTATGTAAAATCATCTCACTTGCCAATTTGACACGGTCATCATCATTGACGATCACTTTGCACATCACACGCTCAAATACACATCAATGCATCATTGACTTGTATAACTAATTAGCTAAGCTGTTAGCAATAGATACTCAGACAACCATCATACACTCTCAAACACAACAATGCATCATAGTATACATATTTTCAAATTTATTGATCTAAAACTTACATGAAAATCTATCAAAGGAAGAAACAAAACCAAAATTAACTTCGGTTTTAAAAAATAATCATGGTTCGTACAATCCCACTAAAGCACTTACTTGAACATCTCATGTACACAAAACCGAAACTAACACATGTTTGCAATTAAGGGCTCAAAGGACAATCACTACTTTTAAGGCTCAACAATGCATCATAGCCTCATGGTTTTCGAAGTTATCAATCATACCGAAGAAATCAAATCATATGTAACTCACAAGCAACAGTTTAAAAACCTAAAAGCCAAAGATGTAGTAAAAAACTACAAATTCCAACATCTAATTATAGGGGGTGATGTGTTATCAATATGATCCCTTAATTTAAAGATTAGACGACTTAAAGGGGCTGGCTAAACGTAAACTCCATCATACTTATCATACCTGATGAGTTATGGGTTGATGATTGATTTTGTCATGATTTTGTATGAATTTACTATGAATTATGCTTGAAATGTGGTTACTTTGTGTGTATTTTGGTTGTGTAGGTTTGCAGCGAAGATATCATAAGTTTTATTAGCTTTACATGTTAAGATGATAGAAACAAGAGAAAAACGAGCATGGGAGTAGCCATACTTTCATGGGAGTAGCCTTACTCTCACTCTATATTGAATTTTGGCCGTATCTTTGGAGTATGGCAGCAGAAAAACATGAAACTGTGGATGCAGTCAGAGTATCAGTACGCCCGCCAGAGTATCAGTACGCCAACCTGCAGTTACCAGCGGTTATTGACGGTTCCATGACGAATTTTTATATCAAAATCCTCCAAAAACATCAACACGACATCTAGGGAGGCCAAGAAACGACCAAGAAAGAACAAACTTCAGTGACAAAGCTTTTCTATCATCCTAATCATGTCTTTCACTTCCGAATTTCACATTTCATCATCATTTCACACCATCATGAGTAGCTAAATCATTCATGGTTGCATCAAGGTCTAGGGTTTGAATTCATTTGATATTCATTCTAAGTTGTAAGTACATTTGACATGGGTTTGCATTGATTTGTTAAGTACTTGACACTTTTGGTGATTTCATGTGTTTACTACATTCCTATGTTGAAAGATTTGCTATTTTGATCACGTCATAACATTGTTTCTTCTATTTGGTTTTTATCATTAGAGAACAATGTGTTTTTATTGATAGCGTCAGATAGTGAGTTGGTAAGTGATAATAACCTCATCATACAACAATACCCGCCGATAAAAAAAAGTACATTAAAACATGTCATGTTTGCCTATTTGAAATACTAGTAGGAGACCCGCGCGATGCGGCGGGGGCGGCAATTTACCACGTGATACTTGTTTTTTGTTGGTTATAATCTTTTCATGATATATTGTATAATATGTTTGTTAGTTTTCTTATTCGTAGCATCAGTGTGGCCTATCTATAACATGGCCTAGTGAATGTGTGCCACATGGCTCAATTAGGTAGAGTTACTATTCGTCCAAGTTTAGAACGATTTGATTCATTTTATGTTTAACGCCCTTAACCGGCTAATTAACTATGAGTTAGGTTATCATACGCAGTCTCCTAAATCTAAGAAAGGCACAGACACAATTGATAGACAATAATCCTTGCCTTCTTCCATTCATTTACAAATATTTATAATAATTACAAGGTCCTCTATCTTTGGATTGGGAATAATCACAATAATAACATTACTATAGATACAATCGTTTACTATAATTATGACCGCTATTACTCCCCCGCAGTCGAAGCGGGAGGAGACCGAATGCTGAGACTGTCCCTGTGACACCCGGCAAATTCTGGTTAACAACGTTGTCTAGATGAAAGTCTACCTTAGCGAGTCACGCGTATATTGTACTTAACTGGGTTAGTTAAGTCGGGTTATGGTTCGGGAACTATCGGTTTAGTCTAGAGGATCATTGGATGTTGGTCTAGAGGTTCATTAGATGTCGGTCCTTAACCAAGTGTACAAACGGTGACGATTTGTAGGATCGTCAGGACATACGGAACATACGAGTCTCGAGTCCCGGGAATTGGTGAACGAGGGTGAATATGTGTATTTTACATGTGTTATGTGTTTACAATCATTATGTGACTTGTCGGTATGTGAATATGTGTTAACATATGTTAAAACGGGGTTTAACGCACAAAACGCACGAAACCAGCCCCTATAGGCGATTAGGGAAGCCTAATCGCCCATAAGGGAGGCGAGTAGGCATCATATGGGGAGAGTAGGGGACTGATCGCATGACTGTTCATGCGATTAGGCCCCAATCGCATGAACTTACATGCGATTAGGCTTCCTGATCGCGTGTAAAGCTGCATAATCGCGTGTTACGTGCTGGACGACTAAAAACGACTATAAATACCATACTTGACCTCATAAACTTCATTATACAAACCCTAGTCGTCCCATAACCTGCCCCAACACACACACAACCTCTGGAACGCGATTTTTGATCAAAACACAAGGTTTCAAGCTTAATCCTTCATTCTTTCACAATTCTAAGGTTTGGTTTCCATCCATGAATCTTTATAAACGTTTTTAATCAATACCTAATGGTCCAGACCTGTTCTAAAACGGAAAATCTTTCTGAAAATCGTTAATAAGTATTGATAATCGGATTCTAACTAGTATACATGTGTTATGTGTGTTTATGATTAGAAAGCTAGGGTTTTTATGATTCAAGGTGAATGAATGATATGTTATTATTATTAGATCAGAATAATAATGATATTATGATGATAAAATCTGAGAATTGAATATTAGGGTTATAGTTACGCATGTTAGTATGATGATTGCATGCTATGTGAATGGTGTTTGGATTACGTGATTGCATGCAGGGCTGATAATACGAGGCAAAACGAAGGGTTTTAGTTGAAACATGTTTAGAATAGTGTTTGGGATGATATTGGGTAGTTACACACGTTCTGGATCTGATTTGGAGCGTTAAACGCGCGAAAAACTGGAACAACAAGGTTACAGGCGATTAGCAATCCTAATCGCCTATGTTAGAGGCGATTAGGAGGCCAATCGCCAGTCTTTCATGCGATTAGGGCCTAATCGCTAGTTTTTATATGCAATCAGCCCTAATTGCTAGTTTTTACATGCAATCAGCCCTAATTGCTAGTTTTTACATGCAATCAGCCCTGATTGCTAGTTTTTATATGCAATCAGCCCTAATTGCTAGTTTTTACATGCAATCAGCCCTGATTGCTAGTTTTTATATGCAATCAGCCCTAATTGCTAGTTTTTATATGCAATCAGCCCTGATTGCTAGTTTTTATATGCAATCAGTCCTAAATGCTAGTTTACTTTTCCTAATCGCGTGTACTGCTGCTGTAAGTGTAAATTAGCATTCCGAGACCCGATTTGACATATAGTAACATGCTAGGAACCCCGTAACATATCTAATAACTTGGTAACATATGTTTGGATGTAATTCGGTGATACGTGAACTATGTGCTATAACTTGTTGTGCGTTAACGTATGTTAAGTGTGATTGCATGATTTCATGTTTGAGAGCGTAAACATAACACGAGAGGTCTCGGGTCACCAATGGGATGTCGAGTCTTGTACTTTGGGTCAGTTAAACAGTCACGGTGTTTTCAAACGAACTTGGTTATGGTCTGGACATCTAGGGACTAATTAACCTGCGGGTTATTAGTCTAAGTACTTGTAACTGTCATATGTTAGGTCGCCGCTTTACGGGACTAGCATAGCAGCTGAGTTTACTCGGGTTAAGGAGTAACGCAACTTAAGGTGAGTTTACGGCCCCTCTTTTAAACTGGTTTCATACTTTCGGGGGAGAAAACATGTGTTAAAACGATTATATGGTAACTACTGTCATACTATGGGTTTCTATTGTGTACTACACGATCTTTGGAAGTCCCGGGGGGAACCATGAATGTGCGGGTTTGCACAACGGGGAAATGTGAATAGCGCTATTGGGAGTGACCAACCCCGCTCGTCGACTTGGAGGGTCGGCGGGTGCATATTGTCTCAAACAGGAACAACAGGAACAACAGGGTTACTACATCGGGCACACATTTGGTATTCGAGTTAGTAATGGTTTTCCAATCGTGGTAGTAACAAAACATACGCCTAGCTAGCGTACACTGGTTTTCGATTTGTTATAGTATGGACAGGTGGACTTGGTACTTGGATTACAAAACCTGTAAACTCACCAGCATTTTTGTGCTGACGTAAACTTTTACATGTTTTCTCAGGTCGCTAAGGTAGCACAGTGGAACTAGGGCGCACGCGTCTGCACGGCGTCTAGCTAGAGTTGCATGATTTTACAAACGTTGAACATTGGTTTATTATTGAACAATTATTTTGAATAAGCTTCCGCTGTAAACAGGGATTTTAAACATTGTTTTGAAATTGCATTATGTTCATGTTAGACCTGTTTATTGTGATCGTTGGTTTGGATCCTGGTTTGTCATGCGCCTCGCGGTAAAACTCCGCAAGTGGATTTTGAGGGTGTGACAGATTGGTATCAGAGCCAATGGTTATAGTGAACTAGGACTGCATGTAGAGTCTAGTCTATAGCCGAGTCGCACACACTAGACGATCACATGGTACTAAACATTATGGTGGTTTACGTATGGTCTTGTCGGGGTGTCTCTAAATCATTGGTCTTTCTACGTTACATCATCCGTTCTATCTTAGGTCGGATTACTTACTTTCTAGGCAGTGTAGTATATTGGGGTAACTCGTATGCTCTTGAGATTTGTCCAAGGCTCGGACATCTCCCTTCTATACTCCAATAGAAGCACTTGTTATAATCTACCGTAGTATTACAGTGTATAGCTAAGAGTCTATGTTCGGTGATTTGAACTTTGAACTAGGAGAACACTTGGAGGACCATGTAGAGCGGTTTATCATTTTGGGTGCACACAAAATCATAAACCGAAATGCATGGAAGCCCTGGTGAGCTCTGGGTTTGAAGGGATAGTCCTGGATTGGATCTAGCTTTGATCTTGTGAACATTAGTGGTTATCTTTATCTGCGAAACTAAATTTTCTCGTTCTTTCTGCCAGAATCATGTCTGGAGTACGAGGAGGACGTGGAGGTGGTCGCAATGGTGGACGTGGTGGTGGTCGCGGTGGTGCTGGTGGTCGTGGAGGTATTAACCTATCCCAGGATGATCTGAACAACTTACTCCAAGCTGCCTTTCAGTTAGGGCACAACGGTGGTGGTAAGTTGATTTATCCATTTTCTTTGCCTCATTGGTGAACCTTGTTTACATTCTTTGTGGTTTCTCATACGTTTCATTCCAGGTGGTCCTGTTAACCCACCCCCACCCATGTGTACCTACAAGATGTTCCGGGACTGTAAGCCCCAGGAATTCTCTGGCACCGAGGGTGCGGGGAGCTTGCTTAGGTGGCTGGAGAAAGTGGAGTCAGTATTTCTGATGTGTAACTGTCTCCCAGAAGATCGGGTTAAGTATGCTGTTGCGTTATTCCAGGATGTGGCATTGACTTGGTGGAATGGCATCACCCAGAATATGGGTATTGGGGAGGCGTATGCTATGCCTTGGGAGAATTTTGTGCAGCTGCTGAAGCGTGAATACTGTCCGAGGGAAGAGGTGCAGAAACTAGAGCACGAGGTGTGGAACCTCAAGATGACTGGGTCTGAAATTGAGAAGTATACTGTGAGGCGTAACGAGTTGGCAGTGCTGTGTCCCGATCTGCATGTGCCAGAATACCGTAGGATTGAACACTATGTCTCAGGGCTAGTACCGGAAATTGCAGGATTAGTGGCTGCGGGAAATCATCCTACATACGCAGAGGTGGTTCGATCGGCTCATAGGATGACCAACTTAAAGGTGAATGAGGGTATTTTGCCTGCGAAGGGTTCGACTGTTAAGGCCCCAGAGAACAACAAGCGCAAGTGGGAAAATGACGGGAAAGGATCTGGGCCAACACAGCAGGGTAAGAGGTTTGATAATGGGGGTTCTTCTTCTTCGGGTAACAAGCAGGGTGGTTATGCGGGGAAACTGCCCAAATGTAACAAGTGTGGACGTCACCATCAAGGGAACTGCGACAGTAACCGTTGTCATCGCTGCCAGCGAACAGGGCATTATGCTAAAGATTGTCGGGCTACACTTCCATCGACCCAGGCCCCGACTACTAACTCGGCTCCGACTACTCAAGGGACTACAGGAAGACAAGGATGCTACAACTGTGGTGACACTGGGCATTACAAGAAGGATTGCCCAAAATTGAAGCAGGGTGGAAACAACGGTAATGGGAACAACGGGGGCGGCGGCAGAAATGCACGTGCCTTCGTCATTGGAGCCGCTGAGGCTAGACAGGACCCTGACACAGTCACCGGTACGTTTCTTCTCAATAATCGTTCTGTTAGTGTGTTATTTGATTCTGGTGCCGACAAGAGTTTTGTATCCATGGAAGTTAGTAGACTGCTAGATGTAGTACCCGTACCATTAGAGACTAAGTATATTATTGAGTTGGCTGACGGGAAAATGATTGAAGCTACTAGTATCCTTCGGGAGTGTCAATTAGAGTTGTCGGGTTTATCGTTCCCCATCGACCTTATGCCGGTACCTTTGGGTAGTTTTGACGTTGTGGTAGGAATGGATTGGTTATCTTTGTATCGCGCGGAGATTGTCTGTTACGATAAGGTTATTCGGATTCCTCTCCCTGATGGAGAATTCCTTTCTGTGTACGGTATCAAGGGTGGTGTTCCGCTAAACATCATCTCTAGCATGAAAGCCCTTAAGTGTCTTCGAAAGGGTTATCCAGCCGTTTTGGCGCTTTTATCTGTTTCCTCTGGTGATGAGAAGAAGATCGACGATATTCCAGTTGTACGCGAGTTTCCTGATGTTTTTCCCGATGATTTATCTGGTCTTCCTCCTCATCGTCAAGTCGAATTCGGTATTGATCTTGTACCAGGGGCTGCTCCTATTGCTCGGGCCCCCTACCGTCTTGCACCTCCCGAGATGCAGGAATTGTCTAGTCAGTTACAGGAACTCTTGGACAAGGGTTTCATCAGACCAAGTTCTTCCCCTTGGGGAGCCCCGATTCTATTTGTTAAGAAGAAGGATGGAAGTTTCCGATTGTGTGTGGACTACAGAGAACTGAACAAATTGACCGTTAAGAACCGTTATCCTCTTCCACGTATTGATGATCTATTCGACCAGCTTCAGGGTTCTAGTTATTATTCCAAGATCGACTTGAGGTCCGGTTATCACCAGCTGCGCGTCAGGGAGGCTGACGTTGCCAAGACTGCCTTTCGTACACGTTATGGCCATTTCGAATTCTTGGTCATGCCTTTCGGTCTCACGAACGCACCGGCGGTTTTCATGGATTTGATGAACCGCGTTTGCAAACCATATCTTGACAAGTTCGTCATTGTGTTTATTGATGACATTCTGATCTACTCTAAGAAGAAGACCGAACACGAGGAACATCTGCGGTTAGTTTTGGAACTCTTGCGACGGGAACAACTTTACGCCAAGTTCTCAAAGTGTGACTTTTGGTTACGCGAAGTTCAGTTCCTAGGACATGTGGTTAATGAACTAGGAATTCATGTCGATCCAGCTAAGATCGAAGCGATCAAGGACTGGGGAGCACCAAAGACGCCAACTGAGGTGCGGCAATTCCTAGGCCTTGCGGGCTACTATCGTCGTTTCATTCAGGGGTTCTCGAAGATCGCTCAACCCCTGACCACTCTCACTCAGAAGGATAGGAAATTCGACTGGGGTGAATCACAAGAGTCAGCGTTTGAGGAACTAAAGTCTAAACTTTGTTCCGCTCCTATTTTGTCTTTACCTGAAGGCCCTGATGATTTCGTTGTTTACTGTGATGCTTCTATTCATGGTCTCGGTTGTGTATTGATGCAACGTGAGAAAGTGATCGCGTATGCTTCTCGTCAACTCAAGGTGCACGAGAAGAACTACACCACCCATGACTTGGAGTTGGGTGCAGTGGTTTTCGCGTTGAAAATTTGGAGACATTACTTGTACGGTACCAAATGCACCATCTACACCGATCACAAGAGTCTCCAACATATTTTCGACCAACAACATTTGAACATACGGCAGTCGTTGGATTGAACTTCTGAACGACTATGATTGTGCCATTAAGTACCATCCTGGCAAGGCGAATGTTGTAGCAGACGCCTTGAGCAGGAAGGAATCGACTAAACCTCGTCGCGTTCGGGCATTGCAGCTCACTATTCATTCATCCCTACCTGATCAACTCCGTTCTGCCCAGTTAGAAGCTTTGAAGGAGGAAAACCTTAAAGCTGAAACTATGCACGGTGCCGACAAGCACCTAGAGCGAAGGCCTGATGGCCTGCACTATTTCGCAGAACGTATATGGGTTCCTTTATTCGGGGGACTACGGGAGCTTGTCCTTGATGAGGCTCATAAGTCCCGGTATTCTATTCATCCTGGTTCGGATAAGATGTACCAAGATCTGAAGGTGCTTTACTGGTGGCCAAACATGAGGTCGGACATAGCCTCATACGTGAGCAAATGCTTGACCTGTGCTAAGGTCAAGGTGGAATACCAGAAACCGTCGGGTCTCTTGCAACAACCTGAAATTCCGGAATGGAAATGGGAACGGATTACTATGGATTTTGTCACACAACTTCCTAAATCACCAAGCGGGAATGACAAGATATGGGTGATTGTCGATCGGTTGACGAAATCAGCCCATTTTCTTGCTATTAAGGAGACCGACACCATGGATCGTTTGGCTCGTCTTTATTTGAAGGAAGTTGTTTCTAAGCACGGGGTGCCAGTTTCTATTATCTCGGATCGTGACTCCCATTTTACTTCTCACTTCTTGAAGTCTTTGCACAAGGCTTTGGGTACCCAACTAGACATGAGTACGGCTTATCATCCACAGACTGACGGTCAGAGTGAGCGCACGATTCAAACTTTAGAAGACATGCTGCGGGCATGTGTGATCGATTTTGGCAAGGGTTGGGAAGCTCATCTACCGTTAGTAGAATTCTCGTACAATAACAGTTATCACACGAGCATCAAGGCAGCTCCGTTCGAGGCACTGTACGGACGGAAATGCCGTTCTCCTCTTTGTTGGGCTGAGGTGGGTGAGAGTCAACTCACTGGGCCTGAACTAGTGTACGAAACTTCGGAAAAGATCGTACAGATTCGTAACCGGTTGGCAGCGGCACGGGACCGGCAAAAGAGTTATGCCGATCAGCGTCGCAAACCATTGGAATTCCAAGTCAATGACAAAGTACTTCTAAAAGTCTCACCATGGAAGGGCGTCATACGCTTTGGGAAGCGTGGCAAACTCAATCCGCGGTATGTCGGCCCATTTACGATCCTGGAACGGATTGGGCCAGTGGCATATCGTCTTGATTTACCGACGGAGCTCGGTAACGTACATAACGTCTTCCACGTGTCAAACTTGAAGAAGTGTCTGGCTGACGAGTCTCTCATTGTTCCACTGGAAGAGATCAAGGTTGATGATCGTCTTCGGATTGTGGAAGAACCTGTGGAGATCCTTGATTACAAGATTCGTAGCCTACGTCACAGCAAGATTCGTATCGTTAAGGTTCGGTGGAACTCGAACCGGGGACCAGAGTACACTTGGGAACGGGAGGATCAGATGAAGTCTAAATATCCTCATCTCTTTCCTACGGAAGCGTTCGAGTCGAGATATGTCTCTTCTGCAGCTGAATGAATCTCGGGGCGAGATTCCTTTTAACGTGGGGATGATGTGACAACTCGGGTAAATCTCTCTTTTGGTTTCTATCTTTTGTTTGTTCCCTTCGTTATTTCTTTTGTTCTTTTGGTACTTGTGCAATTTTCGGGACGAAAATTCTTTTAACGTGGGGATGATGTGACACCCGACAAATTCTGGTTAACAACGTTGTCTAGATGAAAGTCTACCTTAGCGAGTCACGCGTATATTGTACTTAACTGGGTTAGTTAAGTCGGGTTATGGTTCGGGAACTATCGGTTTAGTCTAGAGGATCATTGGATGTTGGTCTAGAGGTTCATTAGATGTCGGTCCTTAACCAAGTGTACAAACGGTGACGATTTGTAGGATCGTCAGGACATACGGAACATACGAGTCTCGAGTCCCGGGAATTGGTGAACGAGGGTGAATATGTGTATTTACATGTGTTATGTGTTTACAATCATTATGTGACTTGTCGGTATGTGAATATGTGTTAACATATGTTAAAACGGGGTTTAACGCACAAAACGCACGAAACCAGCCCCTATAGGCGATTAGGGAAGCCTAATCGCCCATAAGGGAGGCGAGTAGGCATCATATGGGGCGAGTAGGGGACTGATCGCATGACTGTTCATGCGATTAGGCCCCAATCGCATGAACTTACATGCGATTAGGCTTCCTGATCGCGTGTAAAGCTGCATAATCGCGTGTTACGTGCTGGACGACTAAAAACGACTATAAATACCATACTTGACCTCATAAACTTCATTATACAAACCCTAGTCGTCCCATAACCTGCCCCAACACACACACAACCTCTGGAACGCGATTTTTGATCAAAACACAAGGTTTCAAGCTTAATCCTTCATTCTTTCACAATTCTAAGGTTTGGTTTCCATCCATGAATCTTTATAAACGTTTTTAATCAATCCCTAATGGTCCAGACCTGTTCTAAAACGGAAAAGCTTTCTGAAAATCGTTAATAAGTATTGATAATCGGATTCTAACTAGTATACATGTGTTATGTGTGTTTATGATTAGAAAGCTAGGGTTTTTATGATTCAAGGTGAATGAATGATATGTTATTATTATTAGATCAGAATAATAATGATATTATGATGATAAAATCTGAGAATTGAATATTAGGGTTATAGTTACGCATGTTAGTATGATGATTGCATGCTATGTGAATGGTGTTTGGATTACGTGATTGCATGCAGGGCTGATAATACGAGGCAAAACGAAGGGTTTTAGTTGAAACATGTTTAGAATAGTGTTTGGGATGATATTGGGTAGTTACACACGTTCTGGATCTGATTTGGAGCGTTAAACGCGCGAAAAACTGGAACAGCAAGGTTACAGGCGATTAGCAATCCTAATCGCCTATGTTAGAGGCGATTAGGAGGCCAATCGCCAGTCTTTCATGCGATTAGGGCCTAATCGCTAGTTTTTATATGCAATCAGCCCCGCTCGTCGACTTGGAGGGTCGGCGGGTGCATATTGTCTCAAACAGGAACAACAGGAACAACAGGGTTACTACATCGGGCACACATTTGGTATTCGAGTTAGTAATGGTTTTCCAATCGTGGTAGTAACAAAACATACGCCTAGCTAGCGTACACTGGTTTTCGATTTGTTATAGTATGGACAGGTGGACTTGGTACTTGGATTACAAAACCTGTAAACTCACCAGCATTTTTGTGCTGACGTAAACTTTTACATGTTTTCTCAGGTCGCTAAGGTAGCACAGTGGAACTAGGGCGCACGCGTCTGCACGGCGTCTAGCTAGAGTTGCATGATTTTACAAACGTTGAACATTGGTTTATTATTGAACAATTATTTTGAATAAGCTTCCGCTGTAAACAGGGATTTTAAACATTGTTTTGAAATTGCATTATGTTCATGTTAGACCTGTTTATTGTGATCGTTGGTTTGGATCCTGGTTTGTCATGCGCCTCGCGGTAAAACTCCGCAAGTGGATTTTGAGGGTGTGACAGTCCCTGAAATCTTCAAATAAAATTCTTGGTAGACCCTTGGTGAATATATCGGCAACTTGATATCTCGATGGAACGTGAAGAACACGTACGAGACCGCGTTGTACCTGCTCGCGAACAAAATGGATGTCAAGCTCTATGTATTTCGTGCGTTGGTGCTGTACCGGGTTCCCTGAGAGATAAATGGCACTGACGTTGTCACAATAGACCAGGGTTGCGCGGGACAGAGGATGTTGTAATTCAAGTAACAAGTTGCGTATCCAACAAATTTCGGCCACGACATTGGCCACCCCTCGATATTCTGCTTCCGCGCTAGAACGGGATATGGTGCTCTGCCTCTTGGAGGACCAGGAGATAAGATTATCTCCAAAATAGATACAATAGCCATTGGTGGAACGTCTAGTGTCTGGGCAGCCAGCCCAGTCAGCGTCGGTATAAGAGATGAGGGACTGTGATGATGTGCCGTGAAGTTGTAGCCCGAAGTTAATGGTCCCTTTAATGTACCGAATGATTCTTTTGAGTGCATTCCTGTGTTCAATTAGAGGGGGGTGCATATGCATACAAATTTGCTGAACAGCATATGAGATATCAGGCCGGGTAAAAGTAAGGTACTGAAGAGCACCTGCAAGGCTGCGATACAGAGTCGGGTCATGGAAGATGTCGCTACCTGTGGAACTTAACTTGTTGTTTGTGTCAACTGGTGTGGCAACGGGGTTACATGACTGCATGCCGGCTCTAGTAATAATGTCATTCGCATAAGTGTGCTGCGAAAGGAACATGGTGTCTGCCATGCGAGACACAGAGATGCCAAGAAAATAGCTGAGGGGGCCCAAGTATTTCATAGCGAATTCGCTTGCAAGCTTGGCCATAAGGGAGTGACGAAGTTTATCAGAAGAGGTGACTAGGAGAATGTCATCCACATATAGTAATAAGTAAGCTGTGTGAGGGCCCTGGTGAAGAGTGAAGAGAGAAGCATCACTCTTGCTGTGTCGAAAACCAATAGTAAGTACAAAATCTGTGAACCGCTGGTACCAGGCACGAGGAGCCTGTTTGAGACCATATAGCGATTTCTTTAGAGAGCACACATAATCAGGAAACCGTTTGTCTCGAAAACCCATAGGTTGATGCATGTAGACGGTTTCATGGAGATTCCCATGAAGAAAAGCATTGGTGACATCTAACTGATGTACTGACCAGTGCTTAGAGAGGGCAATAGAAAGTACCGTCCAAATAGTAGCCGGTTTGACAACCAGGCTAAAAGTCTCACCACAGTCCACACCAACCTGTTGTAACCGACCATCACAAACTAATCGGGCCTTGTATCGTTCCAAAGAGCCATCCAACCTGTATTTATGTTTAAATAACCACATACTACGAATAACATTCATGTCAGACGAACGAGGTACCAATTCCCAAGTCCCATTTCTAACTAGTGCATTGTACTCAGTAGTCATAGCAGAGTACCATTCCGGTATATTTAAGGCATCAGTGGGGGGTTTTGGGTACGGGAATGATAGGTGGGGTAGTGGAGGTGTGTAGGTTAAATTGTTGTTTAGGTTTGAAGATGCCGCTCATAGAGCGTGTATGCATGGTTCGGGTGGGTGGTGAGGTTGGGCCGGTTGTTGTGGAAGGTGGCGAGGGGCTCGGTATTGGGTCAGACGTTGCGGGTGGGTTGGGGCTAGTTTGGGCCGTGGTGGAGGGTGAATTGGGCTGAGGTGTTGTTGAAGTGGATTGGGCCTGAACATTTGGGTGGTCTGTTGGGGTTGGGCCGGATGATGGAATAGGCTGTGTGGGTGTATTTATATGCGAGTGAAGGTGGGGTGGGATTGTGGCAGTGGGTTGGTCAAGGAAGGAGTATTGAGGTGCAGGTGTGATGGTAAACTTAAATGGGAAGGTGGTTTCGTCGAACACTACGTGTCTGGAAATGTAGATATGTTTGGTTTTCAAATCAAGGCACCGGTACCCCCTATGAGTAGGTGGGTAGCCAAGAAAGACACACGGGTGAGCACGATGGTCGAGTTTGTGGATGGTAGGAGAGGGAGTTAGTGGGTAGCATAGACAACCAAAAACGCGTAGGTGGTCATAGGTGGGAGTGGTGTTGTAGAGAATTTCGGTGTGTGTTTTGTTTTTAGTGGTGGTGGTGGGAAGGATGTTGAGGAGATAGGTTGCGGTTTCTAAGGCAAAATGCCAAAGATTTGTGGGTAAGGAGGCATGAGACATAATGGTGCGAATTAGATTATTGATGGTACGGATTTTTCTTTTGGCTTTACCGTTTTGTGAGGACGTGTATGGACAAGAGAGACGATAAAGAATACCGTTTGTGGTGAAAAAGGTTTGAAAACTATTGTTTACGTATTCACGACTATTATCACACTGAAAGGTTTTTATGGTATGGTTAAATTGAGTGGTTATGGTGGATGTGAATTGGGTGAAGGCGGAGAAAACGTTGGATTTATGGGTGAGAGGGTAAGTCCATAAAAAATTTGAGAAATCATCTAAAAATAGCACATAAAATTTATGACCAGAAGTGCTAATGACAGGAGACGTCCACACATCACTATGAATTATATCAAATGGTAAAACAGTAGAATTAGTGGAAGCAAAAAAAGGAAGTCTAATACTTTTACCCAAAACACATGAGTCACAAACATTATTATGAAATTTATCAAAAGAAATAGAATTATTAGTTTTTATTGAATGTAAAGGTTGACGTCCTGGGTGGCCAAGACGTTGATGCCAGATATTAGCAGAGATGGCAGCAAGAGCAACAGGTTGTGAGGAGCAGGACCCGTGCACCAGAGGGTAGAGATCACCGTTGTTGTTGCATCGCAGGAGTAGAGCCCGCGTCTTGAGGTCCTTCACAAGAAAACCAAACGGATCAAATTCAACAGACACCCAATTATCTCTAGTAAATCGACGAACATATATTAAGTTTTTAACTAGTTTGGGTGAGTATAGGACATTTTTAAGTATAAACGGTGGGAAAGGTGGGGGCAGGTATTTTGTGCCTTGTCCTATTACCGGAATGGTGTTGCCATTGCCTACAATAATATGATGAGGAATGCAAGAGTTAGAAAAGGATTGAAAATTACCTTGCTCATGAGTCATGGTAGAAGAAGCCCCAGTGTCCATGTACTGTGTCGGGTCGGGCTGCTGTAAAGACATCGTATACATGGCTTGTTCGATGTCCGTTGTGCTATAGGCTGCATAGTGATTTTGGGCTGCTGGAAGTGGGCCTAGTAACCCTGACTGTTGGGCCGAGTTGCTGTTGGGCCGGTTGCTATTAGGATAGGGACAAGGTGGGTTGCTCCAAGGGAAAGGCCATTGGGCCTGTGCTGTGGTTGGACTCTGTTGTTGGGCCTGAAGTGGAGAATAACCGGGCCATGAAGGAAACCAAGGGCTGAAAGAGTGCGGCCAGTATGGAAGCTGTGGCTGTGACCTCCCGTAGCCACCTCGGCCGCGTCCACGACGACCGGTGCGGACGCCCCGTCCACGTCCGAAGTGGTTTGGGTTGGGTGGGCGATAGGTAGTGTTGTCAGGGGTGTTGTTGGGGGTGTGGTTTTTCTGGGTGGTTGCGGATAAGCCGATGGCGGCAGTTTGTGATGCATGTAGGGCTCTTTCGGATTTGTTGGTTTCGGCTTGTATGAGTTTGGACTTGGCCACATAAAATGAAGGTAAAGGGTGAGTGTTTTGTAAAATAGTGGATATACCTTCATACTCGGCATTGAGACCCGCAAGAAGTTGTAACACGAGTCGGTCAGAATCCACGGGTGCGTCCACATTTGCAAGTTGGTTAGCAAGAACTTTGAGAGCTTGACAGTAGGCGGACATATTGGGGAACCCATCCAAGCGAGTGTTGGAAAATTTCTGCATAAGATAAATGGCCCGGGCCGCCTTGTTATCGTGAGAGAGGTCCTCTATAGCAACCCATGCTTCGTAAGCATTAGAGATGTTGTTGATGATAGTGTGGAGGATATCATTAGAGATCGTACTGTATAACCATTGTAGTACAATGGCATCAATACGTTCCCATTCTTCAGAGGAGGTGGAAGACTCGGTTTCTGTGGGTGGAGGGCGAGGTTTTAGATGGTTTTCAACCATAAATGCCTTGCAATGTATTTTAAATAACGTTGCCCAAGACGCATATTGAGAAGACTCAATTTCTAGAGTGAAAGGTATGAAGTTTTTAATGTTGGAGACGGTGGTTGCAGGGTGCAATTTTGATTCAACCGTGATGGCGGGAATGATGGTAGAAGAGTTGGTAGGGGAAGACATAGTGATAACTTGGAGAAAGAGAGGTGCAGGATCGAATAAAGATGGAAGAAGGAATCTGCCGTTCGAATGAAGAAGAAAGAAGAAGAAATATGCGACGGCAGAAAGAGGTTGTGTAGGGTTTGTTTAGGGTGATACCATGATAGACAATAATCCTTGCCCTCTTCCATTCATTTACAAATATTTATAATAATTACAAGGTCCTCTATCTTTGGATAGGGAATAATCACAATAATAACATTACTATAGATACAATCGTTTACTATAATTATGACCGCTATTAGCAATGAATCGCGAAAAAGACATAATGACGAAAAAAAACACAATGTCAATTAAAAAAATACAATGACCTGAAACAAATTTGAAAATCTACATGCTAAATATCTTAAAGCAAAAACCTAAAACCTAAGATTGTAGAGTTTGATAAGACGTTTCTAATGCTGCAAAATGAGTCCAATCAGAGTCCGTTCGATACTTTTTCTACGATTTCCTAATTTTAGAAGACTATGTATTTGAACCGAACCTTTAAACTTAAATCATCCATTTGACTCGCTATAAGTAAAATATAAGTTAAATCTTTTCAACATAACTCAATCTATATTTTGATGGTTACATACGAAACGAAATTGTTTTTTTATTCTAAACTCAAATACGGATTCATACATAAAAGAATAATTAGGTCAGGATCTATATTTGAAATACCCACTTGATTTAGTATGGGCGTTCATCTAAAATGATTAAACCGCAAAATGAAAAAAGGTTAATTCTTTAATGAAATAAATTCTACAATAATATTTAGTATATTGATTATTTATAAACTACTAAAAAAAGTTGTCAACGATCATACACTTATTACATGTTAAAAGTTAATGTTCAAAAAAACATGTTAAAAGTTATATTCAAAATTATAGAATTAATACAATTTTCTTGACATGCTTGGTATCTAGGAAAACAAAATATAAAATTTTGTTGACAGAAAGCATGTTGGGTTGACCCAATCCGTGTCAACTAATACCCATTTTGACCTGCTTTCCAATTCGGCAACCTACATATTTTTCCACCTCTAATTGTATGTAACAAACCACACATATATGCACTACATGTGTACCAGTACCACAATGCAACCTTAAGACAGAAGCATTGAAGTATAGCGCACATATTGGCAACTTAGATAATCAGAAACTATATATCCAGTGTCCATAAATTTAATATGCCTTTCGAGTTCCATGAAGTAGGCATTATGGAACTTCTGAGGTGCGGCAAAAGTAAATGATGATTGCATAAATAAATTTCTTTCACAAAGAATCAAATAAAAGATGAAATTAACCAATGGTCATTTAAAATACTCTAAAAACCAAAGGCTTTGTGCATTGGTCACATGTAAGTTATGCTTTAAGAGTTGGACATGCTTTGGTTTGTTGTAACTTATGCTTTAAGGGTTGTATTTCTGGATATGATTGTACTTCACTGTTTTTAAGCTCTGTGCCATCCCTGCCATTCCCTTAACCATGCTTACACCTTACCAAAGCTTCCACCTTACTGTCGACTACATTTTTATATTTCAAGATTTCAGAAGCATTTCATCAGCCCTTCTTTTCATACTCTTCCAGCCTATTGAAGGTATAAAGACTAAAATCTTGATTTCGTTTTTTTTCCTTCTTCCCTTTCTTATGTTTTAGTTTCTGAATTAGTTTCTGAATTGTGCAGGGTTTGGTTTCATTGTCTCGTCATTCTGTCTAGGTCATCGAATTAGGAAGGTATTATTGTTTACAATATAGTATGTGAACAGTATATGTGCTGAATTGTTATTGTATATCATACATATATGTTTTGTATTGTGAATTTTTTATGCTTTATTGTAATTTTTTGTAGTGTGTTTGTTTCAGTGTTTGTGTGTCTTTGTTAGATTGTTGTTTGTGGAAGCTTTTGAAGGTGAGTTTCTCTTTGCTTTCTCTTTGTTTTCTTAATTGTTGCTTCGTTGTTGTTTGTTTTTTAGCAGTTTATTTCTGTGTAAATAAGCAAAAATTGACATGTCTTTCATGGACTCTTTCTCTGCAATATTTGTTACTGCGGCTATAATATGAGATTTTAAGTTGTTGTCTTGGTTTAAGGAAAAAGTTTCATGTGTTAATGGTTATTATTTAGGTCACGCGTTCTGATTGATTGAGTTCTTAGGTTGTTAAGGTTTGCTAATTTTGTTGATTGTTAGCTGTAGAAAATTGGATTCAATAAAACAGTCGAGGAAAAACAGAATCGCTCATGTCTAATAGACTTAGCTGTTGCACTGGAGGTGATATCGTATATATCTATACATTGAAATATGTGTTATAATCTTATATAGTTAAACAGAGGTGTTATAACCATGATAGGGCATTTAACATACATTAAATTTGTGTGGGTTTATCTGTTTAACCAATCTATTACACAAGCTTAACTAAATCTTTGAAATGTATATAACCATGATAGGTCACCTGTTATAGAGGTGATATCAATCAATATGATTGGTTTCTGAAATCACCTGTTATCTAACCAATTATGTTTAACATTGATATCACCTGTTAAATAGATAACCTTCGAAACGCCGTTTATTTAGAAACAAAACGCCTCAACTATTATAATTATGGCGTTTCTTTCGAAACGCCTCAACTATATTAGTTGAGGCGTTTACCTCACTAACCTTTAGCTGCAAAGATCATGATGATATCATGCTCAGTGCTCAAAATGCACAAAGAAACTGTTACCAGAGGAAGACGAATCACTTACCTCACTAACCTTTAGCTGCAAAGATCATGATGATATTGACCCAAAGCTGAAGTAAGCATATACTAAGCCAAATATCATTCAATGCATCTATACTACAGTTCATAATAAAATACCTAATAAAAATAAACAAAACAGGTACTCGCTGAACGTTGAGATAGCCGATGAAACCGGTACCGAAGAGGTGGTTTTGTTTGATGAAGGAATGACCGCGCTCATAAAAAAACATGCCGGGATTTAGTGTTTAGCAAAAGGTGCATTGATCCACAAATATTGACAAAGGAGATAACAGACATCCCTAGGAATCAAATGCTTTTTTTCTTAACCATAAAAAACAAGCAAGTTGTTGTGGACAATGTCCTAAACACTGATGAATCATCAAAGAATAGAGGTACTTCATCACAGTCAGAAAGCCAACAGCTACCACCACAAACACCAGACCCTAAAATGAATGCTGGCAAAAGACAACTGCACGATACACCAGGTATTAACTCTTTAATTGCGACTTTTTGTTTCTCATGTAATTTCTTTTGAACTAACATTTGTGCATGTTCTTCATCTACAAAGTCTTATGCAAGATTTTTTTTGGGTTTTAGCAGATGCAAGCTACAAGCCAAGGAAAACCAATCACTAGAATGCCGCTTAACGTCATACGTAACCTCTTTTGTGAACCAAAAACTCTTTTATGTAGCCTGCTATTTTGAGAAGTTCATGGTTCTTCATGACGCTACCAAGACTTCTTTTATGTAGCATACTATCTTGGGAAGTTCATCCAACCTCTTTTGTCAAGCATGGTTCTTTATAAGGCCTACTAAAACCTCTTTTTGTGAAGCATGCTATATTAACTACTACCCTTTTGTAAAGCTATGTAAACTATCATAGTATAACTTTGCTTTTGTAAACCTATTTTAGTGCATGTAATCAAGAATCTTAATGTTAAATATCAATGCATATGATCGAATCCTATAAGGCTAGATTACCCCGCCGCAACGCGCGGGTGGCGCAATCTAGTTGTATACTCAAAAGTAAATAAATGGATGACAACTAAGAAAACTATATACACGAGCAATCATGATTTACAAATGAAAGAAAACAAAGCACGGTACCTAAATTAATACTCGTGTTGGTATCTATTTCAACGGTCTTGACTCTTGTGGGTATCTGTACATAAAACAATTGATCAGTCGTTACCTTCTCAAGTAAACCTAAACAACCTTGGTTGTCAACAAACATACTTTGTTTCTAGTCAATGCCCTCGTATTCATAGTTCTAAGAAAGAGTAGTCGTTATTAGATAAGCATAAAGCTGAACTACAGCCCGTTTCAACCTTATTCAAATCTATTTTTCTGAAAAATTAAAGCTATGGGATGTTGAAGTTTTATAGAGAAATATTAAAAAATAAAAATATATAAGGTCGAATCACTTGTATACCTGAAACGACTTAAATTCATAGGTGTCTAGAATGCTTATAGACCATCCAGCAAGCTCTTTGTCCCCCTCAAATGATCTTTAATCTTTTCTACAGAATCTACATTGTTAAATATCATTATTCATCACAATATAAAAGAAAAGCCCAAACTATGTCTCAAGAACCCTAATCTTGCAACTTGGCTTTTTTTATATGTTGGATAAAATACAATAAACATATCAACAACAATAATACTTATTAGTAGCATAATATACTAAAATTTCAACATTTAACAAATATGCATCCACTAAATCATGAAACAACATATTGAACTTTAAAGGGATTAATCAATATATCACTTACCACAGCAAGAAATGGGTATACAAAACTAACATAAGATCGCCTATCAGATACCAAATCCCAATGAATCAGCAATATACAGTAATAAACAATTGAACATATATCAAAGTCTTGTAGTTGTACCAAAACTGTTGTGATATGAAACACGGATTAAAAGCAATGTTAACCTTGGATGTATGTTGTTGTTGAACCTTGAACATCAAAGTCTCGCCAAAAGCTCACTGGAACCCTAGCCGCTATTGCCGTAGACAGCGGCTAGGTCTTCCGAGCACCAATGATGCCATGTGGTGCGGCGTAAACCAACGCATAAACACAACAACGTCAACCCAAAAAGGAAACTGAACTACAATGTATAATACCTGCTTCAGGATTCTGGGAAAAACAACATCCATGTACAGCTCTAAATCAATGCCTTCAATCTGACTGAGAACATGTAAATTCTTTCCAACCTGACAAAATGTGATGAGAGCAAACCCCCTTACATGAGAATATACATGGCAACTTCAACTGGTATATATTGAAGTGATACATAGCAATTTAGATTATTAATTTATTTACATGATCACGAAGCTCATTCCTCTTCTTTTCTTGCTTCTCTTTCTCACGCGCAGGTCCCTGCAGTCCAGAAAGTCCAATTGCACGCCTCAGATAAGCAAATATTATAAATCATTCACAAATAGAAATACTTTCATAAAAGCCATTAGGATTTATATCTAGCTTTTGATAAATTATGGAGTATACATGCTCAAACACAAGTGAAGATTATAGAACTCTATTTAGGTGTGTGTAAAAAACAGGTCTGAACCAACAAAACCAAAATGTAGAACACATACCAGCTATAATTGGTTCACCTCTTGGTTCTTAAGTTAAAAAACCAGTTATTAGTTAAAGACCAATTCAAAAATCGGTTATCAGTCTGGTCCAGACTGAGATATTTTCACATTACAAATGTAAATCCCTTTATTTGTATTCAGTTTATGGTCTGATTTTGAACCAAAAAGAGTTTCAACAGGAACCCGACCGATGCCAAACTCACTTATATGATATCTATCCGCTTCTTTGGTCCTTTATTCTATTTTTTTCAGTCCAGTCCAGTTTTGTCCCCTGTGAGTCGTCCTACATCTATAGGTAATGGAACTAACCTGGTGCTGCATTCGAACCCACAATTTGTTCATCTCTGTAAAGTTATGAAGTACAAACTCGACTGCATCCATAACAGTGTTTTCATCCCTATAACAGCAAGGCATCCACACATTCATTAGAACTAACATTTTAAACTTAATATAGCATTTGGACTTCAGGCTTTTTGTAAGTTTATTTTATTCATATTATAATCCTATTAAAGGTAGCCGTGTCGTGTCAATCACAAGAAACCCCATACCATATGCTTACATCATATCATAATTCAAATGCCAGTCTGATCCCAACTGTTATGCTAGTGTCCTTAGAAATATGAAGATAATACAATCACAATTCACAAACTAAATAACAAAAGTAATTTTCTTTACAAGTGAAATTGAACATGCTTATTATTAGCTCTATAGTTTATCCATGTAAAGACAAAAAATCCTGAATAGCACCTCTAAATGGTTATGGACAAGACAAAGATATAATAAACCATATGTGAAGCCTATCTCTATACCTATAAAGACAAGGTATTTTATCAGTTCAATGCATAATGTTCAAAAGTGTTGCACTTAAGTTTACACACTAAAACATGTAAAAGTTTGATAGTCTTACCCTTCATATTCTGAACCAATATCCACTGTTTCTTCAAAATTAAACATAAGCATGAGCTTTTCATTATAGAACAATAATGTAATCCTATACAATAAGTGTCACACCCTCAAATTACCACTTGCGGGGTTTTACCGCGAGGCGCATGACAAACCAGGATCCAAGTCAACGATCACAATAAACAAGTCTATATGAAAAACGTAAACAGACATAACCATTAAATTTAAATAGCGGAAGCGTTTCAGTAGCATTTAATCAATTATGCTATCATCTCAAAAGTTGTTCAAAATACTTTTATTACAAAATGTGCACTAAATCTAGACGCCAATGCAGACCCGTGCGCCTAGTTCCGTTCATTGCTACCTTAGCGACCTGAGAAAAACATGCCAAAAGATGTCAACATATAATGCTGGTGAGTTCACAGGTTTGTTCAAAATGTTACTACGATGTTACCATGTCCATACTATATCAATGTTACCAAGTACACTAGCTAGGCGTATGTTTCATTACTACTACGATTGGAAACCATTACTAGACACGTTTAGCAATGTTCAGCATGTTTAAGCAGCCCGTATGTTCAGCGTGATACCAATGTACCTGTTCGAGACAATATGCACCCGCCCGGCCCTCCAAGCCGACGAGTGGGGCAGGTCACGCCCAATAGATCTATCCACATTTTCCCCGTTGTGCAAACCCGCACATTCATGGTTTCCCCCGGGACTTTCCAAAAGATCGTATAGCAATAATAAGTTAAAACCATAGTATGACATATGTTACCAAAACAGTTTAGCGCATGTTTTCTCCCCCAAAAGTTAAAGCAGTAAAAGTGGGGCCGTGAACTCACCTTAAGTAGCGTTCTTAAAATATAAGTAAAGATGTTTAGCCCTTGATAATCCCTCTACCGGAGATCTATCAAAATGTTCACATAAGTGTTCCGACTAATAACCATAAGGTTATCTAGTTCCTGATTGTCCAGATCGTAACCAAGTATGTTTTAAAACGTGTTTAAATGTTTAACCGACACACTAGACCGACCCGACATCCCGTTGGTGACCCATTACCCTAACTAATCAAGTACACATAGATTACACACAAGGTTCAAGCATAAAACACTTAGTTTGTATCAAAAATCTCATTTCTGCATCAGAACGGTCGAACCAGTCAGTTTAAAGTCTCCTTCGCACCTTTTTGTCTCCTTCGCACCCTTTTTACATCTCGTTCGACCGTTTGATGCTTCCTTCGCCCGTTTTATCACATTCGTCCAACATAAACCCAGGTTCGACCCTGGATCCCTCCTTCGCACCATCGACTGGTCGAAGGAGGCCAGGTTCGCCCCTGTTGTATAATTTTTCCTAAAAACGCTTCAAACACATTCAAAACGACCCGAAACATCACCAAACACAGCAGTCAAGCATGGATAACTTATTCCTACAAAACCCCATCGATTTCCCCCGATAATACGTCCGTTTCAGCCCTTTCCCAAAATGGTAAAGATTATGGAAACATCACTTTCATGCATGGATTATTTACCCAATTTGGAAACTTTTGAAATCGATTCATGTTTAGCTTAAAATACTCAGTTTGTCGATTATCCGATCTTTCTTATTCATTCTATTGATCATAAATATTCATACATCAAGTATTAATCCAATAAAACCCCCAAATATCAATATATCCAATCCTAACCCTAGACAACAATATTCCCTCATTAACAACAATCCTATATCATGTTTCTATCATAGATATAGCAGCAAATCAGTGAACAACACATAACACCACATAACACACAACTAACACATGTTATTCATTATGAA
Source organism: Ambrosia trifida (assembly GCA_028751855.1). Taxonomy (NCBI): domain Eukaryota; kingdom Viridiplantae; phylum Streptophyta; class Magnoliopsida; order Asterales; family Asteraceae; genus Ambrosia; species Ambrosia trifida. The sequence goes on along the minus strand of CM054124.1, from coordinate 62,638,678 downwards.
AACCTATGTTAAATGATCATGTTTTTGATTTAGAAAGATGTTTAAAAGGTTTTTAATCATACAAACACCTTTAGAACAGATCTGGACAATTAGGGTTAGATGAAAACGAATTAAAATGCTTTTAAAAGATTTAGGATTATGAACACACCTTGGATTCTTGTTTAGATGTTGTAGATGGGTTAGATTATGAAAAAGAAGAGCAAAAACTCCTTCCTTAGTGTTTAAGATCGTTTGAGAGCGTTTTGGGACGGTTAGGGTTTGTGAAATGATGAAAAATGACAAAGGTTGGTATTTATACTAATCTTCCTTCGCACCAACTCATTGGTCGAATGTAGTCTCCTTCGCCCCTTTCACAGGGTCGAATGAGCCTTGTTTGGTCGAAGGGAATTTCTCAAACTCCACTTCCCTGGTTCGCCCATTTTACAAGGGTCGAACCAGGCAACTTCTTCTCCTTCGACCACTCGAAGTGGTCGAACCAAGACCTCTTTTAAACTAGTTTTCCAGTTTGTCGTGTTTAACGCATTCTAACACATCTAAACACATAAGCATGCATCCTTAGTCTATATTTAACACATTAAAGCACAGATAATCATTTACACATCGTTTAAACACATCTATGTATATAATCCACCACACGACCCATAATCTACACATATACTTAATTAGTTCATGTAATGTCACCAACAATGGAACCCGGTACTAGTGTATTACCAAAACGACTCCCAATGATCCTCCGGATCATTGTACCCTGGACAATCCTAACTTGACCCGACTCAACTAACCCAGTTAAGTTTGTTTATAAACGTTTCCCGCTAAGGTAGACTTAGATGTTACTAATATGTTTAAGCCGAACATGCCGGGTGTCACATCATCCCCACATTGAAAGAATTTTCGTCCCGAAAATTGCGCAAAGCCCAAAAAGAAAGAAACGAAAAGAACAGAACGAAAAGAAACTTACCGGATGTCACATCATCCCCACGTTGAAAGGAATCTCGACCCGAGATTCATTCCGCTTCAGCAGTAACATGCCTCGATTCAAACGCGCGCTTCGGAAAGAGATGAGGATACTTAGATTTCATCTGATCCTCCCGTTCCCATGTGAACTCCGGTCCACGATTCGAGTTCCAACGGACTTTAACGATGCGGATTTTACTCCGACGAAGGCTACGAATCTTGTAGTCGAGAATCTCGACAGGTTCCTCCACAATGCGAAGACGATCATCAACCTTGATCTCTTCCAGTGGTACAATGAGAGATTCATCAGCTAAACACTTCTTCAAGTTAGACACATGGAAGACGTTGTGTAAACTACCGAGCTCCGCCGGTAAGTCAAGTCTGTATGCCACCGGTCCAATCCGATCCAGGATTGCGAACGGTCCGACATAACGAGGGTTAAGCTTGCCACGCTTTCCAAAGCGTATGACGCCCTTCCATGGTGAAACTTTCAGAAGTACCTTGTCCCCAACCTGGAACTCTAAAGGTTTTCGACGGCGATCGGCATAGCTCTTCTGACGATCCCGTGCAGCAGCCAAACGTTGACGGATCTGTACGATTTTCTCCGAAGTTTCGTACACGAGTTCCGGACCAGTGAGCTGGCTCTCGCCCACCTCGGCCCAACAAAGTGGTGATCGACATTTCCGTCCGTAAAGAGCCTCGAACGGAGCTGCCTGGATGCTAGAGTGATAGCTGTTGTTGTAGGAGAACTCCACTAACGGCAGGTGGATCTCCCAACTTTTGCCAAAATCGATAACACATGCCCGAAGCATGTCTTCCAAGGTTTGAATCGTCCGCTCACTCTGTCCATCAGTTTGCGGATGATAAGCCGTACTCATATCCAACTGAGTACCCAAAGCCTTGTGCAGAGCCTTCCAGAAACGCGAAGCGAAACGAGAATCACGATCAGAGATAATAGAAACAGGCACCCCGTGCCGAGCAACCACCTCCTTAAGGTAAAGTCGAGCCAACCGCTCGAGTCCATCGGTTTCCTTAATAGGTATAAAACGTGCCGATTTTGTCAGCCGGTCAACAATCACCCAAATCATATCGTAACCACTAGGTGACTTTGGCAGTTTGGTGACAAAATCCATCGTGATTCGTTCCCACTTCCATTCTGGAACCTCTGGTTGTTGCAGGAGACCAGACGGCCTCTGATACTCCACCTTGACTTTAGCACAAGTCAAACATTTGCTGACATAAGAAGCTATGTCAGCTTTCATGTTCGGCCACCAATAAAGTATTTTCAAATCCTGATACATCTTATCGGAGCCAGGGTGAATAGAATACCGGGACTTGTGAGCTTCATCCAGAACAAGCTCGCGCAATCCCCCGAACAATGGAACCCAAACACGCCCCGCAAAATAGTGTAAGCCATCGGTCCTGAGCTCAAGATGCTTGTCAGCACTGTGCATCGTTTCAGCCTTAAGGTTTTCCTCCTTCAAGGCTTCCAACTGTGCAGAACGGATCCGGTCAGGCAACGACGAATGAATGGTGAGCTGTAAGGCTCGAACACGACGAGGGTTAACAGACTCCTTCCTGCTCAAGGCGTCCACCACAACGTTCGCCTTTCCAGGATGATACTTGATGGCACAGTCATAATCATTCAGGAGTTCAACCCAGCGACGCTGCCGCATGTTCAACACCTTCTGGTCGAAAATATGCTGAAGACTCTTGTGATCGGTATATACCTCACACTTGGTACCGTACAAGTAATGTCTCCAGATTTTCAACGCAAAGACCACTGCACCCAGTTCCAAGTCATGAGTAGTGTAGTTCTTCTCATGAACTTTGAGTTGGCGAGAAGCATAAGCAATAACCTTCCCGCGCTGCATCAACACGCAACCGAGACTACGAATAGAAGCATCACAGTACACAACGAAATCATCAGTGCCTTCTAGCAAGGATAAGATAGGTGCAGAACAAAGTTTAAGCTTCAGCATCTGAAATGCTGATTCTTGTGGTTCATCCCAGTCGAACTTTCGGTCCTTCTGGGTAAGAGCAGTGAGGGGTTGAGCGATCTTCGAAAATCCCTCAATGAAACGACGATAATAGCCCGCAAGACCTAGAAATTGCCGCACCTCAGATGGCGTCTTTGGTGCTTCCCAGTCTTTAATAGCTTCGATCTTAGCCGGATCGACATGAATTACCAGTTCATTCACCACATGTCCTAGGAATTGAACTTCACGCAACCAAAAATCACAATTCGAGAACTTAGCATACAACTGCTCCCGTCTCAAAAGTTCCAAGACCAACCGTAGATGTTCCTCATGATCCGCCTTGTTCTTGGAGTAAATCAGGATATCGTCAATGAACACGATAACGAACTTATCAAGGTAAGGCTTGCAAACGCGGTTCATCAAATCCATGAACACTGCCGGTGCGTTTGTGAGACCAAAAGGCATGACCAAGAACTCAAAATGGCCATAACGAGTGCGAAAAGCAGTCTTCTGAATGTCAGCTTCCCTGACGCGCAACTGGTGATAACCGGAACGCAAATCAATCTTCGAATAGTAGCTAGAGCCCTGAAGCTGGTCAAAGAGATCATCAATGCGAGGAAGAGGATAACGATTCTTGATGGTCACTTTGTTCAGCTCACGATAATCAATACACATACGAAGACTTCCGTCCTTCTTCTTCACAAACAAAATAGGGGCTCCCCACGGGGAAGAACTCGGTCGAATGAAACCCTTTTCCAAGAGTTCCTGTAACTGGCTGGACAACTCTTGCATCTCAGGAGGTGCAAGACGATACGGAGCTCGGGCAATAGGAGCTGCGCCCGGAGTGAGATCAATACCAAACTCAACCTGACGATGGGGAGGAAGACCAGGTAAATCATCAGGAAACACATCAGAAAAGTCACGAACCACCGGGATATCCTCGATCTTCTTCTCATCGTTAGTAGAAACGTTAACAAGTGCCAGAATGGCCGAACAACCCTTCCGAAGATACTTACGGGCTTTCATGCTAGAAATGATACTCAGCGGAGCACCGCTTTTCTCGCCACGAACAGTAAGAATCTCTCCATCAGGGAGAGGGATCCGAATAACCTTGTCAAAACAAATGATCTCCGCGCGATACAACGATAACCAATCCATGCCAACCACGACATCAAAACTACCCAGAGGTACCGGCATAAGGTCAATGGGGAAAGACAAACCCGACAGTTCCAAGTGACATTCCCTAAGGGTGTGTGTCGCTTCGATTTTCTTACCATCAGCCAATTCTAATAAGTACTTAGCCTCTAAAGGTGTGGGTACTATATCTAGCAATCGACTAATATCCAAAGATACGAAACTCTTATCGGCACCAGAATCAAACAAGACAGAAACATAGCGATCATTAAGAAGGAACGTACCGGTAACTGTGTCTGGATCCTGCCTAGCCTCTGCAGATCCAATGACGAAAGCACGTGCAGTCCTGCCTCCGCCGCCATTGTTCCCGTTACCGTTCCCGCCCCTCCCATTATCGCCCTGCTTCAGTTTGGGACAGTCACGCTTGAAATGTCCGGTGTCACCACAGTTATAACACCCCTGCCTCCCCTGAGTCCCCTGAGCAGCAGGAGCAGGAGTAGCCGCAGGAGTCTGAGTTGGGGTGAGCGCCACCTTGCAATCCTTAGCATGGTGCCCCAACTGATGGCACCGATGACAACGAGCCCTATCACAACCCCCAGAATGGTGAAAACCACACTTGTTACACTTGGGATGCTTCCCAACATACCCACCCGTCTTCGACCCAGAAGAAGACCCAGATGTATCAAACTTCTTCGCCGGCTGAGCTGGCACCACACTCTTCCCCACACTCTCCCACTTCCTCTTGTTCCCCTCAGCAGCCTTCACAGTAGCGCCCTTGGGTGGCAAAACGCCTTCCGCCACCTTCAAGTTAGTCATCCGATGAGCTGATCGGACAACTTCAGCAATAGTGGAAAGATTCCCAGCAGCCACCAACCCAGCAATCTCGGGCACTAGTCCAGACACATAGTGCTCGATCCTCCTATATTCGGGTGTGTGTAAGTCAGGACACAACACCGCCAGCTCGTTCCTCCTCACAGTGTACTCCTCAATCTCCGACCCAACCATCTTGAAACTCCAGACCTCATGCTCCAACTTCTGTAACTCCTCCCTCGGACAGTACTCACCTCTCAAAAGCTGCACAAACTCCGCCCAAGGCATGGCAATAGCCTCCCCCAGTCCCACGTTCTGAGTAGTAGCATTCCACCACGACAATGCAGGCCCCTCAAATGTCGCAGTAGCATACTTCACTCGGTCCCCAGCAGGACAGTTACACATAACAAACACAGATTCCACCTTCTCCAGCCATCGGAGCAGTCCCACCGCTCCCTCAGTTCCAGCGAAGTTATGGGGCTGACAGTCCCTAAACTTCTTATAAGAGCACTGAGGTGGGGGTGGATTGGCACCAACACCTGAAACATGGTACACAAATAAAACACAGACGAAAGGACACGAAACCCAAAAATGAGGCAAGGTCGACAGAAATCAACTCACCACCCATGGCATTAATTCCAGCCTGGAAATTAGCCATAGCCATATTCACTTGCTGCTGGAGCAAGTTGTTCAGTTCAGCTTGGGTCATGTTGATGTTCCCACGACCACCGCCTCCGGCACGACCACCGCCGCCAGCACGGCCACCGCCGCCACCACGACGTCCACCTCCGCGAGCACCAGACATGATCTAACAAATCAATAAAACGAGGGATTCAGATTCACTCCCAGTGTCAACCACTAGAAATTTACAAGAGTTAACCTAGGGACAAATTCAGGACTATTCATCCAAACTCGAAGTCCATCGGGATTTTCATGCATTCCAGTTTATTATTTCGTGTGCACCCGAAATGATAAACTGCTCTACATGGTCCTCCAGATGTACCCCTAATCCAGACCCCAGTCACTGAATGTCATCGCCTAATAACATGTTACGATAGGTGCAAGTGTAAGAAGGCATGTGTGTGCTAGAACCAACAAAGTAACCCTTCCTTCTTCAATCCAGAAGAAGAAAACAAGAGTAGGTAAGAACCCAAAGAAAAGCGGATGATGTAACAGAGAAACATGATGATGATGTAAGGACACTCCGACAACGTTAGTACATATCCCACTAATAGACCCAAAGTATGTGACCGTCTAGTGTGTGCGACTCGGCTATAGACCAGACTCTACATGCAGTCCTAGTTCACTATAACCATTGGCTCTGATACCAATCTGTCACACCCTCAAATTACCACTTGCGGGGTTTTACCGCGAGGCGCATGACAAACCAGGATCCAAGTCAACGATCACAATAAACAACTCTATATAAAAAACGTAAACAGACATAACCATTAAATTTAAATAGCGGAAGCGTTTCAGTAGCATTTAATCAATTATGCTATCATCTCAAAAGTTGTTCAAAATACTTTTATTACAAAACGTGCACTAAATCTAGACGCCAATGCAGACCCGTGCGCCTAGTTCCGTTCATTGCTACCTTAGCGACCTGAGAAAAACATGCCAAAAGATGTCAACATATAATGCTGGTGAGTTCACAGGTTTGTTCAAAATGTTACTACGATGTTACCATGTCCATACTATATCAATGTTACCAAGTACGCTAGCTAGGCGTATGTTTCATTACTACTACGATTGGAAACCATTACTAGACACGTTTAGCAATGTTCAGCATGTTTAAGCAGCCCGTATGTTCAGCGTGATACCAATGTACCTGTTCGAGACAATATGCACCCGCCCGGCCCTCCAAGCCGACGAGTGGGGCAGGTCACGCCCAATAGATCTATCCACATTTCCCCCGTTGTGCAACCCCGCACATTCATGGTTTCCCCCGGGACTTTCCAAAAGATCGTATAGCAATAATAAGTTAAAACCATAGTATGACATATGTTACCAAAACAGTTTAGCGCATGTTTTCTCCCCCAAAAGTTAAAGCAGTAAAAGTGGGGCCGTGAACTCACCTTAAGTAGCGTTCTTCAAATATAAGTAAAGATGTTTAGCCCTTGATAATCCCTCTACCGGAGATCTATCAAAATGTTCACATAAGTGTTCCGACTAATAACCATAAGGTTATCTAGTCCCTGATTGTCCAGATCGTAACCAAGTATGTTTTAAAACGTGTTTAAATGTTTAACCGACACACTAGACCGACCCGACATCCCGTTGGTGACCCATTACCCTAACTAATCAAGTACACATAGATTACACACAAGATTCAAGCATAAAACACTTAGTTTGTATCAAAAATCTCATTTCTACATCAGAACGGTCGAACCAGTCAGTTTAAAGTCTCCTTCGCACCTTTTTGTCTCCTTCGCACCCTTTTTACATCTCGTTCGACCGTTTGATGCTTCCTTCGCCCGTTTTATCACATTCGTCCAACATAAACCCAGGTTCGACCCTGGATCCCTCCTTCGCACCATCGACTGGTCGAAGGAGGCCAGGTTCGCCCCTGTTGTATAATTTTTCCTAAAAACGCTTCAAACACATTCAAAACGACCCGAAACATCACCAAACACAGCAGTCAAGCATGGATAACTTATTCCTACAAAACCCCCATCGATTTCCCCCGATAATACGTCCGTTTCAGCCCTTTCCCAAAATGGTAAAGATTATGGAAACATCACTTTCATGCATGGATTATTTACCCAATTTGGAAACTTTTGAAATCGATTCATGTTTAGCTTAAAATACTCAGTTTGTCGATTATCCGATCTTTCTTATTCATTCTATTGATCATAAATATTCATACATCAAGTATTAATCCAATAAAACCCCCAAATATCAATATATCCAATCCTAACCCTAGACAACAATATTCCCTCATTAACAACAATCCTATATCATGTTTCTATCATAGATATAGCAGCAAATCAGTGAACAACACATAACACCACATAACACACAACTAACACATGTTATTCATTATGAAAACCTATGTTAAATGATCATGTTTTGATTTAGAAAGATGTTTAAAAGGTTTTTAATCATACAAACACCTTTAGAACAGATCTGGACAATTAGGGTTAGATGAAAACGAATTAAAATGCTTTTAAAAGATTTAGGATTATGAACACACCTTGGATTCTTGTTTAGGTGTTGTAGATGGGTTAGATTATGAAAAAGAAGAGCAAAAACTCCTTCCTTAGTGTTTAAGATCGTTTGAGAGCGTTTTGGGACGGTTAGGGTTTGTGAAATGATGAAAAATGACAAAGGTTGGTATTTATACTAATCTTCCTTCGCACCAACTCATTGGTCGAATGTAGTCTCCTTCGCCCCTTTCACAGGGTCGAATGAGCCTTGTTTGGTCGAAGGGAATTTCTCAAACTCCACTTCCCTGGTTCGCCCATTTTACAAGGGTTGAACCAGGGAACTTCTTCTCCTTCGACCACTCGAAGTGGTCGAACCAAGACCTCTTTTAAACTAGTTTTCCAGTTTGTCGTGTTTAACGCATTCTAACACATCTTAACACATAAGCATGCATCCTTAGTCTATATTTAACACATTGAAGCACAGATAATCATTTACACATCGTTTAAACACATCTATGTATATAATCCACCACACGACCCATAATCTACACATATACTTAATTAGTTCATGTAATGTCACCAACAATGGAACCCGGTACTAGTGTATTACCAAAACGACTCCCAATGATCCTCCGGATCATTGTACCCTGGACAATCCTAACTTGACCCGACTCAACTAACCCAGTTAAGTTTGTTTATAAACGTTTCCCGCTAAGGTAGACTTAGATGTTACTAATATGTTTAAGCCAAACATGCCGGGTGTCACAATAAGCTACACTCAAACTAACAGTAATCAGATGTCAATATAATAATAATAACAATAACAATAACAATAGCAATAATAATATTGCAGAACGGATTATAAACTGAGAGTCCTAAATCAATCTCTTTAGTCATAGTCTGAATTGTAGTGATTTGCATATGCTCTTCGACAGAAATCTTGGCCGTTTGATCATCCACATCTTCAATTATACGATAATATAAACAAAATGAGATTAAGCATAACATAATCGGTCACAAATAGAGGAATGATGAGAAATAGAAGAAGATAATAGCGTTCATATGAGAACACAAGGTTTTCATATACTGTAAGTATTCGTCCATCTTCAAAACTTCACAACACAAAAACAAAATCAGGAAATAATATATAGTTCAGCAGTTGAATTTTATATAAAAAAAATTAGGGAATAAGAAGTTAGGGTTTCAGTGAAGTGAGGTGAGGTGATGGGTGAGTGTGAAGAACAATCATTCCTAATTGATGCCTAAGAAGGAATTGTGTAAAATGAAGAAGGGCAATCGAGGTCATGAAGTGAAGGTAACTGATGAACAATGATTGCATTGCAATGTTTTCCACATCAATATTTATAACTTACAAAAAACTAAAACACATTCAATTAGTCATAACGAGTAAACATTTAGGTTTTACGTGATCTACTTATTCTCAACTTAATAACAATTACCAAAAAAAATAAAAATAAAAATAGGAGAAAGCTCTAACCTAAACTGAGGCATAACAACATCAGTAACAAAAGGTTGATTCTTGAAGCTACTAATTGTCCTTAGATTCGATTGGCTTTGTTCATCAATTACTTATGTTGCAGGTTTCAGATGCACCTCAAAAGATGTATAATTGTCATTTGATTAGATCGATTAGTGAAAATTGTATGAATTATCATCATCGTTATCAGTTTACTAGATCGCCTAGGCTAGGTAAGAAAGAGGATATGGAAATATCAGTATCCCAAAGCATGGTTTTAGATGTAGTGCAGGGGATGGAGAGGAATAAGAGGCTATTGAAGATGCAATTTGATTTTTAAGAGAGCTGAGGGAATTTAGGGTTTCTTAACAATAAGTAGAGCGTGCTTTTTTTTTTAATTTTGAATTTTGAATTTTGAAAGCTAGAGAGGTTCACCCTTAAAGTTCCCGCCTATCTAACTCGTTTTAGTATTACCATAGAAAGTGGAACCACATAACTAAAAATGAAAATGTAACTAACATGAGGTACTAAATTGTAAAAGTATATGAATGACTATTTTACCCTCATTTTAGGGTTGTTAATTGAAGGGATATGGAGCCCAATCCGGGCTGACGCGGCATCCCTATCCCCGCTTCACGAAGACCCGCGAAAATACTCGCGCAGAACTACTTCCACGAAGAAGACTCGATTCACAAGACCTCACCCACTTGTGGAAAGCACGCGCGCGTCTGCTAACACGCAGACTAGCTCACATCACAACATTCACAGGTACGAGGTACGGAAGATCAAGAGTCAGGAAGATCCACCTGCAAAGGATCACTGACACCACTAACAGGGTAATGACGCGTGTCAATGGTTGCCCAACAACCACTAACGTTCAACAGTGACGTGACTAGTTCCATGCTTCCACCATGCTGCCTCTACTGTTCTGACCGAGCATGCTCACCTACTGTCAGAGGTCTCATCAGCAGCCAGCAGGTAAGTCAACCATGCTGGTTTAGAACAACATACCGCCAGGGGCCAGTCACACACTACCACGTGTCCGCCTGTAAGCTCACCGCTGACGTCATCTACAGTGGACGTCCTTTTCCCGCCTTTTCCAGAGACCAAAAGCAGTTGGGCCGAGCCAAGGCCCAAAGATGACAAGACTCGTCGTGGGCTTCTTGTCAAGCCCACGACCTCCACTATAAATAGAAGACATTAACCCCTTTCAAGGGGATCCGAAATCATTCACTTGTAACATAGAGCTAGGTTTACTTGTATGCTTTGCACTCTCCCAACTAATAATACTCCCGGCTCTTCACAGTGGACGTAGGTCATACTCGATCGAACCACTTACATCCTTGTGTTCTTACTTTAGCCATCACACACTCTCACTCACATTCACTCTCTCGGGTTAAATCCAAGGTTTGGGTAAAGGAACGTATTTGTAGTAACATAAGTATACACCACCCGGAGGTTAGCCTTAATCCCCGGGATACTTATTGTTTCTTCATTGGCGCCATCTGTGGGACCGAACAGTTCTTCTCCTTCTTTTAACCCACCCATGGCTGAACCCAACCCCAACACAACTGTCGTAAACCAAACCGGGGACGTTGACACCCAGCTCGCTGGAAACGACGTCACCCCGGCCACAGTCGTCAAACAATCCACCTCCCGCATCCAGAAGCCAGTCTTCGAGGTGCGTGATGTGGAAACTGACGAAGATAGTGGTGACAACTCGGAGGGCCCGGAACAATGGCTCCTCCACCAAAACTCAAAGAGCGCCGCTATCTATCAGCGGATGCTCATAAAACAAGCGAAAAATAAGGGCAAGACCCTTACTTACGGTTCCTCACCAAAGAGGAGCCATATGGGCAAAGAAACTACTAGCCGTTGTGGTGGTCGTAGCGGGGAGCTCGGCGGAAACGCTGGAGACGCCAATTTACATGGCGAGTCGGACGGTGAAGTCTACCAGCTGCTCTTCACCAGTGATAATTACAGAAAAAAAAAGAGACAACAAAGCCTAACTATCTGAGCCGTTGAAGTCTACCAGCTGCTCTTCATTCTTCGGCAACGACCCAGAGAAACCTTCACCACTGGCCTTCCGCCTCTCATTTGCAGTAGCACGCTCCTTCGCCTCTTCCCCAAGCTTATCATACTTCTCTATAAAGTAACGAAGAGCAGCCACGAGATCAACGTGGTGGTTATAGTCGGCCACAACCTGAAGGACGGGAAACTCAAGTTTATCAAACTTCGCGAGTTCCGCCAAGTACTCGTCCTTCAGGGGCTTCCCATAATGCTCCGCATCCGCCAGTTGACCTTCATTTTGGGCATGGAGGAAGCCATGCTCAAAACCCTCGCCATACCCATAGGCATTGGCGGCGGCGGCTATGTTGGCAACTTGGTCGCCAAGTTTCGGCTCCTACCAGAGCCGCTTAAAAATCTGCGCAGACAAAGAAGGAGTTAGTAATGTTTTAGAAGGAAAAACACAGCAAAAAGAACGCAAGCAAGGATGAGACTTACCCCCTCAATCCCGTTGGTCATCAACCAGCGGAGGGATTCCCGCATTTGTTCCTGCTCCACTACAGAAGCATACAGCAACGCTTTGGCTGCCTCAGCCTCCGTCACAGCAGCCTCGCGGTCCTTGAGGGCCGCACCCCTCTCCTGTTGGAGCATCTCTTTCGCCTCCAACATGCTGAACCGCTCTTCTTCGAGGGCGTTGAGGGGAGAGTTGGCCTTGTCCAGATCAGCAGTTTTAGACTCTAGATCCTTGCGCATGGAAACGAACTTGATAGTGCGGTCAGAGAGGGCCTTACATTTCTTCTCCAGCTCAGCCAGATCCGCCCGACTGGTTTCTTTCAGTTGCTGAATGTGGTCCTTCAGCTGCCGCTTCTCCTCATTCGTCTGGTTGCAAGCTTCGATCCATTGCTTCTTGTCTGCCACAGACTCAGATTGAAGCCTTTTCACTTCATCTTCAGCCTTGTGAGCACGGCGGCGGTACTCATCAATCCTGGACTTTACGGCCACCTCTTTCTCAGCAAGGGCGGCCTTCTCGGACTTCAACCGGGCCAAATCCCGCTGCATGGCGGCATCGCGTCGTCTCAGCGAGTCCATCATGGCTAGCTGACTCGCCTGGTTGACGCACTTATTGACGATCAAGTCAGGGCGACTTAGGCTGTCCTGGTAAGCCTGCTCATAAGGGGGCACCGCCCCACCAACAAACTCTTCGGCGGCCAGGGAGTTGGAGAACAAAGTATTCTCCCGGACCGCCCAACGGGGACGCCAAATCATGTCGCCCCCAACCCAGCTGGAACCATCACAACCCCCAACTGGTTCCCTACCCCCCGAACCGGGCGGCGCACTCCCTGCCCAACGCAAAACTCAGTCGCCACCGGCGCTTCCCGCCGAGGTGACAATTTTCAGACTCGCAGCATCATCGGCCTGCTTTTTGGCCTCCGCTTCCTTCTCTCGCTCCGCCTGCTTCCTAGCCAAGCGAGCCTTATCAGCGAGGAACTCCTGTTCCTCAAGGCGAAGTCGCTTTGCTTCAGCCTTCTTTGCGGCATCCTTAGCAGCCGCCTTCCTCAGCGCCTCTTCCCGGGCAGCCTCGTCGGCCCGGGCTTTCAAAAGGGCCTCAGCCTTAGCCTTCTCATTTGCCAAGATTGCCTCCCTACAGAGACGCTCCTCCTCCTTTTTCCTCTTCGCCTCCACTATCTCTTCAGCAGTAGTAACCGACGGAGGAGAAGAGCTGGGCGTCACTTTTGGCGCCACAACTGAAACACAAATAATGATTAGGAAAATGGAATAACGTGACAATAAAAAATGAAGGGAAAGGCAAGCTACTTACCGGAAATCTTCTTCACCATCTTTTGAAGAAGAGGTTGGCGCACAGGCGGAGAGCCAATGTCAAAAGAAAACGCAGGAGCATCAGGCTCCTGCGGCGGAGTAACTTTCGCAGGGGACTTACCGTTGTCCTCTGCCCTTCCAAAATCTCTGGAGCCCCCAGCACTCCCGCTGGCGCCTCCCTCCCCGCGAGTGCTCGGCTCGCGGCGGCTCTTCTTCCGCGTCTTCAGCTTTGAAGAGTCATCGTCACTATCATCATCACCGGAAGGCAGCCCGTCCTTCCGCTTATGACGACTCTTCACATACTCCCCGCCTGCATCCGAAGAACCTGCGTCAGAAGGGGAGGTCACTTGTTTGGCCACATGATCATGCCCGCGTAGAGCATGCTTCTCACGCCTCTGGGAACGCCGCGACAAGCACGCTACTCTCCCAGAGGAGCCAGTGGAATCAGACTCAGCAAACTCATTTAAAGAACGCGGAAACAGAGTTAGAAGACTTACGAGTGATGTAATGATGGTTGGGCGGATTCTCCAGATTGGGGTAGTAAAACCTACCCGCAAACTCCTCCAAGTATGAGACTTGCCCCTCCGGGATGCGCCTCCACTTTAACTTGATCGTCCCGCGGGACTCAAACACATCAAACTTGCTAACGCCTGGGCATAACACAGCACTGTTAGTACAAAATCACAAAGATACAAGTCACAAGGAACAAAGCGGAAATAAGTACCTTCTTGGGCGATGTAGGGCTCCTTCCCATCACGGATCCCGGTGCGGCTGGTACCCAACATGTTGTAGGTACCCTCAAATAATCCCTTCAACTCCAGCTTGGTTTTGTGAGTTGTAAAGGCGACGAACCAGGCTTCGTCCTTATAGTTCCGCATCACCTCGCGATCCTTCACCCGCTCCTTAGACGCCACCACCTTCCAAGGCATGGCCACGGGGATCACCCCCTTCTTCAAGAAAAAAATACTTATCCTTCCATCCATAGAGGGATTTGGGAACTTCAGTGACTATCATCGGAACCTTGGGTCGCGGCCTGAAGGTAAACCACGACTCATCCCGGGCCATGAAGTAGAAAACATTGAACCGATCAATGGTCGGTTCAATGTCCAATGCCTGACACTGGTTCTCAAAATGCCCCAACCGGAGCATCCTAAACCCGCTCACATGCGACACCGCCACTCCATATTCTACTAGCGTGTCCAGTTGGAAGCGGGTACAGGGCAGACGGAAGCCACACTTGGAGAAGTGGGCTTCATAGAAGGAGAGCTTGCCCTCCGGTGGGGTTAAAACTGTCTGGCCTGGCCCAGGTAACTCCGGCTCCCACTCCGGCAGTATCCCATGGTCATCACAAAATAAAGAGAAGGCAGCAGAAGTCCATTTACATGGAGTGTTAGTCATCAGCTTCCTTTCTTTCACCCTCGTCTCCGGGACTGCCGTCTCTATTTCTTGGCTGCTTGCTTCAGACTCATCATGATGAATCTCGCCAACCGGTGACACACCAGTAGAAAGATCAGACATAATTGAAAGCAGAAAACTTTAATGAAAAGAAAAAACTAGCAACTCCGTTGGAAGTTTCAAGGAAATCTCCAGTTGTCACCGAAAAAATACGTCGGGAAACTTGAAGATTGCTCGGAAACTTCGAGGGATGAACAGAAAAGATGAAGATCGGCAGGGGAATGAAAAGAATTCGTGGGAGAAGTTTGAAAGCATAACTGATCTCCAAAGCCCTCCGAGGTATTTATACCCATTGCATTTATGGCAATGGGACCCACACGAGAAAGGCAACCACCACACCTTTTCGTCTGGAGGCTGGAGATGAGGACATGTGGCACATGCATCATCGGACGGCCCACAACGGCGCGTGTGCACGCTCCACAGCTAGCAACCGTTCAGTCTCCTGACACGTGTCAGCAAACCTCACCATCTCACATATTCAGACGCGTGCCTCCTCACGCGCCTGACACGACAAACGTGACATGTGACACGTGGCAACACCCTGGCCTCTCGTTTAAACAACGGACACGCGTGCCAATCACGTGCCTGACACCAGACGAAAAGCCCCCTGCAAACGTCTAGGGAGACATAAAGCAGACAACATGTCAGACAACAATCAGACACGCCTGCTAAACTTCTCCACGACGTTATCCACATTCGAATTCTAGGCGCCATAAATTCAAATGATTGGCGACAAATTAAATGCATCACCCTGCATTTACTCCAGGTATAGGAACGCATTTATCACAAAGAGCACGCATGACACATCACGGTCCGCGAAACTTTGACATAAAAGCGGATAAAGACGTTCTCCGCCTTCTCTCTGTCAAGACAAGGCATGACGCGTCACGGTTCGCGGAACTTTGACGTAAAAGCGGCTAAAGACGTTCTCCGCCATCTCCCTGTCAAGACAAGGCATGAAACGTCACGGTCAGCGAAACTTTGACATAAAAGCGGATAAAGACGTTCTCCGCCTTCTCTCTGTCAAGACAAGGCATGACGCGTCACGGTTCACGGAACTTCGACGTAAAAGCGGCTAAAGACGTTCTCCGCCTTCTCTCTGTCAAGACAAGGCATGACACGTCACGGTTCGCGAAACTTTGACATAAAAGCGGATAAAGACGTTCTCCTCCTTCTCTCTGTCAAGACAAGGCATGACGCGTCACGGTTCGCGGAACTTCGACGTAAAAGCGGCTAAAGACGTTCTCCGCCTTCTCTCTGTCAAGACAAGGCATGACACGTCACAGTTCGTGGAACTTTGACGTAAAAGCGACTAAAGACGTTCTCCGCCTTCTCTCTATCAAGACAAGGCATGACACGTCACGGTTCGTGGAACTTTGACGTAAAAGCGGCTAAAGACGTTCTCTGCCTACTCTCCGTCAAGACAACACAAGTAGACGAGCTATCATCCGCGACTCATTTTTAATTCAGTCTAGCGCTCCACCTAACCTTGAATCAAGAATAGGAGAAGCCCTAGACTAGGGGGACTTGAAGGGATAGGGAGCCCAATCCAGGCGGACGCGACATCCCTATCCCCGCTTCATGAGGACCCACAGAAATACTCGCGCAGAACTAGTTCCGCGAAGAAGACTCGATTCACAAGACCTCACCCACTTGTGAAAAGCACGCGCGTGTTTGCTAATGCGCGGACTAGCTCACATCACAACATTCCCGGGTACGAGGTACGGACGATCAAGAGTCAGGAAGATCCACCTGCAAAGGATCACTGACACCACCAACAGGGTAATGACGCGTGTCAATGGTTGCTCAACAACCACTAACGTTCAACAGTGACGTGACTAGTTCCATGCTTCCACCATGCTGCCTCTACTGTTCTGACCGAGCATGCTCACCTACTGTCAGAGGTCTCATCAGCAGCCAACAGGTAAGTCAACCGTGCTGGTTCAGAACAACATACCGCTAGGGGCCAGTCACACACTGCCACGTGTCCGCCTGTAAGCTCACCGCTGATGTCATCTACAGTGGACGTCCTTTTCCCGCCTTTTACAGAGACCAAAAGCAGTTGTGCCGAGCCAAAGCCCAAAGATTACAAGACTCGTCGTGGGCTTCTCGTCAAGCCCACGATCTCCACTATAAATAGAAGACATCAACCTCTTTCAAGGGGATCCGAAATCATTCACTTAAACATAGAGCTAGGTTTACTTGTATGCTTTGCACTCTCCCAAGTAATAATACTCCCGGCTCTTCACAGTGGACGTAGGTCGTACTCGACCGAACCACTTACATCCTTGTGTTCTTACTTTAGCCATCACACACTCCCACTCACATTCACTCTTTCGGGTTAAATCCAAGGTTTGGGTAAAGGAACGTATTTGTAGTAACATAATTATACACCATCCGGAGGTTAGCCGTAATCCCCGGGATACTTATTGTTTCTTCATTAATGAAAATAAAGTTCTTAACTTTTGGGTATCTTAAACTACCCTTGTCTCATGCACAGTGTAGCCCATGAATACAACAAACACATGTATGATGTATCAATCATCGTGGATATTATCATGCAAGCGTAGCGTAGTAGTTTAGTTAAGTATTTTCATGCAATTAACAGTTTTGAAGTGTGGGTTACCATTTCTATTTTATTTGGATTAATCGGTACATATCATTTTACCTTGGAGTTTTTACTTTTTTTAAACAACCGTAGTAGATGTCCGATCCACTCGACGTCCGTTTTTCTTCCATAAACTAATCTAGTTATTCATTACTAGCAAAACAAAGTTATAAAAAAGAGTATAAAAACTATACATCAAATGCTTGCGGGAACAATAAAAGTTAAGATATTTCCAATATGTGGCGGGGATAAATGTGGGGAACATGTAATGGACTGCAAAGAGTTGTTGGGATTCAAATATTGTCATGATCGGGATGCCTTACGGGATAATACTCGGGTGAGCCGGAATATCGACAAAGGAGGCGCAAGTTAATTTTCTGACAGATCCGACGAAGGGAAGATCTACTTTACACCCAGTAGACGTGCTCGTGTTTGGCTGAGCGGGTGGGAAACACGATTGCGTGGACCTCACGTGTCACGTGTGTATCTCCCCTAATCGGGTTTCAAGACAGTGAGTTTGTGACTAGGCAAACGATGTTGGGAGCAGGGTTAAAAAGGACAAGAAGCATTCTAGAGTCTGTGAAGATAATCAACATGCCTTTGTCTTCTTGGCTTTCGATACTTTAGGCCTTTTGGTGTCAGAAGCTGTTCGTTTCCTTATCAGAGTCCAACGGGTTGTTTACACCAATATTTCGAGCCCCAAAAGCAAAGCTTTGTTTGGAGTAAATTGGGTTTCGCTATCCAAAAAAAAGTGACTGTGGAGCTTGCTTGCCGTATATGTATGCGGCCGAATATGCGGAAAATTAGTTCATCTTCAACAATATGGTGAATTGAGTTAATAATTAAAAAAATCTGTAGGAACATGAGGATCACATCACGACCGTCCAGTAGAATTTTTTGGCAATTACTCCGTATTTATTTATGTTTATTATTTAACTATATCTTGCACTTGATAACACGTGACACACATGACACGTGTCCTCGATCATAGCCGTTCGTTATAATCTTCAAGTCAAGTTCATCATAGACTTTGGTACTATAATATTTGTATTTACCCACGAACACGACCCCATACATAACCATTTATTGATTCACGTATTCAACCCCTTTACTTTTAGTTTAATCCAACTTTAACCCTTTAACTTTTTATAACTCTTTAAAGCAATCCATATTGCATATAAGTTAACTATTTTGTTTACTATATACTTAACAACCCACAATATGTTATGCATAGATGCAAAGTAGCTATGAAACATCAAGTTTTCATTGACAAACTTAGAAAAATGTGACTCGGATCACTCAACGTTTAAAATCTGGTTAATTGATAATAATCAAACCGAGTAACTCAACTACCTACTGCCTGTAATCATTCAACAAACGAGTATGATTATTTTGACTTTTATTTGAAGGTTCTTTTTATGGAATAACAACGTACTTCTCAAAGTTAGATAATTGGAGCTGTAGCCAACCACCTCTAAAATTCGATTTGTTTGGTTAGGTTACTAAACCAAAAGCAAGTTCAATGCTAGATTACAACTTATAACAACTCGTAAATGCATCATTCGACAACAGGGTATGGTTATTTTGATTTTTATTGTAAGGTTATTTTCGTAGAATACTAATATATCCCCAATTTTTTTAAGCCACAATCTAACTGCCTTGTTAGTTCAACTTGTGGGGTTACTAAACCCAACACAATTACCAGGCAAATAAAATGTAATGTAATATCAGGATCTAAGGACATGATGTGATAGTAAGGTGTATTTCTTCTATCTTAGGCTATGCGTTGTGAGCCGCGAGCAAGGTTTCAGTCTGGTGCTCACCTCCAGCCACAACAGCCTTGGCGCTAGCACACGTGAAGATCCCCGGCATGAGTACACGCGATGGTGCTCGCGTGTGTTAACAGGACAAATTGAGCACAGGTCGCACTGGTGCTCACCCCTAGCCACAACAGGGTCAAGTAAGCACAAACGATGAGGTTGCTTGAGAGTGAAGTCAGTGGCTCGTGTCTGGTCGCTCGCGTCCCACAACGGATGGTCTTAGTGGTATATGGTTTAGATCCTGCAATGTACAGATAGTAATAATAATAGTAGTAGCAGTAGCAGTAGTAAGTTAGTTTGTCGTTAATATTTATTGCATCAGAAGTAAGTTAGTTTGTCGTTAATATTTATTTTTTTCATTTCGTTATTGAAATGTGGGTATTGTTGTGGACAAATAATGCAAATGACATGAAGTAGAAGGAGGTGAAACAACATTGTCACGTGACATTGACGGACAAAGATGTAGTTGCCACCTCATCTCTCATGTATATATCTGCCTCATTCATCTACTGTACATAACTGATTAGTTACAGACCGTAATAATAATAATATTCAGAAGATGGGTTCGATCGATGATTGCTGCAAGAAGGGACCTGGTTATGCCACACCAATTGAAGCCATGGCTGGCCCCAAAGAGTCCCTCATCTATGTCACATGTGTCTACACAGGTGTGTGTGTGTATATATACATATATATATATATATATATATATATATATATATTCTTCGATGTTATTAAGTTTAAGTTAGTTATGGATTTGTGATTTGTGTTTCGATGAGAATTGAATCCGGACTTTGCTACCTAATTAAGTTAGTTCTAAGTTTGATGAAGACATATGTGTGTGTTGAATATTGCTACCTGATTAAGTTAGTTCTAATTATTATTTTAGACTGTGTGTAGTGGTTTAACTAAAAAGAGAAAACACCTACAGTCATGGTCTATCTCTCTGTAGTTATAGTTATTATTTTGTACCATGTGTAGTGGTTTAACTTAAAAAAAAAGAGAAAACGTGCTCTCTATAGTTATAATATATTTTTTTTACTGCCAAAATAGATTTTCATTCCCAGACAAAGAAAATTACATTGATGATTATAATTTAACTATAATTATTATTATTTTGTACCGTGTGTAGTGGTTTAACTAAAAAGAGAAAACGTGTAGGGTCATAGTCTCATAGACTCTCTCTATAGTTATTATTATTATTTTATACTGTGTGTAGTGGTTTAACTAAAAAGATGTGTGATGTGGCTAAAAATAAATAAATATAGGTTGTTTCACTTTCTCTCTAGTGTCAGTTATCCGACTAATGTTCATGCTAGGTAACGCCCCTTGGAGGCGGTGTATAACGCTAGTGAATGCTTGGCGTGAGCCCGCTACACACAGTCTTATGATGTGAATTATGTTGGGTGATTTGGAAATCGAGGATAGTGATTGATGTCTTTTCGTGTTTTAATTAATACTAATAAAATTGGGGGACTTTTTTGGTTGTTAATCTTAGCCAAAAGAGCATATAAATATATTGGAATTATAGTATTTAGGGTTTATTAGTAACAGGCCTACGGGCTGATACTAATAAACCCTTAATTATTCAAATCAAATATTCACTTGTTTTTACAATTAAAAGTAAATTAATGCAAATTGCTAAAATTAGGGAAAACTATTGAGTTTGAGTTCGAATCCGGGGTTGTCACATCATCCGGCCCGTTGGTACGTTTTACATCCGTTGCTTACGCGCACTGTAACTCCAAATGTAGTGAAAATTATGCCCTTTTAAGTTCGGTCATTTTCTAGCATGCAGCTATTTCGTTGGTCCAAATATGAGTACGCTAGCTCTTGGATCATCTCGGTATCAGTCAAAATGTTTTATACCCCTAAGTATATTGTAACTCAACCGTTGACTTTTGACCCTGTGAGTAGTCCAATAGGTCAACATAATATGTTACAATCTGATAGAAAGTTAGTGATATTTTATGTAAACTGAGAACACATTTCTTTGTTTTTGGTATATTTTAGGTACAGGAAAGGACAAACCAGATTTCCTAGGAACCGTTGACGTGGATCCCGCCTCAGAAACATATTCACAAGTCATCCACAGGCTGCCTATGCCAAATTTAGGCGATGAGTTGCATCATTCTGGTTGGAATGCCTGCAGTTCTTGTTATGGTGATTCAACTGCCTCACGACGTTACCTTGTTCTCCCGGCTCTTGTGTATGTGTCTATAACCGCAGACTAGAAAATAGTTGACTTTTGATGGTCAACGGACTAGTGTTAGCCTCATAAACATATGTTTCTGTTTCGTATTTTCAGGTCGGGTCGAATATATGCTGTTGATACGCAAAAGGATCCACGGGCCCCCACCTTCCATAAGGCGGTTGAGCCTGCTGACATCGCAAGCAAAACCGGGCTTGCATATCCCCATACTGCTCATTGTCTTGCTTCCGGTGACATAATGGTCTCCTGCCTCGGAGACAAAGAAGGGAAGGCTGAAGGGAACGGTTTTCTTCTTCTTGACTCGGATTTTAATGTGAAAGGAAGGTAGTTACATAATAACATGATTAGTTTAGCACAAGGTTTTCTGAACCGGACCCCTGGGCGGTTCACCGGTTCGACCGGTCCAACGAACCGGGCCAAAAAATGCATCAAAACCCAAAAATAATTAAAAAAAACCCGGTCCGACCCCTATTTTTCCAGTCCAACCGGCCGGTTCTTTTGCAGGGTGGTCCAAACATCCGAACCGGACCGGTCCAGGCTTCGGAACCCGGTCCGACCGGTCCGGTTTTCAAAACATCCGAACCGGACCGGGTTGGTTAATGTGTCAAAACAAGTATTACACAATATTATTATGCGTATTAATTGTTAATTGGCTCGTGTGGCGGGTCGACCCCAACACAAATCTAAAAATCGTGTCAAGACACATGAACTCATGCACGCAAGAATTTTCATGCGTTGACATGGATACGACCAGTTTAAACCAAACTTTATTTTATTTTTCTGCATATTAATACTCTTTAGCTTTAAAGGTTACAAATTTACCATTTTACATATCAATGTATGTAAAGTAACTAGTGCAAACTACCCAGTGGCGGATCTTGAACGAAAAACCTGGTAGGGCCGAGCTCAATCTGGTAGGGCCGGACTCAATACATAAAAAAAAATTTCATTAAAATTTACACCACGAAACGAAGAAACTGGGTGGGCCGAGGCCTGGTCTAGCCCTAGTGAAGAACCGACCATGTAACTACCCAATCGGTTTATGTTTTGACATAGAAGACTTGTATAAAAAAAGGTATAAAATTAAACGGGTCAACCCACAACCTACTAGACAATCAACACAACCTGTTTAGCTAAACGTGTTCATGGGTTTCGTCAAGAAAATGGCTTGAGCCCGTTTAGGCTAAAACCAAACACACAAATTTTGTGCTAGGTTCATGTCATGTCATATATTCACACCCCTATACATTATATGCATATTTGGGTATTACATTTTGCATTCTTATATCTTAGGTGGGAGAAACCAGGGCATAGTCCATTGTTCGGATATGATTACTGGTACCAACCTCGACATAAGACCATGATTAGTACATCATGGGGTGCCCCGTCTGCTTTTACACAGGGATTCAATCTTCAACATGTTGCAGACGGTCTATATGGCCGTCATTTGCATGTGTACAGCTGGCCAGAAGGTGAACTAAAACAAACAATTGATTTGGGCCCTGACGGGCTCCTACCGTTGGAGGTGAGTGCTTGAAAAAAATCCCAAAAAGATGCATCCTTGAAAGCACTTAACCGGTTATTGTTACTGACAAGTCATGGCTTGCTTTTTTTTTTTTTTTTTTGCAGATAAGGTTTTTGCATGACCCGACGAAAGATACAGGGTTTGTTGGATGTGCATTAAGTAGCAACATGGTACGGTTCTTCAAGAACTCCGATGGATCATGGAACCACGAGGTGAAAATTTATCTTTCAATTCATTTTATGTAACTTCACTTAAATTATAAACGTCTGATAATTAATAAACGGTCTAATTTTGGTTACGCAGGTGGCAATGTCAGTGAAACCAGTTAAGGTCCAAAACTGGATTTTACCAGAAATGCCCGGGCTTATTACAGATTTCTTAATTTCTCTCGATGATCGGTTTCTTTACTTTGTGAACTGGTTACATGGAGATATCAGACAGTATAATGTTGTAGACCCTGCAAGTCCTGTTTTGGTTG
Source organism: Ambrosia trifida (assembly GCA_028751855.1). Lineage (NCBI taxonomy): Eukaryota > Viridiplantae > Streptophyta > Magnoliopsida > Asterales > Asteraceae > Ambrosia > Ambrosia trifida. The sequence continues at coordinate 62,615,252 of CM054124.1, read as the reverse complement.
GCCAAGTTTGGGTCGGTGGACTGTTTCAGAAAGGAAGCCCGGTAGTTGCTGAGAACGACGATGGTACATCTTATCAAGTTGATGTTCCGCAAGTCAAGGTACGCGTTTTCGCCTTTTGTAGCTAAAGAACAGGTGTAACATTCAGTTTTTAGCGTTTGAGTAACGAGACTTCTACTTATGGTTATCAAGGTATTTAAAGGTTACATAATCAAGTTTTAATAATTAGTTTACTAAATAGTAAAGTATATTATCATACTTTCCTATATTATTTGGGGTTTATCTGTGTTTTAAAAAGCGCGCCTAGAGCGCGCTTAAGCGCGAGGCGCACCTAGGCGCCAGTCTCTGCGCCTCATGTAACACAAGGCGAGCATCGTACATAAAGCGCAAGAAAAGCGTGATTTTTTTGCCAAAACAGCTCTTGAGGCGCGCGCTTTTCGTACGAGGGGGTGTTTTTATGCTTAAAAGTGTTATACATGTAGTTAAAAAGGTTATACATTTAAGTTAAATCATATATAAACCTTATTTGTATTTATATTTTGGGTAAATGGTGCTAAAAACCTATAGCATATATAAAAAAAATTATATAATCGTCTTGCGCCTCGCGTACGAAAATCCCACCGATTTGCGCTTTGCGCCTCGGTTTTAGACCTCATCGCTTTTGTGCGCTTCGTGCTTTTTAAAACCAAGGGGTTTATTACACAAAAACTTAACTTACTTTATCATTTTGTCAATTGTCATTATATGCAAGAAAAAGCGTTCCTTTCCGGTGTATTTAACGTGCTTTCAGTTATTTACTGTTGTATATAGTATAAGTAACGTTTTGTAGCACATTTAATGGTCACGTCATGCCAAGTCATTGAAAAACGGCGCCACTTACCAAATTTACATGTTGCAGACAGTGGCGGACCCATGATTTATCTTTGTGTGTGTGTGTGTGGGGGGGGGGGGGGGGGGTTGTAGGGTTTAACCAAACTTTTTAAAGGGGGCAATCGGGACTTCTGCCTACAAATTACACTTTTTTTTTTAATTGTAAGGGGGCGCCTGCCCAAAACGCAAGTTACATAAAATAAACCATGTAATTTTTGTATAAGCAAACTTCACCGAAAAGATCTACCTAATCAATAGTGATTATCATATAACCACTTTCAGGTCATGTTAGAAAAGGGTAATTAGTTAATTTTGTATTTAACCAAATACCTAGAAACATTAATCATCATTCGGTTTTATGATTGTTTCGTTTAGGGACATCGATTGCTAGGGGGGCCGCAGATGATTCAACTGAGCTTAGACGGGAAGCGTCTGTACGTTACAAACTCGTTATTTAGCAAATGGGACAAGCAATTCTATCCAGAAGTTGTGGAAAAAGGATCTCACATGTTACAAATTGATGTCAACACTGAAGAGGGTGGACTTTCTATAAACCCCAGTTTCTATGTCGATTTTGGAGCCGAACCGGATGGACCTTGTTTGGCTCATGAAATGAGATATCCAGGGGGTGACTGCACCTCAGATATATGGATTTAAAGTTTAAACCATAAATCTGGTCACTACAACAATAATAATAATAATAATAATAATAATAATAAAGGTGTTTGTAATAGAACTTGGAGTTATGTAACTATTTTGGTTTTACTTTTTTACTATGAACTTAATATGCTGCAAGTTATGATGCACAAGATCTTTAGGAGTCATCTAGGACTAGAGATGAGCAGGTCCCGAATACCGATCCCGAACCGAAAAAATACCTATCCCGGACCGAACCGAGGGTGTTCGGGATCGGTATTTGTACCCACCTCCATGTGTTTTCGGTTTCGGCATTAACCGGTATCGGGACGGGATTTTAGCCGTATTACCGGAAAAATACCGAACACCTATAATACCGACAAAACAACGATACAATACCGAATTTATATACCGATAATGCTGAATGAATACCGCTTTTGTTTTATTAATACCGAAAACCGAATTTGAGGAGATATTTAAAATTAGGTAGAAAACAATCCATCTTTTGATCTTCTGTACGTTATCAATACCATTCCCATAACAAGTAGTTTTCACCAAACTCCAACCCTTCCTCTCCCGTTCCCACCCATCGCTCCCAACTCCAACAATCCAACCCTAGCCGCCGTCAACTCCAACAGTCCAACTAACCATCTACAACCCAACACGGAAGGTTAGACTTTTGTTTTGGTCAACTTTTGCTAACATTTGGTTTGGCACTTTTGTTAACATTACTCATGTTTGCCGGTTTGTTGTGGTTTTTTGTTGTAACATTAGGAAATAGGAAAGTTTCAACTTGCAACTTGTGTTGATGCTTTGTTTTATCATGTTTGTAACTTGGTTTGGCCATTTTACAAACTTAGGCTATTTGGTTTCATGTTTGCTGCTGTTTTGGCCCAACAGATTCAAACAGGCCCAGCAGGTTCAAATTGGCCCAACAGGTGCTATATAGCTAATAGCTATTATTTGGGCAGTTGGGCTGTTTATTTTTCGGTATTAGAGCATTATAATCTCCTCCATCAAATTACACTAAAAATCGTTGTTTAAAAAAAATTACACTAAAAATCACTACTCCACTCCTAAATCTTTTCTCTCCTAATTAAAATAATAATATTTTTTCATATTTTTATAATTATATTCTCTATCCTCACTCACCACTTGTAAAAATATTAAAATATATATGAGTGAACAGTAGCTTTTCATATATAGAGGTGAACAACAGTGGCGAAGCTTGACCCGAAACTTCGGTGGGTCGAAAATCACTAGTTTCGGGGGATCGAAAACCAGTTTCGAAGGGTCGAAACCGTATATACCAAAGAATTTCTATACGAATACTATATAATCAGAACTTCTGAGCGAAAATTCGAGGGGGTCGGCCGTCCCTCTCCGCCCCTTAAAAGCTGCGCCATTGGTGAACAGTGGTTTCTCTAATTTTTTTCTCTCCTCGACTTACAACCACTCACATAATTTGATTCCCGGGTTGTGAATGCTCTTAAATCGGTATTATACCAAAATACTTTATGCTGTATAGAGCACACCACTTAACCACAAAGATGCCCTCTCAAAATTGTAGCGCATGACAAAATAACATGAAAAAAAACTATCAGCAAAGCTTGTAGCAAATGATATAAATCCAACACAAACTTGAAACTGATTCATCACCTTTTGTATATCCCATCTCACACATGTAAAACACAAGTCTCATGAGTACACAACCCATCTCAAAAAGATCTACACATTTTATCATCAGAATAATAATAATCAAGACAACTACACACTCTTCTTTCCATAACTCTGACCTTTTGCAATAAGCTTTTCTTCAATCTTGTTGGCAAATGTCACCTTCGGCCGCATCAAATTCTGTTACATCATAACAACCAATGTGCCTGTTAAAACTTTTTCAAAGTATTTCAAGTCCAACCGACCCGTTTTTGTTATGTCATGTTAATAATAAGAAGATAATAATAATACCATGCTTCTGCAGTGAACATTTAGATCCTCGTTCATGTGTGCCAAACGCGCTCTTGCTTCTTGTTCCTTATATAGCGCTTTTGCACACGCTTCTTTCACCTGAAGTACATCATCAAAAACCATGTAAATCAACCCGAGGTTTAAACTTAAAGTGACAGATAATAGAATGAGAAACAGAGAAAGAAGTACCTGCTTCTCTTTATCATTATCAAAAGAGTTGGAATAATTATTAGTTTCTAGAAGGTTTCGGAGAGATGTCAAGTCGTTTATCAGCTCCAATGCAACCTCCTCAGCATCATGCATCTGATTTTTTGAAAACTCAAATGATCTTTCGGCGTGTAGACGAAAAGATGTGCAATTCAGACAGTTGCAGATTCCCCTGCACCCTCTTGGGGTTCTCTTCAATATTCCATTTCTAAGATTTTTTCCTTGAGTTTCGTGAATCTGAAGCGGATATTGTTGAGGACTTTCTTTAACTGTTATCTGTCGGTCTTCGCTGTAGCTTTGTTCAATACATAATGGTGTAGCATTAGAAATTGGGCTTTCTTTGAATGTTAACAGATTGTCGTCTCTGCCACTCTGCTCAATGCATAGTGGTGCAACTTTAGAAGTTGCGCCTTCAACACATTTCGGATTAACTTTGGGTGGCGATTGTTCCATCTTTATATAACCGTCAAATTTAACAGCTTCACCTTGTATAGACACCTCCGACTGTGAGATTGATCCACCGCCTTCCTTATCTGGCGTACTAGCATCCAAAAGACTGTCATTTGAAACCAAAGTAACTGATTTTGTTGTATCGATTGATGACTCACTTCCCTCCTTATCTAGCGTATTAGCAGCCAAAATATTTTGATTTGAAACAAAAGTAACTGATTTTGTTGTATCCATTGATGATCCACTGCCCTCCTTATCTGGCGTATTAGCATCCAAAAGATTGTCGTTTGAAACCAAAGTAACTGATTTTGTTGTATCGATTGATGCATCAACAGGAACCAATGTAGATGTAGGAGAATTTGACGCCTCGTCTTTGGTAGTTGATTTCTCGTCTTGAACCAACACTTGTGTTGGTGGCTGTTGATTTTGATCTATAGCCTTCTCAAGTTTTAAAGATTGGTCGTCTTCTAAGGGACCTATCAGAAAGCACAAACAGAAGGTTAGAAAAAATTAGAAAAACTTTAAATATCACATTTCTTGATTGGATTAATAAATATTACTTGAATAATCTTCAGCAACACTCATCAAAAATGGAAGCAATCTTCTATGACTAAAGGAAGTTGGAGTTTGCAGTAGTTTCTGTCTCGAACATGACTTAAGTGCCTAAAAGATAAAATAAGAGCCCGTATATAGAAAAGATTAGCCATCAACACGTGCACAAAGTAAGGCGGATTTGACATCTAAATCAGAATTATATTTAAAAACAGGAAAGGGAGGGTTAAACATTATTAACAAGGAATAAACATTGGAGACTGAACATACCCGCTTATACATTGGTTTCACAATGACACCCGAAGAGACGTCATCAGTCTTGGATTTAGTATAGATAGTTGCATCAGGTGGTGTCATCTGCTCACACTCTAGCGTGTCGTTCAGACCATCTTCTTGGCTTTTCTGCACATCAGAACACTCAACAGTGCTAACTAAACCAGCATCCACACTGTTTGAAGATTGTTTCTCACAGGTTTTATTATTATCATTACTCATCAAACCATCTGCCAATTTACTAGAATTGGATACGGGACCAATTTCCACATCATCAAGGGCAACCGTAGTATTAGGAACTGGATTACTTGATTTCAAACTGTTGGGCAATGATGCCTCAATTATCTCAAAACTGGAAGAATCTGCCATCAAAACCAACAGAGTTTAACAAAATATGGTAATCTAACAAGTGAGATTAATGTATAAACTATAAACAAACAATGAGATGCAACTGAGTTGTGTATTTACCATCACTCCCTGAGTCCATTAGATAAGGAAGCAACCTTCTATAATTAAACGAGGTCGGACTTTTGAAAACCTTCCTTCTGCCTCTCAAACTTGTTACCTGTCATTTAGTTCCATAATATAAAAGTATCAAAAGTTGATTCTTGTCATTGATCAAAGGATTACATACATACAAGATTGGAGCTATTGACTAGGAACTAATAAGCAAGAATTAAGGAACTAAACAAGCTAGAATATTGACCAATTAATTGATAAGTTACAACAAGAAAATTAATTTTAATTTGAAACTTCTTTGGTGGGAAATACGGTTATGACCGAATGCGTTCTAATATCCCCCCCCCCCCCACCCGGCGCAAGATGGACGAGCGTGAGTGGAGACCAATCTTGGAAGTGAGGACCGAATGTGTTCTAATCCATAAGTCTGTCATAATAATCCATCAGTTATACATCAACATTGAGATTCAACTAATCAGCAAATACCAAACCTCCTTGTGGTTTGTAGCTTCAATAGGGGTGTGCAAACTTACAAGCTACTAGAGCTCGGCTTGAAAAAAACGTGAAACAAGCCAGAGCCCAAGCTACAATTATCGAGCTTGAGCCGGCTCTAGAACTTAAACAAGCACACTGTTTGTATATTTTTTATTTGATACATCAAATACATATTTTAAATATTAACAGTTATTACTTATAAAACTATGAAAAAATAACTAAATTATAAATAAAATAAAAATGTAATAAATAATAAAAGAGCCAAGCCAGTTTAGATAAAAGCTGTTTTCATGAGTTAAACAAGCTCAAGTTAGGCTAGTTTGCACCCTAGTATTCAAGTTCTACTTAAATTTAAAAGATTACAATTCACATAATAGAACATTTAATTAATCAGCAAATTATTTTAAACTAAGCACATAATACTATAATAGATACTACACTAATCAAGTGAATAACATTAAAATGAAGCGAGATGTAATAAAATATGTATTGCAAAATTAGGAGTAATAATAATAATAATAATAATAATAATAATAATAATAATAATAATAATAATAATAACTGTCTCATACCGAAGTTTGGCTCTTATTATTCATAATCCCTTTAATATCTGCAGCTTCATTCACATCAGAACCAATCTCATGCTTCTCTCCAGACTCTACAATCATTGACGTCATCTGAACATTAACCAACGAACTATCCACAATATTATCCGAATCAGCTTTCAAATCAACAAGAGGTTCAGAAACCCCCAAATCAGCTTCAGACACCAACAACTTAGGGTTTGCATCCAAATCAGCTTCCAATTGTTCCAGATCCAGTTCTCCGATGCTTACGACGTCGTTTGAACGAGAGAACACTCTCCTGGCACGAAGATCTTTTACAGATCCTTGACTCATAGCTTCAAATACTTGTTCTTGTTTTGCTAGTGATTTAGATGTACTGTTACGAATTCGATTGGAATCGGATCTAGCGTAACCAGATCGGTGTCTGTGGAAATAGATCTGTGACCTGCTACGTGTGAATATTCCGCCAAACGGGTCGGATTCCGACGGCCGTTGCTTCCGTTTTCTTGATCTGATACTTGATGATTCCATTGCTCACAGTCTTCTTCTGCGTTGTGTTTAGGGTTTTTATTATTATTATTATTATTATTATTATTATTATTGTTTTTCTGAATAATAAATAAGAGGACAGGGTTGAAGATGACTGAAGTAAGGTAAAATACGGCGGGAATATTATGTAGTCGCGTGGCGGGAAAAATATATAAAAAAAGATATAAATATGGCGGGAAATTAATATGCTTTTGCCGCTGAAAATGTTTTGTGGTGTGAGTGTGACTGCTTTGCCCCTTCGTTTTAAAGAATGTTTAATTTAATTTAACATACTTTGTAGGTTATTATTTTTATTATTTATTTATTTATTTATATATTTTTTTTATTATTATTATTATTACTACGTTCACATGCCTTTGGTTATTCGTAATTATAGTTACGCAGATAAGATAATATGACAAATCTTGTTTAATCTGTTAGATTTACATACCACGTGTGTAAACAGTGACGAAGCTTGAATTGGTTGGTGGGGGCCGAAAGTTACAGGACCCAATTTTTTTTCAAATCGGTTGGACCGAACTCAAAAACTATAAATTTTTAGATAAAACCGAGAAAATTTACATAACTGAGCTAAAAATCGGTGGGGGTCGAGGCACCCCTGGCCCTCACAAAACTTCGCCCTTGTGTGTACACAATTCCACTATATACAACAACCCTTGGTCCACGTATTACAGCATAGAAAGCAATTTAGAGTTTATTGTCATTAACATATTAATGTTAAGGTAACATATGGTAGCAAGTGACCACTAACATATATTATATGTTCTATAAGACAACATTCTCATCACCTACCATATTCTAATGATCCAGTACATATTATCATGCTTTACTCAAACCACCTATATAGTTTATACTTGATTGTTAGTAGGCAGGATCGCACCGTAAACTTTTGAATAGATTGATTTGGCTTGTTAGTTCTCAAACGGGTGGAACTAAAAATTTAGACTAAACGGGTTTGGCCGTGTTGCTTATTAATTAGTTTAGTGAGGGTGGACCCTATCCAAGGGGATAGAGATGCTACTTTTAGTAAGCTCTCCAACTCCAAACAATTAACCTAGTAGACGACACCACTACCAACAACAACCATCCAAAGTAAATACAACAAATGGGAAAGTTATTACTACAACGCCAAACAAAATTGCCATTCGCTAAAAAGTAGGGGCAATATTCGTCAACGACTCAACGTCACGAGTCGTAATGATGTAAAATTGTAAATAAAAAAAGTGCAAACTTTTAAAATATTGTAAAATGTTGGGTATTTTTTTTCTTCACGGTTATTAATATTCGTGTAATATGCTAACTGTGTTGTGGCACGAATGGGTCATGTTAGTAGCATGAGTGTTCTTCAATGCGTTTTCACTTTATTCGGTTTTGAATTTTTTTCAGCCATAAACAAACTTAAGCAAATTCAGTTTTACTGGGTGTTGTGGTTTAACATAGAAGAGGGCGTTAAAGCGGCATGTCACTGCCACGTAAACAATGAAGCTTTAAATAACCCACTCTTTAACTTGTTGTGGTTTAACTAGAAATTAAAAAAATTCATTAAATTATTGTTGACCTAATAATGTGAGTAGAAATAACTTAGGAGATTAATATGTACTCAGGATGTTATGAATAGAAACACTTGCATTTGGTATAATGCTCTTAATGGGTTTCTTGAACAGTCTGAAGCTCTTAATCGACTCGATCAAAATTCGAGACCGATAGATTTTCTAGGAATTTTTTGGTCGTTCAACACTCTTGACTCTTGAGTTAGCTTTGGACTGTCAAAGTGGGATTTGAGCTGCTGTAATTGATTCATCAGGGTTGGGCCTGGGCTTGGGCTAAAGATAAATTTACAGTCATATAATAATTGGACTTGGGCTCTTAATGGGTTAAAATATTTTAAACTGATTATTTAGGGTAAACGATTTCAACATTTTACGGACAGGGGAAATGTATGCCTGTATCTTACCCTTCTCAGATCCTACTAATAACTTTGGTTATAGTAGATTTACTGGGTATGATTGTTGTTATTGACTTCAACATCTTGTAAAACCGAAAAATAAATTAGTTACTCAGTTTGGCTCTTATCGGTTACAACTTGGGTTGGTTCAACTATACATTTCAAATTAAATAATGAAATAATGAACACCCCTAGTTGGAAGAGTATTTTTGGTTAAATTGGTGTGATTAAAAGAGTTATTTGTCAAATACACGTGGTTTTAAAAATATTTACTAAACAAATATTTTTATTAAAAAAAGTATTAAAAGGTTTAACATTTCCAACCATAGAAGTTTATTTTTTGAAACTTAACCATAGAAGTTTATTGATTTTTCATTTTAACTCCTTAACAAGTGATAGCTTATTCATTGTACAGTTTTCCTTGTTGCATTGATAGTATTTCTAGTTTTCAGGTAAATGTTTTAGGGTTATGATTAAATATACAGTGAAAGAAAAATAGGAAGACGTAAGAAGGGTATCAAACGGACTTCGATTGAACTAATTCAAGCGGCATTGGAACCGGCTTATCGAACCCTACGACGTTAGTTTTTAGGTCTTCATTTTTTGCGGTTTTAGCTTGTAGTTTTTGGAATATGCTTTATATTATTGTGTCTTTTATGTACCATTGTGTCTTTTTCTTATTTTTATCATTGTGTCTTTTTTCTTCAACATTATATTATATTTTTTGGCACTGTGTTATATTTTGTGGCCCACTGTGTCATATTCATGATCTATTGTGTTTTTTGTATTCTTCCCATCCTTCTCATTTTTGTTATATTGTGTAGAATAACTTGACCCGTTATATAGTATGTGAAAAATTGTTTTTCTATGTGAAAAGATTGTTTCACATGGTAAAACTTTTAGAATTACTATATTATCATCCTAGTTTTAGTTCAAACTAAAAAACAAATAGTTACACTAAAACTAGATGATAATATAGTGATAATTAATATATAGTAATTCTAAAGGTTTTACTATGTGAAAAATTAAACGATATTTATGAAACGAGTTACCAAAGGTATACCGTTATATTTTTATTTTGAAGTAAAAAAAAGTTATATACAAATAGTTACACTTTATAAGAGAAAGGAAGAACGTGAGACTGTAGTGAAACTGTAGGTTAATGAATTACATTTAAAAGATTTGCTGGTATTTGGTTGGGCTAGGGAAAAACACGCTTGTATTGACCTCACGGTTGTGTCCCCTCTAGTTGGTTTACGCGATAACGAGTTTGTGGCTGGTCAAGCAATGAGAAGGGCAGAATTGAGGAAAGTGAAAAAACATGTTAAAGTTTGCGAAGATAATCAACATGCTTTCGTGCCCTTGCTCCTTGGCACCAGAAGCTATCCGTTTCCTGACCAGGGTCCAACAGGCTATCCATGACAATACTTCGACTTAGTTTGTATTTATTAGACTAGGGTTTGCGATCCAGAAAGGGGTGGTGGCGCAGCTTGTTGCCCGCTTGCCAACTATTTTAATGTAATTTATCAGTTATAGGATAAAAAAACTATTTTTAATTCTAAAAAAATATAAAAGAGATATATATGATAAGTTATTAAAAAATAACTGGTTTCGTATAATCACATCCAAATATTAAAATTTAAAATAAAACCAATTTGGAAAATAAAAAATGGCCATGTTAACACTTATTATACTCGTCGCGTCCACCAAAATGTCCACCAAAATAAAATAAGTTAATTACCGGTTACAACAAATTATTGTTATTATAACGGATCACATGTAAGTTTCAACAACTCTACTTCTTTATGCCTGTTCTTGGCCTCTAGTTGGTATTGTTACTTTGAACTAGTAAAATTTGCCTAAAAATAAATATTTGGTATTTGTTTTCGAAGATTTTAAAAATGTTATACTGATCGCACGTTTTCAAATATGAATAGATCATAAAGCTTGTATAAACAAACATGTTTACGAATGTATGCTAGTCATCAATGAAAACAAAAGCTTTATGACAGAAATATTTTTTATGAGCATAATAAAATGTATAATATTAATGAACGAGGATACACAATAATGTCTTATTTGAAAAAAAAAATGTAACAATAAAAAAAAGGATTTCTAATGTAAATTACCTTTAAAATTCCTAACATTATTTAGGGCACACGTACGGGGTGATCCATGATGGACACCCGTGATGCCCGCGAACACCATCCCGACCCCTCCGTGATGCCTGTGAGAATTCTAGCCGTTGGACTTGCAACGGACATGAGACCGTTTAAAATAAATGTTATTGTTTACCATTTATATATAACACATCATACTATTTTTTTTTTACCCCACTCACACCATTTTTACACTTTCTTTCTCAAAATCAAACCCATCCTAACATTTTCAACATTTTAAAAAACTAAATCCCATATCTACAATTGTGTGTTGGATTGAAGAAGAAGAAGAAACTGCGTTAACAATGGCGTGCATTAACGTCAAGGAAAATACGAGCTCATCTGGCCGGTCTCCATGCTGGGCTAACGTTTTAATCGAATTATGTGTCCTAGTAGATCAAATACAAAACACTTGTGATTCAATCTCATACAAGTGGTGGGATCTCAAAGCTAAGTGTGGACGCTTTGAAACAATATTTAAAATAAACATGGATGAAGACAACCAAACTGAAGACATGGCTATAAGTCGAGTACGATTTTGAGGTCGGCCACAGATTTTACCATGTTTCGACATGACATATTTTAAGGCCTAAGTTTGAGTAGGTTATTTATATTTTCTAGTTATTTTTTTATTTTATGTAGTTTATTAGTTTATTTAGTCTTTTAGTGTTTTTAAAAAGAAAAGATAAGTTAGTGATGATAGATGTGATAAAATAAAACATTAAAGTGTGAAGTGATCAAATCATTTTAGTTGGTAAATCATGAACATCTACATCCACGTAGAGGTGTGATGGCCACCATATGTTGGTAACTAATGTCGGTGTCATCAAATCATTTTAGTTGCTTTGGATTTGCATAGAAAATCATAACAAGTGTCGATATGAGTTACAATGTATGGAGTGCATGCTCGTTCGAAACTATTATGATTTTCAATGTCGAGGGATCATAATTTTGAGGTGGGAAGGCCTCGTTGACATGTCAAAGGGGTTGAGCCCTTTGTGGTATGTGGAACCAATCATTGTTAAAATACGAACTAAGCGATCAACAATAAGTATAACAACCGTAATCAATAGAAATCGGGTTATGAATAGTTGCTTTGGATTTGCTTAAAACAAAATAGAAAATCATAACAAGTGTCGATATCAGTTACAATGTATGGAGGGCATGCTCGTTCGAAAGTATTATGATTTTCAATGTCGAGGGATCATAATTTTGAGGTGGGAAGGCCTCATTGACATGTCAAAGGGGTTGAGCCCTTTGTGGTATGTGGAACCAATCATTGTTAAAATACGAACTAAGCGATCAACAATAAGTATAACAACCGTAATCAATAGCAATCGGGCTATGAATAGTTGCTTTGGATTTGCTTAAAATAAAATAGAAAATCATAACAAGTGTCGATATGAGTTACAATGTATGAAGTGCATGCTCGTTCGAAAGTATTATGATTTTCAATGTCGAGGGATCATAATTTTGAGGTGGGAAGGCCTCATTGACATGTCAAAGGGGTTGAGCCCTTTGTGGTATGTGGAACCAGTCATTGTTAAAATACAAACTAAGCGATCAACAATAAGTATAACAACCGTAATCAATAGCAATCGGTTTATGAATAGTTGCTTTGGATTTGCTTAAAAGAAAATAGAAAATCATAACTAGTGTCGATATGAGTTACAATGTATGAAGTGCATGCTCGTTCGAAAGTATTATGATTTTCAATGTCGAGGGATCATAATTTTGAGGTGGGAAGGCCTCATTGACATGTCAAAGGGGTTGAGCCCTTTGTGGTATGTGGAACCGATCATTGTTAAAATACGAACTAAGCGATCAACAATAAGTATAACAACCGTAATCAATAACAATCAGGTTATGAATAGTAAGTTTGCACCACCCAGGGACGAAGGATAAGAAGGGTCAGGGGTGGCCCTGGCCCCCCTGTTTTCTAGCGCAGTAGTATAAATTTGCGATTTTCATAGGTAAATTGAGTCCGGGTTAAGTTCGGCCCCCACCGATTTGCCACTACCGATCGAAAAATTTTGAGTCCAGCCCCCACCGATTCCGAAATCAAGCTTCGCCACTGACACCACCATCGAACATCGAACACCTAGAATAGAGTTTACAATCACCCTTAACACCACCAAACATCATCGACTCCACTAAGACCCACCCAATTAACACCACCAACTACCCAATCATCATTAATATTAATTTAAACAATAGCGCACCACAACCACCGTCTCCAGAGTCAATTTCACATGTAATATCAAAAGTTTATTTAAATAATTCCGTTAATTGGGTGGAATTTTATTTTGCCTAACGACACGGGATACAACAATCAAATGTTTAATTATGTTAGACACCATAACAACGTAGGATTTATAAAAGCATTGGAAAGTCATACCTAATTCTCTTAATAATTGTCATCATCATGTCATGCGGCCATGCTTATGTATATTTATATCATAACAATTACCTATAGTCGTGTCTCCTCGGTGTTAAAATAAGAAAAATAAGGAAACATACGTAAATTTTGTACGTCTCATGTTTAAATATCTACTCGTGTCTCCTAAAACGAGTTGTGTTAAGGGGTCAACAGAAAAATACGTGTTTATAGTTTTAGAGTAGTAATATGCAAACGAATAAAGTATAAACCAGGTTAAAACTTAAATGGGTTGTTTTCACGTCAACCAACGACCAAAATCACCAAATTAATTGACTGTATTTTGTGTAAAAATTTCAAGAGTCGAGTCGAATTTGATCCGTGAAAACGATAGACTACCCTCCGTAGCAGGGCCGGCTGAAGCCTAAGTGAAATGAGGCTAGGGCTTTGGGCCCTCAAATCTCTAGGGCCACCATTTTTTATTTTGAAACACTGAATTGAGCTGTGTAATTCCAGGAAGTAGAGGAACAGATCATAAGAAAGTGACAATTACAAATACCCTCCATTTAATTATGATTTGATTTGGCTCGTTAGACACAACGTATCGCACCACGGACTACACAAGAACTAAAAAAATATTTTATGCTTTCGGAAAAAAGGCCCCAAATTGATAATTCGCTTTAGGCCCCCTAAAGGGTTGAGCCGGCCCTGCTCCGTAGGATGCATCATTCATCTAAATAAGTTACACGCACAACTGAATTTTAATTCGCGTAATAATACACATCAAGTATCTCTTTTTCGGTTCAATACTTTAAAATGAAAAAAACAAACCGAAACGTGTAGAAATTATATTATGTACACATGGTATTGGAGCCATTCTTTGTAGATCATTTATGCATTGCGCCAAGATGCATTTCATGATACTATTGTGACTAACAGGGAATTCGCACGTTGCGGCGGAGTCGACAATACATGGCGAAAATATAATTCAAACCTTAAAACGATTAAAAGAATCAATATGTAAGGTGTATGTTTGTATGTGTGTGTAAGCACAAGCACCTGTGCTTCGTATTGGAGTAATTTTTTAAAGTCTATAAGGAGACATGATAGCATGTTACATTCTATATACCATATGCAATTTGACTTACATGCCGGTAAAAAAATGGAAGAAACGGTTTGACTCATTAGCAACTATTATTATACTAATAGTCACACTCAATATGTAGAAAGTGTCAAATCTGGAGATATTGTCGAGGAGAATAAAGTTTTATAAGATCCACATTAGCAACCTGCAAAGAAGCATACCCATAACTTTTACCACATGATAAAAGTAATGCAATAAAACTGTTAATCAAGTGCACCATAAATTTCTATCATTGGCATCGAAAAGTGAAATCGGAAGTTAGGTTAGTTGAAAATATTCCACATAAGACCTCCCACCCTGAGAACTTTATAGACGCGCACAGGTCGGTTTTTTTCTAGGAACCGAACCCCAAACCGGTTCGTGTCTGAACCGGTTTCGGTTTGGTTCGGCCCCGGTTTTGCCGGTTTTGGTTCGGTTCGGCGTGGGTTCGTGAACCAATTCATGCGCACACTTTTTTTTTATGAAAAGACATCACAGTTATTTTTTACGTAAAGTTTGACTTTTATTGACTTTTACAATCTTTTTAAGGTGTATATAGGTATATATTTGTATGTGTAGAAACCTTTTTATATAATTTTGTTAGATATAATTTTTTTTTATATAAAATTTGTAATTTTTTTTAATAAAATGTAGTAATTACTTAATTTTGTTTGATACCCTTCTCAAATGCTTTAGAATCACATAAGCTAGGTTCTGAAGTTGCGGGATGCATTTCTGACAAGCTATCACCGTAATGAGGTAATTGATGACAAAATGGGCCTATCGTGTGTTTCAATATGAGGTAAAGACGAGTATCTTATTGATGTGGCCGGGCGGTCTGCATTGGCACAAATCATTTTTTGTCCATGATTGAAATTTATAAATCATGAGGGTGCCAAATATGTTTATGAAGATTATGTTATTTTAATAATAATAAAGTTGTTTGAATATAATAATTAGAATGTTTTATGCATTAAAATACCCATTGATTATCTTCTAGGGACATTTAGAGAAGTACAGTGTAAATTTTAAAAAATTGTAAAGAAACCCTTGGTAATTTAAACATATTTACTCATGTCTCCTTCTTTGTAGTATAGATTTATCATTTACCTTGTCAAAAATATTTAATCTTAAATAAAAGCAAAGTAGAGAAAACTACAATTCGGGCAAAAGCCAAAATAATACACGTTTGAATACAACAAGTGTTTATACGGATTCATCACACAACCACAGGGTGCGATAAGAACCACAAATCACGTAAGTTTGAACTTTGAACCGAAGGTGACTATAGACAAAACAAAAGAGGACACGTTTCTTTGGCTCACGCATCGGTCGAAGCTGCCAAAGATCCTGTGGGCTGATTGGGCCAATTTTGATGTTACATTTCTGTTGTAATTTTCTGCTTTTGGTGACGTTTTGGTGTATCCTAGCAAGAGCTGGCTCTTTATATTCATATATATAAAGCGTTTTGCCGTTAAAAAAAAAAAAAAACAAATCACATATTGTTGATGGTAATCGATTATATAAATTTCATATATTTGCTAGTATATAACGGTATGTAAATTACACCACCAATGATTGGTGGGCATTTGGCGAAAGAGACCATGTGCACTCATGGGGACCTTTGGGTGTCATAATTTCGATACAACCGAGTCTGGTAACGGTCAACCATGCTTTTGTTGGACGCATTGGGTCACAACCTTGTTTAAAGATACTAGGACGACCATGAAGGGTCATGTCACACATGTATAAAGAAGACAATATATACTTTGCATTTGGTTGTCTTTTATTGAACATGGTTCATCTATGTATAATTATTATTAGTAATACTATAACTAGAATGGGACTGGGAGAGTTCGATAGATGAATTAAATGCGTTATAACTTGATGTTTGGTAAAAAAAAATAAAACGAGACGAACTTGTCATAAACTTTATAGAGTATATATAATTGTTAACATCGCCGACAAACTTCAATTCATTCCATCCCAAAATTATTTACATGAATATGACTAGTGAGACACTAGCACCAACCGACTTACATCACCCATTAGGCCATTACAATGTCCATAAAAAATAAAAGAGAAAGTACAATCAAGTTATGGGAATATCAAATGCTACTCGATTCTCCCAAGCCCATCTTGTTGTTTAAGTTTGTGTTTGATCCATATAAACGTCATCGCTTGAATCTCACCAAATACCCCATCCAGATTAACTTTTTTCCCATCAAAGATGGCCTTGTTTCGTGCTAACCATGCTGCCCAAGAACCCGCTAAAATTATGATTCTCGCCAAGCTTCGTTTATCATCAGTTGTATTAATCTCCCACGTGCACGTTCACCAAGTCTTTGACATTAAAAGCATACAACGACTGCAGTCCGCACCATGAGTTGACCCTATGCCGACCTTATGCCATAGCATTGAAGCAACATAGCACGTTGTAAATATGTTGGGGAATAACCGTAACAAACGAACAATAGCGGATAACATAAATCTCTGAAGGTACGTGATCGCTTTCAGATTGAATCAATTCGACGGTTCTATCGAATATTCAATCGGATACAATCAGAGATTGAGAATTTTCTGTATGTTGTGATTAAAATTAAAGAACCAGAGAGTTTTTGATCAAGAAGGAGAAGAATACGTAATGAAAAAACAGGGCCAGAAACTGCTTTTTAGGCAGTTTTCAAAGGGTTTCAGCATTGCCAAAATTAGTCCCTCTATTTCCAAAAATTATTTTTCTGAGACATTTTTACCATAGCTCGACCCCAGCCAGGGGCTTTGCCCCTTGGACCCCGCCAGGGGCTGCCGCCCCTTGGACCTTGCTCCCAGGGGCGCTGCCCCCGGACCCCCGTTCATTAGGGGCTTCGCCCCTAAGTTCATAATAAATTCAAATAGGCGTGCACTCCGCACCACCATACCTATATGATGTATTATTATGAACATATTGATCAACACAGTCAATCCAATTACACTAAAATATCCAACAAAACAAATGATCTGCGTCCTCGTCATTAGTAAACTGCGCACATTGTTGTTTTAGTGTTATGATTGTTTATTTGTTTTCAAGACCATTATTAATCTGTATCAATACAAATTAAGTTATTTTAGCGAGTTTATGTGGCAAAATCACATAAGCATGTTCTTTTTTTATTATTATTTGAATTCATATAATATAATTAATGAAGAACACAAGGATGTCAATATTAATCTCAGTTGTAATTGATTAATTGAACCTGCTCATATTTTGATGTGCACTGGTCTTTATATTTACAGTTATTGTATTGCTTTTTTATATTAGTATTTTACACATTAAAAAGTTTTGAAATATTAATTCGAACTGACCTACTCTAGTAAGCCAGTTATAGATTACCCCACACTAACTCATGTTTGATAGTTTCGTGTACCAAGATCACATTTTAATTGGTAATGGACATGTAAGATGATCTCCATATAACATACATAGTACAAATAATTGTTGTTTGTCGAATTTAATCTTATATAAAATCACACACCTTATGGTGGAGTGGTATGGAGGCTCAATGATAAAAGACCTATAGCTGAAAGGTCATAGGTTCGATTCTTGAGAGCACCGGGTTTTACCGATTATTCCATTGTCGTACCTTCGGACGAGTGGATGGTCGGGTTTTCCCCGAAACTAGTGGCTGGTGGGCCAGAGGCTCCGCCCGTCTGGGTAAGGGCCGGCTAGAGCTTCTTTGGCCATTGAAAGCCGTGTACGGAGTACCCGACTTCTACTTAGTTGTACGTTAAAAAAATCTTATATAAAAAACAGAATTCGTTTAAAATTAGAAATAAAGTTTTTATTTATTATGTAATAATCGATTTTTATTGTTCTGATCAATAATTAAAACCACTTCATATTAATTATGTTATTTATACTCTTTTTACAACACACAAGACAGCTAATCAATAAAGAGTGGTTGTTTGGCAATTTATATCCTTAGCAATAAAAGACAACTAATCAAGTAGCTATAATGATTCAACAAAAAAAATAAAAAAATAATTAGATATTTTTTTACAAGACCACCGTTGATCACCAAAAATATCACTACCAACCATTGATCACCAAAACCACCACAACCAAACCATCCAACACCACCAAGTCACTCACCACTCAAACAATCATTAATTTTGGTTAACCCCACCACCCACCTCAATCATCGCAAATGTGAATGGAAGATTTTTAATTATTTAATATTTGTAACATTTCTTCGTTGGCAAATTGACAAATGTAACAATTATGATTTATTTTTTCTCTAACGAATTAGAAAACATCTATATATATATATATATATATATATATATAGGGTGTGGATAATGTGGAAACTCATTGTTAGATGGTAAACCTTGGAAACCCTATCCTAGCCATCCATTGGATTTGATCAAGGGCTATGATTAAATGTGAAGACTTTTTGTTTAAGAAAATACTATTATAATGGGGCAAGTACAGATAAGGGTAGTTTAGTAAAGTTGCTTTTGGGTCATGTCACACCCTCTCTCCTACTTTTTCAAAGTCAACATCACCGTCTCTCTCCTCACTCCTACTTTTTGGTTAAGAAAATATTATTATAATGGGTCATGTCACACCATCTCTCTCATCTCTCCTACTTTTTGTTTTAAAAAATATTATTATAATGGGTCATGTCACACCATATCTCCTACTTTTTGTTTAAGAAAATATTATTATAATGGGGCAAGTACAAATAATGTGTTAATGTTGCATACGAGGGTAACATGTGTTAGTTGGTCATAAAGGGCTAACATGTGTTATCTAATCTGATAAAGTTAAACATGTTGCCCCAATATACCCATGAGAAGATCTAACATTTGTTAGTATGAGTGGTGTGGTAACATATGTTAAACTTGTATCATTTGTCAACCTTTTTGTCTTTCTTACCACTCATGTTTTCACTTCATAAGTTTACAAAAGAAATAAGTAAACATAACATACAAACTATTAACACATATTATTAAGACGTGTCATAAGAGGTTAACACATGTTATTTGGTAACACGTGTTATTACAAAGTATCAATACAAACTATTGAACAAATAGATAAACCTACCCAAGACATTCATATGAATTGCATGTAAGGGGTAACGTGTGTTAATGTTGCATGAGAGGTTAACATGTGTTATTTGGTAACATTTATTAAACTTATATTTAATTTCAGCCCCTTTTTTATTTTGTCTTGCTTACCACTATAGTTTTTATTTCATAAGTTTACTGAGAAAAAAATATACAAACTATTAACACACGTTATTACAAAGTATCATTACAAACTATTGAACCACACAAAAACCTACCCATGACATTCAAATGAACTGCATGGAAGGTTAACATGTGTTAATGTTGTATAAGAGGTTAACATGTGTTATTTGGTAACATATGTTAAACTTGTGTTTATTTTGTCAGTCTTTTTTGTCTTGCTTACCCATATAGTTTTCACTTCATAAGTTTACTGAGAAATAAAGCACACAAACTATTAACTCACGTTATTACAAAGTATCATTACAAACTATTGACCACTTTAACAAAATAAATCTAGTAACTCTATACATTGAGTACAAAAAAGAAAACGTTATTAAAAAGTTTTTCTACATATTTTCTCGGCTTCCTTCGACTTTGTATGTTAACATATGTTAACCAGTGGGGGGTCTTCGTTATCAACTGCAAAACAACAGATGAGATATTAACCGGTGTGACCAACTCATCATCTAACATACTAAATACGAGTAACACATGTTAGTCGAGGCTCAAATGTGAACATGTGTTAACTGGGGATAAATGTGTAACACTTGTTACCCTTTGCATAAGAGGGTAACATGTGTTGTTTGCCTAAGTCAACATGCCTAGAACTAAAGTCAAGATGAAAAAGGGATAAAACTTTACAAAGTTTACATCAACAAAAATCACCACAAATAATGATTAATTTATTATACAACTATTTAGTGCTTAAATCTACAATTTTAAAGGCTATATACTAGTTAGATCTCACTTTAAATCTAAAAAACTCCGTTAAAAAAATCTAAATAAACAAATTAACTTTTTGGAGTCATAAACAAACAAACAAACAAACGAATAATAGAAGAATCAAGTGTAATATTTTTTTTTTGAATCATGGATCAACTTTCAATATTCATAAATCAAAACTTATATGGTAGAACATTCTATATTATTTCTATATCTAAAAACACAGAAACAAAAAAAAATTAAAAGGGGGAAAAGTAAACAAGACGAATAGATATAAAACTCATGGAAATTAAGAACTCACTAGCTCGGTTTCAAGAAGCCGTAGCAACGTTATGCTCCGGTCATCTTCTCCGACAAGTTCGGGCACCGACAACCATTAACACCTACAACCCTTTCTCTTACAACACTCTAGTAGCAATGGGATGCTTCGTCAAGAAGATGTTCGAAAAAACAACGTCCGAAGTTGCAGCAGAGAAAAAGATTTGTTAAAATCCATGGAATGAACCTTCAAAACAAACCTAACTTTTTTAATGGAGGAAAGCTTAAATGAAGAAGATAATGTTGAGTGTAAGTGTGAGTTTATTTGATATAATGAAGTTTGCAAAGTAAAAACAAAAAGTGACAAAATGTCTACATCAAAAAAGTAAATGAAGATTGGGAAACGTGAGCATAGTAGACATTGTCTTGGGAAAATTTAAAAAGAGTGCACAAATGACAAAAATAACCTTGAGTCTAATAAAATAATTATTGCACATATATGTGATGTGGCAGCTTGTGGTCCACATGTTGGGTTTCTAGAGTTTACCATCTAAGAAGGGTTTCTTGTATATACTCATACTATATATATATATATATATATATATATATATATATATATATTGCAAAGGGATTAATCATACATGTCATGCTCTTATGCAATCTCTCTTTTAAGAGATGCCACATAGGATGTGATGTGGCAACTCTAAACCAATTAAAAAAAAGAAATAAATATAATTTAACCTAATCTATTATAATCTTTAACCTAATCTATTAAATACCTAATCTACTAAATCTAAATATTAAATCTACTAATCATACATGTCATACTCTTATGCAATCTCTCTTTTAAGAGATGCCACATAGGATGTGATGTGGCAACTCTAAACCAATTAAAAAAAAAGAAATAAATATGATTTAACCTAATCTATTATAATCTTTAACCTAATCTATTAAATACCTAATCTACTAAATCTAAATATTAAATCGTTATTATTTTCTCTCTCGTGTTTCCTCCCATAGCTTTTAAACGTTAATATCTTTTATATACGGGATTTTTTAAAGAAAAAATTACACCAAATTAACGAGCGTTTTATTATCTTTCCAACGAGTACCATAGTGCTATATAAAAAACGGAGAAAAAATGACTATTTTTTGTAACCCGACAGGTATTGTGTCGGGTTTGGGATTAGTTAAAAAAAATTGTGGGTTTGGGTCGGGTCTGGGATTAGGTGATACCCGACCCGATTACCCGAAACAACATACCCAAATACCCGAACTACATACCCGATCATATACCTATAAATTTTTTAACGCATCACATAACCCTTAGACTAATACATTCGATATTTCAATAATTAATTTTTTTTTCTTATTTCATGTTAGTTCTTTTTAAAATTATCGATTACAAACTTCCGAATTCATTTGTAATGACACTAGATTTATACCCCGGCCCAGAGATTCGTTTTTTTATATTCGAATATGATAACTTATGACAGAGATTTGTTTAAAATAATAATAATAATAATAATAATATATTTTATTATGTTATATTAGATATTTCAACCCGGGACGCTCCCGAGATAAAAACTAGTTCATCAATAAAGAAGTACATACATGATTTACGGAAGTCAATGAAAATAAAATAAATCAACTTTCATACATACCTATTTTTTACTATTGTTATTATTTATTTTTTTTACATTTAAACCATAAAACCTTTCATTCCCTTTACATAGTCCGTTTAAATTAAATGAGTGTTACTTCTATATAATCGGTTTAAATTAATAACATAACTCTTAAATATATATTGTTAAAAAATGTTGGTTTTAGAAACTGTTAATTAATTTACATTTTTTTTAACGGCCAACAAAACTTTTTATTTCTCAAGCTAGCAAGAAACTAGCACAATACATAATAAAATATAAATATACTTGTAAGAAAATAAATATTTGAAACTAACAAAATTATTGTATTTGGTGTGTTTTGATTATTGCAAGGTGTTACGTGTCATAAGATACGATCGCGCATAAGATCTATCGTCATTAAGCCTGTCACGTGAGAGATAATTTAAGTCGTCGAACATCTTATAGACTATGCCAAGTACCCCAGTTTCAACAAGAGATTTTTTTTTCACTATGTCTTATTCTTTCTTGTCATTTACAGAATTTAAACACACAAAACTAATATATTAAAACTAATATATTGTCTGAACTTGAACTTATAACCATCTTGATTTTTCGTACAAAACAAATGCTTCTTCCATGTACATCATATAGATGATGATAAACTAAACAAATAGTGAAGATTTATATAACACTCAATTTTAACCAATTTTAAAAAAAAGTTTTAAATAAAGATTTGATTTTCATGCTAATATATGCAAATCTAAATATAAATTAATATTTTCTTTAAACACATCTAAGTAATTCAATAATCAACATATCTTTCAACATTTTCTTTACTGTTCATCACTTAAATTTAACAATTTTAATATCTATTTTAGACAAATATTTAAAAATATTATCTACAAATAGATATACCACATACCAATATACACCATGATTAAAACAAGAACATGACAGAGTATTGTTAGGGTATATAACTCAACACCTTTATGTCTCTGTTCCACACTTAAAGCAGCCACCAACACTTTCCTAAAATCTTCTCCACATTTCTCCAAACCCTTTTATTTTTATTATTTTTTATTTTTTTTTTGATTTTTTTTCTTGATCTTCACAAACACTCATGGATGCCCAAGATCACACAACCCACTCAGGTTTTTATGTTTTTCCACTCACCATTGTTGATTAATAATATCAAGAACAGTTCTTGATTAATAAAGTTGAGATTTTTATTAATGGGTATCTGTTTTCTTGATGTTTGTTTGCAGGACATGATAGTCAT
Organism: Ambrosia trifida; assembly: GCA_028751855.1. Taxonomy (NCBI): domain Eukaryota; kingdom Viridiplantae; phylum Streptophyta; class Magnoliopsida; order Asterales; family Asteraceae; genus Ambrosia; species Ambrosia trifida. The sequence goes on along the minus strand of CM054124.1, from coordinate 62,591,473 downwards.
CATGGAGTTCATTTATGTCATAGATGTGGTTGGCCTTTTCCTAACCCACATCCTAGTGCTAAACATAGGAGAGCCCATAAGAAGATCTGTGGAACCGTTGATGGTTACACTGTCTTGATTGGTTCTGAAGTTGTTTCAGATGATGATCATCACTCAGATGATGATGATAAAGAAAAGTCCCCAAGTCAGTTTCATCTTATTATTATTATTTATTTTTTTAAAATTTTTTTTGAAGTAAATATGTTTGTTGGGATTATTATTATTATTATTTATTTTATTTTTAATTTTTTAAGTAAATATGTTTTTTTAGGATGATTATTATTATTATTATTATTAAATTTTTTAAGTAAATATGTTTGTTGGGATTATTATTATTATTTTTAATTTTTTTAAGTAAATATGTTTGTTGGGATGATGATGATGATGATTATTATTATTATTATTATTATTTATTTTATTTATTTTTAATTTTTTTTAAGTAAATATGTTTGTTGGGATTTTGCTGATTTTGTAAATTTGTTTTGTTTAAGGTCCTAAGGTTGAGATTAAGGGAAGTGTGTCTAGATCTGAAGAGGAGTATACAGATGCTGTTACTGAATTTGTAGTCACTGGATCTGCAAAGAAAGCTCTGGATAAGGATATATTTTTTTCATTTAAAGATGCTGAAAATGATGGTGAGTATTTGATTTTTTTTTGTAATTGATAGTATTATATATATTAATATTAGGATTTATTAATTGTTACAACCATACTTGATAAATACTCCATCTTTTATCCTTGTATGCTAATGTTTACTTGCATAGCCAGAAAGCCTATGAATAGAAGTGGGAAATTATTTATGATATAAATACATAACTAATTTTAAGCGCAAGCCGCTCGTTGTGTTAACTGTGATACATAAGATGGTTATGTAGAATAATCCACTCTCTGTTTGAAGAGCAGTATGTACAAGTGCTTATGCGGTTCTTAGGGTTCTGTACTTAAATTTGGTTAATTATTTAACGCGCTCATATATGATATGTTAAATTGAATAATGTATTTGTTTTAAAATGCAAATTCTTAAATTTGTGATTTTTGTGGATGTTTAGCATTTTGCTTTGAAAGGGATCATCTGTTTGTTACGTTTTTCAAGTTACTGTTAATTATAAGTTTCCGAATATTATGAACATCACACTACAAATGCGCCATTTTACATTTCAGTTTTTAATGCTAGTTGTATTTGTCATCTATAGGCACTAACGAGGCGTTAAAAGCTGCTCCGGTAGAGATCAGCAAAGTCGATACTAGTATTGACGTTCCTGAAAAGACCGATTCCCATGTAGAGAAAACTGAAGAAACTGCGATAAAAACCGTGCGTGATTCATCTGAGTCAAACATTGAAGTGACCAGGACGGATGAGCTGGTCAAAGATGGAGTTGTGGAACCCGCTCCCGAGCCAAGTCATGCCTCACAGTCACAAGAGGCTAAATCTATTGATGTTATGGAGGCAGGGCAGGAAACGGGTCAAGAAAGTCAAACCTCTGAAACTATAACTAAAGAAGCTAAAGATTCAGAGATTACCGAAACGACTCCTGAAGTTTCTGAAGACGTTAGTCGATACCATGATAATGTTAAGGAGGAAAACAGTGAGAAGCTGGAATCAGTAACCATAGATGGAGTTAGTGAAGAAATCAAACACGAGATCAAACATGACGGTGAACACGTTTCGGAAGTTGTGAAAGAATCTGAAACTGTTGAAGAAATCAAGATTGAAAAGGTTGGTAAAGTTGCTCCGGAAGTAGTTAAAGAACCTGAAACCGATGATTCAGGGTGCGTCGGTGAAGAAAACAAGCATGAAAAGATAGAATCTGATCATAAACATGTTCCAGAAGTTGCTAAAGAAGCCGAAGTTGATCAAACCGTTCCAGTTCTAAACGAAAAGGTGGATCTTGATGCACCAAATGAACAGATTCAGGAATTTGTCAAGGAGCCCGTTGCGGTTTTGACTGAAAAAGAGGATCTTGAAGCACCCGAATTGGAAAAAAGCGCAAGTGAACAGATTCAAGAAGATGTGAAGGAACACGTTGCGGTTTTGATTGAAAAAGAGGATCTTGGGGGACCCCAGTTGGAAAAACAATCAAACGAACATACCCATGAAGTCGTCGAAAAGCCTGATTCTGTTTTGACTGAAAAAGATCTTTGTACGCCAGAATTGGAAGGAAGCTCAAAAGAACCGATTCGAGAAGCTGTGAAGGAACCCGACACGGTTTTGACCGAAAAGGAGGATCTTGGTGGACCCCACTTGGAAAAACAATCAAACGAACATACCCATGAAGTCGTCGAAAAACCTGTTACGGTTTTGACTGAAAAGGAGGATCTTGGTGCAGCCGTACTGCAAAAACGCACACAAGAAAACATTGTTGAAGAACCTGATTCAGTTTTGACTGAAAAGGAGGATCTTGGTGCGCACAAGTCTGAAACATGCTCAAACGGTGAAGTTATAGAAGAAAAGGTCATTAATGACCGTAATCTTGTCGCTGATGTCAGCGCTGAAACGGTTACACTCAAAGATTCGTCTGATACTTCTGTTACCAATAACAAGGATGCCTCTGATGTTGTTCCTGGACCTATCGTTGAAAAAGGTAATGGTGGGAACTTGGGGATCGGTTTGAGGTACATTGCATGATTAAATCCGGACTTTTATAACTTAAACGGAAAGGTCATTTTGTTAAAGTTTTAGACACTTCAACTATGCAGAAAACGAAAATATTCATTAAGTTTACAAAAAGTTTGTGTTTTGGAAAGACCTTTTGTTTTGTTATAAATGAAGCCAAATGGATTTTATCGCCAAGTTTTATAAGTTAACGGATTTAATCATAGTTGTTAATAGCGACCATAGCACCCCCTATAGCGAATAGCGTAGCGTAGCGCTCATGTGTCGCTATATGTGGTTGATAGCGACAAATAGCGAGATTTTTCATTTTTTTTTTGGGGGGGGGGGGGGGGGGGGGTGCATAGAAAACATCTCTAAAAAGTTCTTCTAGTGTATTACCAAACATGAAATAGCGGCGCTGTCGCTATGTAGCATATCGGTAGCTTGTCGCTATCATCCCCTATTTGCTATTAACAACTATGGATTTAATCATGCAAAGCTTAGGGCCTGTTTGGTAGCCTCTTAATGAGGCTCTAAACCATTCAGCTCTGAATGCAGACTGTTTGTTTCAATTTAAAAAAAAGGCTCTGAATGGAATGGTTAAGAGCTGAACCATTCAGACTTGGTGCATAGCCGAACCATTCAGCACTTAATCATTCAGAGGCTCTTAACCATTCAGACCTCTTAATGATTCAGTACTTAATCAACCAAACAGCCCCTTAGGTGGAACTACTTGTTCTACAACTTCAGCGAAAGTCGCTAGATTTTTAATCCCATGTTTAAATCAATTTGTTTATATATGTATGTGTTTTTGTAGTGCTCCCTACTGCCTCAATTGATGCTGAAACTTTACAATCGACTGAAAATTCGAAAGTCAACTCTGGGAAGTCAAATGCAGCAACATCTGATGTTTACGAGCCTCCGTCGTTTATGACACTAGTCGAACCAGAAAGCAAAGATAACAAATGCGCTTCTTCTGAAGCGCAAGATTCACAACAGAAACCAAATTCCGAAGCTTCACAAGCCGGATGGTTCCCAACTTTGACCGATGTCAACAACGAATCTGAAGGAAGAAAGAAAAACGAAGAAGAAATGGCGAAAGTTACAAACTTGAGCGCTGGGAAACAGTCTACGCCTCTAAAGAACCTGCTCGGTGAAGCCAGATCGCCAAGTGGGAAACAACCGGAGCCTGTGGTTCAGAAAGATGAGGCTGCAGTCAATGATGACGTGTTGTCGCCACCAAAGCTGATTGATGAGGGTAAGAAAGGGAGGAAGAAGGTGAAGGGTATAAGCTCGTGGGTTCCGTTTGCATGCTGTTCGTCGGTAAACGCTGTTAAGTAGAATACGATGCGCGTATGCAGTAATACTTTTGGATAGTTTGATTGATCTTTTTTTGTCTGTTGAATTTGTGTGCTGAAATTGTTGCTAGTTTTGTTTTTGTATATTTTTTTATATAGAAGATTGATCATGATTGTTTGTTTTAAGTTTTAAGTGATATAGAATGGTTGTTTTATACTTGGAACTGTGTTACACTTTTTTTTTTCAACAGAGCACATGCTACCGTAAAAATCGCAAGACCGTACCAGCACCCTGCTAACCAATGAGATCAGATACATACATGGTCTTTAAAAGAGTTAAAAGACAGAAAAGTTGTTAAAGCTAGATTCAAACTTGAAACCAATGTTTTAAAAACCGGTAAATATCGGCCGGTTATACTAGTATTACCGTTTTTGGCTGGAAATCCGGTACAAAACACTCCAGTAAATATGGGAAACGGTATCAATTTTATACCGCCGGTAAAATCTGGTATACCGGTATCGGTATAGGTTAGTTTTTGAGTTATTCTTAGAATATTTTTTTATTAAGGAATAACTTTTAAAAGATTAAAAACTTTAGATTATCTTTTGGATTATTTTTTAATTATTGATTAATGTTCAACTGGAGTCTATTTCCTGCTCGCTTTGTGGAGTGGATACCGAGTCGGTATCCCATGTATTTTTTTCATGTAGTTTCGCGTATGGTGTTTGGTGCAAAGTTTGGAACTGGTGCAACTTTCCTTCACCTTCCAATGGTTCGATTGCAGAGATGGTTGAATCGCCCGATTTGGTCCCAATATCTAGTAAGGGTAAGCAGGTAGTTCGAGGAATATTCATGATCACTTGCTGGGAAGTCTGGAAAGAGAGAAATAAGGTGGTTTTTCAGAAGTCAGCTCCTAAGGCGGTAGAGGTTGTAACTTTAGTAAAATCAATGTCTTTTCTTTGGTTAAAATATAGAACGAGTAAGTTCAGGCTTGTTTGGGATGACTGGGTTAAATACCCACCCTTTGTATATGTTGTAATTGGTTTTTGGGGCGGTCCTTGATTTGAGGACTCGCTCGGTGTTTTGAATGAAGTTTTATTTCCAAAAAAAAAAAATGTACTTTTAGATTATTTATTGTGTTAATGTTGTAATTTATAAAATTATATAGTTAACTAATTAACCCGGTTGAACCGTCCGGTACAACGCGATTCAACCGGTTGAACCATTTTTTAAGCCAAATCCAATATAATTAAAAAACTGGTTTTAAAACATTGCTTGAAACCAATACTTATGGTACCCAAATATATGTTAGGGGAACACTTTCTTTCATCTTATTCAAAGCTTATGGGCAAATTTTTTTTTTTAGCAAAATTGATTTTTATTTTTGAAAGGCTAACTTCAATAAAATAGAAACGCGTACTTTAAAACCAGGGCAACAAAAGACAAAACCTTACATAATTACAAATTTACACAAATTTTCCCAAGATATAAGCTTAAACTTAGATCTACTATTCAGCCACAAAACCAAGAATGACTTAATTTAACTATGAGATCTTCAATCCGAACCGCCTTTTTAAACTTGAGCTCATTCCTAGCTTTCCAAAACTCTACCACCCGATGATAACAATACCGTGAAACACCTCTTTGCCCGGCTCCGTATGAATGAACAAGGAGGTTGGATGTTACAAGTCAAAAAAAAAAAAAAAAGATTTATTGGAAATCAATACAAAGTTAGCTGGCATGTTTATAATGTTATAGATCAAAGGTCAAAGGTTGGATGTAAAAGTCAACAGGAGATAGGATCACAGGTGGAGAGGATGGTTGTGTCAAAAAATTCAACATTGGCCCGGGAAAAATGAGTTGACTTTGACCAAAAAGTCAAACATGGAAGAATCAAGTTGTACTTGAAGAATATGTTAAGTTTTATTCACTTGTATTTCCAAATATCTCAATTGTTTTGGTTTGGATTTCATTTCATTTCATTTCTAATAATCGTTTTTTATTTCTTAAACTTGGCACGTTATAACAAAATAGGAGGAGACAGGCAACAAACTGTGTCGACAACTCTTTCTGAATTGCGAAACCTAATCTAGCAAATACAAACCTCTGCCCCCTTGGAGATGACTATGGTTGTGCATAACCCGTTGGACCCTGTTCAAGAAATGAATAGCTTCTGGTGCTAGGGAGTCGAAGGTATCAAAGGCCAAGGGGACAAAAACATATTGGTTCTCTGCACAAGCTTTAGCGTGCTTATCCACTTTCTTCGATTCCGTCTTTCTCGATGCTTGTCTAGCTACAAACCCCTTTCCCCCGTGAGGTCCACACAATCATGTTTCCCCAGAACCCAACCAAAGACAAGCAGATCCGCTGGTCGCATAGTAGATTCTTAATTGACCAATAAGTCGGCCCAATATAAGAACTTGTTGGGCTGAATATGTGGGGTTCAATATAATCATAGAAAGATTTAGGCCGGGTTATATTATATACTCACACAATCACATGTATAAGGCCCAAAATAGTAGTCATTGGGCGCCCACTTGATTGGTTACAAACTCATTTTAAACCGTTGTTTTTGTTACTTGTTAGAGATAGAGGTGTACAAAACCGGGTTTTTTGAATACCCGGGTTGGTTACATACCCGGGTTCGGGTATGATCGGGTAGGGTATAACCCGGTATTACGAAATAATCGGGTCGGGTTCGGGTAGGGTATTTTCGTGAAAAGCCATACCCTATATACCAGGTTCAGGTCGGGTTCGGGTTCGGGTTTTCAATACCCGGTTTCGGGTATACCCATTTTCGGGTACTAGATACCTATTTTCAAGTAAGCGTGTGAATTTCCGACACGACCCGAACCTAACACGAAATTAGCGGGTTTAAGTTTAGTCTAAATGGGTTCGGGTCAAACCCGCGAACCCGTTTAGCTAAACGGGCCGGGTTCGGGTCAACTCGGGCGGGTTGGTTATACTATATATTATTTTTTTACAATATGTTTTATGTTATAAATTAAATTGGTTAGGTATTTTATGCTACACTTATAACTTAAAATAGAAATTGGTATGGGATTTTATAAATAAAACATAAATGTTTTATATATATTTGTGTTTTTTGTAGTAAAATTTTAATTTTAATACATTAGTTTGCGAAAATACCCTACGGGTAGGGTCGGGTTCGGGTATTAAATAACCGGGTAGGGTCGGGTTCGGGTATTAAATAACCGGGTTTTAAAATACCCGGGTTTTAAAATACCCGGGTTTTATAATACCCGGGTTCGGGTATTTTTTCGGGTTCGGGTTTGGGTTCGGGTTCGGGTATTTTGTACACCTCTAGTTAGAGACTAGAGGTGTACAAAATCCAGTTTTGGCCAAAACCGGCCTGGATGTTTTTTTTTAGTTTGGTCCAAACCAATTCGGATTAAAAACTTGTCGGGTTGAAAATCCCAACCCATTCAAAGCAACTTGGATCGGATTTAAAACCGGTTATAGCGTTTGGACCGTTTTTTTTATCAATTCTTTTAGGCGAGCTCTAATTGGTTCGTGTTGAAACCGATTCTCAACAAAAAAAAATCCCAAACATGTATCAAATCTTCGGGTCGGGTTGGAGTGTCGGACGCAAACCAGTTTGGGACAAACTAGCTATTTTTACCAGGTTGGAGGGCCCAAACCGGTTTTTTTACACCTCTATTAATTATTAAAGCGACACTTATCTATAATACATTATAAAGGAGGAGTGATGTACACCATTGTAATTTTCATTTCCGTACAACTTAAGTAGCAACATGTACAACATATTTAAGCAAGAAAATTAAGGGTATAATGGGGATAATAGGGACAATTAAGACACTTAAAAGGACATTATAGTCATTTTACCCACCTCTTCCTTTACAATATGAAAATTTTGTTCCAATCTTGCCCTCTCCTCCCCTTTCATCTTCTCCTTCCTATAACCGAACTACCAACTGAAGGTGCAATGAAACATCAGATGATGAATTACGAATTCAATGCAAAATGAATACTCTCATTTATATTTCAATTTTCTTCCTTTTTATACTGATGGATACACAGAGAGAAGAAGAGCGACATGGGGTTGTTCCTGGGGCCTCCTACGAATCGCTTCGGAGCTACCTCTCCGATATGCAGCCGCATCTCAGTCCTATGAGGTTCTAATTCCTTTCTTCCCCACATTTCTATCTACCTTTGATTCTGATTTTAGTTTAGTTCTCAACTTGTTGGATTTTATATTTCGATATAGAGTGTATTGATTTTGGTTAATCTTTGTTGGTGTTGATTTAGTAGGTTAAAAGCTACTGTAGATACAACTAACTGATTATCTATGCATTTGGTTCAGTGTAGATCTTTATTTGCAACGATGATTTGGGTTCAATTCCTTTGATCTGCTGTAACATTATTGGTTTAGAATATGATTTGGGTATTCAGCTAACATGGTCTAAATTTCATCTACCCACCAAGTGTTCGATCATTTGCCTCAGTGAGCCTATCAGTTCAATAAGGTGTTGGCTTTGTGGGATCTTGACTCAACCAACTTGCTTAAGCTGCTTCGATTCTTTTGATTGTATGAGTTGGTTCACCTATCTTTACCACTTATATTTCATTCAAATGATGATTGGGGATGGTTAACAACTAAATTTATAGATAAAATGGTCAAATTGATTGTTCTTTTGAAAATAAATGGATGTGTTTTTATCAGAGTTTGTGACGTTACTTGCAAAAATTTTCTATTTTCTTATGATTTATGTTTAAAGTATCATGCCCCTTAATTCAGCTTGAAGAATTCTTACTGTAAAAGAAATACAAAAAATAAAAAACTAATTGAACCTTTCTTATTTAGAAACTATGAAGGATTAAAGAAAAACTAAAAAATTCAGCCCAATTTGGTCATATTGTCGCCTCTAGATATCATCATTATTAGTAAGTTTAGTTTTTCTTTTCTTTTTCTCTTGGTATTTTAGTGAAGTAAATGGCAATTTTCCTGTAACTACTTCACCTAATGATAATTCAATTGAAAGCAGTGGAAGACTAGGGGCTGGCCTTCTTGAGTTGCTAAATCAATAGTGCTAAATCGACGTATGTGGTTTCTTATGTGCTCTTGATGTTGTTACACCCAATTTCCGAATCTTGAATTAGATAGGGTTGCGTTTTTTTGTAGGATCAAAGGGGAAGTTATCCGTACACTCGAATGAGGTTAATGATTTACATCAACACACTTTCAGGTTTCAAGATAATCGCTCTCTAATAAGGTAATTCTTCCCACATGGGAATATTTCACTTTGATATTCAATATTGTGTTGAAACTTGAAAAGGTATAGTCTTTGAATGAAAAGGTATAAATGCGTTTGACAAAAGAAAATGACGAATCAATGGAATTAGTTGAGAAAGTGGAAGAATCTTTGATTAATTTTTCATTTATGTTTTTTTTCCTCATCAGGTTAGTACTTTAGCGAGATTGGCTTTTACACCTCACATCATCCATGTTGAAATTGGAGAGGTACCTGACTACTGAAAATAGATCGTATTAATAAATTGCATCTATAATTTGTTTTTGAGTACTATCTCCCTTCTGAACAAACATATTAAATTGTTAGTTCTTATACTCCGCGTATTGATGTTTGAGCAAATGGAGTCAGTCGCTGAATCTTACATGGTTTAGTTCAGTCGCTGTGGTGCAATTATGCCAATTTGCATCTTCCTGTGACAGCCATAGTTCAACTATAGCATCTCCGGTTGTCAGGTTTCTTGGCCTTCTTGTTTTCGCTATTTCCTTAGAATATCAATTTGTTATGGGCGCAGGCTAATGCAATCTTATTTTCAACAGGCTAATTACAATGGATGAGTCTTTCTTGCTTGAGAATCGTTTGACATTAAGAGCTATGTATGTTATTAGTCTTATGCCTCACTTTTCAAGTTCTATGTATCTATTTTTTTCTAATCTCAAATTAGATATTGAACAATTTGTGATGCTATTTTTTTTGTTCTCTTTCTCCAGATCGGAGTTTGGGCTGATAATGTTCTACTTCTACTTATGTGATCGAACAAACTTCTTTGCTCATTCCAAGAAGGCGTTAATTAATGAAATTGCATTAATTAGTTAGATCTTATGTTAGTTGATAGTTCATATTAAAAGATGGGAAAGTGTTTTTTTTTTTGTTTTTTGGTAATAATGTCACTACCAATTTCTAGCTTATTTTCTTGTTGCCTGAGCCTTATTTGTGTCTGCAGAGTTACAATCGGGACCTTTTCTTGTTTCTATATTTTCTTCTCATCATAGTACCATCAATTACCTCTTTCAAGATACATCATGATAAATCACCTTCTATGGGAAATCCATTATGTATCTTAACAGACATCAAACTGAGGAATGGAAAGGTTGGATATTTTTAGTAATGTGGTTTTATCATATATGTATAGTTACAAATTGTTTGATTCTGCTTGATCAATAATGTTGCATGCTGCTTGACTAGGTTGCTGGACACTGCACATATGGTGAATGGCAATTTCTGCTGCCACAATTGTGTTTTGGAGTACTGTTGGTGCACGTATATTACCGGTCGCTTTCAACAAGAAAGTGCCATGTCAAGGGCATTGCAGCTCTCATGTAGTGTTTTAGTTTTAAACATTTTTCTTCACTAAACCATAATTCCAGTTGCAATGGGTGCTTATATCTACACATATTTTTATAAGTTGGTTTAGCATTCTTTATAGACTGATTTGGCACATTTCTATATGACTTCTAAACATACTGAGATAGAATGCATAATTCTTTATGTAATTAGCATTTAGACCTCTCTAATGCATGCACCAAAACACCATTATGGTGTAAACCGTCTCCAACCGCCAAAATGGTGTAGTTTTGGTGTAACGCTATTTATCACACCAAGTTATTGAATATTCAACGCAAAAAAGTACAGAGTTATTTTAAGAAAAAAGTATATTATCAGAACAATCTCATCGAGACCTTTAAAACGAGTACCATACTGAATATGTTTTTTTTTTTAGATTTTTACTTTTCATCTTTTGGTGGCGATGATCTTTGGTGGTGGCGAGCAAGCGATTATGTTTCCAGTAAGCCCTTTTCTATTGCGTGTTAGCTATTTGGTTAGATTGGTTGTCGCTGAACCTTAATTCGATGAATAATGTTGATTTGATGAGTAACTGTGCAGAATCAAATCATGGTAATCGAATAAGGCAAGCAATAAGGACCTTTTCATTTCTATCATATTATTCTGCTATGCAGAAGTGAGTTGTACTATACAATCTTCTTTGTAATGGGAGCTACAATTTTTTTTTGTCGCAGTTTCTTCATTGCATGTGTTAAAATACAAGAGAGATGCCCCTCCAAATACGATTACTATTTCAAGTTGATTGGCAAAATTATTTTAGGGATTTCATATTTTCAAGGTATCAACAATATTTCTCTGTCAATTCGTTTAGTGTTTCAGGCTGATTTTATTAGTGTTTTTTCATGTCTTTGATACCTGAGAGTTTGTTTTTATTATCAGTGGTTCATGGTTTGATTGTTATATGATTGCGTATGTTTAGGGCCGATAGCACAAAATCTCATCCATTTTTTTTCAATTGATGTTTCTGGTTTGTGGATAGAAATTATCAATTCAGTTCAGTTTTTTGTGTCACACCCTCAAATTTCCACCTGCGGAGTTCTACCGCGAGGCGTGTGACACACCAGGATCCAAGTCAACGGTCACAATAAACGACGTCTAAATGTAAAAACATACGTAAACAAAAACCATGCATAAGTTTAAAACCAACATTCAAACAGTGCGGAAACATTTAAAGTTTACAAACGTCATGCAGAAACAAAACATAAGTTTAAAAGTTCATAAATCCAAACATGCAGATGAGACCCTAGACGCGAGACGACTCCAGTGCGACCTCGTGCGCCTATCCGACAGCTGCTACCTTAGCGACCTGAGAAAAACATGCTAAAAGAGTCAACATATAATGCTGGTGAGTTCACAGGTTTTAATTAAACGTTTAAAGTGATCCTTCGAAAACCGTTACCATCACAGTTACTACTATGCTTATGAGAACGCTAGCTAGGCGCAGAATGAGATACTCATACGGGTGAAACCATTACTGACTGAGCCGTGTGTTACCCTTTGTTTCCTATGGGCTACCGTCATCGCCGGTAGACCTTGTTTTGTTAGAGACAATATGCACCCGCCCGGCCTCCAGCCGTCGAGTGGGGTTTGTCAGTCCCCAATAGCGCTATCCATATTTCCCCGCCATATACCCATGTTAGTGGTTTCAAGGGATTTTCGATGAACCGTATAGTAAGATAAGTAAGCCATAGTATAACGTGATAAAGAGTCATGAGCCATAAGAGTTTAACAAGTCATAAGTCATAAAAGAGTTTGTAAGCATGTTTCTCACCCCGAAAGCAAAAACTGTAAAATGTGGGGCCGTGAACTCACCTTAGATAGCGTTCCTCAAATATGTGTAAAGATGTTTAGCCCTTGACAATCCCTCTACCGGAGATCTATCAAAATGTTCACATAAGTGTTCCGACTAATAACCATAAGGTTATCTAGTCCCCGATTGTCCAGATCATAACCAAGTATGTTTTAAAACGTGTTTAAATGTTCAACCGACACACTAGACCGACCCGACATCCCGTTGGTGACCCATTACCCTAACTAATCAAGTACACATAGATTACATGCAAGGTTCAAGCATAAAACACTTAGTTTGTATCAAAAATCTCATTTCTGTTAACATAGGGTCGAATGTAGTGGTAAGTGGTCGAAGGTGACTTGGATTGGTCGAATGTGGGTTCAAACTTCCACCTTCGCCCCTTTTTCTTCCACCTTCGCCCACTTGTGGTTCATTCGCCCCTCAAGTTTCCAGGTTCGACCCCTGGAACCCACCTTCGCCCATTCGACTGGCCGAAGGTGTTCCAGGTTCGACCCTGCTGTGTTGTTTACTCAAAAACGCGTCCAAAAACATCCGAAAACATCACGAAACATCATGAGTTACAGCAGTCAAGCATCATTAATATATTCCTACGAAACCCTACCAATTTTACCCCAAAATCTATCCGTTTTTACAAGTTTCCTAAAATAGTAAATTATGGAGATGTCACATCATCATGCATGAAAATATTACCCAATTAGGAAACTTCTGAAATCAATCAATAATCAGCTCATCATCATCAAATCATCATGAACAAGAAACCCTTATCCTAACTCTATCATTATTATCCAAAAACAAGCCCTAAATCTAACAAAGATTCCTTTAATCGACAAAACACCATCAACAATCAATTGTAACATGTTTCAATCAGAACCCATCATTAATAACAGCCCTAGGTTGTTGCCATATCCTCTATACAACAAGAAATCATCAAACAATGCATAATATCACATTAACACATGTTAATTTGCATAAAAACTCATTGTTTATGAATAGGTTTTGGTTAGGAAAGGTTTTTATTCATAAAATAGGTTGATATCAGATCTGGACCCTTGGGGTTTAGATTAAAACAAGTCAAAATTGTTTAAAAAGGATTTGAAATGAAGAACACACCTTAGATCTTCACTTGTAATGATTTAGAGAGTTAGGTTATGAAAAACAAGCTCAAAAACTCCTTCCCCAATGATAATAGCTGATAGAGAGTGTTTGGAGGCGTTTAGGGTTTGTGAAATGGTGAAAAATGGCTAAAGATGGTATTTATACCCAGTCCAGGTTCGCCCCTTTTATGTGGTCGAATGTGGAACTTTTCCACATTCGCCCATTTGTAATGGTCGAATGTGGAACTTTTCCACATTCGCCCACTTTGTTTCTACGTTCGCCCATTTTTCAAGTTCCATTTCCACGTTCGCCCACTATTTCCACATTCAGGTCATCAGCACTTTTTAACACATGTTAACAGCACTTTTTAACACATGTTAACCTTTTCCCAGTTTGTCGTGTTTAACGCATTCTAACACATCTTAACACATAAGCATGCACCCATAGTCTATGTTTAGCATATTTAGGCACGTATAATCATTTGTACATCGTTTAAGCAAGTATAAGCATACAATCCACCGCACGACCCATAATCTACACATATACTTAATTAGTTCATGTAATGTCACCAACAACGGAACCCGGTACTAATGTATTCCCAAAACGACTCCCAATGATCCTCCAGATCATTGAACCCTGGACAATCCTAATCTGACCCGACTCAACTAACCCAGTTAAGTTTGTTTATAAACGTTTCTCGCTAAGGTAGACTTAGATGTTACTATTATGTTTAAGCCGAACATGCCGGGTGTCACATCATCCCCACGTTGAAAGAATTTTCGTCCCGAAAATTTCCCGAAGTCGAGGAGGGAAAACAAATAAGAAGAAAAATTTTTCGGGTCGTCACATCATCCCCCTGTTGAAAGGAATCTCGTCCCGAGATTCTTTCAGTTTCAACAGTAATGAGTGTCGACCTCTGTGCCCACGTAACGTTTCCCCAAAATACAACAAGTGAAGGTCATGAATCAAACGTGCCAGTAACAACCGGGAAACCACTTTCCCCAAATGCGAGTATGAGACAAAAGACCCCCGATGAAAGCCTACTGGAGACTACTATGATCGGTATAACTAACCCACCGGTACCGTCCAAGTAGCATCCCCAAAGGACCCTCATCGACCCAAAGAATGAGAAACAGTGACCAAACCACAAAGAAAACACCCGAAAGCACGAACGCACAACAATGCGGATAAAAGTGTAACCAAAGCGTAACAAGAGATAAGAGAGAATACGTACGGGTAACAGTGTCTGGGTCCACCTGGTTCTCCCTAGCACCGATCACATAAGCATGAGCACGAGTAAGCCGGCCACCGCCTTCATTGTCTCCATCCTTCCCTGCAGTCCCTGTGCCCCCTTGATTCAATTTGGGACAGCTTCGCTTGAAGTTCCCTACTTCTCCACAATGATAGCAACCCTGATTCCCCTGTGGAGCAGGGGTAGTAATAGCAGTAGTCTGAGTCGTCCTGGAAAGGTTGACCCTGCAATCCTTGGCATGATGCCCCGGTTTCTGACAACGCTCACAGCGAAAACTCTCACAAGTACCATAGTGATGAAACCCACAACGTCCACACTTAGGGCTTTTCCCAGCATAGCCCCCTTGTTTCTGGTCCGATGCTGACCCCGAAGCTTCAGCCTTCTTCGCTGCCGGTTGTCGCTGAGCCCCCGATGAACCCTTATCCACGCTATCCCACTTCCTCTTGTTCTCAGCCGGTGCCTTCACAGAAGAGCCTCTAGGAGGCAAGACACCCTCAGCAATCTTCAAGTTGGTCATCTTAGTAGCCGACCGCACAGCCTCTAACATAGTAGTAGGATCCCTAGCTGCCACCAACCCCGCAATCTCTGGCACCAAACCCGAAAGATACTGCTCCACCCTCCTATACTCTGGTGTAGACAAACCCGGACACATCACTGCTAGCTCGTTGTGCCTGATCGTGTACTCCTCCACCTCAGAACCAACCATCTTAAGATTCCCATATTCATGTTCCAACGTCTTAATCGCCTCACGCGGGCAGTACTCATCCTTCAACCTACGCACGAAATCCGCCCAAGGCATGGCGTTGGCCTCCCCGAGACCAAGTGTCTGTGTGACGCAGTTCCACCACGTCAAGGCGGCTCCTACAAAAGTCCCCGAAGCAAACTTCACCCAATCCACCGCTGGAGTCTCACATAAAGCGAACACCGACTCCGTCTTCTCCAACCACCGAAGTAACTCCACAGCCCCCTCTGTACCCTGGAAGCTGAGAGGCTGACAATCCTTAAATCGCTTGTAGGCGACACCTGCCTGAACCGGAGGAGCAGCAGCACCCATGAAAGTCTGCTGGGCCGCCTGAAAAGCAGCTAGTGCAACGCCCAACTGTTGCTGCATCATCTCATTGAGCTCCTCGTGCGTCATAGTGATTTTACCACCACCTCTACCCCCACCACGGCGTCCACCTCCGCCACCACGGCGTCCACCTGCACGTCCACCAGTGCGACCAGACATGTTCTGCCAGAACATGAGACGAGACACTCAGTACCACTGACAAACCAAGCTACAAGTGACCAAACGAACTCAGGATGCGGTTCCAGCATGACCATTAGTCCGAACACAAAGTCCACCAAGATTTTCATGCATTTCGATTTATGATTTCGTGTGCACCCGAAATAACAAATCGCTCTACATGGTCCCCTAGGCGTGCTCCGAGCTAGAACTTCAAGTCACCCGATAACCACATCTCAGAATGATACAACTAACTCAAAAGGGTCAATAAATAGGTCCCCTCGGCTGTAACCCGAAGAAGAAAATAAAGTGAAGCTAGAAATAACCAAGGGTAAGGTAGGTAATGTAACACTGTGTGGTAAGGAGACCGACACCCCGACAAGGTTAGTATGTTTGCCCAAAAGACACGACTCAAATGTATGTGACCGTCTAGTGTGTGTGACTCGGCTATAGTCTAGACTCTACATGCAGTCCTAGTTCACTATAACCATTGGCTCTGATACCAATCTGTCACACCCTCAAATTTCCACCTGCGGAGTTCTACCGCGAGGCGTGTGACACACCAGGATCCAAGTCAACGGTCACAATAAACGACGTCTAAATGTAAAAACATACGTAAACAAAAACCATGCATAAGTTTAAAACCAACATTCAAACAGTGCGGAAACATTTAAAGTTTACAAACGTCATGCAGAAACAAAACATAAGTTTAAAAGTTCATAAATCCAAACATGCAGATGAGACCCTAGACGCGAGACGACTCCAGTGCGACCTCGTGCGCCTATCCGACAGCTGCTACCTTAGCGACCTGAGAAAAACATGCTAAAAGAGTCAACATATAATGCTGGTGAGTTCACAGGTTTTAATTAAACGTTTAAAGTGATCCTTCGAAAACCGTTACCATCACAGTTACTACTATGCTTATGAGAACGCTAGCTAGGCGCAGAATGAGATACTCATACGGGTGAAACCATTACTGACTGAGCCGTGTGTTACCCTTTGTTTCCTATGGGCTACCGTCATCGCCGGTAGACCTTGTTTTGTTAGAGACAATATGCACCCGCCCGGCCTCCAGCCGTCGAGTGGGGTTTGTCAGTCCCCAATAGCGCTATCCATATTTCCCCGCCATATACCCATGTTAGTGGTTTCAAGGGATTTTCGATGAACCGTATAGTAAGATAAGTAAGCCATAGTATAACGTGATAAAGAGTCATGAGCCATAAGAGTTTAACAAGTCATAAGTCATAAAAGAGTTTGTAAGCATGTTTCTCACCCCGAAAGCAAAAACTGTAAAATGTGGGGCCGTGAACTCACCTTAGATAGCGTTCCTCAAATATGTGTAAAGATGTTTAGCCCTTGACAATCCCTCTACCGGAGATCTATCAAAATGTTCACATAAGTGTTCCGACTAATAACCATAAGGTTATCTAGTCCCCGATTGTCCAGATCATAACCAAGTATGTTTTAAAACGTGTTTAAATGTTCAACCGACACACTAGACCGACCCGACATCCCGTTGGTGACCCATTACCCTAACTAATCAAGTACACATAGATTACATGCAAGGTTCAAGCATAAAACACTTAGTTTGTATCAAAAATCTCATTTCTGTTAACATAGGGTCGAATGTAGTGGTAAGTGGTCGAAGGTGACTTGGATTGGTCGAATGTGGGTTCAAACTTCCACCTTCGCCCCTTTTTCTTCCACCTTCGCCCACTTGTGGTTCATTCGCCCCTCAAGTTTCCAGGTTCGACCCCTGGAACCCACCTTCGCCCATTCGACTGGCCGAAGGTGTTCCAGGTTCGACCCTGCTGTGTTGTTTACTCAAAAACGCGTCCAAAAACATCCGAAAACATCACGAAACATCATGAGTTACAGCAGTCAAGCATCATTAATATATTCCTACGAAACCCTACCAATTTTACCCCAAAATCTATCCGTTTTTACAAGTTTCCTAAAATAGTAAATTATGGAGATGTCACATCATCATGCATGAAAATATTACCCAATTAGGAAACTTCTGAAATCAATCAATAATCAGCTCATCATCATCAAATCATCATGAACAAGAAACCCTTATCCTAACTCTATCATTATTATCCAAAAACAAGCCCTAAATCTAACAAAGATTCCTTTAATCGACAAAACACCATCAACAATCAATTGTAACATGTTTCAATCAGAACCCATCATTAATAACAGCCCTAGGTTGTTGCCATATCCTCTATACAACAAGAAATCATCAAACAATGCATAATATCACATTAACACATGTTAATTTGCATAAAAACTCATTGTTTATGAATAGGTTTTGGTTAGGAAAGGTTTTTATTCATAAAATAGGTTGATATCAGATCTGGACCCTTGGGGTTTAGATTAAAACAAGTCAAAATTGTTTAAAAAGGATTTGAAATGAAGAACACACCTTAGATCTTCACTTGTAATGATTTAGAGAGTTAGGTTATGAAAAACAAGCTCAAAAACTCCTTCCCCAATGATAATAGCTGATAGAGAGTGTTTGGAGGCGTTTAGGGTTTGTGAAATGGTGAAAAATGGCTAAAGATGGTATTTATACCCAGTCCAGGTTCGCCCCTTTTATGTGGTCGAATGTGGAACTTTTCCACATTCGCCCATTTGTAATGGTCGAATGTGGAACTTTTCCACATTCGCCCACTTTGTTTCTACGTTCGCCCATTTTTCAAGTTCCATTTCCACGTTCGCCCACTATTTCCACATTCAGGTCATCAGCACTTTTTAACACATGTTAACAGCACTTTTTAACACATGTTAACCTTTTCCCAGTTTGTCGTGTTTAACGCATTCTAACACATCTTAACACATAAGCATGCACCCATAGTCTATGTTTAGCATATTTAGGCACGTATAATCATTTGTACATCGTTTAAGCAAGTATAAGCATACAATCCACCGTACGACCCATAATCTACACATATACTTAATTAGTTCATGTAATGTCACCAACAACGGAACCCGGTACTAATGTATTCCCAAAACGACTCCCAATGATCCTCCAGATCATTGAACCCTGGACAATCCTAATCTGACCCGACTCAACTAACCCAGTTAAGTTTGTTTATAAACGTTTCTCGCTAAGGTAGACTTAGATGTTACTATTATGTTTAAGCCGAACATGCCGGGTATCACATTTTGTATGGTTTTGTTTTAAGATACACATCTTTGTTCATTAATATTTCTGTAGGTGGCTATGGTGTGTTAAAATGCCGACATTTCACAATTACACTTTGCTCTCTTCTTCAATCAGGTGCGCTTTTTTATCTTTTACACATATTTGATTTCTTTCGCTCTAAAAATTTTACTAGCTAAAAAAAATTATTGTTGGTTCTGCTACAGATGAGACACATGGATAGTAAGCTATATTCCAAGTCTGGAACTCATGTTACAGTAACTGTTGAACAACACAAAACTAAAGATATTGAAACTTGCTTATGTCAAGGTGGAATATAGGAGGTACAAGCTTCGTTTAACCATAGTTAGTATTGACCGACTTAATACTTTCGACCAACATGAGTCGCTGCTTTTTGTCGACTTGACTTGGGTTTCAAATCATGATTTACTATGTGTTACGTGCACAAAGGGTAATAGCACAAGCTTGAGACGGGCCGTGAACTTATGACACAACTAATATATTACCCGACTTGACACTTGAAATTTAGAAGATTGGGGTCAAGAAACATTCTCTTTTGTAACTCACTACTCATAATATTTTGGTAAATAATACATACAGCTAATGCTAATGTGTTATCACAAATCTTTTTTGTATGGAAAATACTATTAATTAAACCACTAGACAAGTAATGAAGATGGTTTTGGTAGATTCTTTGGCAAACATTCTTCGTCTAAAATGCTGGTGGCGAGGATGGTGGAAATATGTCCGTCTAAAATACATTGGAATCAAGGTAAATTGGTTTAAGCTTTTATTCCAAGCATAGGCGTTTTTTTACATTGAAAGTTCTAATGCTCAATAGTAGAGTTTGTATAATTCAACTAACTTGAAAAGTGGAATACACATGTTACTGTACCATCTACGGCATCAGTTTTCAATGAATATCCATTGAAAAGCCAATATGATACAAGCATTTACATGCAGATGATTTTAACTTGAGAATTACCTTTTCATCCTTCTTTTTATTGAAAATAACATAGTGTTTTTTAGTGTACAAAACTGTTTTCAACTTGATCTAAGTTTTTGATAACGTTAATATACCTATTTTCTAGATAAGCTATACCATAGAATCAAGAACTTTATGGCTTTAAATGAGTATAAGGTTGCATGTGAACAATGGCTACAACTTTGCTGAATGGAATAAAATGTTACAAATCTGAAAGAGTTTCAAGTCCATAATAGGTATCATAATTAAATTTGATGTCAATCGGGACACCCGCCGCAACGCGCGGGCATTCCCACTAGTATATCCTTATGAGTTTCCCCATTCTTCCTATGTGAGAAAAGTTCTTATCTATTTCTCACAATTTTTTTAATTAAAAAATATGACGCAACCACTCTATTCCTAGAAATAGAGGTAAGACTTGCTTACATCCCACCCTTCTCTGACCTTACTAATAGCTTTGCTATGTGTGAGATTTTACTAGGTATGGTTGTTGTAAAGGCAAACTTAGATAGCATTGTATTTCTTCGGCTAGTTCATAACTCTTAATCAACTCCCGTTCAACGTATATGTTAAAAATTGTAAGTTAAGAGGGTGTGTATGATAAGGCATCACTTTTAGCATTTGTTTTTTTTTTTTCAAAAACAATGGTATTGTACGTTTTATGCATAAAAATACGTCTAGGTATGATAAAATAATGAATATTTAAAATATATATATATATATATATATATATATATATATACTCACACATTATCAATTTTATAGTGTTACATTAAACTTTAACATTATTTTTCAACAGAATGATAAGATATTACATTTCATAATAATAAACATAACAAAAATATAGCAATCTACTAAGCACCACCTTGGTTTATCTTTTTGTCATCTCACGCTGTAAATTACCATTTTTATACATATAGTTTGTTTGTTGATAATAAATGTGACAATTTGACTTGTTTACATGTGAGTTGGTCACTTGGCTGACTATTATCTATAACAAGTAAAATGGGTTAGAGATCATAATCAGCACTAAACTGCCTAAGGAAACCCATCATAAGCCCTAGTTATATTTAATTCATCAACAACGTATGCAACAAATATAATATACTTGAATCAGATTACTATTATTATTTAAAATTATATAATAATAAAAATAGTTCACGATATAAATTAATGATCTTAGTAAAGTACACAGATAGTCCGTATGATTTGTATTATATGACCAAAGGTAAAAATTAATTTTACATCAAAATGCACAAATAAATTTGGACCAACGTTCCAAAAAAGAAAAGTAGAGTTTTTTTTTTTTTTTTTTTTTTTTTTTTTTTTTTTTTTTTTTTTTTTTTTGAACGGCCAACAAACAATGACCCGACTACTCGGGATACCCACCAATTGGTTACAAAAGCACCTCAGACGCCTTTGGGTGAAGACATGTCTTAGGTGTCCGCCCACAGGTAGCGTTGGGTAGCCAGAACCCACCAAGCCACCAGTTCCGGGAAAAACCTGACCCCCCACCCGCCCGAAGACACAATGTACAAGCGGTTAATTTCAGTTACCTTTCTTTTTATACAACACCAAACTAACCAACCCCAACCTGAACCAAAGTGTCTTTTTTCATTCAGTTTGGCAGTTTCTTTGAAAAGCCATAAAATCTGGAAAAATTTGTAACAGACTTCACATGCCACACACACAAACAAACACATGACCATACAATCCCCAACCAAACAAAATCAAACTTCAAACCAAAACTGCATGCAAAGTGTACATTCAATGCATCAAAAACAAGTGCGGAACTTGCGCCAAAAACAGAGCCAAAACCCGAAGCTTTCTTGCACTTCCAGCCTCCAGAAGGCGCATAAACACATCGGGTAGCCTCAGAAACTCGATTCACCAAAACATAATCCCTAAAGAGTAACTTACAAAACCGTCGAATGGTAGAATATAAAATGTATGTAGAACAAACACCTAGTTTGCTGCCTAATGTCTCTTCTAAAAAATTTAAAATTTAAAATTAAACACAACCCCATATACTCCTTATTCTTTTAAAGATAACAAATGACATTCACATCCTGCAACATCTTAAAGAATCACAAGAAAGAGGGGAAAGGGGGTGGGTGTATAAAAAAAGACTACTGTTTTTGGCTTAAAAAAGATTACCTATGAATTTTGAGACAGTATAAGGTTTTAATAAGTCTCAAGATGATTGAACTGCAAGCTTCTGGAGATGCTCAAAGAAAACTTGAAGGTTCACATCGTCGGTGAAAATAACATCCATTCCAGGTGACCCTTCATTGTTGTATGTTGCTGAAGGGTTTAACTTGGCCAACAAGAAACGAGCCTGCTCCACCATATGAATCCAATATTAGATATTGTGTAAAACCAGTAGACCTTAAACAATCTACTTTCTTTTATTCAAGTTGTTTATTGCAAATGGGTAAAACTTTATAAATTTAGCAGAAACAAAATGAGTAAAAGACGTTAAAAGTCGCCCACGACATATGACCTCCTACATTGTTCTCTTAACAAAGGGATTGTTTACTTGTAATAACAGTGCTTATAACCATATTTAATATCTTATTGTATTATTTAGATAGGCTATTAAAACTAACAAATTTAACTAAAAAGGATATAAGTCGCACGTGTTAAACAATCTCCCTAGTTGTAGTTCTATTAATAATATGTTTATATATGTATATTATTCAAAAACATCTTGATCCATCTCAAAATCAACACGTTTTCAAAAATATTTTATTGCAATGAGAATAAAATTCAATGATGACCTGGGAACCATGCTGATCACACACCACCAATCTTGGGACAGGAAACCGATCACGTATAATAATTTCAGCATCATCATGTGGTGCTTGTAATAACTGAGCAAACGCCTACAAAATTGGAAATAAATATAACAATTAACATTGCATGAACTGAAATGAGGAAAAAAAAAAAAAAAAAATTGTCCCAATGATGAGTGGGAAAAAAAACATACCTGGTGTTCTGGCTGATTCTGGTAACCCATGTTCCTCCATTGAGCAATTGTCATTCCATGGAAAATAACTACACTAAAATAAGAATCTAATAAAAGGATTCTATCAGCTGAAATTGAAGCCACATCAAGCAATGCAGGTGCAGGCAGTGAATTAAATGAATATGATATTAATGAAGGTTGAATCATGACAGCTGCATTTGTTATACTCTCACGGTTAAGCATCATGCGAAAATAAGCAGTCTCATCTGGACTATTATTGAACACCTGCCATAAAATATAAAAGTATATACTAAAAAAAAGAACAAAAGGTTTTGAGAAAGGACGCACTATATGAAGTAGATGTGGCAATTTCGACCGGTTCATGTCAAATGGTTAATAGTTAAACAAAATACTCAGCATAAAATGATATAGTTCAAAAGTAGTCGAAAAACATAAATATCGAAAATAAATAAATGATCAAGAAGGATCACTACGAGGTAGAATTGGCATTTTCGACCCATTTGCTTATAAACAGTCAAACAGGTAAAACAAATTGTTTAGCTAGAAAAGATATGGGCCAAAAGTAGCCCAGATTCCCCTGTTAGTGCATAAAGCCTCCTAAATCATCATTTTTGAAATGTAAAACTGATATAAAAAAATAAAAAAACTGGACCATTTTCTGGGTCAACCTAAGCTGACCTGTTTTAAGCCATATAAAAAATTTACCCGCTACTGAATCCGCCTGACCTTTCGATTTGCCACATATATTGTAAGGTGTAAATGAGAGATTGATATTTACCTGAACAAATTGTGATCTTCGAAGATTGAACATAAATTGAGGGAACAATGAAAAACTAGGGTTTAATGCAAATGAAGATGGATCATCTTTTCGGTAATCACCAAATTTAGAACAGAGACGAATGAGGGTTCTATCTAGCCACCTTGTTGCATCAAATGATTCCTGTAATTATTTTAAGACACACCAAAGATATAATAGAACATAAAAAATAGTAATGTTATATAGTTAGGTTGAGTGATTGGTAGTGTTTTAGTACCTCCATTTCCATTTTATAAGAAGTCAATCTAGCCATTACCACCGCAGCAGTCTCTTGATCAAAACCTTGGACTAGTTCCTGTCAATAATAACTTATCTTAAACTTACAGAGAACCTTTTCTTCTAATGACAAATCTCCTCTTGACCCATAACTTAAAAATATTAAATGGTCTACACAAATGTTATCGAAAATGTTTATTATTTTACCTCTGATAGAACAGAAGTCTCTAACCATCTTCTAGTAATGGTGGTAACTCGCATCTTGGATTCTCCATCAATACTCAAGTAACTGTCTCATTTGTGACGTTTAAAAATTTCAATCACACGAAATAAAGAAGCCACAAAATGAAAGACACCTCACGTCTTATGAAAAAAATGTAATTTACCTAGTAACAGTCTGTATAAACAACTGTGGATTTGCATTTCCTGAAGCATCTGACTTGTCACTTGATGATATATCAAAGAAAACAGTCAAACATGTATTTTTGTCTAGTCCACATAACTTCCAAGCTGTGGTATTCCCCTGCCCAATCACTGTACTGGCAACAGCAGGTCCCTTCTGTAAAGGCAAGGAATAGTGTCAGTAAATCAATAAGAAAAAAAGTAAATTTAAACATTTTATTTGCATCCGCGAGCTTGGGCACAAGGTCAATGGTGGCAATTTGGACCCATTTACTTATAAACGTGTCGTTTCAAGTTATCTTTGATCTCTAATGGCTAAAAATTAGCTTAATAATGGGTAAAGAAGGGTTTAGGGTCAACCCAATCCGGAGCGTTGCAACTCTGACAAAAAAAGAATTACGCACTTCGACTCGAATGCAGTTTGTTACCCAATCCCCCTGACCTGCCCATTTTGCCACCTCATCAAATAGTCAATGTTATTCAAGTAAAGATTCAACAAAACTGACCTTCTCCAAAGATGTGCAAGGTCCAATGATCCCTTGAATTTTAATGTCCTTTGAACAATTGATCTCAAGCATGCCACTGAAAGTAATAAACTAGTTAATATTTTCATCAGATGCAAACTAATGATATGTCAATAACCAAATAAAGAAACAAACAACTACCCCCCTCATCCCGAAACTGGAACGCTTATCCAATTTTGGAAACTTTTTGGTCTAAATTTACTTCATTTGTCCATCCCAAATGGTTTTTGGTACTGTTAAGTGCTAACTTCGATTCTAATCTAAATTTTGTTTTATTTGTTTTGTAATTTATCCATGTTAAAGAACACTTTTCAAATTTGCTAAAACACTAGCAGACAAAGGAGCACTTGGCAATCAACCTCAATTAAAACAAGGCAAGAGAAAATATAAAATCCATATTTAGGCATGATAATACTCACTTATGAACGAGACCAAGAGATTCCTCCCCCTTCTCAAAGACCCGCTTAAATGAGTCCTTGAAAACCGAATGCCCAAAACTTTCAGCTAAAACAACAAGGCCGCCAGTTTTTTCTATAACAACTTTCATCTCTGCTACCCCAACCTAAGAAATAAATGATATTAAATTAAGAAAGCATAACAATAACATTGTTGAAAAGAACTCAATGTACTCCGGCATTGAACATCAATAATATTAACGGATGTAACCATGTGTCTGGTTGTTCAAATCACAAAAATTGTATTTCAGTATTTGTTAGAAAGTGACTGTTAAAACTATCTATTTTATTAAAATGGAGAAAATAACACCCCAATCCCTAAAAAACAAGAGATGTGGCGAAAGCGATTTGTTTTAATGATCAAAACAATTTCTAATGCAAACGTATATTTAACTCCAAACAGATAAAAAGGATAAATTCATTAATTATCATCAAAATCTACTAATAAGCATGGTTTAAAAAGGCTGTCTGAGGCTCGCCTCGAGGCTTACGCCTCGGCTGAGGCTATGAAAAAACGCCTCAGAGGCTTAGCCTCATGGGGGTCAACTGAAACCTAAGCCTCGGCCTATCTGAGGCTTTCCGAGGCTTTCCAAGGCGGTGAGGCTGTGAGAGAGGCGTTGAGGCTTAAGCCTCAACACCTAAGTCAAAATTGGGTCTAAGTGGTGAAAATTGGTTCAAGTCGGTCACAAATTGTACTTGGAACGAGTTCCCACCTCAAAATCCAACCAAAACACACCTGCCCCTCTACTTTGATTCGAATTAGAATTTGATTTGAATTAGACTCAATTGATGACATCTATAGGGTGGCAGGCGAGGCTATGTCACCACAAAATGATGAATTGTTAAATTCAATTGGTTGGATTAGAACAGAGGGAGAGGAGAGAAAAATCGTATATAAAAGGAGGTGGCATTATGGTTTTTATTAACTTTTAGTATTTTTACATTTAACCCCCTCAATGTTCACTAGTTTACATTTGGTCTCCAAACTTAAGTTAAAGATTAAAATGCTATTAAAACTATTTTATGATGTTTGTTTCATTACTAAATTAGCTTTTATAATATTCATGATGTTTTGTTTTATATTATAGTGTATTTTTATGATATACATATATATTTTTTGTTATTGTTAATAATGTTTTGAGGCTTACGCCTCGAGGCTTACGCCTCGTGAGGCTAACGGACAACGCCTCGAGGCCCGTTTCAGCCTTTTTAAACCTTGCTAATAAGTAATGAGTATTGAACCTGATCAAGCGCAGAAGCAAAAAGGTCCAACACATGACCCTGGTTAACCATTTGATTTGAAAGTTCCTCATAGAATTGAACGGCCTTCCTAAAATATGGTGCTGCATCTTTATCCAAATCTTTATGTGAACGTACTGGATCCGATAGATCCTTCGATACAATCTGAAAATAAAAACAGAAACCAACACAAGTTTATTATTGTTACAAACAAAATACCATATTCATTACTCACAAGCAATGAAGCCTACCAAGATGTTGGCTTTTGACAATCTGACAGTCAGTGTTCATTTTTTTTATCAAACTAATTATTGAAAGCTTCAATATTAAACATTCCATGAATACTTTAAAAAGAATAGGACAATATACTAACACACGAATGAGGAACTAATCATTGCAGTTTGAGTAACCATATCAGCATCAAACAATCAGCCGATAAAAAAAAACTTCACATTTACGTCAATAATCATATCTGATTAGAGCCCTAAATAATCAGAACATCATAGTTATAATCACTTTTACTCGAACACTCAGACATAGTTGTCAAAAGCGCGCCTAGGCGCAGGCTCGAGGCACACCAAACGCGCTTCGCCCTGTGAGGCGTGCGCCTAGACACTGAGGCGCACTATCAGGGCTGTTTTCAGGCTGATTTCCGGCCAAATTCAGGCTAAAAGTTGCATAAACCTCTAAAACATCCTAAAGGAGTCATGAACAAGTCATAAACAATCCTAAAACATCCTAAAGTGGCCCTAAACAAGCTTAAAACATCTCTAAAATCCCTAAAAATGTATTTTATACTATGCGCCTAATTATAAAAAGCCCTCGTTTTTTATGCGCCTTGCGCCTAGGCTCCGGGCTCGGCCTATGCGCCTTAAGTGCGCCTAGGCGCTTTGACAACTATGCACTCAGATAGCAAGACGCATAGTACAGCACTACAGCCCTACCGAAGAATACAAGATAATTCCACTATAACATAGTAAATGGAAGTACATTAATTATATGACAAGCACATCAACGGCAACCAAGGTTTAAAAGTACGGAATCGTGCCTCGAGGCGTTTTCCCTTAGCCTCACGAGGCGTACGCCTCAAGGCGAACCGAGGCGTAAGCCCAAGGCGGAATTAAAAAATAAATATAAATATTATATATCTTATACAAATTGACATACTAACTAATTTCATCCTCATATTCTGATATTCATCAAAAACGCACACTAAAAAGACATGGAACGCTTGAAATTGACACAAAAAGTCCAAAATATCAAAAATAAACATCAAAAACCCCTGAGGCGCACCTGAGGCGCAATTTTTGTTACCGCCTCAGCTCTATGAGGCGCACGTACAAAATAGCACCCCGAGGCGCCGCCTCAGATTCGTTTTCTTACAGAATCGCCTTGAGGCGCGCCTCGAGGCGTACGCCTCACCCGTTTTTTTAAACCATGACGGCAACAATCTGCAGTCTAATTACACGATCAAGAAAAATAAACAGAGCTTACCGAACCAGGGCCTTCAGTGCAAGGACCACCAACCAATGCCACTATTCGAGCAGCAGTACCAGCCATACAAGCCCCTAACAAACCAGCTGCAACGCTCAATGCAACCCCAGTGCACCTCAAAGCTCGATGACCCGGTGCAACTGGCCATTGATCCGTACCTAACTCCTCCAAAAGCTAAATCCAAACACTTAATTAATAACTCACATTAACAAAATTCTTCAACTTTATTTAAAGTTTAAACAATCATAACATAACTCACCGAATGAATAATATATGCACCTTCCGAAGCCGGCAAGAAAAACCTAGAAACCCCAGGATTCGGGTTTGGGTTCTGAAACCCCTGCCCAGGCACACCACCTCTCCTACCACCACCAACACCACTTCCTAACCCTAACTGATCCAAAACCTGCTCCTTACTCATCTCTTTCGACCCTCGAAACACATAAACCTTATTCATATCCCCATACCCTATCTCATGAACCTGCACCTGCGTCCCAAACGACACAAACCCTACCAACGCGTTCTCTGGCAACAACTCAAGCGCCTGCTGTAACGCCGACCTAGCATACCCTAACTCCTCCTCAATCATACACGTATCCAACACAAACACATACACAGGCACCGGTGTCATTAACCGGTTCACATCATGATTAGGATAACTATACTCAATCGTTGTATATTGCGGATATAACTCAGCAGGCACATTAGTTTCAGAAATACCTGAAAAAAAATAAAAAAAAATATACAATCCCTATTAAAAAAAACACAAATCAATTAAAAAAAGTGTGGCAGGTAAACGCTCAACACACTGTCCGCAACTAGCAAAACCCATCCTATTAGTTTCAAAGATACCTGAGCAAAAAAAATATATATAACCTACACATTGTCATAAAAATCGCGCCTACCCTCCGGTCTTGGTTCTAAAAAGCGCGAAGCGCACAAAAGCGACGAGGTCTAAAACCGAGGCGCAAAGCGCAAAAGCGGTGGGCTTTTAGTACGCGAGGCACAAGACAATTATATAATTTTTTTTATATATGCTATAGATTTTTAGCATTATTTACTCAAAATATAGATACAAATAAGGTATATATATGATTTAACTAAAATGTACAACCTTTTTAGCTACATGTATAACAATTTTAAGCACAAAATCATCATGTGTACAAAAAGCGCGCTTTACTTGCGCTTTTCGTACACTGCTCGCCTAGTCAATTAATCGCAAGGTACTCAACAGTGGTCGAAGGCGGTCCTAATCGGCCTAAAAACGGTGACAGTCCAGCGATTCCAGCCAAAACCTATCAAATCCAGCTGGATTCCGGCAATTAATCCTATCTACTTAATAATATAGGTCGAGGAAGGGGTAAAACATGTCTACTTAAAAAAAAACTATATCTAAAACAAAAACACAAAATAACTGAAAATTACATATATAAATCCCAATTCAATTAATCCGTATTAATCCCAATTAATCCCTAGTCGGTACAGCACCTATCGATTCTTAATTTCAAACAACCGATCAATTATACACAAAATTACAATCCACATTTAAAAAAAAAAACAAAAACACAAAATCAATTAGAAAAACGGTACGAATAATAATAATAATAATAATAAAAGTAATGATGGTACCTGAGAAATGATGAGGGAAATGGTTACGTTGGAAGCAAAAGGGGCAGATCCAAATAAGGGCGGAGAAATCGACGCGACAAAAGGGGTTGAGAATAGAAGAGCAGGTTTTACAACGGAGAGGGGCGTAAGGGTTGGTCGGGATGTGAGGGTGTGAACGGATCGGGGAGATGGACGCGGCGAAAGGGACCACGCATTTGCTGGCTTCCACCTTGGTTCGAGGCCAGGCGTTCCAGGTTAGACGCACTCCGTCTACACCTTCTGGATCGGTTGTAGCCATCTCCGTCGACATGGTTAGGTTAGGTTAGGTTAGGTTGGGATGGGATGAATGAATTGGTTATTGGAAGGGAAATTGGGAAGAAAGAGGGGAGAAGTTTTTTTTGGAGTCAAAGACCTACCTGGTTATTGGATCTAGATGGATGAAACAGTTGGATTGTTGTTTTTTTTTTTTTTTTTAATTGTTTTTTTAGACAAATTTTTTGTTTTAATTTTTTAATTGCTTAAAAGACAACCGATTGCTAAGTGTTTTGTTCTTTATGTTCAAGGCTTGATACCAAACCACATCGAGCCAGGTGTCTCACTGAAAGCAGTCTCTCTATTTTTAGAGGTAGAGGTAAGGTTGTCTGCATCTTACCCTTCTCAGACCCTACCTTACCTTTGCTATATGTGGGATTAACTGAGTATGATGATGAAACTTTTAATTGCCTACATAGTTACGGGACTTATGGTGGGTTCAATCCAATGTTGCAAAAGTCGCTAGCCGCTCCCTAATCAGAGTCGGGAGTATTCGGGGAGTTCTCGGCCTAGTAGTAGAGTACCCAGGGAGTACTCGGCCTAGGCCTAGAGTACTCAGGCCTTGACAACCTACATTGTAGCGATTACATGGGGAGTACTCGGCCTAGAGGTGTACAAAAAAAACGGTTTTTAAAACCGGCCCGGAAAAAAACCGGTAAACCGGTTTGGAGAGAAACCGGTCTGAACCCGACCCTATACATCGGTCCCATGAGCGGTTTTGTGGTTCCGTGGATCGGTTTGGTTTGAAAACCAGTTTGAGAGAAGAACCGGTTTGGGGAAAAACCGGTTTTTAAGAAAAAAAACTGATATAAGCAAGGTATTTTGGATATTGGAGGACCGGTTTGGCAAAAAAAACCGGTTTTAAACCCGGTCCTAATCGATTCCAATAGATGGTAGTGTTTGGTGCTAAAAACCGGTTCCAAAACCGGACCGATTTGGATAAAAACCGGTTTTATCTTCTTCAAAAAAAAAACGATCCGGTTTATAAACCGGACCGGTTTGGCCAAAAAAACCGGTTTGTACATGTCTAACTCGGCATCCGAGACATTGTTTTACAACATTGGTTCAATCCTTGATGTTTAACGGTTTAACTTTCTAACTTGAAGGTGGTGGGTTCAATCCTTCATTTTAAGTAACATTTAGCCATTCAAAACGCAACATACTTATGGTGTTTAAAGTCTTGTTTGTTTCCGTTATGTCTGAATTCGCTTGATTTTTGTACTTTACTATTTCGAGATCGAACTTTTTTAGAAGGGTAGAATTGTAATATTTTAAAATTTTTATAGTAATATATTAAATAAAATTATCATTATCGTCAATACATTAATAACCAAATACAATGAATAATGTTAGGCAAGTGCTTGACAGTAGCCTGACATTAGGGTATTGGGAAGGCACTATTTCACAACTACGTGTGGCGGTGTGGGTGTTCCTTCGTTTATTGGTTTACCACGTGTGGCTTCTGTGATACCCCGCAATTTCAGGTTCTCACTTTAACTAAACTCTAGTTACGTTCCTTGCATTATACTTAACTAGGGTTAGCTAGATAGGACACACGTTGCACAGTTATAGGTTAATAACTGCATGAAGTGGTAATTCGGGGAATTACCATACTGTATACATGATTAGTGAACCTCGGACGTTGGTGAATAATGAACTTATGTGTCTCTGTGATATTTGACGAACTTATGTGAAAACCATACGTGATTGTGTGAACCTAAACCGAATACGTTAATAAAAATCACTAAAAGTGGAGCATGAGGTTGATTAGGGTCTTAACGCATGGGGTTGCACTTGTTACGGTCCGAAATAACGAAAACGTTGAAGGATAACGCGTCGGGTGACGAAACGGGACACTCACGCGGGCCTCGGGCCTGTGAGCGGCCGCTCACAGGGCCCGAGCGGCCGCTCGGATTCGTCTGACGGGTCTAAACCGCCTTACACTCCTATTTAAGCATCCTTAACCCCCATGCAACCCCTAAACTCAACCCTAATCGCCCCCTTACTGCCCCACACGAAATATTAACCCTAAAGCTCCTGCTAAGGCTCAAGATCATCAATTGGGAAGCTCCAAAGGCGCACGGTTGATCGAATCGAAGAGCTAAGGGTATAACCTTTGATTCCTTACACTTTTATCTTATGTTTTTGTTATAAAAATCATGTAACAAAGTTTGTCCAGGTCTGAAAGTTTTTAATAATCATTAAAACATGAAGTTTTTGAAGATTAAACGGATTAAACATGATAATAAACGATTAGTAACATCATAGGATACTTGTTGCGCAAGTTATTGATGTTTTGGTCTTTAAAGTTGTGATCTTTGCATGATTGGTAGTAGAGTCTGATCAAAATAAGTATTAGGGATGTTGGGTGATGATTATTGATGATTGTTGATTATTTTTATGCACACGGTAGTCGATTAAGGAATGATTTAGGCGAAACTAAAATCTGGATAGAATGATTTGACGAACTTGTAGGAGCTGTAACACGACCTTAACATGATGATTTTGGTATTTTCTTTGCATGGTTGAATCACACCTGGTCTTAGCTTTTCATAATGGGTAAAATCAAGTGTTTTGGACGTCGGTTGAGTCGTTTTTGCAATTTTCATTGAAAATAGGTCATATCAGAATTTCGGGTAACAAACTGAGTCGACTTTAAAACGTCATAACTCGAGTTTTATAAAGAATTAGGTTATGAAATTTTTACAGAAGATTAACATTGGAATAATTTGAGTTTTCCAAGTGGATTCATCCTGTTTGGATGAATACACAATTTTTGGGAATTTTTATACTAAACTAACCTGTTATGAAAGTTTTCTGAACATAGCTGTGTTGAACGAATTTTAATTATTTTTGTGTTTGGTTTTGAGACAAAACAAAAATATTGGTTGTTAAAAGAATCCCAATGAATATTCAGTAAAAATTTGGGAGATTAACTCACTGATTAAGTATTTTAAATAAATGGAATAATGGAAATAAATAATCCCAACTATTCACTATTGGCTAATAACAGTCCCAACTACGAAAATCACCAATATTGGTCTCAACTTTCGACATATTGGAAACCAACGGACCCAAACTAACGGAGGCTAACTCCGTTAGTGTGATGCTGACGTGGCATGCCACGTAGGATGCTATGTAGGATCATTTTGCCACGTGGCATGCCACGTAGGATGCCACGTAGGATCATCTTGCCACCTAAGCATGCAACGTCAGCATCACACTAACGGAGTTAGCCTCCGTTAGTTTGGGTCCGTTGGTTTCCAATATGTCGAAAGTTGAGACCAATATTGGTGATTTTCGTAGTTGGGACTGTTATTGGCCAATAGTGAATAGTTGGGATTATTTATTTCCATTTTTCCTAAATAAATTAGTTTTGGTGACACACAATCTGTCCTAAAAACACAGATTGTGTATTATGTGTTTATGTGACTAATTGAAGTCCTAGGTGGTATGTATTTGATGTGTAACTGAATGGGCACTTGTATGAGACGCATATGGAATGTAAAACTAATTGTAACCAACGTATTCACCAACGGGTCCGTAGGATTTACTATTGCATGTAGAATCGCTAGGCGTAACCTACACACTTTTGAACGTTTAAACGCCTTGGACAAACGGGTTATATGGTGTAATGGTGTTACACATATACTTACTTAGTGATGTATGTAATAGGGAGTCGGTAGCACACCCTACTTTGGGATTTGGATTTACTTGCTTGCATACTAAGGTGAGTTTCACTACTCTTTTGCTCAAAAGCATGCTTCTCAGGTATGGGGCAACTTACTTAACGTTTTTCTAGTCCGGTTTGGGACTACTACACATCCCGGGTTTTGGGATACTATGACTCCTTGTGTGGGTCGGGTTTGCTAGTTTCACACTCTGTGTCCTTGATGAACTAAACTACACTCTATCACGGAAGTCCTTCACTATTTACCGAATGAGCTGCCGGGTGGCAAGCGGGTTACTAGTTAATAGCGCTATTAGGTTTGACAAACCTCACACCGTGCTAGGAGCCGGGCCTGAACTACGACCTTAGATTTTATCATTGTTGATAGGCAATGATGGGAGGCAAAAACCAGCTCGCGGGACGAGTGCATCGTTCAAATAGCAATTCGGTATATCCTTGTTTAGTTGTCATGAATGGGTTGGCTACCCTTGGCATACGCTGAACTAGTGGTACTTGGTTCTTGGTTTTGGTTGTTGATTACTACTTTTGGGTTTGGGGAAACCTAACTACTGTTTCTTGGTTTGGGAAACCTACACTTTTACTTACCTTACTTTGTGAACTCACCAACTTTATGTTGACACACGATAGCATGCTTTTGCAGGTCTCTATGTTCGGAGCACGATAGGACATGCATCATTGTGTCATGGGCTGTGAACATTATTTAACTTATACTTTACTTTACATTCAACGGTTTTATTTTGGGCGCGTTGTTTTGCGCATGAACTTAAACGGTTATGTTTGATTTACGCTTCCGCGACTTAACTAAACTTTTTGGTAAACGCTGAACATGATTTTCAATAACGAACTAAATGGTTTGGGCATTTAGAGTCGTTCTTATGACTTATGGCTATGGGATCCTGGTATGTCACGCGCCTCGCGGTATAAACCCCGTAGTGGAAATTTGAGGGTGTGACAGCTTCAAAATAAGTTTGGTTTCGGGTTTGAAATAGAGTTCGCTTAGTTTTCGTATTTCATTCCGTATGTTTGTTTTGTATTAGTTATATATGTTTAGACTTGGTATCTGTATCGGTTTACAAAATCTTAAGAAGGAATTAGGTGTACTGTTTTCAAATTTCGGATTATCTACTTAGTTATATATGTTTTGACTTGGTATCTGTATCGGTTTCTGAAATTTTGAGAAGAAATTAGTTGTGTTGTTTTCAAATTTCCGATTACTAATTTTCTAGAGCTGATAAAATGGTCATTTTTGTCAAATTGTGATTTTGCTATGAAACTCGATAAGTTATTAGATTTTGATAAATCCTTATATGTTAACATAAAATAGTTTTGCGACTTATCTTATTATAAAAATTATAGATTTATTTAAACGATGTTTAAATTGAAACATTTTATAAAATAAAATTTGTTTTATTCTTCATGGCCAACGATGTGTTAGTCTCTGCCGGTTTTTTGTATGATTTTGTTGTTAGTTACGTGTTTGTGTAACTTTTGTTTTTGTATTGGTTAGGTATTAATTTCGAATAAGCTTTCGTATTTGTTTATGTATTAGTTTTTATGTCAGTTTTTGGGTCTACTTTTGTTTTTGTCTTTGTTTATGTTGATTCGGTATTAGTTGAAGTCTCATTGTATGTTCAGTTCAGCCTCAGTTCTATTATGTTTTGTTTCTGTTGGTTGGTCTTTAATTCTACTATTGACTTCTTCGTTACTAAGAATTTTTTTGGCCCAGCCGTAGTTTTCTTTTTGTGTTTGTCTTATTTGTTTGACAGGTAATCTGGGAAATCCAAGATTTAAAGGAGTAGTGGTTCGAAGATCAAGATTTATAATATGTTTGTAATGTAATAAAATATATTAAGGATCCTTTTGTTTTAGAATTATGGATTGATTTTTTATTTGATATATGTAATAGTGATACGTTAGCCTATTTCAATTTAAGGTGTTACACTCACTATATGTGTCTCTCTCTATTGTCTAGGTTAAAACAAGCCTATATTAATTTACTTTACAGTTAAAAAAAGTTGAGTCACCTGTAACGTTTCGTATTTTATCCATCTTATAATAATGGAAGTTATTCAATAAAAATCTTTGGAACTTGACATTTTGTGCGTATTAAAATTTTTCTTATCATTTTTAGTCATTTATGATCATATATATACATAATTATATAGTTTTATTATGGATAATATTCAAAAAAAATAAAATGTGTGGACCGGGACTCGAACCCGCGTCCACCACATAACCAAACAACTGCTTAACCAACTGAGCTACACTTTGTTTTTGAATCAGATATCAATTCGTCTCAATATAACACCTTCTTTAATCATATCAATTGACTTTGGAAAGTCAACACCCATAACAATATCCCTTCAATCAATCTTCAAATCCCATGAATTTCTTGATAACGAGCTTAAGGGAGTTTGTTAGCAGCTTATTTGGCCCTATCTGTAACAACCGGCAAAAATAAGGTAATTCCGTACAAATTAATTAATATATGATTAACGTAATTAAATGCAATTATGTGTGATTTAATTATCAAGGCCTTAGGGGATAACAATTTCCAAATAGTGCATAGGAATGCATACGTTTAATGGTAAAGCATGATTGGATCATGTGCGAATAAGCTATCCGGTATGGACGTTGGCAATTACCCGGTAATAATTAAATAAACGAAACGGATCCCGGACACCCAGGATATAAAACAAAGGGTATTTTCATAAGATATAATGAGTTTTGGAACTCCAAAACCATAAATGAAAACGTCTTGTACAAATCTCCCGGTAACGAATAAAATGCGCGTACCGCACCCGATACGCGTATAACTCATAATTTCACCCGGCAAAGGCCTAAATAACCAATCAACGCTTAAAATAGACTATATTTAAGGGTTCTTAAAGGTATTTTTAATGTCCGGATAACGCGTGATTAAAACCCGAAAAATACCCGAACGACACCCGAACGACGGGGGATTAAACATAACAACTATTGGGTAAATATTTGAAGTTGTGGACCCCACCAAACCCACTTGGGGGCCGGCCTAGATGGCCTTGTGGTATCCACACATGTGTTTGATAATAATAATCTCCTAAACCTAGCTTTAAGCATGCAAATGTGGAAGATAAAGGTATAAGTGGACACTAGTACAAAAGTAATCTAATTTCTTGTCCCCTTGGTAACATTTTCGGCCATAAGGCCCTAATAAGCCAAGACAACACCTAGCTAATCATAACCTAAGTGTATGCATGCATGGTTAAGTCTTGTATAAGATCAAGTGTAAAGATTAGGAAAGATCACAATCATTTAACCAAGATTTACAAGCCACCTCTTTGGCTCTCTCAAAACCCACGGCCACATACCCCATCCCACACCCATCCAAGATCAATTTTTGTACTTCATAAATCTCTCATATCTTTAGTAATAATCACAAGATCCATGGAAGATTACATGTGATAAGGGTATAAATAACATGTGTTAGGAGATTGAATAACAAAGCAAAAACTCTTCTTCTTCTTCTTTCTTTGGGCCGTGGATTTCATACCTCCCCCATACATATTTCTTTCAAGTTTTTATATCTCCAAAATACTTAAAACAATCCATCATCCAAACCCCTATTGTGTGTTTCAAGAGCTTGGAGCTAAACCACTTGGAAGAACACACTAAACCCCTCTCAAATCCAAGGTTTTTGTCTTCCCTAGCCTTGTGCTAGTAGTAAGCTTCTTAATCTTGTTTTTGATTGTTATTATTCATGTATGTGTTCCTAGTAGCAAGTTGTACATGAAGGGTTTAAAAATGGTTTTGAACATAATCTTTAATAGGTTTTCATGTGTAAAATGGAAGATTAAAGATATGAAAATAAACCATGGATTTGTTGATGATGATGTATTAGTCTTGAAAATATATAAAGTTTACATGTAAGACTAAGTAGGATGATGTTTTGGTTAAGATTATGAAATGAACTTGAATATGATAAAAGTAACTTTAAATCATCTTGTTATGATCATCTAAGTTATAATATGTGGAAAAACATGTTAGAAGTTCATAAATGAAGAAAATGGAAAATCTAAGTTAGCTTACTTAGATGAATGATATTTTGATAAAATGGACAAATACATAAAACACACATATAATTAGTCTTCCATATGAAATACAAGACTAACATAAGTGTTTTGATACAAAAATAACTTACCAATAAAAAGTTGAATCTTCAAAGTTTACTATTTTGAGTGAAAAATGCTAACTTTGGAAGTTAGAGTGAAAAAATGCAACTTTTGTAAGTTAAGGGACTAAAGTTGTAACTTTGAAAGTTAGAGGACTAAAATGGATATTTTAGAAACTATTAGTCCAAAAATACAAGTATGGAAAGTTTGGTGTCAAAAATGTAAGTAATAAAGTCTAAGGATGATTTTTGTAAATACTAGTAGAAATACTGGGTATTTTGTATAAAAGTGTATTTTTGAAAGTTATAAAAATATAAAGGGTTTTAACATAAGGATTTTTATAAAATAGAGATTTTATAAAAATATTAAACAAACTTGGGAAACTTATACAAAAATGAATACTTTTATATAAATGGGAATATAAAAGTGTTGGAAACATTTTTGTAGTTAAGTTAACAAGTTGGGTTAAAAATACATAAGTATTTTAAACCATCCAAGTAACATGTGAAAATAGGAAGAAATATGGAAAATATTTCTATAAAATACATGTTGGGAAAAACTTGGAAAAATTAACTAATCGAGTTAAGATATCGAACTAAAACGCGTTAACGAACCATACACGGACAAAACATGAGAAAAATGCCATTGCGGCAAGATAAGAAAAATATATATTTTAAGAAGTAAAATATATAT
This sequence comes from Ambrosia trifida, assembly GCA_028751855.1. NCBI lineage: Eukaryota > Viridiplantae > Streptophyta > Magnoliopsida > Asterales > Asteraceae > Ambrosia > Ambrosia trifida. Next base: position 62,552,780 of record CM054124.1, on the reverse strand, counting down.
ATACATTGGGTGAAAACTAATAAACACTTTCCTAAGTGTTAAGAGAATTATTCGTGGGAGAAACACATGACATAATCAAATAAGACGTTAAAACAAACGTATATACTTAACGAGAAAAATTGCACATTTATATATATGTACGCTCGTCTCGGCAAAATTCTAGTATATCTACTTAATGGGAAAGTAGATATGTGGGAAGGAAAGCCGCGACGAGAAGACAAAGATATATATATGTGTATGCCGTACCAACGAGATCCTAGTATATTTATTTGAATGGGAAAATAAATATACGGTATGGTGAGTTGAATCGGGTGTTAAGAATATACAATCGAACGACAAGATCTTAGCATATTTGTTTAAATGGGAAAACAAATGTGTGGCAAAGTGAGTCGGGTCGAGCATTGAAATATATATTATATCGAGCGATGCGATCTTAAGTATAATTATTTAAATGGGAAAATAATTATATGTTAAGTGAAGTCGAGTCGATGATAATAAGATACAAGTTATGGAAATATTAACAAGAGTAATATATAACTTGTAACACAAAGGGTAATGTAACGCCAACAAAACCTAGGATACGCGCTTAATTAAACGGGATTTGGAACAACTTGTGGTCGGGAGTTGGGTGTACAACTTGCCAAGGCACATGCACTATAGGAATAGTGACTTATACGTCTAGGACGTTTGTAGGTGCGAGACCACCCACTTGCTATCTACCTTTTGAGCCAGACGCAGTTTCAGGTGAGTTTCACGGCCCCATTTTAAACTATTTTTACGTTTTCGGGGGAAAGATATGTTAGGGAAATGTTTGACGGGTTTATTACTTGAGGTGTGACCGCCACTCGGGGTTGAGTCCTCGCCTCTATAATCATTTATTCGGAGATTGAAACCGGAGGAATATTCGGATAGTACTATTGGTGCCTGACAAGGCCCACCCCTAATCGATAGCGTCGATTGTGCATTAGGTTATGCCTGGGGTGCAAATATTCTGAACTTAAGTCGTGGGAAACCGAGTAACGACTTGGAGCGGGGCATTTTATTTATATACGTCTTGGTTTGATTATAGTCTCAAGTAGATTTATAGGAATTTGCAACTCCTATATATTGTCATAACATGGTATTCCCAAGTATTCAAGTTTTAGAAACTGAAAACCTGTGAACTCACCAATATATTTATATTGACGAAACTTTTTAAACATATCTTTCAGGTAACTAGATGAAGAAGGATCAGGCGAGCTGGGTCGGAGAATCTCCCAATGCGGCGTTGTATATTTTGCGGGGTTTCACCTTTATTTCCCAAAGCTTGGGATATATTTGAGAAACCTTGATGTTATTTTAAAAACAATTTACGTTTGTGTAATGTTTGGAAACAAGTAATGACGCCTTAATAAATGACCCATTTTCTTAAATTACTTATGTTTAGCAATAACCTTGACTTTATGCTTTTGAACCGTCGCGCCACGTGTTTCCGCCGTTGTCGTGGTGTGACAGAACGTGGTATCAGAGCCAAGGTTATAGCGAACTAGAGTATTTTCTTTAAAAACTAGACTATAACCGGATTTGGTTCAAATAATAAAGTTTTCAAAAAGAAAATATATAAAGGTGTTAAATAAAAGTAATTTCCAAGAAGCATTGGGCATGAGGAGATTCCGACCAAGCCAGCCATGGGTATTGTTATGCTTTAACGTGAAATTAGAAGTTAGGAAGGTTACTATAGAGTACGCCATAACTGTCTAATTTAAATAATTCATATATATTAGTACGGTTCTTTTGCCAGGAATGTCGAACGCAGGAAGTGTCGCGCCGAGCTACGACAGTAGCTTGCAGATCATCCCAGCACCACCACCAGAGCCAGCAGAGTTGGTAGTGCTCTCCTCGGGAGATGAGGACGTAGAGATGGGCGTCGCCGCCGACGGAGCAGGCGACGATAGCTCAGATGAGACAGACCCCAGCGAGGACCCCCACTGGGCACCGGCCGTGATTGACGCGCCACTGCCCATTGTACCGGCCGCACCTTTGGCCGTACACCCCGTTCGAGCCATCAGGGACTTCCCTGACGGCTGTGCCGGTCCTTCGCGACCAAACCCAGCCCAGTCGGATGCGGCAGAGTCTCCATTCCGCCGACAGGCTCACGCCGAGCACGAGCCAGCACCGGTACCCCACATTCACGTACCTGCAGGCATGAGACTCCTGCCTATCGCCCGTGGGAGGAACGGGTGGATATCCGATGATTCCGACGACGAGTCTGTAGGTTCGGTAGGGCACATGTTGGTGCCCGAGATTCCGGCTGACCAGGAGGAGCCAGTGGCTCCAATGCTAGAGGACGCCCCAGCCGACCCCATAGCCCCACCACCACACGAGCCCATACCTCAGGAGGAGCCAGCCCCAGCAGCGCTTGTACTTGAGGGTAGTCCCGCCCGTAGCTCTGAGCTACATAGGGCAGGCATGGAGGCATTCGCCACTGCGAGCCCTCCCACACCCCCTGTAGTGGTGTCCACTCCAGAGTGGGCCACTGTTTCGGAGCCGTTAGTAGCCCCACTAGCCGAGCCTATGCCACCACCCCCAGTAGCCATGACTTTACCCATCCCCACCATTCCCAGCATGACACCTGCACCATACCCTCTAGGTGCAGGGGACCCTTATATGATGCCACCCCACTTTTCCATCAGGCCACCAGGTTTCGCCCCATTACTGCCACACATACCGATCCCAGCCCCCTTCGGGCCCTTCCCATCCACACACCCAGATATACCCGGACCATCCCAGCCACCCAGGACGACACCCTTGTCTGGACCAGCATGGTCCACTGCCATCACTCTAGAGCGGGATTTTCAGACTCTCGCTGATACGGTGCAGCGCACCGTAACACAGGTGGAGCATCAGACACGTCTGATGTGGACGAGGATGATAGATGCGCGGGATGCTTTGGCGCATTACGCGGAGGAATTGCTGAGCCTGGACGCTCAGTGCGGTATCACAGGGGATGCGCACTTTGCGCATCGACATTTCTTGTACGAGCGTATCATGAAGATCAGTATGACGATCAGTACGCACGCGCCGCAGTACCAGTATCCACCGCCACCGCCACAGTAGGATGTATCGGGGATGCACAGAAGACACACCAGCTTATGTACATATTAGCAGCAGTATGGTAGTACAGCACGGGTTATGACACTCGTCTGCATTTTGCCTAGCCGTACGGGTATTACGGCGTATGATATGATGTTTTATTATTTCAAAAGCAATGTATTGTATGAGAAATGTATTCTCCATTTTGTATTATGAACAAGCATTGTACTGGTATTATTGAAATTAATGAAAAATCTTATTATTATGGTGAAATATGTTGTTGTCTATGATTATTATCGCTTACTCCATATGTTGTGGTTTGTATATTTGTGTGGTGATGTTGTGTTGATTATTATTTATTCCTGTGTGATGTGTTGGTATGTTGTGTGATGACATGGTGTTGATTATTGTATTCATGCTTTGGTTTGTTATTTATGCTTTGTATTGTATAAATGTTTGCCAAATTAACCTTTGATAATTATTATTGAAGAGAAATGGCACCAGCCACTAGAAGCAGGATCGACGATTTATTTGATCAGCTCCAAGGTTCCAGCTATTACTCCAAGATCGATTTGAGGTCAGGCTATCATCAGTTGCGTATACAAGAAGAAGATGTACCAAAGACGGCCTTCCGAACCCGGTATGGGCACTATGAATTCTTGGTGATGCCGTTCGGCTTAACCAATGCACCAGCGGTTTTCATGGACCTAATGAACCGCGTGTGTAAGCCATACCTGGATAAATTCGTCATAGTTTTCATTGACGATATTCTGATCTATTCACGCACCAAAGAAGACCACGAGAATCACCTTCGGTTAATTCTTGAAGTATTACGCAAAGAGAAGCTCTATGCTAAATTCTCGAAATGTGACTTTTGGATTCGGGAAGTTCACTTCTTAGGCCACGTAGTGAACGAGAAGGGCATACACGTCGATCCAGCCAAGATCGAGGCAATTAAAAATTGGGAAGCACCTCGAACTCCGACCGAAGTACGACAATTTTTAGGCCTTGCGGGTTATTACAGAAGGTTCATCGAGAACTTTTCAAAGATAGCGCAAGCTTTAACCATGTTAACCCAAAAGGATAAGAAATTTGAGTGGACGGAAAAGCAAGAGGCAGCATTCCAATTGTTAAAAGACAAGTTATGTGGCGCTCCGATACTGTCACTTCCAGACGGTACGGAAGATTTTGTAGTTTACTGTGATGCCTCACATCAAGGCTTGGGTTGTGTATTGATGCAGCGAGAAAAAGTAATAGCATATGCTTCCAGGCAACTAAAAATCCATGAGAAGAACTACACTACACACGATTTGGAATTAGGTGCAGTGGTGTTCGCACTCAAGATATGGAGGCACTATTTGTACGGAACCAAGTGCACGATTTTCACTGATCACAAGAGTTTGCAACACATCTTTGATCAGAAGGATTTGAATATGCGACAACGGCGATGGGTTGAATTATTAAACGATTACGATTGTGAGATAAAGTACCATCCCGGTAAGGCGAACGTCGTAGCCGACGCCTTGAGTCGCAAGGAACGGGTTAAGCCATTGCGTGTTCGGGCTTTGGGATTGACTATCCACACGAATATGACTGAACGAATTCGTGAAGCTCAAGTCAACGCCCTCAAACCCGAGAATGTCAAAGGCGAAAGGTTACGAAAGATGGTTGATTCACTGGAACCAAAAGCGGACCAGACACTGTATTTCATGAATAGAATTTGGGTTCCAGTATATGGTGGATTGCGTGAGCTAGTATTGGCCGAAGCTCACAGTTCTAGATATTCGGTTCACCCTGGTGCAGACAAGATGTTCCACGATTTGAAGGAACTTTATTGGTGGCCGAATTTCAAAAGGGATATAGCGGCCTATGTTGCGCGATGTTTGACTTGCGCAAAGGTCAAGGCCGAGCACCAGAGACCTTCCGGTTTGCTCCAGCAACCGGAAATACCGGAATGGAAATGGGAACGAATTACCATGGATTTCATTACCAAGTTACCTAAGACAACAAGCGGCCATGACACGATCTGGGTAATCGTTGATCGATTGACGAAATCTGCACACTTCCTTCCGATTCGCGAAACGGACAAGTTGGAGAAACTGACCCGTTTGTACATTAAGGAAGTGGTATCCAAACACGGTGTACCTGTATCTATCATCTCCGATCGAGATAGTCGTTTCACTTCCAGATTTTGGGAAAGTTTAAATGAAGCCCTCGGTACTCGCCTCGACATGAGTACCGCATATCACCCCCAAACGGATGGTCAAAGTGAACGAACCATCCAGACCTTGGAGGATATGTTAAGGGCATGCGCGATTGATTTCGGAGGTAATTGGGATACGCACTTGCCATTGGTAGAATTTTCTTATAACAACAGTTATCATACGAGCATTCAAGCCGCACCGTTTGAAGCTTTATATGGACGCAAGTGCCGATCGCCATTATGTTGGGCGGAAGTTGGAGAAAAGCAACTCACCGGGCCCGAAATTGTTCAAGAGACCACGGATAAGGTCTTTTTAATAAAGGAACGCCTCAAAGCGGCCCGGGACCGCCAGAAAAGCTATGCTGATATGAGGCGAAAGCCTTTAGAGTTTCAAGTCGGAGACAAGGTCCTGCTGAAAGTGTCACCTTGGAAAGGTGTCGCGCGCTTTGGAAAGCGCGGAAAGTTGAACCCACGATACATCGGACCGTTCGAAGCCTTGTCCAGGGTAGGCACAGTGGCATACAAGCTCAAGTTGCCTCAAGAGCTTAGTGTGTAACAACCGGCAAAAATAAGGTAATTCCGTACAAATTAATTAATATATGATTAACGTAATTAAATGCAATTATGTGTGATTTAATTATCAAGGCCTTAGGGGATAGCAATTTCCAAATAGTGCATAGGAATGCATACGTTTAATGGTAAAGCATGATTGGATCATGTGCGAATAAGCTATCCGGTATGGACGTTGGCAATTACCCGGCAATAATTAAATAAACGAAACGGATCCCGGACACCCAGGATATAAAATAAAGGGTATTTTCATGAAATATAATGAGTTTTGGAACTCCGAAACCATAAATGAAAACGTCTTGTACAAATCTCCCGGTAACGAATAAAATGCGCGTACCGCACCCGATACGCGTATAACTCATAATTTCACCCGGCAAAGGCCTAAATAACCAATCAACGCTTAAAACAGACTATATTTAAGGGTTATTAAAGGTATTTTTAATGTCCGGATAACGCGTGATTAAAACCCGAAAAATACCCGAACGACACCCGAACGACGGGGGATTAAACATAACAAACAATGGGTAAATATTTGAAGTTGTGGACCCCACCCAAACCCCTCTAAGGGCCGGCCTAAGGGCCTTGTTATATCCATGTTTTGTATTAATAATAATAATATCCTATACTTAGCTAAAAGCATGCACATGTGTAAGATAAAGGCATAGGTAAACATTAGTACAAAAGTAACTCTAACCTTGTCCCCCTTGGTAAGAATTTTCGGCCATTAGGCCATAAAAATCCAAGGCAAAAGCAAGTAATGATCCCCTAAGTACACACATGCTTAAAAACATCTATCAAATCAAGGATAGATTTCATGCATGCTTGGAAGGATTATAAGAGATTGTATGAAGATTACTTATCCATTTTAACACACAAAATCTCTTCATTTCTCTCTCTAATCCACGGCTCACAACAAGAAGCAACACACTTGAAGATTACCAAGTACAAGCATGCTTAATTCACTAGATTACATCTAAAGATTGTGAGATATTTTGGCAAGATCCTCACCCTCTTTTTCTTCTTAAATCCCACGGCCAAACACCCTCTTATCCAATCTCCCAAGATCACATTTGTACAACACAAATCTCCTAAATCTTTAGCAAGATCACAAGTAATCTAAGAAAGATATTGGAAGATTACATGTGATAAGATTATATAAACATGTGTTAGACACATAGTGAATCAAAACAAAACCTCCTTCTTCTTTTCTTCCTTGAGCCGTAGGTATTCATACACACACACACATCATTCTTTCAAGTTTTTACATCTCCAAATTACTCAAAACAATCCATCATCCAAACCCCTATTGTGTGTTTCAAGAGCTTGGAGCTAAAACACTTGGAAGAACACACTAAACCCCTCTCAAATCCAAGGTGTTTGTCTTCCCTAGCCTTGTGCTAGTAGTAAGCATTCTTAATCTTGTTTGTGATTAATATTATTCATGTATGTGTTCTTAGTAGCAAGTTGTACATGAAGGGTTTAAAAAGAGGTTTGAAAATAATCTTTAATAGGTTTTTACATGTGTAAAATGGATGATTAAAGATATGAAAATAAATCATGGATTTGATGATGATGGAGTTATGATCTTGAAAATATATAAAGTTTACATTTAAAACTAAGTAGGATGATGTTTTGGTCAAGATTATGGAATGAACTTGAATATGATAAAAGTAACTTTAATTCATCTTATTATGATCATCTAAGTTATAATATGTGGTAAAACATGTTAGAAGTTCATAAATGAAGAAGATGGAAAAATCTAAGTTAGCTTACTTAGATGAATGATATTTTGATAAAATGGACAAATACATAAAACACACATATAATTAGTCTTCCATATGAAATACAAGACTAACATAAGTGTTTTGATACAAAAATAACTTACCAATAAAAAGTTGAATCTTCAAAGTTTACTATTTTGAGTGAAAAATGTTAACTTTGAAAGTTAGAATGGAAAAATGCAACTTTTGGAAGTTAAGGGACTAAAGTTGTAACTTTGAAAGTTAGAGGACTAAAATGGATATTTTAGAAACTATTAGTCCAAAAATACAAGTATGGAAAGTTTGGTGTCAAGAATGTAAGTAATAAAGTCTAAGGATGCTTTTTGTAAATACTAGTAGAAATACTTGGGTATTTTGTACAAAAGTGTATTTTTGAATGTTATAAAAATGTAAAGGGTTTTAACACAAGGATTTTTATAAAATAGAGAGTTTATAAAAATATTAAACAAACTTGGGAAACTTATACAAAAATGAATACTTTTATATAAATGGGAATATAAAAGTGTTGGAAACATTTTTGTAGTTAAGTTAACAAGTTGGGTTAAAAATACATAAGTATTTTAAACCATCCAAGTAACATGTGAAAATAGGAAGAAATATGGATAATATTTCTATAAAATACATGTTGGGAAAAACTTGGAAAAATTAACTAAACGAGTTAAGATATCGAACTAAAACGCGTTAACGAACCGTACCCGGACAAATCATGAGAAAAATGCCATTACGGCAAGATAAGAAAAATATATATTTTAAGAAGTAAAATATATATATACATTGGGTGAAGACTAATAAACACTTTCCTAAGTGTTAAGAGAATTATTCGTGGGAGAAACACATGACATAAACAAATAAGACGTTAAAACGAACGTATATACTTAACGAGAAAAATTACACATTTATATATATGTACGCTCGTCTCGGCAAAATTCTAGTATATCTACTTAATGGGAAAGTAGATATGTGGGAAGGAAAGCCGCGACGAGAAGACAAAGATATATGTATGTGTATGTCGTACCAACGATATCCTAGTATATTTATTTGAATGGGAAAATAAATATACGGTATGGTGAGTTGAATCGGACGTTAAGAATATACAATCGAACGACAAGATCTTAGCATATTTGTTTAAATGGGAAAACAAATGTGCGGCAAAGTGAGTCGGGTCGAGCATTGAAATATATATTATATCGAGCGATGCGATCTTAAGTATAATTATTTAAATGGGAAAATAATTATATGTTAAGTGAAGTCGAGTCGATGATAATAAGATACAAGTTATGGAAATATTAACAAGAGTAATATATAACTTGTAACACAAAGGGTAATGTAACGCCAACAAAACCTAGGGTACACGCGTAATTAAACGGGATTTGGAACAACTTGTGGTCGGGAGTTGGGTGTACAACTTGCCAAGGCACATGCACTATAGGAATAGTGACTTATACGGCTAGGACGTTTGTAGGTGCGAGACCACCCACTTGCTATCTACCTTTTGAGCCAGACGCAGTTTCAGGTGAGTTTCACGGCCCCATTTTAAACTATTTTTACGTTTTCGGGGGAAAGATATGTTAGGGAAATGTTTGACGGGTTATTACTTGAGGTGTGACCGCCACTCGGGGTTGAGTCCTCGCCTCTATAATCATTTATTCGGAGATTGAAACCGGAGGAATATTCGAATAGTACTATTGGTGCCTGACAAGGCCCACCCCTAATCGATAGCGTCGATTGTGCATTAGGTTATGCCTGGGGTGCAAATATTCTGAACTTAAGTCGTGGGAAACCGAGTAACGACTTGGAGCGGGGCATTTTAATTATATACGTCTTGGTTTGATTATAGTCTCAAGTAGATTTATAGGAATTTGCAACTCCTATATATTGTCATAACATGGTATTCCCAAGTTATCAAGTTTTAGAAACTGAAAACCTGTGAACTCACCAATATATTTATATTGACGAAACTTTTAAACATATCTTTCAGGTAACTAGATGATGAAGGATCAGGCGAGCTGGGTCGGAGAATCTCCCAATGCGACGTCGAACTTTTGCGGGGTTTCACTTTTATTTCCCAAGGCGTTTGGGATATATATGAGAAACCTCTATGTTTATCTCAAAAACAATTAACTTTTGTGTAATGTTTGAAACAGATTTGACGTCATAATAAATGACCCATTTTCTTAAATTACTTATGTTTAGCAATAACCTTGACTTTATGCTTTTGAACCGTCGCGCCACGTGTTTCCGCCGTTGTCGTGGTGTGACATAGTGGGATACACGACACGTTTCATGTGTCAAACTTGAAAAAGTGCCTATCCGACGAAACTCTCATTATTCCTGCTGAAGAAATCCAAATTGACGACAAGTTACATTTTGTTGAAGAACCAATCGAGGTAACCGATTGGAAGGTCCAAAAACTAAGACGCAGCAAGATCAGATTGGTCAAAGTGCGCTGGAATGCCAAGCGTGGACCGGAGTTCACGTGGGAAAGGCTGGACCGAATGAAGCAAAAATACCCCGCCCTATTCGAGAAGACACCTGTACCGGAGAACTCGAAGTGAATTCCGGGACGGAATTCTCTTAACGGGGGGAGAATGTAACAACCGGCAAAAATAAGGTAATTCCGTACAAATTAATTAATATATGATTAACGTAATTAAATGCAATTATGTGTGATTTAATTATCAAGGCCTTAGGGGATAGCAATTTCCAAATAGTGCATAGGAATGCATACGTTTAATGGTAAAGCATGATTGGATCATGTGCGAATAAGCTATCCGGTATGGACGTTGGCAATTACCCGGTAATAATTAAATAAACGAAACGGATCCCGGACACCCAGGATATAAAACAAAGGGTATTTTCATAAGATATAATGAGTTTTGGAACTCCAAAACCATAAATGAAAACGTCTTGTACAAATCTCCCGGTAACGAATAAAATGCGCGTACCGCACCCGATACGCGTATAACTCATAATTTCACCCGGCAAAGGCCTAAATAACCAATCAATGCTTAAAATAGACTATATTTAAGGGTTCTTAAAGGTATTTTTAATGTCCGGATAACGCGTGATTAAAACCCGAAAAATACCCGAACGACACCCGAACGACGGGGGATTAAACATAACAACTATTGGGTAAATATTTGAAGTTGTGGACCCCACCAAACCCACTTGGGGGCCGGCCTAGATGGCCTTGTGGTATCCACACATGTGTTTGATAATAATAATCTCCTAAACCTAGCTTTAAGCATGCAAATGTGGAAGATAAAGGTATAAGTGGACACTAGTACAAAAGTAATCTACTTTCTTGTCCCCTTGGTAACATTTTCGGCCATAAGGCCCTAATAAGCCAAGACAACACCTAGCTAATCATAACCTAAGTGTATGCATGCATGGTTAAGTCTTGTATAAGATCAAGTGTAAAGATTAGGAAAGATCACAATCATTTAACCAAGATTTACAAGCCACCTCTTTGGCTCTCTCAAAACCCACGGCCACATACCCCATCCCACACCCATCCAAGATCAATTTTTGTACTTCATAAATCTCTCATATCTTTAGTAATAATCACAAGATCCATGGAAGATTACATGTGATAAGGGTATAAATAACATGTGTTAGGAGATTGAATAACAAAGCAAAAACTCTTCTTCTTCTTCTTTCTTTGGGCCGTGGATTTCATACCTCCCCCATACATATTTCTTTCAAGTTTTTATATCTCCAAAATACTTAAAACAATCCATCATCCAAACCCCTATTGTGTGTTTCAAGAGCTTGGAGCTAAACCACTTGGAAGAACACACTAAACCCCTCTCAAATCCAAGGTTTTTGTCTTCCCTAGCCTTGTGCTAGTAGTAAGCTTCTTAATCTTGTTTTTGATTGTTATTATTCATGTATGTGTTCCTAGTAGCAAGTTGTACATGAAGGGTTTAAAAATGGTTTTGAACATAATCTTTAATAGGTTTTCATGTGTAAAATGGAAGATTAAAGATATGAAAATAAACCATGGATTTGTTGATGATGATGTATTAGTCTTGAAAATATATAAAGTTTACATGTAAGACTAAGTAGGATGATGTTTTGGTTAAGATTATGAAATGAACTTGAATATGATAAAAGTAACTTTAAATCATCTTGTTATGATCATCTAAGTTATAATATGTGGAAAAACATGTTAGAAGTTCATAAATGAAGAAAATGGAAAATCTAAGTTAGCTTACTTAGATGAATGATATTTTGATAAAATGGACAAATACATAAAACACACATATAATTAGTCTTCCATATGAAATACAAGACTAACATAAGTGTTTTGATACAAAAATAACTTACCAATAAAAAGTTGAATCTTCAAAGTTTACTATTTTGAGTGAAAAATGCTAACTTTGGAAGTTAGAGTGGAAAAATGCAACTTTTGTAAGTTAAGGGACTAAAGTTGTAACTTTGAAAGTTAGAGGACTAAAATGGATATTTTAGAAACTATTAGTCCAAAAATACAAGTATGGAAAGTTTGGTGTCAAAAATGTAAGTAATAAAGTCTAAGGATGATTTTTGTAAATACTAGTAGAAATACTGGGTATTTTGTATAAAAGTGTATTTTTGAAAGTTATAAAAATATAAAGGGTTTTAACATAAGGATTTTTATAAAATAGAGATTTTATAAAAATATTAAACAAACTTGGGAAACTTATACAAAAATGAATACTTTTATATAAATGGGAATATAAAAGTGTTGGAAACATTTTTGTAGTTAAGTTAACAAGTTGGGTTAAAAATACATAAGTATTTTAAACCATCCAAGTAACATGTGAAAATAGGAAGAAATATGGAAAATATTTCTATAAAATACATGTTGGGAAAAACTTGGAAAAATTAACTAATCGAGTTAAGATATCGAACTAAAACGCGTTAACGAACCATACACGGACAAAACATGAGAAAAATGCCATTGCGGCAAGATAAGAAAAATATATATTTTAAGAAGTAAAATATATATATACATTGGGTGAAAACTAATAAACACTTTCCTAAGTGTTAAGAGAATTATTCGTGGGAGAAACACATGACATAATCAAATAAGACGTTAAAACAAACGTATATACTTAACGAGAAAAATTGCACATTTATATATATGTACGCTCGTCTCGGCAAAATTCTAGTATATCTACTTAATGGGAAAGTAGATATGTGGGAAGGAAAGCCGCGACGAGAAGACAAAGATATATATATGTGTATGCCGTACCAACGAGATCCTAGTATATTTATTTGAATGGGAAAATAAATATACGGTATGGTGAGTTGAATCGGGTGTTAAGAATATACAATCGAACGACAAGATCTTAGCATATTTGTTTAAATGGGAAAACAAATGTGTGGCAAAGTGAGTCGGGTCGAGCATTGAAATATATATTATATCGAGCGATGCGATCTTAAGTATAATTATTTAAATGGGAAAATAATTATATGTTAAGTGAAGTCGAGTCGATGATAATAAGATACAAGTTATGGAAATATTAACAAGAGTAATATATAACTTGTAACACAAAGGGTAATGTAACGCCAACAAAACCTAGGATACGCGCTTAATTAAACGGGATTTGGAACAACTTGTGGTCGGGAGTTGGGTGTACAACTTGCCAAGGCACATGCACTATAGGAATAGTGACTTATACGGCTAGGACGTTTGTAGGTGCGAGACCACCCACTTGCTATCTACCTTTTGAGCCAGACGCAGTTTCAGGTGAGTTTCACGGCCCCATTTTAAACTATTTTTACGTTTTCGGGGGAAAGATATGTTAGGGAAATGTTTGACGGGTTTATTACTTGAGGTGTGACCGCCACTCGGGGTTGAGTCCTCGCCTCTATAATCATTTATTCGGAGATTGAAACCGGAGGAATATTCGGATAGTACTATTGGTGCCTGACAAGGCCCACCCCTAATCGATAGCGTCGATTGTGCATTAGGTTATGCCTGGGGTGCAAATATTCTGAACTTAAGTCGTGGGAAACCGAGTAACGACTTGGAGCGGGGCATTTTATTTATATACGTCTTGGTTTGATTATAGTCTCAAGTAGATTTATAGGAATTTGCAACTCCTATATATTGTCATAACATGGTATTCCCAAGTATTCAAGTTTTAGAAACTGAAAACCTGTGAACTCACCAATATATTTATATTGACGAAACTTTTTAAACATATCTTTCAGGTAACTAGATGAAGAAGGATCAGGCGAGCTGGGTCGGAGAATCTCCCAATGCGGCGTTGTATATTTTGCGGGGTTTCACCTTTATTTCCCAAAGCTTGGGATATATTTGAGAAACCTTGATGTTATTTTAAAAACAATTTACGTTTGTGTAATGTTTGGAAACAAGTAATGACGCCTTAATAAATGACCCATTTTCTTAAATTACTTATGTTTAGCAATAACCTTGACTTTATGCTTTTGAACCGTCGCGCCACGTGTTTCCGCCGTTGTCGTGGTGTGACACTATCCCCACACGAATTCTCAACAAAACACACCAGAAATCAATATTTTACGCTATTAGATAAAACTTTCAAATTCAAATTTAAATCCGGTCACTCCGTTAGAATTATTATATATAGGACCCTCCACTGGTAGCTAAACCCACCGATAAACACTTCGTCATATTCAATTTCTGTTATAACACACTTCTAATCCTGTTTCAATCACGATTTGGGTTCTGTTTTTTTATCGGATTAATCGAGCTCGAACACCCATTGTAAGCCTCAATTAGTTGTTTGGTTTTGTTATTCGACATGTTATAAACAATAGCCCCAATGTTTCAGGGGCTATTACTCCCTGTTTTGATCGATTATAATAACTAGGGTTCGAACATTTTTTTGGGGAAGAAGACATCAGTACGTAATGGTTTATAATTATTTCTATGGATCAGTTGGTAATCAACTGCTTGTTTAAAACATGTGAAACGGTTGAAGTCTGGGGTTCGAGTCCCGTCCCCATTCCATTTTAATTGAACCATTTTTTATTCAAGCTAAGAAACCATTATAATTATTTGAATCCAAATTAAATCGTTCTCAGGGTCAGACCAGTTGGTCTGGCTTGTGATTTTAAAACCATCAAGCCAGCCAAGGACTCGGGTTCGAGTCCCGCACAGCAACCAATTTTTTTGCACTTCTTTTTATACTTATATATTCTATATTATTTTTAAAAATAGATTTTAAATACTAAAAGTGCTTTAAAAATTCTATAAAAATTATTATATGTTATACTGATGATGAAGTTCACTATCCAATTTTTAGTTTTCCAAAAATCATTTATTTACTATATATTATAAATATTACAAGTTTATTCAATTATAATTTTAAAATTCTATAAAAATATCTAAACGAATTTATAAATTTCTACAAAAATTATTTCAAACTTGTAAATCAATAAGTATTTCAGAAATAAAATTTATTCCAGAAAAACCATTTATTTTTTATTTTTAATTGATTTTTGTTATTTTAAACATAAATAAATCATAATAAATTCATTTTTTAATATTTTTATACCAAAATTTTACATAAATTATTTTTGTTCATTTAGAACATAAATATAAATTTTAATTTGAAATTTCATTAATTTTAATATTTTTAGATATTAAAATTATATTTTTGACAGATAGAAATAAATACATTAAATATTTAAATTTTGAGAAAATAATTTTATAAAAATAATTTTCATATTTAAAATCTTATAATGTGACCATTCTTAATCAAAAATCTACAAATAGCCTTTTGTTTAATTACTTTCCAAATTTTCCTTTATTTATTAACAATTATTCTAAATTAATCATTAACCAATTATCAATCCCCTAATTGGGAACCCTAGAATAATTTAGACTATAAAACTTAGACTTATTAAGTTTTCCCAACACTTATTTATTGCCTTAAAATAGGGTGATACTTGGATATACACGAGCCACATTTATTTTATATCAAGGGTCTCCATTCTAACACTAAGGTGAGTTTACATAGCCATTTTTACCTTTTCACTATTTTGGGGTGAAACATGTTACAACAATTAATTTACAATTCAATCATAAGTGTCTATGTGTTATTTTATGTTGCATTATGTCTTAAACATTACTAGGGTAAGCACAATTATTCTAACATAATCATTAACATTGATCAGCCGACGGTATACAATGATAGATCTATTGGACTGACAACCCCACCCGGATACGTGTACCTCCTACAAAGGTAGCGTGGGTGATTGTTAACGAACATATAACAAAATCGAGTGAACCATATGCGCATGGGATGGACCACAATATTCTAGTCACAAGAGTTGATTATGCACTCGATTTACCTAATAGTTTTGTTTTCACATATGGACTAGACTTGCCATGACACTCGAATTGTATAAATTTTTATTCAATATACAAACCTATGTAATTCTCACCAACTGTCACACCCCAACCGATGGCGGAATACATCGGGCGAGACTTGTGGTAGATTGTTCAAAGACTTCATGACACTAGAATTCGTGACAATATAATTTAAAGATAAAATTTCATTCATAGCATAAATATTGTCTAAAAGATAACCGAAATACAAATTGTTTCATAAAGGAGAAGTACAACATCAAAATATAGAATTTAAACTAGCGTGAGTTTCTAGCCAAATCCTAAGTAGTTTTTCTTGTATATCCTGCATCAAACGTTTCCTGCAACATGTATAAAATATCCGTCAACACATAAAGCATTGGTGAGCATACTAGTTTTAGTTTACATACATAGTATTTTAGAATGGTTTACTCAAATCTCATACTATAGCATTGCACATACCTATCATACAAAAGACATAACTCAAACCCGCAAGTACCACAGCGTATACCTAACATATTCATGCTAGGCCGTTTAAATCTTAACAATGACCCATAAAGGGGGCGGTGTGCTAGTCCTATAGCGCTATACATGTTAAGTGGGCTAATAATAGTTAATGATTTATGTCTAAGTATCTAAGAATCATAAGCATGGCAAGTAGCATATAAGTATGTTTAATAGATTGAGCATGTGTGTTTATGAAAGCATTAGTGTGTTTTGCATATGATACATGTTTACACCCCAAAAGTGATAAAGAGTAAAAAGGGGACAAGTATGAACTCACCTTTGGGTGCGTTTAGTAAGGTTCCAAAGACGAGTCTTGGGAGGTTAGTTCCTTAGCCTTGGTTAACTAGAATTAGAGAATAAAGGGTCTTAGGTTCGAGTTTAGATTATAGATTCACGATAGTCATGCAAGCCTTTTAGGCAAACCAAGCACAAATTGCCTTTAGGGCAATCCGGATGGTCATGAGATTAAGTTAGATCAAGCACAAAACCATCATAGATGATTCGGATGGTATAAAGTTAGGAATGTGAATCCATTTGATAGGTTCATGTCATAACCACTTCGCTTATGGAATAAGCGTGGGTTTTGGACACGGGATTTCCCCTTTCTAGTGTGGATAAATCCATAGCACAAGAAGGGTCAAGAGAGTTGGTAAGGTAGGGTGTAACCACAAACCTTTCAAAGATTAATAATAAGCTAGTAAGATAGAACTTGAAAGTATATGCTTAGGACATAAAAAAAAAAACAATTCAGAAAACAAACACCTTTGGGACCCCTTTTAGGTGCTCTACCCTTATCACACTTATGTGGATAAATATGGGAAAGATCCTAGAGGTTTCTCCAAAGAGTTTTAGATGAAAAAGAAGAAGAAAAATAGAATGAAAGTTGAAGTTTTAAGCCAAGAAACTTACTGATGCAAAACAGGAAGTTTGGCTTGAAAACTTGAAGATTAGAGAGTTTTAGAGATGAACAAAGGATTAAGAAGTGGGGAGGGGTTGTATTTATATATGGGTTAAGGTGGTAGGGTATTAAATAGAGTTATTGGGGTAGTTAGAAGGAGATTAATTGGGTTAAGCTTGGTTGTTAAGTAATAATCCTAGTTATTATTGCTACTGAACCATCGAAAAAAAAAATCCAACGAATGTGATCACAACATGAATTCTTGTGTTGTTCATTGTTGTTGTCAAAAAGGTCAAAGGAGCAACTCACGGTTTTCCTTTTCTTTCTTTTTTATTTTTTTAGTTTTTTTATTTTTTTTATTTTTATCTTGGAGTATTATTATAAAATAATATATATATGTTTTATTTAAAAAATATATATATTTATATTAAGATTTTAACTAAATGAGTTTCTTGTTATGACGTCTAAATTGCTTAGGATAAATTATAATGACGACCCGTTAAGAATTGATAGGAGTAACCTAAACGAAGCGAATAAAGGCGAACTTAGAATTTGTTAAATATAGCATTTATAATACAAGAAAATTAAGAATCACGCGACGTTATATAAAGTTTGCGTCGCGTAGAAGTTATTTGAAGCTATATGCTTTATTTCATGTTATGTACTAGCAGTTTTGAATTTTTAGACAATGTTTCATTTGGATATTTATGCTATGAATAAAGTATTTAAAATTTCAATATACACCATGAGCTACTGAATAATCATCAATACGTGACATCCCGATGTTTCCGCCATTGGTTGGGGTGTTACATCACCCTAATTCATACATACCCTAATCTCAAAGATAGTAGGGACTAGCAGCACCTAATTCAAGAAGACTCAAAAACCGACACAAGCCAAAAGGCGTGTTTATGCCTCCTTCCTGCAATCGCTTTCCCCTCACCACAACTAAATTAAGATTTTTGGTCTCACGATAAAAATTTCTTATTAGTTATAATTTTCAAATTTTAAATGTCAAACCATAAGAACACGTTAACACCTATCAATAGAAAATATGACCGAAAAAAGGAAAATCACCATCCAGTTCCCTTGATGTTCAAGACAACATTAGGCAGTGTGTTTTAATTAGCTATAGCACTCTGTTCCAGAGCTTTATTAAAAGATGGAAAAGAAAGAATCACCCTCATCTTCCTTTCTCTCCAATTCTTTCCAAATTGAAAAGATTGAAAATCACCCTAAAAACCTCTTTATTATCCCTCTCATTCCCTCCTACAAAAAACTTTGGAACACATTTTTCCCCACTTCTTTCCCGATCATTTCTCTTTTATCATTTAATAAAACTCTAAAACACAGTATAAAGTTCTTTTAAATTAAAAGAAATAGGTCTAAATGGGTTTTAATAGCCTTTATTTTTTTTATAAGAATATTCATAAATTAAAAAAAGCCTAAGTTTACAATGGGTAAGCAAGCAACATCAAGTCATCAACAAACATTTAAAAGTATTACAATTCACTCCTCATCATTCAAATCGAGACTTCATCATCATCATACTCAGTTAATCCCACCTATAGCAAAACTAAGGTAAGGTCTGAGGAGGGTAAGATGTAGATAGCCTTACCTCTACCTATAAGAGTAGAGAGGCTGCTTCCAGTGAGACCCCCAGCTCGATGTGGTTTGGTATCAAGCCTTGAACATAAGGCACATAACACTTAGCAATCGGGACAAACCCGATCGGTGCATAAGAGTAGAGAGGCTGCTTCCAGTGAGACCCCCAGCTCGATGTGGTTTGGTATCAAGCCTTGTACATAAGGCACAAAACACTTAGCAATCGAGACAAACCCGATCGGTGCATGTACCCCTTTGTCTTTTGGCTATCAACGCGACCACATGATGCATGATTAACCGTCCGTCGTTTTAACGTTATTTTCACGAAATTAGTAAAATAACGTTAAAACTAGTGCAACTTTACTTTTGCCTCCCGATAGCCACACATATAAACATTATATGCGCACACCGTAATATACATTATATAAGCACACCGTAAGTGAGGCGTACATTCAAATCGAGACTTATCGAATTTAAAAAAAATAATAAAAATAAAATACCATCCCCACGCCATGTGCAAGGCACCGTCAAAAAGGTGTCAGGGAATGGTTGTGACCATCCCCCAGTTTTCCACATTTCAACAAAACGACATCGTTTGCACAAGAACTTCGAACTCAATTTACTGTTCCATTCGTTATCCAATTGAAAAAACTAAAACTTCACATAACCAAACACAAATCCTTAAAACATTATTCATAAAACCGAACCACCAAACACATCTCACCAATCCATAACCAAAACAAACAAACACCACAAACACATATTGCATATTATTATTAATATATTAATATTAATATTATTATTTACTTATTAACCGGTGCCGGTTTGAACCCAAGCAACTTCTTCGAATGCTTCCATGGCTGAACCACAACTTCAGCATCAAACACTTTGACCACACCTTTCTTCGTAACCGCTTCAATTTTAAGATAATATTTGGTCCCTGCCACCACCTGCGTTTCTGCAGCAATCACTTGCGAAAACTTCAGATCTCCGTCAGCGGCTTTATGCGTCCGTTGTAACCGATTGTATTCGTCGACTGAATAGCTTCCTAGTTTTTGAATCTCAGTGTTTGTTTTGACGTTTTTGACCTTTGTTCGTCCTCCTGGAATGGCCAAGGTTGAGGAGAAGAGGATGAGGAATATGAAGGTTGAGATTGGGAGTTTGGACATGGTGAATGGAGATTGATTGATTGAGTGAATATTATTATTATTATTATTTAGAGGAAGAGATGGTGTGTGTGTATGTATGTGTATGTGTGTGTATATATGGAGTGGAATAATGAAGAGTCTGGAAAACAATAGGCACTGAATTTGATGGATAAAGATGACAGAGGACACAGTTTTTTTTAAGGGTCGGGTTTTGAAAAAGTAAAAACCCGGTTGCTATATACTTATCCAACAAGCAATCAATGGAGATGTTTTCTTTTAAACCATCAAAATCTATGCTTATTGCTTAACAAACAAGCATTTTGGTTTTTGGGTATGTGTTGTTTTTTTTATGGGAACTTTTTGTAAACGTTCACTTATCTCTAAAATATAATAAAACATTTTAAGAATATGTGTATTGGGCATTATGTGGGTATGAATGAGTTTGATAACGTCCTTAACACCACCCCCTGGGTATTAGTTCAGTGATACTCCATGTCTCTCCCTAAGGGGAAGATTTGAGTTCAAATCTTGTTGTCAGCGATTTTCTCCTAGAAAACAACTAAGTTGGTTTCTTCGTGGAACAGTTTGACGCCATCCTCGAGCGTCAAACTAACAATCAACAGTTTTAATTCTAGTATGAGATATGAATATATAGCTAGGCTATGAAGAGGCATGTCACTGAGCTAGAATATACCATCGTTTAAAAAAAATATGATTTTTTATAATTTTCCAAATCGACATTACCAACTATTTGTTATTGTAGCTATTGAAACACGGTTTTTTAAACTAGTTGTATTCATATGCATAAATATACTTTACCATGTAATTTACTTAAATGAAATATATAAAATTGTCATTTTCAATTATTTTTATAAATTATAAATATATAGTTATGTGATACAATGTTTATCTCTATAGTTATAAAGTTCATGATAAAGTGGACCTATCTACTTTAATTTCATGCACCATTATGTCCCCTTTAAAAGTACCATATTTGGCTACTTTAGTTTTATCTATTGTCGTGTATTTGTAAATTTGTATCCGAGCATCTACTTTTCATACATTTATAGTGATGCTACGCTTGAAATTCATTCGCGTGTACACTTTATTTTTTATTTCTTTGTATTTACTTTGTTCGTTAAGATGTTATTGATAATGTTTTAAAATAAAGTGGATGCATATATAAATTCGCGTGTAAAATGACCATAAAAGTATAAATGTTCAACTTGTTTGAATCTCCTATACAACTATAAATTCATCCGCATACTTAGGCTGGTGGGTGTGGTGTGTGGGATGGGCCTCTAAGAGAGGACTACCCATTATCTCAGTTTCATATCATCAATGAGGGTAGTTTTCCATAAAGGGATAGGCTGCCACAAAACCACCTTCTCCACACAAAAACACCACCACCACCTTCCCCACACCAAAACACCATCACGACCTCAGCTGCCACCACCGCCATCTTCTCACACCAAAACACCGTTATCAACCACCACCGAAAAAAAAACAAATTCCGTCGACCTCCTTCTCCGGCGACCACCACCACCACCATGTTGACCTCCTTCTTCTCCGGCGACCAGCAACACCAAGTCACCATCACCAACAGTGGGGTAGAAGTTTTTAAGAAAAAAAAATTCCACTAGGCGTGTCCTTAACGTCTTGGTTGGAACGTTTAAGACGGATGAGGAACGACAAGGGCGGTGTAGGACGTCCTAGACGACCCAAGATGGGTTAGGGACGAACCCCACACCCATCAGCCTTAAATATGATTATTTTTTGTACCTTTTTTAATATATTATTTTTATATGAAATAATGATGGTAAAGTGATATAAAAAGATGATATGACATGTGACTTGAAACGTAAACCTTTATTCTTTCTGCTGAACGCATTCTTTGAGGGTTTGGGATTTGCTTATTTAATGCAAAAGTGTTTGTCGATAACATGGGGTAGGCTAATGCTTATGTTTTTTATAGGGGAGGTTTTAGGTTCATATATAGACAATGGTTTATTTGTGTAATATAATGGGAGTGTAACATTAGCCGTTCAAAACAAAAAATTCCAAAAGTGTGTGTGTGTGTGTTTTTTTTTGTGAAACGTGCTTATTGACATATGACTTTTGTAAAAGTATCTCTTAAAAATTGTTTGTATTAGCTTTTGTGGTGAGAAAAGTCAATAAACTATTTTTTTAAAAAGTATTTGTTTTACCTTATTCTTTTAAAATAAAGAAAGAAATAAATTGTGGGTAGTTTAGGTGTTTGAGGATAATGATTTTATGTAATATTTACCATTGGTGTTTTGTTTGGTTGGTCTTTATGTTTGATTGTGTTTTTATCATTGTAATCTGCTTTGATGGCCCTTAGGCAGGGATGTACATTTTTTTTAGTACCTATACCCATATTTATATTGGTACTTGTACTCGTATTTGTACTGATTTTGGGTATTCGGTACTTTTGTTATCGGTATGGGTATGGGTACCGAATTCTATATACTAATGAATTTGATAATATGTTTTACTTCGTATTATGATATTTATAGTATTCGTATCAATTTAACCTATTTGATACATGTACCATATTGATATTTGTAATGGTTTATTTACTTAATATCCGTACAAGTGTTCAAAAATTAAAAATAAAAAGTGGTACCAAAACGGGTACCATACCAAAATATCGGTACGATACTCGGTATCCACTTTTGTTCAAATTTGGTATCGGCATTTTCGATACGGGTACGGGTACAATTCCGATCGCATTCCTACTCTTAGGTGCTTTCTAAGGGGGGACGGGGCGTTACCAGAATTGGTCACGGGTACCCCACTACCAGCACGGTAGTGCTGGTAGGGGTCCCGTGAAGCTTTTGCTGGTTCTATCTAACGGATATGAAGCCGTAAATTTAAATAAAATATTATTTCTTTCTAATCTCTCTTTTATCTCTATATATTCTTTAATTTATTCTCTCCCTCTATATTCTTTTAAGTTGTACTATGCTTTCCTCTCTTTTTTTTTAACCTTTATGTGTAAACATGAAGAAGGTGAAGAAGTAGATAGATACATATGTATTCATAGCTAGCTAGGTGCGGTTGTGTGTGAAGAAATAAATAAATAGATAAAGAGAAATGATAGGTGGGCCATATGGATTAAATAATGCTTATTAAAAAAATAGAATTTTTATTTTCAAATACATTTAAACTAATATGGATTAAATAATGTTTTATTAAAAAAATAGAATTTTTGTTTTCAAATACATTTAAACTAATATGGATTAATTAATGTTATTAAAAAAAATAGAAAAAAAATATTCAGTGAAGTGAATCAGTGGAGTGTTGCCTCAAAAAAATGTTTCAGTTAGGGGTGTTCAGAAAAACCGCAAACCAAATAAAAACCAAAAACCGAACCGTAACCGTAACCGAAAAAACCAATCCGAACAACGAATTTGGTGTTTGGTTTGGTTTTAACCGAAACCGAATTGCTTATTCAGTGTTTGGTTTGGTTTTTGGTTCTACATTTTTTTATTTGGTTTATTTGGATAACCAAATAAACCGGTAAAATAATTAATTATCAAATAAAAATAATAATATTTAATAACTCATATATAATATATAAGCCCAAAATATTAAACCTAACCCAAAATAAATAAAGCTCGCCAATTTATAGAGGTAATAATCTGAGTATAAACTAGTAAACTATGGTTCATTTTACTATTTCTAATTTTTATAATATTTCTGTTTGCATGGTTTGATTTTTTGGTTTATATTTATTGCAAATTTTGTTTTCGGATTTTGGAACATATAGGTATATAAGTTAGAGAAAAAAAATTTCGTTTCAATTTGGTTTGTTTGGTTGAATTTGGTTTATTTGGTTTTAAACCGAAACCGAACCGAATTCAATTTGGTTGAATTTGGTTTGGTTTTCATATTTCTAATTTGGTTTGGTTTGGTTTTTGGTTTGAGGTATAAAATTTTGAAAACCGAATAAACCGAATCGAATAAACCGTAAACCAAACCGATGAACACCCTAGTTTCAGTTAAGGAAGTCAGTGAAGTGATGTGGTAGTGCAGGATTGGTAGAAATCAGTGAAGTGAAAATACCTTCAGTGGAGCGTCCCTTCTACCCTAAGGGTTACTCTTTTATTAATGTTATTTTCTCACTTGGCATTAAAAAAGAAAATATATATATATATATATATATATATATATATATATATATATATATATATATATATATATATATATATATATATATAGGGGAGGGATAATTTGAAAACCCTCCCCACTTGAGAAAACCCATGAAACCTCAATCATAACCATCCATCATATGCAATCTATGGTCAGGATTAAATGTGATTTTTTTTCAAAATTAAAGATGTATCGTTGTCCATATTTAATGACAAAAGGGTAATATAGTCCAGAAATAAATTACTTTCCTCTCTCCTCTCCTCTCTCCTCTCTCCTGTTTTAAGATTAAACTAATGGTTACTAGGTTTGAAAACGTAATAAATGTTTTATGTAACAAATTACATATTTTTTTTCACAACCCATCTCACCAATAATATATAGTAAATTATAGCCCAGCAACAAAAACATATGTTTTCACGACATATCTCACTAAAAACATGTAAAAATTATAAACCAACAAAAAAAACATATGTTTTCACGACTTATCTCACTAAACATGTAAAAATTATAAACCAACAACAAAAACATATGTTTTTACGACTTATCTTACTAAAATATTGTGATAAATTATAACCCAACAACAAAAACGTGTAGAATTATAATACAAAATAACAAAAAAATATAAGTTTTCACGACTTATCTAAATAAAAACATGTAATAAATTATAAACCAATAACAAAAACATATGTTTTCATGCTAAGTCAAAACCATTAACCAACAAAACATATGTTTTTAAACGAATAAATGGTTGCATTTTTTTAACTAATAAAACGTTTCATCATTTGTAGCTAATAAAAATAGTCAAGCATGAAGTTGACCACCGCCACCATCTTCATTACTTAGAGCCAGAAAAAAACAAAGATTGTAGAAAATAAAAAATCCATATGTAGCTCACCAAACTTTATCTACAGATTGAAAATCAAAACTTTCAACACCGAGAAACATGTAAAACATAAAAAAAAATATAAAATAATAATTAAAGAACATGAAAAACTGCATCATCCAAACAAAAAAAGCAAACAGATCTGATGTATGCACTTCTTCATCGATGGCTTCTTCTTCGAGTTACACGAATCTTCTTCGATTCACTTCTCTCTACTCTCTTACCTTATCGTGTTCATCGGTTTCTGCATTTTCTGGTTGAAATAAAAAAAAAAGCAAAATAGAGTTCATCTTTTTCTACTCTTGCACCTCATCGTGTTCATCCAAACAAAAAAGCAAAACATAATCAGATCTAAAAAGAGTTGAAAGAAATACCATCTTCATGTTTCTTCAATTTCATAACACCATCGTCGTCCACCTTTGAAATCCCGTCCCGACACCGCAGATCTTGTTTCGACACTGCAAATCCCATCTTCATGTTTCTTCAATTTCATAACACCTCACGCCAAATTGATAAATGTTTTAAAATAATGAAATTAATATAAAATTCTTACCTAAACTAGTGTTATGGATAACAAGAAGATCCAAAACCCAGATCTAGATCTGGGTTTATCTTGAACCCATGACTAGATCTTCAAACAAAATAATATAAAGACTTGAATCTTAAAGATGAACACGGGGCTAGCACTATCTTCAATAGTCAGGACACTTGGAACCTATTTGAGATGAATACTTGAATCGACGACGAACGGAGGACGAATGGAGAGAGAGAAAGTGAGGGAGAGATTGTGAAGATGGAGGTTAGTCATGAAAAGGAACAGATTGTGAAGATGGAAGTTGTCCTCTGGTGTGGGTGTGAAAAAGGTGGAGAAAATATGTGAGTGTGTGTAAAAGAAAAGGGGAGAAAGATACAGAGAAAAAAATGTGAATGTGTGTTAATGTGTGTAAAATAAAATGAGAAAGAAGAGATGAGATTGGGTTTTGTAAAGAAAATGTGAGTGTGTGTTATGTTAAAGAAGAGAGGGGATTAGGTTTGGTAAAGAAAATAAGAGAGATGAGAGAGAGTAAAGTGAGATGTGTACATCAATGTACAAATGTGTAAGAGTTTAACAAAAGTTTGTCATGAAATGTGCAGAATGGTGAAACATAAAAATGACTATATTGCCCTTAAACAAATATTCAACATTGTAGACGTGGAGGAAGGATGGCCACAAGATGGGGTTTCTATGGTTTCCTTAACTCAAAGTGGTTTTCTATTTAGAATTGGCATATATATATATATATATATATATATATATATATATATATATATATATATATATATATAGGTAATATAAGGGTGCATTTAATAAATCCATTTAAAAATCTATTTGATATCATGACTTGATGTACGGTATGTATATCATGTGGCAAATTCTTTTTGATGACGTCATTACTTATGTGATAAACTGTTGATGATATAGACTGCTTATGTGGCAACGTTTTGATGACATGAACTACTTAAGTTAGTATGAGAACGCTGATGGAAAATATATTAAAATTTGAGACTTTTACTTTACATTTCCTCCGTTAAGACTATTGCCAATCAATATATCAAAGTTGAAACTATTAATATTCAATAAACCTTCAAAAATATCTTTAAATATTTTTGACAAATATCAATTATCTTTTTAATATTTATGTGTATATTTTATCATACATCACAACTTTTGTTAGTTATTAATTTATCACTTAAATTTTTATTCATATAAAATCAACAATCCCTAGTATAATTATTCATGTGTTATGGAAAACACCACGATCCTTCACCATCTCACCATTGTCAAGACAAAATCATCATCGCTACCCCACGAGCCACGACCTAATAAAATGGAGAATCATAAAGTGAAGATGGAGAACATTTGGGTAATGCGTTGATGAGTATTAATTGGCATTTAACATTAAAGAATATTCATGTTAAATAGACACCTTAATTTTTAAAGTGATGTTTGAAAAGGAATATAGCTTTGGAGATGAACTTGGTGTTCGTGGATGTTTGGAATTAATAAGGCATGCGTAATTTTAATTTGGCCTTTCTTAGGATAACATCGATTTGTACGTTAACTCGTCCCTAAGGCTAAAGGGTGTGCAGACGGGGCATCACCCCCGTTCTCCACTTTTTGCCCCGTCCGAGACATGAACACCGCCCCCTTGCTCCCGTCCCCCGTCTCCCTTGGAACATATCAAACGGACCAATCAATGATTTTTTTTTTTTTTTTGAATGTGAACGTTGGTAGCAGGCAAAAAAAAAAAAAGCTAACGGCTATTTTTTCTTTCTTTTTTTGTTTTTTTATAAACCAAAACCAACCAAATCAACCAACACAAATAAACCAAAACCAACAAAATCATCTCATATTTATACCAAAATACTCTCTACTTTCTTTATAAACATACTAATATTTTCATAAAAAATACCAAACAATGTTATATCTACCATTGGTTGATTCCTCAAGTTTTTCGAGCGAAGAAAACCGGATTTTTGTGAATGCGGTTTGGAAAGCGGCACAATTAATTGTGGCAGAGGAAGACGAAGAAGTGAGCTCGCACCCACGAACTAGGCAAGCGGCCATAAACAGAGACCGTGATGGTAAGTGTATAATTTTTGTTCGAATATATATAGCAACTATTATTTTTTAGAATGTATATCTCAAATATTTTATGTTTACAATTTCTATCGCCACAATAGTTATATTTATTTACAACATACGTGTACGTGCACACGAGCGATTATTAGCAGATTACTATACTTTAGGCGCCGGTTCCGAATGAGCCATCGATTGTTGGTACGTATTGCCGATGATCTGGCCAGTTGTGACCCGCATTTTACATTACGGTACGATGCTAGGGCAAACGGGGGTTCACAACTTATCAAAATGCACGACAACATTGCGCCAACTTGCTTACGGGACATCAGCCGACTCGTGGGATGAGTATTTACGGATGTCCGAAAGAACGTCACGTGAATGCTTGTATAAGTTTTGCAAGCGTGTTGTCAAGATATACAACAAAAAATATTTGCGAAAACCAAACTCCAATGATATCCAGAAATTGTATGAGTTCCATCACGAAAAGCATGGTTTCCCACGGATGCTCGGAAGCATCGATTTCATGCATTGGCCGTGGTCGAATTGCTTTAATGCATGGCGTGGCATGTTTTATCGAGGTGATCACGGCCATCCAACAATAATCTTAGAGGCTGTCGCGTCACAAGACTTATGGATTTGGCATGCATTTTTTGGTGTTCCCAGATCGAATAACGGCTTTAATGTCCTTAATCAATCGTTGGTTTTTGAGGATGTTAGAAAAGGAACCGGCCCGGATTCAAAATTTACAGTTTTGGGGGTTGAGTACAAGCACGGGTATTATCTTGCGGATTTAATATACCCAACCTACTCTACACTCGTTAAAACTGTTAAGCACCCTCCCGACGAAAAAAGAAAGAAATTTGCTAAGTATCAAGAAGCAGCGCGAAAGGATATTGAACGAACATTTGCGGTTCTACAAGCAAAATGGCACATCATCGCAAACCCGGCACGTGCTTTCACACCAAAAAAACTACGTTATTGTATGTATGCTTGTATCTTGCTGCATAACATGATCATCGAAGACGAAGGCCGAGCTATTTGTGAGTATGATGAAAACGCGGTGGAGGAGAATACTATTCCGGATGGCCCAGAGCAACAATAGTTAAAAGAATTATCGTTACGTAACGAACACATCCATCATCATCATCTTCAAGCCAACTTGATCGAATATATTTGGAACAACGGACACGACGACTAATATTTTCTTTCGAAAGTTTATGTAATTTTAGGATGGTTTGTAATTTTTTTTTATTTTTAGGATGGTTTGTAATTTTTTTTATTTTAGGATGGTTTGTAATTTTTTTTATTAAATCTAGTATTTATTTGAACATTATTTTGTTAAATTGTGACTTTTATAAAACTAAATAAAATTAATATTAAAAATAAAATAATAATAATAAATGCTTGAGACATTGGAATGTTGTTGTCTTCACACCCCACTCATGTCTCAAAATGCTTGAGACATCAAAATGGTGAGGTGACATTGGCACTGAGACTAAACCTTTTTGGTGTCTCCACACCCAATAGTCTAAGATAGTATTTTTCTTGTGTAAACTAGTAGTATCAAGGCCGCCGGATTACCCCATGTTTCTTTCTACAGTTACTCTCAAGTTTTTATATTTGACGGACACTGGAAAACATTTTGAAATAAGATCCAAATGAACTTAATGAAACTACTGAATTGAAATAAAGAATAGGTGTGCATACTGCATAAACAGCTCACGAATGCATAATAGGAGCAGAAAGATGATGATTAATCCATAACTTCATAAACCAACACAACAGTTTTAAGTAATTACGGGAGAACATAAGATCAATTGGAAGCACTTTCTGCTTGATATCTTATTCCAGATTTAAGGCTTAAAATTACTGGAAGTTGATGTTTTTCGGAAGCGACCAAAAATACCTCCACTACTACTCATCTGTTCAAACCAACAGAACCACCAGCTTCTGCGTGGCAGCTATATGTGGTGTTGTCATTGCCTAGAAGAAAGAGAGAATTAGAAGAAGCAACAGAAAAAGGGGACGTTTCACAGGAATA
Organism: Ambrosia trifida; assembly: GCA_028751855.1. Lineage (NCBI taxonomy): Eukaryota > Viridiplantae > Streptophyta > Magnoliopsida > Asterales > Asteraceae > Ambrosia > Ambrosia trifida. The sequence continues at coordinate 62,522,926 of CM054124.1, read as the reverse complement.
GGCGTGTCAAACAACCCAAAAAAATAGAGTTTTCAAGTTTAGTCATGTGCATATTTCATAATTTTAGTACACTTGGCCAAGTTTATGGTATGCTAAAATATATATAAACATGTCTGCTGTCTAGAGAGATAGAAAACAAAGTGTTCACACCAGATCATGATGGACTTCTTTTCTGTTATGAAATTAATCATTTCTTTTTGGTAGTGGAACCTTCATCTTCTTTGTTTCATCATATGCTATTTTGCTAAAGAAAGCATACATAGAACAATATGACACTGACATATGCAAATTGACCCGTTACGAAGGAAATGTTACCTGCAAGATGACCGAAGTTCCAAAAGCTGACTCGGGAAATGACACCTGCGGACTAACCAAACATGACCCATGTTAGGTGCTTTTCAAAATATTCGAAATCGGTTCATATGGCCCATGCCACCAAATTATCAAAAAATATCTAGAATAGCCGACCCATGTATGTGAACAAACAAATCTGTTGAAAATGTTTTGGGTCATAACACACGGGTTAGTTTGGCCAATAAACTCAACAACTTATCAAAGACTTTGTTCCCTGCATTCAGAATTAGTTTTTTAATAAAATCATTAGATTAAACCCTCCTAAATAAATTATGACCACAAAAAAAAAAGCATTAAAAAAGCAAACTAACACTTAAAAGTTGTTCATGTGGTTTCCTATTGGTCAGCTAAATTAGAAACATTTGATCAATGATGACTAAGGCCACCTAAATTTAATTTTCTACAATATATTTACCATTGAAAAGCTGTCTATAGACAACAATAATTTATTTTCCTTTTGATGATTTGAAAGAAGAACCATTTGTAAACAATAGATACATTACTTCTAATCGACTAATTGTGAGAATATTATGGCTTTCAATGCTGATTTCATTCCATAGAGTTATGTATATATACAACTAACATTCCCTTATATTTGGGAAGTGATAATTACAATATTAATGATAATGAAAGCTATCTATAAATACAAAGTCAACTCTATTCTATTACACCCCCGCAGTCGAAGCAGGAGGAGGACGGATGTTGAGACTGGAGGACGGATGTTGAGACTGGAGCGGAAGTCATCAAAAAGAACACGTGGTAGACCTTTAGTGAAGATGTCAGCAATCTGTAGGCGGGTAGGAGTATGTAGAATCCGAATGGTGCCGCGTTGCACATGTTCACGCACGAAGTGGATGTCTAGCTCAATATGTTTAGTGCGTTGATGTTGAACCGGATTGTTGGATAAGTATATAGCACTAATATTATCACAATACACAAGAGTGGCCGTGGAGAGGGGACGACACAACTCGAGTAATAGGTTTCGAATCCAACAGATTTCTGCAACGACATTGGCCACGGCACGATACTCTGCTTCGGCACTTGAACGTGAGATGGTGGACTGGCGTTTCGAGGACCAAGATAGTAGATTAGAACCCATATAAACGCAGTAACCGGATGTCGAATGACGGGTATCAGGGCATCCTGCCCAGTCTGCATCTATGTATGCCCGAAGAGAGATGGAGGGGCAAGATGACAAAGTGAGCCCATGAGTAGTGGTGCCCTGTATATACCGTATGATGCGTTTTAACGCATTCCAGTGATCTGTTGTCGGGTTATGCATGTGAATACAGATTTGCTGAACCGCATAACTGATGTCAGGTCTTGTAAAAGTAAGATACTGGAGAGCACCTGCAAGACTTCTGTAAAGTGTCGGATTGTCAAATAGGTCACCTGAAGTAGCACTGAGCTTTGGTTTGGTGTCAACTGGAGTGGCCACTGGATTGCAGTTGTCCATACCTGCCCGACTGATAATATCCTGAGCATATGATTGCTGAGAGAGAAACATGGTGTCACCCGACCGAGTGACAGATATGCCCAAGAAATAACTAAGAGGTCCAAGATCTTTCATTGCAAATTCAGCCGCGAGGCTGCCCATGAGTGTAACCCTTAGAGCTTCTGACGATGTGGTGAGAATAATGTCGTCAACATATATTAATAAGTAAGCAATGTCACCCCCGTGATGAAATGTGAAAAGAGAATTATCACATTTACTTTGTGAGAAACCAATAGATGTAACAAAATCGGTAAAACGTTAGTACCAAGCCCTTGGTGCCTGTTTGAGCCCATATAATGACTTTTTAAGTAGACAGACATGGTCGGGATAATCCCGATGTTTAAACCCCATGGGTTGATACATGTATACCGTCTCAGTGAGGTTGCCATGTAAGAAGGCGTTGGTGACATCCAACTGATGAATGGACCAAGACTGAGAAAGTGCCAGTGTAAGTACGGTACGAATGGTAGCCGGTTTGACAACCGGACTAAATGTTTCCCCACAATCAACTCCAACTTCCTGATTTCGCCCGTCGCATACTAGACGAGCCTTGTACCGTTCAAGAGTGCCATCCGACCTGTATTTATGACGAAAAAGCCACATGCTACGAATAATATGCATATCAGGATGTCTCGGGACAAGTTCCTAAGTCTTGTTTTTAATTAAAGCATTGAATTCGTTTTTCATGGCATTATGCCACTCCGGATTAGTCAAGGCGTCTATAGGATTTTTGGGGACCGGGGCAATGGTGGTGGTGGAAAGGTTAAAAATGGTTTTCGGTTTGGTGATACCCGACATAGAGCGGGTGGTGATGGTGCGAGCTGGGGGGTGGGGGTGGTGGAGGAGGTGGGGTTGGGACCGGGCTTTGTGTGAAGGACGGATGGGCTTGAGAGTGGGCTGTGGAAGGAGTGTTTTGTGGAGGTGGGCTGGATGGTGGGTCAGCGGGTGTGGGGGAATGGGCCGAATGGATAGGAGGTGAGGGTGGGTCAGTTTGGTTGGAAGGAATGGATTGGGTATAGATAATTGGGTGGGCTGGACTGTCGAGGAAGGTGTAGGTGTGAGGTTTGGGTTTGTTTGTTTTGGCAAATGGGAAGATGGTTTCGTCAAAAAGTACGTGACGATTTATAGTGATGGTGCGAGTTTTGAGGTCAAGGCATTTGTATCCCCGGTGATTGGAAGGGTAGCCTAGAAACACGCAAGGGTATGAACGGTAGGCTAATTTGTGGATGGTGGTATGAGGAATGAGGGGATAACAAAGGCAACTGATGGGATTGGGTACTGAATACACCATTCCGCATACCCAAACCCGGCACAACACTAGCGCGCAGAAGGAAGCCATGCGCAGGATTTGGTCAAAGCTCATTAAATGCACAGTCAATAGTCAAAGGTCGGTCAAGGCGAATATCATGCATGGTCAATAGCCATGCATGAATCACGTAACTACACCAGTTAAGGCGGTATTCGATTCCACTGTTCCCTTTAATTTAGCTTTCCATATATCACCTTATTAACATAATTAAGGGTGATGGAGACAACCTAACCACGGTTAGGACTTGGGTAATGGTGGCATACGGACTCTCCTATAAAAGGGATCAAATCCCCAATAGGAGAGGACACTTTCTATTGACCTGGAGAGCTATCATACTAGATAGTATCCCCATTCACCCCGTTTTTGTTATAAACAACTACCTTGTGTAGTCGTCTCCACACCCGCACTTTCGCTCTTATTTGCAGGTATCCCCAAGCCGTAGCTGTTAGTGAAGGATCAACCCTGTAGTAACTCATAATCTTATCATCCTTAACCGGTGGTGAGACTATTTGTTTCTTCATTGGCGCCATCCGTTATGGTTACAACAATCTTTCAAACTAGCACAATGGCTTTCTCAAAAGATGGAAACAACAACACTGATGTCGAGGCCACAGTCAACGAAGAAATTCAAGACGTAACACCAAACACAATTACCAAGAATGTGGCCCAGAGGCAACAAGCCTCAACATTCCAATTCCACCCAACAAAAGGGGGAATAAATGGAGGAAAAAAGGCACAGGATAACCTTTCTTCGGTTGACCCGGATGAATGGTTAGCCCAACAAAATTCAAAGACGATTGCTGAGTACCAGAAGATGGTAATGAAACAAGCAAAACTCAAGACTCAGAAGGCGTTAAGTTTCGATTTGAGTGGGGATGATTCAGAATCCCCACGGAAGAACAACAGTGGTCGTCACGCAAAGGGACACCGTCAGGCGGTACGTGGTGGAGGCCGTGGTAGAAATACTCACGGCCAGGACCCCGTCAACCTGAACGGTGAACCAGACGGCTACGAATCTGAAGATGAAGTATATCACGATACAAGTAAGAAACAACATTCCAAAACTGCCGCTAGTAGCTTGGCCCCTAAAGATGATGATCTGTACAAGCCATACAGACCAAAAACTTTCGCAGAACGTTCGAAGTTCTGCGCAAGGATTGCAGAGGCACCAATGCCGCAAGAGTGCAAGTTACCAAGTACTATCGAAAGATATGATGGCCTGCGTGATCCTGATGATCACCTGCACGCATTCGATTGCGCTGGCAGCTCCAAATTATGGCCAGTGCAAGCCTGGTGTCACCTATTTGTACAAACACTAACGGGAGCAGCTAGAGTTTGGTACAAGAGTTTGCCGGTTGGAAGTCTCGTTGACTTCGATGACTTAATAAGAAAGTTCAAAAACCATTTCTCTCATTTGCGCAAACATAAGAAGGACAAAGCCCATATCCTCTTGTGTTCGCGCAACGATAATGAGTCTTTGGAAGACTACATAGTCAGATACAACAAGGAAGCACTCCAACTGGGATGCGGAGAAGAGCTTACCCGCGCAGCCTTTATACACGGGGTAAGAAATGATGATCTGATGAGATGCTTAACCGGCAAAGACGGCGTGTCGGAAGCTTGGGATGAAGTAATTGAAGCTGCCAAAGTTTACGCGTCTTCAGAACGCTCTTTCCAACGCAACAAAAACACACAACAAGGTAACGGTCATCATGGACCGTCAAATAACAGAGGAAAGGGCAAGCAGTCTGTTTGGTCAAGAATCTCAGGCACGGCAGAGGAAGGAAAATATTCTTCCTCGCAGGATGCAAGAAACATGCTGAGCTCAAGAGGGTCCCGCGATCACAAGGGGCACTCAAAGAAGAATTATGATTGGACACCATTGTCCAAAACACCATCCGAGGTGTTAAAAACAGAGCAAATCCAGTTTCCAAAGCCGCAAGAGCTTCGCAGTGACAGGAAAAACGTGGACAGATCAAAGTACTGTGAATACCACGAGGACCACGGTCACATGACGGACAACTGTTATAGCTTGAAGATGGAAATCGAAAACGCAATCAAATCTGGTCAATTGACACATCTTGTTAAAAACATGAGAAGAAAGCAGAGGGACAACACAGAAACAGGAGAACCCTCCCAAAAGAAGATACGCAATCTCAATGCGCATCACGTCTATAGCACCTCCCGCAGCACGTGCAACATGATTCACAGGAACGCAAGTCATAAGCGTACCTTCATAGAGGCGAAGAATGATTCCTGGAAAGAGGAACAGGTGATTATGCCAAGGGTAAAAGGCGGAGCATGCTCCACAGCTCCATTAATCATAACAGGGGTTGTTGGCCATTATCGAACACGATACATGTTCTTGGATAATGGCAGCAGCACCGACATCATGTACCAGCAGTGTTTTGACCAGCTGGATGATGAGGACAAGAAAAGAATAGTACCAACAACGGAGCCGATCTCCGGTTTCATCCATGAATCAATTTACCCATTGGGCACGCTCACTTTCCCGGTAACACTCTCAGATGGGAAACACTCACGCACTGAAACGTGCGACTTCACCGTGCTCCCCGTCAATTCTTCACATGACATCCTACTCGGACGAGAAGGATTGGCAAAGTTCAATTGTAATGCTTCTACGCCGCACCAGATGATGGGTTTTCCAACGCGAACAGGAGTCGCGTTTATCAGGGGAAACAAAACGTGTCATGCAACAGAAACATCAAGGCCTTCAAAACAAGCAAAACCAACTGTTCGGACCGAACCGGAAAAATGGGTTATTAACCCTCTATTCCCGGAACAAACAGTTGTCATCGGCCATGCAATTTCTGACCCCATTCGCACTCACCTAAAACAACTGCTAACAAAGAATATGGACATTTTCGCATTCAAACCATCAGACATGGTCGGGGTTCCGCGACACATTGCGGAACACAGGCTTAATGTTTACAAGAATGCGGAACCTGTCGTTCAGAAGAAACGAAGCATGGGGCCATAAAAAACAAAGGCGATGAACGAGCAAGTGGAGGAACTCTTGAAGGCCGGTATATTGCGCAAAAGCAAATACCAAACATGGGTAGCAAACCCGGTCATGGTGGGGAAGTCTAACGGCACATGGCGCATGTGATTATAAAGATTTAAATAAGGCATGCCCAAAAGACTGTTACCCATTGCCCGAGATTGACCTAAAAGTCGACTCTTTGGCGCCATACAGATTCAAATGCTTCCTCGATGCTTACAAGGGCTATCACCAGATACAAATGGCCAAAGAAGACGAGGACAAAACCGCCTTCCGCACAGACATGGGTACTTTTTGTTACACTAAAATGCCGTTTGGGCTGAAAAACGCAGGGGTAACGTATCAAAGACTAATGGACACCGCTTTTGTAAAGCAAATCGGTGTAAATCTGGAAGTATATGTTGACGACCTGGTGATCAAAAGCAGAGAGGAGGATCAAATGTTACTCGACATACAGAAAACATTTGATCAGTTACGAAGTGTGCGGATGAAACTCAACCCGGGGAAATGTTCCTTCGGGATGGAGGAAGGAAAGTTTCTTGGCGTGGTGGTAACAAAAGATGGATTCCGTCCAAATCCAGAGAAAGTTCAAGCAATTGAGCGGATGCCATCACCATCCTCAATCAAGGAAGTACAAACGCTAATGGGACGACTCGTAGCCTTGAACAGGTTCCTGTCAAACTACGTGTCCAAATCTTTTCCCTTCGTAGACACACTGAAAAATTGTTTGAAGAAGTCCAACTTCAACTGGACGGAAGAAGCAGAAACCGCATTCCAAGACATGAAGAAATGTTTGGGCAACCTGCCAACACTCACAGCTCCGCTGCCAAAAGAACCACTTACCTTATACCTGTCCGTGACAGACAAGGCAATCGGGGCAGTTCTCATGGTTGACCGGAAAGGGGTTCAAACCCCAATCTATTATGTCAGCCGCATGCTTCTAGATGCGGAAACACGCTATTCGACAATGGAAAAGCTGGTCCTGGCATTAATTCATGCGTCGAGAAGGTTGCGGAGATATTTTCAAGGACACCCAATCAACGTCCTCACAGATTTCCGCATCAATGATATCTTGCGCAAACCAGAACTCTCCGGGCGTTTGGCAAAGTGGGCAATAGAATTGGGGGAGCACTCAATTTCGTACAAAACAAGACCCTCCTTCAAAGGACAAGTTCTCGCGGACTTCATAACAGAAGTCCCAGCAGATAAAGTTGAAGAGTGCACCAATGAAACGCCATCCAATTCGATCACGCCCGATGAAACACAGATATGGAAGTTATACACAGACGGAGCCTATAATGACAAAGGCGCTGGCGCAGGCCTACGTTTAATAACATCGGAGGGAAAAGAGTACACATATGCAATTCGGCTCGAGTTCCAAACAACGAACAATGAGGCAGAGTATGAAGCTCTGATTGCTGGCCTGCGGATTGCCAAAAAGATGGGTGCGCAACACATTGAGGCGCACGTTGATTCAATGCTAGTCGCCAATCATATTGACGGCACGTATGAAGCAAGGGAACCAACCATGATCCTATACTTGCAGCATACCAAAGAGCTAATGAATGATTTCCCTTACTGCAAAGTTATTCATGTCCGCAGAAGTCAGAACAAGCCAGCGGACGCCTTGAGCAAAATGGCATCAACTGCATTCGACCACATGGCAAAGGACATCCGAGTTGAGACACTAGCCAAACCATCTGTTCCGTCAAAACAGGTGAACGTGGTCCAAACAGGAAAAGAATCCTGGATCACCCCAATAATGGCCTTCTTAACCAAAGGTGTTCTCCCGGCTGACAAAGCGGAAGCAAGAAAGCTGCAACACAAATCCTTGCATTATGAAGTAAATAATGGCATCTTATATCGACGGTCCTATCTTGGACCATCACTCAGATGCGTCGATTCCGCAGAAGCAACATACCTGATTAGAGACATTCATGAAGGTACATGCGGACTGCATGCAGGACCCCGCATGGTCGTGGCTAAGCTTATGAATGCTGGATACTTTTGGCCTGGAATGCACCTTGACGCAGTTAAAGAATTGCGGAAATGTGACGCATGCCAAAGACATGCACCAGGAACACTCAGGCCAAAAAATAACTTGGTACCGGTCACCGCAGCATGGCCATTTCAGAAATGGGCCATCGATCTAGTGGGACCCTTTCCCACCGCGCCAGGCAATGTCAAATACCTACTAGTCACCATCGACTATTTCACCAAATGGGTAGAAGCAAAGACATTAGCCACAATCGATGGGCGCAACATCAAGAAATTCATATGGGAGTTCATCATTTGCAGATTTGGACTGCCCATGGAGATTGTAAGTGACAACGGAACACAATTTGCGGACCAACACTTACAAGAATGGCTTCACTCCATGAAGATCAAACAAATCTTCACTTCTGTGGCGCACCCCCAGGGCAACGGTCAAGTTGAACGCGCAAACAGAAGTATCGTAGAAGGAATCAAAATACGCTTGGGAACAAAGCGCAGCGGTTGGGTAGACGAACTACCACATGTTCTTTGGGCCCACCGTACACTTCCCAAGACAAGTAATGGGGAAACACCATTCAGCCTAACCTACGGAACTGAAGCGGTTATCCCAACGGAAGTTACAAATCCTTCCCCAAGAATTTTGCTTGCGCAAACAATTGACAATGACAAAGAGCTGCGTATGAATCTAGATTTCTTAGATGAGCGGAGAGATTCGGCTTGTGTCCGAGAAGCCGCATACAAGAGACAGTTAGAGAAATATTATAATGCGCGGGTCAAAGAACAAACTTTCCGCGTCGGTGACTTTGTCTTCCGCAACAATGAAGCCTCAAATGCGGAAAAACCAGGGAAGTTGGCCCCAACTTGGGAAGGGCCTTACAAAATTCAAGAAGTATTGGGGAAAGGGGCATATGCCTTAGAACGATTAGATGGTTCACCAATTCCACGCACCTAGAATGCAGCTCAGTTACGTATATGCTACATGTAACATGCTACAATAATTTTGTAATAAGGAATTGATTTCCAAGTTCATTTACATTACAAAAAGCATTTTTATACAAACTGGTGGTCAGCAAATACAGATTACATACCAAAATCATAGATGATTATCACATACACCAAACAGGGGGGAACTACAAAACATACAAACTAAAACCCCATGACACAGTGATCCAACAATCATTAAAAAAGAAACAACTTTATACATAAAGACTCCCATATAGGATATATATATCCTAACCCCTAACCTTCTTGGTAGTCTTCTTCTTCACATCTCCCAGCTCAGACAGCTTCTTCATCTTCAAGGGCTTTCCATCAATGGTACCCTGATCATCTAAGTAATCAGGACGCATGTCCTCCTGTGATAGCAGAAATGAACAATGTTCTGCCAAACGATCAAGAGCTTCGGTGGAAGAACAATCATGATCAGGATAACAGGACAATCGGATGATACCCTGCACTGCTGAAATCTCCTTGGCACTTAGAACATTGCTTGAAGAGTTGGACGCCATTTTTTCAGAAAAAATGGTGTAAAATTTTTAAGTATAAACTGTTATGAAAGATGCACTTACTATATATAGAGGAGAGAGGTTACAGCCATTAATTACCATTAATGGTAACCACTCAATTACCCTAGGGAAGACTGACAGGCATTCTGCCACCGCCGTCACAACAGTCACGTCAAGGGCAGATTGACAGTCACCTGCGTCAGATGCACATAGGATGACATCATCCAATGATTACCATGCATATGTGGAAAATAAAAATAAAGAAAGCTACACTGTTCAGCATACACAAAGATTAAAGTGTTCAAGACGAGACATGCAACCAAGGTGCACCAATAATGTTCATCATACATAAAATACTAAAGGTTCAAATATTGGGAGATATCATCACTCCCAGCGCCCTCTGCGCGTTTCCCTTCAGCAGCGGAGGATGTTCCCGCTTCAGCATCAGTTACCACAGTTTTGCCCTTCTCTTCCATCTGTGCTCTCTCAGCAAGCTCCGCACCAAGGCGATCAGACTTGATAAAATAATTGCGCAGCTCCCCAGCAGGATCATCAGTCTTCGCGCAGGCTTCTAACAGGTCAACGACTTCGAATTTCAGATGCTCGTAATCATCATAGGCTTTGAGCAGCTCATCATCGTATGATTCATTCTCATATGGCCCGGATTATTTTTCCTTGCCCTCAGCATGGTGACAAAAGCCTTCGGAGAAACCAATCTTGATACCTTGCTTTACGGAAGAACTTGAGATGCGCACAATCACTTCTGTCAGCGCAGGATCGTTCCAAACACGCTTGAATATCTGCGCAGAATAAGATAGCACATAAAACAAAATTCAAAAGCAAATAGCAAGAATACAAAAGGAAAATTTTATGACTTACCCCAGCAACTCCATCGCCCATTAACCAGGCAATCCTCTCGTTGGCAGCAACGGCCAGGTCAGTGGCTTGCTGGAACAAAGCCTGCACCTTGTCTAACTCCACTTTTGCCTGCGTACATGAGGATTCCGCCAAGGCTTTCTCTTCCTGGATCTGGGCATTCTCCAAAGTCAGTGCCTTCATCTTGGTTTCCACATCAGACAAAGAAGAAGTTGCGCGAATAAGCTCATCATGCTGAGAGTTATATTTTTGAATGACATCAGCAAGTTCAGTTTGCTTCCCTTCGAACGCTGCTCGGGTCTGCTCCACCTCTTTCTTCAAATTAGTATTCTCAAGTTTCAATTCTTTAATGGAGGACCGCAGTTGTTCAGTCTCAAGGTTCGTCCTCTTGCAAGCTACTGACCAAGCATGAGAAGCATCAGCCTTCTCCTTCTTCACTCTCTCCAAATCTTCAACAGCGTCACGAGCAACTTTTTGATGATGCTCAATCTCAGCACGAACGTCATGACGAGCGCGCTGGAACTCTTCCTCCCGCCTCAACAGCGCAGCTTCAGAATCCTTCAAATTCTGGTAATCCCTTTGAAACTCATTTTCACGCCTGATAAGGGAACCAAGACCGCTGACACCAAGAGAGAGGTTCATGGCCATGTCAATGAATAGAGAACGACGGTCAACACTATCCTGATAATCACGCTCCGCAGGAGGAACGGACATCATGACAAACTCTTGCGCATCAAGCGCATTTGTAAAGCGAGTAGTGTCCAGGATATCCCAACGCGGCTGATACGGTCTAGAAGAATCAGCTGGGCGCGAGGAAAACATTCTTCGCCGATTACCAGAGTTACCACCAACACTGGCGGAAGTGTCAGTATAGAAAATGGTAGAATCAACCACTGTGCGCTGGAAGTTGGATGGATTCTCAGTTACAACTTCATCTTTCTTCCCACTGTTAAGCGCTGCTTCAAATCCTTGTGACGGGCTCGGCTCATGTGCTTGCTCCGTCAAATCAAGACAACCTGTCTCCAAATTTGGTGTTACAGACTCATCAACCCGCTTACCAACATCCTTCTCAACATCAGCCACCAACTCATCTTGGGCAGGTTCTTCCTGCGGCATGACATCCTTCTCCACCTGAACAACCAGATCCTCCGGGATGGGCGTAGGTTGAGACAACAAGTTTTCACTAACCATTGTTTCAGCAGTAACCGACATCACTTGCGCGGTCACGTCAGTTGGCTGAGCAGATGAAGATACTTCCTTCAACAATACAGAGGAATGCTTCTTCCGAGATTCTGCAAAAGGATGTTGCCCTACATAAAATGCTGCTCACAGTATTTTAACACATTTATCACAAACGTGGTAAAAAGAGAAGAAAAACATGTATACCAGATAAATGCCTCAGAGTCTTCATAGGCAAGTTCTCGCGCACAGGCGGAGGTTTCACAGGGATCTCCAGCTTGTCCGTGGACGGCCACGTCAATGGCTTGAATACATTTACCGGAACCGCGGGAATAGGTTCCGGTGAAGTAACATCCAGACTCCCAACTGAGGATTGTGGAACTTGCACTTGTTTCTGATTCAGCTCGGTAATTCTCTGTTGATATAAATCCTCAGCAACACCACCCGACTGTCGGATGGGAGAAGAACGCCTGGCGCGCTTATGCTCCAGTTCCGTGTCAGACTCAGTCAAGTCTTCATCTACTTCTTCAACAATGATAGGCGCGGCGGGTGGTTTGGTCCTCTTGCTAGCCACAGCGCGCTTCCTAGAAGTACTTGTGCCTGGCGCGGTAACCACATCTGTATCAAGTTAAAATATGCGTAAGAAATGAGTTACGAAGTTACAAAGACTAACCAAAGGACTCCTTGCGCTCCGAAGTAACTTCCTCAACATCGTTCTTAGCTTTCCTGCGGAGTTGTATACCCGCACCTAACACGAAGAACGCGCTGAATCAGTACGCAGAACGCGTACCAAGTGCGCTTCCTTCGCATACATAAAAGAAAAAACAATCATAAACAACACACGGATAAGAGACCACAAACCTGTCAGAACATATTGCTTTGGAGGATCTACAAGGTTGGGATGCAAAAAATTCCCACTGGTTCTCTCAGACAAGCGCGGCACACCGGCAACAACCAGAGTATACAACACCTTTGCCTCACCACGCTTAGCAAACAATTGGAATAAGGAGACATCTGGATGAACAAAGAAACGTGTGAGCAATAACACAAAGCGAGCCTATAAGACAAAATACAAATATAACTTCAATACCTTTTGGAGGATTCGGGTCTTGACCCTCAGGGCAGATAAGGCTAATTCCCAACAAATTCAAAACACTCTCAGGACTAGGGCTGGCATAACAGGTTACACGAACCTGTTAAGACACGAACCTGTTAAAACACGAACACGAAACTTGTAAACACGAACACGACACGAAATATAATCGTGTCATTTTTTTCAAACACGAACACGAACCTGTGTATAACAGATTAACACGATAAGACACGATAAGGAACACCTAATAAAATAAGATAACACGACAAGACACGATAAGACACGGCAAGACACGATAAGACACGACAAGGCATGATAAGAAACACGATAAGACACGATAAGACCTGTTAAGACACGTACACGATTAGACACGAACACGAAACATGTAAACACGAACACGACACGAAAATAAACAGGTCTTAACGTGTCGACCTGTTATAGACACGAAACCTGTTAAGGCCAAACACGAAACCTGTTAAAATCGTGTAGGTTCGTGTCAGGTTATCGTGTTCGTGTCAAAATTGCCAGCCCTACTCAGGACATTCATCCATCATCAGGGGAGTAGCATGATCACAGAGTGTTTTGTACCAATCCTGATCTTTATACCCCACCATAGGGGGGAATTCAGCAATCTTCTCTCTCAAACCAAGCACCATCCATTGGAAGGGTGCAGGAATAACACCATGTTTGATATAAAAGAACTTGTCTTTCCATTCATATATGGATTTCACTTTTTCCGAGACAAGCTGTTTAACTTTCCGGCGAATACCCAAACTAAACCAACCACTTCCACCACGCGCTGCTTCAAGAACATAGAAGACATTTAATCTCTCCCATGTAGGTTCAATCTCCAACGAACGACATGTGTCTTCAAAATGCAGTATTCGGCACCACCCATAAAGAGTCAATTGTGTAGGGTGCACTCCATATTTCAGCAACACGTCCACCACAAATTTGGAGGCCGGCAAACAGAAGAAGCACTTGGTAAAAGCAGCAGCATACAAAGCAATTTTACCAGGAGTGTAACATCGCAAAATTTTCACCGAATTTTTATACGAAAAAGCCCTTATTTTATCCTTAATTCTACACTAATGTGCCCAAGACTATATTTATTTTTCCTAACTCGCAACCTATATATATATATAATGCATTTTTTTTATAATAAATAATAATAATAAAAATAATAATAATACTTCATATTTTATCAAGTATCAAAGGGACACCCTTACTTGAGCCCAACCATGCCTAAACCCAACCTACAATACCAACCCATCCCTTTTACCTTATTTGGAGCCCACAACACAATTAATTAAACCCAGCCCAATCACCCAGGCCCAGACTCCAAGCCCAACATCCGGCCCACCTGCCTTTAATAAAAAAAAGGGGAGTTCTTGCTGCCCACGCGAATCGAACCCGAGCCAAATCAAGCAACACCACACGAACAACCATCTGCTCCACACCCCTTAGTTGGATTAAAATCAACTTAATATATATAAAAACCCTTACCCCTTTGTCTCTGTTACCCGGTTGCACACCAGACCCGACCCGAGCCCTAGTCAAACCTTCCTTCGATTAACAGTCCTATTTTTGGTAGCAAACTGATCTCCTTTGACCGACTAACAAACCCCTATCCGTGATTTATGCCAAAACATTCCAAATCATTGATTATTCACGCGTAGACATTAACAAACGGGTCAAAACTTGCCATTTCGAACACCAAGCCCTTTCCCTATAAATTGAAGGTTGCTGGACCTTCTAATCTCGCCGAACATCATCTCTCAACCTCTAATTCTTACTTAAAAACCTTCTGTGTTGATTAATTGATCACGTTTTGACTTTATTGGTTGACCGAGCATTCGTGATCAAAACAAGTTTGTAAGTCTTATATTTTTTATGGGTTTTGTTTATCGGCACCTACACAACAGAAACCCTAAGTTTAATTTGATTGATGTTGTGTAGATTGGCCAATTGGGAAATCTAGGGCTCGATTTGGGGAAGAACATCAAGAACAGTTAACGTATTTAATTTAAACAAACTAAAATCAAACACAACCACTGGTCTGGACCAAGTGGTTGTGCTTGGTGTTTGCTCGGCTGTCCACGCGGGTTCGAAACCCAGCAGTGGCATTCTTTTTGTCCTTCTTTTTATTCTTTTAACAATCAAATAATTATATATAATATATATACTTTTATAAATTCGTTTTTAATTATTAAAACCCTTTTATAAATTCTAAAAAATTTATTTTTAACAAATCTGATATAAATGTTTCACTTACAATTTTTAGTTTTCAAAAATTTATTTATTTAATATATATAATAAATAAATCAAGTTTATTCTATTTTATTTATAAAAATCTATAAAAATATCAAAACGATCTTATTAATTTCCACAAAAATTATTCTGAGTTTTAATAACATTAAGCTTTTCAGAAATGATTTTTATTTCTGAAAAATCATTTATTTAATATTTTTAATCAATTTTCGTTAGTTTTAATCATAATTAAATCATAATAAATCCAATTTTTAATATTTTTGCACCAAAATTTTATACAAATTATTTCTGATTATTTAGACCAGAAATATAAATTTTAAACTAATAATTCTTTAATTTTAGTATTTTTAAATATTAAAGTTAAAGTTTGACAATTTGTAATAAATAGAATTAATATTCTATTTTTAAGGAAAATAATTTTATAAAAATTATTTTTACACTTTAAACACATTATTGTGATCATATCAAATTTAAATTTCATAAGAAGATTTTTGGTTATTTATTTATTAATATTCTCTAAATTATCAAACATTTTTAATCATAATCAAACAAGCATTTATCCCCAATTCGAAGCCCTAGAACTTATATATTTGTAGACTTGGTAGACTTAGACATATTTATTACCTTATTATAGGGTGATACATGATACATTTGGGCAACACCATTTCTCAACAGATATAACATTTTGCTAAGGTGAGTTTTTACATAGCCCCTTTTCTATTTATCACCATTTTTGGGGTGAAACATGTTACAACAATATTTATGCAATTCAATCATCAATGTGTCTATGTGTATTTCTATGTTGCATTATGTCCTGAACATGACTAGGGTAAGCACAATTCTAGCATAAACATTCATCAGCCAAACGGTATACATTGATAGATCTATTGGACTGACAATCCCACCCGGATACGTGCCTCCTACAAAGGTTACGTGGGTGTTTGTTACTGCAATATAAACGAGTGAACCATGAGCGTATGGGATGTACCACAATACAACAAGTCACAAGGTTGATTATGCACTCGATTTACTTCTAGTATGTTTTTGCATATGGACTAGTTTGCCATGACACATGAATTGCACAACAATTTTATTCGATTATCAAAACCTATGTAATTCTCACCAACTTTTGTTGACCCCAAATATTTTCAACTTAACATGTTTCAGGTTCTACTTGCTTGAAGATTTGCTTGAAGATATGTGCATAGTTTTATTCAATTTGATGTACAAATTCTTAGAACAATTGTATGTAACTTATTATTATATGAAATTTATTATTCACCATGAGCTACTGAACAATCATCAATACGTGACATCCCGATGTTTCCGCCATCGGTTGGGGTGTTACAGATTGGTATCAGAGCCATGGTTATAGGGAATTAGGTTATTAGAAAAAAATAATCTAGTC
The DNA here is from genome assembly GCA_028751855.1 of Ambrosia trifida. Lineage (NCBI taxonomy): Eukaryota > Viridiplantae > Streptophyta > Magnoliopsida > Asterales > Asteraceae > Ambrosia > Ambrosia trifida. Next base: position 62,506,419 of record CM054124.1, on the reverse strand, counting down.
TATAACCATAGGATTTAACCAGTACTCGCTTCTTTACTTGCTATACTCTACCTCCCTCCTACTTCATATCCCTACTTTCATCCTTACAAGAAGATTGCTCTCCATCACTGGATCTACTCTTAGACTAATAGGACAAAATCCTCAGGTTTAACCTGAACCACCTTGAGATCTCGTCGAAGTTCTAGATTTTAATAACGAACACGTGCAATCTGGAAGGGTGAACGCCTGTATTCTGAGTCTTCTGTCTAGGCTGGCATTGCGCATATATCCCAATCAGACGAGGGACCCGGATGCCTACCTGGGAATTCTCGGGATGAGTGTTCACTTATAGGCTAAAGCATGTCTTCATATGTTATTAGAATCTGGAATCTTTGATAAGTTAACGTTTTCGTTTATTCGTTTTAATGAATAAATGATTACATTCCTTATATAACCTCATTCATTTCATTGTGTCTCTTACAGATCATGCCTCCGCGTCGCAGTGCTCGTCTTAATAGTGGTGACAATCATGATGAAGGAAGTAGCAATCACAACCACAACCACGATACTAACCACAACAACAACAACAACAATGGTGTCGATGCTCAATTGGCTGCAATCATTTCTCAACAAATGGCGCAGCAAATTGCAACTCTGGTTCCCAACTTACTAGCTCAAGTCATCCAGTTGAACGGCAACGGGAACGGCAACGGCAACGGGAATGGAAATGGAAACCACAACGGGAATGGGAATGGTCTTCCAGCCTGTACCCTTAAACACTTCAACTCTTGTAATCCCCCAAAGTTTAGTAGTGAAGAAGGAGCTACAGGACTCCTACAATGGTTTGAGGGTATTGAGAATACCTTCATCAACAGTGAATGCCCCGACAACTTTAAGGTCCGTTATGCCATGAGTGTTCTTCACAAGCGAGCACTCACTTGGTGGAATGAAGAAAAACGCACTCGCGGAGCTGAAGCTGCACTAGCCTTAACTTGGGATCAAGATAAAGACATTATGAAGGCAGAGTTCTGTCCTCGTAATGAAATTAAGAAGCTGGAAGATGAATTCCATGATCTTGCTCAAGACAGTGGGGAAAACCTTGCTTACAACACTCGTTTTCACGAACTTAGCTTACTACTACCCCACAAAGTCACCCCTTTGCCCATTGCGATCGAAAAATACATTGGTGGTTTACCGATGCAGATTCAAGACACGGTGTGGGGAAGGAACCCTGCTACCTTGGAGGAAGCAAAGCGTTTGGCTGCCACCCTAACAGATAACCATGTGAAGGCAGGAACCCTGACTCGTAAAGGGGAAAAGAAAAAGGATACTCCCCAACCTGCCGTTGAAATCAAAACCGAGGCCTCAACCAACGGAAAGTGCAAGGTCAGGAATTTTGCAATAAACACCACTGTTCCACCCAACAAGAAACAATACAACGGGAAGCTACCTAAGTGTGACACCTGCCAGTATCACCATCCAACCCAAGTGCCCTGCCGTCAGTGTACCAACTGTCAAAGGTATGGGCATCTTGCAGATGCTTGTCGAATCCCTGCTGCAAACGCTCTTGATGCTCCAAATAACCCCGCTTGAAACCCTCCAGCTACTTAACAGCAAACTCTACCATCTGAATGATGTCTATTTTTCTCTTTAATTCCATGTATTGACATTTTTATTTTCAAGTAATAAAATTCGAGTATTATCATAACATCTGAGTGCATGCTTGTTTGAATGTGAACTAATTGATATATCTATAATCATACTTGCTTACTTGTACAACAATTAGTTGACTACCAAACAACCTACTCAACGATTGGTAGAGGTCATCATGTCTTTCCAATAGTCGGGGAGAGGCCCTACAACCTGCTCAACGACTAGTGGAGGCTATCGAACCTGCTCAACAATCGGTAGAGTCATAAAAGGACGCAAAACCCTAATGTAAGGTAAATTGGTAATTACGGTCCGGAACGTAATCATGAATTTACAGGTACATTAAGGTAGTGTGAAATTTTATCAAGGTTTCCGGTGGTTGACCAATTGTAAACCTAGAGTTTCTCTTAACTTCGGGACGAAGTTCCTAAAAGTAGGGGAGACTGTAACATCGCTAAATTTTCACCGAATTTTTATACGAAAAAGCCCTTATTTTATCCTTAATTCTACACTAATGTGCCCAAGACTATATTTATTTTTCCTAACTCGCAACCTATATATATATACATATATAATTGTTGGATCAGTTTGCTCTTTTTGCTAAGTAAGAACTTGCTATCTTGACACTTAAGTGTTTAGCAAGCCCTTGTATATCAGATTATAAGCACAGCGGAATGTATAAGTTAAAGCAACACTTTTTATACTAAGGAAGAGTTATTACTCCCCCTAGATGATTGAAACTAATAAATGACAAGTATTTATTATGAATCCAAGCAGTAAATGAGAATTAGATACTTAGACAGATTCACAATAAATACTGAAATGGAATAGAACAGTAAAAGTGTTTGAAGGATTTTTCTATTAAAATCAATGTCTAAAATAGAAGGTTGAAGCCTCCTATTTATAGACGTTTACATACATGTATCTTGCCCAAAAAGCAAGTACAGAAACAACAGAAACAAGTTGCACAAGTTGCAACATTGAAACTAACAAATACAGCTAAAAGTAATAATAAACAATAAAACTACTGATGCAAAAGGCGGTGGAAAATATCTGATGCTAAGTGCTGATGAATGACAAACTACTGATGAGTAGTTTGTCTTCAGTACTTCTGAAGTGAACTTATCTGGTTTGGACTTCAGAACTTCTGATGAAGTTTCTTCTTCAGCACTTCTCTTATCTTCTCTTCAGCAGTTCTTTGTTTTCTTTTCAGTACTTCTATACTTAGCCAAAATGACAGAAGTGAATTAGACTAAGGTTTCCAAAAGTGGTTTCACCAATCCTCTTTGTCCTAACAATCTCCCCCTGGATTGATGAAGCCAAAACCTTACTAATTCCTTATGTTTTTCTTCTGTCTTGAACAATCTTCCATATCTCTTTGTACATGGTGTTCTTGAGCTGGTTTAACTGACCATCAGATAGAGATCCTCTCTGTGGTTCCAGATGTTGAATTGTGAGCAGGTCTTGTGTTGACAGTTTCTTCAGATCACTGATCTTCTTGTAAGCCCTGCTTGAGAGGTCTCTTCTTGTCAACAATACTGAGTTGTTATCAGTAAGTGACCATCTGATGATAGGTATCTTTGACTTGTTAAAGTCAGAAGAATAGGGAACCAGACTTGTCCCTTGGGTTGATGGTCCTGAGTGTTGGATGCTTTCAGTTTCAGTTAACCTCAGGTGGGAGTCTCTTCCTTGTTGTTGTTGCATATCAGGCATCTGAACAGTTGGGAGATGGTGTTCAGTCACTACCCTGGTATGCATCTTTTCTTTGATGGTCTTTTGTATTTGGTAGGCAAAAGTGGAAGGATCCCTGAATTGTGTTAACAGAGGTTTCTCCTCAATGTCAAAATCTGAATGGACTATTGAACTTCCTTCAAGTAGTACCATTTTGAAATCAGTTTTGACATTGTCCTCTGCTTTCTTTCTCTGAGTAGCAGGTCTTCTAGTTGATACACCAGAAGTTCTAACTACTGATCTTGAAGGATCAGTAGTTTGAAACTTCTCTGGATTTGCAGCCTTGGCAGCCAAGTATTTTCTGTAAGTATCCATTAGTCTTTCTTCTTTCCATCTGAATACTGAGGCTTTTGAACCATAGCCCTCTGCTACTAACTCTTCTATTATCTGGGCTCTCTTGGCCTTTCCTTCTTTGCTAGTGGCCAGTTTATCTACAAGCAGTTGTGCCCTTCTTGTCAGCTCTTGCATAGAGAGTCCTTTGAGTGTATAGGCTTTAGTCTTGCTGTTCTTGGTAATGTAAGACACCAGTTGTTGTCTTTTATCTTGTTCAGCAATCTCATCAAGGCTAGCCTGCCTTTGTAGTTCAGCTTCATAAGCCTGAAGTTTTTCTTCATGGCTTAAATCTAGATCATCCCTTTCTTCCATAGTTTTCCAAATCAGATCTTCTCTGGCCTTCTTGTTGGCTGCAACTAAGCTCTTCTCTAATAATTCAGCTGATTGAGAGATAGGAGAAGGGTTTAGTACAGTCATTGTTGTAACAGTTGTAGGCCTGATAGGATCAGATGTTGGTTGAATGGGAGCAGTGGTTCTGGAAGGGTCAGCAGTTTGAGGTTTGGAAGTGTTAACCTCTGATGGGTTGACAACTGCTGATGGTTTGTCAACTACTGAAGGATTGTCTTCAGTACATTCTGATTCTTCATCAGAACTTTTGCCATCAGAAGTTTCTTCATTGTGCCTTAGGGATTCTTCAGAGGTTTGGGTCTCATCTTCTTTTTCTGTGGCTTCAATTTCTTCCACTGAGACACCAAACTGTTTGGCCAGTTTTTCTTTCCTGGCTTGATCTTTTTGATCTCTTTCAAGGATGGCCACTCTTGCCCTTATCCTGGCTTGGAATGACTCCTTAGGTTCCCTGATTTTCTCCCCCTTTTTGGATTCATCAAGTTTAAGCTTTGAAGTTGAGGGTTGGGAGAATTGTCCTTGAAGATGAGCAATCTGTTTGCTGTTGAAGTCTATCTTGTTGGACAGATCATTCATCTTTGTCTTGATCACTCCAAATTGATTCTTGATAGACAGCTCCAAGTTAGCTGTGTATGTTTGGAAGTGATTTCTGATGAGAGTGTTCATCATGTGGTACAGGGGACCCTCTGGGCTGCATAGCTGGTTCAGGTCTATGCTTGTTTGCCCAGGGAATTGGGTAGGCATTTGTTGTGAAGGGGGTGTTTTTGGGAGATCCTCATGTTGTACAGAGGATGCCACTCTAGGGGTTTTAGGGATTGAGTGGGCTTTAACCTGTGCAGGGGTGAGTGGCTTCTTGAGCCTGGATACCCCTGAAACAGGACCTTCATAAAGTGCCGTCAATTCAGTAGTTTGTGTTTGTGAAACATCATCCAAATTAATGGAATCATCTGAATCCCTGATGTTGCCCTCAATGAGGACTGTCTCAGTTAAATCATGAGCTGAGCCCAACTCAGTTCTCTCATGAACCTCTTGTTCTTGGTTCTGAGGATTTCCTACTTCAGGCATTAAGCCTTCATCAGTAGTTGCCACATCTGAGGTCTTAGCTATGTTACTTATATCCTCAGATCCACCACTGGGTGGTAACTGAGTAGTAGCAGCCTCAGATGCCCCAAGAGTCTCTAAAATTGGGCTTAAAGACTCTGGTCCACCCTCATCTCTTGGGATAGGGCTAGAGATGTCCACATCCATGTCTGATGTTGTGGTTATGTCCCCTGTTTGTTGTGGTTGTAGGGGACTGACATAATCAGATGGGACCTTCTCTTTTAGCCCAGAGAGAAGTTTGGCAATTTCTATTGCCTCTTGTTCAGAAATTTGAGGGGTTGGTTCAGTAGTTTGGGCAATAGGTGAAATTTGTTGTTCAGCAGTTTCAATAGTTTTTCTAAGTCTTTTTCTTTTGAATAAAATGGTTATGGGTGCTCTTGGTGGGGTTTGAGATGGATGAGACTGAGAGGGTGTTTCAGTCTCACCTATTTGAAGAGCAGACTGCTCATAAGCATGTTCAGGCATCTCAACCTCCTGAACAGCTTTTCTTTTGGGTTGGTGGGTTTTTGTCTTTGTTGGCTTGGGCTTTTTGGCTTTTGGTGGTGTGAGTTTGGAAGATGTGGGCTTCAGGGGGACTTGTTGTTGTTCTCCCTGATCATCTTCTGGCCAGGCAGCCGGTTTGTTATGCCTTGAGTATGCTTGTGATGTTAAAGGATTTAAAGTTGAAATTTTTCCCACAAGCACCTCATTACCCAGTTCCCCTATTATGCATTGCATAATGAACCTTGGGTACAACAAAAACTTTTTCTTGGTATTATTGTGATGTAACACCAACTCATTGAAAAATAGTTTTGATGCCCTGAATTTAGTTTCATTCACAATAGAATGAAATATTGGTTGAAAAGTGGAGGGCATCTGGTCATAAGACCCTGTTTTTGGACTCAAACACATAATAATATAATGAAACAAAAGCTTGTATTTTGGTTCAAAATATTTTTTGAAGATAGTAGCATGGGAGAGAGTACCTTGATAACCACACTATGTCATGGTTAGGTGAATATCAGAATTAGCAACATGGTCAGGGGCAGTTACATCATCCAGACCCAGTCTTGTTGCCAGTGTGGCCGGTGTGATGGTCAGTGGTTTCCCTTTTATTCTTGAGTTGAGGGAAATGACTTCATCATCCGCCATTACCGTCTCAGCATTTGCCCAGAACTCATTCAGAGTTTCAGTGTGAATTGGTGGGTTTATTGTGAGAGCAGTAAAATATTGGGATTTTACGACAAGATCAATGATCTCATCGTATTGGGACCAGCCTTCTTGTTTTTCAAGAAAGGCCCTTTGATTGTGTCCCTGCTTTAGAACGAGAGCCATGTGGTTTGGGTTTTGATTGAACAGTTGATTTGCAGGTTTTAGGTTATTGAGAGAGTTTTTGAGAGAGAAGGAGGGATATTTTTGAGTTTGAAAGGATAAGTGTGGAGAAAAGGTATTTATCAGAAGTTTTAACCGCTTGAATCTTCTTTATTAGAAGTTTTTAAACCGCCTTTGGTTAAAAATCTTTTTATCAGAGGTTTTAAACTGATTAGGTCAAACCTCTGATGATGGGAAAAGTCAGATTTGCCCTTTTGACTAAACTGCTGATGAAGGATTACTTCATCAGTAGTTCCCATTTCCTCTTCAGTAGTTTTAACAGCTGATGAAAAATGTTTTTATAAATACTTTTATTCATAACTTCTGAAGTTTATTTTATCAGAAGTTACACACTTTTCAGAAATTATCCCCATACTGATGTTTTGTTCATCAGTAGTTTCTCTCTTTTCAGAAGTTTTGTTTCAGACTTTTGTCTGTTTTGTAAGTGAAAAATGAAAATTTTCCAAAATAATAAAATAAACACTTACAAATTTATCATCCCAAGCATGGATACTAACTTCTGAAATGTTGATGTGTCAAGGGGTTTTGTGAAGATGTCAGCTATTTGATTAGCTGTTGCTACATGCTTCACCTCAATCTTGCCTTTTTCATAGCAATCTCTTATGAAATGGTACCTGATCTCAATATGTTTGGTTTTTGAGAACTGTACCGGATTTTGAATGATGCTAATGGCAGATTTGCTGTCTACAAACAAAGGTGTCTTGGTTTCTTTGATTCCATAATCAAGAAGTTGATATTGGAGCCATTGTATCTGTGATGTACAACTTGCAGCTGCAATGTATTCAGCTTCAGCAGTTGAAGTTGCAACAGATGTTTGCTTCTTTGATTGCCATGACACTAGACAGTTACCCAGGAATTGACAACCACCAGATGTTGACTTTCTTGTCATCTTACACCCTGCATAGTCACTATCTGAAAAAGCTGATAACTTGGTATTGCTTGAAGCAGGATACCAAATTCCAAGTGTTGGAGTTCCTTTCAGATATCTGAAAATTCTTTTGACTGCTATAAGGTGTGATTCCCTTGGTGCTGATTGATATCTAGCACAGACACATGTTGAAAACATAATATCTGGTCTAGAAGCAGTTAGATATAAAAGGGAACCTATCATGCATCTGTACATGGTTTGATCAACCTGTTTTCCTTGATCATCAGGTTCAACTTGTGTGATTGGTGTCATGGGAGTGGAACATGATTTACAGTCTTTTAAAGAAAATTTGTTCAATAATTCTTTAACATATTTTGATTGATGTATAAAAGTTCCATTTGTTTGTTGCTTGATCTGCAGTCCTAGAAAGTACTGCAGTTCTCCCATGGTACTCATCTCAAATTTTGATTGCATGAGTTTCTTAAAATCATCACACAGTTTAGTGTTTGTTGAACCAAAAATGATATCATCAACATAAATTTGAACAAGTAAGACATGATTTCCAACATGTTTAATGAAAAGAGTTTTATCAATGGCACCTCTTGTAAAGTTATTTTTGAGTAAAAAGGTGGAGAGTGTATCATACCAGGCTCTTGGAGCCTGTTTGAGCCCATAAAGAGCTTTGTCCAGTCTGTACACCCACTCAGGATGAGAAGGATCCTCAAACCCAGGTGGCTGACAGACATACACCTCCTCTTTTATTTTTCCATACAAAAATGCACTTTTCACATCCATTTGATAAACTTTAATTTTGTTGGAAATGGCATAGGCCAGAAATAACCTGATGGCCTCAAGCCTTGCAACTGGAGCAAAGGTTTCATCATAGTCAATTCCCTCTTCTTGAGAGTACCCTTGAACTACCAGTCTTGCCTTGTTCTTGATTATCATACCAGCTTCATCTTGTTTGTTCCTGAAAACCCATCTTGTGCCAATTGGTTGCTTGTTTGGGGGTAAGGGACAGATTTCCCAGACCTGTTGCTTGTTGAACTGAAGTAGTTCATCTTGCATAGCTTGCACCCAATTATTGTCTTTGAGGGCTTCTTGGTACTTCTTTGGTTCCAACTGTGAGATAAAGGCTGAAAATAGGCAAAAGTTGGAGAGCTGGTTTCTGGTAAGAACACCTGAAGCTATATCACCCATGATTTGATCAAGTGGATGATCTCTGTGTTCAATCAGTTGTTGTAAACCACTGACAGGTGTAGGTGGCTCATGTTCTTCAAACAAACTACTGAGGTCTATAATATCTGGTTCATCAGTTTTAGTTTCTTCAGTAGTTGTAGGTGCTGAAGCAGATGTTTGAGTTTGGCCTTCAGTATTTGTTGGATCAGAAGTTTGTGAAACTTCTGATGGTGTTGAAGTTGACTTAATGACTGTTTGAGGAGTCCATGGTGTAGGATCCTCATCTTCAAACCTTTGATCACCATAATAAGTAGGTTTGGAAGGAGTAACAGTCTTTTCAGGTCCAAAGTGAAAGTTGTCAAGGTCAAAGAGTTCAGCAGGATGTGCTGGAATAAGAGTGTGTTTTGACTCATTGAACTTGACATTCAATGTTTCTTCTACTATCCTGGTGTGAGAATTAAAAACCTTGTAGGCTTTTCTAGTTGAAGAGTAACCAAGAAAGTAACCTGAGTCAACTTTGGCAGCAAACTTTGAAATAGATTCCTTGATGTTCAAGATGAAACATTGACACCCAAAAGCCCTGAAAAAGGAGATAAGGGGCTTCATGCCATGAAGAACTTCATAGGCAGTCTTGGAATGTCTCTTGACCACAAGAACTCTATTCTGAACATAACATGATGTGTTAACTGCTTCTGCCCAAAAGTACAAGGGCAGTCCAGAATCAGCTAACATTGTTCTTGCTCCTTCTATTAATGTTCTGTTCTTCCTTTCTACTACACCATTTTGTTCAGGAGTTCTGGGAACACTGTACTGTCTAATAATCCCTTTAGTCAAACAGAATTCATCCAGAGTTTTGTTCCTGAACTCTGTCCCATTATCACTTCTAATGGTTTTGACAGGTAGAGAATATTGTTTCTCCACTTGTAGAATGAAGAACTTGATGATTTCAGCAGCCTCATCCTTGGAGAATAAGAAGAATACCCATGTGAATCTTGAGTAGTCATCAATGATGACTAAGCAGTACTTCTTCTTACCAAGGCTCATAATTTTGACAGGTCCAAATAAGTCCATATGGAGTAGTTGAAGACATGCAGTTGTTTTTGATTCTTCAATAGACTTATAGGAGGACTTATGTTGTTTTCCCTTTAAACAGGATACACAGTGTTCTTGACACTGGTATACTTTCAAAGGTAGACCTCTGACCAAGCCCATTTTTGTGACTTTATTTATGGTTTTAAAGTTCACATGGCCAAGTCTCCTGTGCCAGAGATCTGTTTCTGAAGTTGATGCCCTTAAGAAGAAACAGGCAGTGTTGTTCAATACTTTGTCTTTCTCAATGTCCACTGCATAGACATTGCCACATCTTTTGGCAATCAGCAAAGTATGATCTTCAATGATCTTCTCTATCAACTTCTGGCCTTCTGGTGAGATGATCTTGCATGCAGTCTTTGTGAAAAAGGAAGAATATCCTTTATCACACATTTGTGACACACTCAGCAAGTTGTATTCAAGGTTTTCCACCAGATTGACCTTGTCAAACTGTATTTTGCCAGAGGAGACATTGCCATGTCCTAGCACATATCCCTTAGCATTGTTCCCAAAGGATACAGATCCTTCTCTTTGGCTGATAAAGTTGTTTATCAGGTATCTGCATCCAGTCATGTGCATAGAGCCTCCACTATCAACATACCATATGCTGTTTAAGCCCCAGGAAACTCTCTGCACAAAATAGCAAATTAGTTAGATCTAGGAACCCAAGCCTGTTTGGCTTTGGGTTTGCTCTTGAGAACAGTTACAGTTTGTTCTTGACCAGGTTGAGAAATCCATGTCTTTTTGGCAATGGATTTTTCATTAAGAACCATGGTGGTATCCTTTTTAGGACCACCATCAACCTTGGTCATCAGTAGTTGTACCATGTTCATTAGATTTTGTATCTCAGCAGTTTGTGAAACTGCTGATGATTCAGGTCTAACTACTGACAAAGAATTTTGAGAAAAAGATTTTGGTTGAGATTTTATCTTTTTCTGAGAAAAGGTGTTTCCAGGTTGTTGTTTCTTGGGTTTAAAGATTCTTTCATAATCATTTCTGATTTGATTTCCCACAGCCTGTTGTTTAATTTTTTGATTGAACTGAATTCCTTTTCTGTATCTACAAAATTCAGTTTTGTGGTTGAACAGACCACAAATTTCACACTCTTTTGCCTTTTGTTTTTGATCTAAAGGCAAATTTCTGACATTAGTGTAAAGATTTTGCTCATCAGTAGTTTTCAGGATCTCAACTCCTGATGTAGATGAAACTACTGATGGCTCATTGTCAGATTTTGTTAATACTTCTGAAGTACTTTCTTTGAAAATACCAGGATTTCTATTTAGAAAGTTTTCATGGAAAGATGTGCAGTCTTTCCCTTCAGAAGTTTCATTTGAAACAATTCTTCTCCCATCTTCAGTAGTTTTGGGAGAGAAATCTGTTGGTGTTTCAACATGATGGTATCCTATGCCAAACTTAACATTTGAAGCACTTTGTTTGTTTAGCAATAATTGATACCCCTTACAAGATTCCACCCATTTTTCACATGTGATCCTGGTGTCAGCAAGCTCTTGTCTGACATCTCCCAGGTCATTTAGCATGATTTTAATTTGTGCTTGGGTTTCAATAGCTGAGTCAGTTAATTTAGAAACTTCTTTTGTTTTAGCACACAGTTTTCTTTCTAAATCACATTTTATCTGTGTGTATTTTCTTTCTAAATCATTGGCTTTACCTTGTAAGTGCACATTTGTCTCTCTTATGAGAGCAAAAGTTTCTTTGCAAGAATTTGAGCAAAGTTTTGTCAAAGATTCTTTTGATACCTGTGACAATGCAGATTTTGAAGTACAGCCTTCAAATGCCATTAAGGCAAAGTTCTTTCTGCCATTGTCTGGTTCTCCCCAGTTGATGTCAAACACTTTGTTGTCTGCATCAGGATTGCACTCTGTGGTGTCAAAAGGGAGACTGCTCCAGTCAACATACCCTGAGGTGAAAAGACTTTGTTGAGAGGGTTGTTGAGGTTGTGGAGGATGTTGAGCAGCTGGAAAGGGAGGGATTGATTGGCTCTGCATCTGTTGAGCAGGCACTTGAACATATTGTACTTGTGGCATGTATTGCTGTTGAGGAGCTTGTGCCTGTACAAAATGAGCACTCCCTTGAGTTCCATTATTCCTATTATAATTGGGGTTATAGTTATTTCCAGATTGTGATTGGTTAAAGCTAGAGCTTCTACACTCTCTAGCAAAGTGTCCTAATTTCTGACACTTGTGACATCTCAATTTAGATTTGTCAAAACCAATTTTTGTATTACTGGTCAATCCTGGAAATTTCCTTCCTGACCTTTTATAAAACTTGTTAGTTTTAATGCTTAGCATGGCCAGTTGGTGTAAAATGTCCATTTCTTCTAAGTCATCACTGCTAAAGTTTTTCAAATCATCCATGATAAAACATAGATTATCAGCAGTTTGACTTTGGTCATTATTGTCATAACCTGGGAAAGATCTTTCTGATGAGATCCCAGTTGTTATGTCAATATTGTCATAGGATCCATAGGAACAAGTTGGTGAATCTTGTCCCAAAAGTGTTGTACTACCTGGTAGGTAGTCATCAGCAGTTTTACCAGATGATTGTAATTTCTTCTTTTGATCAATTTCTCTCTCAAAAGTAAGTAATCTCCCATGGAGTTTTGTAAGAGTGAGGGAGCTAAAATCTGGTGAGGATCTTAAAACAATGGAGTATGTTTCCCATTTGTCTGGTAAAGACCTTAAAAATCTATGTAGCATAGACACTGTTGTATAGGTCTGACCATTTAACTTTAGCTCAGATATTAATGAGGAGAATCTTTCAAATTGTTGAGTTAAAGTTTCCCCATTAATATGAGCAAATGTCTCATATTGTTGAGCTAAAATCTCTCTGGTGTTGGCAATCACCTCTTCAGTTCCTCCAAACTGTTCTTTAAGACAATCCCAGAGTTCTTTGGCACTTTCACAATGTAAAAGGCCAGAGTATATCTCATTTGGGAGAGCCATTGCCAACATAGAGAATGCTTTTGCATCTAGCTCAAGTTTTAGGAAATCATCATCTGTATATTCTTTAGGGTCCTTAGGGACCTTAACATTAGTTTCAAGATTGACATTTACTGGTTTGTGAGGACCATATATCACAGATCTCCAACAACCTGTGTTGGTTTGTGACAAGGTATGTGCCATTCTCTTTTGCCATCTGTTGTATTCATTTCTTACAAGCATGGCAGGTTTAGTGGCAGAACCAGTATTATGTGGATCCATTTTAAAGAGTATAGATTTGTCAGATGACTCTTTTAAGTGATGGATGTTGATAAAAAGTGAACTTTTGATCTTTTTATTGAGTATCAATAAGAGCTTTGTGTCTGATTCTCAATTTGTTAGATTGATATGTGATCAGATAAACCAATGCTCTGATACCAATTGTTGGATCAGTTTGCTCTTTTTGCTAAGTAAGAACTTGCTATCTTGACACTTAAGTGTTTAGCAAGCCCTTGTATATCAGATTATAAGCACAGCGGAATGTATAAGTTAAAGCAACACTTTTTATACTAAGGAAGAGTTATTACTCCCCCTAGATGATTGAAACTAATAAATGACAAGTATTTATTATGAATCCAAGCAGTAAATGAGAATTAGATACTTAGACAGATTCACAATAAATACTGAAATGGAATAGAACAGTGAAAGTGTTTGAAGGATTTTTCTATTAAAATCAATGTCTAAAATAGAAGGTTGAAGCCTCCTATTTATAGACGTTTACATACATGTATCTTGCCCAAAAAGCAAGTACAGAAACATCAGAAACAAGTTGCACAAGTTGCAACATTGAAACTAACAAATACAGCTAAAAGTAATAATAAACAATAAAACTACTGATGCAAAAGGCGGTGGAAAATATCTGATGCTAAGTGCTGATGAATGACAAACTACTGATGAGTAGTTTGTCTTCAGTACTTCTGAAGTGAACTTGTCTGGTTTGGACTTCAGAACTTCTGATGAAGTTTCTTCTTCAGCACTTCTCTTATCTTCTCTTCAGCAGTTCTTTGTTTTCTTTTCAGTACTTCTATACTTAGCCAAAATGACAGAAGTGAATTAGACTAAGGTTTCCAAAAGTGGTTTCACCAATCCTCTTTGTCCTAACAATAATGCATTTTTTTTATAATAAATAATAGTAATAAAAATAATAATAATACTTCATATTTTATCAAGTATCAAAGGGACACCCTTACTTGAGCCCAACCATGCCTAAACCCAACCTACAATACCAACCCATCCCTTTTACCTTATTTGGAGCCCACAACACAATTAATTAAACCCAGCCCAATCACCCAGGCCCAGACTCCAAGCCCAACATCCGGCCCACCTGCCTTTAATAAAAAAAAGGGGAGTTCTTGCTGCCCACGCGAATCGAACCCGAGCCAAATCAAGCAATACCACACGAACAACCATCTGCTCCACACCCCTTAGTTGGTTTAAAATCAACTTAATATATATAAAAACCCTTACCCCTTTGTCTCTGTTACCCGGTTGCACACCAGACCCGACCCGAGCCCTGGTCAAACCTTCATTCGATTAACAGTCCTATTTTTGGTAGCAAACTGATCTCCTTTGACCGACTAACAAACCCCTATCCGTGATTTATGCCAAAACATTCCAAATCATTGATTATTCACGCGTAGACATTAACAAACGGGTCAAAACTTGCCATTTCGAACACCAAGCCCTTTCCCTATAAATTGAAGGTTGCTGGACCTTCTAATCTCGCCGAACATCATCTCTCAACCTCTAATTCTTACTTAAAAACCTTCTGTGTTGATTAATTGATCACGTTTTGACTTTATTGGTTGACCGAGCATTCGTGATCAAAACAAGTTTGTAAGTCTTATATTTTTTATGGGTTTTGTTTATCGGCACCTACACAACAGAAACCCTAAGTTTAATTTGATTGATGTTGTGTAGATTGGCCAATTGGGAAATCTAGGGCTCGATTTGGGGAAGAACATCAAGAACAGTTAACGTATTTAATTTAAACAAACTAAAATCAAACACAACCACTGGTCTGGACCAAGTGGTTGTGCTTGGTGTTTGCTCGGCTGTCCACGCGGGTTCGAAACCCAGCAGTGGCATTCTTTTTGTCCTTCTTTTTATTCTTTTAACAATCAAATAATTATATATAATATATATACTTTTATAAATTCGTTTTTAATTATTAAAACCCTTTTATAAATTCTAAAAAAATTATTTTTAACAAATCTGATATAAATGTTTCACTTACAATTTTTAGTTTTCAAAAATTTATTTATTTAATATATATAATAAATAAATCAAGTTTATTCTATTTTATTTATAAAAATATCAAAACGATCTTATTAATTTCCACAAAAATTATTCTGAGTTTTAATAACATTAAGCTTTTCAGAAATGATTTTTATTTCTGAAAAATCATTTATTTAATATTTTTAATCAATTTTCGTTAGTTTTAATCATAATTAAATCATAATAAATCCAATTTTTAATATTTTTGCACCAAAATTTTATACAAATTATTTCTGATTATTTAGACCAGAAATATAAATTTTAAACTAATAATTCTTTAATTTTAGTATTTTTAAATATTAAAGTTAAAGTTTGACAATTTGTAATAAATAGAATTAATATTCTATTTTTAAGGAAAATAATTTTATAAAAATTATTTTTACACTTTAAACACATTATTGTGATCATATCAAATTTAAATTTCATAAGAAGATTTTTGGTTATTTATTTATTAATATTCTCTAAATTATCAAACATTTTTAATCATAATCAAACAAGCATTTATCCCCAATTCGAAGCCCTAGAACTTATACATTTGTAGACTTGGTAGACTTAGACATATTTATTACCTTATTATAGGGTGATACATGATACATTTGGGCAACACCATTTCTCAACAGATATAACATTTTGCTAAGGTGAGTTTTTACATAGCCCCTTTTCTATTTATCACCATTTTTGGGGTGAAACATGTTACAACAATATTTATGCAATTCAATCATCAATGTGTCTATGTGTATTTCTATGTTGCATTATGTCCTAAACATGACTAGGGTAAGCACAATTCTAGCATAAACATTCATCAGCCAAACGGTATACATTGATAGATCTATTGGACTGACAATCCCACCCGGATACGTGCCTCCTACAAAGGTTACGTGGGTGTTTGTTACTGCAATATAAACGAGTGAACCATGAGCGTATGGGATGTACCACAATACAACAAGTCACAAGGTTGATTATGCACTCGATTTACTTCTAGTATGTTTTTGCATATGGACTAGTTTGCCATGACACATGAATTGCACAACAATTTTATTCGATTATCAAAACCTATGTAATTCTCACCAACTTTTGTTGACCCAAAATATTTTCAACTTAACATGTTTCAGGTTCTACTTGCTTGAAGATTTGCTTGAAGATATGTGCATAGTTTTATTCAATTTGATGTACAAATTCTTAGAACAATTGTATGTAACTTATTATTATATGAAATTTATTATTCACCATGAGCTACTGAACAATCATCAATACGTGACATCCCGATGTTTCCGCCATCGGTTGGGGTGTTACAAGGAGGGGCCTTTAAAGCAGTTTTTCCCTCAGCAGGAAGTTCAGGCTCCCATTCCGGCAATATGCCGTACTGGTCAAGAAAACTCAAATAAGAGGCTTCGTCCCACTTAATAGTGGTGGCCTCTATACTTTTTGATGATTCTTTCCCCAAATCTTTAACAGAGTCAGATGTTTTACTTGACTCTTGCACATCTTGGGAATCTTGCGACATTGTTGAAGGATATGGTAATTTTGGGAAAATAGAGACGTTGAAGAGAAGAAATTCAAACTTTGAAACAGTTGAGATGGAAGAGCCACATTCAAAATTTAATTTATAGGCTTTACAATTAATGTGCCTGACGTCATGGACAAGCTTTTCGGAGATGAGTCCAATGAGGTAATGACACGTGTGTAATGGAAAACAAACCGACGTCACACGCGCCTCACGCGCCCACTCGCCTGACAACCGCCGCTCACACGTCTCTGCACACGTCCCAATTGACAGAAGTCATGTCAATACCACTCGCCATATGGACCACAAACTTTCAAATACAAGGGGGAAATGACACATGTCCACACATGCAAACTGACGTGTCTCATCAGTGCGGACAGCTGACGTAAATTTCAAAACCCGTTCTCCGCAAAATGTTTACGCAAACACGCACGCAAAGTCAATAGGCAGCGGAAAGACCATAAGCATCAACCCACTACAAATAAGTCCAGCATCCCTCACATCTCTTCTTCACTCCTTAGATGAGAGACACACTGGACTGGGGGGACTTGATGGGATTGGGTACTGAATACACCATTCCGCATACCCAAACCCGGCACAACACTAGCGCGCGGAAGGAAGCCATGCGCAGGATTTGGTCAAAGCTCATTAAATGCACAGTCAATAGTCAAAGGTCAGTCAAGGCGAATATCATGCATGGTCAATAGCCATGCATGAATCACGTAACTACACCAGTTAAGGCGGTATTCGATTCCACTGTTCCCTTTAATTTAGCTTTCCATATATCACCTTATTAACATAATTAAGGGTGATGGAGACAACCTAACCACGGTTAGGACTTGGGTAATGGTGGCATACGGACTCTCCTATAAAAGGGATCACATCCCCAATAGGAGAGGACACTTTCTATTGACCTGGAGAGCTATCATACTAGATAGTATCCCCATTCACCCCGTTTTTTGTTATAAACAACTACCTTGTGTAGTCGTCTCCACACCCGCACTTTCGCTCTTATTTGCAGGTATCCCCAAGCCGTAGCTGTTAGTGAAGGATCAACCCTGTAGTAACTCATAATCTTATCATCCTTAACCAGTGGTGAGACTATTTGTTTCTTCAGCAACCAAACACGCGAAGGTGGTCATAAGTGGGTAGACAGTTGTATAGCCTTTGGGTGGGTGTTTGGAAGTTGTGTATTTTGGTAGGGATAATGTTTTGTAGGTAGGTGGCGGTTTCATTGCATGGTGCCAATAGGTGGTTGGGGTGGATGAGTGGGCAAGGATGGTGCGCATGAGGTTATTAATGGTTCTAATTTTGCGCTCCGCCTTGCCATTTTGGGATGATGTGTGGGGGCAAGAGAAACGGAAATGCATGCCATTTTGTGTGCAATAATTATGGAATTGATTGTTTGCATATTCACGTCCGTTATCACATTGCAATTGTTTAATTTTGGAGTGAAATTGGGTTTGGATAAAATTGGTAAATTTAATAAACATGGCAAATACGTCGGATTTGTGGGCAATTGGGTAGGTCCATAAGAAATTAGTGAAATCATCCAGAAATAGCACATAATAACGGTGAGCCCCATTGGAGATGATGGGGGATGTCCAAACATCACTGTGAACAAGATCAAATGGCAAAGACGTACTTGTATTAGAAGAAATAAAAGGCAGTCTAGTGTGTTTTCCAAAAATACAAGCAGTGCATACTTTATTATTTAAAGAACCACAAGCAATTGAACTAGAAGTTTTTAAATTTTGTAAAATGGCGGGGCGTGGGTGACCCAACCGTTGATGCCAGATGTCTTGAGAAATTGCTGCAAAAGTGGACGCAGACTGTAGAGGAGTGATGTTGGATGGACTGAGTGTGTAGAGATCCCCCGAGCTATTGCACCGTAGGATAGGTTTCTTGGTCTGTAGGTCCTTCACAGTAAAACCATAAGGGTCAAATTCAACAGATAATTGATTGTCGGTTGTAAACCGACGGACGGATATAAGGTTTTTAACTAAGTTAGGGGCATATAGGACATTTTTTAATTTGAAAGGTGGGAAGGGTGGTGGTAGGGTTATATTGCCTTGGCCTAATACCGGAATGGTTTTGCCATTCCCAACAATAATGTTGTGAATAATGCTAGAATTAAAAATAGACTGAAACAAATTTGCCTGAGGAGACATTGTACCTGATGCGCCCGTATCCATGGTCCAGGATGGGTCGTTTTGATGCAGAGCTAAGTTGTAGAGGGCCTGAGCAATATCTGTAGGTGCATATCCAACAGTGTACGAGTGGGCCGAAGAATTGGGCCTGGGGCCCAAAACACCTTGCTGTGAATTCTGTGAGTGGGCCGAAGAATTAGAAGGAGTCTTGGGTATGGGGTTTGATGGATAAGGACATGGGGGGAAGGCCCATGAGGCCCACGGTCAGGGTGTAAATGTTTGCTGTGAGGAATTGGTCCACGGGGAGGGAGGCCAGAAGGATTGTGGGTAGTTGTGTGGTTGTTGGTAGCGGCCCCTGCCGTAGGAGAGTCGTCCGCGACCGCGGCCTCGGCCACGACCACGTCCGCGTCCCCGTTCAGCAGAGTCATTGCGGGTTTGGTTACGTGTGTCGGGTGAAGGTGAAGATTGTGTGGTTGTGTGGAGTGCGGTACCCGCCGCGTGGGAAGAGAGTTTGGCTTGGTTGTTTTTATGGTCTTCAACTTGACAGAGTTTGGAACGAGTTGTGTAAAAATCGGGTAAAGGGTGGGTTTGTTGGAGGATAAGCGAGATGTTCTCATATTGCTCCGTCAAACCGGTTAGGATTTGTAGTACAAGTTGATTTTCGGTAGTGGGTGCACCAAGACTTATGAGTTGATCATAGATCAATTTCATAGCTTGACAGTAGGCGGAGATATTTGGAAATTGGTCGAGGCGGGTATGAAAAAGTTTGTTTTGGAGGGAGATGATGCGAGCAGCCTGATTGTCCAAAAAGAAATTTTGGAGTCGGCTCCACGCGTCATATGCGGTAGTGTTTTTGATCATAATGGTGTGAACCAAATCTTGAGAGATGGTACCGTATATCCATTGTAAAACAATGGCATCTATACGTTCCCATGACGCAAGAGGTGGTTGGGCGGTGGTTGCGTTTTCAGAGGTGGTCGAGGAGGATGTAGCGGGGCGGGGTTGAAGATGATCAAACACTTCGTATGCTTTGCAATGGATAGTAAATAGCTCGGCCCATGTGTTATAGTGCTCAGTTTGGCTATCAAGGGTGATAGGGATGAAGTTCTTGATGTTGGTTACGGTTATAGCGGGGTGAAGAGAGGAGGACATGATGAAAGATGAAGGTTCAAAGGCTGGTCTGCGACTGCTTTGGCTGATCGCAGAAGATGAATTTGGGGCGGCAGAAAAAATGCGAAAAGAAGAAGCAAGGGTTGCTAGGGTTTGGCGATTGATACCATGTGAGAATATTATGGCTTTCAATGCTGATTTCATTCCATAGAGTCATGTATATATACAACTAACATTCCCTTATATTTGGGAAGTGATAATTACAATATTAATGATAATGAAAGCTATCTATAAATACAAAGTCAACTCTATTCTATTACTAATAACAATATCCTTTTTCTTGTGGAAGCCCCCTCTTAGTATAACTGAGAGAGGGTAACTGAAACAACTTAAAACATATTCGTGTGTAATAGGCTTTAAAACAACTTAAAATTACCAGCCTTAACAACCACTCCAGGTTGAGATTTGATTAGAACCTGTATGTTTACCCACAAAGCGCTTATGTCAAACCTAATGCGTGCACAAAAAATATGTCATCGCCCTTTCGCTCAAACGTAGGTTGTTCTTTCTGTTGGCAACACAAACACAATATTGCAAGTAAATGTGTTAGGTTGCATAACACAAATCGATTTCAGCCACCAATTACATCTGCATAAGCAAACTGAAAACCTAAGATAGCATGATTAGAAGCTTACACCTTAATAGCATTGCCAGAAATGTAATCTTCTGCCTGTTTTGTATGCCATTCGCCATGTGTACTTTTAGGACCTTTTCCAGCACAAGTTTCTCACCCTTGCACTGTGTAAAATGATCCTTATTAGTAATGGTTAATAGTCCAATACCCCAAATGACAATAACAAATAAAGATTTAAGTAAATGAGCAAAACCTAGCGATTCAAAATGCATCTATTTGATCACAGGTTATTTGGGTAAGACAAAATGGGTCAAAGGCTATTACAATTGTCAAGAAAACGAAGTTGCAGCAAAATGAGGTTCATTTATACACCGAAATCCAAAACAATGCTTCCACACACTCGCAATATAATTTTCTCCCCCTTTTCACATCCTAAAACCACTGCCATTATATTTATATATTTTACCTGCATCGCCTCTGGCCACCTATAACTTATCGTGAAATCCAACACGTACAGACACTATTGTTTTTGGATTGTTCTCTGGAATCATCAACTAAGTATAATGTTATTAATAATTTGTAATTCTACCAAAGTTCACATAACACAAAATCATCTCTGTGATAAAAACGAAAAGCATATATCAATTAAGCAAGCATAACAACTTTTATCTTGCAACAAAAAGACAAAGCCAATATACAGAGCTCGTGAATCCCGAATGAATATCATCACCAAATTTATAAGCTTATGTGTTCAGTTGTCTACCTTAATTTGGAGCAGATTCGTTGTATTATAACGGCGGATGAAGTGTTGCTGCTGAATTCTCTTGATAGTTATGTGTTGCAGTATGTTGTGGAGCTATAGAGGCGATTGAAAGCTACGGGTGCAGGTGATGTTTGGCAGGCAGAGAGTAGGGATTTTGCAGATGTGTCGCGGAACACGTCATCGGATTATTTGCCTTTTGAGTTTAAGGCTCTTGAAATCGCTCTTGAAGCTGCGTGTACGTTTCTTGACACACAGGTGTGATCTTATTTTAAATTATGTTGTTAATTTCATTAAAATGATTATAATGATGATAATATTTTGATATGTTCATCAGGCAGCAGAATTGGAAATAAAAGCGTATCCATTGCTAGATGAACTTACATCAACAATCAGTACTTTAAACTTTGAACGTGTTCGTAGACTGAAAAGTAGACTTGTTGGATTGACTCGCAGGGTCAAAAAGGTACTTTAGTCTTTCGGTTTCATCGACTTTGGACATTTATAATGACAATAACTTTCATACAGGTAAGAGATGAAATAGAGCAGCTTATGGATGATGATGGAGATATGGCTGAAATGTACCTAACTGAGAAGATGATAGGTGTTCATGACAACTTACATCACTTGAAAACAAAGCACATCAAGGGTTAGATATTCGCTTGGTAATTTTGTTAGAAATTGATAAACCTAAGTGGTGAGAAAAAAAAATACAGAGAGTGGGTTAGTGGTGGAAATGGCTTCCCCTCTCGTTTGCAAGCGGTGGTGGTGGTTACCGATCGGTGGTGGATTCGTGGTTACGGCAGTATGCGAGACCGGAGATGGTGATGGAACTTAGCGGTAGTGAGACTTGAGAGGAAAATCTAGAGAGAGAAAATGAGAGTTCAGAGGAAAATAAGAGGAGAAAGAGATGATGTTGGTAGTAAGGTGAGAAAGATGATGTTGGTAACACGTGTAGCACATTCATCACAAAGGAAATTGGTCCACTCTAAAGACAACACACATACAAAACATTATTCTGGTTCAATCACAGCACAACACCATGCAAAACTATTGCTTACGCGTGGCTTGCTGAGCAGATTGCAAGGATTTTACTAAAACAACCTTATTATACTATTCATCAAAGTTTCTTTATTATAATATATATATATATATATATATATATACTAGTGTGATTACCGGAGCGCGCGTTGCGCGCATTGTGCCAAAACGTTAAGAAAGCGCTAAGAAGCTGTTATCAATGAAAGTAGCCAACACATATTACCTAATAATATGATGTGTGGATCAGTTCAAATAATCAAATCCAGCCTATTTGCGAGTCTCTTTCTAAGAAGAGTTAATAGCCATTTTCGTCCCTGAGGTTTGGGCCAGTTTGCCACTCCAGTACAAAAGTTTTTTTTTTTTTTTTTGCAATCTCTTACCTGTGGTTTGGATTTTTTTTGCCAAATTCGTCCTTTTCACTAACCCAGTTAAAAAATCTCGTTAGTGTCAGGGGTAGGGTTGTATTTTTACCAGTCAGGGACGAATTTGGCATTTAAAATTCAGTTAACCTTGAGGGATTGAATTTGCCTAATGATGAAAGTTTAAAAATACCCCCTTTATATTTTATCCTGCTATTAAAATCAGCACCAAACACCATTTGTGCAGACTTATACCTGTTACCAAACACCCCCTTTATATTTTATCTCCTTTATAAACCTCTTCTTCCCTTGTACTCCTGCAAAAAACCCACGAGTAAAACACAGTATGTGTGTGTGAGATGAGAGCTCAACCGGACAGCCACCTCCGGCCGCCGCCTGTCACCACCACAACCTTCCTCCTCTTCATCTGTCTGTCTCTCTCTATCTCTCTCTCTTTAGATCTCTTGGTTCTCTCTCTTTTTGTTAGCAGATCTGTGAATGTGTGTGTGTGTGTGTTTAGATAACAGAGGACGGTGGTCGGAACCCCGCCGAGGACGGTGGTCGGAACCCCTTCTCGGTAGGCAGACAAACAGGGAACACAAGAATGGTTTTGGGGTTTTTATACTGTGTTTTGTTAAATGGTTCCAAGAGCATCTTTAGTGAAATGAGCATACAGAAGAAGACGGAGCAGCGGTGCTTCCATAGACATAGTCAAAGGTAAAGGAATGGGAACCGATTTGTACCGAAACAACAAATCCAAAGCGAATATGAATGATTTAGTAGGAAAGTGATATAGTAAACCCTAAGGAAATTGAATTGAAAAGAAGGTACCTGAGGTTCACCAGGAGTAACGCTGATACAGTCGGAGCAGCAAACGAGAAGCTCAGGAGTGACCAAGGGTCGAATGTTGACAGCGACTCGAACCGATTGAGATCCGTTGTTGTTGTTGTTCTTTGCATCGGAACCTTCCATGTCTCGATTTAGATAGCAAACCCTAGAAAGGAAATGGAATTAGAGATACAGTGGTGATGATGATTGGAATTAGGTTAAGCAAATGGATTACCTTACCTGATAATGATACTGATAGGGTTTGCTTCAACTATCAACTGTGTGTGTGTGTGTGTGAGAGATAGAGAGAGAGAGAGGGTGGGGTGGGGTGGGGTGGGGATAGGGTGGGTGGGGTAGGGATGGGGTGGGGTAAGATTTTAATTAAAATTTTAAATTGTAAGTAAAAAGACAAAAATACCCTTGATCTTAACGAGTTTTTTTAACTGAGTTAGTGAAAAGGACGAATTTGGCAAAAAAATCCAAACCTCAGGGAAGGAATTGCAAAAAAAAAAAAACTTTTGTACTGGAGTGGCAAACTGACCCAAACCTCAGGGACGAAAATGGCTATTAACTCTTCTAAGAAACTTCCAAGACTTGAATGAAATTTAAACACTTTATAATACAAATAAGGTTGCAATGTAATAAATTCAACCTAAAATCAAAGTCATATGTTATTTACATACTTATAAATGTAGTATACAATGTTGGCCCAAACTAATTTATTTAAGCCTTAGAAGCGGACCACCATTAAATTATATACTATTGTTACATATAATATTTACAATTTCAAAGCCAAAAAATGTGACAATAATATTCTTTACTATGTCTCTCACACACAGTACAAACATCCTGTCTCACTCTTTCCTCAGATTCCCTCTACACTTCTTGTCTTGAAGCCCCAAACTCAAGCTTTCATCCCTAGATTGAAACCCCCACTAACCATCTATTTCCTTATCGCCTGTTTATCAGAAAGGGTGCATCCATTTCTGATTTTCTTATCACGGATCTAACGACATCCATGGAGTTGTGTTGTTCGTCCGTTTCCTTTGGTCGTCAAATCCACCAACGGCACACCACAGATGGTTCCGGCCACATTACTCGACAGTGTTTTTGAAATCAGTGGCTATGTTGGGGAGACGGTTTTTTTCGAGATTGGGGCTAAGAATCTGGTTTTAAGGTGGCGAGTCGGTGGCGGTGACCGACTGATGGTGGTAGGTAAAGAGCTGTAAGCTGATGGCGGTGGTGTGCAATATTAGAAAGGGTGGTGATGCAGGTGGTGATGGGTGATGACTGGTGGTGGGTCTTTTTTAAGTGAGATGACAAATGAGTGAAGTGGGTGGCTATTTGGGGAGTTGAATATGGTTTTAAGGAGGTGTTGAAGCTATCGTGGAAGGCGGTGGATAAGCCAAAAAGTTAATCCCAACCCCCAAGATTTGAACCCGTGTATACATATTATACACACAACAACCAAACAACTTGGGCTGCAACCCAGTCTTGTAAATAAATGATAACCATAAACCTAAGTATCAAAATTCGTAAAAAGCTGGAATAAAAAAAGGACTTGCTGCCACTTGGCAGCAACTGAACGGTAAGTGAACTATTCATGGAAGTTCTTATTTCATTAATCAAAATTCGTAAAAAGCTGGAATAAAAAAAAAGGACTTGCTGCCACTTGGCAGCAACTGAACGGTAAGTGAACTATTCATGGAAGTTCTTATTTCATTATATAGGATAATACTAGGTTAGAGCCCCGGGTGTATACCTGGTACATCTCCGAGTCAAATGAGAAAATTATTTTATAAAGATTGTAGTATGCAAGTTTTATTTATTGAAACTTACGTAAGACAACTCGTATGGATTTTTGTTGCGTAGAAAATATCATAAAAATGTTTAATGTTACTCAATAATGAATATATGAATCAACAAATGTTTGATTGGATGTGATTTAAAAACAAATAATGAAATGAACAATAACATATTTATTGTAACAGGATGCAAATGAACATTAAAATTCAAAGTAAATAAATATAGTTTAACAAAACATAGCTAAAAATTATTAAAAAAAAAATTAAACGATTTATACAAAATATGATTTGTTACACGTGTAGAACAAAAGATAAATAAAAAGTGACAAAATATGTAAATAGAACAAAATAACTTCATCAGATTTAATTAGTACTTTAAACATATCATGAATCAAAATATCACATGACGAAGTAAACGATAATTATAAGGAAAAAGAAAGTAAAAAACATAATTCACTTCATAAAATATCTATAACTAACATCAAACGAAAACATTACAAACTCATTATTAATACAATATGCAAAACCAACATAAACCATTACTTCAAAGGTATCAGGATTCAAACCAAACAAAAATTACAAAATAACTATCCATATTATACTCCAAACCAACTATACAAACAAAAAAAAATGGCATACCCAACCATAACATGTCAGATTTGAAAATAATCTATAAATATTATAGAGATTTTTATTGTTATAAGTTATCCCTTTTACTATAACGCCATATTATGTTTTTAGGAAACGTAAATTATAGAAAATCCACCTACACATTAAATGTTAATATACCAATGTATTGTATAACCACAAACGTTGTGTAATAAATTAAATTTTATGTTTATTGAAGCTAAATTAATAAATTATATTTTATGTTTATTTAAATTTTAATGCAAATCAACATAAACATAAAATGAAACTTAAAATACAAATATAAATAATATTATATTACAGAGACATTCAAATAATAAATTTATTCATACGAAAATCACGTCATGATTCCTTTAATCGTGTAATTAACAACTGATTTTAGGAAAGTCGTAAAAATGGTAATATCAATAATCAATAAATTAGATTAAAATCTTAATAAATAACATCAAAATTATAATAAATAAATAAGATTAAAATTCTTAATAAGTTACCATAATAAATAAGATTAAAAATCGATTCAAACAATAAATTTATTCATACAAAAATCACGCCATGATTCCTTTAATCGTGTAATTGACAACTGATTTTAGGAAAGTCGTGAAACTTGGTATCATTCAAATCAATGACATTAAAACATCCGCGTTTCAAATTGTCTTACCAATTATCTACAAATTATTATTGACATCTTAAAATTAGCAAACTTATTGAAATGATTTTGATGATTATCGTTTAATGACAATTGATTAAAAGAAAGTCATAATATAAAAATTAAATTCGGTCAACAATAATAAACGTTAATGGATCAATACTAAAGTTTATTGTAAATGGTAACCTACCATAATTAGGTATGAAACGTTTTTGTGAATAATAATGAGTGCACTTTTATTTTGGTTTTAGTATAATTGAATGATTGATTGAATTTATTATTATTTTTGAGAAAAATATTTATTTTTAATTGTAAAGTTGTATAGTAAGTTGGTAACTTACCATTCTTATTTTTAATCGATCGTATATTATCAATCAATCAATCAATTATGACTAACATTTAGAAATCTAATTTACTCCACAATTGATGACCAATCATGCCATAACTGTGTAAATTTCATTCGATTTTAGAAATCTAATTTCAAAACACCAAACCTTATTTCTCAAGTTACACTCTATAATTAGATAACTACAAATTTATAACAATTAGATAACTATACATTCATAACATATCTTTTAGAATAAAAGATTTATGTAATAAGTGTTAAAAAAAACTTTAGTTGTTAATCGATTCTACACATTGTATACATAGATAGATGTTTAAAATGCATGTTTACAATATTCATTGACTTACCATTTCTACTGGTAATCGATTCTATATTTTGAATAATATACAATTGAATGCTTTATTGAATTTATTAAATTTGTATAGTAAAATGGCTACTTACCATTCTATATTTAGTATTTTGGGAGATAAGATACATAAATATAACTTCTAAAAATAAGATTCGTCTACAATTGTTTATATTTGATGTTTTAAATTGACGTCAAGACTATATTTAGTAGGAAAAGTCAACATTGTTATTAATATGATTACGGAAAATTAGTGTGATTATATGGTATTAACAAATTTTTTTTAATGTTTTATAGAATCCACCTATATACATAAACGTCCATTACAATTATTTTTATATAATTAATATTACTCATTAATTTAATTTGTTAGTGCATTCACGTTTACATTGGGTAAAAAAATTAATGAGATTAAATTATGGTAAACCTAATACGGGTTAAATTGATTCATATTACAGATTAAATTGATTCATAATCAGTCATACATAAATCCGGTCAATAAATTATGGTAAGTCTAAATTACGGGTTAAATTGATTCATAATAAATCACCCAGAATAAAAAATTGATTAAATTGATTCATAATTACGGATTAAATTGATTCATAATTACTAACAATAATTTCGTATTAAACTTAATTTCGTCTCATTAAATTATGGTAAGCCTAAATTACGGGTTAAATTGATTCATAATCAATTTAATGAGACAAAAAAATCGTAATGAATTTAATTAGAGTTATTATAATAAACCGAATTTAATGAAAACAAAAAAATCGTAATAAATATTGTAAATTTCGGTCAATTATTATTAATGACAATAAATCATAATAAACAATCGTAATAAATATGGTGAATTCTGGTCAATAGTAATATAATTTAATGTGACAAAAATCGTAATAAATATGGTAAATTTCGGGCAATTATTATTAATGACAATAAATAATAATAAATAATCATAATAAATATGGTAAATTTCGGTCAATATTAATATAATTTAATGAGACAAAAAAATCATAATAAATATGGTAAAATTAGGTCAATTATTATTAATGACAATAAATAATACTAAACAATTCTAATAAATATGGCAAATTTTGGTCAATAGTAATATAATTTAATGATACAAAAAAATCATAATAAATATGGTAAATTTAGGTCAATTATTATTAATGAAAATAAATAATACTAAAAAATCATAATAAATATGGTAAATTTCGGTCAATGGTAATATAATTTAATGAGACAGTAAATTTAGGTCAATTATTATTAATGACAATAAATAATACTAAACAATCACAATAAATATGGTAAATTTCGGTCAATAGTAATATAATTTAATGAGGCAAAAAAAACATAATAAATATGGTAAATTTAGGTCAATTATTATTAATGATAATATAATACTAAACAATCCTAATAAATATGGTAAATTTTGGTCAATAGTAATATAATTTAATGAGACAAAAATTTGGTCAATAAATTATGGTAAGCCTAAATTACGGGTTAAATTGATTCATAAACAATAATTTATTAAAAAAATCAAACAAATAAGAGCAATTATGGTAAACCGAATTTCGTATTAATAGTAAAATAAATTAATTAGTCAAAAAAAAATTGTAATAAATAACATTATATTCGGTCAATTATTATTAATGACAATAAATAATAAATAACCTTAAAATCGTAATCAATAAAATTCAAATAAATTACATTAAGAACATAAAAAATCGTAATTTAAATTTCAAAATCAATGACTTCTTGCGCTGCAATCTTAGTAACAAACAACCTGTGCTGGATTGAACACCATTTGAAGACACAATATTCGCCAATGGAAATATCTTCTGATTGAAGCAAATCAGGCCATCCAATCACAGTAAACCTTTACAAAAAAAAATTGTATAGTAAATTTAGAATGTTTACATTATTAGACCAACCATTTGTAAAACAAAAAACATCATCGATCAATTCAAATCGGACCACCCAAGATTGTCCTTCGTATGTGGCAATTGTAACGTTACTGTTGTGTATGTTTTTAGACAACAAAAATTTGTTCATGGCATTCGGCACGGTGTGGATTGACACGTTAAAAACAACACTAAAATAAAGAATCATTTTTAAAAATTAATTAGGCATATGAACATGAAAATAAGAAACATACCAAGACTATTGACGCATGGTCATGCAAAACCTTGAAGAACTAAGAACCATTGTGTTAGCCATAATAGCGTTTGTGTCTTCAGATCAAAACCTGATTTTCAAATACATATGTAATTCCGATTCAATATATATGTAAAAAAACGTTGATGACAATTATATGTTTCTATTCATCATCCTAACGGACTTTTAAAAAAATATCAAATGACCCAAAGATTCAAATGAATAAAACTAAGCAAAACATTGATTTACATAAATTCGTAATATTAACTGAACTAGATATTTGCCCGCGTTGACACGCAGTTCAACAACGTACGATTATTTGGAGTAGTATAACGTATAAGAAAAATAAAGTAGAAAAATTTTATTAAAATTTAAAAGCAACGAATACACATTTATTCAAATATCGCTGAAAATTTCCTTATAAACCACATTTTTTGTTTTAGTCATCACTTTCCCACCAGCATCAAGTATAAGTAACTTCACGCCTGCCCTGCTTTTAACTCTTGACAATGCGACATAAAGTTGGCCATGTGAGAATACAGGGTTTCTTAAATACAATCCAACCTGAATAAGACGACTTAAATGGTATGTGTTAAAAATAGACTTATGACATATTCAACAATAAGAAAGTAATAAAAATAAAAATAAGAAACTAACTACCACCTAAATTTCACAATTTAATTTGACACGTCTGAGAAGATGAGCATTACCCATATCGACCCGCTAAAAAAAGCTTCGAGCACATTTTATTCTATTTGACACATTTGAAAAGGCAAACATTACCCAAATCGACCCGTTAAGAAAAGGGAAGATTGCCCCAATTCACCTATGGCCTATGTATAAGTAAAAGGAACATCAATCTAATCAAAACACCATAAACACACTGTTGGTGACTTTGACCCTATTTGACCCATTGGAAAAGTTGAACATTACCCAAATCGACCAATTTATAAGTAAACAA
The DNA here is from genome assembly GCA_028751855.1 of Ambrosia trifida. Classification (NCBI taxonomy): domain Eukaryota; kingdom Viridiplantae; phylum Streptophyta; class Magnoliopsida; order Asterales; family Asteraceae; genus Ambrosia; species Ambrosia trifida. The sequence goes on along the minus strand of CM054124.1, from coordinate 62,476,205 downwards.
ACATGAACCTACACCACTAAAACAACATTTTAACCAACTATTACCTTATTTGACCCGTTTATAGGAAGGAACATTATCTAAAGTGACCCATGTATAAGTAAAAGGAGCATTACTCAATAATTTTAACCGACTATTACCTTATAGATGCTATTTATACGCTAAAAATAGTAATGTGACAAATCAAATAATTCAGCATTTATTTTGTGTTTAAATGTCTTTAATTTTAAAAACTGGATTTTTTTTTTAAATTTTGATTTTGAATGTTTAAAAATAAATTTATAAATGTATTTATATATGATTAATAATTTTCTGTTTAAAGGTTATTAATTAAATGGTAATCATAATTATTAACATTAGATGTTTCCAATATTGTGTAACTCACGATAAATGCTAATTATACGCTAAAAATAGTAATGTGACAAATCAAAGAATTAAGGATTTATTTAGTGTTTAAATGTCTTTAAATTTAAAAACCGTATTCATTTTTAAATTTTGATTTTGAATGTTTGAAAATAAAGTAATTCAATTGAAAATAGACGTATTAATTGTGATGAAAAAAATTCAAATTTAACTTTGTTTATAAATGTATTTATATTTATATATGATTAATAATTTTGTGTTTAAATGTTATTAATGAAATGATAATCATAATTATTAACATTAGATGTTTCCAATATGGTGTAAATCATGATAAATGCTATTTATATGCTAAAAATAGTAATGTGACAAATCAAATAATTAAGCATTTATTTGGTGTTTAAATGTCTTTAATTTTAAAAACCGTTTTTTTTAAATTTTGATTTTAAATGTGTAAAAATAAATTTATAAATGTATTTATATATGATTAATAATTTTGTGTTTAAAAGTTATTAATGAAATGATAATCATAATTATTAACATTAGATGTTTCCAATATTGTGTAACTCATGATAAATGTCAATTATACGCTAATATTAGTAACGTGAAAAATCAAAGAATTAAGCATTTATTTTGTGTTTAAATGACTTTAATTTTAAAAACCGTAATTTTTTTAAAATTTTGATTTTGAATGTTTGAAAATAAAGTAATTCAATTGAAAATAGACGTATTAAGTGTGATGAAAAAAATTCAAATTTAACTTTGTTTATAAATGTATTTATATTTATATATGATTAATAATTTTGTGTTTAAATGTTATTAATGAAATGGTAATCATAATTATTAACATTAAATGTTTCCAATATTGTGTAAATCATGATAAATGCTAATTATACGCTAAAAATAGTAATGTGACAAATCAAAGAATTAAGCATTTATTTTGTGTTTAAATGTCTTTAATTTTAAAAACCGATTTTTTTTTTAAATTTTGATTTTGAATGTTTAAAAGTAAATTTATAAATGTATTTATATTTGATTAATAATTTTGTGTTTAAAGGTTATTAATGATATGGTAATTATAATTATTAACATTAGATGTTTCCAATATTGTATAAATCATGATAAATATCAAAATGCAAGAATTGTTAACACTAAAGAGCAAAATCATGTACCTTCTGTTGATATTTTGGATCTCCAATCCTTTGTGCCCGTGCAACAATAAACTCCAATTGGTCTATGCAAGAATCTGCCAGAGTACTATTACCCTGAGCAAACAGCCTCCACCGTTGCTCACTGGTGCAACACAATCGTTATACACCTGCAACCGCCATAAAAAAGTATTAAAAAAACAAATCAGAATTTTAAAAATGTATTAAAATTAGTGCAATAACTTTACAAACCAATTCCACCATCAATTCCATTCAACAACTTTCCAAACCAAGATTCATAATTATAGCAATTATAGTTAATACATTTGACTATGCAGTTAATACATTTGACTATGACTATATGGAAAGTGTACAACTAATTGTGCTATTAACTTTCCTATAATACAATCAATCAATCTCTTACCAAAAAACTCGACCCTTCCTTTTAACATCCAAGACTTTTCAAACCACCATTTATAACAATTAATTCTTATAATTATCCTTCCAAACTTTAAGCCATCAACTTAGGAAACAAATAAAATGCTAATAAATGAGACCCGAATCAACAAACAGGACCCGGACCCGAATAGCTTTCCTAAGCGGATTAATCACTAAAAAATATCCAACATTCTTTTACCTTTCATCTAATATTATGATCCTCAAGAACACCTCGAAGAACATATGAACATTCAACCTCACCCGAAGACAAACATCATCGAGCCAACATAATATCATGAAGAAATATATAATACACGGGAAATTTTCGTGTTTTTGCTACTGAGAAAACATGAAGGATCATATCACAAATCTGAAAATTATTAAAATCTCATAATTTTTGAAAACAACAAACATAATACCTAATCATTGAAAACAAATAACAATACCTAAACACTGAAACTGATCATATCACAAATCTGAAAATTATTAAAATCTCATAATTTTTGAAAACAACAAACATAATACCTAATCATTGAAAACAAATAACAATACCTAAACACTGAAACTTAAAAGTCACAATATAATCTCATAGTAGAAAATAAGAAAGATGAAACCTAAAGCCCCAAATATGAAAAATTATTAAAAACCATCAACAATACAAAAATAAAAGTTTAATATTAGAATCTGAATGAAATATTAGAATATAAATAGGCGACGATCAGAGAAAAAAGAAAGACCTAATATCATTCATCACTTAAATCTGAAAATAATTACAAAAAAACAATATATAAAAGGAATCGTATCAAGAAAGTAGAAAAAATGATTACCTTGAATGAGAGATAGAGGAAGACGAATGATCGGCGATGGAAACATAGAAAGAAACAGAGAAACATAAAAATCGATTAAATCAATAAATAATTATAAGAAACAACGATATTTAACAGAAATCGTATGAAAAACAATGAAGAAATCGTTACCTTGAATGATATACACGAAGAAGATGAACGATGATGATGGAAGCTTTTGATCGGATGGAGATAGAGGAATCGCCAAGAAGAAAGAATAATTGGCGTGTGAGAGAGAATGAGAGAGAATGATGAGAGAGAATGAGGGTAATTGATTGAGTAGGTTAATTAGATTAGGAAAGTAGTAAGTGATAATTGTTACCATATGTATAGAGTATTACTCTATTTTTAATTTTTTTAAAAAGAACAATTTTATAAATTATGAGAGGAGGACACATGGCACAATATGGGAAGAGAGATGAATTGAGGTGCAATATGGGAGTGCCAAGTGTACTCATTGAGTTTGTTTTATTAGATGTATAGATAAGTAAGTTTGAAAATCGTATATAACGGATTTCAGAAATCGTTTTATTAGTATACGTATTAGTCATCGTTATTTAGTGTTTAGGTTGAAAGAAAGTTAAATCCGTTTGAGTTCTTCTTAATAATGTTAAGAATAAAAGAGAAGTCAATATTATAATATTAGGAATCAACATTAGAAGAGTAGGATGGATGATTACCTTGAATCGGTTGTGGAGAATGAACAAAGGATGCAAAATGAAGAAGGAAGATTGAAAGCTTGGTTAGGAAGAAAAGGAGAGGTATGTTGTGGAGAATGAAAAAAAAAACAAAGAAAATGGTATTTATAGATAGATGCATGGAGCTCCATATAGCTAATTGGATCCTAAAGGCCCTCTCTAAGGCCTTGATTCAACCCAAGTGACCTCAATTATTATATAGATAGAATAGATAGGATAAATATAGGATAATTTGTAGTATATAGTCTTATGTTAATTAAGACACTTTTTTCTTGTGTAAACTTGTACTTTAAATAACATGTTACATTTACAAGTATATCGAGTAAGTGTTTATGGATGCTTTCGAAGAGTTACGACCTAGGCCTTATACCATTTTGATGTATAAGGCTACGCATACCCAAATTGGGGAGCAATCAAAGCATCCCACACCTGAACCACTAGAGGTGAGACTAAGGTGTTGTTTGTTTTTTCTGAGGCAAAAGGTCTGCAGTCTGCGGACCACATCTGCAGACATCTGCAGGAGAAGAGGTGGACCAAAGGTCTGCAATCTGCGAGAGGAAGACTGTTTGTTTTTTAACGTCTGCAGCGTAACCCAAAACCTTAACCTCTAGTATTTAACATCTAAAGTTAAGTTTTTATTTCAAAATAAACAAATCAAAACCACCCCCACCCCACCCCACCGTAAACAAATCAAGAACACACTGAAGTTAAGTTTGTATCCTCTCTCTCAACACCAATCCCAACAAAAAAATGGCATTCGTTTCACTCATCGTTAATTTCCCTTCTAATTCATCATCACCAATAATACACACAATCACAAACCTCCATCTTTCCTGTTAAATTAAAAACCTTTCCTACCAAATCCTTCACAAAGTCCAACACTTTTACCATTAGGACAAAAAAAAACAAAAATAATAACTTCAGTTTACGTGCTTCAACCGACGAAGAAAATTGGAAACCGGACTCTCCGGTAACAGTAACGGAGGAAGATCCGGTGGTGCCGTACGGACCATGGGTTGAGTGCTACTGGTGAAACTAGGGCGGCGGTTGAGGAGTTGATCACGCACCGGTGGTGGGGAAGGAGGGGCAGGGGTGACGGCGACGGAGGGGAAAGGAGGGAAGAAGAAGAACGAGAGAGGAGGAGAAAATGTATGAGAAGAACAAAGGAGCAGATGGTTTTGTGTTGTGTTGTGTGAGAAGAGGTTGGAAGAGGTAAAAAGAGGAGGGTTCATGTCTGCTTGAGGAAGAGGTGGGGAAGATGTTTTTAAGTGAGATGTCTTTTAAAAAACAAACAATCTGCGGGACTCAAATGTCTGCCCGCGTCTGCGCGGCGCAGACATAAGTGGCAAGAAGCTCTTCCCTTGAAAAAACAAACACCCCCTAAGTCGGCCTCATTTAAGTTTCAAGGCAAGATTTCTCTCAAACCTATCTTTTTTTTGATCGGCGAACAACTGTGTGGCAACCACCCTTGCGGGGCGCCGTACCCAAGAATCGACTACTCGACCTCCAGCAGCCCCCGCCTTCTCCCGATGCGCGGAAACCCGAGCCCCACCCGCCCGAAGGCACGACAGTGTTATAGAACTCGGTAAAACCTCGCCGCCCGTCAGATTCGAACCGGCGCCACCCGTATTCGATCTTCACCCGGATACCAAACCATAATGTTGGAAGTGGGAATTGAACCCATGATCACCTAAGTGAACATAAGGCCAGATACCAAACCATGTAAAACGAATTCTAAATACGTATGAAACAAATGAACTTTTTGAAGCCAAATGCATCGTGTGAGTTGCGTTTTACATGATCTATTAGTTAGCAGGGTATTCACGAGGTCCCCTGTATATATTTTTTTAAATAATTTCTCATTATTAAAGAAATTTATATAAATATTGATTTGACATTTGATGAAATAAAGTTGTGTGCATAAAAAGTCCAAAATGCATTCAAACTATTTCAGAAAATACATATAAAACTACCATTTTACTTTAAGTCATAAATTAAAAATGTGTTATATATAGTCGAGCCTTCAAAGTTCAAACAATTAAAGAACACCCGTAATCCTTTACGATAAAATTAAAATAAACTTACTTTCACACAACCAATAATTTTTAAATTACTTAGATCGTTTGACAATTAAACTTGGATCAAACATTACTTTTTTTACCGACAAATTGAAATCACTGATGAGGGATCACTGGAGTATCTAGTGGCGGATTTAGGCCACAAAATCAGTAGTAACGCTTTTTATTTTTTTTCATTTTAGTAGCAACATTTTCCAAATTTCGTAAAAAAAACCAAAATTTTCACTAATTTTCCACTACGCACGCGAAGTTGAGCCGCAATGTCCGCAACCCCTGCTCTTGAAGTATGTCCGCCCCTGGGAGTATCATCGTGCCATCAACGAAACCACCCGATTATATCCATCTCTACTAGGCAATAATGGTTATACACCAATTGAGGAGGAAACCCAATAACATTGAGAAAAAAAAACCCATTTTGGGAATCGAACTCAAGACCAAATAGTCCGTAAGCCTTAGCTCACCCCCAATGCCACTTAGCTATAATGTCATGGGCGGATCAAACATTTAACTCCATGCTTACAAGCACTTTAACATGATCTTATAAACAAAATATGTATTTTAATTTTGAAAATAATAATTTTAAGGGTAGTTACTATAAACACTTAAATTGAATAGGAGATTATTTCACATCTTTCGTATACTTTTAGTTGATGTTTAATAAAGTGCGGTCAGTCGGATACATACATAGGCAAAAGGTCACCCACACCTGTAACAAAGCCACAAAGATTAGTAACGATTTGGTTGTTGATAGTGGTGTGTTTTGGTTGTCTAATAGTGGAGTGAAAGTAGTCTTTGAAAAGCCTATGTAGTTTTTTTGTGAAATTATAAGCTTAGGATGTGTACACATGCGATTTGTCATATGGGTATTGTTACTTGATATATGTGAGTCGGTTCTTGGCTTTTTTAAAATTTTAAAAGCTGTTAGATTATGGATTTTTTCGGTTTTCATGATGGTTCAGTTAATGCGGTTTTTATTCGGTTTTGTCACTTGGGCTTGAAGTTTTTGCCTGGGATGTAAAAAAGGTCCAAAGTGTGAATTTGGGCGTAAAACTTTTGGGCTACAGCCATTTGTTAATTTCTTATAAATTACTTAGCTTGCAAAAATAATAATAATCCACAAAATCAATAAGAAAAATTCAAATAAAACAATTTAATCCATTCGAAACTGATTTTTACGGTTCAGTTTGGTTTTTCAGGTTTGAGTACATGCAAAACCGAAACCAAACAGGAAATTTGGTTTAAGAGAATTAGGGCTGTCTAAAAAGCTCGTGGCTCAGAGCTCGTTCGAAAAAAGCTCGCTTGATATGGCTCGGTTTGAAACTGAGCCGAGCCGGCTCGGATCGGTTAGAAAGTGAGCCAAGTCGCTTGGAATTTGCTCGAAAAATGCTCGTTCGATTTTTCGCTCGGTTGTAAACGAGCCGATCGGCTCAGTTTGGTTTGTAAACGAGCCAAGCACGAGCAAAGGTCTGATCGGTTTGACTCGGCTCGTGAACAGTCCTAGTAAGTTATTTCGATTTAATGCACACCCCTTGATAACTACCAACTGAATTGATAGCGCCTAGTAAGGAAGGTATTTTAATTTATTGTGATGTGGCCCAATATAGACTTATAGAGGTTATTGTGCATTTGTGCGAATGAGAGCCACCAACATTGTGATATGGGCTGTGGCCCAATATTGTATTTGCAGATCTACAAATTACAATGAACAAATAACTGATTTAGAGGGTGTTTGGAATTACTTTTTTTAAATAGATTATGCGTTTTGTTGTAGTATGGGTGAAACTACCTTTAGATTATTGCGTTTTGGTCCTTCACGGGTAGCTCAGTTGGTGAATGGACCGGGAATCTCTCTTTGGGGTCTCGGGTTCGATTCTCACGAGGGACATAATGAGAAATGATAGATGACTCCTGGCCTATGGTCATGAGTTCGAGTCCTGATCTCGCCCTGGTTTTACCAATCCTTCACCGTCGTGCCTACGGGCGGGTGAGGGGTTGGGTTTTCCCCAGTTTTGGGAACTGCATGGGTGGGCCTGACTACGCTAGTCGCCCGAGGTACGTATGGGCCCTCCATTGGGTTGGTCGTGAGGGTCTGTCCATAGTGTGGGAACTCCCCTGGGTAGTCAGGCAGAAATGTTTGTTGGCCGTTCAAAAAAAAAAAAAGATTATTGCGTTTTGATAACATATTAAACGCAAATAATCTATTTTTTATAAATCTTTTGCAAACACTAAAACATTTCCACTGAATGTTTTATGTAATCTCCTTCTGTTTGTTGTGTTTTCAAAACGTGTTAAGCCAAATGACATACTGAGACTTTGCGGCTTGCGCATGCTAAGGTCAAAAAGAGTTGGGCTGGGCTGGATTGGGTTGACTCGAAACACTTTTTATCCAAAAGTATTATTTAAAATTTAAATAACTAGCGTGTCAATTATGCTTACAAAATTAATATTATTCAAGTAATAGTTTAATTTAATGAATAAAATGGCTGAGGTTTTAGGCTTTGAAAAACACTTTTGAGCTAATTTCAACCCGTTTGACCCGTTTCCTTGTAGTTAATTACATATCACCATTGTAATTGTTCAATTGTTCAATCATTTAACCGAGTTTCTTTTTTAATCTTTATTAATATTAATAAAGTTTTCTCCTTAGTAGTCCAGTGTTAAACTTAGCAGCTTTTGTCCCGTGTTGCATACAGTTTTTTGTTTCAGAAACATTGATACATTTAATAGAAATCATGCAGGCAAGAGCTATAAAAAAGCCGAAGAAGAAAATACAAATGGGTTCAAACAGATTGAAAATTCGACGAAAAAGCAAAAGAGTTAAGGCATCAACCGCTGTGTATGATATGCCAATATACGATACAGAGTTAAACATCTCAGTTGATCGCCAACCCACTCCTTGGTTCTCTGGTGTTGTAAAACAATATATGAAATTGAATCAAGAATATCAATCAAAAGATTCGAATGATTATTATTGATGATAACAGAAAAGAAATTACAAAGAAAACTAGAATGTAATCGACCGACCCAACTTAATTGAATCAACCTGCTACTTATAACCCTAACTCCTCTTTTGTTAGTTGAAATCTGTTATAACTTTCAGATTGTACACAAATTGTCCCTCAAGTTACCAGACTTCACATTATTAACCCGAAACTAAAACAAAACAGAACAGAACTTTAGTAAATGACATAACTGGCCCCTCAACTTTCTTTGACCAGTTTTGACTTATTGTTTGGCTAAGTTGACTCATGATTTTGATACATTTATCTAACAATAATCAATCGAACACAAAAAAATTTCAAAAAATTATGGTAAAATTTACACTACGAAGAAAAAAAGTTGGGTGGGCCGGGGCCCCGTCGGGCCCGTATGAAGATCCGCCGTTGATCATCTATGATCGATTGTTTATTTGATATATTAAAGATGCAAGTCAGCATGACCAGTAATTTTTTTAAATTTCATTTTCGCCCCTTGTACTATATGTACACAGCCGTAAGCGGGCCTAATTCAACCTATTTATATGGCATATAATTTTATATGTTTACAATAACTTGCGTTTTTTTTTTCAAACATTCTGATATAAATTTAATTGATAACAGAGTTATACTCAAAATAAAGTATTTTTTTTTGTGTCTTAAGCTATACCAACTACCAAGTACTAATACTTTAACGAACCTAAACTAATACCGGCTGAACAATATCGGTACTAGACTCAAGGTGGAGATTGTTAGAGTATGAGTCAAAATCAAGAGTCAAAGTTAAAGTCAACTGATAAACATAGTTCAAACATCTGATTAACAAGGTCTGCTGGAAGTCAAGGGGCTGATTCTATCAAAGTTCCAAAGTGTTTTCAGTGTTATATTTTGTTTTGTCTGTTTTGTTCTAAGTATAATAAAGTCTGAATAGTGGGAGGACTAAAAGTGTCAAGTTAGGACTTAGTTTGTTATGAGTTCGTTAACAATCAGATTAGGACTATAAATTTGACCTAGGTCATGAATTGGGTGAATAGTCTGTATTCATTCTTTCTTTAATTCGTTCTTTGTATTCGTTCATCTATCAATAAACTTGTGAATCTTTTGTCAATTGTGTTCGATTGATTATGTTCTGGTGTGTTTTACAACATCTGGATATGGTATAATCCCTTAAAACATATTATTGACTTTTAAACCATCCCTATGATTTTTAAACGATCACAAATTTTCCATAGTTTAATATATTTTTTTAAAACATTACACCATAAAAACAAGCATTGCATTATAGTTTTTTTAATTAAAAAGATTAACATATCACATGATTACTAGTTTCCGTTTTGCCCGCCCTGTCATGAAAAAAATATGCACCTCGCGAAGGTACATACATATAGTTTTTTTTTTCTTTGTAAAAATGATCAATACCATATAAAAAGAATGAGAAATAAAATTTTAAAAAATCTTGGTTCATAATGGTTTTTAAATATCTTTGTGGCTTTCTGTTTTTCGCTAAGTGTGTGTATATATATACACACAAATAAAAAATATAGACAGGGAGTTCACAAGTACCATTTTGGTAGTCCCCCTGAATCCTGTTGTGTGGTGTCCAATTTATGTCACTAGGGAGTGGAGACCATCAAACAGAGAGTTTCTGGTCTTGTCTTCTATCCTACCTGTGGACCATTAATGGTATAAATGTTATGTTGGACCAGAAGACAGGTAAAAAACAAAGTAGATAAGAATCCTAGCCATACAATCATACATACATTATCTTAAAAAGAGAGATAATTCCATTTATTTTTGTAGACCATGTGTAGTGGGGAAGAGAAAAACATAAGGTCCCTGTTTTTTATTGGTCAATGTGGCAGCTGAGTCAGCATGGGGCTTGAAGTGAAAATGGGGTGTAGTGGTGGGGTGAAAAACATAAGGCCCCTATTTTTCACTTTTTTGACCGTTGTGCACAGGTGGCAAGCAATGGTTGGTTGTTTGATTTGGTGCACGGCGTGATAGATATAGCGCTAGAAGATTTTTTGCAACATAGCGCCCCCATGTAATGGTGTTGGAGGCGCTATGCTAGTCTTCACTCTCATAAACACACCCCAGTACATGTGGTCTTATTACATTACATTACAATTACATTACAATACAATATATTAGTTTTTGAAGGTTGATGAATAGTTCGCATTGCATTTATTAAGTGTCACGTGTTAACTAGCTGTTGGTCCACATGGTGCCAAGGATTTGGTTTTTTTATTATATTTGTAAATGTAAGGGGACTAACATCAAGTGACATCTGTCTTCACTCTTCAGCACCGTTATTAGCTTGGTAGTTGGGCGGGTTGAGTGACGGGTAAAACGGGTTTGAAACGGGTCATATTTGTGTGGGCTAAAACAGGTTGGGTTGGTTGACCAATAAAGAGTTTTGTATTCATTAGTTTTATTTTTATATATAGTTAATTAATTATTGCCTTCTGAGAGCTTTAGAGAGACGTCGACAGTAAGTACTCAGTGACTTGGTGGATCATAGAAAAACAACATAATTAGTCTATCACATAATTAGAAGGTCGAATAAATTAAAATTATATTTTCAACAACTTAACCCGCTTGGCCCGTCTTTGTTTAGCTAATATTAGATATTTGACCCATTTGGACCTAACTGAATCCCACACTAACAAGTTAATTTCCATTGATGTATGATTAGAAGATTGAATATGGTGGTATAAAATGATGGTTAGATAGAAACTTGATAGAAACTTGATTTCAACCCAATTAAAAACATGTTAGGGGTAGAAGATAGACATAAAGTGAAAGGCAAAGAGTGTGATTTATGAATATGTAATTGGTGACAGCTGGTTATTGGCCCATCTTCCCTAATTATAATTTATGTCAAGTGAACCCCACAAAAACAAATGTCTCCTATCAGTGCCCCTTAACTATTTTCTTATATACATAATATTTTTTTTAGACTTGGAACATCACTTTATATATTTTAAATCTATATATATATATACTACCTAATAAACGAATAAATTATGAGACATGTTTTTATACTTGAAAGATTGCTTTACCAAATTCTAAATCTATACCTATATCATCTATTTGTCTAAACTACGAGACACATGACATCTTTCTAGTTCCTTTGAAAATTAGTTTCTCTTTATATTAACCAACTTTTAGGTCTTAGTTTTTTATATGTATTTGTACATTTATAATTTCAATTTAGGTTAACTATGGTGATGTCTGTTTTTTCTGAGACAAAAAGGTCTGCAGTCTGCAGACCACATCTGTAGACATCTACAAGAGAAGAGGTGGATCAAAGGTCTGCAGTCTTCAAAAGAAAGACTGTTTGTTTTTTAACGTCTGCAGTTTAACCTAAAACCATAACTATAATCCACCACAAATATCCATAAATCATAAACAAATAAAACACACTAAGCATTACATACAAGTTTGTATATTCAAATAATTGTTTGCAAAGTATGTTTTCTTTAAAATCTTTTATTTAGTGTTATAAAACTAAAAGAATTTTATTGTATACGCAGAACATAATACTAATATTATATTACGAGTAGAAGGAATAAATTATTTTTCAACAATGTCTTCTCTCTGCTGCTTCTTCTTCATTTTACCAAACGCCACCGTCAACAATAGCTCGATGATGACCACAGTTCGAACATCTTTATCGGTGATGGTGATGGGTGTGTTCTTGAGCTAATATTTGGAGGTGGGAGAGACGGCGGTGGTGGAGGGGAAGAGGGGACGCGACGGCGGTGGCGGAGGGAGGAGGGAGGCGGTGGCGGAGGGAGGAGGGAGGCGACGGCGGTGGCAGAGGGAGGCGACGGTAGTGGTGGAGGGAGGATGGAGAAGGTCGAGGGAGGCGGCGGCGGCAGTGTTGGTGGTGGGGAGGAGGGGGAAGGTGGGGGATGAAGATGGAGGAGGATGATGATGATGAAGATGATCTGCTATGAGATGTGTGTTGTGTGGGTGAGAAGAGATAAAAAGAGGTGGGTTAAAGTCTGCATGAGGAAGAGGAAGGGCAGAGGTTAGAAGAGGTTATGTCTTCCAAAAAAACAAACGAGCTGCCCGCCTCAAATTTCTGACCGCGTCTGCGCGGCGCAGACATAAGAGGTTAGAAGCTCTTCTCACCAAAAAAACAAACACCACCTATGTTAGAAGTAGGGGTGTTCAAAATCGGATAATCCGAATTTCGGATATCCGAATTTCGGATATCCGAATTTTGGATAATCCGAAATTTCGGATAGTCAATATTGAGATCCGAATCCGAATCCGAAATTTCGGATATCCGAAATTCGGATATCCGAAATTTCGGATTCGGATTCGGATCATCCAACGGATAATTCGAAACTTAAAAAAAAATTAAAAAAATAATAAAAAATAAAACTATAAAAAATGTTCTCCTTTATGCCTAAAACGTGAACCTATTAAAAAAACAAAAATCGATGTTAGATAAACGAAATTTGAACAACAAATATATAAAAAAAAACTTATTATTTTGATGGAAGGGGGCTGTGGAGGTCGGATACGAGGTGGACGGGGGCTGTTATAGAGGAGAGAAGAGAGAGCAACAGCTATGGATTAGAGGAGTATGGACTTAGAGTTAGAAGGATTAAGGATTTAGGATTGTGTATTGTGTTATGTAGTGTATATAATATTATATATTTATATATATATTTTTCTAATATTCGGATTCGGATAATCCGATTATCCGAAAATTTTCAAAATCAGGATCCGAATCCGAATCCGAAATTTCGGATAATTCGGATTCGGATTTTCGGATTTTTCGGATTCGAATTTTGGATTATCCGATTTTGAACAGCCCTAGTTAGAAGGATACTTAAAGTACCATGTACACTTTAATTGAATTAACATTTATCAATAAAGTTAATACCTAGTTGAAAAGTGTTTTAAAAATTAACTTAACATAATTCATAGTTGAAACATCAAATTTCATTTTTTAAGACACATCTTGACGACTGTATGTATTAACAAATTACACTCTATTTTATCTAACACGTGTAATACATTAGTTTATTCAACCCGTATAATACACGGGTCTTTTTTGTAAAAGACAAATTTTTTATTATCTAACTATATATAATTTTATTTTTATTCAACCATGTAATACACAGAAGTTTAACCCTACTGTTTTAACAAATAACAAGTTATTTTCATGTGTTTTTTTTCTCATACTTAAAGTTATATCGTGATTCATCTTTTTCCCTTTTACCTTTAAGCTTTAACCAAGTCAAATCAGCTATTTAGTTTACTTTCTTATAAAAGGGCGATCCACCTTTTAAGACTGTAAGGAGTGGAGGGGAAAGAGGGTGGTATAGGTGGACTTCAAGCTTCTCCGCGACATGCCGCCCCCCCTCCCCCCCTCGTAATCCATAGAATTGAATTTGAATATCAATGCGATGTTGTTTTGATACTTTCATATCTTTTTTATTTGAAAAAAAAAGTAAAACTTTGGGCTACTAAATGCAAGTAAGATAGGAATCTAATGACAAGTTTGGCAATCCTTACTCTTTGATACAAATTATTTTTTAACGGCTAATTTTCTCCCCTATTTTTTACACCCATTTTTTTTTCGTCTTTTATGAGGCTTGAACTCTTAACCTCTCCTTTAAAACCCCAACATCTTTACCATCACACTAAGGGGTGGGGCATTTCTATAACTCTTAAATTGCATGTTCGGTGGAGTGTGGACAATGTAATCCAATTTGACACCCTCAGGCCTCAACTCTTTAAATTGACAAAACTTGCCTTTCAAGTTTCTAAGTTAACAAAAACTAAGTTTCTAACTTGACAAAGATGACACCCCTACTTTCTAATTTAACAAAAAGCCCTCATACTTTATAACTTCTCTTCCGTCCTCAAACTTTTGACATGTAACTTAATTTTACTCCCAAACTTTGCTATAATATCAAAAGTAACCCTCTAACTTTGTAAATGTCACTTTGACCCCCTCAGGTTTCTAAGGTTTCGATCTTACCCTAAAAGTAATTTCTTACGTTTTATGGACGTGTCAGTATAAATTCTATAAATTCGAGTTCGTCTACGCCATAAAGTAATTTTTGTGTGAAAACGAGTCGGGTAAGTTATAAAATGTTACGTTTTGACGTAAATTTGTTTGGAAACAAATCAAGTAAAATGTAATATGTTTTGATTTGTCGGTATAAATTTGAGTTACCAAACATTTTGACGTAATTTTAATTCGAAAACGAGTCTGTCAATTGTTGTCTATACGTTATGATTTTACGTACGACGCCAATGGAACGAGCGACGGGTAAAAAAAACCTAGTTATATTCATAATCAATGTAAAGTCAATAGCAATGTCGAGAAAAGTTGTCTCAACCACAATTTGGTGGATATTAACTCAGAAGTGGGACCAAACCCCATGTCACTATTCCACAAGAACCCTTATCTCCCGATTACCTTCCCTTGTACCATACTTCAACATTGCCTCTTGAAAGAAAGTAATTGACCAAGTCCAAAGACATTCCCCAGTGATCAAATCTAAATGTTGTAAGGATATGTATAGCATGCAATGGAAGTTGTACATTGTGTTGGAATATAACATTCTAGATCTTGTAAATATTGGCAGACACACCCTAAGCCGAGGGGGCGCACACCTTGGAACATATTTTTAGTATTATATATATATATATATATATATATATATATATATATATATATATATATATATATATATATCTCATCCGCATTCTATAAAAATTTTCAATCGCACCCTTTGGACTTTTGAAACCGACACCCAAGAAAAATAAAATTATAATTTTGTGTTTAGAGTTAGCCCATTTTAATATTTAGTAGCTCAATTTTAAGAGTTGATCTTGATTCTTGAGTTAGCAACGTAGTCCATAATTTTAATTGTCCAAGCCCAACACAACAATAACAACCGGACTCAGTAAATCCCACCCATAGCAAAACTATTGGTAGGGTCTAGGGGGGTGAGATGTAAGCAAAACCTTACCCCTATCCTTAAGGATAGAGAGACTGCTTTCAGAGAGACCATCGACTCCAAAACAAACACATGTTGCAATGTAGAAAAACCTCCAATAAGGCAAACACAATGAAACAGTAGAATGGAAATATATATAACGACACAGACACAAAAGAGGTATAAAACCAGCAAAGCCTACTAAATTTTAATACGTTAAATCTATTTAAAAAAAAAAGAAAGAACAACTTTCGATTTAAGAATTTTGTTATGTATATGTAATGACGTTTAAATTACGTTTGCGCTTTTGGTTCGTTTTGTTAATTATATAATTTTAGTATTATTATTTTTAGTATATAAGTCAACTCGACCCGACCCGACTCGACCTGCCCTAGGCCACCTAATGGAAATTTGTTTTATTGTGATAGATAAACGACCTATATAAGCTATATGATTTCGCACCTTATAAAAAAATTCCGGAGTCTGTGACTGATTGTAAAACAAATTTCTAGTTTGGAAATATTGTTTGAATGGGAAAATGATTGGGTAGGTTTATAATAATTGGTTTGCTCTTTTGTTGCTAACAATCATCATGAATTGCCATAAATTGCCTTAGAATGTACTTTACTTTTACAAGAGTGGTAGCAACTTTTAGGTACAATGTCTATGTTTACTTGATAGCACATATTTATGATCATTTATTTCGTAACTCATTGAAACGTAATTATCATTCATTTAAATGACCCGAGTAAAAACAAACTCGAAAAGCATTATTTTATACAAAATAGAAATTAGACTGCCGACAAGGAAATAGAACATTACATGTGCCAAGATGAAAACACATTAACTTATAACTAGAAATCAAGGCATTTCAAAATTGTAATTAGTCTTTATAACAATAATTTTGAAAAGAAAGAACTAATGATTGTTTTGTAATTTGGATTTATGTTGTAGAGGGTGTATAAGTATAACTTAAACCTAATTTGAGCTACATCATATGTAAAAAAATGTTAAAAAAGTTACGTATGCCAAAGACATTCAAAATTAGTGGCGAATTTCGTGGTTCCTTGCTAGTTTTAGGAAAAGCAATGAATTTATGGTTCAATCGCCATGTATGGGTGCATTCAATGAAAAACACAATAACCACATATACACGTCTGTAAATATAGTGAGAGAGAAGAGTGAGGAATCTCTTAGATCACATCTTATTAATTTGTAATTGATAAGCCGAAAGCATGAAAAAAATACAGAGTCGAATACAGGCTAAGTGTTTTTTATACATTTCCAAATTCTTATTTGTAGTTTGATTACTACTATTAAAAAAAAAATAAAAAAAATTTGCATAATATGTTTGTAAGTTGTTTATTGTAAGCTACAAAACCTCCAAGTCTAAAAATGGGTCAAGATTGTAGGCGAGTATGGGCCATGACAGTATATGTGGGCCTACTGTATTTAAATCTCTGGCCCTCAACTATAGCTTAGATGGTATTCCATAAAACATCCAAAGACCAAATGTTTTAAGTTAACATCAAACTCTGAAAAAACATTAATGATGTATACTTTACAACTTATAACCATTTTCATGTGCATACCAACTACTCTAGTTTGTAGACATCAAGCCATCATTGATTGTTAATCATAGCTAGATGGACTTAAATGTCCTATGTCCCCACAAATAGATGTATGTTACATAATCAAACAACAAAGAAAATGTAAACATGTAATCTTGTCACAAGTTATGCAATGAGTATTTCAAGGATTAGAGAAACTGGATTTGAACCGATAAAATGTGGGAATATCAGTAGTGGTATTCATAAACTGTTAAAACTGACCGAACTAACAAAAGTGAAGTAAGACACTGGTTTGAGATACATACAGTATGGGTTAATTTTATGGTTTGGTTTGGTTTGGTTTGGTTTGAAACTTGAAACCAACCGTGTAAAACTGGTTTTAGTTGCACCTAAGCCGTATGTAGTTGAATGCACGAATGTATTCATATGTAAATTATATGGTTTAAAAGTTGCTGTAAACATGGTTTCTAGCGTTCGAGCTTTACACCTATCCTTCGTATATTTGTGAACAACAATGAACTATAGCGAGTGATTATTACTATAAGGATTGTTATTTTTATTATAATTAGTAGTAGTAGTTATTAATATGATCATAATAAGTTTAAGATTAGTATGAAGCAAATGTAATTTATATAATTTTAATAGTAAGAGATGGTTTGATTATTCACTTAGTAATGCCTAAATGCAAATTTCAAACATAAACATCATTATATAAAAAAAGCATTCATCATTTTAATAAAGTCAAATTATCCATTATATTTTAAAAGCAACATCTTTAGTTATGGTTAGATGTTTCTTGAAAATCAATTTCTTGTATTGATATTGACATATGAAATCACACAATCGAGAATTCCAAAAGAAAAAAGCTTTCTTTTTCTTCTCTTTTTATCTTTTTTTGTCCATAATGTTGAAACAACGACCATAATGCAATCTTGATGAGTGTATATGCAAAGTCTTTAGAGAAATCTTGATAAAACCTAAAAGTTTCTTGAAAAGACTAGAAATCTAACATATAATTTGGCTTTCTTCATTTGATTTGATATCAATCATTGCGTTACATGTTTTTCCGATCTATTTTATTGTTAGTGTTATTAACTTAATGAGATTTATATGTCTGGACTATATAATACTCCATCCGTCCCATTTTAAATGTTAGTTTTTGCACTTTTGTTGTCCCAAATTAAATGTCCATTTCTAAGCAATTTCCAGTTTTACCCATAAAGACAAAAGACAATCAAATATTTGAAAGAATAACTTAATGATATTATTGTCATTTTACCACATACAAACAAAGATTTCTTAATCTGTGTGTGTTGTGGGCCCAATGACATCTAAATTGGGACGGAGGGAGTAGAAGATCAAGTTTTAGTTCAACAATTATGATATACTAAGAAATACTCATAACTTGAATTCTTTAAAAGGAAACAACTTTTTTTACGTGCTAAATTCCTTAATGTTAGTTGTTACGGGGTATTGAATTGATGACCTAATGCTGAAAAATCAAAGGAAAGCAAAAAAACGGATAGTATATTGTATTGTATTTTTGATAGAGATATATTAATTCACGAAAGCACATCAAATTTGTTTACGTTACGAAGGTCTTGAATGAAAAAGATGTATAAAGATATCTAATTTTTTTTTTCCTAAAGTGTTTAATATTCTGGTTTCTAATATTCCGTATACAATGTGAAGTTTCTTCTTCACTATTAGTGTTGGGATACCGAATGACGATATTGCAACATCTTTTTCTTATCTATTAGGAAAGTTGAATTCTAGTAATATAAACTATAACTAATTGGCCGATAAGGAGAACTAGATTTTAATAATCCAAACTATGGCTCATTGTTTGATAATAATTCATAAGTACAATTCAACAGTGACACTCTCAATTTTCGCTTATGTTGCTAAGGGCAATCCTAGGACTTGATCATCATAGATTCACACTTGATTTACACTTTTTTATACTTGATTTCTCTTGTACTTTCTCTATTTCATTCATAATCATCATTGTTAGAAAATCAAGTGGAAATCACGTATGAATCTATGATCATTATGCTATTGGAATTGCTCTTGGCAATGAACGTGAATCTATGATCATTATGCTATTGGGAGTGCCATTAATCAATCTATACTTACAGTTTGATTAATGGCACTCCCAACTTTCACTTATGTTGCCAAGGGCAATTCTAGCAGCATAATCACAATAGATTCAGAGTCGATTTACACGTGATATATACTCAATTTCGCTTGTAGTTTCTCCATTTCGTTCATAATCCTTACTTTGAGAGAAATCGAGTTGAACTCAACTACAAATCCATGATCATTATGCTATTGGGATTGCTCTTGGTAACGAAAATGAAAGTTAAAATTACCATTTGTCAAACTTTTAGTATGGATTATTATGCTTTAAAAAGAAATATGAATTATTATCCATCCTATCAAATTATTAAAATCAGTTTCCCTATTTTTAATACATTCCAAGAAATCATGTATGTTAGATAGTTAAAAAAACGAGGCAACTCAACGAATCCCGTTTAGAATAATAAAGACACATAACTATAAGCAATTAAACAAAGTTGGGAAATGAGTAAAAGAAAATTGATGTTTAAATTGATCAAAATGGTAAGAAAAATATGAAGTAAGAAAAGGTTGGAAGTACAATAAGCTTCCTTTGTCTCTCATCAACCCCTACAAGATTTTCCTTACCATGTTACATACAACCTCTTACTAGTAACTAATTATACATCGGTCCATCACCACGCCGCCGCCACACCACCACCTGTTGCCGCCACCAGATTTTCGAAATTAGTCTAGAATTATACAATCAATTTTTTGAAAAAGACATTAATGTGTCTTCTATCTCTCACTCTCTATACAGAATTATAGATGCCTCCCTTTGGCCTCATTAATAATCCATCATTTTTGTAATGTGTGATGGTATCATAGCTCAACTTTCATTTGACCTGTGGAAGGTGCACACATTAGATAATTTGACTTTTTAACTCACAAGAAGTCAAACTTTAGAAAAAAAAAAAGTCAACTCACCATGAAAGCCTTGTGGCTGATCCTGACCTCCTAATGCCATCTTTACAACACTTTGAAGGTCATTTTCCCATAATGTTGAAGCCTAAATAAAAAAAATAATATTATTAATAAACACCTTACAATACATAATCTTGGAATATATTTTACTAATTGAAAATTTAGTTTACCTCACCAAAACCATCAGTGTGAGACGGCTTAACAGTTGAGTTGCGGTGCACTGCCGCTACTAATGGGTTCATGGAAAATTGATTCTCGGGTCTTTCAGGAATCATACCGTTTATTTGGGAATGGAATCCATAAGGGAATGACTGTATTGAGGTATCGAACGGATCCACATTGTTTGGCACAGCAACCTGAGGCCGAAACATCTGAAAATTTGCACAAAATGTACACAAAATTACTCCCAAATTTTAAATAAATACACCTCTAGTCGCGTGTCCATATACTACCCGTAAGCATAAGTTATGGGGTGTTTGGACACATGTTTAATCAAATTGAAAGGTGCAGGTAACAAGTTGATGTGAAAAAACAGAACATCTAAATGCCACTAGCTTTATCAATTATTTTTCTAATAACAAGTTTAAGAACTACCCCCCCCCCCCCCCCCCCCAAGTGCGTGCGCGCTGCGATTGGTCAAGGATTGAATAAAAATGAACAGAAAACCTTACATCTTTAGATATAACTGCTTCCATACTTGTATCCATCCTAGGATTGACAGTCGCCAATTTCATCGACAAGAACTGCAAACGAAGAGAGCCCAAAACATCTTTAAAACCAAATCAACGAATTTCAATTCATACTATAATAATTAAGTATTAAATCTTTCTAATTACCTCAACCTGTCTCTGCAATGACTGTACATAGTTTATAATCTCATCAAGCATAACCGCCTTTCCTGTGACCTATAAGATCAAAATCCCATCTCAAATTTAAACCTCAAAGTCCAAATGCTTCAATTTTGACATCAAAATGTGAAAAGAAAAAAATATATAATAAAAAATGAAACTTTATGTTTACCTTGTTACAACCAGGAACAAGATCTTGAAGAAACTTCATCCTTTCACTGATTTTCTCTCTTCTAACCTGAATTTGTCAAACATAGAAATAAATGTGAGTTGGTTTTGTGAATTATGATTATTATTTGCAATCTTGCTAACTTTATAACAATCGACGTTCATTTCACTAGGACGGCGAACAGGGGCGTCTTTGGGGAGGTCCGAGGAGGCCAACCGGACAGGGTCCATAAATCTTGGGGGCATATTTTTTTTATGTAACTCATTTAATACTCCGGGGGGGCAGGGGTTCGTTTTTAGTAGGCTAGGGTTTGCCATCCAAAAAGGGGTGGCGGCGCAGCTTGTTGCCCGCCTGCCCGCTATCTTGATGTAATTTGTCGCAAATTTTTCTTTATCAAATAAAATATCAAAATTTATTAAAAAAAAAAAAAAAAAAATTTAATACTTAAACTTTGGCCTAAGAGGCCTATTTTTTAACTGCTTGAATAGAGTACATAAATTTTTAAAAATTTCCAGGGACGAATCAGCGAACCTTAGTAAGGAAAATCACTATCTATGCATTACGAGTAGATCAAAATATGAGAACATTAATTGAGGTAGGTGGTGTGAGTTTAACATCCGTAATGTTATTTTTATATATATAAGTTTCGCCGTTCCAAAAATAACAAAAAATAAATAATAATGTTGCTAATTGTGCATAGCTTTTCTTACTCTTTCTGCAAGACTGTGGCTATCAGTGGCTTGACCTCTTCTAGCTCTTACATGAATATAATCTTTTGGTGGTTCTGTTGACTTTTCCTTTGACTTTTTTTCATCATTTGACTTGCTTCTTTTTGCATCTGATTCCTCTTTTTCCACTTCTGCCACAACCTGCACAACACAACACAAATATTTTCTTTAAAATCTTAAAAAAATTAAAAAAAAAAAATAACTAATGAACTTATGCAATGATGAAATGACTAAACTAACCTTATCATCTTTAGCAAAAAGAGTACTACTAGATTGTGTCTCTTTTCCATTTCCCTTTCCTTTAGGTACCCCTTTTCTCTTTCTTCCATTATTGTTAATATTATTATTATTATTATTACCATGTCCTTTTATTCCAGTTTCAGCTTCAGATACTGATGATTCCTCCATGGAATCCAATTCCATTGATAACCTGCTAAACTTCTTGTTCTCTATGAACTGAGATCCAACAGTCTTGAAAGATTGATTACTTGACACTCTTGACAGCTTTCCTGATTCCATTCCATTATTATAATCATTCTTTCCAACTAAAGATGCATACTTTGCTAATGGGAATTGGTGATTCCCATTCCCATGAATATTATGATCAGTTATTGACATGTTAACAACCTTTTGTGGTGAATTCAAAGGAGTGTTGTAGCAAGAACTAGTGGTAATATGACTAATATCACTGGAATTGCATATGCTTCCTAACCTTCCAATCAATTCCCTGAGAATAATATTCTCTCCGGAACCGGAATTCGGGATTCCGGGGTTGGAATTAGCAGGTGATGATACAATGGAAGTTAAAGAAGACTCAAAGATATCCCTTTGGTCAATTGAGTTAACACAATTGGATTCCCATTCCAAAGATGGAATTCCATTCCCTTCATTGCCTTGAATTCCTATTCCAAAGATGGAATTCCAAGCTTGTGGGATTCCATTCCCTTCATTGGTGAAAATATTCTCCTTTTGCATAATTGAGGTGAATTAGCAAATGGGTCAGACTGTTTTTTTATATATTTAAAAGGGTGTCTTGTTTCTTGGAGAATTGAGTAATAAAGATTGGAACTTGAAAGGAAACTTGATGTGGAAGTGGTAGTCTTTTTTGGTTATGGGAATGCACTCAAGTGTGTGGAAGATAAAGGGTAATGTATGTGTGTGTGTGTGAGAGAGAGAGAGAGAGAGAGAGTGGGCAGTTGTGAGTTGAAGATAAGTAATATTTATTAACATAAGGAAAAGACAGGGGTACAAGGAAAGTGAAGAGGAAGCAATGAAAAAACATCAAAAAAATATAATGAATGTTCCTTTGACATCTAAGGGGTTTGGTTTCTTATATGTAACTTGTGTTACATGCACTTGTTTCCGCCTTTCCGTGGCCAAGTTTGAGAATTCAGACCAGGGGCCAGAAATATATAAGAGCATTCACAGTAGTGCCCTTATTTTTTAGTGAGACAAAACCCTATAATTTTCATGACGTTGGAAGTTGTTGTGAGTGGGGAAAATGATGAATCTACTGATATCGGTCAATTTTGGGTTCTTTGGGAATCTTTTAGGGAAATAGAAAAACTGTATTTATTTTTTTAATATTTGTTGAAAGTGGTTGTGAGTGGAGGAGAAAGAAACTGTAATGATTTTTAATGTAATATGTGGTGGTGATTGGTTGTGAGTGAATAGGGGATGGGGAAACTATTGAGAATGCTCTAACTATTTTTTTTTTAAATGGTGGTCGAAACCGTATATAAAAAAAATCTATACGGTTGTTGTATAATCAGAACTTTTGAGTGAAAATTCGAGGGGACCCCCTGCCCTATATCTTGCGCCAATGGAACTTAGGACAGTGTGAACACCGTTTATCGATCAGTCTGGTTGGGTAATTTTGAACTTTCAATTTTTGTAGGATGTGACATTGACCGATTAAACCAGCAACCCGGATGGGTGAATAATAATAATAATAATAATAATAATAATAATAATAATAAATAAATAAATAAATAAATAAATAAGAGGTGAGAGACTTATTATAGAAATAATTAATAATCATAGAGCAGCTAAAAGAATATTTAAAAGTTGGTAAAGGAACTTAAGCTTCAACTAGCAAATAACACTCTGTTACAATACTGGCAGTGTTTGTCATAATGCGTCTCAATCATTAACCCCCCGGGTTCAAAGGGTAAAGTGTCTGCTACTTGCTAATCATATATTAATACAAAAATATTAATAGTTAAAACATTTGAATGTAAATATAACCTGGATTCAATAAAATATATAATCATTCGTTACAAGTTCAATATTTTATTCATAATATTTTTTTTTTTTTTTTTTTTTTGAAAATAACCTTTTCATTTCATAAATAACAAATTTCATTAAGATAGTAGAGAGACGGACAAAAGCTGCGCCGCCACTCATTTCTGAATAGCGAAACTTAGTCTATATGGTTTAAAGTAATGTTATTTTTTATGTGACCGTTGTCTCAAAAATTCGACTTTTATAACCTCATATTTGGTTTTATTTTTTAAACCTTTGGATCCTAAATAATATATATATTTTTTATACTTTTTTTTTTACCTAAATTTAAGGTTTTTTGAATCCGGATTTATCCAGTTAATTAATATCACAACAAATAGCAATCCTTTTGTATGAGCTTGGTTTTTTTTTATAATTTTTTAGGGTTTTAAATAGTCTTAACCTCTGTTTGGTAGCCTCTTAACCATTCAGGTCTGAATCATTCAACATTCAGACTGTTTGTTTCAGCATCTGAATGGAATGATTAAGTGCTGAACCATTAAACTAATAAGGGATTCTGAATGATTCAGCTCTTAACCATTCAAAGTCTCTTAACCATTCAGACCATCTTAATAATTCAGTATTTAATCAACCAAACAGCCCCAGAAAGTTTGATATTTCACAACTTTACAGATTAAGCTTACGTTTATGCATAAATTATCACAAAACACATTAGTAAAGTTGAGATCGTGTTTCATTTTTCTATGTTTAACTTTTCCGATGTACAACTTAAAAATATACACTACTATATTATACAATACATGCACGTATTCAATGCATGTATATATTACAAATAATGAGACAACATATCCAAGCTCATATCGCTAGTATACATTTATAACTTTATATGTTTGTAAATCATTTTATTCTATGGTTAAATGGTTTAAATACTTACTTGGCAGTTTGCCATTTAAATAATAGTATTTTTACAATAAAATAACATAAATACATTATATATGATACAAAAGGAATATAATTGCTTTTGTATGTCCAAATTTAAATATATTTGTTTTGTGTTGAAAGCGGTGTGGGAGAGAGTGGGAGAATTGTATTTTTCTTGTTCTCTTGTTCTTTTCTTATTTAACATAAAATAAAAACATTAGTGGAGATAGGAAAAGATCAAAAGAGATAAAAACAAATCTAAAGGGTTCAAAAACGATAGGAAAAAGGAATCTTGGGATAGAAACTAATGTTAATTTTATATTCACTCTATAATTTTAGCTTAATTAATTTACAATAACTCTTAATTTTTAGAATTTGTTTTGCAATTTTTTCCTCATTCTCTTCATAATTATATGAATATAAATATAGTGCATTAACGGTACATTTTAAAAGTTTTATAGCATCAATTTAATTAAGATATGCATAAATTGGATATTTTTATAGTATACAGTGACGACCTACATACATCTAAAGGGGCGGGGTGCCCTCTTTAAGAAATTTTATTTAGTGTAATTTGTAGACAAATATCTTGATTACATCCCTTAAAATTTTAGTTAAACACCCCCTCCCCCAATCTCTCTTAGAAAATAATTGATGGATCCCCACTGATATTATATGCATTTTTTATAAATAATTATTTTGAGACTGATAAGGTACTTCTATTTTTTACTTATCATATCATATTAATATGTATATGTGACTACTGTACAATAAATGGAGGTATGTATCTTAAAATGTTATTAAGAAACAAATATGTGAATTACAAACCATTAGTTTTGAAAATGTGATTTACACTGAAAATAGCTCGTATTACTTAAAGTTACAATTTGTCATTTGACAAAGGAAAATGAATGGATAAACTATTTTAAACGGCAAACTAAATATCACCTAATGTGTCATTGGTTTAGCACTGGATAAATGATTGCCCACTAGGGGCGGCAATTATTGATACGACCCGAAAACCGACCCGAACCCGACACGAAAAAAAATAGATTTAGGTCAACTAACATGACCCGTTTAAAAAAACGGGTTGGGTTCGGGTCAACTAAAACGACCCGTTTAAAAAAATGGGTCGGGTTCGGGTTGACACATATATAAAATGGGTTGACCCGTTAACCCGTTTAAGTATTTAGAAAAAAAATATATTATATTTTTGTTTTTCTTTTTCCATTTCTATGTACATGGTTAGTTATAATTGTGTTATTTTTGGCACACTGTATTATTTATTTGTCACACTTATATACTCAACATTAAACATTTTATTGATAACCCGCTTACAACCCAACAACCCGCTTATAACTCATGAACATGTACTACTCATTTAAAAATATGGGTTAAACGGGTCGTCTTCGGGTTGACCCGGATTTTATGTGGGTTGGGTTAGGGTTGAAATATTTGACACGAATAATAATATGGGTCGGGTTCGGGTTGCACATTTCAACCCATCAACCCGCCAACCCGCAACCCATAAACCCGCCAACCCATCAACCCGACACGATTGACACCCCTATTGCCCACTAGGCAACCCAAGTCCATCAGGTCATCAATTTAGTGAAAATCCGTCGTCCGAAGATTCACGACGGTAAAACCCCTCTAGATAAGATTTGAACTTAAGACTGAATAGTCTTAAGTTTTTATCTTCATTTCTCATGCCACTCCATTAAACCAAATGGTAGCGACAAGACGAATAGATAAAAAAAAACATATAGATCTAAAGGTGGCGTTAAGCCGTTAATCATTGAAATACATCCTAAATAATGTTTGACCCAATAATTAACCCCCTTAAACACATATTATGATATTAATAATAATTTTTTAATTAGACGGACACGAATACCTATGCTTGTTTTCGATAAAATAATTTATATGTATATTAAATTTAAAAAAAAAATGACATGTATATTAAAATACTTTATATGAGAGAGAAATACATATGTAATTCATAAAATATGGATATGATATTAAACTATAGTTTTATGCGGCTAAGTCTTTAATGATAAGTTACTTTTTATGATCTGTTTTTTGTGATTATATATATATCTTTGTTAGAGTTCAGCGTTATTTATATTTGATAAAGTTATGTAGTTAGTTTATGCAAAGGTGGTAATTCTAAATAAAGTTTATGTAGTTAGTTTTAAAGAAATTGACATTCTAAATAAAGTTTAGAATTGCCAACTATCTTTGGCACAACTTGGTTTGATATGGAGTGTTTACCTCTTCGGAGGGTTTTCGCCTGGGTTGGTCATCAGTTCGATTATTGTCCATCGAAAAATCATACCCATTAAGGTTGAAAGGGTCCAGCGTGTGAAAAGACTCGAACTTATGACCCGGAGATTGTTAGAACTAAGATTTCAGCATTAAACTACGCCTTAAAAAAGTTTAGAATTGGTGTAGTTAGTTTTAAGGAAATTGACATACAAAAGTTGATTTCATTAAAACATAATGTCTTAAAAACAAATTTAAAGGATGTTAAAAAGGAGAAACAATCACCATGCCTAAATAAAAACAATAAGAGTTAATTATCAAAATCGTTCCTGTGGTTTGAGCCATTTTATCAGTCTAGCCCAAAATCAAAATAATTGTTTGAACAGTCCCTTAAGTTTCATGAAATATGCCAAAACAGTCCAATTATTTAACGGGGTTAACTAAACCTCCTTAAGTCAGGGGCAACATCATTCATCTATGTTAAAACTTAGAGTTAATAGCCAAAATCGTCTCTAAAAATAATCATTAGAAGCTTTTGTGGGGCCTACGTAAAACCTAGTATGTGACTGCTGCAGAGAGAAAATGAAAGGGACGTCTAACCAATCAAAGTCCATAATCCTTTGCTCCATGATCTCCTGACATCAGCAAGGACCAAAAAGACAAGTGAAAAGGAAATCCAACCAATCAGAAAAGGACAACACAAATTCTCCTAATGGTCTCACTTGTGGAGATCACGCAAATGAGCTGTCAATCATTACCAATTCATGGGCTTGTATCACACTCACTATAAATACCTCCTCTCCCAAGGGAGAAGGGGTCGGCCAATTTCACAGTTAAACACACACACACACACACAATATCACTCTAAGTTATTGTAAGAAAGATTTGGTTAAAATATTTGTACATTTGATACTCGTCTTAGTCGTTGTAATAGTCACCGAATTATTGATAAAATCTCTTCATTTCTCCTTATATTCGAGTATTGTTTGGATTAGTGTTTCTTCATTGGCGCCATCCGTGGGACCAGGAATGGTTGGTTCGTAAGCGGGTAAGATCCTATAATAGTTGCAAAAGTGATCAAACTCCTCAGGCCTCCACTTAGCTGTAACATCACCAGCATATGCGTGCCTTTTAGTGTCTTTCTTCTTCTTTTTTTTCTCTGGTTCTAACCATTTAATATTTTCTTGATCCAACTCCATATATTACACATGGTTCTAACCTATAATAAATAAAAAAAATAAAGTAAAATGTTATAATAAATAAATAGTACATCAAAGTTTATTCTTTAAAAAAATATATTGATGAGTGTTGGTATTAACTATTAACCGATTACATTATATTTATTCAACTCGTGTAAGAACGGATTTATTCAGCCCATGGAACACATCAGTCTTTCTAAAGATGTAATTATTTTATTATTTAGTATATATATAATCAACACGTGTAATACACGAGGTTGGAACCTGTTGTCATATATTTAAAGTATTTATCATACATTTTATTTTATTTTATTTATTTATTTATATTTTTTTTTTGTAAATTGTTTCCTTAGGCGTTTCTACATCAATAAAAATCAATCTTGATATTATGCGAGGACTCAAAAAAGTTTGTGTTACAACAGTTAATAATACACAAAATAAGTAACTAAAGTTATGGGCATTTTTGTAAACTATAATGGGCCACTTGCGGGCTCAGCCTGAGATTTATTGTTGTTTGTATAGCATGATCAATTTGATCGAAAGTACGAATGAGGTTGAATTGGTAGAGGAGAAAAAGATACCCCGTACCTGGAATCGGACCCAGGAAAAAAATAGACCTGGTTATTCTTGTACTAGAGTATTTTATATCTGTAATCGAACCGTTCCCTACCTATTGACTTATTGAGTATGAATAGGGTATACATTTTTAGCTCAATACGTGTGTCATAAACATTACATGGTTTATACCTGAAATACTCTGCTACCGGTTATACCCTATATCTAAACCTGGTTATAACCTACACCCGGTGTCCACTTTTTTTAGTACACTTTTTTGATACTCGATATAATACCTGAGTTTTAAAAGTATATTTTTATGTTCAGTTTACAACCTTTATATATAAGTTTTTTTTTAAATGTATATTATAAAACAAATAATTTGTACCTGAGTGAATTTATTGTAATATGTTTTAATTATTTTTACAAATTATAAACCAAATTTAATTTTATATATAAGTTTCTTAAAAATTTATATTATAAAGCAAATAATTTGTATTTGAGTGAATTTATTGTAACATGTTTTGGTTATTTTTACAAATTATAAACCAAATTTAATTTTAAACGATGTAAAACAATAACAAAAAGCATATTTTTTATGACCGGTTATTAATAACCAGACCTATACCCGGTTATACCCGAACCAGATCATACCCTACCTGGATTTCTCTCAATACCCAATTTTCCATGACCTAATCATACTCAGACTCGGTTCCAAATGTGGAACAAGATATTAAGAAAAAACCCGATTTTTGAACCTCTATTAATTAGTTTATAGGAAAGTTATTTTGAATATAATAATAAATACGTAATATTATTAATAAAGACGTAATATAGAATGAAAATTATTTTATATGATTGAAATAATAAAGACGTAATATTATTAATATGATTGAAAATTATTTTGAATATAATATATATTTTAGGAAACTGTTAATTACTAACAAAATTTATTTTATTAATATACAATTGAATTTTTTTTAAAGGAATTATATACAATTGAATGATTGAGGAATTTATCATTTATTTACAAATGAATTTCAAGTAAATGCTAATTAATAAATAATAATTTTTGTAATAATTAAATGATAGACATTCATCTGTGCCAATAAAGTCCAATCAGAATTTAAAAATTCTTATTAATGTCAATAAATAACATTAAAACTCTTAATAAATAACATTAAAACTGCTACAATTTCAATAAAACTTATTAATTGCAATAAAGTTCAATCAGAATTTAAAAATTCTTATTAATGTCAACAAATAACATTAAAACTCTTAATAAATAATATTAAAACTGCTACAATCTCAATAATGAATCATTCAAATCAATGACATTAAAAACATCCGTGTTTCAAATTGCCTTACACATATTTAGTAATCGTTATTAATTGTGATTGAAGTAATATAATTCTTTAACAAAAAGTAGCATTTTGAAAATTTATATTATCATTTAATTTCGTTGTAAAAATAGGTTCAAAATTGTCGTTTGATTAAGTATCAATTGTCGTTTCATGACAATTGATTAAAGAAAAGTAGTAATATCAAAATTAAAGTCGGTCAACAATATTAAAACTAAATTCGTAATATTAGTAATATCAATAAATAAGATTAAAAGTGTTAATAAATAACATCAAAACCATAATCAATCATTCAAATCAATGATATTAAAATCATCCGCCTCTCAAAATTGCCTTACCCATTATCTACAAATTATTATTGTCATATTAAAATTAGGAAACTAAAAATTAGCAAACGAATTTGAAACCATGATTCGTAATATCGATAAATAAGATTAAAAATATTAATAAATAACAACAAAATCATAATCAACCATCTAAATCAATGACATTAAAAACATCCGCGTTTCAAATTGTCTTACCAATTATCTACAAATTATTATTGACATCTTAAAATTAGCACACTTATTGAAATGATTTTGATGATTATCGTTTAATTACAATTGAATAAAGGAAAGTCATAATATAAAAATTAAATTCGGTCAACAATATTAAACCGAAATTCATAAAAGTAGTAATATCAATAAACTAGTTTTTATCCCGGGAGCGTCCCGGGTTGAAATATCTAATATGACATAATAAAATATATTATTATTATTATTTTAAACAAATCTCTGCCATAAGTTATCATATTCAAATATATATAAAAAAAAAACTAATCTTTGCGCCGGGGTATAAATCTAGTGCCATTACAAATGAATTCGGAAGTTTGTAATCGATCATTCTAAAAAGAACTAATATGAAATAAGAAAAAAAAAATAATTATTGAAATATCGAACGCATTAGTCTAAGGGTTATGTGATGCGTTAAAAAATTCATGGGTATATGATCGGGTATGTAGTTCGGGTATTTGGGTATGTTGTTTCGGGTAATCGGGTTGGGTATCACCTAATCCCAGACCTGACCCAAACCCACAATTTTTTTTAAACTAGTCCCAAACCCGACACAATACTTGTCGGGTTACAAAAAATAGTCATTTTTTTCTCCGATTTTTATATAGCACTATGGTACTCGTTGGAAAGATAATAAAACGCTCGTTAATTTGGTGTAATTTTTTTCTTTAAAAAATCTCGTATATAAAAGATATTAACGTTTAAAAGTTATGGGAGGAAACACGAGAGACAAAATAATAAAGGTTTAATATTTAGATTTAGTAGATTAGGTATTTAATAGATTAGGTTAAAGATTATAATGGATTAGGTTAAATCATATTTATTTCTTTTTTTTAATTGGTTTAGAGTTGCCACATCACAACCTATGTGGCATCTCTCAAAGGAGAGATTGTATAAGAGTATGACATGTAGGATTAATCCCTTTGTAATATGTGTGTGTGTGTGTATATATATATATATATATATATGGGAGGGTTATCTTGAGAACGCTAAATATTGTGAGAACCGTGAGAACAAGTAGAAAAATCAATCAAAATCAATTTTTTTAATAGAAACCTCATTATAATCAAAATACAACATTAATAAATGAATTTTCTTTCCAAATAATTCATCTTTTCTTGCAAAAACACTTTCAAATTAACTTTTTACACATGTGTAAATGAAACAGTTTATACATGTATAAATAGTAAATTTACACATGTGTAAAAACAAATTATTTTCGTATACATTTGAATTTTTACGCGTAAATTGTGTTTTTGAGATTGTATTTTAGTAATAAAGACAAGTATAAATTTTTTTTTGAATTTGAATGGTTTTAGATGCCGTTCTCACGGTTCGCACGAAATATAGGTGTTCTCAAATTAACTTTCCCCTATATATATATATATATATATATATATATATATATATATATATATATATATATAGGGGAAAGTTAATTTGAGAACACCTATATTTCGTGCGAACCGTGAG
Organism: Ambrosia trifida; assembly: GCA_028751855.1. NCBI lineage: Eukaryota > Viridiplantae > Streptophyta > Magnoliopsida > Asterales > Asteraceae > Ambrosia > Ambrosia trifida. The sequence continues at coordinate 62,443,765 of CM054124.1, read as the reverse complement.
AACGACATCTAAAACCATTCAAATTCAAAATTTCTTTTTACACTTGTCTTTATTACTAAAATACAATCTCAAAAACACAATTTACGCGTAAAAATTCAAACGTATACGGAAATAATTTGTTTTTACACATGTTTAAATTTGCGGTTTATACATGTGTAAACTGTTTCATTTACACATGTGTAAAAAGTTAATTTTAAAGTGTTTTTGCAAGAAAAGATGAATTATTTGGAAAGAAAACTCATTTATTAATGTTGTATTTTGATTATAATGGGGTTTGTATTAAAAAAAATTGATTTTGATTGATTTTTTTACTTGTTCTCACGGTTCTCACAATATTTAGCGTTCTCAAGATAACCCTCCCCTATATATATATATATATATATATATATATATATATATATAAGATTAAAAATCTTAATAAATAATAAGATTAAAAATCATAGAACTTAAGTCAGTGACTTTTCTAACTCAGCATAAAATATGGTAAGCCTAAATTACGGGTTAAATTGATTCATAATCAATCATTCATACAAAAAATAAATGAGAGTTATTATGGTAAACCGAATTTCGTATTTATAGTAATATAAATTAATGAGATTAAAAAATCGTAATAAATAACATTAAATTCGGTCAATTATTATTAATGACAATAAATAATATTAAACATAATTTCGTAAAAATAGATTAAACATAATTTCGGTCAATAATATTAAACATAGCAAAACTGTTGACGAAGGGTAAGGCAAAACCTTGAAGAATTGAGAACCATTATGATAAGACATAATAGCGTTTGTGTCTTCGGATCAAATCCTGTATTTCAAATGTTAAAACATAGAATGGCTAAATCCGATCGAATAGTAAATCCAATTCAATATATATCTAAAAAAACCTTGATGACAATAACAAAATTAACATAACAAAATTGAATTCTAATATTCATCATCTACGAAAATCTCGCCAGTTAAAAACAAAAATTGTCAATTGTTGACTGTTAAACAACAAAACAGAATGATAGATCTTTATTATCCCTTTTTTCACAAATCTCGTGGACCATTCTTTATTGTGCCTTAACAAATTTCCAAAAACAATTTTTTTTCCAATCCATTATTCTAAACATTGGTAACATCTTTATTGAACCAACGTCAACAGTCGTCTCATCAACAAATTAACAGTCGGTTTCATCTTTCATTTGACTGTGCTCTATCTCTCTTCACAAATTATTTAACAAAATTAATCATTCGATTTTTGTAAATGTTAACACACAAAATGAATAAATCCGTTTGAATGTTGATTCCGATTAAATATGTATGTAACAGAATCGATAGAATCATTCAAATACAAAACCGATTTAGACAAGTGAATGAATATCTCTTTTTAAAAAATATCAAATGAGCGAAACATTCAAATGAATAAAACTCAATAAATCCGTTTCATTAGAACATGTGTTTAACCAGAATGATTTCAAATGGTAATTAGATCAGGAACTATAATTTTTTTTTCTTTCAAAAAGAGCAGTTTAGATCATGTGTTTAACCAGAACGATTTCAAATCCAAGCATATTCTGTACTATTCATGTACGCAGTGGAAACAAAATAATCGTTTGTTTAAAATTCCTATAATAATTGTGTATTCTTTATTAAGACCAGATTTAATTGCAGGATCATGTAAAAGAATCAGAATTTTCATTCGGTTTGATTTGTTCTTAATAATGTTAAGAATAAAAAATAAGTAAAAATAATAATAGGAATCAACATTAGAAGAGTAGGATCGATGATTGCCTTTAATCGGTTGTGGAGACACAACAAATGATGCAAGATGAAGAAGGAAGATTGAAAGATTTGTTAGGAAGAATAGGAGAGTTATGTTGTGGAGAATGAAAAAAAAATAAAAGTAAAAAGGTTTTTATAGTTAGATTTTCGGAGCTCCATATATGGAGTTGGATCCTACAGGCAATCTCTAAGGCTTCTATTCGACCTGAGGTTACTTATTTATTATATAGATAGATAGTAAACTTTGTCGAGGCGTCGTCCCTTCATTCGAAACAAGGGTACTTTAAAGATAAGCATAGAAGTTCGATTTAGGTGTGATGAAGTTGAGAAAATCAAAGAAAATGGTTTAGTTTATTAATCTTTATCGTCAATTTAAGAAATGAATAGATCAATTTACCTAGTGGTTCAAGTTCAAAGAGTTTATCGTACTATTTAACTTGTATTAAAATTCTGTTGTTTTTTTAAACGGCCAGTTTTGATCTAAAACTGTTTTGATCAAAATCCATATTTGCTTGAATATGGTCTTCACCCGAATTAGTTTTGATACGTTACCATCCCCAATATGATAAAGAATTATCTATATCTATATCTAATTATCTATACTACATTATAATGTACGAGTCATGTCTAAAATCGTCCAAAAGTGTCAAAGTTAAATGGGAGATGAAAGATCACTTCACATGTATCCAATTTTTGACCATTTTATTCACTTTATGCCATTTGTTACAACTTATAATGCTCATTGTATATATATCCCTAATGCAACCGAAGATCCATTGTAAATAAACGACAACATTTAACTCATGGGGATTTCAATAAACGACAACATTGTAAGAAAAGAGGCGTCAGTTAATTTTCTCACAGACCCCGCGGAAGGGAGGTCCACCTTGCGCCCAGCAGACGTCTTAGTTTTTGGTTGGGAAGGTGGGAAACATGCGTGTGTTGATCTTACCGGGGTGTCCCCCCTTGTTGGGCTTCGAGATAGTGGGTTTGTGGCCGGCCAAGCGGTCATGAGAGCTGAATCCAAGAAAGTGGAAAAACATGCTAAAGCGTGTGAGGATAATCAGCATGTTTTCATTCCTTTGGCCTTCGACACGTTCGGTTCCTTGGCACCGGAGGCGGTGCGGTTTTTGGCTTGGGTTCAACGAGTAGTGCACAACAACTTTTCCACCCCCCAAGGGCGGGGTTTTGTTTTTAGCAGATTGAGATTTTCTATTCAAAAAGGGGTGGCGGCGCAGCTTGTTGTCCGCCTACCTACCATCCTTATGTAATTTACCCTTTTTTGTTAATGAAAATGATCACTTTTAACAAAAAAAAAAAAAAATCAATTAAAGAATTATACTATTAATCTCACAAGCAGTCCGTAAATATATTGTCACAAGTTAAAGTAACATTAGATGAACAATCATATTATGGCTCACACATTTACATTTAATATTTGCCAAGTGATGGTTAAGCATACCCTTTTTGGAGGGGCCAGGTTTGATTCTGATGGCCTCCCGGTTTTTTATTATCGTGCATTTACTCCAGAGAGGTTTGCCTTTTGTGGAGGGTGCAACATCTGTCAAGTGGCAGGTGGCGGAAAATTTTCCGGGTGGAAGCCTTAGTGCCCCTTATGCGCAGCCTCGACTCGCTTGTGGGCCGGCCACTCTCGCGTCAGCGTGGACCCGATTAAGACAACATAGTCTGACCATTGTAGAGTGGCTAGGGGATCCTCTTCTGGGGGTTGTGATGAACTCTGCCACAACATAGAAAATCACCTTTCAAAAAAATTTAATATTTCAAGAGACATGAAATGCGTTTAATAATTAATACAAAACTAAAACTAATTGATAAACTCCTAAAATGTACATTAAAACACCCTTGGATCCAATTTTACTTGGTAGTAATTATAAAAAAAACAAGAATATGTTTTTTTTAAGGTGTGGTTCAGTGGTTATCCTCATGGTCATCAAACAACGTGTCCCTGAGATCGAATCCCACATGGTGCATATTTTTAATCGCTTCCTCCTGTGGAGTGGAGATCGAACTCTTTACCTAGGCAAGGCGGGACACTCACAAAGAAGAAAAACCTTCTTACCTCACTTCAACCAATTGAGTGGAGTCATTAACAAGATGAGAAGACATAAAGCAATGAATTTCACATTACTTGTCATACGATCAAAGAAATAAATGAGTGGAAAGGAACGTAACATAGTCCTTTGACATCTTTGTTGGAAGGAATATACATCAATCATATGTTTTTGATGTGTCTCATCGTACTATTGACGTCCGTATCTTTTGTTAGATACTAGCAGTGTACATCCATTTCAATAACTCACGTCAAGATCAAATAGTTGATTTGTATTATAGACCTATGGAGATCGAACAACAATTGTTCTAATCCGTGAAGGAAGCCGGTCGACACGTTCTTAATGCTCTTTTGCACTAAAAATTGACATCACGAAGCCTATATCGCGCATAAAATAACAAAGATCAATTACTTTTAAAGACATTTTTTCCTTACTATTTTTTTTTCTAATTAATAGTGACACTGCTCTTTTATCATTCGAAGTATAGAGTAATAGAGAGCTAAAGAGCTCTAGCCTGAATCGAGATTAAATTTTCCAAACTCAAGCTTGCCTTTTGTATTTTTTTTTATTTTTTTAATGATTTTATTTATGTTATACTACATAGTTATTTTACATATTCATACTACATATGTAACTCAGTATTTAACTAGCTATTTTTACTGTACTTATAATACCACTTATTGTATTTATGTATATATTATATTTATGTTATAAATAGTTATTCTACATGTTATTTGATTAGCTATGTTTATCGTACTTATAATAACAATATACAAATGATTGAAACACAAACGTACACATTACCAAGTTACCTCATAGTTTAGGTTTTTTGTGTTTATAATGAAGTATAGTCTTTTTCTCTTTTGTTATTTTCTAATAATATAATAGAAGGGCAAGGGGTGCAATCCCTGAATACCATGATTTCCTCTAATCCTGCAGCAGTGTCACTTCATTCTATTAATTCACTATAAAAAAAACACAAATATGGTGGCAACACAACCTTAAACAACTTTCTAGAAAATTTTATATTTCATTTAATTTTTATTTATGATTGATGTTAATTTTTTATTTCATTTAGATTTACAAAAAAAAAAATAGATTTAGTTAAAAAACAACATTAAAGTACAAATAAAAAATTCAAATAAAAATTATTTTCACCTTATAACAACCAACCCTACCAAATCTACTCACGAAAATCCTATCATTGTTAACAATTCTTAACACAATTCCTCTCCAAAAAATTCTACCATTTTAACCATTTCTTAAACTGATCATCTCTCTAATAACACGTTAGACGGAAGAAAAAAATATCGTTGACACTTGACAATGGCTTGGATAAACGTCCAAGACATAAGGAAACCGGGTGTGTCTTCCTACTGGAATACAATTTTAGCGCAATTTCGTCAGCTACTCGGTAAAGCTAACCACACGGTTTTCACGGCGACGGGATGACTGTCGACAATATGAAGATCCCGTTGGTTCAACTGGAAACAAATAACCCCATTAAGATAAAATGTGAAGAAATTGGTAGAAAAGTAGAGAATGTGAAATGGTTTGAATAAAAGACGGTGTGGTTGAATAAAGAAGATAAAATGGTTAAAATAGAGATAGTTAAATGGGTAATTTTCTTTTGACCAAATAACCGTTAGGTGGGAGGGGTGGAATCACATTAAATAATTAGTAGTTGTTATCTTCTACTCGTGTTAGGATACCTGGAACCCACTACCAGGACACTGGCAACGGTGTTCACGTGGGGTTAGTGGGACACCCGTACCCTTCTTGGTGAAATTCCAAATTTACATTTACCGTTGCAATGTTTATTTTTATTTAACGTTTTTGATAAATTTTGCTAAAAACCAAACGAGTCAAATGTAATTGGTTTGTTTTCTTTACCGTGAAGAACTAAACTGATGTCATCCAAACAACATTGGTACTAGTATCCGTCTTTGTACTTTTCTCAGCACTCTGTTATAAATTGTGTTAAAAACTAAGTTGTATTTGAAATAGATTTTTTTTGGTATTATAAGTGTTGAAATATTGGGCTATAACTCATCTTTGTCTAATTCAATTACTAAAGTTCTTATTGGATATTGGGCCTTTGGTGTTGGTTGTGGGCTTTTGCCTATAGCCCATCTTATGGTGTGATTGGTTGTATTGTGCCCGTTGGCTTTTGGCCCGGGTCATTTTGTTCCATTGGACTGGTTCTTTACTTAACGAAGTTGTTGAGATATTTTGTCAGGCTTAAATCTCAGCCGTTGGATTGGGAATGATCTTGGTCGTTGATTTGGCATCTTCGAAGCTTCCATGAGGGATATAAAGAGCATTCAGTCTTTTGTCATTATTTCTTTTTGTCTCGAAGTATCCTCTGTATTCTTTTAGGATTTCGTTTGTGGTTTTGTAAGTGCTGATTACATTATTTCCTTTGTATTTCTCGTAGGTCTTGACCTGTTGATCTTAACAATCAGCAGATCTTCGACTGATTGTATTGTTTCATAATCTCAGTGTTTTGCTGAGATTATCTTGGGTATTTGTGGGTAACGTTTTGGTTTGGGTTAATAAGATTTTGTCACCGTTTTGTCGCCTACACCTTCTGTGTATTGTGTTGAGTTTGTGTTGGCTCGTTTGTTTGTTGAGTATTGAAACCCTAAAATTCTACAATAAGTTGTATCAAGTGTCAGTTCCGAATGTGTACCATGACTAACTGAAATAATCCCATCAGAAAAAATAGTTACCGTGTCTTCATTGTCATTTTTATGGTTATAAGTTGATTTGAACTTTAAATTCGTGAAGATTTGACGAAAACTAGTCACCATTTGGAAATTATACATTGATCCACAATTCCAGCTTCCATATGGTTTTGGGCCTGCATCATGTAACTTAGAATGGTGGGTTGGATGATAGGAGCCCATTTGGTAACCAAACTGTTTGAAAATGAAGCCTAGTCGAAAGTAGTTCTCATGTTTGGGCTTAGGGTACAAGGGTAAACCGATTCGGATAGGGATGATCGTGATCGTGACCATTTAGCCCGGTAGATGGCGCAACGGGCGGGTGGCTCGGGAACACTGGCACAAGCTCGGGAACACTGGCACAAGTAGATAAAGTTGATAACATTTCGACCGAAATAGTAAATCGGGTTCATTGAACCAACCCGAAGTCAAATTCGGGTTCGGTTCTAAAAATTTCCGGTTCAAAGAACCTAGGAAAAAAACAACAATGAACACCTTTACTTGTTAGTGTCCAAAAATACAACTGGTAACATCACTCGATTAACATGGGATAAAAAGTGTATTACACTTTCTTTCTTATTGTACAGAAATCACATTAAACCTATAACTACTTTTTCTACTGATGTATGCTAATCTTGTTAGATTCATAGCATCATCATCTTTATTATGAAAAGAGTGACCAACTTCAAACAAAAATCCTAGGAACAGATTCCGGGTGGTCGGAAGGCTTGCATTCGATCTCTCGTAGCACAGTCTTGAGCCCGACTCCAGCTGCATTCGCTTTCGGGTGGATTCCATGGGCTGGACCCTCCATGTATGCCCTGTTCGCCCTCTCCTTATCGAACGAGACGCCATATCGAGACTCCACATCTGCAATCAATCCGAGTACGAGTTTAAGTTGCGGGTTCATTACATCCGAGTAATTTGGTCTAATCTATTTGAAACCGAAAAGTGAACACCCCTCAAATTAAAATAAAGGGAACGCTACCTTTAGCGAGGTTGGGGTAGAGCTGGCCATCTCGAGTTAGCGCCATCATCACCTGCGGTAACCCGAGAGGCAGCTCATCGCCTCTATCCACTTGCCAAAAGTGAATCGTCTTCCCGTACGTTTTCGCCACTTTCTCGAGATCTTTTCGCTCAACGGGACCAGGAACGCCGGGTAGGAAGAGCACGCCGCTCTTCACCTCGTACTCGTGGCTATGCCACATCGGTTTTTCCGTGTCCGGAAGAGTTAAGAACAGTTCTTCGGTTACTATGTATTCTAGCCCGATCAAACGCGCATCCGCGTCTGGTCGGTCGTAGATCAGGCACTGTCTCATTTCTTGGTTCAGATGGCCGCAGTAGTGATGCGCTTCCACTTGTCGAGTCATGTCATCGGCATAAAAGTGAAATCTATACCAAAATCAACAAAGCTAATACTTATTAATTTGTCACTAAATGCTTAATCATGTTAGTGAACGGATTGTAGGCGCGTTAATTATTCGTTTGGAACCGGTTAAACCAAAAACCGTAACTGAATAAACCGAACCAAATAACCAACTCGTTTTACTTGTAACTTGTTTACCAAATAAACCGAACCAAATAACCAACCTATGTAAGACCAAGTTTTTATTTTATACTAAAAACCGAATGTAATAACAAATTTGGTTTTCGATTTAGGTTTTAATCGAAAACTAAGGATTGAATTTGTAAACCAAATAAACCTAACCGAATAACCAATTCACTTTTCTATTTGGGTTGGCGGAGCTTGAAAAAATATACCGGCAATGGCGAATCTTGAACGTAAAACCTGGTACGGCTGGACTCAATACATGTAAAATTTTTAGAAAATTTTCGGTATAAAATTTATACTACGAAGCGAAAAGGCTGGGTGTCAGGGGCGGTTCTTAGTAGAGTGGAGACCGGGCCTCGGCCCGCCCAATTTTTTCGTAGTGTAAATTTTACCGAAATTTTCCGAAAATTTGTACATGTATTGAGTCCGGCCCGCCCAGATTGAGCCCGGCCCTACCAGGTGTTTGGTTCAAGATCCGCCACAGCTAGGTGGGCCAGGGTCGGGCCGTACGAAGGTCACGGACCCTTAAACTAGGGGCGGACTCGATACGTTAAAATTTTCAAACAAAATACGCGTAAATCGAACAAAGGGCCCAACCCAATAAAGCTTCGCCAATGATTGTGACAAAAACAGAAATGACTAATTTGTTACAATCCAAATGATTAAATTTGTAAACCAAATAAACCGAGCCAAATAACCAATTCGGTTTTTTGTTCAAGTTGTAACCAAAACCTAAACATTAAATTTGTAAATCAATAACCCGACCCGAAAAACCTGAACAAGTCATTCCCACGGCTGAAAAAAATTAATATATTGGGACATACGCGCAAAGGTGTTGATGGATCTGTTTGGTCGGGCCAAACGACTGGATGGTGGCGGCCGCGGTGTCGACGATGGCGGTTCCGACTTTGGTCTTTTCTCCGGGAACCTCAGGGACGATCGATGCGTGAACGGGGTCCATTTTTGGTGAGTTTGGTTGATCCAACTCTTGGTTCTTGAAGCTTGGAGATTATGACTAGTTGATTTGTGTTGTGTTAGTTTTCCACGTGGCATTGAGGGGGCATACGTGGCGTTATTTGTTTGACACGTGGTAATGGACGTGTCTTGTTATGTTTCTATTTAGAGTAAGTGGTCAAACAAATGTTTTCTGTTTTGGAAATTGTGATTAGAATGCGACACGTGGAAATGGGCTTTTGCATGGGCAAGTTGTTTGAATCTTTACACAAAGCATGGATGTGGATGAGAGGTTCAGAGTTTTTTTTTATTTATTTATTTTTTAACACTGAAGTCCCAAATATTTAGGGTCTGTTTGGTAAGAGGTAATGAAATAGAGGGGGAATGGAATGGATGAGGTAATGGAATGGACAAGGTAATGGAATGGATCATTACCATTAGGGCTGTAAACAAACCAAACGTTCGGTGAACAGTTCGTATACCGTTCGGCGGGAAGTTCGTTTGTGTCCGTTTGTTTAATAAATGAACAAACACGAACAAAAAATTCTGTTTGATTAACTAAACAAACAAACACGAACAAATGTCTCGTTCGTTCGATTGCGTTCGTGAACGTTCGGCAATGTGTTTGTTTACGTTCGTTTATTTATATCCGTTCGTGTATGTTTGTTTATGTTCGATCACTAGTTAAAACTTAGGATAATTATGAACTTTTGAGTTAGGAATATCATGTATTCATGCCTATGCCTATGCCTATGCCTATGCCTAAGTAATTTTAGATAATTATGTCTAAGTTAGTACAATTTGACTTATCGACATTGTTTAGAAGATGTACTTTGTCTAACGGTTAATATTAACAATGTTTTTTTAGTTAGTTGCATATTAAATGTTTGTTTTTGTTTGTTTGTGTTCAAGACCCGTGTTTACGAACAGTTTGCAAACAACTGAATTTCTTAACAAACAAACACAAACATAGAATTATGTTCGTTAGTGTGTTCGTGAACGGTTCGTTTGTCCAAGAAACCTTAACAAACAAACACGAACAAAGCCTTGTTCGTGTTCGTTTGGTTCGTTTACAGCCCTAATTACCATTCCATGTCTTGTTTGGTTGCCACGTGGGAATGAAACAAAACATTACTTTGTGTTGTTAGATAGGTAGGAAAAGACGAAGGAATAAAATCAGAGGTGAGTGGTCGTGGTGGGTGGTGGTCGGTGGCGGTGACAATGGGTGGTGATATGTGGTGATAGCGGCGGTGGTGGGTGGCGGCGGCGGTGGAAGGTGGAGGCGGACGGTCGTGATGGTGGGTGGGCGACGATGGTGAGTAGTGGCGGTGGTGGGTGGTGGCGGTGTGTGGTGGTGGTGGGTGGCGGGATAGTGGTGGGTAAAGAAAATTGTGGTGAGTAACGGTGGCAGGTGGTGGAGGCGGTGGTGGGTGGGTGACGGTGGTGGGTGATGGTTGGTGGTGGTGTGTGGTGGTGGTGGGTGGCGACGGTAGTGGTGGGTAAAGAAAACTGTGGTAACGGTGGCAGGTGGTGGAGGCGGCGGCGGTAGGCGGTGTTGGCTGGTGTTGGATGGCGGTGGTGGTTGGTGGCGGCGGTGGTGGGTGGTAGCAGGTGGTGGCGGCAGCGGTGGTGGGTGGTGGTGGTGGGTGGTGATGATGGTGGTGGGGGGTGGTAGGTTATGGTGTTGTTAATAAAGGGTGAATGGGGGATGGAATGAAAAAAAAACATGGGGGGTGGATGGAATGGTTTTGAGGGAATGGAATGCCTTGTGGAATGAGTGATTCCATTCCTTTAACCAACCAAACACACTATTTTTAATTACTAATGGTCCATTCCATTCCCCCTTCCATTCCATCATACCAAACGCTACATTAGGTTTACTCTCGTAAATGAATCACTCTTTTGCTCGAAGAACCAAATGTAGTGACTCGGCCCACCCCGCCACTCGCAACTTAGATACCCATGACTAAATTCGGAGCGAATCGCTTCATGTGAGATTCTAAGCCACAACTTACCATAAAAAAAGTATCATGTGGCTACTGCTAGATCAATTGGCCTTTTGTAGATATACTGAGAGTAAAATAGTTAAATTATCATAACAATTACTAAGACCAAGGGAATATGAAAAAATAAATTTTAAAAATTCAAAAAGTGATGCTTCTGGGTCGTATTTGTCATCCGTGCGGAAATTAAAAATCACATGTTAATTATATTGCCAGAATGATGGAATGGCGCGAATTAAGACAGCTGCCCCAATCTGCATCAGAGTAAGCCACAAGGGAGTTAACCGCTGATTTTATGATCTGAATGCCATAATCAATGGTGCGCTGCAGGTAACGAATGATTCTCTTCATAAATGAAAAATGAGGATCTCGTGGTTCGTGCATAAACAAACAGACTTGCTGCACAACATAGGAAATATCCGAACGGTGAACGTTAGTGAAATGATTTTAAGTTGGGTTCTATAAGGGCTCGTTTCAAATTCAACCCATCAATATGTGGACACAACCTAGCTACACAACTTACCGACCATTTACCTTATGTTTCGATGTAATTTCCTATCAGTGAAATATTAATATTGTATCTGATGTTTAGATTAGTTTTCATTAGGGGGAATGAGTTCCCTAGGGTAGTATCCTAGCCCATCCAATCATATAGTGTCACGTTAAATTCACCCATGTATCTTAGAGAAGCCTATAGGGTGACGACAGTGTTGCATAACGGTTTAAACTAGATCTAAGGTTTTAATTGGAGGAGAAATGGTTAAAACACAAAAAACATTAAATGATCACACACACAAAGCACAACACACTTCTCAACAAGAAGTAACCGAGCAACAAAAAAAAAAAAAACCCACAGGGGATGACAACAGTGTTACCGCGCGACAATTAAACTCTACCACGTTGCCGTAGAGTGCCCCACCCTCTCTTATATTATGTTTCTCGATTATACGTTATTTTTAAATACATTACCTAATGTTAGCATCAAACAAAAAACTACGACCGAGCATCCATCCAAACGGCAAACAAATGATAAAATAAGTTGACCATAAGTCACTATATATAATTTAATATTAATTTAAACACAGAATTGATTGACTAGATGTATAGACTATAGAGTATATCGCGGCGTGGCCGGTGGAGGTTGTTAGCCGTTGATACATCAAGAAAAAGTCATACACAGCGCCGTGCATTCACAGTACTACTCGCTAATCCACTCGATAACACTTTTATAAAAAATAATAATAATAATCTCAAACCTACTAATATACTACCCCACCAATTCCTACTTCATATATATTCAATCAGTTCAAACATCCTTATCATCACTTCACCATAATCATTTGATTAATTATATATCTCTTATTATAAATATAAATAATCACTAACTCCATTGATATACCTGTTCATGGCCGTTAATCCTCTTAACCGATAATTCATCCTAAACTCCTAATCTGTAATCAATCGGTTAACAATTAGATGGATTATTGTAACGAGCCGATTGAGGTTAGGGCTTTGGATGCGTTAGGGTTAGGGTTTGATCTAGCCAGTGATTTCCGGTTAAAGTTTGTGAAAAAGTGTCCTGATGGAGGGAGGTTGGTGGAGATAGATGAATCAAGGAAGAGAGACATTGTTCTTCCTGGTGGAGTTGTTGTTTCGGCTGTTTCGGAGGATATTCGATGTGATAAAGGCGATCGTGTTCGGTTTAAATCGGATGTTTTGGAGTTTAATAAGGTAGTGATGCAATTGTTGCTTCCTTTTGTTATGATTGTTTATTAGTTTTTGATTAATGTTTGGATTAGAAGGTTATATGTTATTAATAATTTATAAATTTACTGATTTGAATTGTAGCAGAAGAGCTTAAGTTTTGAAGTATTTATTAGATATTTTATAGTTTTTATGATTAGTTTGTTTTGTTTGTTTTGGAATGTTGTGAAATGTTATAAAGTAAGGCAAGTTGCAGTAGTGAGTAGTGAGTACTGTTGATGAAGTTTAACTTATTAAAAGAAGGTTAGAGTATTATGCAGCTATTACTATTAGGGACTTGCTTTTCCTTTTGTTGTATAATGAATTAATGATACTTGTAGCTTTTATTATTATGGTGATTATCGGACTTTCAAATTTTTGTTACAGTAAAAAGAAGTAGTAATTGCTTAGGTGGCATTTCTTAAGTTTTTGATTGTCGTCTGCCTGCATCAGCGTTGTACTGACGTTCCGCAGCAGCAGACCGTCTCCAGTCTCCCTGCTGCCCTCTCCTCTGGAAATTTTCTTAATTGAAGATATACACGCACTGCAGTTTGGCCCTAAACGATCCCTGTAACCTGCAAATTTCGACCGTCTGATTTTGCAACGTGCATTATCAGGCATCAATGATGGAGGTTTTGATGGTGAGTAGAGAGGATGGTAATGACACTGATGGAGGTGGTGATGGTGGTGGAGAGGATGGTTACAGAGAGGCATCAATGATGCGACAAAAGACCACATGGCGCCACTTGTAAAGTTTATCTAGTGACAAAATTTCATGTGCATGATAGCACATGAACTGAAAGTTTGGTGATGATCCTACACGTAGCATTATGGAACCCGAGTGAAATATCAAGAAAAAAAATTATACAACGCATATTCTTTGTGATCAATGAATGTGGTTTTTTTTTTCTTTGGCACTTATATGTTATATATGCTGATTGTCGTTTTTTTTGTATTCTGGTCATACACCTTTTGCTAGTATGAATTTCTGTATTTCCTTTTGATGTTTATTCTTCAGATGTCCGAATTACTTAATCAAAAATCATCAATACAAGGAAAAGTACCATCAGGATACTTCAATGCATTATTTGATCTAAGTGGGTCATGGTTAAATGACATAGCTGATGCCAAATATCTTGCTTTTGATGGCTATTTTATCTCTCTGTATTATTTGCACCTAACAACATCCCAATTGGTACTCCAAGAAAGTGTCAAGAAATCTGTTCCAACTAGTTGGAATCCGTTGCTACTCGCTAGGTGAGTATGTTTTACATTTTGAGTCTTGTAAGATGCTTTCGTTGGATTTGGGTTATGTTGTTGATAACATGTCAAACAGGTCAAATGCAGAAAAGTGAAATCGGTCATACTAGTGCAAAAGTCGGTCAACATGTTTTCAAAAGCTTACAAGTTTATTTGAAGGATATTTCTTATTATTTAGAAAAAAAAACTGGAATCATATTTGATACATCAATCATGACAAGATTAAAAAAAGGACAAAAATTGCTGACTGATGCCACGACCCATTTTAAATAATCTAATCTGTTTGACCCGTTACCTGACCCATCTGTTTTGCCACATCTACTAATGAGATATGTTATATATGGCAGGTTTATTCAGACTTATGGCACACACATTATTGTGGGGATGGCTGTTGGTGGTCAGGATTTAATATGTGTTAAACAGAAACCATCCTCCACTATTTCTTCTGCAGAACTTAGAGGATACTTGGACGATCTCGGAGATAATTTGTTTTCAGATGGGAGGAGTCCTCCTTCTCTACTAGACAGGAAAACAAGAGATGGCAAACAAAAAGTAATTAAATCATTAATTTCTAACTTCTAATATCTTAAACTATCATGTAAGTTTATATTGATATTTTCGACTCTTATTTAGGTGCCAGAAGTCTTCACTCGTATGTTGCAGCCACACACCAAGCAGTTCACCAATATTACAGAAACTTCAAGCAAGGATGTAAGTTGGAAAATGTTTTCTACATTTTTTAAAACCAACAATTTTGATCCATTTATTTATGAATAGGTCTCGAATTATGTTTATCTCTCTAACACATCATTATAACCAGAGGCGGAGCTAGGATTTCAAGATAAGGGGGGCTTAGATTATTGGAGTGAGCCTTGATACAATTTTATTGAATTTTAGCCTTAAAAACTTAATAAATTTGGGCCATTTATTGAATTTTAACCTTAAAACCTTGATCAATTTTGGCCATTGGGGGAGGCTTGATACCCCTTGGTCCCCCCCTCCCTCCGCCACTGATTATAACTGGATTTAAAAGGAAAAAAGTCAAACAAGGGAATGCAGGGTGCAGAGGATGGGTTTTTGAGATTATGTACAGGCTGTAGTTTTTCTGTAATTTAATCTTAATTGATATGTATTGAAGAACTAATGTCTGAGTGGAAAATCAGCAGACTATTGAACAACAGATAGATCGTAAAACAATCTAAGACCCACAACTAACAAGCCTAGAACATGCTAAGTCTTGTACTTGTTGGCAGACTATGAACATGTCACACTCTGGATTCCTCACAACGCACAATCTTAGTGATAGCGATTGTTTCAGGATGTTTACCATCTCGGCATCTCTTGGTTTGTTTAAAAGTGTTTGACTTTAAATCTAGAAAGTGTATGAGAAGATTTAAAACCGTTAAGTAATTCAATAACTTTTTGTCTTGATTTTATAATAATACACATAACAATTACGGGTCAACCAGCCTGAAATGGTTCAAAAATGCCCGTTTCAAACCCGGCCCACCCGTTTTGCCACATCTACGTTCACCCTATAGCAAAGTCCTGGCTACAGGCCACTATTTGGTGCATTAAGTTTCACAAAAAGTTAGGCAAATGGGAAAAAGCTGATGTACGGTGTACATTGTAACAGGGCATTACAGTTATTGAGTGTAAAAGAGGAGGGGATGTATTTTCAGACAGTTATTCAAAGTGGCTTCAAACAGTTGGCACTGACCCTGAAGCAATGTTTTTCAAGTTTGTACCAATTACTTCTCTTCTTAGTGGAGTTCCTGGAAGTGGTTATCTCAGCCATGCAATAAACTTATATTTACGCTGTAAGTTATTCAGACATAATAATATAATTCTGTTCGTTCGAGTTTATGTTGACAGCACCTTTTTCTCATAATCATGCAGACAAGCCTGCTGTTGAAGACTTGCAATATTTCTTGGAGTTTCAAGTACCTAGACAGTGGGCCCCTTTATTTTGTGAATTAGCTCTTAGGCATCAAACGAAAAAAACCTCATGCCCTCGGCTTCAGTTTAGTTTGTTGGGCCCCAAGATATATGTCAGCACGACCCAGGTACGCTATATACAAGTGGGTTAATCTAGAATATTTAACTTAAAAGGAAATGGGTCGAGTGATTTGCACCACTTATTTATTTCAAATGAGTTGAAAGTCATTTTAAATTGTTTAGATGCATGAAAGCCTTCTAAAATACTTTATTGATAAATAGTTAAGATAATTTTGTCATAATGTAGATTTTGTAATTATAATTAACACATTAATTGTCTATAGAGTTAATAAAGATTAATAAAAATGTGCTTGCTTGATTTGACTAGGCTTTTAAAGTTTAAACGAGCTGAGCCTGAGCTTAGGGTGAGCTTGAGATCTGCTCGTTTAAGTTAATAGAGCTCGGCTTGCTTCAACCTTTATTTCTACGGCTTGAGCTCGGCTCATGAGTAGCTTTTTAGGCTTCGCTCTGGCTTGTTTATTAATTATTTCATTTATATACATTTATAATTATTTTAGTATTTATTCATATTATCATTTCTATGTATAACGTAATATATTCAGTGGCGAAGCTTGGTTCTCCAAACGGTGGGGGCCGAACTCAATTTTTTTCGATCGGTAGTGGCAAATCGGTGGGGGCCGGACTCAACCCGAACTCAATTTACCTATGAAACTCGCAAAGTTCTACCACTGCGCCAAAAATCGGTGGGGGCCAGGGCACCCCCTTGGCCCTCATGATGCTTCGCCCCTGAATATATTATGCATTATTTTTACAATAATTTAATAATATTAAATTAATAATTATGCAATTATATATTTAATAAATTATTTTAAATTTTGTAAACAATAGGCTCATTAACCTAGTCAATCTTGATATGTGAAGCTCATGCTTGAGCTTGTTTATTAAATGAGCATCAATATAAGCTCGGGCTCGTTTAAGCTCGGCTCGATTTGAGATTTTAGTGAGCCGATCTCGAGTAGCTCATTAACTGCTTAACCCAAACTCTTGTAACGTGTATTTTTTCAGGTTACGTGTGATGAACAACCAGTGGTTGGTCTTCGTTTGTTTTTGGAAGGCAAAAAGAGCAACCGATTAGCAATGCATGTCCAACATCTCTCCAGTTTTCCAGATACCATAACACATGCACTTTCAAAATCCACCATAACCCGCCGACAATCTCAATGGCGGGGTTCTGATGAATACGAGACTCGTGCCCAAATTCTTGAACCAGTCAGATGGAAACAATTTTCAAACGTGTGCTCATCTGTTGTCAAACATGACCCAAACTGGTTAACCCAAGAACCAGCAGGGGGCGTGTATATTGTAACCGGGGCTCAGCTCATCATCAAAGGAAAGTGGCCTAAAACTGTACTACATCTTCGGTTGCTATTCACCCACCTTCCCAACTGCACCATTCGTAAGACGGAATGGGCTGGTGTACCGGCAGTAGCTCGGAAATCTAGCCTTTTTACCAACCTAAGCTCGACTTTTAGTTTCACACAACGATCGGTTGCTAATGCACAGAAGCAGCAGCAGCAGCAGCCTGAAACAGTTAACTCAGGTGTGCTTACTGACTGCCCGCCCGTGCCTGTTCGGTCCACAAAACTGCGCAAGTTTGTGGACACAGATGAGGTTGCGCGAGGGCCACATGACTTGCCTGGTCATTGGTTAGTGACTGCAGGTAAGTTAGTCAAGGATGGTGGTAAGATTGGGTTGCATGTGAAGTTCGCGTTATTAGATTTTGCACAAGAATAAGCGTGATTTTCGTATATAGGAGTATGTAAAAGGTTTGCCATTCCGGTTATTTTTTGGGTTAATGAGTTAGATCGTTTAGTTTACGGGTGTCAAATTTATTGTCGGGCTAAACTGGGCGTAAATCAAGCTGAGCAACTTATACGTACGAGTTGAAATTAGGGTCATAGAGGAGCCAAGCTTAGGCCGGGTTGGCACTCTAAGCTAAGCTTGAACTCTATCGAAGCGCCCATAGATACCCCATAGATATAAAAAATAACAATAAGAAACCATGATACATTAAGCAAAAGCTCCAATTGAGAGCCCCAAATACTTCAAATGATGGAACTTAACACAACCTGTTTCATCAATAAGTTTGAAAGTTCACAATTCTAACAAAACAAAGACAACATGGTTCATCATAACAAACCACTGCAACAACATTATTAAACTCCATGCGATTACTCGGATTTCCATGAGGACAGAGGTGGAGTATCAACGTTCTTGTAACAATGCGCCAAAATGTGTTCAGGCATTCGATCACCTTTGAATGAAGCCATGGATTCAAGCTCAGCCATGTCCTGAGCCGTGAGTTTAACCGACAGGGCTCCAAGGTTCTGGTTCAGGTTTTTGATCTTGGTTGTACCGGGGATTGGACATACATCATCGCCTTGGTGCAGGACCCAAGCCAGTGCCAGTTGGGCCAGTGTGCATCCCTTTCTTTCTGCCATGCCGCTAACTCGCTCAAATACACGTTTGTTGTGGTCAAAGTTCTCGCCTTGTAGCCTCGGTAGCACCTAAGAAAAATGAACCTAAATTGTTACAACAGTTACATTATTGTTACTTTAGTAAAATAATTACTATTTATCTTTTTCTTTGTCGAAATAATGAAACAAGGATCAGACCTATTTTTGTCTGACCTGTAACCCAACCCGCTAATAAGCCATCTCTAAATTGCCTTGTACCCCCGTAACAAAATTTTTTTGGATCCACCACTAACCGTACATAAAACAACGTCCTACTTGTTTTGTCAAATGCGCATAAAATTGCATTATGATAAAAGTACATACCTTTCTGTAGTCATCATCAGCCAGATTGTCCATCACCTTTGGACCCGATGCGAAGAACCCACTACCTAGAGGAGCGAAAGGTACGATCCCAATCCCCAGTTCTCTGGAAATGAAATGGATGTTGTTAACATCTTGTTGTTTCTAGGGTGTTCATTCGGGTTTCGACAAACCAATAATTGACCCAAGAGCCAACCCAAAGCTTGGGTATCCAATTCAAACAACCAAAATAAAAGGTTAAGGTAAAATGACCCAAACACTAATTTAAACTATATGTTGTTCATATTGGATTAGTTGGATGAACACGTTAGCATATGATATGGGTTATGGATGGTTTTCGAGTGAGTCCGATAAAAACTTATCAGGTTACACCAAAAACCAATACGAATCACCCGATCCAAGTAACATAATACAAATGGATTGGTTGGGCTATTATGAACACCAGTAGTCATTTCCATGGGAGGCTCTTAAGGTGGCTGGGGAGGACCAACGACCAGGGTCCGTTTTATTAGGGGCATATTTTAAAAAAAATTATGTGTGTGTGTATGTGTGTGTGTCTTTAATAGAAATTTGCTTAAAAGTTTAAACTTAAAACGTTGGCTTGTTGAAAACTTATTTTAAAACACAAAAACTTATTAGCCAATTTATAAGCCTAATACTCATTTAAAACTCAAAATTATGTTCTAAGAGACATAGTTTTTAATGGTTCGAATATGACACCTAAATCTTCAGGGACCCCTGTTATTTCTTAACAATAATAGTAACTAAACTATAGCTAATTATGGGTTACCTGCAAGTAGGAATAACATCTTCTTCTACATCTCTAGTCCACAAAGACCATTCCAGTTGTACAGCTGTGATTGGATGAACAGCATGTGCTCTTCTAATGGTTGCTGCACTTGCCTCAGATAAACCAATGTATCTTATTTTACCTTCTTCAACCAGTTTCTTTAGCTCTCCCATCTATAAAAAATAACGTTTTGCACAAATATTCCCTTAAAATCTTATATATTTATTTAAACAGTACTTAGCCACAACATGCTCCACGTGTTTGATTCAAGAAAATGTTTTCAAAACTGCACCGGTCGTCTTGCTGGTTAACTGGTCGGACCAAAACAAAAACCGGATCACATCATAAATAATGTAAAAACTAGTTGCATGCCCGATTCATGATCCAACCTATCCAATCAGCCAGTCCGGCAAGGGCGAAGGTTACTTGGGACCAGGGGTGGCCCTGGCCCCCCTGTTTTTTGGCGCAGTAGTGGAAATTTATGATTTTCGTAGGTAAATCGCGTCCGGGTTGAGTCCGGCCCCTGCCGATTTTCCACTACCGATCGAAAAAATTTAAGTTCGGCCCCGCCGATTTCAAAACCAAGCTTCGCCACTGCAGTCCGGTCCAGTTTTGAAAACACACGTCAAGATCTTGACATGCAACACAGTGGCGGACCCGGGAATTATTTTCTTGGGGGCAATCGAAGAGTTTAGCCGAACTTTTAAGGGGCGCGGTCACAAATTTTGCCTATAAGTGACACTGAATTTTTATTTTTAAGGAGGCGCCGGCCCTCAAAGGATGTATGTAGGTCCGCTACTGATGCAACATCAAAATCTCAAAGCACACATTGTATTCTCGAAAATGAAATGAAACACGAACCGTGATTTCGATGGGGACTTTTGGATCGATGCGATGAGCATAGTACAGATCAATGTAATCAACACCAAGCCGCTTCAAACTCGCTTCACAAGAAGCCCTAACATACTCTGGTTCCCCATGGATCTGCAATTCACTATATCCCTCTTCCCCAATCCTCAGCCCAAACTTGGTAGCAACTTCAACTTTCTCTCTTTTCACTCCCTTCAATGCCTACATATCATTAATTTACACACACATTGAGTAGATTATATATGTGCAGGGCCAGAGGGGTCAAGAGGGTCCGCTGACCGTGTTCATTTTTTAACAAAAAATTAACAAAAGGGTTGCTCATCGGCGCGGTTAACGATTAAGAGGGTGTTTTGTTGCAGTAGGGGTGAAACTGCTTTTAGATTATTGCGTTTTGTTAACATATTAAACGCAAATAATCTATTTTTATAAACCTTTCCCAAACACTAAAAACTTATTATTTGCGTTTTCAAAACACAATAATCTAAAAATCCATTTCAAAACTCAACCCCAAACACCTTCTAATACGACCTGTTCGTATCTGATTTTTTTTAATCTGATCGGATCCGAATTGATCCGAATTAAGCAATGGTCTATGCATCCGAACAACTGAATTCAATCCGGATCAGTTTCGGATAAAAACCATCAAAAACCAAACAAAAAATCGATTTCAATCAAATTGAACCGAAAAACATGTTCATTTTCTATTTTTAGTTTCGAACAAACGAAACATATCCTAAAAACAAAAGTTTAGAACCATAACATAGCATACAATTATATAAACTAGAAAAATAGTCTTAAACATACATATAATAATTAAAAAATAAATATTTAATTAATTAATTGATTTTTCATACCAACTTTAGACCCTCTAACTGTTCACCAGACTAAAAAGTTCTGGTCCCGTCACTTAAATAACATAAAATAAAACGACGTCAAACGGATTACCTTCCCAATGAGGATCTCATTGGTGTGAGGACCGTAGACGTCGGAAGTATCGAGATGAGTGACACCGGAGTTAACCGCATGATGGATGAGTTCGATCATCTCTTGTTCAGGTTTAGCAGGACCGTACGCGTACGACATGCCCATGCAACCTAACCCTATTGCTGAAACCTCTAACCCTTGTGAACCCAGCTTCATCCTCTTCACATTTGACATTTTTTTTTGTTGATTTAATATTCAAAAAGATATGTTTTTAATACAATGGAAGATTTGTTGAGTAGAAGGTTTTATATATATATAGGATGAAAATGAATATGTGATATGATATAATTACAATTTAATGCAAAACGTCGTCGTTGGTTCAATGTTACTTGCATGCTTTTGGAGTGGCTGGTATGAACAAACGACGTCGTTGAGTAATAATATCATTCAATATGTGAAGCCAAGTGGGACGAAGGAGAATACGTGGGGTAATGTTTCTGAAATACATACAGAGGAAGCTGGCAAGAGAGAGACTGGGGTTAAAAAGCTGGCAAGAGAGAGATTGGGTTTAAAAAGGATGTGGCGTCAGTGGTGGATCTAGGCCACAAAATCAGTAGTAACGTTTTTCATTTTTTTCATTTTAGTAGCAACGTTTTCCAAATTTCGTAAAAAAAAACAAATTTTCCACTAATTTTCTACTACGCGCGCGAAGTTGAGCCGCAACGTCCGCGACCGCTGATTCTTCCCTATGTCCGCCCCTGTGTGGCGTCACCAGAATTGGTCACGGGTACCCTACTATCAGTATGATAATACCGTCGCCATCCGTGTTGGTTGACCAAATTCTGGTTCTAGTTAACGGGCCGGTAACAATGATTATTAAATACAACGGTCATATTTAAATGTTTTTTAATTCCAAATTTGACCCTTTAATTCAATTTTGAGACCATTTTAAAAATTTTCCTCCATACTTTTAAAAAAATGAGTAACGTTGAAGAAGATCAAATTTTCATTCCACTGCTCGAAGTACACCCGATTTTAAACTCAACTGATAGTATCCTTGAGTTTATCATGGACCTTGCCAAGCAAGCTGCAGAGGAAGACACAACAATATCTAAAAAAAAGATATGTGCCACGTGATCGTGAGGGAGGTAGTACTCAGTTAATGGATGATTATTTTGCCAACATACCAAAATACACTGATACATAGTTTAAACTAACGTATCGCATGTTGAGACGTCTATTTCTAAAAATTGTAGTATATGTTGAAGCAATCTTCAAATGGTTCAGAGAGGGCGTGAACGGTCGGTTTAGAAAGAGTTTTACGCCCATGCAAAAGGTATCTTCAACAGTGAAACAACCCGCAACCGGTAATCCTCCAAATGAATACGATGAGTATTTATGTATGTGTGAGAAGACGTTGCGCGAATGTTTACAATTTTTTTGCAATGCCGTCATTAAGTTATACGGGGCTAAGTTTTTACGACGACCAACAAGTCACGACATTGCATGTTTGTACGAAGCACACGAAGAAAGACATCACCTTCCCGGCATGGTCGGTAGCATTGATTGCACTCATTTAGTATGGCTAGCATGTCCTAGGGAATTACGAGGACAATATATGAGAGACGATCACGAATACCCTATCATGCTAGAAGCGGTTGCTTGATATGTGGTTTTGGGCCTTTGGCATAGAGTTTTTGGTCCCCCGGTTCACTCAGCGACATGAATGTTCTCCAACATTCTTCAGTTTTTCTTACCCAACGAAACGAAACGGAACGGCGCCATAGTGTCCATTTACTTTAAATGACCACTTATATAAATGTGGATATTATCTTACCGATGACATCTACCCAACCTGGTCAACATTTGTGAAAGCGTTTCGATATCCGATCGATCCGAAGGAAAAGAAATTTGTTAGGGTGCAAGAGGCGGCAATGAAGGATGTTGAGTGAGCGTTCGGAGCATCAAAGGGGAAATGAAGAATTTCCAACCGACCCTTGATGCCGACGACCGTTGATAGGTGTACCATCATCGTCTATACGTGCATGATATTGCACAAAGTAACATACCAAGAATTTGATGATCACATGAAAAAATACATAAAAATCACAATCTTTAAGTATAACTTAAGAATCTTAACATAGTAAAGCTAACATGCTGTAACAAGTGACACTAGACAACTATCATCCACATCAGCAACTTTGGTACTACAACAATATTTACAATATGGCTCTTATCAGTCAACTAATTTAGATTAAACACCTTTCCAAGATGACAATGGAGGAGTATATGAATTTATCCAGGTATATTGTATTAACATAAATCAACAGTCAACAGTCATAGTCAAAGAACTATCTTTATGCCTTTATAATTATTTAGTCATAGTCAATATTCTTAGTCAATAGTCTAGTCAATAGTCTTCCTAGAATCAAGTCATTGTATTAATGTTGTAGCCACTATATAATCTTCTATGAATAATGAGAAAAGCACATTCGATCCAATTCACTTTATTACCTATTACTCTATATGGTATCAAGAGCCTAAAGCTCCCTTGAGCCAACCGATCCATCACAGCTTTCGACAGCCTTCTGTCCGCAACCCACACAACCCTTTCATTTTTCTGATTTGCAGCATCAATGGCTCCATTTTTTGTTCATCAATCCAACCAAAACTACAATCGGAACCCTTGTTCCTCAGCCTCAAACCCATCATTACAAAACCGACCCTCCTCGTGGTCAAACAAATCCGCAACCCAAACTCAAAACAACCCGACCCACAACAGCCAAACTAACGTTTTTTGTTATTTTTGCAGCATACCCGGTCATGTAACGAAAGATTGTCGCAAACTCCGTCGCTTCCTACGCGACCATCAAGTCTCTACTCATGATTCCTACTCATACCCGGTTGTGAACAATACATCTTCTCACACTACGGTTCCAAACACTCCATGGATGTGGGATACAGGCGCTTCCAATCACACTAACAACAACAACAACAACAACAACCAAATGCATGTTCTTTCCGAATATGGTGGCCCAGATGAGATTGTTTTAGGTGACGGTAAAACCCTTCCTATCACACACATTGGTCAAACAACCCTTCACACCAACTCACGACCGCTTTTCTTAAACGATGTCTTAATCGTTCCATCTCTTCGTAATAATCTTATTTCTGTTGCAAAACTTAGTCGTACTAATCAAGTTTCTGTTGAATTTTTTCCATATCATTTCGTGGTTAAGGATCTACGCACGGGGGCGCATCTCATGCGGGGCGTGAACGTCAATGATGTTTACTACGGACCAACCACACTCTCTCCTCAAATCAATGCAACAACAACAAGATCTCTACTTGCGTGGCACCATATCCTTAGACATCCTTCGTTTCAAGTCTTCAAGTCCTTAATTTCTAAATTAGGACTTAATGGTAATAAAGTGTCACCCGAGTCTTTTCATTGCAAATCTTGTTCGTTCAAGTACTATGTCATATTTGTCGATTATTTTTCTAAATACATTTGGTTATATCCAATAAAAAGAAAATCCGACGTCTCCGTCCTTTTTCCACAATTCAAATCACTAGTGGAAAAATTCTTTCAAACACCTCTTATCTCTCTATTTACCGACAATGGTGGTGAATACATTGGTCTTAAACCATTTCTCACAACTCATGGAATTTCTCACTACACCACACCTCCTCATACACCCGAACAAAACGGGGTGGCCGAACGTCATCATCGACACGTTGTTGAAACGGGCCTTGCCCTCCTCCACTATGCTCAACTCCCATCACCATTTTGGTCACATGCGTTTCAAGCCGCAACTTATCTCATCAACCGTCTACCCACCACCATCTTGAACAACAAATCACCTTATGACATGTTATTCAATGTTGCTCCCACCTACTCCAAACTAAAACCGTTTGGATGTCTTTGCTATCCTTGGCTCCGCCCATACAACACCTCCAAGTTACAATCTCGCTCCGCATCATGTATCTTTCTTGGATACTCCTCTTCCAGATCAGCATACAAATGCTTTGATCCAGCCACTAACAAACTATATCACTCTCGCCATGTTGAATTCATACCACACATCTTCCCATCCCACACCAATAACTCCACATCTCCCACTGTCACCTATGAATCATTTCTTCACAACATACCAAATCCTACAAAGCCTTCACACCCTACACAACCTCCCATCGATCCCACACACCAACCCATACCTCCTACACACCCCTCTCCTGACCCTACACAACCTTCTGCTGCACCTACACAACAGTTGCCTGATACTACACAACACTCATCTGACCATACACAACCTTCTACTACACCTACACAACATTCCCCTAACCCTACATAACTCTTGTCCTCTACACAGCCCTCCACTGTCCATACACAGTCCTCATCTCCACAATCCTCCACTCCTACATAACCTAATTCACCTACACAGCCTTCCAATGACTCTACCACCTCCTCATCTCAAACTCCTTCAACTAACCCCTCTCCTACCACCTCTACTCGCCCACAACGGTCTCGCAATCCTAACCCAAAATATTACAATTCCAACTTCATCAACTCCACCACACTTCACCCACTTCCTACATCCATTGAGCCCTCTACTCACATCCAAGCGATGAAAGATCCACAATGGCGACAAGCAATGGATCTTGAATACAACGCTCTTCTTCAAAACCATACGTGGGAGCTTGTCCCTCATACTACCCAAAATCCAATCGGATGCAAATGGGTATTCCGATCCAAACGAAAACCCGATGGAACTATTGATAAATTTAAAGCGCGCCTAGTCGCAAAAGGGTTTCATCAACAGTACGGTAAGGACTATTTTGATACCTTAGTCCGGTAACGAAACCTGTCACCATTCGTACTGTTCTTTCCATCGCACTCTCTCGAGGGTGGTCGTTAGACGTCAAACTATTGACTGTTGACTGTTGACTATTGATTTATGTTAATACGCCCCCGCAAGATGGAAGATCCATTGGATACGCCAATCTTGGAGCGAAAGGAAAGAAACGGTGATCTTGGAAGTGGTTTGGTGAGGACATCAGCCAGTTGATCCTTTGAGCTAATGTGAAAGACCTTTAAGTGACCGGCATTGACTTGTTCACGAACAAAGTGGTAGTCGAGGGCAACATGTTTCATGCGAGAATGGTACACCGGGTTGGCACAAAGGTAGGTGGCGCCGGTGTTGTCACAGAAAAGAGATGGTGTACGTGTCGTGCGAAGACCGAGTTCTTGGAGAAGATTTTTAACCCATGAGATTTCAGCTGCATCGTTTGCTAGTGCTTTGTATTCTGCTTCAGTGGATGAGCGTGAGACCGTTTTTTGTCTTGATGAACGGCAGGAGATGATGTTGGATCCAAGATATAAAATATAACCTGTAGTAGATCTTCCTCCGTCATGTATGCCTCCCCAATCAGAATCTGAGAAAGCATTTAAATCAAGTGAGGACTGTTTATTTAACAATAACCCATGGTGCAATGTTCCTTTCAAATAGCGGAGAACCCGTTTGAGAGCTTGCCAATGTGACTGTTTTGGGTGGTGCATAAACTGGGAGAGTTTGTTGACAGCGAAAGAGATATCAGTGCGGGTGAAGGCAAGGTATTGAAGTGTGCCAACAAGTTTGCGATAAGGAGTTGGGTCAACGGGTGGGGAGGCATCCGAAGGGATAAGCAGTTCAGAGACGCTTAGAGGGGTGAGGACCTCTTTGGCACCATCCATTTTGAAAGTGGTTAAGATGTCCTGAATGTGCCTGTGTTGGGAGAGGAATAGACCATGAGGAGTTGGAATGACTTCGATTCCTAGGAAGTGATGTAGAGGGCCTAAGTCTTTGATCGAAATTTTTTTGCTTAGGGCTTGAACAAAGATGTCCATGAATGGATTATTGTTTCCAGTGAGGACAATGTCGTCAACGTAGACGAGTAGGTAGCAAGTGTTACCATTTGTGTTGTAGACAAAAAGAGATGCATCAGAGAGACATTTTTTAAAACCGAAGCTAATGAGGAAGGCGGTTAATTCATTGTACCAAGCCCGCGGGGCTTGTTTAAGGTCGTAGAGAGATTTTTTGAGTTTGCAAATGTGATTAGGAAACGCCGAATTTGCAAATTCGCCACATATAAGTCATTTGACTTATCAAATATTCCGTAACTTTTCTTTTTGTTCCATTCTTCCTCCCTTGTTCTCTGTTACATTTTTATGATTTTCTATGGCACAACGTTCAGTTTCTATTATGGAGTTGTTGAGAGAACTTGATGCTCTGGATGGTTTGCAAATGCTTTATCAGTGCTCTCGTGATAGCGACAGCCATCGAGACGCGTTAGAAGAGTTTAATATCAGGTATGCTGATTACGTGCCTGCTCGTAGGTATGGGAGGACATATTCCCGTGGTCCTCGGAAATTATTTTTGATGTGGATCATGATCACGAGCACGTGCCAGAGCCTGGCCCCAATGTTTTGGCCGGAGGGCCTGTGATTCCTGTCATTGCTGAGGTTCCTCAGCAACCTGGTGTTGTTTTGGACAATGCTGAAGATCTTGCTGCTGATCAAGAAGATCTTCATGCTGAAGCAGTTGAAGATCTTCTTGATAACCCGGTTTTTCCCCAGGTTGTTCCTGAAGGGGAGTTGCTATACACCCCTGCAGAGGTGTTAGCAATTCTTGATGGTAGGCTCTGAGGGATCCCGTGCCTGTGAAGAGGTTTGATGGGGTTGCTTCCCTTTATTTTAGTTTTACTAGCTAGTATTTTGTCTGGTAGGTAAATGGCGTTTGGATTTTTGTCCTGCCTCCTACCATGTTTTGTTCATGTATGTATGACTATTTTTTGAATGTTGCACATCAATGTACATATATGTAAAAAATATTGCCGTAAAAGGCGTTTTATTAGCTGATAACATGGCGTGCCGTGGATATTATTGGAATGTTTACATGAAATCTAACTGTAGTGAGAAACTAAATCCATGTGTATAACCTCGTGTCTTGATTCGTGTCCAGTCACACATAACATTTCTTCAGCTGCGCCGCGTTCCATGTCCTTGGTATTGGTTCTCTGTTCAACTGTTTTAGGGAGTATGCTCCCTTGCCCAGTACTTCAGCTATCTCATAAGGCCCTTCCCAGTTTGGTCCCAGCTTTCCTTGAGCCGCGGATCTGCTTGCCTCGTTGTCCCGCATCACAAGTTCTCCTACTTTGAAGGCCTTTTCGAGGACCCGCTTATTGTAGTATTTTTCCAGGAGTCTTTTGTACCGGGCCTCGTTGATGCATGCTGCTTCACGGCGTTCTTCCAGCATTTCTAGATTTTCACGAATTAGTTCTTCGTTCCTGGCCGTGTTGTTGCTTCTTCTTAGAGAAGGGATTTCGATCTCTGCCGGGATCATTGCTTCTGAGCCGAATGTCAAACTGAACAGTGTTTCTCCGTTACTTGTCTTCGGCATGGTTCTATGTGCCCAGAGGACATGCGGCAACTGTTCAACCCAAGACTTTCCTTCTGCATCCAATCGTTTCTTCAAGCCATCAAGTATGCTTTGATTTGCTCTTTCTACCTGGCCATTGCCTTGTGGGTGGGCGACAGAAGTGAAGACTTGTTGAATGTGTAGCCCAACGCACCATTCTTTAAGTGACTTATCCGTGAACTGTGTTCCATTGTCACTGACAAGATATAATTAAACACCGAAGCGGCAAACTATGTGTTCCCATAGAAACTTTTTAATGTTTGTTGCTTCAATTTTTGCTAACAGTTTGGCCTCGACCCATTTGGTGAAATAATCAATAGCAACCACCAAATATTTCAGTTTTCCAGGGGCTAGAGGGAATGGTCCCACCAGATCTATTCCCCACTTTTGGAATGGCCATGCGTTCGTGACCGGTATGAAATGGTTCTTTGGTCGTATGGTTTGTGGTGCATATTTCTGGCAGCTGATGCATTTTTGTAGTTCTTCCACTGCCATGTTGTGCATTCCTGGCCAGAAATATCCTGCATTTGTTATTTTGGCTACTACTGCCCGAGGACCTGCGTGTATGCCATATATGCCCGCATGGATGTCTTGTATCAAGAATCTTGCCTCTGATGGTGCTACACATCGTAGAGCTGGGCCTAAGTAAGACTTCCGATACAAGTTTCCTCCGTGCATTTCGTACTGCAGGGCCTTAGTCCGTATCTTCATTGCCTCGCCCTTGTTATCCGGGAGTATTCCCTTTTCCAGGTATTGTTGAATTGGTGTCATCCATGACACTTCTGCCATGTATACATTGTTTATCTCCGCTACATGGGTTGATGGTTGTTTCAGGGTTTCGATGTGAACGTCTTCTTCAGTACCTGAGGATGCCAGCTTGCTGAGAGCATCCGCGATGTCATTCTTGTGTCTGCGCACATGAATTAGTGTTATTTTCTCGAATTTTGACATCAACTCTTTTGTTTTTTCCAAGTACTTCGCCATCGTGTCATCCTTGGCCTCGTAAGATTCGTTAACTTGATTATTTACTAGCAACGAATCCACGTGAGCATCAACTCTCTTTGCCCCCATTGACAGGGCCAGCCGCATGCCTGCTAGCAAAGCTTCGTATTCTGATTGGTTGTTTGAACATTCAAAGCCAAAACGTAGAGCGTACAAAGATTTCGTCCCTTCCGGGCTAACCAGCATGAGGTCGGCTCCCGCTCCTTTGCTGTTGGACGATCCATCCGTGTATAATTGCCACGCTGAGTTCTTGTACTCTGGTGTAGCTGCATTGTTGCTTCCTGGCACCTGTACTATCTCACCTTCTGGGATTTCGGCCATGAAATCCGCTATTACCTCTCCTTTGATGGATGTTCTTTTTTTGAACGCTATATCCAGGGCCCCTAACTCAATGGCCCATTTTGCCAATCGCCCCGAGACTTCTGGCCGGTTTAGAATTTGTGCCAAAGGAAAACCGGTCAGTACCTCGACCTTGTGCCCCTGAAAGTATCGACGTAGTCGACGGGATGCGTGTATCAAAGCCAACACCAATTTCTCCAGCGTTGGATATCTTCCTTCTGGGTCAGAAAGGACCCGGCTGATATAATACACTGGCGTCTGTAGGCTCCCCCGCTCTACCAGCAAGACTGCGCTGACCGCGTGATGTCCGACTGCTATATACATCTTTAGGATCTCTCCGGGTTTAGGGGCGGTGAGTGTAGGCAGGTTGCCAACGAATACCTTCATTTCCTGGAACGCTCTTTCTGCTTCCTCCGTCCACCTGAATTTTTTTTTTGTTCAGGCATTCTTTCAAGGTGGATATGAATGGGAGGGACCTTTCCGCATGTCGTGCCAGGAACCGGTTAATGGCTGCTAGCCTCCCGTTTAGAGTTTGAGCTTCTTTTAATGTTTTTGGGGATGGCATGTTGGTGATGGCTATCACTTTCTCGGGGTTAACCCTGAAACCGTCCTTCGACACTACAACTCCCAGGAACTTTCCTTCCTCCATTCCAAAAGAACACTTACCCGGATTAAGCTTGATGTTGTAGTCTCGCAATGTCCTGAACGGTTCTTCAATGTCTGTGATGATTGTTTCTTCCGTGCAACTCTTGATGACTAAATCATCGACGTAAACTTCAAGATTACGGCCAATTTGTTTTTCGAATGCTTGGTCCATTAATCTTTGGTACGTTGCTCCTGCATTCTTCAATCCGAAGGGCATCTTTGTATAACAGAAGATGCTGGCATCGGTGTGGAACGCAGTCTTGTCTTCATCTTCCCGGGCCATCTTGATCTGATGATAGCCCTTGTATGCATCAAGGAAACATTTGAACTTAAACGGTGCTAATGAATCTACCTTAAGATCAATTTCTGGGAGAGGGTATGCATCTTTTGGACATGCTTTGTTTAGATCTTTATAGTCTACACACATACGCCAAGTCCCGTCGTGTTTTTTGACCATGACCGGGTTAGCCACCCAAGTATGGTACTTGGTCTTCCGCAAGATGCCTGTTTCTTCTAGCTTTTTTACTTCTTGAACCACCGCGAACCGTTGCTCCGGGGCCATGCTTCGTCTCTTCCGGGTTACGGGTTTGATGGATGGGAAGGTTGACAGTCTATGTTCCGCTTTTGATCTCGCTATGCCCGTCATGTCAGCATGTTTAAAATCAAACACGTCTAAATTGCTTTTCAGCACCTG
This sequence comes from Ambrosia trifida, assembly GCA_028751855.1. Classification (NCBI taxonomy): domain Eukaryota; kingdom Viridiplantae; phylum Streptophyta; class Magnoliopsida; order Asterales; family Asteraceae; genus Ambrosia; species Ambrosia trifida. The sequence continues at coordinate 62,412,169 of CM054124.1, read as the reverse complement.
CTTGAGCCTTTCCCGTGCGGGTGCGGATAGAGTGTCTCCTATCATGACTGTCTGCTCTGGGTATTCTGTGTTTAACACCCATCTTTCCGGGCCGACCAACCCCGTTGGTGCTTGACGATGTGATTTGCGGTCTGCGGTTGCGCAAGTTTTGTCCCCAGGTACTGTTACAACCCCTTGAGGAGTGGGGAACATCAAAAAGCCCCTAGCCATTGAGACCAGGGCATCGATTCTTCCCAACGTATATCGTCCCATGATTACATTGTATTGGGAATTAGCCGGGATGACCAGGAAAGTGACCAATACTGTTCTTTCTTTACGTCCATCTCCAATGGTGACTGGAAATGTGAGTTGCCCCAGCGGTTCAATGCTTTCACCGGTGAAGCCTCTCACGGGGCCTCTTGCAGGTTCCAACATCCTTTGATCCTCCGGACGCATTCGGCGAAAACATGGCTCATATATGATATCTTCGGAACTGCCAGTATCTACTAGGATCCTCCTCATGCTGTAATCTCCTACTGCAGCGGAGATCACCAAGGCTTCCATGCCCAACATCCGATAATGAGGAGGTATGGTCATGGTTGCCTCCATCCATGGTTCTATTCTTTCAAACGACCTCTTTCGGTCGTATCTTGATTCGATCTTCACCATGCTTATTTCCCAGGGTCTTTTCCCAGCGGCCTTGTCTGTTCCGGCCGATGAGGTACTTGGTTTTACATCTCTCACCAAATGAGCCAACTTCCCTGTTCTGAAGAAGTATTCGATTTGCTTCTTTAGCTGGAAACAATCGTTTGTATCGTGTCCAGCACCCTTATGATATGCACAATATTTAGACTTGTCCTGGGACGGTGAATCTTTCAAGGGGCGAGGCGTGTTAAGCCTCAGATCTTCGGATTCCAATACTTGGAGTGGCGTTTTTGTTAGCTCCGGATATTCGAATCTTGGTTTTGACGAGCTTTCTCCTTTTCCCACGAATGTATCCTGGGATCTTTCGGGCTGTCGTCGTTCGTCTCTTCGATCTTCCCTGTGATCATTCCGGGAATACGGATGCCTATTGGAATCCGTCCATCCCCTGTTTTTGGAGCTTTGGTGTTCCCGGGTACTTTCTGAATTTTTAACTGCGTCTTGCTTCTTTCTTACGGCATGGTTCATGGCTATGGATTTTTCTTGTTTTACGTAGGCTTTCGCAATGGTCATCATTTCATCCATGGTCTGTGGGTAGCCTGTCAAGCCATGGAGTTTTCGTAACAGGCCGTTGTCGTTAACCCCCATGGTGAAGGCGGTACATGCTAACTCCCCAGTGAGCCCAGGGATCTGCAGTCTTTCTTTGTTGAATCGAACGATAAAATGTTCCATTGACTCGTTGTCCCTTTGTCGTATGTGCATGACTTCATCTCTGTATTTGGTGTGTCTTCTTTGTTGACTGAACTGTTGTGAGAAGCCTTTCACAATTCCGTTCCAGTTGGATACAGACCCGGGGGGCAGGCTGTCCCACCAGACCCGTGCTGCCCCGACAAGAGTCTGGATGAACATGTGACACCAAGCCGGCATGGGCCAATCCTTTGACCGCCCTGCGGATTCAAAAATACTTAAGTGGACATCCGGGTCCCCGGTACCGTCATATTTTCCCACCGTTGATGGCAACTTCAATTTGGGTGGTAGTGGGGCATTGGCTATCCGGGCAGTGAAATTCAAATATGTAACCATCGCCGGGGGTCGGTAGGGTCGAGTCAGGTCTTCATCGTCCCCTTCTTCCCCGTGATCGGGAACCCGGTTATGCGCTGCGTCTCGTGTCCTGGGCTGTATCGCACGAGGTAATGGCTGGCCCGACACTGGCGTTTCGTCATATGATAATCTTGCCCTTACTTCTTCGAGATGGGCTCCCGTATTCTGTGGAGCTGGGTTAGCCGCGCCTCCCGGTCCTGTCATCATGGGTTGGGCCGGAGGGTACATATAAGGAAAGGTGTATGGGTATGGACTTCGCGCCACAGGGGGATACATGTATCCATAAGATGGCATTGGAAAAGGCGGAAAGTACGACTGGTTCCCGGGGGTGACTGGAGTGTATGTGGTGAAAGCCGGATGTGCAGGTGTTGTCACGGGTGCGGATGTCATGGATGCAGTCATCGCCGCGGAGAACAAAGGCAAACTTGCAGCGACAGTCATCCATGACGTGATAGTTGGGATGGGCAGACTTCCTCCGACTGTTGCAGGTGTGATTATTGGTCTTGGGTAAGTGTTAGCTGGGGTAAGTCCGGCAAATGGGAGTGTGGAAATGGCTGATGCTACGGGCGGCGCAGATCGCAACCCGTTCTGTGTTGCCGGCAACGATCTGAAACCCGGGGGCTGCTCCATTAATATTTCTTCGTCTATGGATTCCGCCGAAAAGCGGTCTTCCCTTGGTCTTTACGGGATTTCGGACATTGGTCCTGGTTGAGCTGTGTTACTTGCCGTCATTTTAGTTGAGCAGGAAAGATATCTCTTTGCTTTAATTCGGTCCCACGGATGGCGCCAATGAAGAAGTAAGAACCTGGTTAACGCTCTGAATCTTCTAGATGATACAAAGAGATCTTCCCAAATCGTCCAAAATGAGTGAGAAGGTTATTTCTGCAAGAGAAAACACCGTTAGGACTCGCCACAGGATTGGGGGTAATCCTGTGACCACCCTCCGTCATGAGAATAAGTATTGTTTTCTGGTAAAAGAGAATGTAGTAATGATAATTGAGATAGTGATGATTTGCTTTTACCTTTCATCCTCCTTTTATAGCTTGCTGTTTTGCTGTTAATCCGTTCTTTTTGCCAAAGGAGAAAATCATTGCCTGATTGTTTGTCCATGGATCTCGCTTTTGTCTTGATTCCATTTGACTATCATGTTTACCGCTTTGACTCCTTTAAATTGGGTCTTTCTTTATTGGGTTTGACTTAACTGGGCCCTACCTCGTCAGTATACTATTACACTTTAAAAAAAAAAAAATAGAACAAATATATTATTATACTTTTAAAAAAATAACACTTATCAACATCGGGATCCTCCGAAATATCTGACCAAGATCGTGTGAGCGCGTACTCATCGTCTTTGGTCCAACCTTGATAAGGCTTTCGTGTACGAGGCTGCACATCTCCCTTTTTTTGGGTTGAGAGCATTCAGGTTGGCGCTTGGGTTGCGTCTCCGGCACGTGCTCGAGTTTGGGTTCTTCTTGAGAACCCGATATACCCTCTACGCTAATATTCATATTGCTCGCGAAGCCCATTGGGCCTTGAAAATATTGTTGGGGCATGTTTAGTAGTTGCGAAAACCCCATTGTATTTGTGTCGAAATCTTGATAGTTAAAGGTTGGTTGTGGTTGGATGGTGTTTGGGCGATAGGCGCTTGAGTTGGTTGGGCGAGATGGAACACTGAAAGGGGGGCGGAATGGATTCATGATAATAATTTTTTTAAAAAAGTATGAGAGATTTTATAAAAAGTTGGAGAAGCTATAAGATGATGTATAAAAAATGAGGTGAGGTGAGGTTTAAATTGGTGATAATTTGGTTTTTTTTAATGTAATAACTATCATTCCAGGACAAAGAAAATTACATCAAGATAACGGGCAGGCGGGGAACAAGTTGCGCCGCCACTCCTTTCTGAATAGCAAATCCTAATATACTAAAAACGTACCCTGCCCACCCAGATCCGAGACACTACTATGAATAACCCGCTGGACCCTGGTCAGGAAACGGGCAGCCTCCGGTGCCAATGAGCCAAAGGTATCAAAAGCCAAGGATACAAAAACGTGTTGGTTCTCCTCGCAGGCTTTAGCATGTTTTTCGACCTTCTTTGCCTCTGCTTTCCGCACCGCATGCTACAAAGCCCGTATCCCTCAACCCATCTAGGGGAGATACACCCGTCAGGTCAACACAAGCATGCTTCCCCCCGGCCCACCCAAAGACAATGAGATCTGCTGGTCGTAGGGTGGATCTCCCTTCTACAGAATCCGAGAGGAAGTTCACAGGTGCCTCCTTCTTGGCTGAGATCCCAGTCGGTCTTAAAATGTCCCACAGAATGCCTCGAACCCAATCATGTCGATATTTGAAATCGGGTAACTCCTTACAATGAACCGCATGTTCCCCGTATTCATCCAGGCAGGCCTTACGGCAAATCAGTCATATTTCATCCTCCTGGTACATGGGGATCATCAGACGATATTTAAGAATGGCTCTGTATTCAATAGCGGACATGCTTTGGCCTAGAACTTCAATCGGGATAACTGTCAGGAAATCTTGGGCGGGGGAGCTTTGCAGGCATTCAATAACTGCCTTCTGACATGGGACATACCAAAAACTTCACCCGGGCTCTGAGCGATTTTTTTTACAACAGCTACAATTTTACAAGCGGTAATATGACCACTTGGCAGCAGTCCCACGACTCTTTTACATTGTACTCCTTCATCAACCATATTCCATGATTTAAAGCATTCTCCGCACCTGCATAAACGCATATACATCCTTTAACAATCCCCAAGCAGTTACAAGAACTGCATTCATATCTCGCATTATCAGGTTGTGGGATTTCTTGAAACTCCTTTTTAGATAAATCATAAGAAAGAACTAATATCTTCGCATTTTGATGATCTTGTACAATCCAGTGAAGCGCACCATTGCATAAGATACCCGCATTAGTAATAAATGTACAATTCAGTTCTCTAACTACTATCCAAACATTTGACTTTAAACTCAACACTTGCATTTGAACACGTCTCCGAAAAACATCTTCACCAGCTCGCGCCCCAACGAGAAGCGCGTAATCATCTAATACCAGATCTTTCAAGATCCAACCAGAGTCAACCCAGATTCAACCAATAGTTCTTGAATCAGTATTAACAGCGGAAGACAGTACCAAGATCCACAAATCAGATCAGAAATCCTTCAAACAAACAGTATCAGAGGATTAATTAACCCTAGAGCTCTGATACCATGTCAAAATAACATGATATCAAGAACAACTAATACTCAAACAAGAACTAATTTTTATTGAACAAAAACAAAATGCAAATCAAACTCTCAATCCTCACAAGACCTCTCTGATAACAAGATCACAACACAGAACTAAACAAGAAGGATTACAATACGAAATCAGAACAAGATGTTATTGATTTAGCAAACCCTAATCTAGACACTGTGAGAGAGAACAAAGGTGAACGAGAGAAAATAAAAAGACCAAAACTTGTAACTGTGAGAAAGAGAAAGCCTTATATAGGCATCTCAGAGACTCGGGTGAAAACACACCTGAGGCACCACCAACCGTAGGATCAACACAAAGAAACACAAAAGAATAAGATCTTGTCCATCCATTCATGTATATATGTATACAGGAATGGAGATTGCCAACGTGGACAAGAGCTGGACAGCTGGGCGACCACCTTGGGCTTGGTATCTTGGGCTCTTTATCTTGGGCCTAATAAAAGTCTTCTAAATGTCTTTATAAACGAGCCCACCAATTTCCTTATTAAACAAGCCGACATCTTTATTAGCCCCAATAAGCATAAGTGTATGATAACTTCTCCAGCCATCCTAGTCAGCTATCCTAGTCATCCAACCTCGTGCCATGTCATCCGAGAGCATCCATGTAAGCCACATCATCTTGTCAGAAATCCATACCTGTCAGGAACTTATGCAAAATATTCAAACCCAATTGTAGAAATAATTATGTAAGAATCAAAGAATAAAACCAAACCTTTACAAGACTTTTGAACGTTAAATTGTCAATACCATACTATATTTTAACACTCACCGTATTATTTTTTATAAATATGACAACTATTTTTACCCTTAAACTTACTAGTGAATGATTGATATTTGTAATTAATTTACAGAGACGGAGCAAGTGTGGATCAACTCAGTGAGGTCTTACCGACTGAGAAGGACAATATTCTTAAGTTAGGAGATTTAGTACTTTTTTTATTTCTAAAATGGCCTGTCATGACCCGAACATCCATTGTGAGAGAAATATTTTTATAATGGTGGGCTCATCCATTAACTTTCGTAGATGACAGGGTACGCTTAGCAACACCCTTATACACATGAAGGGCCTCAATGTATTGTTCAACATAAACTGAAATTCTTTTTAAAACCAATTGAATTAAGATAAGAGTACGACATTCAGATTTTTCATCAAAGAAACATACTAGAAAGATAAAAGTATAAACAATTGCCTTTTTCCATCAATAACAATATTCTGGAAACATCAAATGCAAGAACAATATATATACTAAAAAGTAGCAAGACAAAAGTATAAAAAATCACTTTCTTTATCAAAATGCTGCTGACACTTGGTCTTGGATCTTCCTTCATCAACTATAACAGTAAAAAAAATGAAGTGAGTGAATGCAAGTATTATGGTACAAGTGAAGAGTAGCTGTCAGTAACAAATTCTTAGAAGAAGTAGATTTTCAAAAGATCTTAAGAATTTCATATAGTTTTCTATCATCATATCTAAAAATTATTGATGGTGGAACCCGTTTAGGAACACTAATCACGAATTCCTGAAAATAATCATCCACAAGATACTAGGAGAAAGATTCATACCGCGACACGAGGCTTCTTCTGCTTCAACAGCATCAGGCTAAGGCATTTGTTCCAGTGAGCAGGACATACCAAGAAAATAAGTGAATTATAAGTAAGGTTTAAAAAGGCTGAAACGGGCCTCGAGGCATTGTCCGTTAGCCTCACGAGGCGTAAGCCTCGAGGCGGACCGAGGCGTAAGCCTCAAAACATTATTAAAAATAACAAAAAATATATATGTACATCATAAAAATAAAATATAATATAAAACAAAACATCATGAATATTATAAAATCTAATTTAGTAATGAAACAAACATCATAAAATAGTTTTAATAGCATTTTAATCTTTAACTTAAGTTTGGAGACCAAATGTAAACTAGTGAACATTGAGGGGGTTAAATGTAAAAATACCAAAAATTAATAAAAATCCTAATGCCACCTCCTTTTATGTACGATTTTTCTCTCCTCTCCCTCTGTTCTAATCCAACCAATTGAATCGAACAATTCATCATTTTGTGGTTGTAAATTGTAATCACGACATAACCTCGCCTGCCACCCTATAGATGTCATGAATTGAGTCTAATTCGAATCAAAGTAGAGGGGCAGGTGTGTTTTGGTTGGATTTTGAGGTGGGAACTCGTTCCAAGTACAATTTTTGACCCGACTTGAACCAATTTTCACCACCTAGACCCAATTTTGACTTAGGTGGTGAGGCTTAGTCCTCAAAGCCTCACCGCCTCGGAAAGCCTCAGATAGGCCGAGGCTTAGGTTTCAGTTGACCCACATGAGGCTAAGCCTCTAATGCATTTTTTCATAGCCTCAGCCGAGGCGTAAGCCTCGAGGCGAGCCTCATACAGCCTTTTTAAACCATGATTTTAAGAATTTATAAATTAAGGCGAACCTATAATCAATGTTTGCATAAACATGTGGCAGCACTCAGCATTGTTCCACTTTTCCACAGCGGCTGCTCCAGAGAAAACGTTTAGGTGGTAGTCGGGATCCTCAGTCCCATCGTATGTTTTCACATTAGCCGACATTTTGATCTTATTAGGGAAATAAAAGTGTGCTATGTGCTCGGCGAAGCATTCCAACGACTTGGGACGGTATGGCTCTGAGGGGGTAGCCTCAATTCTGACTTCGGCCGTAGAGGTTTGAGCAAGGGGTTGGGAAACTCCCGGACCCTGACCTCCAGGAAGAGATGTTACTGGTACTTGGTTTAAAGAAGGCGGATACTGCCACGGGTACCCTCCAGGCCATGTAGGGAAATATGGCGGTATATAAGGTGAGTATTGAGGTTGTGAGTAGCTGGGATGTGTCGTTCCTGAAGGGATAATAGGTCCTCCTGCAAGACATCCAGCTCCTACAAGGGAGGTAGCCACGGCACTGCTGGCTAGTGGTAGGGACCTCAGAGCTTCTACATAAGAGAGTGGTGTTGAGGACGATAAGGAAACTCGTGTGTTTTCCAATAACTGTCCTGTCGTGTACTCTTGGACCCAGGGGGAGAGCACAGAACTGCTAGGACCTCCCCCTAAAAAGATACCTCCCTGACTGTTCAAGTAGGGGTGAGGATTCGTGTTGGTACGTCAGGTTGTTGGGGATGTAGTAGTTTCCAGCAACGGAGGAGCGGGTGAGAGGGTGACAGTAGGTTCCTCGTTATAAGACAACCTGACTTTTACGCATCTGGACCTCTCCTCTCGCACGTAACCATTCAGGAGGTCTCGGAGTTGCAAGAAATTCCTTCGTACTCCCTCCGGGGTGATATCCATTCGTTCGATAGGTAACAACACGTCGTCTCTAGGAGACGAATTAACAGCCTTTGAGGACGGTGGAGTTTGATAGTTAAGCATGTCTCCTAGAGACGGTTCGACATGTGGTCCGTCCGTTCCAGGTGTTTCATGGCCTGTAGCGTCACCGGAAGTGTGACTGTTGGCCGGAGTTTCTGGAAGACCCCCATCTTGGTGGCTATCTCCACCGGTCATCACAAAAGAAGGTTACTTAGGAACAAACGGGACTGTAGAAACTTCCAACAGTTTTGTTCAAAGTAGCGACAGCCCCACGGAGGGCGCCACTTGTTGCTACAACAAGGAAAATGACCGGGATTAGGTTAAGAGATGTATGGGATTATAAGTTAAGGTATGTTAGGTTTAGGTTAGGTTTTAGGGGATCCTCTAGCTCCTGGAAGGACCTGCACAAGGTAACAGACACCGTTAGCCTTAACGCAGGAGGGGGCCTCCTGCGTTTGGACTCCGGCGTGAGAATAAGTATATATTCGATTGGAGTTAGGAAATAATGAAGTAGATAGTGTAAGAGTGAAGAGAAGAAATGAGAAGTGAGTGTGTGGAATGACAACCCAAGGGTCTCCTTATATAGGCAGTGGAATTATGCCTAGGAGCTCCCCTATGGTAGCTTCCTTACTATACCTGGTAAGGATTGACTTTCTTTATGTTCCCTGCAGTGAGACTTTGTCCATTTGGTACACTTTCAGCTTTTACTATTTCCTAGGCATGGCATGAAGCTGTGTGATGTTTTGTCTTTTGCCTATAGTAAGAAGCCAAAGTACCTTTTTACATTTCCAATGATTTTACTGTTTTCTTTGTGCTACATAGCTACCGTATGGCAACCAGGCTGCCTTATATTAGCTGCCCAGCTCCAATAAGTCAGGCAAACCTTAATACTTTACTTTGCTTTATTTTTTGACAATGGATTAAACGTGGTCATTTTAGGACCCACGTCATCACTTATATTTTCAGTAAACAATACATCGATATTTATTCTCAATGTGTTGCTACAATAAATATTAGACCAAAGATGATGATGACATCTCCGAGGTAAAAGGGTTCAAGGGTTTCGAATTGTCAAACTCAGCTCATGAGGTCCCCCACGTTTGCAATTCATGGATTTGGATCTTGTTATTGTTATTGTTTTGAATTCTGGATTGGATTGAAAGGAATTCAACCCATAATGTATGTATTTTGTTGTTGTTTATTGCTTTTGGTGAAGAATAGATCAAGCAAGGAGTAGGATCTAGGAGAGAGAAGAGAAAAGTGAGTGTGTGTTTTCATGACAAGTGATGCTGCTCGTATAGAAGAAATGATCTTCTATAAAGAGAAGGTCTCGACTTAAGATCCTAGATTGCAGTGGAGGGTTCCCCCTTTTGGATAGGTGAGGCTTTGGACTTGCGGTTAATAGAGATAACTCTCCCACATGCGCTGGCTGTCTTTGGGCCGGAGAGTTTACTCGTAAAGTGTGATGTGACTACACACTTCCTTGTTCCTTTTGCTCCTTGTAGCAGTCGGTTACTTTTGAACCCTTTTGGCTTTTAACCTTTTAAGCTCGTTTGTATTCTTGCCAGTTTATTAAGCTTGAGCTACCTACAGGGGCGGACCCAAGGCTTGACGAAGGGGGGCGGGCGCCCCCCTTGACGGAAAAAAAATTAGTTGTTTATGCACGTTAAAATCTCGATCGCACCCCATAATTTTTTTTAGATCGCCCCCATGAAGTCCGCAAACCACAGCTGAGAAAAGAGAAGTGAGAAAATCACATTGGAACTTTTCCGGTTGTCGTGCACAGAAACTAGAAACTGTGTCTTTTGGAGAAGTGCAGGTTTTGATGAAGAAGAAGCAATAAAGTAAAATGATTCGTCTTTTATGTTTGGCTGATGTTACTCCATCAGCTTATTTGTCTTGCTCGATGAAAAAGATGACGGGACAAGTCATCTTTTTGACTTAGGATGCTCCTGGCTGTCCGAAGCCTTGTAGGCTTCAACCCTTTAAGCATTGTTCAGTAATGTTGTTTATTTATATTTGCTTTAGGCTACCTACGTCATCAGCCCCCCAAGTCAGAAGGTTTGATGAGGTAGCTTGAAAGCATCTGACTGTTTTCTTAGTTTATCCTTTGCTTGAAAGGTTCGAGGGTTCGCTGTGATTTAGGCGGTTATTACTCAGCAGTTTTAATGTTGATTGGACTGTTGATGTGACATCTGGCAGTTTGCTCAGACTAATTACTGCATGTCATAATTACGGTTTTTTGAATTAAAATAACCGTTTTATTTTTCTTTTTTAAACCTTCTGTACTTCATTTTTTACTTTACCTTTTTCTTTTCTTCATCTTCATCCTCTCAAACATTTCATCCATCTTAGGGTTTCGTGATTTTTCACCACAGCAGGTTAGTTTTTCTTCTTCTCGCTTTGTTTACTGATCATCCTTTTGAGCACAATGGGCGCTAAAAAGGACATGGCCGTTACTTTTTCAACTCTTTCTCAGAAAGAGGTAGAATCGTTTTGTGCCGAATGGGATATTGATTTGTCGTTCAATCCTGTGGCTCCTGGTAAAAAACTTTCTGTTTCTGAGTGTCCATCTGGTTCTATTGCTTTGTACTGTCGTCATTTTGAATTTGCAAACCTTCGTCATCCTTTTTCTGTATTTTTGTTGAATGTTCTTGAGTATTATAGGGTTTCCCTTGGTCAGATCCACCCACATGGTGTTGGCCGTGTTTTACACTTTGAATGTCTTTGTAGAGCCTTAGGGTATGATCCCACTCTATTGATGTTCAGGCGATTCTTTCGCCTTGCCAAGAATGGTGACTGGTTCACCTTCGAGGGGTCATCAGTGGAGACTAACCTTCTTTCTTCCCATGTTACAACGGTTGGGCAGTGGAAGAATAGGTTCTTTTGGGTGTCTGATTCTATTTTCCCTTTTAAGCCTGTGTGGAGGCATCCTGAGGCCGTTCTTAATGAAGGGGAACCCTCAGAGTCTGAACTAGATGATACCTTCCTAACGACTCTTAGAGCCTGTCCTTCAAGGCTTCGTCCATTTGCTGAACCCTTCTTAGTATTATCCGGTGTTAGCACTCGTTGGGACAAGCCGGGTAGAGATCCTGTTGTGATGAAGGATGGTCAGGGTATGAATTTTGTTTATTGTTGATTTCTTTTGCTTTCTTTGTTTCTTCCTTATGTGTTCTGTTTTTGCAGTTATGTCGGCTCTTGAATTTATCAAAGGTGATGATGCTTCGGGCGTTGTATTTTCTGATGCTGAAGCAGCAGATGGGGAAGATGCACTGACCAAATATCAGAAAGGGAGGTATGATGGGACCAATTATGTTGCTGTCCCTAATGTGAAGGGTTTTGCTAAAGCCAGTTCTTCCAAGGCTTCAACAAGGAGGTCAAGCAGACGGCTTTTGAAGGCTGCTAAGCCTGCTGATCCTTCTGAAGCAGTGACGGTTAGTGATGATATTGAGGAGTCTGAAGATGAGAAAGATCAGACTATGGATGATGCTTTTGTGGATGCTGTTGTTAAGAAAGGTAAGGGCAAGAAGGTGAAGGTTGGAGTGGTGAAAGAAACAGATGTGTCAGCTAGCTTTGATGAAGAAGGTCTGTATGTTCCTGGGTGGAACGTGAAGTCTAGTGATAGCTTTAAGTCTTCGGCTGTTTGTGAGGATGTTCTTGCACACTTTGCTACTCCTGGTGCCAAGGCTTGTCTTGAGGGTTTGGATGATGATGCTCTGTTGGCAAAGATGATGGTGGGCACCTGTAACCTTGCTGCTATGCTGCCAGAGGGGATTAGCAGGTTTAGGAAGGTTATGGGTAAGTATAGTGACTTTGCCAAGAAGAAGAGGGAGATGAAACAGTCCATTGCTGACATGAAGAAGGATGCTGAGGAGTATGCTAAGAAGGAGGTTACTTTGATTTCCCTCATTGATGAACTGAAGAAAGGGCATGAGGCTGAGATGGCAAGGCATGAAGCTGCTATTCTTAAGGTGGAAGCAGATCAATTGGCTTTGGAAGCAGAGAAGAAGGCTTTTGAAAGTGAAAAGAAGGGGTTGGAGGCTTCCCTTGCTGCTGCCCAAAGTGATAACAAATGGCTAATTGAAGAAGGATTTCAGCAAGTCGTTACCTACTTTCTTCATTCTACCGAATTCAACTCTGCCCTTGGGGAGGTATATACCAAGCTTTTGACCCATGGTAAGCATGCTGGTTTTGTTGCAGGGTTTAAAGCTCATGAGTCTGGCCAAGTTTTGGAAGAATCTCCCTTTTATCAGCCTGACTCCTTGGATGTTTTTAAGGAAACTGTCCTTAAGATGGAACACTCCAGCTACCCTTATGTTGCACAAGTCTCTTCCTTCTATGGGAAACCCTTGAAGGAGCTGAAAGAATTGAAGCCTGCTGGTTTAAACGAAGTTGTTTCTGCAAAGGTACTTCAATCTGTTTCAAGGAAGAGGGCACATTCTGGTGATAGTGAAGAGACGTTGGATGTGGCTGAAACATTTTCCAAGGATGCTAGTGTTGAAGCTTCTGAAGCTGGACTTGTGGAGAAGGTTCCAAAGAAAGGGAAGAAGGTAAAGAAGGCAAAGGTGGTCAAGGCTGTGAATGAGGATGAAGCCTCTAAGCCTTCAGAGTCTGGTGGTGATGTCTGAACTTCCCATTCGTAGCTTTCTTAGCATCTTGGTTTGTTAAAACAATTAACTTTGTGTTTGTGTTTCTAAGTACTTTTTATCTTTTGTTGGAACCTTCAGTGGTTCCTTGATGGTTATGGGCTGTAGCCCTTTGAACAATTATGCTACTTGTTGGCTTTGTTAAAAGCCCTTAAATGTTAAGTCTTTGTGGCTGGTGTTTAAGTTTTATCGTTGTTTTTCTGTTGTCATTTATGTTTGTCTTTGCTGTTTGGGAATGTTTATCCGGTAGCACCTTTAAAGGTTGAATGTTGCAGTCATTCATCCTTAAGGTAGTCTAGGCAAACATGTCACCATCTATCCTATATACACTTAATCAAGTGTTCTTGATATGTTTTCGTAAGTTTGTTTTCTAAACTTAAGGAACGATTGGTGTAGGTTGTTCAAACCTGTCTATGAGATTCTTAAAAGTGTTTTTTTGTTTATCTCATGGAGTAGGATTGATTTAGGAACTCACCCCTTATATAGGTCCGTTTATCCTTTGAACCTATTGAGCGAAATGGCCTGGGAGCTCATCCCCTTACATGGTCTCTACCATGGAGTTTCTTGCAAGGTTCTCAACCTGAACTTAGGATAGAAAGACAAAGTTTCTAAAAGAGGATCAAATGATCCTTTCATTCATTAGATGGGATAACATTACATCATTTGGAAAAGAACAACATTTTCTTACAACTTAAACAAAGAACCTTTTGAGGTTCTTGCCATTCCAGTGACGGGGGAGTTTTTTGCCTTCCATGCTTGCCAATTTATAGGATCCCCCTTTGTGGGATTCTAGGATTGTGTATGGGCCTTCCCACTTGGGTCCTAGCTTCCCTTGACTTTCCTTCTTGCTTGCTTCGTTGTTTCTCAAGACCAGGTCGCCGGGCTTGAATCGTTCGTGCTTAACCCTGGCGTTGTAGTAGGACTCCATCTTTTGTTTGTATTGAGCTTCACGGATTGCTGCTGAGTCCCTTGCTTCTTCCAGGAGATCAAGGTTAAGCAGTGATTCTTGTTCATTTGCCTGGACATCGACATGATAGGTTCTTGGTGTGGTGATTCCAATTTCAGCAGGTATCACTGCTTCAGACCCAAAGGTATGGCTGTAAGGCGTTGTCTTGTTGCTTGTCTTCTCAGTGGTTCGAATTGCCCAGAGAACGCTTGGCAGCTCTTCCAACCAGTTTCTTCCTTGTCTGCCTAGTCTAGCCTTGATCCCTTCAACCACACTCCTATTCATTCTTTCGACTTGGCCGTTCGACTGGGGGTATGCCACAGAACTGAAGACTTGAGTTATCCGATACTCCTTGCACCAAGCACTGAATGGTTTCTCTGCAAATTGCTTGCCGTTATCCGCCACTAGCACCCCAGGTAGGCCATACCGGCAAATGATGTTTTCCCAAACGAAGTCAATTATCTTTTTCCCGGATATTTTCCCCAAGGGCTTCACTTCTGGCCATTTTGTGAAGTAATCTACTGCCACCAATAGGAATTTAACCCCTCCTTTTGCTGGTGGGAAGGGTCCAACGATATCCATTCCCCATTTGTAGAACGGCCAAGCTGAATTAACAGGCACCAAATCATGCTTGGGACTTTTGGGGACTGGGGCGTGAATTTGGCAGGCTTCACATCTTTTCAGCTGTTCTGATGCATCACGATGCATGGAGGGCCAGAAATATCCCAGGTTCATAAGCTTTGCCACAACTGACCTTGGACCGCAGTGGGCTCCACAGATTCCTTCATGAACTTCCTTAATCAGGTACCTGCTCTGTTCGGGTCCTACACATCGGAGCAGTGGGGCTAGATACCCTTTTTTGTAAAGCATTTCATCTTGTATGATATACTGCTTCGACTTGTTTCGGGTCCTTTCAGCTTCAACAGGGTCCTGTGGCAGTTCTCCTTTTTGTAGGAACCTTACAAACGGAGTCATCCAGTTTGGTTCATTTTCAGTGATGACGTCTTGCACTTCCAACTCTGATATGGCAGGATGCTTGATCACCTCAACCAATACTTTCTTAGTAAGGTGAGCAAAAGTTAACGAGGCGAGCTTGCTTAGTGCGTCAGCCTTTTTGTTGTGAGACCTTGGAACTTGCTTGATCTTGCATTGTTGGAAAGTGTTCATGATTTCCTTGGCTTTCTCTTTGTGTTTTTTCATGTTGGGTTCTTTGGCAATGTAGCTATCGTTCACTTGGCTAGAGACCAATAGTGAATCGGTGAACACTTGAAGCTTGTGAACCATCATCTTTTTTGCAAGCTTGAGTCCTGCAATTAGGGCTTCATATTCGGCTTCGTTGTTTGTTGTCTGAAATTCCAAACGAAGGGCATATGTGAATTCTAACCCTTCAGGGTTGATTAATATAAGACCAGCTCCCGAGCCTTCAACGCTGGAAGCTCCATCTGTGTAAAGCTTCCAGGCTTCAGGATCAAGAGGTTCGTCTATGGTCATGTTAACCTCAGCAGTTTCTACCCTTGGAATTTCAGCAATGAAATCAGCAAGTATTTATGCTTTTATTGCTTTTCTCGGGACGTAGGTGATTTTGTGTTCACCTAGCTCAACGGCCCACTTGGCTAGTCGTCCCGAGGTTTCAGGCCTTTCAAGCACATTCTTGATTGGTTGGTCAGTGACTACTTGAATAGGATGTGCTTGAAAGTACCTTCGAAGCCTTCTGGCTGTTTGTACCAGGGCCAAGGCTAATTTTTCCAAAGGAGGGTACTTGACCTCTGCTAACTTTAAGGTTTTACTGAAGAAATAAACGGGTACCTGAGCTTTTTCTCTTTCGATAGTGAGAACAGCGCTGAAGGCTTCTTCAGTGACTGAAAGGTAGACAGAGATCGTTTCCCCTGCTTCGGGTGCTGCAATGGTGGGAAGGGAAGCCAAGTAATGTTTCATAGCGTTGAAGGCTTCTTCTGCTTCTTCTGTCCACCTGAAGTTCTTCTTGTCAGCACAACCTTTGAGGGTCTTGAAGAAAGGCAGGGATTTTTCAGCAAGTTTCGACACGAAACGTTTTAAGGCGGCAAGTTTGCCGTTCAAGCTTTCCACTTCTTTCTTGGTTTGTGGTGACTTCATTTTGAGGATGGCTTGAACCTTGTTCGGGTTAGCTTTTATGCTTTGTTTTCCTACAACATGACCCAAGAATTTCCCTTCTTCAAAACCGAAGGAACACTTGATGGGATTTAGTTTCATGTTGATCTTCTTGAGATTGTTGAAGGTTTCTTGTATGTCTTCAAGCATTTCGTCTTCAGTCTTGCTTTTGATAACCAAATCATCCACGTATGCTTCCATGTTTCTACCAATTTGTTCGGCAAAGGCTTTGTCGACCAACCTTTGATAGGTGGCACCTGCATTTTTTAAGCCGAAGGGCATCTTTTTATAACAAAAGATACCCTTGTCAGTATGGAAGGCAGTCTTTTCTTCATCTTCCTCCTTCATTTGTATTTGGTGATAACCTTTATAGGCATCCAAAAATCATTTGAAGGGGAAACCTATTGGAGGGTTAGCTTGTAAGCATGCATTATGTGAAAAGAAACAATTTTGGAGGTGTTGAATAACTTAAAAGTTGTTTTTAGGTTCGAAGATAACCTGTCAATGAGTCAACTTTCAAATCCACCTCCGGTAAAGGATAGCAATCCTTTGGACAAGCTTTATTGAGGTCTTTGAAGTCTATGCACATCCTTCATGAGTCGTCAGGTTTCTTAACCATTACTGGGTTTGCAACCCAGGATTGGTATTTGACTTCTCGGAGGATTCCTGCTTCAACCAGTTTGTCAACCTCCTGGCAAGATGCTTTGCTTCGTTCCGGTGCAAGGCTTCTTTTCTTTTGCACTATTGGTTTGATGTTTTGGGGAACTTTAAGTTCATGCTCAGCAATATCACGTGGGATCCCTGTCATGTCACTGGGACACCAAGCGAAAACATCGACATTGTTTTTTAGCAACGCTTCAAGCTTTGAGAGAACTTCCCTAGGAAGGGCTGTGTTTACCCGTATCCTTTGATCAGGGTATTTATGATTGATGATAAGACCGAGTTTGCTTTGTTCTTCAACAACCGTTAGCACAGAGGCTGATGGTTGAAGGGTTCCTACTCCTTCTTTGGTGGGGAACTTGGCACTCTTCCGGCTGATGGAAACGGTCATATCGAAAGCTACTACACCGGGTCTACCAATGATGACATCGTAACTGGATGGTAGGTCCAAGACAATGAAGTTCAACGGTTCAGTTCTTCGCATTTGTCCATCAGAGAAAGTCACATTGAGCACTATCTCGCCCAAGGGTTTGATGGGAATGTCAGCTATGCCTTTGATGGCAGCTTCGGCTTGCTTGAGCATGGAGCGTTCTTCATGGCTTAGAAGGTTGAAGTATTTTGCAAACATGATTTCAGTAGCAGCTCCGGTGTCTATGTAGGCTTTTTGTGTTTGTCGTGAACCCACAAGGGCTTCAAGGACTAGTGGATCACAATGTTTTTCTTCGTTGGTACAAGGGAAGTAGATGCCTTGACATTCCCAATCCTCCAACCTCTGTCGTTTGCTTGGCGCTTCACTTTCAACAAACACCATGGCAACATCTTTCTTCTTGCCATTAGCTATGTTTTCTTTGACACCTTTGACCAAGTGGGCTAGTTCCCCAGATCTAACTGCTTCTTC
The DNA here is from genome assembly GCA_028751855.1 of Ambrosia trifida. Classification (NCBI taxonomy): domain Eukaryota; kingdom Viridiplantae; phylum Streptophyta; class Magnoliopsida; order Asterales; family Asteraceae; genus Ambrosia; species Ambrosia trifida. The sequence continues at coordinate 62,394,569 of CM054124.1, read as the reverse complement.
AATCCTCTTCTTAAGCTGGAAGCAGTCGTTGGTGTGGTGTCCCTTTTCTTCGTGAAACTCACAATACTGGTTGGAGTTTTCGTTTCTTTTGCTTTTAGGCAAGGGACGAGGTGGTCTAAAGGTGTGTTTGACTTCTTCCGTGGCTAGAATTTCTTGAGGAGTTTTGGAGAGGGCTGTAAAGTTTATGTTTCTGTCTTTGCTTGGAGGGTTCCTGCCTTCCGACCTTTGAGACTCAGATCTCCTGGATCTGTTGTCATAGGTACCGTAGTTTCCTCTTTTTCGAGTAGGGCTGTTGCTTCTCCAGTTGGAAGCCCTTTTTCTTTGCTCCTTTATGTCTACAGCCTCTTCTCCTCTGATGTGGGCTTCGGCTCTTTCTAAAGCCTCTTCAAGGGTTTTGGGGAGACTTTTGTTAAACTCCCTGGTGAGGTATTTTGAGTTGATGGCATTCATGAACCCTGCAACCTTCATCTTTTCATCTGCACCAACATAGGTAAGACCTTCTTTTTTGTACCTCTCAATGAAACTCTTCAGGCTTTCATCATCTTTTTGTTTTATCTGGAAGATGACGGTTGCATCCTTGACACATCTTCTCTGTTGTGAAAAGTTGGCTAGGAATCCTTTGCCAAGTTCATCAAAGGTTCGGATGCTTCCAGCCTTCAAGCCATTGAACCAGATTCGTGCAGATCCAACAAGGGTTTGCATAAACATTAAACAACACTCAGGATCACCCCATTTCTCGATCCGAGCGGCCCCTGAGAAGATCTGAAGGTGATCTTCTGGATCATCAGTACCATCATATGTTCTTATATGAGCTGGCATCTTTAGCTTGTTAGGAAAGTCATAATCTGCTATTTCTGGTGAGAAGCAAGATAAGCTGTTTGGCTTGTAGGGTGGGTTGACAGGGTGTTTTGTCCTGTTGTTGGTTATTCCGACCGGAGTTCCCTGTTGAGCAGCGATGGCCTGACTGATGAGCTGCTGCCAAGGGAAGTTAGCCATCACTTGTGATATCATATAGGGCATGAGGTTAAAACCTTGGAGATTTTCGGTTGTGGCCACATTGCCAGTCACCATGGGGATGCTCATGGAAGCGTTCCTAGCCATGGGGAGTGAAGCCATTGCTTGCTCCCATGAAGTGGCTACCGGTGGTGGGACACTGGATATCGGTGACTGTAGAAGTTGATCCAGGGTGACTTCGTGCCCAAGTGGTGTACCAGTGGTGGCAGCCTGGGTGGTAAACAGTGGGAAAGCAGTGGGGCTGGACCTTGTTTCATGCTGAGAAGTGGAGAATGTGTTGCTGGGGCCAGCGTTACTGCTTCCGAGCCGTGGTCTATGACTGTAGGTGGCATTTAGAGGAGGAGGAGGTCCCGGTGAGAGTGACACTTCCTCTTCCTCGCCATAATCTAGACGGAGGCGGACTCCTTTATCCCTTTCCCTCATGACATACTGGTTCAAAAGGGATCTAAGCTGCAGGAAGTTTCTTTCCACTCCTTCAGGGGTAAGATCTATACGTTGGGGAGTCTGTGCAAGGTCAGGGAGAGGAGAAAACACCCCTGAACGAGTGGGAGGTGGAGTCTGTAAGCTTGCCGCCCCATGATGTGCAGGTGGGGACTGAGTTCTAGCTGGAGTGCCTCCTGGAGTGGAGAAAGACACAGATCTGGCTGGAGAAGTCTGATCTGTGCTTGGAGAGATCTGGTTGACTTCCTCTTGGGACTCAGGGTCAGACATGGAGAGAGTCGGAGCTACACAACTGATTTTTGTAAAGGCAATGGCGTAGCCCCACGGTGGGCGCCAACTTGTTGCTACAACAAATAACTGTCTAACGATGGTTCTGAGTCACAAGGGAGGTTCAGGGGTTCAAGGGTTCCACTTTGCCTAACGCAGGTCGTGGTGTCCTTCTACGTTGCAAACGTAGAAGGAGGTTCAAGGTTATTTTTCTTGTTTTAGATGCTTTAAGGTTCTGGTTTGAGATGTACTCGAAACCAGAAAAGGAAGTTCTTGAGATCCGAGTGGAGAGAAATATTCTTCCACGTGCGAGACCAAAAGAATTAGAAGAGTGAAGTGAGAGTGATTGTGATGGTGTGTCCAGAGCTGAGGAATCAGCCTCTGATTTATAGAGAAAGGAGATCTCCATAAGGAGAAAGCATCTTGCCTTGAGCCTTGTTGCAACTAAAGGACATCCCACAAATGGTAAGTGGCTGCTATGGACATGCGGTCTGTTGGCTGATGTTACTCCATCAGCTTAGTTGTTTTGCTCGATGAAAAAGATGACGGGACAAGTCATCTTTTTGACTTAGGATGCTCCTGGCTGTCCGAAGCCTTGTAGGCTTCAACCCTTTAAGCATTGTTCAGTAATGTTGTTTATTTATATTTGCTTTAGGCTACCTACGTCATCAGGTTTGTAGAACTATACCTACCTAGACTCAAAAGTAAAACACTAACAAAGTGAGCGTATACATGAAAATTTTACTTTTTTTTTAAATTTGAATAGTGAATTTCTTATAAATGACCCATTGTCACGATATCGATTGAAGTTGTCACCCGTCAAGACTGGCCAAACTTCAAGTTCTATCGGATCCAGGCCGGCTTCTCAGCTTTGGTGGCGTTACCCCGGAAACGGTACTACCTCCACACGAGTTGCTTGACTGAAGTAACAGTCAGATGAAAACCGAGGTGATGCTCAGGATCGAACTCCTCTCGATGGGTTTGTCACCGTCATTGCACATTATTGCCTCATTATTTGATGCAGATGAGGATTGAACCTGAGTCTTCCAAGGAAAACTCAAGTCTTTTGATCACATGATCTATACATCATATATATTATGAAAATTTTACTTATAGAACTATGTTAAAATAGCAATTTAACAATTTATTTCTTTTTAAGTTGCATTTTTCGATTTGTTAATTTTTTATTGTATTAAACTTTCACATTATTTATCTAAAAGATTACATCATGTACGTTTAAATTTATTAGTTATTTGATTTTTCCTAAAAGCTTTATATTTTAGCAAAATAAAATATGTAAGCGAGAAGTACAGTAACTTTTTGAGTTATTGAAAAGTATTTTGATAAAAATAATTCAACCCAAACTATTGATAATAATGTTTAGCGCCTCTGGGTTAAGATACTTATCAACTAACAATTGTTTTTGTGTTTTCAGTGTTCCGGTTACAATGTAAAAGAAATATTGTTTTGATCCTCTAAATTATAAGATTTTGTATATTAGAGTTTATTTTTCTATATTACATACGCACTATTATTTCGCTATTAAGGCATAACCATGAATGTTATTTAAAAGAATATCACATTGTGACACGATCCGACCCGAGCCGGACCGAAAAACTTATTATATTGCAATAGACAATCGACTCTAAAACTTTCGCAACCCATGAAAAAAATTTCTGGGTCCGTCATTGGCTACCTACGTCATCACCGTGGGAAGTTAATAGCTCTATTTTGATTTTTGCAGATTAATTCTCTGGAGGTGACTCATTAGTGCTCAGATCACAGTCGTGTCGAAGCCAACTACCTTTAACTTGACGTGTAGGGACTTGCTCCTTCATATATCATGCATCAAGTAACAGTTTGAAGACTTAGTCATTGACGTCTATGGGTTAACTTTGCTATATGTTGATTAGTTTTCAAATTACTTTCCAATGAAAATTATTTAATTGTTTGAAATTGTTATTTTATAAATTTGACTAAAGTTTAGAAAAAAATGCAAGTTAAATGTATTATAAAAGCTGGCACAGTGGCACATACGGAAAATGGGTTGCTTTTTTTGTGCCCCAATTTGTCATTTCATATTGGGATCGTTAATTCATGGCACAGATTAACTTGTTTGATACAATTAAAACCAATCTGAACCGCTCACACCGATAGGAAACCCAAATGGTATACAAGTTGACCAAGACTTTGAGTTGAGATATCCAATTTGAGGACGTTTGCTTCAAGCTTAAGTTTATACATATAAAGCTTTATAGGTGTATATATGTTGATATATCACATAAAAAACATAGCAACACAATTTGAAAGAGCATAATGGGGTATAATATTTGCAATATATATTCTCATCTTGTTATTTTTGTTTTGTCACTTATGTTCGCATGGTTAAAAATTACAACTTCCACTCTCCTTGGCCATCAACTGGTAGCAGCCATGGGAGAAGAAGCAGCATATGGTAATTATACGTGCATCGATAAGGATAGAGATGCTCTTCTTCATTTCAAAGCAAACGTCCATAAAGATCCCGGTGGCCTTCTCTCTACATGGGCAAATAATGTAGAAGAAACTAATGATTGTTGTAAATGGAGGGGGGTCATGTGCAATAACCAAACAGGTCATGTCACAGCCCTTAACTTGCAAGGACGTCTTGAAGGTAAGATTAGCCCTTCCTTGCTTAACTTAAGCTACCTGAATCACCTGGACCTTTCTGGAAATTCTTTTAATGGAACCATTCCCATGTTCATTGGTTCCATGACTCAGCTAAAATATCTTGACCTTGGGTGGAATAATTTTACTGGAACAATTCCTCCAGAACTTGGAAACCTCACAAACTTGCAAATGCTTTCACTTGAATCCTTGAGTGGTTGTGTAGTTAAAAACTTAGATTGGTTGTCTCATTTGTCTCAGTTAAGGGAACTTCATATGTCACTTGTTTCTTTAAGCAAAGCAGATAACTGGGTAAATGTGATTCTAAGTCTTAAAAAACTGTCATCTTTACGGTTTGGGGGATGTGGCCTTTCGCATGTCATGCATCCATATTCTTATTCCCCTGTCAATTATTCTTCATCTATTGTTACCCTTTATCTCGAAGGAAACCACATCAACTCATCTATGTATGATTGGTTGCTCCCATTAACTAGTAATAGACTTGAAGTTCTTTCTATCTACAACAACAAGTTAGATGGGATTCCTAAATACCTTGGAAATCTCTGCAGTTTGACATCTTTATTTATTGGTAGAAACTCAATGCCTATGAAAGTTTTTGATTTCTTGAACAACTTGTCGGGATGCACATCTGTTACATTAAAAGAGTTGGTAGCTTCATATAACCAATTCACAGGGTCATTGCCTGATAATATCCAAAACTTTCCATCCCTTCAATATTTGAGTCTTGCCAATAATCGGTTAAATGGAACTATAAGTGAAAAAGTATGGGAACTACCCAATCTTCGTTTTCTTTTCCTTTATTCAAATTCTCTTAAAGGTTCAATCTTTAAAAACGTTGGAAAATCAAATATTATGACTATAGATCTTTCAAACAACTCACTCGAGGGAGTAATTTCCAAAGATCACATGTCACACATGTCCAATATAGAGATGATTGACTTGAGTTCCAACAAGTTTTATGGTCCTATACCCAATGTTCCATTCAACGTGAGATGGTTAGACCTTTCCAAAAATCAATTTTATGGAAGACTCACCTTTTTGTGCCAAATTGTCCATGGTCCTTTACTTTTCCTTGATCTATCAAACAATTCATTGACTGGACAAATTCCAAATTGCTTGTGGCATTTCAAAAAACTAAGAGTTCTTAATCTAGGATACAACAAACTATTCAGGCTCCATGCTTCTATTGGATCTGTAATCAATCTTGAGGCGTTGTATTTAAACAATAACAACTTCTCCGGAGAATTGCCTTTGTCATTGCAGAATTGCACCAACTTACTTGTTTTGCATTTGGGGGCAAATAGGTTTCATGGTAATATGCCTTTTTGGATTGGGGAAAAGTTATCATCATTATATGCTCTTAGCCTAACATCAAACAACTTCTCTGGAGCCATCCCTTTACAATTATGTCAATTAGTAAAGCTACAAGTGCTAGACTTGTCAATTAACAACCTCTATGGAACCATCCCTACATGTCTTAGTAATCTCACTGCCATGGTTCAAGATGAATTTTCATCTCACCAACTTGTAAGTTATTCTTCTTCTTAAAGGTTTGACTTTCGGGAAGAGATTGTTGATCGTATGATGATCCATTGGCAAGGAATGGTACGGGAATTTAGTAGCAATCTAGGATTAGTGAAGGTTATCAATTTATCCGGAAACAATCTAACTGGAAAAATTCCAGATGAACTAACCGATCTTTATAAACTAATTGCACTAAATCTGTCAATGAACTCTCTCATTGGAGAGATTCCATCCAAAATCGGTCTGATGAAAGAACTTCAAATTTTAGATCTTTCTAGAAACAATCTTTCAGGAGGATTACCATCAAACATGTCTGAGATGACTTTATTAAATTATCTGGATGTGTCATATAATAACCTGTTAGGGAGAATTCCATCTAGCACGCAACTCCAATCGTTCGAACCTTCAAGGTACACCGGAAATGGACTATGTGGACCTCCACTAAGCAAATATTGCCAAGGAGATAAAGAGTTAGATGTCCCTCCCGTCGTTGTTCAAAGTGAGGTAGAAGGTGAAGGCATGGATGAATTTGAGAGATGGTTTTTTATTGGTGGGGCAACTGGTTTTGCAGTCGGATTTTGGACTGTGTGTGGTGGGTTGCTTCTCAACCGCCGCGTGAGACATGCTTTCTTTCACCATATAAATAGGTTGGAAATTTGGGTTTATGTAAAGGGATCACGCATCTTTCGTTGTATTTTAAGTAATCCACTTTTGTCCTCATGGATATCATAGTAATAACGTGGAGTTTAAGAATGTTGTTTCACTGTTTTGTTATAATAAAAACTAGTTTAAATCCCGGGACGCTCCCGGGGTTAGACAAATCTAAGTAAGGTTAATAAAAGGAAGCTCTTCTATAAATTTAACATCCGGTCAACATTAAATATATATGAAAAGGTATTCTACAATAAAACACCGTATCAGCTATCCGTAATCTGTGAGCATACATACCACTTCAAGTAAGTAATCATACATATTCAAGCCTTGTAGAGTAGAAAAACTATCAAGACTTACTCCAGTACGCTGTTGGTTTAAACCCCCACTTGTTCCTATCAGCAAGTACCGATTCGGATACGTAACCATTTCTACGTGTGTCATTCAAGAAAAATCCAAATTAAACCTAAAAGAATATATGAAAAACCAAAAGAGTTAGTTACTTGAAATGTCTCATACATCACTTACTTGGAAACTTATTGCTAGCATTACTACATCCAAAATAAAACTTTGACATCCTTGTACTCCATAGACTTCGATCACTCATCATCCTACTACTGATCGACATCCCGAAACATACAACAAATCACATCCAAACCATATAATACGACCAAATCAGATCCAATCCAATTCAAATAATATAAAAAAAAGAAAGAAAAAACTAACCAGAACTTTAAAAGCGAGTGAACCGAAACCGAAACCGAATCATCAGCAACAACATTCTCATTAAACTAATTAAAATTAATCATCATAAACAAAATAAATCAAAAAAATAATAAAAATCATATCCAGTCCATGTACAAAATCAGATAACACGACAAAAATAAAATAAAATAAAGAATACACAATAAAATAAAACTAACTGGAACTTTAAACGACCAACGAACCTCAACACAATCTTCATCAACAACATTCAAAAGCTCAACACAACAATTTAACAAAAAAACATACCTACTCACTACTCTTGACTAACAAATAAATTATATCATATACTAACACCATGTATATAAAAAAAGGATATATTAAATATGTTTCCATGATGTAATGTTATAAGTGTCACCATGTCTACCCCGACCCTCATTGCCCAAATTGGACACACCTGCAAAATCACAAATTTCATTGCATTAAACATCACCCACAATCATCATAACATCAACAGAACTTGAACACAATTAAACATTATCAATATAACAATACAAACCATAGTGCAAAAGGGGCATGTTAACTCCTCATATCATAATCCACCCCAATGTCTTCAAAACCTATAAACATATATGCATCAATAACCCAATTCAAATTACGATTAGGGCTTTTTTTCACACAATCATATTTGTTACAGCCCTAGTTTTCATCATCTTTTAAGAAATCATGTGATTGTGATCTAACCTGTAACTAACGGATGATGGTAGTAACCTGCACCCTATAAATCTAACTTGGAATATATATTCTTTTTTTTTTTTTGAACGGCCAACAAATTGGAATCACTCACGGAACACTGGAGTATCATCGTGCCACCAATGTTGCCACGCGATCATATTCTACCACCAATTCACCAATTCAGGAGGAAACTCATATATATTCTTTTTGAACAACCAAATGGAACCTTTTTATTATCAGCACAAACCACCAAAACAGAGGCTTAGCAAGAAGCTAAGCACCAACAGTACACTTTACATCACCCAACACTATATGCATCTATCTGAAATAAAAGCAACATCAAACTACACTGACTATGTTAAGAAATTAATTCCTTTATACCTACTCCAATACTCCATTGTTGAAAAGAGATCTCTCTTAGCTTTGATCTTTTAGATATCGACCAGTAGGTGTGTTCTTTGATTTCCTCTACCGCATGATGTACGGACACGCTAATTCAATCGAAGATCCTTTGGTTCCTTCTATTCCATAATCACCACATGTTCATGAGAAAGATCCACTTGCTTCTAGTAATCCACCGACATTGCTTCCATTATGAATTCCAGGAGTTGCTGAATTAATAGAGACTGAGGCTGTATTGTATGCGTTACGCAAACGCACACTTGCCACCACACCATTCGAGCAAAAAAAAATGTTTTGTAGGGTAACTCAACAGATACAAATTATAGAAAAATAAATATGAAAAGATCAAACAGAAACAACACTCACGTATCGAAGATGAAAGAAATTGTGTGATTCTTGAAGGCGGCGGCTGTGGAAAGAGGAGACGGCTGCGTTGGTGGCAGAGGAGGGGTTGATTGTTGGGTAAGAATAGGTTTCGGTTATGATAGTTTTGATCAAGATAGGTAAATTAAAAAAAAATTTTTTTGCCAAAATAGTGCTACAGTGCATTATTTTTGTGCATTTGGAGGGTGTCAGCAACGAAATTTCAAAAATGGTGTATCCGCAAGATCATCCTGCGGATTTGATGATGTGGAGGGGAGAGGAGAGAGTCTTTTGCTGATTAGGAAAGATGTGGGTAAATCCGCAACACCATCTTGCGGATTCATAGGTTTTTTTTGTAGGATTGTTAATTCTTCAAGGGGGTGTTTTGTAAGTTATATGGATGTTGGTATATGATCTTGCGGATTCATGGTATAGATCCGCAACATCATGTTGCGAGTTCAGTTTAAAGCGACGAAATGTTAATTCTTCAAGGGGGTCTTTTGTAAATTATGTTTTGTCTTCTTGTCTTTTATCTCGTGTAAGAAGCAGGAAGTGTAAGAATAGGTTCACATGCATTACACCCCAACCACACAAAGGGGTGAATGCTTTTCTTCAGTAAGATTTGACTAGACAAATGCCATAATTGCATGCATGCAAGGACATGCAACAATGCAGTAGTAAGTAGTAGTCTTATAAATTTGAAGCATGTGAACGAGTAATCTGCATTCTCAAAATCCAAGCCAAAGACCACATATATTTCAGATATCTACCTTTCACTCTCAATCTGTATACACATATCTTCTACTCTTATAATTTGCACTATGGCATTTGTAAACCCTGGTCCTCGCAGCAATGAACTTCTATGGGATCAATCACGACATCGTTCGGCGATGTTGTTTGAAGGAAATGCGGTAGATGCAGATGTTAATGTTAGACGCGGCGACCAATCCTTTTGGTCGACAATTAACAACTTTTCATTGGATGGTCGTATTAAAGATATGCTGCGCACTGCAGGTTTTCTTGGAGTTATTGAGTGTGGTTACCGGAAGATTGACCGAGGGTTGATAACTGCCCTCGTTGAAAGATGGCGTCCCGAGACCAACACGTTTCACCTACGATTCGGTGAGGTGACAGTAACGTTAGAGGACGTTGCATGCTTAATGGGTCTTCCTATTAATGGCCCCCCCGTGATAGGAGATCAACTTGACGTGACGAATAATGATGAACGGGCACTACTTGTCTACAATTTGTTGGGTATAACAACCAACAAATTTTCTGGAAACAAGATGCTTATACGGGATGTTACAGATAGAATTTCGAGTCCGTTGCCCGATGACCCGACTGACGTCGAGATCATACAACGCGCCCGTTGTGTGATATTACTCTTGTTGTCATGTTCTTTGTTTAATGACTCAAGCAACGAGACGGTGAAGCTGTCCTTTTTACCATACCTAGAGGACCTCAATGAATGTCGGACCTTTAGTTGGGGTAGTGCTGTGTTGGCATGGTTGTATCGCAACCTGTGCAAAGCAGCAGTAATGGACGGCGAAGCAATGTGTGGGTGTGTGTCTTTGTTACAGTTGTGGGCGTATACCCGAATCCGGGTATTAGCTCCCATAATTGTTCCGGAAGAACAAGAAGAAGGCGCGGATAGACTCCCATTTGGTGCCAAGTAAGTAGTATTTTATGCGTGCATATTATTGATTATATTAAAACATGTTATTTTTGCTAACTATTGCGTTTGATAATTTTTTTTAAAAGGTGGCGTGTACCACACCGGTTTAAGCAGACGACCAGACACTCGTTACGCGCAATCCGTTCTCAACTAGCCAAACTTCACGAGGATTCGGTAAGAGTTAAGTTACACTAAATTACTGTTGAATTCCGTACAATGCGTTAATAATTAATTATTTTTTTGCACCAGTTTGTCTGGCGTCCATATGAAGAAGAAATGGGTTCCTTGGCGGATTATTGTCTAGAAGGGCAGGATTCCTGGTGTTGTGAGTGTTATATCTTGTGGAATCAAGTGGTGGAATACCACTCACCATCTCGGGTCCTTAGACAGTACGGGTTCTGCCAATGGAAACCTCAAAATCCCCCCTTAGCCATGAAGAGCACCTTTCCCTGCGTAAATTGAAGCGTTCCGGGCATACGGATACAGACTGGAGAAACAGACATGAAACCTATGTATCCTCCTGGGACAATCGCAGATTTAATAGAGTGGTGGGGCAACCGATGATGGCAGGGTTTCCTTCCGTGTCTCCAGATTACATGAGTTGGTATCTGGAACACACGGTTGGATTTGTGACCAACCCGGCGAATGACCCGGCACCACAAACCGGGTTCCGAGATGATGGGTCAATCACCCAACTAATGGTTTGTATATCAGTTTAATAAATTTACACAATAGTATATAATGCAAAAATATTATTTTAATGTTCTTTATTTTAATATTAATGCAGATGGAAGGCTATGCAGAGATGTATAGTCAAGCGGCTCGGTTTATGCAACACGCTCCTGAACAATTCGCAGCGATACAAAACACTGCCACCGCAGTGTTGACTTCAATTCGCGAAGGAGATCGTTTGAATCATCCTTCACGTCTACAATATCACCCGGTCGGTAGCCAGGCTGACAGAAGCCGACCTAATAGGGTGTCAGGGCGTATAAACCGTAGTCGTGGTCGGGTGGACCAGGCAGGGCCTTCTTCAGCAACTGGTCGGGTGGACCAGGCAGGGCCTTCTTCAGCAACTCAAGACTCTCCCAGGAATGATGACCAGTCTATGGACATGGACTGGTATAATTTTGATTTCACAACTTTTCTGAATGATGATGATAGTGGGAGAGGTAATTTTGAAGGGGCTAGTTCCTCACAAAACCCCGTTCATCCACAACAGTTAGGGGGGTTCAATCCACAACACTCTAGGGGGTTCATACCTACTCCCCAACAGTCTAGTATGTATAATACCCCCTACCCCTAAGTAACACCCAGGCGTCTACATTTTTGACACCAGATAACCCGTTTAACACCCAGCAATCCTCGTTCACTTACTGGGCACCAAATCAAAGTGAACAACCAACGGGTTTTAATAATTCTTGGACGCCTGTACCCTTTCAATATGATGAACGTCGTAATCCACCCAGAAATCGCCAGCGTACTCGATGTGGTACCGGTTCTAGATACTGTAATCAGCCTAGTTGTGGTGGTCTTCGTCATGTACGAAGCAATCTTGGCGCAAAATTCAAAAGTGCAACTCTGAAAAAGCTTTGTTGGACTATCGGTAGCACATCACAGCGTTACAAGTATCTGTATGCCATCAGACAAATGAAGAGCATTAACAAAAAGGCATGGAGATACTTGAGAGACATTGATCTCTCTAAGTGGACGTTGGTGCACGATAAAGAAAATCGTCGATGGGGTCATCTCACAACCAACATGTCTGAGTGCTTCAACCATGTGTTGTCAAAAGCAAGGATGATGCCTATTATGGCAGCCATACACCACACGTTGGAAAGGGATGTTGATCAGTTTAACATTCACTACAGAATTGGAAAGCGTTGCCAAACAATGTTGCCCCCCCCCCCCCCGCATCTGGACTGTGATATGCGAACGTGATGCTAAATCACGAGAACATACTGTACGTTTGTATGATGGTTCACAGGGACGGTACCACGTCAGGTCTCGCGTTCGGGCAATGGAAGACGGGGGGAACGATTACACGGTTGAATACCGTAACAGAACTTGCTCCTGTGCAAAGTGGCAAATCGAACGTCTGCCTTGTTCGCATGCTATTGCGGTTTGCCACATGAAACGTAAGGACCTTCATCAAATTGTTGATCCACGATATCAAACTTCCGTATATCGTCTTCAGTAAAGCGCCCACTTTTATACCCTAGGTCATACAGCTTTGTGGGCACAGGCCAACTCGAGACTCCGTGGTAACCCGTCACATTTTACCATAAAACGTGGGAGGTTGAAACAGAAGAGGATCCATAACGAGATGGATGAAAGGCATGAGGACGAACCTCGTGCTCCCCGCAAATGCAGTATATGTAAGCAAACAGGGCACAACAAAAAAAGTTGTACCTCCCGTGGCTAGTGATGTTCATTGTCGTGTGTTGGTTGTCGTAAGTTAATGTTTGTAGTACTGTTTCTTGTTATTTCTTATGTGTTGGTTGTCGTAAGTTAATGTTTGTAGTACTGTTTCTTGTTATTTCTTATCAACTTGTCGTATTACTCTCGTGATGCTAGTTCAAAGTATCATGAAATAAATAAACGATGACGCCTTTATTACATGAAAAAATTTATTACATGAAAAAAGGAAATATTACAAAACAGCTGACGTAACTCACCAGAACTTATCACAACGCAACTCACCAGAACTTATCACAACGCAACTCACCAGAACTTATCACAACGGCACTTATACAGCTCATCAGCCATGTGGCGTCGGTAGTTCACACAAGCCTCTTCTACGGTGTTTTCATGGTGTATCTTCAACAGTTTGTTTTTAACTAGTTTCTCCATCATCATACAAACAAGAACCCCAGCGTTAGCGATGTTACCCTCATCTTGGGGGACATCCGTCTCAACCAAACCGAGGGACATCTCACGTTCCGTTATGTACCTCGTGTGCCTCCTAAAGTGAATACGTTCTAGAAACCATTTGAAAAATATCTGCAACAGCTCCATATAGTTCCTAACATTTCGATGTTTTCCATTTCTCCATCTTTTATCGGTCCAGTATTGAGTAATCACCATGCTCTGCATATCAATACGGACAAGTAGCCAGTCAGTTTGGCGAATCCACAAAGGAAGGTAGATGCAGTCTACCTCCCAGAATGGAGGATACGGGTCCTTTTGTCCGGCATAATAAAGGGGGGTAGTGGATTTATCATCCTGCATGTAATCATAAAAATCAGGAGGTAACACCGACCATCGTAATTCTTTGTTGGGGTTTTTTAAGAGCATCGCCTGCCGTACACGCATTAATCTTACAGTCCAAGCTTCAACATGCTGCAAAAGAAGAAAAAAACACTATAACTTAACTATGTAAGCATGTGAAAACTTATAAAAATTAATATGTCGTGTTAAGTGTACCGTAGATGACAGATGACCGCCAGATTCATTCCCTAGTAGGGCACCCCAAAAAGATCTGTCGAGTTTTTTTGTAATGAAACGACTGTAGCAGTATGGAGAGTCCCCGTTGAGGTAAAACTCTAAAACATCTGGGGACCAGTTCTTTGAATCTTTGTTGGAAACTATAGCACTACCTTTTTCGGGCTCATTTTCCGGTGGCTTTTCAGTCGGAATCTCCGTAGACGACCCAGCCTTCGTGGATGACGACGGCCTCTTCATACGCCTCCAAAGATCTTCCGTCCACTTCGATTTCTTAGCAACTAGTTGAGAACAGAAATATGACCCGACCTCTTCGTCCTTCTCTATACTATCGAACGTTTCTTTTCGAATGAATGATAATGAAACTTCACATATATGTATTTATAGGTGAAATTGACAATATTAAGAAAGGTAAAACTGCAACATCATCTTGCGGTTTTGATAATGATAGTAAATGTCCATACCGTACTTAAAGTAAAACTGCAACATCATCTTGCGGTTTTGATAATGATAGTAAATGTCCATACCGTACTTAAAGTAAAACTGCAACATCATCTTGCGGTTTTGATAGTGATAGTAAATGTCCATACCGTACTTAAAGTAAAACTGCAACATCATCTTGCGGTTTTGATAATCATAGTAAATGTCTATACCGTACTTAAAAAATAAAAAAAATTCAACACACTTTTTTTAATAAAGTCATAGAAAAAATTATATTTAAACAATCTATATAGAATATTGTTAAATTTTTTAAATATTTAGTTTTTTTAGTTAATATGTCGTTTTTTAAACAATCTATTTCCGAAGCAGAAAATAGGGTATTTTTTTAGTTAATATGTCGTTTTTTAAACAATCTATTTCCGAAGCAGAAAATAGGTTATTTTTTTAGTTAATATGGTGTTTTTTAAACAATCTATTTCCGAAGCAGAATATATCGTATTTTTTTAGTTAATATGGCGTCTTTTTTAGAATATTGTTTAGTAATTTTCTTAAATTATAATATGTTGTTTTTAACAAAGATATGTTGTTTTTAACAAGGTTATTTAATAATAATAAATTGGAAATGACTGAAACACACGTAAATTTATTTATGCACTAAAACGTTAAATATACAATCTACCGAGTTACAAAACAATCTATTTCCGAGACCACCAATTTCAATATTCTCCCAGACGTCGCTAATTACAGACCTTGATTCTTCAACATCGGGGTGCATTCCGCTATAGGTGTAGAATCCGCAGAGCCGATTAAATTTGCTGCCAAAATTAGTGTACAACGGTGATGGAAGGCGCAAAACAAAAACTTATTGCAGAGTTCATTGAGTTTCTGTTTCGCACCTTCCATCTCCATTGCTTTATTGAAGTCAAACAGGGGGCTCGGGATCAAGCTGGGATTCCAACCGTGCTCCTTCAGACAGGTACCCAATGGTCAACCCGTGATTCATTTCTAAAGTAGCACGTTGAAGAATCGCATCATCCGATGTCGCCGACGTCGCTAATCACATGATGTGATTCATCAACACCGGATGGCCTTGCCCTACAGGCTTTGTCTGGAAAGTTGACCCCCCCTAAAGAGACCGTTGGAATGTCGGGGTTTGGTAGACTAGAGATTGAGACTAGCAACGACAACCAACGGCAAAATATTATAAACTACAGTGACAGTGTTGCATTCTACACGTGTTATACCACGTGTGGATGTAACACCGATCTAAGTAGTTTCATGTGGATGTAACACCGATCCAAAGACACCGCTTTTTTGGACCCCAGAAAAGCGATGCAACGCGGGGGATGAAACGGGCATCAATGCCTTTAAGCATGACTCATCCCCGCCCAATACTGTTATAACTCCAAGTGGATGTAACATCGATCCAATGTTCCAAACGAAACTTCTCCTGTCACCACCAATGATGGAATGTGGATGTAACAAAATGAAATATGAGATGAGAACAATGAACTTTTTTTTTGTGTATCTACTGGATGAAAACATCATATTTTTTTTTAAACATCATGTAAATGAGATATGAGATGAGAACACCGTATGTCTCAATATTATATACCATACATAATATATGGAAACCGCAACATGGTTATGCGCAAGTGTACATGCTGCCCCCTGCAACACCTGCAAATATATGTGTGGTTGGGATTAATCCATGTGACTTCTTACACGAGATAAAAGACAAGAAGACAAAACATAATTTACAAAAGACCCCCTTGAAGAATTAACATTTCGTCGCTTTATACTGAACTCGCAACATGATGTTGCGGATCTATACCATGAATCCGCAAGATCATATACCAACATCCATATAACTTACAAAACACCCCCTTGAAGAATTAACAATCCTACAAAAAAAACCTATGAATCCGCAAGATGGTGTTGCGGATTTACCCACATCTTTCCTAGTCAGCAAAAGACTCTCTCCTCTCCCCTCCACATCATCAAATCCGCAGGATGATCTTGCGGATACACCATTTTTGAAATTTCGTTGCTGACACCCTCCAGATGCACAAAAATAATGCACTGTAGCACTATTTTGGCAAAAAAATCTTAAAAAAATGGGTTAGAATGGGTTGGGTGAGGATGGGTTTGGTACTTGATGGTTTGGATTAGGATAGATTCATATCAAAATAGATTAAAATTTAAAAAAAAAAAAACTAAAAATAAAATAACAATAAAAAATTAAAAAAGTAACAAAAAAATAACAAAAAGTAAAAAAAAAAAACAAACTTAAAATTAAAAAATAACAAGAATAAACTTAAAAATAAAATTTTAAGGGATCCGAAATATTTCATTTTGAACCGGACCTGTTCGACCCTATCGGGCTGGTTAACAACCCGGACCGTTACGACACGGCCGGCCCAGTAGCGCCCCGGACTGTTTCAACCTAACCGGACCCGTTAGCGACCAGGACCGTTTCTACCCGGTCGGGCCCATTAGCGACCGGAACCGTTTCGACCCGACAGGACCCCTTAGCGATCCGGACTGTTTTGACCTAATCGGGCTCGTCAATGACTGGGCCTGTTAACGACCCGGACCGTTTCGACACGACCAGACCGTTAACGACCTAGATCGTTCGACCCCCCGGCCCGTCAACGATCCGGGCCGTTTCGACCCGAACGGGCTGGTCAACAACCCAGACCGTTTGGACTCGATCAAGCCCGCTAACGAATCGAACCGTTTCTATGAGATCGGTCTCGTTAACGACCCGTGTTGTTTCGACATGGCCGTCGGTTAACGACCCAAACGGTTTCGAACCGACTGGGTTATCAACAAATGTAAAAGATATAATTTTTTGTTTTTAATGACATTGATTTCTATGAGGCATCAACGCTTTTGGTGTTGGGTGAGTTTTAATTCAAATTTGTATATGGTTATCTAAAAATACCCATCCGAACCCATTTGTTTTTTTTACATACCCATCCTGACCCACTTACTTATTTCGTATAATTGAAATTACCCATCCTAATCTCCTTGAAAATTATACTAAACTCATTTTAACCAAAAATGTCAAACTTTAAACCCAAAACAACCTAAACTTAACTAGATGGGTTGAAATTGCCAGGTCTAGTTTTTAGGGTTTGGGAGAGGAGAAGAAGGTTTATATAATAGGTGATACAATTTTTCGATTTTTTTTTTAAATTCTCACATGGTGTGTCACATGACACATTTAAGATGGGGAGATTGTACTTATGAATGCCATGTCATCATCATAGCTTTCTTTTATATATATACTAGATACTAGATTTATATATTGGGAGTGTCCTGGGGTTGAGAAATCTAATATGAAATATCAATTTTACATACGAAATAGACTGATGTGCTTTACAGTTACATGCATAAAAGCTTCGGGTAGCACCTAACCTAAAACAAGTAACAATGTATCTCCAATGTTAACGTCTAACCTTAAACAATGTATAACTCTAATATTAAAACCTAACCTAAAACAATGTACAACTCCAATGCTAACACATGTTGTAAATAGAATTCATATTTACTGGTTTGAACATAATTAATGACTTGCCTATGCATGATTATTGAATAACCTGAACACTTTATGTTTTTTTCCTGTATGAACAAAACCTCACAAAAAAATAGTCGTTCTTTTCTCCGTTTTTTCTATAGCACTATGGTACTCATTGGAAAGATAATAAAACACTTGTTAATTTGGTGCAATTATTTTCTTTAAAAAAATCTCGTATATAAAAGATATTAACGTTTAAAAATTATGGGAGAAAACATGAAAGAGAAAAATCCAGTTTTGTTTTTAAAATTTTTTTTATCCTAAAATAACTCAATGCCACATGTTATCCTACATGACACTATCAAAGGGGAGAATGCATACATGAGTGCCACAAGTTTGAACAAATTAAACTTTCAATGCTTTTGCTTACCTATCATAATTTTGTAGTTACTAATTTATCCCTACTTTTAATATTTTATGATGACGTGGGTGCTAGATCCCTACAATTAATCAATATTTAAGAAAAGATATACACGAAGTATTGGAGACTGATAACCTGCCTGAAAGGCTAAGACTGGGAAGCCTGGAAGATCCAGGCTGCCATCTCGTAGCTCTCTGCTAAACTAACGTACGGTATAAAGGAAGAAAAATAAAGGGTCAGACTTCTGTACAAAGTATATGTCAAATAGTAAAACAGACCTTGAAAGCATAACAATTAGCATCTTATATTAAAAGGGCAAGGCCACCTGCTCGAACATGAAAAAAAGGTCAAAACTTACCGGGTGTAGAAGGTAAGCTCCCCCAGGGAACAAAATTAAAAAAACACTGTTTGAGCAATTAAAGTCACTATATAGCAATTTTAGTAACTCCAGAAAACAGAGGAGGGTGTGCCGCTTCCTACCCGTTCGTTTGCCATCCATAAGCCCAAAGTAACATACCAAGAATTTGACATTTGATGATCACATGAAAAAATACATAAAAATCACAATCTTTAAGTATAACTTAAGACTATAACAAAGTAAAGCTAACATGCTGTAACAAGTGACACTAGACAACTATCATCACATCAGCAACTTTGGTACTACAACAATATTTACAATATGGCTCTTATCAGTCAACTAATTTAATTCAAAATGCAAATTCTAATTATATATATAGTTTCTGATTATATATATTAATACAATTTTAATAATATGACCTATTTATATTGAATTCAATCTTTTTTATTATCAATTCAAATGGAATCAAATCGAAATTAAACAAAATTCCATTTTTGATCTGAATCAAAACAAATTTAACATTAAGTCCGAATTTGAATAGGTTTTTCAAATCGAATTCGAATTCAGCTATAAATTTAACAATGCTAATAACTCAAACTCGAGAGACAGACAGTGACTTCGATTGGAACACGAGTGTCAATCCTATGAGCATAGTAGAGATCAATACAGTTAACGATGAAGACAACCTGAAAACAACCGGATACCATGGATCAGAGAGATTCAAGCTAACTAAACTCATATCTCAAGCCGGTGCAAGTTATGTTGTAGCATCTTTGATCATCTTCTTTGTAATTACTTTTTATTGTTTCGGGTTCCCTTCCATCGTTTGACAGATATCTCTCTGAGATAATAAAGGTAGATCATGGAAAGTTGAACTCAATAAAACAAAGATGAAACCGATTAATGTTCTTTATATATGAATAGTGACCCTCTTGCAATATTTGTAATTACTTTCTATTGTTTAGCGTCGATCCGATTGTTAAAAGTATCAAGACTATGAAATTAGTAAAACACCTGCAACATCTCAAGAGTCGAGGTCCTCTGAAAAAGACATCGTACAATGAACTTTTCATGCAAGCAAGTAAAATTCAGTTGGTATTAATGGCAAGATATGTGGCTTTAGTCCTTTACGCAGGTTTTTTTGACAACTTTTTGCTAATACACACAACCTTTTGCTCTAGTGGTGTGCTCTACCTTTTTGACAAACACCTGGCTAACCTGTCCAGTTATCAATCTCACTGGCAATCATCGTTGGTAGCTATAGGTAAGAACATTGTGGATGAGGATTGTTTATCTATCTTCCCATTGATTTCAAAGGATATTCATGTGAGAATGATTTCGTTACTGTAATGATCGAAAACATTCCAAATAACTGTAATTGATTTCCACGATCTACCTTGACTGCTACAACATAACTTGCACCGGCTTGAGATATGAGTTTAATTAGCTTGAATATCTCTGATCCATGGTATCCGGTTGTTTTCAGGTTGTCTTCATCGTTGACCGCTATCTCTCGGATAACAACTGAAAAGTAATTACAAGAAGATGATCAAGGATGCTACAACATAACTTGCACCGGCTTGAGATATGAGTTTAATTAGCTTGAATCTCTCTGATCCATGGTATCCGGTTGTTTTCAGGTTGTCTTCATCGTTGACCGCTATCTCTCGGATAACAGCTGAAAAGTAATTACAAGAAGATGATCAAGGATGCTACAACATAACTTGCACCGGCTTGAGATATGAGTTTAATTAGCTTAAATCTCTCTGATCCATGATATGAGAGCAATAATCCATCGAGAACTAGAGAAACAGAGAATAAGAGAAGAGATAATAACACCTAATTTACACATATCCTTTGATGATGTCAAGTTTAAGTCATTGACAATGTTGAGGGTTATTACTTTGTTTAAGTCATTGACAATGTTGAGCGTTATAACACCTAATTTACACCTAATTTAACTTTTTATAATTATTAAATTAAAAAAAACAACTCAAAACACCAAAAAACTACCAAAATAAATGACCCCCTCCAAGCGCCTCGCTTAGGCCTAAGCGAGGCGCTTCTGGGGGGTTTAAATAGAAGCTGGGGGGTTTAAATATCACCACCCTTAATATTTTATGATGACGTGGGTGCTAGATCCCTACAATTAATCAATATTTAAGAAAAGATATACACGAAGTATTGGAGACTGATAACCTGCCTGAAAGGCTAAGACTGGGAAGCCTGGAAGATCCAGGCTGCCATCTCGTAGCTCTCTGCTAAACTAACGTACGGTATAAAGGAAGAAAAATAAAGGGTCAGACTTCTGTACAAAGTATATGTCAAATAGTAAAACAGACCTTGAAAGCATAACAATTAGCATCTTATATTAAAAGGGCAAGGCCACCTGCTCGAACATGAAAAAAAGGTCAAAACTTACCGGGTGTAGAAGGTAAGCTCCCCCAGGGAACAAAATTAAAAAAACACTGTTTGAGCAATTAAAGTCACTATATAGCAATTTTAGTAACTCCAGAAAACAGAGGAGGGTGTGCCGCTTCCTACCCGTTCGTTTGCCATCCATAAGCCCAAAGTAACATACCAAGAATTTGACATTTGATGATCACATGAAAAAATACATAAAAATCACAATCTTTAAGTATAACTTAAGACTATAACAAAGTAAAGCTAACATGCTGTAACAAGTGACACTAGACAACTATCATCCACATCAGCAACTTTGGTACTACAACAATATTTACAATATGGCTCTTATCAGTCAACTAATTTAATTCAAAATGCAAATTCTAATTATATATATAGTTTCTGATTATATATATTAATACAATTTTAATAATATGACCTATTTATATTGAATTCAATCTTTTTTATTATCAATTCAAATGGAATCAAATCGAAATTAAACAAAATTCCATTTTTGATCTGAATCAAAACAAATTTAACATTAAGTCCGAATTTGAATAGGTTTTTCAAATCGAATTCGAATTCAGCTATAAATTTAACAATGCTAATAACTCAAACTCGAGAGACAAACCGTGACTTCGATTGGAACACGAGTGTCAATCCTATGAGCATAGTAGAGATCAATACAGTTAACTTCAAGTCTTTTCAAGCTAGCTTCACAAGCTGACCGGACATACTCCGGTTCACCACAAATGTCCAGCTTTCCATCGATCCATCATATCCTGGGGACTGCAAGACCACATCTTACGAAACAGTAGGATAGTGGGGATGGACTTGGATTATGAGCTTGCCTTGGACATCATTCGCAGCTCTCTTCCTGATTTAGATTTGGGTGGTTTTATGGATAAGGACACCGCCCCCAGCCAACCTCAAAAGTTCTTGGCGAGTGCGTTTAACTGTAAAACCCTTCAGACTATGGGAGAGAAGTTTGCCATGACTTCGCGTCATAAAGCGGTGTTTGAATGCCTCAAAGTAGCGCATGCTCGAGATTTCTTGGTTGTCCTTCCTATTGGGGGGCTCGGGCAACACATGTCAGCTGTTGAATACCGAGCTATCCTTATATACAGGCTCATGATTCCCATGTTTCCAGTTGATGAGCCGTGTCCGGTTTGCAAAAAAACATGCTTAGATAAATTTGGAGAACATGCCCTTCACTGTAAGGAGCTGCTCGGGTTTAAATACAGACATGATCTGGTCAGGGATGTTTTATGGGACGTCTTGCGAAGGGCAGAGATTTCGGCTAGGAAAGAAGCCCCGGTTAACTTTTTGGTAGACCCCCTAGAAGGGCGGTCTACCCTAAGGCCAACATATGTCCTCGTGTTCGGGTGGGCACAAGGCAAACATGCGTGTGTTGATCTCACAGGGGTGTCTCCGTTGGTGGGACTTAGAGATTCGGGGTTTGTGGCAGGGCAAGCAGTCTTGAGAGCAGAATCCCAGAAAGTTATCAAACATGGAGCTGCTTGTCTAGAGAACCAACACGTTTTTGTGTCATTTGCTTTTGACACATTTGGAGGTTTAGCCCCCGAGGCAATCTGGTTCTTAAAAAGAGTTCAAAAGGTGGTGCAAAGTAATTCTCCAGTGACGAATGACCTAAGTTTTATTTTTAATAGAGTAGGTTTTTCTATTCAAAAAGGAGTAGCGGCGCAACTTGTGGCCCGTTTACCCGCCTCCCACTTGTAATTGTTATGGTAATAGTGAAATTGAAATATTGTTTAAAAAATCCATCAAAATAAAAACACTCGAAAAACAAAATTATTATAGGCATACCTTTACACAGCTCATGGCCAATAATAACTCAATAAGGGCCGACACAAAAGGCGGATATGCTCTTATTTGGATTTCCATGAGGATAAAAGGACAGTGTCCAAGTTCATTTAACTGTAGACTTATTAGATTAGATCATAACAAAAACACTCGAAAAACAGAAGGTATCAAACGCATGACGTAATTAGTCTCTTACACGGCCCATGCCATTGTATTCTTATTTGGATTTCCACGAGGATAAAAGTGGAGTATCCGAGTTCTTGTAACTGTGCACCAAAATCTGTTCGGGCATTCTAGCACCTTTGAACAAAGCCATAGATTCAAGCTCAGCCATGTCCTGAGCCGTGAGCTTAACCCCAAGCGCTCCAAGGTTTTGGTTCAAGTTTTCGATCTTGGTTGTCCCAGGGATTGGACCCACGTCATCCCCTTGGTGCAGGACCCACGCCAGTGCCAACTGCGATGGGGTGCACCCCTTTCTTTGTGCCATTTGGCTGACTCGCTCATATACGAGTTTATTGTGGTCGAAGTTGTCGCCTTGCAGCCTTGGAATAATCTTTGACATATGTAAAGATAATGATTAGGATTAACGAAACTTACAATAGGTTGTCAACTACAGTAATCAATACATAACCGAACATAAGTCATAACCGTATTGAATCCTCATACCTTTCTCAAATCATTATCCGCCAAATTGTCCATCACCTTTGGACCTGATGCAAAGAATCCGCTACCCAATGGAGCAAAAGGAACGATGCCAATTCCTAATTCTCTGCAAATTATGAACAGATAGATCGGTTACAGATTACGTTAGCAATACAATAGCTTCGTGTTTTCAGATAATAAATTATCTTATCAACATATATCTATATATGGGTTACCTGCAAGTAGGAATAACCTCGTCTTCTGCGTCTCTAGTCCACAATGACCACTCCAGCTGTACGGCTGAGATCGGATGAACAGCATGCGCTCTTCTAATGGTTGCTGGACCGGCCTCAGATAGACCAATGTACTTTATTTTACCTTCTTCAACAAGCTTCTTCAGCTCTCCCATCTGTTAAAAAAATTTGTTAAAACTGCAGCAATTTATCGAACGCAGTTATTACATATTCAAAAGCATATCACTCAATTTCAATTTCAATTTTCCTAACATAAAATGATCAAGTTAAATAAGAAACTAACTGTGATTTCGATAGGGACTTTTGTATCGATGCGATGAACATAGTAAAGATCAATGTAATCAACATCAAGCCGCTTCAAGCTCGCTTCACAGCAAGCTCGAACGTACTCCGGTTCACCATGGATTTCCACCTCACCCATTCTCTCCCCAGATTTTATCCCAAATTTTGTAGCCAGTTGAACATCCTCTCTTTTCACTCCCTTCAATGCCTGTTACCAAACATAAATTCACACACACATAATCAGTCAAATATCACACATAGAGGCACCAATTCTTGATACTATCGGAACATCGAAATGACAAATTTTGGGTCAATTAACACGACCTGTTTAAAACGGGTCATGTTTGAGTTGACCCGTTACTAAAAAAATGTCCGTGTTTGGGTGGACCCGTGTATTTAAAAAAGATTATAATTTTATATTGTTTTTTATATGGTTAATCCAAATTAATCAGTTTTGTCAAACACACTAGAACACCTAAAAGGGAACCCAATGAAAAAAATTCCTGAATCCACCAGTGACACTAACTCAACAACTCGCTTACAACCCGTCCACATGTTTGACACATTTAAAAAAAAATAAGTTAAACGGGCCGTGTTCTGGTTGACTCGAATTTACGTGTATATGGGTTACTGTTAAAACTTTGACACGACCCGGACTCTCATTCCCGGGTAGGTGTACGGTTTAAACCAACCCGACCCGGAACCCATTCCGACCCAAAAAACCCGTTTCAATCCGGACCCGTACCGTTCTGACCCAAACCAAAACTACCCTTTACTGGCCCGTTTTGACCGGCCCGATCCAACCGTTTTGCCAGGTGTAAATATGAAACAAGTTCGGGTTGCACATTACAACCCGTCAACCCGACACAATTGAGTATTGACACCCCATTAACTAACCTTTCCGACAAGAAGTTCGTTCGTGTGAGGTCCGTATACATCGGAGGTATCAAGGTGAGTGACACCGGAATTAACAGCATGATGGATAAGATCAATCATGTCTTCTTCAGGTTTTGCAGGGCCATAGCCTCCAGACATGCCCATACATCCTAACCCAATAGCAGATACCTCTAGTCCCTGTGATCCCAGCATAATCTTTTTTACATCCAACATTTTTTTATCAGTGTCTGGTTATTGAAGCCTTAAAAAATATGTTTGGTTTTATGAATTTTAGGAAAGTGAATTGAGCAGAGATGATCTGGATAATGATTGTGAGCAGTATGATTGATTAATTGAGTGATTGGCAAGTCAACGGTTGTCGTTGAAAAGCAGAATAATATATTCTTCAATATAGGCGGCCGACACTTGCTTCCTTTTTCAAATTCCATTTTCTCATGTTCTAGAACATAATATTCGATATATATATTTCTACAAAATTTATGACCAAAACTAGTGAGATTTCGCTGCGAAATTGCATGTTAACTCGATTGGTATTTGTTGAAAGGTTAAGAAGTTATATCAATTTTATCATTAAGTTTTAGTTTTTAGTTTTATAATTGTTTGTTTGTTTCTTTGTTTCATGTCAAATGGAAATGGGCTTGCTAAGCATCTGGGCTAAGGATTAAGGAAGCTTGTAGCAGTGTTGATGTAGCTGAGATGAGGCCCAGCCCAAGTTGTAGATGACCAGATTACAAAAACAAGGAGCCCAAGTCTGTTTCATTTGATCCGGCCCATGTTGATCCAGCTGTGATAAAACAAGAGAGGATTGCTAGCGTGGCAATCCTGGATACACAAATTAAGGGTCAAGATTGAACACGAGTGTGTTTCTTTCTGATTGATCGAATGGCTCTCATAGGTTCGGGTGTGTTTCTACCCGAACCTCTCTTTGTCTATAAAAGCTTTTTTACGTTCCTGGTTCAAGTTTTAGCTCATTTGTATTAGGGTTTTCATATTTTTTGTGCTTTGTCTCTCTGATTTCTCTCAGATATCCTAGGGTTTAGATTGTGTACTTGTGTTGTTCATCTCGAATAATGATCGATGTCGTTGGGTCGGTCAAAAATAATAAAAATGGTAATATATGGAAGTTGAGTCGTCTCCACAGGGAATTGGTGGAAAGAGTAGTTTTGTAAATTTAACTATTAAACTAAAACCTAATTACTTTGCTTTTGCTTTGAATTAAGAAAACGGATTTAAGAAGTTGTAACAATAATGAGAAAGAAGTAACCCCCTCCAGGTTTCCGGTTCAATGATTCACCCAACCCTTGTTTAGATGATTGGATACCACATAGACATAGTTTTGTTGAACGGTTTAAGTTAAGTGATAATCAAACACAAGTTTTTAATAATAACTCGTACAATTTAATTACCAACCCACGAATAACAACTACCCTCCCGTTAATCAAACTGCTCACGATGCAAGGAAACCGAATGCGAATGACTAAAAGATAAGCAATTGCACAAACGTGACTTGTTTAAATAACTCAAACCACAAATATCTTTCAAATGATTAAAAGACAATCCATAAACCAAAGTAAACAAGAGTTAAAGTTTCACAAATAAACCTTACACCCGGAGGTGGTTACAAAGATGTTTAGCCGCTCATCTCCATTGCAAGATCTTCAATTGATGTGTTGTTGGAGATTGAATGCATGATTTGATGATTAAGATGATGATTAGGAATGATTAATTGAGGGAAAAACACCTTGGGAATGATTAAAAACGGCTAGGGTTAAGTCCCTTTACGTTTGGGAGCATAATTATCTATTTATAGGGTTTAAACCATTAAATTCGTAACTTATGCTGGCAGGGGCGCAAGGTCAGACAAGACCAGCGCACCTTGCGCTGGTACCCTTCTCAGCTTGCGCTGGGGAGCACCAAATTTCCCAAACTTTCTGTGCTGCGCCGGGATCAGAGCACCTGCGCTCAAAGGCATTTTACCTTGCGCTCCAACTCGAAATTCCTTCTTTTCTTCACACTTTCACTTGGGATTGCATCCATAAACTTCCAACCTCTTGTCTAGCTTCCAAAACCTTCATATTAAGCTCCAATTAACTTCATTAAGCCTCAAGTACCTGCAAATCCCAATTATTCTCAAAGTAACTATGTTTTATGATATAAATCACTTAAAAACACCTACTTACACATACTAAAACATGGTAAAACACCCTCTCATCACATCCCCACACTTACATTTGATTGTCCCCAATCAAACCATCTCAAAACACGACTCACCTACTTAACAAATCACCTCCAATTCCTTCACCTATCGATTTTCCAAGGTCCCCAATCATACCCGTCCCATAGACTTACACAATCGAGATTGACAATCTGGCGAGCAAGTGTTGCGCAGTTTCAAAACAAGACTTGCCTATCCAAAACTAACATGCTTATTATCATCTACATATGCTACACACCCCTCACAATGTTCGCTCCTCTCGGTTTAATATCTGGACTAGCGTATAATGTGCTAGTATATAACACTCATAAAACCAAGAATGCGACTTCGTTATCATAGGTTTGTATAACAATCACACATAAGCTATAAACCGTGCACATATCAAAAGGACTTACGGGTTTTGGGCTTCGGGTAAAGGTAGGATAGATTTGGTTCACAGATGGCTTGGAAACAATGGATTTAACACAATTGTTTGACATCCTTATTCACAAATCACACAAACATACTAACACACAAACTTGGGCAAAATCGACCCATAACAATAACTTCTATATTTTTTTTCATTTTTTTCTTTCATATATATTTTTTTCTTTTTCTCTCTCTTTTTTTTTCTTTGTTTTTTTCAATATTGGGTAACTCAAACAATAAGCATTACGAACACATTGGATGTCAACATTTTTATTCAACAAGGTAAACGGGTCAATTTGGGTGATCATGTAGGTCTAACAATTGAAAGGTTTAGGCTCAACATGGTTTACTAATGGTAATGTTTAACAAACAGGTCAACACAAACAACACAAGGGTATCAACAAACGAATGGGTTCCTACATTGCCTTTCTCATCTATGCACATTTTGCCTAAAGCTTTAGCATGTATCGAATTATACAAATTCTGCAACTAAGAAGCATTTGGCTTACTCTCATGAAACGAAACGTTTATATCACTAAATATCTAATAGGCTCAAGGTCTCGCAATGTAGAGAAATGGGCTGCCGACATGTAGCATATGCAAGTCCTATAAGCATGTTACCCCTAGTTAGGCATCTCTTTTCATTTCCTCTAAAAACGCTCACCAGAAACACTCTCATGAAACTTAAAGGGACAACCATGATTGGGGATCTCGTACTTTCATGTTTGGCAAAAGACTCTTTGGTGATTGAAAATTTGGCTTTTATGTCTGATTAAGCAGAAAAAGGGACAACTTTGCAAGAATTTTTTTTTCATTAAAAATTTTCAAAATTCCACATTTTTCTTGCAAAGGTAAGTACTCCACCTTACTTCCCTCGGGTCTCCCATCCCCACACTTGGGATACATTGTCCCCAATGTATGGTGTTTCATGCTTTTCAAAACCTCTCTCACTCAACATGCTCAAGTTTCAATGTTACCAACCCAGGTGGACTAACATCCCAAAACACATAAATAAATAAAAAACACTAAAAATAAAATGCAAATAATAACATAAAAACTCCGGGCTGCCTCCCGGTAGCGCTAAGTTTATGAGTCTTCAGCCAGACTTGTACCTGATATAGCTTTTATGGTGGTCGAACGGGATGCTTGCCTCCCTCAGCTTCCAAGCACATATTCTGCTTGTACTCATATGAGTCATAACTTATGTTCAGCATTGAATCCTCTTTTGTTGACCCGTTATTTTCTTGTTCCAATTCAGGCGGTTTCATAACCTTCTTCTTCTTCTTTGGCTTCTCACCAATCTCTGCCTTCCTATCAACCATACAACACACCTCCTCGGTTTTTGGGTCAGTAACAGTTGAAAACACATTTAAACTCAATTTCTTATCACCAAAACTCATACTTACCATTCCATCAGCACAGTTGATTACTGCATGAGCAGTTGCTAAAAACGGTCTACCAAGAATAACTGTGTGTGGTGTACTCTTAACATTTTTCTCACAATCTAGCACCAAGAAATCCACCGGGTAATAACAGTCTTCCACCTTAACTATCACATCAGTTAACATTCCCCTGGGACGTATGGGTTTTTGATTAGCCAACACCACTGTGGTATCAACTTTTTGTAATAGACCAAATTCATGTTGATCATACATACTTCCCGGGAGAATGCTAACACAAGCTCCATGATCTAGAAGTGCCCGATCAACCTTAAGCTCCCCTATTTGTATTGAAATAAGGGGCGCTCCCGGATCTTGGCGCTTAGGTGGAACTGTACCCGATAACGCGGCACGCACATGCGCCGGTAAGACAAACTGTTTTGGCAGCTTGTTATGCCGATTTTGGGTGCTTAATTCTTTTAAATTTTCAGCATGACCAGGACTTTCTTGAATGACATTAAGTAATGGTAAATTAATTTTAACTTGTTTAAAGGTTTCCCACCCCTCGTCCTTCGATGGGTCCCGTTTACTTAAAGCCCTTATTTTTTCTGGTGCTAATAAGGCCGAAGGGAATGGTGCAATTTTTACTTTCCCACACTTATCCTTGGCCGCATCCACATTTTCCTCAAAAAACTTTTCACAAAACCTTTTTTTCAAATTTTTAACTTTAATGTTTGATTGTGAAAACGTTTCCTGCTCATCTTCAGAATTGGAGAGAATACTTACCGCGTTGATGTGCACATTCTTTGTGGTTGACGCCTGATGTGCTGGATTCACTGCAGTGGTGCTAGGCAACTTACCTGGATCTCGACGCATGATGGACATCTCTTCAGCAATTTGGCCAACTTGCTTCGAAAGGGCCTTGTACTCCTTGTCCCTGATTTCGTTGTCCTTCCTAATCTCCTTCATGAAATCGCCCGTTGACTTCATGAATTCTCCTGTTGACTTCATAAACTCAGTTAACATCTCTCTCACTGATCCATCATGTCCCGAAGAGCCACCTTGTTGATTGCCTTGACTTCTCCAGTTGCCTTGAGAACTCCCTTGATTGCTTCCAGATCCTTGCTGGTAGTTTCTTTGATTGTTGTAGTTCCCTTGGCCTGAATATCCTCTCTGATTGTTTTGATTAGGTATCTGTGATGGAGGATTCAACTGGTTAGAAGTATTACTGTAACTAAAATTAGGGTGATTTCGCAAACCTGGGTGATATGAATTAGAATTCATATCATATGGCTTTCGCTGTCCATAAAGCTGATTTACTTCTTCAGATTTCCCTTGTTGAGTAGGACAATCAGCATCCATGTGTCCCAGATCATCACAAATGGAGCAAACTGTAAAAGAATTAGCTGCCTTTGCTCCATCACTCCTTCCTGCGCCTCTACCAGCTGTCAACTGTGCAATCTGTCGCTCTAAGCTTGCTATTCTCTTTTCAGCTTCTACATCAACACCCTTAGCTGCACCTGTTCGGCTTCTTCTACTAGCACGAGCCTGTCTCTTTGATGTCACTGCCAACCTCTCCATGTACTCCCAATCCACATCCTCATGATTAGTCAAAAAGGTACCATTACTATTGGCATTCAAATCTCTAACATCCTCGGGTAATAAGCCATCATAGAATGACTTAATCAGTTCCCACATAGGTATATCATGATGTGGACACTTCCTTAACAACTCCTTAAACCTCGTGAAGGCTTCATGAAATGGTTCCCCCGAGTGTTGTTGGAAGGTTCTGATAGCCTCCCGAGCATCAGTAGTGCGAGTCATAGTATAATATTCCTCTAAGAACTGCTGTTGAAGCTCTTGCCATGTGAATATGCTCCCAGCAGGCAATGAATGGTACCACAATTTTGCTTGATCCTTGAGGGTGAACTGAAACATCATCAACTTCACTTCATCCGGACTAAACCCATGGCCCCCAATGGTGTTACAAATACTCACAAACTCTGCAATGTGTAGATAGGGTTCCTCTGTTGCCTTACCATAGAAACTCGGAAGGTGGTTTAAATATTGGGGTCTAACCTCAAAGCTCCTTCCGTTCTGATGTGGTGGTACTACGGGTGAAGTGTGCTCGGTGGCCACTGGAATAAAATGGCTCCCAACGCCATTTACAGGAGGTCTGTAGTTCACCCGAGGTACTCCATCTACATATTGCCTCTGCCCATTCCCTCGCACTTGATTTCTTGGTTGATTCTGAGGGACCCCTCGCTGTCCCTGATTATGTCCCCTCATATTAAACCCTCGCTGATGTTGCTGCTGATATTGCGGACCAAACTCATCATCCTCATCATAGTTGAACTGATCCTGATTCATGTAGTATCCATCATCAGCAACTCCTCCATCCCAATCAGCAACTCTACCATTAAAAGTGCCCGCTGTACCGTGCATACTGTCATCTCCATGAAGTGAATCAGTTGCTCTATTACTGTTAGATCTCGGGTTTCGGTTTTGTGGTAGTTGTTGATTTAAGGCTAATGGGTTGTTGGGTTGTTGTTGCTGTTGTGGGGCCTCAAAAGCTTGATCATTTTCATAATGTTCGTCCCACTCGTCATGCTCTTGATGGCCTTGCTGAAATTGTCTAGAACCACCAGCGTTCGGATCTGGGTTAAATTGTGGAAATGGTTGTTGTTGTCTTGGAGTTGATGCTGTTTGAAATGGTCGTGGAGGCATATTGCCCAATGGGTTTGGTTGTGGTGGTATTGGGTCAGGTTGGTTCGGTGGAGGTTGGTTATCTTGGTTACTGGGATGGCTCATGTTTGGTTTTGGTCGGGTTTGATGAATGGCTCTATTCTTTCTAGCTGTCTTTTCAATTTCCGGATCGTAAATTAGTGGTGAAGTCTTGCCCGAATAACGTGTATGATGCATGCAACTAAAGTACCTGCACAGACACAAACAAGCAAACCACGCGTAATACTGAACTAAACAAAACAAAACAAAACAAAACTTAAACTAAAAGACTAGAAAAAGAAAATATTTTTGGTTTTTTTTTTTTTAAGATTTTTAAGAAAATAAATAAAAACTAAAACAAAACTATCTAACTAAGCGCACCGATTCCCCGGCAGCGGCGCCATTTTGATCGATGTCGTTGGGTCGGTCAAAAATAATAAAAATGGTAATATATGGAAGTTGAGTCGTCTCCACAGGGAATTGGTGGAAAGAGTAGTTTTGTAAATTTAACTATTAAACTAAAACCTAATTACTTTGCTTTTGCTTTGAATTAAGAAAACGGATTTAAGAAGTTGTAACAATAATGAGAAAGAAGTAACCCCCTCCAGGTTTCCGGTTCAATGATTCACCCAACCCTTGTTTAGATGATTGGATACCACATAGACATAGTTTTGTTGAACGGTTTAAGTTAAGTGATAATCAAACACAAGTTTTTAATAATAACTCGTACAATTTAATTACCAACCCACGAATAACAACTACCCTCCCGTTAATCAAACTGCTCACGATGCAAGGAAACCGAATGCGAATGACTAAAAGATAAGCAATTGCACAAACGTGACTTGTTTAAATAACTCAAACCACAAATATCTTTCAAATGATTAAAAGACAATCCATAAACCAAAGTAAACAAGAGTTAAAGTTTCACAAATAAACCTTACACCCGGAGGTGGTTACAAAGATGTTTAGCCGCTCATCTCCATTGCAAGATCTTCAATTGATGTGTTGTTGGAGATTGAATGCATGATTTGATGATTAAGATGATGATTAGGAATGATTAATTGAGGGAAAAACACCTTGGGAATGATTAAAAACGGCTAGGGTTAAGTCCCTTTACGTTTGGGAGCATAATTATCTATTTATAGGGTTTAAACCATTAAATTCGTAACTTATGCTGGCAGGGGCGCAAGGTCAGACAAGACCAGCGCACCTTGCGCTGGTACCCTTCTCAGCTTGCGCTGGGGAGCACCAAATTTCCCAAACTTTCTGTGCTGCGCCGGGATCAGAGCACCTGCGCTCAAAGGCATTTTACCTTGCGCTCCAACTCGAAATTCCTTCTTTTCTTCACACTTTCACTTGGGATTGCATCCATAAACTTCCAACCTCTTGTCTAGCTTCCAAAACCTTCATATTAAGCTCCAATTAACTTCATTAAGCCTCAAGTACCTGCAAATCCCAATTATTCTCAAAGTAACTATGTTTTATGATATAAATCACTTAAAAACACCTACTTACACATACTAAAACATGGTAAAACACCCTCTCATCAAATAACTCAAGATCGTCTGTAGATCTGTTAGGGTTTTATATCAGATTATCTTGTTGATAATCTGAGAGTGTGAGAGTTATTGTAGTGAGTTTTCTGTTGTAAGTATTGATACATTGGGTTTTATCTTCTGGTTTGGGTTCATAATAAAGAGTATTTTTAGTTTTGATCCATGTTTCTTGACATGGTATCAGAGCAATAAGGTTCTCTGATATTTGGGATCTATTATTCCGCTGCATATATCTTTGGTTCTGATTGGATCTTGAACCGTATTCCTGAAGTATTTTCCTGTGTGTATCTTGTTGATACTGGAGCACTTAGGGGATCTGGTGAGCCAGGAGTGCTGGAGCTTATTTTAGTCTTGATTTCGTAACCCTAAGTGAAGGTTGCGAATCTTGTACTGCTTAGGAGTTTTCTGGAGCTTGTTTTCTTCTTGATCTCGTAACCCTAAGTGAAGGTTACGGATCTTGATTTGCTTTGGAGCTTGCACTCGGTGAGATTGTTCCTATCTTATCTTTGTTTTAGTTTAAAAAGTCTTGTGTCTAGGAGCACTGACCGGGTTAGGTGGACCGGTATTGGCTCAAGTACTTGGTTGTGTCTGTCTGTTGGTTTAGGTCTTTAGAGGCTCCCACAATAAGACTTGCGTTGGCACCTTTGAGTGATGAACCAACGATCTTGATCACTGTTGTGGCTTCGCCTGTGTCTGTCCGTCGTATTTGATTTAATTGGTTGTGATTTGTTAATTGGTGTGATCTCTGCTTGTTTGTGTTGCTTGCTTGCTTGTCTGTGTTTTGTGTGCTATTATTTGATTTCTGTGATTTAAATGGTTGATGATCAAGTTGTTGCACAAGGGGGAGGAGGCAACTCTGATCCCGGTACTAGTGAAACTTTGATAAGCAAATTAGATGCTAGTGATCCATTGTACCTGCATCCATCAGATTCAAGTAATCTGACTATTGTGTCAATAAAATTAAAAGGATCTGAGAATTATAATGTGTGGGCTAATGCTATGCAACTAGCATTACAAGTTAAAAATAAGTGGGGTTCATTGATAGGTCATGCATTAGATCTGTTGATAATGATGTTTTGGGTAGACAATGGGACAGATGTAATTCAATAGTACTAACTTGGATTTTAAACTCAATAAGTGAAGATTTATATATGGGACATGTATTTTCTAAACTAGCTAGTAGTGTATGGACAGAATTAAAAGAAACTTATGACAAGGTTGATGGATCAATAGTGTTTGATTTATATCAAAAGATTAACTCATTTACTCAAAATGGTAGTCCTGTTTCTGAATATTATCACAAGTTGAATATTATGTGGAGACAACTAGATCAAATCTTGCAATTACCTGCATGTACATGTGATGCTGCTATAGAGTTTAATAACTTTAGTAACATGATTAAGTTGATGCAATTTTTGATGGGTCTTGACAGTGTTTATCAGAGTGTTAGAACCAGTTTGTTGATAAAAGATATCTTACCTTCTGTTAAAGAAGCATTTAGTGTCATTTCTAGGGAAGAATCCCATAGAAATGCCAGTAATGCTAATAGAAAAACACAAGGCATTGCCTTATTTTCTAAAACTAATCAGAATTTAGAATTCAATAAAACAAACAAAGTTTCTAAACAAAATCTTAAATGCTCTCACTGTAATAAGATAGGTCACACTGTTGAAAGTTGTTTTGAGATTATTGGTTATCCTACATGGATGAGGTCAAGGGGTAAGCAGGGTAAACAAGCTAATGTGAATACTGCTTCCATAAATGATAAACCTGAGAACAATCTAAACAGTTTAACTAGTGATCAGATGAACAGGTTACTGAGTCTATTAAGTGATAAATCTAAAGATGGTCCTCAAAGCTGCAATGTGTCAGGTAGTTTTGTTAGTCCATTCTGTGCTAGTGTTTACTGTAAACCTGTGTTTTGTTTTTCAAGTAAGGATGGGAAAATTAAGATTAAGGGTTGGATATTTGATTCTGGGGCAAATCAACGCATGATTAGAGATGAAAGAGATTTAACAGAATACATAGATGTATCTGAGTTAAACATTAGAGTTAAACATCCTAATGGGACTGATGCACTTGTAACTAAAATTGGAAATGTTAAAATAGGAGATAAAGTCATGTTGTTAGATGTTTTTGTTGTTCCTGATTATAATATCAATCTTATTTCCATTCATAAGTTAGCTAAAGATAATAAAGTTCATGTAATTTTTGATGAATACAAATGCTATGTTCAGGACTTAATAACAAGAGAGTCCTGGTGACTGGTAGTCAAGTGGATGGTCTGTATTTCTGTGGCAATTCGTTTGTGTGTAATAAGGTGGGTAATAATAGCAACTTAAGAAGTTTGTGGCATGATAGATTAGGGCACCCGTCTGAAAATGTTATTAACATTCTTAAAAATAAATTAGACATAGAAGATAATGAGGATGCTGATCCCTGTGAGGTATGTCACAGGGCTAAGCAACATAGGGAACCATTTCCCTTGAGTAATCACAAAACTACACATCTAGGGGAACTTGTTCACCTAGATGTGTGGGGACCTTATAGGGTTCCAAGTAGGGAAGGTGAAAAATACTTCCTTACCATAGTTGATGACTACTCAAGGGCTGTATGGATATGTCTTATGAAACAAAAAACTGAGGTGTTTGATAACATCCAAGAATTTGTTAACCTCATTAAAACTCAGTTTAAAACGGATGTTAAGTGTTTCAGAATTGATAATGGCACTGAATTTATTAATCATAAAATGAATGATTTTTGTAAAGGAAAGGGAATTATGCATCAGACTTCTTGTGCATATACTCCCCAACAAAATGGAATTGTTGAAAGAAAACATAGACATCTTTTAAATGTGGCTAGAGCATTGTTATTTCAAAGTTGTGTGCCTATAAGTTTTTGGTCTGAATGTGTTCTAACTGCTTCCTACTTAATTAATAGGACTCCTTCAAGTGTGTTAGGTGGTAGAACTCCGTATGAACTTGTTTATGGTTTTGAGCCCTTTCTAAGTCAGCTAAAAAGGTTTGGATGTTTGTGCTTTTGTACAATTTTAAATGATCCTGATAAACTAAGTTTTAGAGCTGAAAAATGTGTTTTCATAGGTTATTCAACTAGAAAAAAAGGGTTATAAAGTATATAGTTTAGACACAAAAACTGTTTTTTATTCTAGAGATGTAAAATTTTTTGAGCATATTTTTCCATTCAAAGAAAAAACTGTGTTACAAAACTATGATAGTTATGACCATTTAAATATAACAAATGTTAATTTTTTTGATTTATATGAAAGCACAAACCTAAACCAAGTGGAAGTTCCCGATGATGAAGGAAAGGGCCTAGGTAAGGATGAGTTAGGGACACTAGAGTCTGGTCAGTCTCCTAAATCTTCTAAGACTGATGGCTTGGCTTCTAACAAGCAGCCCAGTACTAATGAAGAAGGAGATAAATCTGACTCAGTGATGCCTAGCAATGACATTACTTTCAGTTATGAGGGAAATGAACAAAATCCACTAGAACAAACCATAACTAGAAGGTCATCTAGGAGTTCTAGGATGCCTGCAAGTTTGAATGAGTTTATTGTTGAAGGAAAAGTTAAGTATGGGTTAGAAAGATCAGTGAACTATTCAAACTTATCTGTTAATAATAGATGTTATGTTGTTGCTTTGAATAAAAGTGTAGAACCTAAACATTTTAATGAGGCTATTAAAGATCCTAATTGGATAAATGCTATGAATGAAGAGATAGAAGCCTTACATAGGAATAATACTTGGGAATTAGTTGAATTGCCTAAGGGTAGAAGTCTTGTAGGATGTAAATGGATATATAAGATAAAATATAAATCAAATGGTGAGATTGAGAGATTTAAAGCTAGGTTAGTGGCTAAAGGTTATAGTCAAAAACATGGAATTGATTTTGAGGAAACATTTTCACCAGTTGTTAAACTTGTAACTGTTAGATGTATATTATCCATTGTTGTACAAAATGATTGGGACTTATTTCAACTTGATGTTAACAATGCATTCTTATATGGAAATTTGTATGAGGATGTGTATATGACATTACCTGATGGTTATTATTCTGAACATGAAAATAAAGTGTGCAAGTTAAAAAAAGTCTCTATATGGGCTTAAACAAGCCCCTAGAATGTGGAATGAGAAACTTGTAGAGGTTCTTGTGAACTTAGGATTCATACAAAGCAAGTGTGACTATTCATTATTTTATAAAATATCCAGTTCTGTCATTATTTACTTGTTAGTGTATGTGGATGACATAGTTATAACAGGAAATAATGTAGATGAGATTAAAATTGTTAAAGAGTGTCTTAAAAAACAATTTTTAATCAAAGATCTTGGAGAATTGAAGTATTTCTTAGGAATAGAGGTAATTAAACAAAATGAAGGCATTTGTTTGTCTCAAAGGAAGTATTGTATAGAATTGTTAAGTGAGTATGGCATGACAGGATGCAAACCTCTTAACAGTCCTATTGGTCAGAATCATGTTCTTACCTCTGTGTGTAAAGAACATGATAAACCCTTAGAAAACATTACAGCATACTAGAAATTGGTAGGTAAACTGATATATCTGGCTCATACTAGACCAGACATATCATATGCTGTACATTATTTAAGTCAGTTTATGCACAAACCTTTAGATGGTCATTTAAAAATTGCTTTTAAGCTGTTAAGGTATCTTAAGAAAGCCCCTGGAAAAGGTATACTAATCAAAAAGCATATGCATTTTGATTTAGTATCCTATTCAGACTCAGACTGGGCAAAATGCCTTGAGTCTAGAAAGTCTGTAACCGGGTTTTGTGTCTTTCTTGGAGGATCCTTAGTATCTTGGAAAAGCAAGAAACAGGCAACTGTTTCAAGATCATCTGCAGAGGCTGAATATAGAGCTTTATGCTCAGCTTGTTGTGAAGTAATGTGGTTGAAGAACATGTTGTTTGAACTGAACATTGAGGTTAAGTTGCCTATAAAAATGTATTGTGATAATACTGCTGCGTTGTCAATAGCTGCAAATCCAGTGTTCTATGATAGAACAAAACACTTTGATCTAGATTTATTCTTTGTGAGAGATCAGATCACTAAGGGTGTGGTTAAAACTGAGTATGTTAAGTCAGAAGATCAGCTTGCTGATATATTGACTAAAGGCTTGCTGGTTGAACAACATGAGGTAATGTGTTCAAATTTGCATATGTTTGACCCATTTGAATGATAAAATTGAGGGGGGGGGGGGTATTGAAAGGTTAAGAAGTTATATCAATTTTATCATTAAGTTTTAGTTTTTAGTTTTATAATTGTTTGTTTGTTTCTTTGTTTCATGTCAAATGGAAATGGGCTTGCTAAGCATCTGGGCTAAGGATTAAGGAAGCTTGTAGCAGTGTTGATGTAGCTGAGATGAGGCCCAGCCCAAGTTGTAGATGACCAGATTACAAAAACAAGGAGCCCAAGTCTGTTTCATTTGATCCAGCCCATGTTGATCCAGCTGTGATAAAACAAGAGAGGATTGCCAGCGTGGCAATCCTGGATACACAAATTAAGGGTCAAGATTGAACACGAGTGTGTTTCTTTCTGATTGATCGAATGGCTCTCATAGGTTCGGGTGTGTTTCTACCCGAACCTCTCTTTGTCTATAAAAGCTTTTTTACGTTCCTGGTTCAAGTTTTAGCTCATTTGTATTAGGGTTTTCATATTTTTTGTGCTTTGTCTCTCTGATTTCTCTCAGATATCCTAGGGTTTAGATTGTGTACTTGTGTTGTTCATCTCGAATAACTCAAGATCGTCTGTAGATCTGTTAAGGTTTTATATCAGATTATCTTGTTGATAATCTGAGAGTGTGAGAGTTATTGTAGTGAGTTTTCTGTTGTAAGTATTGATACATTGGGTTTTATCTTCTGGTTTGGGTTCATAATAAAGAGTATTTTTAGTTTTGATCCATGTTTCTTGACAGTATTGGATTGGTTTGTTACGGTATTGATATAGTGACGACAATCGGTATGACATGATCATACTAAAAAAAAAGGTAAAGTTGAAAAATAAAGTCTATGGGTCCAAGTGTCCAACTCTCCATGTTACAAAGCAGTGGCGTAGGTTTTAAGGGGAGGGGGGGGGGTCGGCCACGTGACAAATTACTATTTTTTGTATCTCAAGTTATTATATGAACGTAAAAATGACGGTTAATCATGCATCACGTGGTGGCGTTGATAGTCAAAAGACAAGGGGTACATACATCAATCGGGTTTGTCTCGATTGCTAAGTATTATGTGCCTTATGTCCAAGGCTTGATACAAAACCACTATCGAGCCGGAGGTCTCACTGGAAGCAGCCTCTCTTCCCACGGGGTAGAGGTAAGGCTATCTACATCTTCCCATCCTTAGACCCTACCTTAGCTTTTGCTATTGGTGAGATTAACTGAGCATGATGATGTTGATGATGAGCTCTAGGTTCCCCTTCGAGCTACTCTTTGACCGCAAAGCCGTTGCTTCATGTATGCTTGATTAGGTACCATATTTTACAAAATACTAATCACACATATCTTGTAATGAATTGTTAAAATGTTCAATTGCTTTTGCAAATGTGCTTTCAAAGTGGAGTTTGATTCAACGTTTGGAAACGTACCATAAACCATGCATCGAACCCTTTGACAATTGTTGGACATTTCACGTAAATCAAGTTTTGCCCATGACAATTTTTGTGGTCCTGACACTTGCGTTTTTGTCCGCGGTTTTTCGGTTTCCATGGTGTTTTTGAGAGCTAGAGAAATGGTGTGATTAATCATTAATCCAACGCGCGCAATACCTATTTACACTAACCATGTGGAACAAAATGGAGAAAAAAAACCCGCTTTCAAACAGCTATAAACGGGCGTATAGCAGTTGCCAAGGGCTATACTTTTTCATTGCACCAGTTAAGCGGTTTTGCAGTGTTTAAAAAACCGCCACAAAAATATGTTATATATGGAAATGAAGAAGATGAAATGGCATTTACACTGATAAACTAGCATATGTTATCCAAGAAGCAGCTTTCTCTTGGTTAGCGTCTGGCCACCTGGTTTACGCAGGGTTAAAGGCTATGTATATAAGTACACAACGACGACTCTAGTATACGAGATACTTTTTCACTAGAAGTATCTAAACATATATCTTAATAGCATTAAAATGAGTCACTTGGTCCTCGATCTCTCCCGTTAACTGAAAAAATCAAAAACGAAATTTAAGTCAAATGTTATGGTTGAAGCTTGAAAGACATATACACCAAGATTACAAGTGAATGAACGCCTATGTATGGTTGTAGACATATTTCAGCTTCCACAGATTTGAATATTCATTTCTTATTGATTAATAGTTTTCCTTATAATGAAAGCAGACATTTGTATTCATTCTTTCTGTACAAATATCAAAATAACATCCCATTCTATATATAAGACTATGGGCGTGTGGTCCGCTAATAGTGGCGGATCTAGAAATGAATTTCAGTAGTAACGTTTTTTAGTTTTTTCATTTTAGTAGCAACGTTTTCCAAATTTTGTAAAAAAAAACCAAATTTTCCACTAATTTTTCATTACACGCGCGAAGTTCAGTAGCAACGGACGCGGCACCTAGCTCTATGCTAGGTCCGCCCCTGTCCGCTAAGTAACCAGTTCTTGAGCAAGGATATGAGATGGTCGAAAACATTTAAAACCATAAATCACACGTTATTAAAATAAAATGCGGACAAATTTCGCAATAAAAAAATGATAGACAAGATACTAGAAACCATACATACCGCTAGCAATAAAATCTAAAATCAAGCACTTGGACCATGAGCAGAAAGACCTCCCTTGATTAACTGCAATGTAAAATTGAACATAAATGAATGATAATAAACTGAAGGCAAGGCAGTGTTTTAACCCATTACCATTACTTGCCTAGTTGCCCGTGTTTTCTCCTCCGGCTGCGTACTAACATGTGGAGATACAAGACTCTGCACAAATATAGGGGCTTGAATATGACTTATGGGGTCACAGATATATTCCAAAGTACCCGAAAAACATTCAGCACTAAAGAATAAACTCTTCCAATTCGGTGTTCTCATGTAGTGAACAATGTCATACTTCATCTCACAACCGTGTGGCAGCAGTTCCCACGACTCTTTCACATTGTACTCCTTCATCAACCATATTCCATGACTAAAACCATTCTCCGCACCTGCATCTACGCATAGACATCCTTTAACAATCCCCAAGCAGCTACTAGAACTACATTCATATCTCGCATCATCAGGTGGCGGGATTTCTTGAAACTCCTCTTTAGATAAATCATAAGAAAGAACTAATATCTTCCCATTTTGATGATCATGCACAATCCAGTGAAGCGCACCATTGCATAAGATACCCTCGTTGGTAATAAATGTACACTTAAGTTCTCCAACAACTTTCCAAACATTTGACTTCAAACTCAACACTTGCATTTGAACACATGTCCGAAAAACATCTTCGCCAGCCCACGCTCCAACGATAACCGCGTAATCATCGGTGTATGAGTTATAACCAAAACCCACACATAATAATGATGACCTGATAGATGACGGAAGTCTCCGTTGTGTTACCTCTCTAGTCAACGGATTGCCTACTAAAAGGTCAAAGTAATTACCAGTAGAGACAGATACTAATACCAACCCATTTGAGGAACCCAGAACATCGTAACTTGTTAAGCTTATTTTTCTGTGTCCAATGTGATTGTTGTTGTGGTCTTTGTTGTAACTATGGTTGAGATGACATTTAATGAAACGAGGACTTGTGATTAAAGAGTACCATGACTTACACACGCTCTTGCAACGGAGGAGATCCTTGACGTCCAATGTTATGAGTATTTGCTCAAGTAAATCTTCATCATCAAGAAGCTTTGCCATTGAAGCCCTAACGTAACGAGGGAGTTGGAATCAGATGAGGGGAGACGAAAGGTTTGATTTTGAGTAGTGTAGTGTAGTTGTGTTTAGTATTTGTGGTTTGGTTAGAATAATGGATTTACATGTTTGGTCCCTTATCACTTCATTAGCAATTAGTTCATTACACTAAGAGTGCATCCCTAGTGGGCGCGAGAATAGGGCGTAAAGTCCCCATAGCGCCGGGTACACTGTCCCCTTGAACACTGTGAGGCAAAAATTTGTTCAAGCATGATGTTCTTTGCGGGGTGCCCTCCTCCTTCCCAAAACGAAAAAATAATAAAAAAAATCAATTTATACATCCACCTTCTTCTACACCCAATTAAACCCAACTTCTACACCCAATCAAACTAATGGATTTCGTAAAGTTGGGTCCTTGTCCTCTATTATTCACAATGGTGTATATATATACAGATTACAATAACAGTCCTTCTTTAATCAGTGGAAGACTTTGCCAAATATGTTGGGAGACTATAACTACCATTTGACTTTACCTAATATATTGCCTATTAATAATTGCCATTTGACTTTGCCAAATATATATCCTATTATACCCCCGCAGTCGAAGTGGGAGGGGACCGAATGCTGAGACTGGATCTGAAGTCTTCAAAGAGCTGGCAAGGGAGGCCTTTGGTGAAGATGTCAGCGATCTGGTAACGAGATGCGACGTGAAGAACTCTAATGTGCCCGCGTTGTACTTGTTCTCTGACGAAGTGGATATCCAATTCAATGTGTTTGGTTCGTTGGTGTTGAACTGGATTACCGGATAGATAGACAGCACTGACGTTGTCACAATAGACCAATGTGGCTTTATTAAATGGTTTATGTAATTCAAGCAAGAGATTTCGTAACCAACAGATTTCAGCGACGACGTTTGCAACACCGCGATACTCGGCTTCGGCACTGGAGCGGGAGATGGTGGGCTGACGTTTGGATGACCAGGACAAAAGATTCGTGCCATAGTACACACAATATCCTGACGTAGAGCGCCGTGTGTCTGGGCAACCGGCCCAGTCAGCATTAGTGTAAGCAGTTAATGAGGCGGATGGGACGGGCTCAAGTGTGAGACCCAGAGAGGATGAGCTTTGTAGATATCGAATGATCCTCTTGAGGGCGGACCAGTGGGTAGTCATGGGGGCATGCATATGCATGCAAATCTGCTGCAAGGCGTATGTAATATCGGGGCGTGTGAAAGTAAGGTACTGAAGAGCCCCTGCCAAACTGCGATAGAGGGTTGGGTTTTCAAAAGGGGTGCCTGTCACGAAACTGAGTTTGGAACCAGTATCAATTGGGGTGTCCACTGGTTTGAATGATTCCATGCCCGCCTGTTTGATGATGTCATGTGCATACGCCTGTTGAGATAAAAACATTGAGTTGCCCATTCTTTTGACAGAGATGCTGAGAAAGTAAATTAAGGGGCCCAAATCTTTCATTGCGAATTCAGTGCTGAGGTTATGCATGAGTTGTTGGCGAAGATCGTCAGAAGATGTAACCAACAAAATATCATCTACATAGAGAAGCAGGTAGGCCGTGTGACCAGGCCGAGTGAGGATGAAGAGAGAATTATCGCATCCACTCTGACGAAAGCCCAATTGGAGAACATAATCAGTGAACCTTTGGTACCAGGCCCGAGGAGCTTGCTT
The DNA here is from genome assembly GCA_028751855.1 of Ambrosia trifida. NCBI lineage: Eukaryota > Viridiplantae > Streptophyta > Magnoliopsida > Asterales > Asteraceae > Ambrosia > Ambrosia trifida. The sequence goes on along the minus strand of CM054124.1, from coordinate 62,350,793 downwards.
TAGCCCATATAAAGACTTTTTGAGACGGCAGACATGATTAGGAAATTCTTTGCTACGAAAACCCATGGGTTGGTACATGAAGACTGTTTCATTCAAAGTGCCATGTAAGAAGGCGTTGGTGACATCCAGCTGGTGAACTGGCCATGAGTGACTGAGAGCAATAGAAAGAACTGTGCGGATGGTAGCCGGTTTGACGACTGGACTAAATGTTTCTCCGCAATCAACGCCCACTTGCTGTAACCTGCCATCACAAACTAAACAAGCTTTGTATCGCTCAAGAGAACCATCAGAATTAAATTTGTCTTTGAACAACCACATGCTACGAATTATATTCATGTTTGGGTGTCGTGGCACTAATTCCCAAGTCTCGTTTTTCATAAGTGCATCATACTCAGTGATCATTGCACGATGCCATTCAGGTGAGGACAGAGCAAAGGTGGGTGATTTTGGGATGGGGACAATGGTGGTGGCGTGCAAGTTTAGGAAGCGTTTAGGTTTGGAAATGCCGTCCATTGCACGAGTGCACATGGTACGGGTAGGGGGAGGGTCGGGTGAGAGGGATGAGGTGTATGGGTCGGGTGGGCTTGGTGACGAGTGGTGTCGGGTGGTGGATGTGTGGGCCGAGGATGGGGATGGGGATGGGTAATGGGCTGTAGGTGTGGAGAGATTTGGTGAGGTGTGGGCAGAAGGTAGATGTTGGGCCTGAGGTGAATGAGGATGTGACGGTAAAGGGGGGGGGGGCAGGTGGATTAGGAGTGTTGATTGGCTGGGCCTGAGGCGATGTTGGAGATTGGGTTGGAGGTGACAAGTGGGCCGAGGTGGGAGACGTTGGTTGGTCAGTATGGGTAGGTTAGATATGAGGCCAAAAGAAAGGGTGAACAGAGGTGTTTAGAAAGTCATAGGAGTGTGGGGTGTGAGGTGTGGGTGTGGTCATATGTTTGAAAGGGTAGATGGTCTTGTCAAATAAGACGTGACGAGATAAGGTGATTTGGTTTGTTGTGAGATCTAGGCATTTATACCCCCGGTGTTGTGAGGGGTAGCCGAGGAAAACACAAGGGTGAGAATGAGGAGAAAGTTTATGGATGGTGGTGGAGGGGATGAGGGGGGAATTACGGGTGTTCACGATACGTTTAAAGACGAATTACGGGTGTTCACGATACGACCGAACTGTACAGACCTTTATTCGTGTTTGGCTCGGTTACAAACCGATCCGATCGACTCGTTTACAATCGAGCACGTGTTTTTGCGAGCGAGCAGCGAGTAATTCAGATCACTATAAATTTGGGATGTTTAGTTCAATGTTTCCGTTGTCAGGTGCTGGCCAGAATCCAAACGTCCGAGGATGACACTAAGCCTGAGGTCTGATTTTTCGAATATGAGTTTTTCGTTGAGTCCGATCAGGTGAACAATTGTCGCATTGTGGTGTAAGTTGATAGCAGAATACGATTGACAACAGATGATCAATGAGAGGAAAAAGTCAAGAATGTCGCTTCACGACTTAGGTTTTACCATTAAACTTAGGCGAACAATTGTCGCATTGTGGTGTAAGTTGATAGCAGAATACGATTGACAACAAATGATCAATGAGAGGAAAAAGTCAAGAATGTCGCTTCACGACTTAGGTTTTACCATTAAACTTAGTGTTAAATTATCATTGGGTTGATTGAGGTAGCAAGTATAGATAAATATGTTTATTAATTTGCACATATTAGGCCAAGCTCAATAGGGTGGTATATATAAAACTAAAAATATAATAGTAATTTGTGTGTATACATATATAACAAATTAATAACAATTAAACTGAGCTGAACCGAGCCGAGCGGACCTTTGCTCGTGCTTGGCTCATTTGGAAACCGAACCGAGCCGATTGGCTCGTTTACAACCAAGCGGAAAAATCGAACAAGCATTTTCTGAACATATTCCAAGCAAGTGGCAAACGCTGAACAATTTGAATAGCCCTATACATAAGAGCATTTTGATCATTTTACGTCTAAGGACTAGTTATGTATTATTAAGAGCACCCCCCCTAAAAGTAGGAGCGAACTAAGACACGGTTACCAAATGTCTTTCGAACTTAAAACGTAGCCATTAAATGTGGCATTCGAATGAGTGCGTTCATTGGGAGCGGTGTTTTGAATGGGTATTCGGTGGGGGTGCAAAGAAGTTGAGTCAAACCCAATCTCGTTTAGACTTTAGCTCGACTTATTTATTTTCAAGAGACAAAATACTCGAGCTCAGCTTGTTTAAAGTTCTATTCCTAAAGCTCGAGTGTGTGTGTGTATTGGGGTTCTCCCGCACTACACGATGGGCATCCAGGCTATATCGGTTAGGTACAGTATCAATACGATACCATCATTAGGTATAGCAACCAAAAGAGAAAACTAAAACATATAATTTCATTACACAAAAGTTTCTCATGTAACCAAAAAAGTGACAAAAGAAGTCGTGTACCAAAAAATATTGTGTTGTGTTTTACATTGATTGGAAATCATAAAAAAGAATACCGGTACACGTTTCCAATAAGATCATTAGTAGTATTGGTACCGTTTGTTATAGTACTGTTATGTTACCTTGTGCTTGATACAAGCTTGAAAATGCATATTATATATAAAATAGGGATTAAAATGACAATTGAAATATACATATAGGTATTTTGTGAGAAGTATGAAAAGGATTAAGAATTGTAGACATTATGTTTTAGATTTAGGCATGATGTTTTGGGCTGTTTTTGCTAGAAAAACTCAAAAACACCAAACACAACAATTTAAAACACAATGCTATGTATTATAGCCATGAAATCTAAAACAAATAAACACACAGCTAAAACACAATAATCTTGAACACATGTTCTTGACATGGTGTTTTAAGCCTAAAATAAATTGATTTGTGTCTTTAATTGTTATGTTTAGAGTTAATTTAGTCTAAACAATCCAAAACATCATTACTAAATTGAAAAAATGTTCAGTATGGGTAGGTTAGATATGAGGCCAAAAGAAAGGGTGAACAGAGGTGTTTAGAAAGTCATAGGAGTGTGGGGTGTGAGGTGTGGGTGTGGTCATATGTTTGAAAGGGTAGATGGTCTTGTCAAATAAGACGTGACGAGATAAGGTGATTTGGTTTGTTGTGAGATCTAGGCATTTATACCCCCGGTGTTGTGAGGGGTAGCCGAGGAAAACACAAGGGTGAGAATGAGGAGAAAGTTTATGGATGGTGGTGGAGGGGATGAGGGGGGAATTACGGGTGTTCACGATACGTTTAAAGACGAATTACGGGTGTTCACGATACGACCGAACTGTACAGACCTTTATTCGTGTTTGGCTCGGTTACAAACCGATCCGATCGACTCGTTTACAATCGAGCACGTGTTTTTGCGAGCGAGCAGCGAGTAATTCAGATCACTATAAATTTGGGATGTTTAGTTCAATGTTTCCGTTGTCAGGTGCTGGCCAGAATCCAAACGTCCGAGGATGACACTAAGCCTGAGGTCTGATTTTTCGAATATGAGTTTTTCGTTGAGTCCGATCAGGTGAACAATTGTCGCATTGTGGTGTAAGTTGATAGCAGAATACGATTGACAACAGATGATCAATGAGAGGAAAAAGTCAAGAATGTCGCTTCACGACTTAGGTTTTACCATTAAACTTAGGCGAACAATTGTCGCATTGTGGTGTAAGTTGATAGCAGAATACGATTGACAACAAATGATCAATGAGAGGAAAAAGTCAAGAATGTCGCTTCACGACTTAGGTTTTACCATTAAACTTAGTGTTAAATTATCATTGGGTTGATTGAGGTAGCAAGTATAGATAAATATGTTTATTAATTTGCACATATTAGGCCAAGCTCAATAGGGTGGTATATATAAAACTAAAAATATAATAGTAATTTGTGTGTATACATATATAACAAATTAATAACAATTAAACTGAGCTGAACCGAGCCGAGCGGACCTTTGCTCGTGCTTGGCTCATTTGGAAACCGAACCGAGCCGATTGGCTCGTTTACAACCAAGCGGAAAAATCGAACAAGCATTTTCTGAACATATTCCAAGCAAGTGGCAAACGCTGAACAATTTGAATAGCCCTATACATAAGAGCATTTTGATCATTTTACGTCTAAGGACTAGTTATGTATTATTAAGAGCACCCCCCCTAAAAGTAGGAGCGAACTAAGACACGGTTACCAAATGTCTTTCGAACTTAAAACGTAGCCATTAAATGTGGCATTCGAATGAGTGCGTTCATTGGGAGCGGTGTTTTGAATGGGTATTCGGTGGGGGTGCAAAGAAGTTGAGTCAAACCCAATCTCGTTTAGACTTTAGCTCGACTTATTTATTTTCAAGAGACAAAATACTCGAGCTCAGCTTGTTTAAAGTTCTATTCCTAAAGCTCGAGTGTGTGTGTGTATTGGGGTTCTCCCGCACTACACGATGGGCATCCAGGCTATATCGGTTAGGTACAGTATCAATACGATACCATCATTAGGTATAGCAACCAAAAGAGAAAACTAAAACATATAATTTCATTACACAAAAGTTTCTCATGTAACCAAAAAAGTGACAAAAGAAGTCGTGTACCAAAAAATATTGTGTTGTGTTTTACATTGATTGGAAATCATAAAAAAGAATACCGGTACACGTTTCCAATAAGATCATTAGTAGTATTGGTACCGTTTGTTATAGTACTGTTATGTTACCTTGTGCTTGATACAAGCTTGAAAATGCATATTATATATAAAATAGGGATTAAAATGACAATTGAAATATACATATAGGTATTTTGTGAGAAGTATGAAAAGGATTAAGAATTGTAGACATTATGTTTTAGATTTAGGCATGATGTTTTGGGCTGTTTTTGCTAGAAAAACTCAAAAACACCAAACACAACAATTTAAAACACAATGCTATGTATTATAGCCATGAAATCTAAAACAAATAAACACACAGCTAAAACACAATAATCTTGAACACATGTTCTTGACATGGTGTTTTAAGCCTAAAATAAATTGATTTGTGTCTTTAATTGTTATGTTTAGAGTTAATTTAGTCTAAACAATCCAAAACATCATTACTAAATTGAAAAAATGTTGCCCACATATCAATTCTTAATCCTTCTCATGCTTCTCATGAGATATGACCTTTGTACGCTAACGAGACCCTATATACATATATTATTGACGTACAAACATTAATCTATGATCAAATGATATATTTAAAAAAATTTAAAATATTATTGTTGGACAAGAAGCATTAATTTCAGCAGTTTATTAACAAAATCTATTTATATCTATGGGGTTGAGGGGTAGCTTTTTTAATGATTCTATTAAAAGACTATCTGTAAATCAGTTAATATTAAGTGTGTTTAGTTCACATAAGCCACCTGTGAATTATTTGGTAAACCTATTACCCATTAAGTTCAAAAATGATGATGAATGAAAAATTTTCCCCTTTATCTATTCACCTATATTCATAACCCTCAGCGGACCACTCACGGATCACCTTCTTGACCCACCACATCCTCCTCCTTAACCAACTAGTCTGGACAGGCTAAGTCAGGCCTCTTACTGATTCAGAGTCTCTTACCTAATCGGACCTCTTAATTGCTCAGCACTTACAGGCGCATAGGCTGCCAAACAACTCCTAAATCTATATCTATATCTTTTTTTTTGTTTTGGAAATTCATTTTCATTCAAACAACCACTGACGAGTCCACAAAGCGAGGACCGCTGAGGAACAATACACCATTTACAACGACGATTTCCGCCACTCAACCCAAGACAAATCCTTGAATCTTGACCTATTACATAACCAAAAAACGAAAGACTCTTAATTTATATCTATATCTATATTATAAAATAAAAGAACATAACTAAGGACACATGGTACATGCTACACGAGGTGTGTTTTATATGATCTAAGTTGTATTATTTGACATTTCCTAACAAGAATTCAAAATTGGGATGTGTTTTATATGATATAAGTTATATCATTTGACACTTTACTAAAATAAACACAAGCTTTAACACCCTATTTGTTAATTATTAATGGAGTATTGGATTTTAATAATCCAAACTTTCTCCCATTGGCTGACAATAATATATACTTCAAAAATTCCCAACAACAATCTCAACTTTCAACGTATTGACCGACAATGAATCTTTGTTAATAATCCAAAATTTTTGCCTTTTGAAAAACTCAATTAGGATTTATAATGAATTAATTATGAATTAAAAAAGAAATATATTAAATATATTTAAAAACATATTTTTTGAAGGTAAAAATAGAAATAATGAAATTTGGGATGTAAATAAGCTTCTGTTAAATTTATAGAATTTTTGAAGTTATAAATGTATTTTAAATAATTATTAGAGCCATTAAATGAATAATATATAACTAAGATAACCAAGATATTGAATATGGTTAGAGAAGATAACCAAGATATTGGATGGGGTTGATGTAAAGGACTTGTGGTGTGCAAAGTTTCAAATAAAGAACACACAGTATAATTTTTAAAGATAAAGGACACACGGTGCAATTTGAGGTAAACATAAAGAAGAAACATGTAATTATTCCAAGAAATTATATATTTTAGAGGAATATATTTTGGAAAACTTTTTAAAATCATGAACCCTTGATTGCTCAACACTTTAAAAAACAAAACAACCGACGTAAAGGCCTCCTAAATTTTTATTTGAACACTAAACCCCGGGCATTATATTTATTTGTGAACGTAGAAGCGATATGGATACGAAACCTGCGTCTGAACTCAGAGATATGAAAGTCGAAGGTACGTATGTAACTTACGATCCTCAATTGAAGAATTTGATCCAAACTCATGGATATGATATACGTGTTTTGTTTTATATATTTTTTGCCAATTGAATTGTTTTTGTTTTTCTCTTTAATCTAATTGCCTAATTGGTATATATATACTGCATGCTTATGGCTTTCGCTTAATGACTTCAATCTAAGAACGATCTCGGACTGTACGTATAGTGGATAGATCATCCGAATTCTGGTGTTTGTTAAACATATTATTAAATACAGTGGAACTTGATACAAAATCTCGTTGTTTTTGTTCAACAACTTAATTATATGTTTAGGGAGGTAATATTGGCACCCCACTTGATTATTTAGACACCATTGTAACCCTATATGACGCATATAGGGTTGGTTATATGCCACATATTGTAACCTTATATACTGTGTATAGGGTTATATGCCACATATAGGGTAGCCTTGTACTGAAGTTGTCAGCGTCAGCCGACTCGTATAGGACACATATAGTCTTATATGTGTCATATAGGTCCCAAACCTTGCAACAAATCTATGTATAAGCCCACCTATATGACACGTGTAGGTCTTCAATATTTTATGTATTGCCAAACTTTGCAACAATTAGTATTTATCGGGTTCAAACGTGTCGTTTAAAAACATTTGTTAATATTTATTTGGTTTTTCGTGTCGTCTTCAAACATTTGTTAATATTTATTGGGTTTTACGTACGTTATATGCCGCATATAACACTATATGCAGCTTATAAGGTACCCATGATCACACAAAAAGACAAGTTTTTGAACCTTATAAGCCACATATAGTGTAATATGTGGCGTATGTGTCATATACGACGCATATAAGGTTTTATGATTGAAGCATATAGACAAAAAGACAAAGGTTTGAACCTTATATATGTGGTGGCGTACAGGGTTTGAAAAAGGAGCCCACAATTGTCATTTTGCGCAGTCTTGTGTTCCGTGTAAACCTTTTATGACATATATAGCACTATATGTCATATATAGGGTGTTGAGACGCCATCATCAACCACTGCTGATTCTGGTAAACAATCGTTAGGCTGTGTATGTGAAATAAACAAGTTTTTGGTTGGTTAAAAATAATGACAAGTTTCAATATTGTTTTTCAAATGTAACTCAAAAGTTTTCTTGGCCTTTCAAATTGTTCCACTGTTATAAAAACCGGATAGGACGGTTGGCAAATGATTAAACTGTAAAGTGGTTTTGTTTGAACATTAATATCCGCAATCTTATGAGCTGCTTGTTAATTAACACTTACAAACATAGGTACGAGTACAACAACTCACATGAGGCGTTATAGAAGTTATTTACCAGCCACTACTACACATGGTAACCCTTCAGAATTTCGAGCCTTTAGTGAGGATCCGTGGGATGCAGCATATGTTGCAAGAGCGATTGCAAGAGCAAGAGCTGCGGGTGCAGGTAACAACAGTCGTTTTGGTTCTGAAACTAAGATCTTTGCTTAAGCTTGGTTAATAAACGGTTTTAATATGAATTTCAGTGAAGGACGAACCCAAAACTGAATTTTGTGCGTTTAATGAGCATCCGGATCTTCAAGCATTTGCTGCAGATGCACTTGCGGCTGGTAACAACTCCTCCTCTCACCTCTTACCGTAATGGTTGGTTGTTATGCTAACTAACTTGTTTCCGTTTGTTGTTTGGTTCTTAGGTTGCAAAGTTAAATGGACAGCATCAACATTGGTGGTCTCGGAGCCAACAAAAAGTGGCAATGTGCCACGTCAAGCACCAAAGTGGCTCCTCCTCCAACTGGCCGATAAATCCGAGGCAATGTAATAGATGAGAGCCTTTTGGATTTTCAAAGTGTATTCTGTCAATACTTGCTTTCACTTACATGATGTGTATCTGTTAAAATACTACACATTTCAACTTTTACTATCGTTCTCGATTTTCCTGTTTCTTATGCAGTCATGTTATGTATGTGCAATGGTTTATGATACTTATATGGGTGTAATGTACAGCTAAAACAGGCGCAAGCTTTGATAAATAACTTGATATATCATTCATTATAGACGACCTAAAGTTAGATTTGTTACAGTCTAATGTGAATGCAATGACAATAAACTGTGTTGGAAAGCCCTTGGATGCCTCGGTAATTAACAAATGAAACAGAGTTGTGGTTACATTGACCATTTTAAAACCCATGGCTGTTACGGTTAATGTTAAAGTTTGTCGAATACGGCTTAAATATAGACGCATATCATACTTTGTTTTAGAATTAATAACACGGTTGGGTTGGTTTATGTCGTTTAGGTCTCTTAGATGGCAGACTGTGTTAGTGTTTAGTGACTAAATCACCATGATACTCTTTTCTTTAACATGGGGAGATACAAGGCTCTGCACAAAGATAGGAGCATCCATATACTCCCAATAGAGATGTTCCCCAGAACGACAAAACCATGATGCATCATCATCCTGGGCTAATCCCGGTCTCAAGAGGTGTACAATATCATGATCACGCTCACGTGGTAGCAGTTCCCACGACTCTTTTACTTTGTACTTTTTCATCAACCATACTTTGTCAACACCATAATATCCAAATATGGATAGACAATCCTTCACAACTCCGAGGCGGGAATAATATTCATACATTGCGACAGGTTTGGGGATTTCTTTCAATTCATCTTTAGATAAATCATAAGAAATAATACATTTCTCACAATTTAGATCTTGGACAGTCCAGTGAAGCGCACCATTGCATAAAATACCAATCCGAGTAACACACCGTCTACAATTTACATATCCAATAACTCTCCAAACATTTGATTTCAAACTCTGCATCCAGGGGCGGAGGTAGTTTGAAAGGAGGGGTAACACCCGCTACCCCTAGGGGTGTAAACGAGCCGAGCCGAGCCGAGCCCGAGCCTGACTGGGCTCGGCTCGGGCTCGTTAAGGTTTTGTGAAGCTCGAGCTCGAGCTCGGCTCGGTTCGAGCCTACAATCTTGAGCTCGAGCTCGGCTCGCTAGCAAAATCCAAAGCTCGAGCTCGGCTCGGCTTGGCTCGAGCTCGCAAAAGCTCGGCTATAACTTAGGCTCGGCTGTAAATTAGGCTCGGGCTCGGGTTCGGGCTTTAGCTCGTTAAGGCTCGATTAGGCTCGCGAGCCCAATCGAGCTTTGTATCTAGGGCTCGAGCTCGGGCTCGATAACTAAACGAGCCATATTTCAGGCTCGGGCTCGGGCTCGAGCTCGTTAAGGCTCGGCTCGTTCGAGCTTTTTAGCGAGCCGATCCCGAGCCGCTACGTGTCATTTACACCCCTAGCTACCCCTCAACTTTTCCGGCGTAGTGCGAAATTTTATTTAGTTTTTATGTTTTTTATATTATGTTACCCCTAAAATTATATTAACGTTACTCCTCAAAATTTTTAAAAACCTAAAACACTCTCAAAGTTTATGATTAGCCCACTATAAAAAAAAGATAGAAGCTCACAAGTCCATAACCCATTGAACATTCCATTTGTTAATTATAAGATATCGGGTAGGGTTTAGGTACGTGTATTGAGAATACAAATCATACCATATGTACCCAAGTAGGATATGATCGGTTCAGCTATAACCTTGTAAAGGTCCAGATATTAATATCCGATTTTCCAAAGTAAATTTTGCTATTATTTTACATAAAAATAAGTTCGTTTAAAAAATATATTTGGTTTGTAATTTGTAAAAATAATTAATATAAATTACAATAACATAAATTCACCAAACTATAACCACTTTGCTTTATATATGCATTTTCAAAAAATTAAATATAAAAGTTGTAAACTAAACATAAAAATATACTTTAAAAATTTAGGTATAAAAAACCGGTATCGGGTACAAAGTATGACCGGGTTCAGGCATAGGGTATAACTGGTCTCGAGTATTTTCAGGTATAAATCAGGTACGGTTTCGGATACGGGTATTGAGCCAAAATGTATACATCAGGGTGAAAAGAACAATAATAAGTTGACAGCTCCATCAATACAGAAAGAGATTATCGTTTGTTTCGTGTTCATTGTATGAAAGTGCAGTAAAAAAAAAATTATTTAAATGTTACCCCTAAAATTTTGGTCTAGATCCGCCACTGTCTGCATCCGAACACATATTTGACTTTCGCCTTTCTTGGCCCCTACGACGACCTTGTAATCATCTCTAGATGAATCATAACCAAAACCCCAACAACATGTTACACCTATCTGAGGGGGATATGCAGTCAATTGTCTTACATCTCTAGTCATTAATGGATTGCCTACTATAAGCTTAGAACCTGTAGAGATGCAAACCAGGCCATTGGAAGAACCAACAAGACTATAAGGATTAAGGAAACAAGAACTCTTAAATATAATAATTCTTCTATGGCCAAGTTCATTGTTGTAGCGATCTTTGTTATAACTATGGTTCAGATGATTGTTGGTGAAACGAGGACTTGTGATTAAAGCATGCCATGACTTACACACACTCTTGTAACAAATCAGATCCTTCACATCCAATCGTACCAGTATCTGCTCAATTACATCGTCATGAACAATCTCTGCCATTGAAAGCTGAAATAAGAGGCTGACGGTATACACAGATCGAGTAAATTCAGAGGTTATATTCTTCCATGTTGGTTTTAGATAAAGATTTGATCCATTATTAAAAGATTTTGTTACTTTTCAAAAAAAAAAAAAAAAAAAAAAAAAAAAAAAAAAAATTAAAAGATTTTTTGCTCTTTAATAAAGTGATTTATTTATTTTTGTATGAAAAGAAATTTAACAAATTATCTATATCTATATCTATATATACTAGTGGGTTTACCCGCGCGTTGCCGCGGGATTTAAATAAAACCCAAAATTAAAATAAATTAAAACAAAAATTACTTGCATAAGGTGATTGAAAAAATGGAATCACACGTGCTAGATGAAAATAGAAAAGATGGGTACGTAATCTTCTATTGCCTTTGGGTTAAGAATTTTGATTATTATTGTTTTTTTAATCAATTTAGCACATTATGTTTGCATTGCGCAATGATAATTCACTGTTTGTTTGTTTGTTTTTTTTTTTTTTTTTTTTTTTTTGCATTGAAGGGTACACACTTCGAGGGTTGTGGGCGTGAGACACATTATTTATTTGTTTGCTGTGAGCTAAACTTTTCAAATTCAGTGCAGTATTCAATAAATAAAAATGAAAAAGTAAAATTATATAGTGTAACTAAAAGAGACAAGGAAAAGATACAATGATCCATATCACCAGAACTGTAGCTCTCAACAGTTACATAATATTACAACCATAACCTCCTACACCAATTTCCTATTCAACAGTCTTCCATTTTGTTTTGTTCTTTTTCCACCATCTTGCGAGTAAGAGTGGATATATGTTTAAAAACCTTATCGCAATGGCCTATCCAGATTCTCCAAAATGGCAACATAGATACTTCTTCCCACACTTATTCTCGTTTACCTTTTGATTTCCAACATACCTTAGCATATCAGAAACCGTCTCGACCTAAGTTGGATTTATATTTTGTTAATAATTTCAGGAGCACTGGTTCTCTAGCTAGTTATTCTTATTTTTCTAGCATAGAATTGGAACCTAAACCAACTTGGCGGTACTTGAAAACAATCCAACAAAAAACATAGTCAAATTGATAACCTAAAACACAAATACATCAGCTAAATCTATTTCAAAACAATTAGATATTATAATAATAACAACGGTGATGATGATAAAACATTGTTCTCAAAATTCTATGAAACAAGTTATTAGAATTTTCACCTTCGATAAGGTCCTAAGCCTCTTCAACCGCAATCTATAATGATTGACAAAAAAAGAAAACAAGGTGTGGAATTCATTTGGATAAGACTTGCATAAGAGTTCACTTTATTAATAGTTAACAGTAAACTTTTTTATAATAAAGATGTCATTTAACTTCAAAAGTTTATACATGTATGCATATTGAAATGTCGAAAAAACTAAAATATCCTTATATGTCATCAATGAACAGAGCTAACGTAGCAACAAAAAAAACAACACCACCATATCACAATTGATGACAGACCAACAACATATAAACAAAATGCGTGTAATGCAAATATGTTAGACCATTGATGTAGTAGCAAGTAGAAGTTGTTTGTCAAGTAGAAGTTTCAAAATGTTATTTGAAGCAATTAGAAAGTTATTATACATATATTTAACGTGTATTCATCATATTTTTGATATTTGAAAATGGAATGGTATTTGAATTTTAGTGCATAACCATTATCTTAATTGTAGTAGTTTTCCAATACGGTGCCTCAGTACTTCAATGCACATTAGCGCAACAATAACACAAACAAAATCACTACGCTGTTAAACAAAATAACGTCAAATGTACAAGCAAATTCTAACCTTTCTAAAGTCTTATGAGAAGGAATGATGGCCACCTCTAAACAATTAGCGTTGACTGAATGCCACATAAACTGCAAGAAAGGAAAAAAAATGGATAGACAATAACCTGACCAAAGAAGCACCGCAATCCATACGTCTTCAAAACATCGACAAACTAAACCGACGACTCCCCTTCCCTTTCTTGCAGGGCAGACTAAAAGAACAAATTACAAACGATGATGATATACTACAGTTTTAACAGGAAGTTATACCATTGAAATCCTTGCCTTTGTCAAAACCCTAATTCATGAAATGATCGGAAGAAGTGACAGAACAAAATATGATAATACTGAAATCAAGTCGCAATTGTGGATTGAATAAGAATTGCTGAGTATATAAAGGAGTGAGGACAAGAAACGAATGGGTGGATTGATTCACGTCTTCAAATTTCCACCACCATTCAAGAACATAACCAATGATTTGATTGTTATTGATATTCAAGGGAGAAAGCCAAGGGGTTTATAGTGGGTGGTGGTGTTAATGTTCTAGAGAGAAGTAGAAGGTTAATTAAATGGGAGAATATGATGTGAAAAATAGAGAACTCTTGAACTTGCCCCATTGTTAATAACCATTAACCTCAATATTGATGAGTAAAAGACTAATTTACCCTTTTACAAATGCATCAAGTGTTTGTACTTTAGGCAATAAAATTTGCAATTACTTAAATTTTACCGGTATCCCTCCCTCATGCTTTATAATATAGTATAGACTAGTTTATACCCCGGGAGCGTCCCGGGTTGAAAAATCTAAGTAAAGTGAATAAAATTATAAGTATCTAAACTATAAAAATGTCATCTGCCAATATATGATTAATGAATATTATTATTATTATTATTATTATTTTAAACAAATCTCTGCCATAAGTTATCATATTCTAATATAAAAAAAGGGTAATTGGGTCAGGTATCACCTAATCCCAGGCCCGACCCAAACCCATAATTATTTTTTTAAAATTAATTCCAAACCTGACACAATACGTGTCGGGTTACAAAAAATAGTCATTTTTTTCTCCATTTTTATATAGCACTATGGTACTCGTTGGAAAGATAATAAAACGCTCGTTAATTTGGTGTAATTTTTTCTTTAAAAAATCTTGTATATAAAAGATATTAACATTTAAAAGTTATGAGAGGAAACATGAGAGAGAATAATAAAGTTTTAATATTTACATTTAGTAGATTAGGTATTTAATAGATTATGTTAAATCATATTTAAACCATATTTATTCCTTTTTTTTAATTGGTCTATAGTTGCCACATCACATCCTATGTGCAATCTCTCAAAAGAGAGATTGCATAATATTATGACATGTCATTAAAAATGCTTTGGTTTATTATAGATACTAGCTGATTACCCTGGGAAGGTCACGGGGTTGAAAAATTTAATATGATTTAATAAAAAATGATAAAAAAATGATAAAAGAAGAAAACTCAAATCACGAAAAGCGTAAATAATTTAAACATAATCAATCTTAGTTAAAAAACATTTATTTAAAAAGTTAAAAAAAATAAAAAGCATAAACCATATTAAACATAATATAGTATTAAAACGATAACCTTCAACATATAATCATCTTCACGTAATTTAAAATATGTTACAATTTAACTTTGACTTATATAGATGTAGAATTCATGATGGGGGTTGAAATATATAACAATTCTAATAATATTAATACTAATAGTATTAATTATTACTCTTGTAATCAAATAAATAAAAAAATAACCTTGTTATAAAGTGACACCATGTGTTGTAGTGTTGCGTGATTCGTTCTCCTAACTTCTCTTGATGAAGTATACCTATCCATCTTTAGAAGAGTAAAATTCCAATGATAGCATGGCGATTGGGCTGAATTTCAACATCGTAAATAAGAACCTGCTTTAAAAGAAAAAAACATTATTAATGAATAACCTGAACACTTTGTGTTTTTTTTTTCTGTATGAACATAACCCACAAAAAATAGTCGTTTTTTCTCCGTTTTTTATATAGCACTATGGTACTCGTTGGAAAGATAATAAAACGCTCGTTAATTTGGTGTAATTTTTTTATTTAAAAAATCTCAAATATAAAAGATATTAACGTTTAAAAATTATGGGAGGAACATAAGAGAGAAAATTTTAAATTTGTTTTTAAATTCTTTTTTCTTAAAATAACTCAATTTAATTTTAGTAATTAAGAATTGAGAGATAGAGAGATAAATTTAGGGTTTTATGTTTATCTTTTTTTTTAATTAAAAAAGGAAATAATTCAAATCACGAAAAGCGTAAATAATTTAAACATAATCAATCTTAGTTAAAAAAACATTTATTTAAAAAGTTAAAAAAATAAAAAGCGTAAACCATATTAAACATAATACAGTATTAAAACGATAACCTTCAACATATAATCATCTTCACGTAATTTAAAATATGTTACAATTTAACTTTGACTTATATAGATGTAGAATTCATGATGGGGGTTGAAATATATAACAATTCTAATAATATTAATACTAATAGTAATAATTATTATTCTTGTAATCAAATAAATAAAAAAATAACCTTGTTATAAGGTGACACCATGTGTTGCAGTGTTGCGTGATTCGTTCTCCTAACTTCTCTTGATGAAGTATACCTATCCATCTTTAGAAGAGTAAAATTCCAATGATAGCATCGCGATTGGGCTGAATTTCAACATCGTAAATAAGAACCTGGTTTAAAAGAAAAAACATGATTAATGAATAACCTGAACACTTTGTGTTTTTTTTTTTTCTGTATGAACATAACCCCACAAAAAATAGTCGTTTTTTCTCCGTTTTTTATATAACACTATAGTACTCGTTGGAAAGATAATAAAACGCTCGTTAATTTGGTGTAATTTTTTTATTTAAAAAATCTCGAATATAAAAGATATTAACGTTTAAAAATTATGGGAGGAACATAAGAGAAAAAATTTTAAATTTGTTTTTAAATTCTTTTTTCTTAAAATAACTCAATTTAATTTTAGTAATTGAGAATTGAGAGATAGAGAGATAAATTTAGGGTTTTATGTTTATCTTTTTTTTTTAATTAAAAAAGGAAATAATTCAAAAAACATTAAAATCTTTCAATTATGATGCCACGTGGCAGTTTTATGGAGAGGATGAAGGCACCATTGCACGCCACGTCAGCAATGTTCAATTCTTTTATATATATTAATAGATAGATATAGATTATAAACCAAATCATTTTTATAAATGTCATAATATTATGCAATCTCTCTTTTGAGAGATGTCACATAGGATGTGATGTGACAACTCTAGACCAATTAAAAAAAAGGAATAAATATGGTTTAAACATAATTTATTAAATACCTAATCTACTATATTAAATGTAAATATTAAAACTTTTTTCTTTTCCCTCTCATGTTTCCTCTTATAACTTTTAAATGTTAATATCTTTTATATACGAGATTTTTTAAAGAAAAAAATTACACCAAATTAACGAGCGTTTTATTATCTTTCCAACGAGTACCATAGTGCTATATACAAAACGAAGAAAAAAACGACTATTTTTTGTAACCCGACAGGTATTGTGTCAGGTTTGAAATTAGTTTAAAAAAAAATTGTGGGTTTTGGTCGGGCCTTGGATTAGGTGATACCCGACCCAATTACCCTTTTTTATATTAAAATGATAACTTATGGCAGAGATTTGTTTATAATAATAATAATAATATTCATTAATCATATATTGACAGATGCCATTTTTATAGTTTAGATACTTCTAATTTTATTCACTTTACTTAGATTTCTCAACCCGAGACGCTCCCGGGGTATAAACTAGTATATTCATAGATATAAATGTAACGACAATTTGGAAAAGAAAGTTGTCGTCTAAATTTTTTTTTACGCTAACCTTTTGTTTCGAGGTGGTGGCATATCAATCAATTTCATTAACCTCCCGTTTATGTCGGTCCATTTTCTTGAAATTGAGTCGTTTTTCCGATATGCTTCTCTATCCATCGTCTTGAAAAATGTTCCTCGAATCCTTTGCCAAAATAGAAGAGAAGTTTGATAGTTGGCTACAAAAATTATATAAGTTAGTATACTATTACACTTTAAAAAAAATAATAATAGAACAAATATATTATTATACTTTAAAAAAAAAAATAACACTTATCAACATCGGGATCCTCCGAAATGTTTGGCCAAGCTCGTGTGAGCACGTACTCATCGTCTTTGGTCCAACCTTGATAAGGCTTTCGTGTACGAGGCTGCACGTCTCCCTTTTTTTATGCGAGTGTTTTTTGGGTTGAGAGCTTTCGGGTTGGCGCTTGGGTTGCGTCTCCGGCACGTACTCGAGGTCGGGTTCTTCTTGAGAACCCGACATACCCTCTACGCTAATATTCATATTGCTCGCGAAACCCAATGGACCTTGATAATATTATTAGTGCATGTTTAGCAGTTGCGAAAACCCCATCATATTCGTGTCGAAATCTTGATAGTTAAAGGTTGGTTGCGGTTGGGTGGTGAAAGTCATGCCCAACCTCTGAAAAAAATAAAAAAGTTACATTAAAAAAATAAAAATATTACACTAAAAAAGTTACACTAATATTAAAACCATTGCAAATAAAAAAACTAACGTAAGGTTGAGCTTAATCGTAACATTTGCCACGCCGAAACGTGGTGAAAGTCATGTCCAACCTCTGAAACGTACTACAGGTGCGTAAAAGCTAGTAGCATGTCTTGTTTTTCGTCGGGGAGATCTCTAGAGACTTTTTGTATGCGATTTCGAAGTTTTTACACTTCGATTTCAGATCCCCGTACTTGTGAGAGATCGAATCACTAGTACGTTTGGTACCCCCAACAAGGTTACCAAACTCCACTAGGACTTTTCACCACTGTGCTCCACGGCTTCGCGAACCACGGCTTGTCGAGGCGCCGTCACCGTGCACTTGATTATACGAGATTATTAACGCTAGTTCCTCCTCCTCGGTCCATTGCACCATGATTTTGGTTGATTTTGAAGATGAAAATTTGAAAATTGGGTGAAGGTTTGAAGAAGATGAAGTAGAAGATGAAGATTGGTAGTGAAAAATGGTGAGGAAGAAGGGGTGGTAAATATATATTAAGTAATTGTAATAAATGAAAATAGTAAAAAAATTAAATTCTTTTAAATTTCAAACGGTCAGATGCCCGCTAACGGACGCGACCGCCATCGCGTATGGTCGCTTGCGTAATCACAGGCGCGTTGGTTTTCTCGTATACGTGATCCACGTAGCTAACGTTGTGGCTCGCGGGCCACAACACATAGTCTAAGAAATTAACATCACAATGTACACATCCCTATACACCGCACCCTGCACCACACACCCTTTCGAGACTGCAGGACACAATAGGGCTGTTAAAAGATAATAGTCAACTAATTTCCTTAGTCCTCTCCTCAATTATCTCCTCTTCTTTATTGTCATTATTTTGTAATTATATAGAGTATCGGGCAATAGCAAATGCTGCAGCTGAGATTGTTTGGATCACTCATTTGCTAAAGGAGCTACATGCGCTTCCATCATCTCGTCCCACTTTGCTTTGCGACAACAAGAGTGCCTTATTCATGAGTCAAAATCCAGTGTCTCATAAACGTGCCAAACATATAGATTTGGTGTTAGGATCCGAGTTTGATTGTTTTGATTGTTTAACTAAATATGATGATAATGAAATGAAAATAGAATGAAAGTGCAGCGGAATAATAAACTGTTAATCAAAACAAGAGAGTAAATGTTTTCAGATCGAAAGCTTTCATTTATCTAAAAGATTACAATCGTACAATTACTCCCCCTCAGCCTGATCACACAGTGTTTGTCTGAGAGAATGTTTGTGTGTGTGATGCAATAGAACAGTACAAGCACTGTTCTATTATAGACAGACTCAAACTACTGATGACCTAAGCTGACGTCACCTAAGACAGTGACCTCTAACAGAATAACAAACATAAACATCTGCCTATTACAAACTACTGTTACATTGAAAGCACTGATAATAAAACAGCTGTTGTAGGAAAACTCTGATGGTCTTGTATCCACTGCTGGAGCCTAAGTGCTGTTGGTTCCAGCAGTGCTTTGGTCTTCAGTACTTGAATCAGCAGTTGTTCTTCATCAGACCTTTGGTTAGCAGTTGTTCTTCATCAGTTGTTTATTCAGCAGTTCTTTGTATCAGCAGTTGTTAAGCAGTTGTTTGGATAGAATAGTTGTTAGGGTCAGCAGTCTTTTGGGAGAAGTAAGTTGTAAAGACTGTTTATTCAAAGGATCAAACTGTTAGCATATTTTGGCTTTCTAATCATCTGTTCTTCTCCAGGTCAGCAGACCCAACAATCTCCCCCTAGAACAGATGATGCCAAAACTCAGCTTTATTTATTGATCTTCATTTCTCATCAGACTTTCTCTGATTTGACCTTTGAATTGTAATTCAAAGTTCAGAGCAAACAAGTCTTCTTCATCTCTTTCTAGGTCCAGATTTAGCAATGTTTGGTGATCTTCTGCACATAGGCTGTAAGCATCATCCATATTGATCTTCTGAACCCTTCCATCTGACCTGAGCAATGTCAATTCATGGTTGTCTTTGTTGACTTTCCATTTTAGAATTTCTGAAGGTGGTCTTCCAATGAGTTCTCTGAGCTTCTCTGTTGTAGGATCAGAGAAGAAATGTACTTGATTGAAGAGCCCTTCCTTGATGAATGTATCAGCAAACTTCCTCTGATCTTCCTCTGACATTTCCTTCTGTTTCTTGAACTGTCTTCTTGCAGCAGTTGTTAGATCAGAGGTATCAAGTAAGCTGTCCAAGGTAAAGGTCTGTTGGGGTCTCTTCATCATTGGCTCATCAGTGTAAACTGGTTTTCTTGGTAGGCTGGGATCCTTCTTTCTATTTTCTTCCAGACTTTTGTATGTCTCAACCAACCTTAGCTCAGACCATCTGGAAACTGACCTCATTTCCCCATAGTTGGCAGCTACTATCTCTTGCCTCATCCTTTTAAACTTTAAGGCTCTGACTGGGTCTCTGCCTTTGCCAAAATTAGGAGTAGAGACTTTAGCCTTGGGATCTTTGGCCATTTCTTCAATTCTGAGTAGCTCTTCTCTCAAGGCATGTGTGGTCCAACCATTGAACTGCTTCTTGGTTGCTTTGTAAGGCTTGGTTGCCATAATCTGTTCTAGAAGAGAATCCCTTACCTCCTTTTCCAAATCAACACTGAGAGGCATGGAGGACATGGAGTTGCTCAGGGTCTTAGCAAAGTCTTCAATCCTTCTGAGTTTGCTAAGCTCTGCTGAATGGATGCCCTGAGCAGTCCTGTCATCCTTCCCTTTGCATTTCTCCTTAATGATGGCATCCACCTGTTCACCCTTGTATTTCAGATATTTATCAAGGTTGAGGGGAACAGGGAAGTTTGGGAGAGATGGGAAGGATCTTTCTGATGGCTGTTCAGTATTGTAGAAGGATTGTAATTCCCCCTTGAGTAGATCAAGTTCAAGGGGATACTGAACAACCAATGGTGTAATGGTTGGTGGTGGTCTATGAGATCTGAACTTGGATGTGTGTGGTGAGAATGATGTGATTGGAATAGCTGTGATAGGAGGAGTGGATTGTGCAGTTGAGGTGGTGTTTGGTGATGTGTGTATGTTTTCAACATGTACAACAAAGGTTGATTTTCTCTTCCTTGTGTACATGATTTTAGGAGATGGTGATTTGGTAGCAGTGGTTGGATTAACATCTGTTGGCCTTTTAGTAGGTCCAGCAGATGTTTGGGATTTAGCTGGTGATGTAGGTTTGGTGGTTGTATGTTCAGGTATGTTTGTTGGTTTGGGTGCAGTGGTTTGGGAAGCAGTGTTTTGGGTAGTTTCAGTGTTTTGGGTGGCAGTGGTTTCAGTAGCAGTGGTTTTGTCAACAGAGGTGTTTAACTTAGATGGTGGTTTTCTAACATGCTTATCAGGTCTTTTCATCCTTTTAGAGGATCCCACATCTTCAGTTTCCAGCTGTTGTTTCTTCTTGAGTTCAACTAATGATTCTGCTTTAACTTCCAAGGTGTCAGCTCTTTTCTGTTTTTCTTGAGCAACCTTTTCAGCTTCTATATTTGCAGAGTCATCTACTGCTTTATTCTTCTCAGTGGTTTGTTGTGGTGCTGTTGGTGTTGCTTGTTGTTGTTGTTGTGGAGCTGATTTGGTAGACTCTGGTTTGTTGGCAGACTTGGCTTGGCCTTTTTGAGAAGGAGGACAACCAAAGGGATCCAGCTTTGGTAGCCTATCTCTGCCACTCTCCCCCTTTTTGGCATCATCAGCCGTGAAAGCATCATCATTTTCATCCCTGAGGATGGTGGTAGGGGCAGAGCCAGTAGTCTTCAGCAGGTGGTCCTTGATGGCTTTAATATCAGCATGGGTATCTTTGTACCTTGCATCTACCATATTTCTGATCTCAGCCATGTAAGTCTCATGTGTCTGATCAGCCAGTTTTCTGTGAGCTATGATGATGGGGGAAACTGATTTCCATAACTCACTGGCTATATCAGCTGTTGATGGTTGACTCTTGGAAAGATCTGCAATGGAGCTCAGTATAAGCTTGACATCAGATTTGATGTCAGCTACAGAGGTTTCAATTACAGAAACTCTGTCCGTCAATTCTTGGTATTTTGACCCATCTCCTAAGTTAATAGGATCATCTGAGTCCCTACCAGTGGTAGTTCTACCTGATTCAGTCCTAATAGGTGAATCAGATGCCCCTTTTTCTTGGTACTGGGGACTTCCAACTGTTTTTGGAGACACTATAGTGGCTTCAACAGTTGTTGCCTTCAAGGGAGTCTTAGCTATGTAATCACTGTCCTGATGTGAGACAATGGTCTCTACATCAGTAGTGGCTGCTCCACTTGAAAACTCACCTAGAGTTGCATTGAACTCAGGTGGTGTAACCTCCTCTTCTGTTTGTTAGATAGCAGATTGTATATTCTCAGGACCAGTCACTTGTTGGAGTATACTCTCAGTGACAGGTGGAAGAGAGGAACTGGGATCTTCCTGAGATTTGGCAATTGCCTCAAACAGAGGTTGCATGGTTTGTGGGACATGATGTGATGGTGAGGGTGTAGGAGTAACAAGAGAATTAGCCCTGGGAGAGGGGCTTGTGAACATTTGGTCAAGTGACTCAAATGTATCATGATGTGTGTCCCCTTGGCTTACAACATGATCCTTTTGGGAGGATTCATGAGGATTTTGGTTAGGTGGAGGTATATCCAACTGTTGTGAGGAAGTAACAACAGTGGTTTCAAGTTGCTTTTGTTGTGCAACAGAGGTTTCTTCTGGTACCTCAACATCCAGAAGCCTCATTTGTGGTTGAGTGGTGGTTTTTGTGGATGGATGTTTCCTTTTGGAAGTGGCTGGTGTGGGTTTCACAGCACTGGATGTAGTGCCATGATCACCAGGAGCAGTGGGCTCAACAACAGAGGTTTTGACAACAGTTGTTGTCTTTGTCCTCTTTGTTTGTGTTTTAGAAACTTTTGACACTTTAGACACTTTTTCTTGGGTGCTTCCACCCAGCATTCTAGTGAAAGTTTCATCAGTTAAGCTTTTCATTTGCATTGCAGCACCCTTTTTGAAAACTTTTTCAGGTAAGACTTTTTGTAAGATTACACTAAGAATTCTTGGGTAGATAAGAAAAGCATTGTTTGACCCAGACTTGACTGCTTTCACATTTGATACTAAGTCCATGAACAATCCCTGGGAAAGATTGAAGTCAGAGTTTGACAACATGGCATAACCCAGATATTGCATCCTTAATGGAATTTCATTGAAGGATGTGGACTTAGAAGAGACACAAAGAAGAAGAGTATGGAAGAAAAATTTCATGACTGGAGGGAAAAACTTTTTGAAAAGAGTTGATCCAGTCATCTGACCATCATACCCTCTTTCTTGGAACTCAGTGTGAAGCTCTGTTTTAGTAAAGGAGTCCTTACCTGCCAGGTCATTCAATGTGAAGGTTGTGGATATGGTTTCAGGGGTGATTACGATACTGGATTCTCCAATTTTGGAAATAATGGAAGTAGGCCGGCGTCAGCGGTTAATATGGGTAAGTATTTGGAGTTAAGGATAATGTCGATGGTGGAATGAAATGAAACGTTGTCATCTGTTTTCACCAGATAGGGGAGACAATTGTGGGTGGCTTTAGCTTGAAGATCCATTGTAATGGATTTCGAAGGTGAAGATGATTGAAATTTGATGAAGGGTTTGAGAATGAAGAAGGCGGTTTTCAGTATTTTGAATACAATGAGACAGTGTAACGTCTGTTGTGGTAAAACAGGGTTTTTATAGGCTCAATGAAACCGCTGATGTGGCCAAAACTCTGCTTATATGAGCAGACGTGGCAATCATCTGATGGATGAAACATCTGGTGAAGAACAGCTGTTTTTGTCAAACAATTGATACAAACAGCTGATGGAACCAACTGTTGTTTTTTTTTGTTTATATAGATATAGTATAAATATATAAGGAGACAGTTGTTTTATCTGAACAGATGTTCTGAAGCAGATTTTTCAACTAACAGTTGTTTTATCTGATCAGACGTTTTGAAACAGATTTTTCAACCAACAGTGGATATGAATGAAACAGTGGTTGTTTTATCTGATCAGATGTTATAAACAGATTTTTCAACCAAACAGCTATTTTTAAAAAATTTAGATTTTCTGAAACATTTTATTATGATTTATTGAAAATTTATTTGTTTAATCCATGTTTAACATACCAATTCTGGAAATCAGATTTGTAAAGGTAGATTTGTCTAAAGCTTTTGTTAACACATCTGCCAACTGATCCTCTGTTGGAACATGGTGCAGAGAAATCAAACCTTTTTCATAGCTGTCTCTGACAAAATGATGTCTTATGTCAATGTGTTTGGTAGTGGAATGAGAGACTGGATTCTTGATGATATTTTCAGCAGCTTGACTATCCAACATGAGTGGAGTATGTAGTGCAGTTATCCCAAAATCCAGCAGTTGATTTTGAAGCCACATGAGTTGGGCTGTACAGCTTGCAGCAGCAATGTATTCAGCTTCAGCTGTTGAAGTTGAAACAGCTGCCTGCTTTTTGCTTTGCCATGAAACTAAGGCATTCCCTAGAAATTGGCACCCTCCTGATGTGGATTTTCTTGTGGTGTGACAGCCAGCAAAGTCACTATCTGAATAACCTGAAAGCTCAATGTTTCCATTAGCAGGATACCAGATACCAAGTATGGGAGCACCTTTGAGGTATCTGAATATCCTTTTCACAGCAATAAGGTTTGACTTTCTGGGTGAAGCCTGGGATCTGGCACAGACACAGGTAGCAAACATAATGTCTGGCCTAGATGCAGTTAGGTACAGTAAAGACCCAATCATACATCTATAATGTGTTTGATCAACCAGTTCATCCTTGTCATCAATAGTGAGCAGCTTGACTGTACTCATGGGTGTGCTACATGGCTTACAATCATTCATCTCAAATCTGGTTAATAAATTCTTTACATATTTGTTTTGGTGAATGAATGTGCCATTTTGCAGTTGCTTCACCTGAAGACCAAGGAAACACTGAAGCTCACCCATGGCACTCATCTCAAACTCTGCTGTCATGAGTTTTCTGAACTCTTCACACATTTGGTTACATGTGGATCCAAAAATGATGTCATCCACATATATTTGAACAATCATTAAGTGTTTCCCTTTCCATTTAAGAAATAAAGTTTTGTCTATTTTACCTCTTGTGAAGCCAATGGATAAGAGAAATGTGGAAAGAGTTTCATACCAGGCCCTTGGTGCTTGTTTGAGTCCATACAAAGCTTTGTTGAGCTTGTAGACATAGTCAGGATGGAATGTGTCTTCAAAACCAGGTGGCTGACATACATAGACCTCCTCCTGAATTTTGCCATAAAGGAAAGCACATTTGATGTCCATCTGATACACCTTTATGTTGTGGTTGACAGCAAAGGCTAAAAAGAGTCTAATGGCTTCTAGTCTTGCTACAGGAGCAAAAGTCTCATCATAATCTATTCCTTCTTCTTGTCTGAAGCCTTGAACCACAAGCCTGGATTTATTCTTGACAACAATACCCCTTTCATCAGTCTTGTTTTTGAAGACCCACTTTGTTCCTATAGGAAAAACATCCTTAGGAAGTGGTACAAGCTCCCATACTTGTTGTCTTTTGAATTGAAGGAGTTCTTCTTGCATGGCTTCTACCCAACTGTTGTCTTTCAGTGCCTCTTGGTACTTGACAGGTTGTGTGAGGGATAAGAAACCTGCAAAAAGACAGATATTTGAGGATTGGCTTCTTGTGAGCACACCCTCTCTGATGTTGCCAATGATCTGGTCTGGTGGATGAGCTCTTAAGTAAATAAGATCTCCCTGATATGGAACAATGGCATTTTGAGGTGATGGACAGAGGTTTGGTGACTCTGTTGGTGTAACATCTGTTGGTACTTCTGTAGTGCCATCAGATGTTTGGAATGGTAATGGAGGAATGGGTCCAAGTGGTGTGAAATTTGACTGACTTTTGTCAACAGATGATTGACTTTTGTCAACAGATGATAGGTCAGTGATTGTGAGGGGTGAAGCAGTGGTTTGAGGATAAGACTGGTCAACAGTGGTTGACACAGCTGTGGCAGAGTTTTGACAATTGTTTTGAACAGCTGCTTCCTCTGAGGCAAAATAGACTTTGTAGTGACTGGGGATCACAACATCTATTTTGTAATCTTGTTGTGGAGACTGTGGAATACCTGCATTGTTAGCTTTAACATTGATATCTTCAAATTTGATTTTATCTAAATCAAATAGTTCAGCAGGGTTTGCAGGGATTTTAAGAGATGAAAGTTCATTGAACTTTACATTCAGAGTTTCTTCTATTGTCTTAGTCCTTGTGTTAAACACTTTATAGGCCTTAGCAGTAGAAGAATATCCCAGAAAATAACCACAGTCTACTTTGGCTGCAAATTTTGAAATGGAATCTTTGAGATTTAAAATGAAACATGGGCAGCCAAAGATTTTGAAGAATGAAATTAATGGTTTGATTTTGAACAAAATTTCATAAGCAGTTTTTTGATGTCTGGGGTTGATCAAAACTCTGTTTTGAACATAGCAAGCAGTGTTTACAGCTTCTGCCCAAAAGGACAGTGGCAAGCCAGAATCTGCTAGCATGGTTCTTGCAGCTTCTATAAGAGTTCTATTTTTCCTCTCAACCACCCCATTTTGTTCTGGTGTTCTTGGGATGCTGAACTGCCTCACAATCCCTTTTGACACACAGAAGTCATCCAACTCCTTATTTTTAAACTCTGTTCCATTGTCACTCCTGAAGACTTTTACTGGCAAGTCATATTGTTTTTCAACTTTGGTGACAAAGTCCTTCAATATACCTGCAGTCTCATCCTTAGAATGTAAAAAGTAAGTCCATGTAAACCTAGAAAAATCATCAACTATGACAAGACAAAATCTTTTTCTTCTTAGACTCATGATTTTAACAGGGCCAAACAAGTCCATGTGCAACAATTGTAGACACTGACTAGTTTTGGACTCATCAATGGATTTGTAAGAGCTTTTATGTTGTTTCCCTTTTAAGCAAGAAACACAATGCTCATCACATTTAAATTCTTTTGATGGTAAACCTCTAACAAGGCTTTGTTTGGAGAGTGTGTTGATAGTATTAAGGTTGGTGTGACCCAATCTCCTATGCCACAATTCTGTCTCCTTAGTGGAGGCAGCAGAAAATAGACAGACATTGGCCATAGGATTATCCTTTAACATATCAGCAACATACACATTGCCACTTTTGTGAGCAACAAGTTGTGCTTTGCTCTCAGCAATAATGGTATCAATCTTTTTCACCACTTCTGGCCCAATAATCTTACAAGTTTTCTTTGTGAAAAATGAGCCATAACCTTTGTCACTCATTTGTGAAACACTCAGAAGATTAAACTTAAGATTATCAATAAGATTGACATTTTCAAACTTGAGTTTTCCAACTTGTACAGTCCCTGAACCCAACACCTTACCTTTTGAATCATTACCAAAGGATATATCACCCCCTCCATGAGCCAAGAAGTCCAGAAGAAGGGCTCTACATCCTGTCATGTGCCTGGAGCCTCCACTATCTACATACCAAAGACTATCTAAATAAGCAGAAGCTCCCTGCACATCAGTAAATGATTAGTTTTGGTGAGTGTCCAAAGCCAGTTTGGCTTTGGATGGGTCCTCAGACCTTTCAGACTCAAGCTTTGGAAGGTGATCAGTGGTTTGGACCAATTTCTGAATTAAGTTCAACAACTGCTGCTGACCATTTGCTAGTGCTTGAATGTCAACACTTGGTGCAGCAGTTGTTTGATCACTTCCTAACAGATGATAATACCCATATGGATTTCTGTTCACTCTTGGTTTAGAGGGTCTTTTTGGCTCCTCATAAACATGTGGTAGACTGTGACATGGAGGTTGACCATAACCTCTTGGGTATTTGCTTGTGGGTGGAGCATCTGTTACTTGGACATCTCTAGAAGCAGATGTTTCAAGCCTTTTTGTAACAGATGTTTGGACAGGGGTGAAGGTCTGTTTGGGCTTTCCTTTTGAAGTACTAACCACAGGGTTTGCAAGAGTTTTAGCTTTGTATTCTTGTATTTTTACATCAAAATTTTTGAGATACAAGCACTCTTTGGTCTTGTGATTCTTTTCCCCACATATTGAGCATGTGGCTTTGGAATCACATTCACTTGTTCCTTTGTTAATGTCATATGCTTTTAGAAGAAAACAGTTTTTAGTGACATGATTCTTCTTTTCACAGAAATCACAGAACAAGTTGACAGTCTTTTCTTTCTTCTTCCCCTTTTCAGCCTTCTTTTCAGCAGATGTTTGAGCATCTGCTGGAAGATTTTTCAGGGGAATGACTTTTGCCAAGGGAATGACCTTTGCCTGAGGAGCTGTCTTTCCCTCAGGTGTTTTAAAATCAACAGGTTTAAAGTTCTCAAGAGTATCACACTCATCAGACCAAGTAGGTTTAAATTCATACTTTTCAAGTTCAGTAAAAGATGAGGAACCTTCTGGTTTTTCAAGAACAATTTTCTTACCATTTGGTTTAGTGATTTTAATCTCTTGACCCTGCAGGTTTGTTGGTATTACCTCAACAGACTTTTGACTCTTTTTATCAGTGTTTTCAAAAGCTGGAGCAGTGGTTTTAAAACCAAAGCCAAACTTCACATGACTTTTAGTTTGTTTGTTGAGTAACATTTCAAAACCTCTACATGATTCCACCCATTTCTCGCATTCAACTTGGGTGGACTCAAGCTCACTTTTACAACTTTGATATTTTGCTATCATAGTTTGGAGCTGGTCTTTGGTTATGGTTGCTTCATGTTTTAAGCTGCTTATTTCAGATTCTTTTGCAGTTAAACTTGTTTTTAAATCTTTTGTAAGTTTTTCAAATTTAACTTCATCATCCAAAATTTTCTTTCTAAGGTTTTCATTCACCTCTTTGATGTTAGCAAATGCTATTACACATTTGTCAGAACACAACTCTTTAAGAATTTGAGGAGATACCTTAGCAGCAGCCATCAATGCACAATCACACTTGCACTCACAGTCATCAGATGCACCCCAGGGATCTGTGAGATTCACAACCTCTTCTTCAGGTTTTTCACCTGCAACAACTTCACTAACAACATCATCAGTCACAACATCAGATTCAGTTACCACCTCCTCAGATTCAATCTCATCCACCATGGCCATGAAACAAAAATTTTCTGGTTCATTTTCAGCTTTGGCAACTAGTGCAAAATTTTCATCTGTTAGCTCATCAGGTAGACTGCTCCAATCAACAAAGCCTTGTGTAAAGAAGCTCTGTTGACTGGTCTCTGCAGGGGCAGAGGATGAAGCAACAGTCGTTTGCACAGGTGCTTGAGCAACAGGTGTTTGCACATAGTGGATCTGAGGAACAGTGGTTTGGACATACTGGACAGGTACAGTGTTTGAGGACTGTGCAAAATGAGCAGTGTTTTGCACATTTGGTCCAGGGGCATTATAGGAATTCTGATAAGTGTTGGTCTGTGGTCTTTGATTTGGATAGGTTATCATAGGTGTACCATGTTGACCCCTACACTCCCTAACAAAATGACCAAGTCTATGACATTTGTAACACTTTATCTTTGATTTATCCAACCCAACCTTAGATCTGCCAGTTAACCCTGGAAACCTTCTCCCAGTTTTCTTGTAAAAATTATTAGTTCTTACACTGAGAAGGGCCAATTGGTGCATAATGTCCATTTCTTCCAAATCATTAGGGTCAAAGTATTTCAGGTCATCATACTCAAAGGATATATTGTCAGATGCCTGGATATCACCACCACTTGATGTGAAAGCATAGTTTGGTGAATAAGAATCAGAGTTAAAACCTGAGTTAAAACCTGAAGTTATGTCAATGAAATGATCATAACTCTGATCCTTAGTGTTTCCAGGCACCTCATCATGACCCAAAAGTGCTGTATTCCCAAATACATAGTCATCAGACACTTTTCCAGAGTCCTGGAGCTTCTTTTTCTGGTTAAGCTCTCTCTCATAGGTCAAGAGCTTACCATGAAGCTGGGTCAGTGATAGGTCTTTAAATCCAATTGAATTTCTCATCACAATAGCAATAGTGTCCCATTTGTCTGGTAATGATCTTAAAAACCTATGGTTCAAGGTTGAATGAGGGTAAGTAAGACCAACCAATTTTAGTTCACTAATTAAGCAATTAAACCTCTCAAACTGTTGAGTTAATGACTCTCCTTTGACATGACTGAATGTTTCATATTGTTGGTTAAGTATTTCACGATTGTTTTCAATAACCTCCTCAGTCCCACCAAACTGTTCTTTCAGTGCATCCCACAACTCCTTTGCACTGGTACAGTGTAACAACCCAGCATATATATCATTGGGTAGAGCCATGGCCACAATACTGAAGGCCTTAGCATCTAGCTCAATTTTCTGAAAATCCTGGTCGGAGTAGTTTTCAAGTTTCTTTGGCTCAAACACCTTGGGATCTTCAGTACTCGGCACAGTCGGAACATGTGGTCCGAAGATAACCGACTTCCAACACCCAGTGTTTTGTTGAGCTAGAACATGGCTCATCCGACGTTGCCAGATATTGTATTCAGATCTGACAAGCATCGGTGGCTTGTTGTTCATGCCAGTGTTATGTGGATCGTGATTGATTGAAGCCATTCTCTGATTTTTCAAAAAACAAAGTCTGTTTAAAAACAGTTGAAACGAAATTAAACTATTACTCTGTTTTCAATCCAACAGACAAACGATATCAATAATTGTGAGCTGATTATTAAATTGATTTGTTAGATCGAATTTAATTGACCAAGCTCTGATACCAATTGTTAGGATCTGAGTTTGATTGTTTTGATTGTTTAACTAAATATGATGATAATGAAATGAAAATAGAATGAAAGTGCAGCGGAATAATAAACTGTTAATCAAAACAAGAGAGTAAATGTTTTCAGATCGAAAGCTTTCATTTATCTAAAAGATTACAATCGTACAATTACTCCCCCTCAGCCTGATCACACAGTGTTTGTCTGAGAGAATGTTTGTGTGTGTGATGCAATAGAACAGTACAAGCACTGTTCTATTATAGACAGACTCAAACTACTGATGACCTAAGCTGACGTCACCTAAGACAGTGACCTCTAACAGAATAACAAACATAAACATCTGCCTATTACAAACTACTGTTACATTGAAAGCACTGATAATAAAACAGCTGTTGTAGGAAAACTCTGATGGTCTTGTATCCACTGCTGGAGCCTAAGTGCTGTTGGTTCCAGCAGTGCTTTGGTCTTCAGTACTTGAATCAGCAGTTGTTCTTCATCAGACCTTTGGTCAGCAGTTGTTCTTCATCAGTTGTTTATTCAGCAGTTCTTTGTATCAGCAGTTGTTAAGCAGTTGTTTGGATAGAACAGTTGTTAGGGTCAGCAGTCTTTTGGGAGAAGTAAGTTGTAAAGACTGTTTATTCAAAGGATCAAACTGTTAGCATATTTTGGCTTTCTAATCATCTGTTCTTCTCCAGGTCAGCAGACCCAACATTTGGATTACCATTTTGTTCGGGAGCTCGTTATGTCCGGGAAGTTACACACCAAGTTTGTTCTACCAAGCTTCAAGTCGCTGATATATTCACAAAGAGTCTGCCACGACCACAATTTGAGTTCTTTCGCGACTTACTCCGGGTTCAATCACCGCCTTTTCGCTTGCAGGAGGATAAAAGATAATAGTCAACTAATTTCCTTATTCCTCTCCTCAATTATCTCCTCTTCTTTATTGTCATTATTTTGTAATTAATTGTAATTTAATTCCTTCCATCTATGTATTGTAAATTAACATTATATAATAGAGTTTTATAATGTCTGCAAATTACAGAGATTGCATAATTCACAGCTGTGACCAAATCAACCATGAGACATGTTTCATTCTCATGCAGTTATGTTGAGGGAGGAAGCGAACTTGTGAATGTAGGGTATTTGCTTATCCACATTGTTTCATTCTTAAATTAGTTCGTCACCTGTTTTCTCCTTATACTGATTTTCATTTAGGTGAATAATTTATGTTTCTTATCATTCATTCTCTCTTTTGTATTGACAGCAACATGATTATGGCGTAACTTGCTTTCGCAGATAAAAGTAGCAATACAAAAGTATAAAAGTATAAACAATTGCCTTTTTCCATCAATAACAATATTATTCTGGAAACATCAAATGCAAGAACAATATACTAAAAAGTAGCAAGACAAAAGTATAAAAAATCACTTTCTTCATCAAAAAATGCTGCTGGCAATTGGTCCTGGGTCTTCCTTCATCAACTATAACAATAAAAAGAAAAGGAAGTGAGTGAATGCCAAGTATTATATATGGTACAAGTGAAGAGTAACTGTCAGTAACAAATTCTTAGAAGTAAATTTTCAAAAGATCTTAAGAATTTCATATAGTTTTCTATCATTATATTTAAAAATTCTTGATGGTGGAAACCGTTTAGAAACACTAATCACAAATTCCTCAAAATAATCATCCACAAGATACTAAGATTCATACTGCGACACGAGGCTTCTTCTGCTTCAACAGCATCAGGCTAAGGCATTTGTTCCACTGAGCAGGACATACCAAGAAAATAAGTGAATTATCAGAATTTAGAAATTAAGACGAACCTATAATCACTTCTATGTGATTAAAAATAAAACATTGATGAACTTCATAGTAAATAAAACCCACCTTGCATTTACATGGGGAGATACAAGGCTCTGCACATATCTATGCTCCCAATAGAGATGTTCCTCGGAACGGAAAAACCATGATGCATCATTATTTTTGGGTAATTTTAGTCTTAAGAAATGTATAATATCCTTCTTCGTCTCACGATCATGCTGCAGTTGTTCCCATGAATCTTTTTCATTGTACTTTTTCATCAACCATACGTTTTTTGCATATCCAAATATGCATAGGCGTTCTTTGGCAATTCCCAGGAATCTACAATAACTACGATTATACATTGCATCTTCAGGTTGGGGGATTTCTTTAAATTCGTCTGTAGATAAATCAAAAGAAATAATTAATATTTTCCCATTTTGATCATCTACGATCCAGTGAAGTGCACCATTGCATAATATACCATCCTCACTAATAAACCATTTATACTTCAGTTCTCCAATATCTCTCCAAACATTTGATTTTAAACTTAGCACCCGAACACATATTTGATTGTCTATTTTCCGAGCCCCTATAATGACCTTGTAATCATCTCTTGATGAATCATAACCAAAACCCCAACATACTGGTAAACCGATCCAAGGGGGATTTTTCACTTGTCTTACCTCTCTAGTCAACGGATTGCCTACTATAAGAAATTGTTTAATGGAACCAGCAGAGATGCAAACCAGGCCATTGGAAGAACCAACAAGCCGATGACCATTCGTGAATACAGCAATTCTTCTATGGCCTAGTTCATTGTTGCAGCGATCTTTGTTGTAACTACGGTTAAGATGACATTTAATGAAACGAGGACTTGTGATTAAGGATTGCCATGAATTACACACTCTCTTGTAACGAACCAGAACATCTGCATCCAATCTTATGAGTATCTGCTCAACCACATCGTCATGAACAAACGCTGCCATTGAAAGTTGAATCCCTAACAGTGTAACCGGAAACCATGACATATATGGAGTAAATTATTAATTAAGAGGTTATATACATTTATAAATTCTTCCAAAATCAACTTGAGCAGGACCATAAACATATGGACCAGTAGGGGTGAGCAATAAACGGTTCCGAACCGCGAAAACCGTGAAACCGACCCGAAACCGTTAGAACCGAACCGAATTAATGTTATAGGTTCCGGTTCCGGTTCTCATATTTTGGCATAATCGGTTCCCGGTTCGATTCCGGTTAGAACCGACGGGTCCGGTTAAGAACCGTTTTGAATTAAATTAAATATTTAAAGATTCTATTATTAGTTTGAAATAGAATGTGTTGTTTTCTTTTTTATAGTTCTTAACACTTTTAAATTGTTTTACTTGGTAGGAATGTAGAGTATTGCCTTATGTGATGATCAGTAAGTAGTCAGCACAGCTTGTTCTGACCCATTTAATCTGTATAAAAAAAATGATCTAATCCAAACAAAACATATTTTGATACGTAATCTGCTATACTTTTAATAACCATGGTTAACACAAACTGTTGATAATTTTTTTAAGAAAAATCATTGTTTTTGTTTGTTTTTTTATTTTAAATTTAATGTTAATTTTAGGATTTTATTGACAACTGGTTCCGGTCTAGAACCGTTTCATGAGAACCGTTTCACCCGGTTCTGGAACCGAACCGTTTAGCAATTATCGGTTCCGGTTCCGGTTCTCATATTTTGAAATAAACGGTTCGCGGTTCGGTTCGGTTCGGTTCGGTTCTGAACCGTTGCACAGCCCTATGGACCAGGACTGGTTCTTAACGTGTTCACGGTGTGGATGGAGCTTAATTAGCGGGCCATAAAAAAAAAAAAAAAAATATATATATAGTGATCATGGTCTTCTTTATAAAATTTTAGTTGTAGAATCAGTTTTTTATAACACACACTAGTCATACTCAAAATATTGCATACAAACACAATTACACATCAATATAACCACATATCAATCTTTACACACACAAATCAGTTATACACATTAAATATTAGAACTTGAATACATGTATATATATACATACATACCAGATTAAAATCGTGGAACAAGCTTTCCTATAGAACTTGATGGTGATGATAATGATAATCAACTATAGGTGAGTAATTGAATGTAGAACTTCATGAAGGTTGATCGATATTGATTGAAGGTAATTATAAGTGCCGTAATCATCGAATAGTGTTTTATGGGGATAATATACGTATAACGTTTAAAACTCCTAAAAGATCTAGGGTTTTTTTTTTTTTTTTTTTTTTTTTTTAATTAAATTGGTATATCTTGTCACCCAATAGTTGGGTTTAGATATCGTCATATCGACCATTGCTTGGTGGCCTTTGGCAAAAACAAAATATTTATTGTTTGACAAAGATGACACACTTTTATATTAAAGAAACTAGATTATATCGGAGGAGCGTTTCGAAGTTGAAAAATCTAATATTAGTAAGCAAATGAAAAGGGCCGGTTCTTTCTTTGGGGGAGCTGGGTTCGATTCCTACAGGAGGCATGTGATGGATACCCCCACCCTTGTGGTGGGGTAGGTGGTTGAGAAGTGATGGAGAGACCCTTGTGGTCATGGGTTCGACTCCTGATCCCTCCAGGTTTTACCGGTTCACTACCGTCGTGCCTTCAGATGGGTTTGTGGGCCGGGTTTTCCCTGGAACAGGAGACGGGTGGGCCGAAGGGCTCTGTCCGTACAGACTAGAGGCCGTCTGGGCCCCTTTCGGCCATTGGGGGGCCGCGTACAGAATACCTGGCAATAGTTTAGTTGATCGTTCAAAAAAAAAGTAAGCAAATGAAAAGAGTAAGAGGGTGTTTGGGATTGCGTTTTGAATCTGATTTTTAGATTATTACGTTTTGAAAACGCAGATAATCAGTTTTTTAGGCTACCAAAACGCAATAATCTATAAGCAGCTCCACCCCTGTTTTCCTAAAACGCATAATCTGTTTTGAATAATCAATCTCAAACACCCCCTAGATAATTTAAACATACCACTGATCAGTGATATAACTATGTAGGCTTCGAATTAAGTAATATATAAAAATTTGACCTGATGACTTTCAGATGATAGATTGTATAAACATTTAGTTGGCTCAACTTCCACAACAGGAATAACAATAGTCTTATTAGAAACCTATCACCATTCACAACATATGTAGTGAGATAACTAAAAACTAACTGTAGCAACAAACAGGTATACAATATAAATTGTTCGATATTTTCAGCTACAACGGTGTCTTTTATATAAGCTTTTGGGTTAGTTCTCTCAATTTCTTTATATACGCTACAACAATGTCTTTTATATAAGCTTTTGGGTTATGTATAAATTTAAAAGTTTAGGGGTCAAATATAAACTAGTGAATATGGAGGGGTTAAATATTAAAATAACTAAACTTAAATAACCTTAATCACCTCCACTATTCACCATATCCCTTTTTTTTTTCTCCTTATTCCTTCTTTCATCGTACGGAATAATTAGAGGCAACTATGGTTCATGGAGTTTCATCGATTTTGCTTGTGAATCATGGATTTCATCCAATTTTGAGGTAAGAACTTGTTTTATTTGATCGATTTGCTCCAGTTTTGACCCGTTCGAATTCATTTTTTTTACCTAATTTTGAGTTTTTAGGTCTGACTAGGACCAATTTGGTCCAACTAATCGGTGATTAATCATGACACGATTAATTGACTGATTTGCCGAAAATTAATCAGTAAAGTGAGGACTATCGATTAATCATCGATTAATCGCGATTTTTACAACCTTGAAAAAAAGTGACGTGACATTAAGGAAATTGGGGAGTTTGGGCTGATACCCGCGACACTAAAATTTTACGGTGTGGGGCGTGGAAGAGTCAAGGGCATGGCCACTTGAGGTTTGAAGATCTCTACCGGCGTAGGGAAAATGTGATGGTGAAGTGGATGGTTGTGGTTGTTTGTTGGATTATGGATGATTGTGATTGGTTGTTTGATTAAAAAATAAATCAATAACCTCTCCACAATACTCTCCCACGCAAGCACCACCCCATGTCTTTTTAGAGGTTGAAAGAGAATTGACGTGATTGCCACATGTTGCTCCATGCCCCCTTCACCCCAATGATCACACCCTGCGGTCTAAGAAGCTTTTTGTCTACATCTCCATCTATATTTTGTAATCAACTTCAATTCAACATAACTAAAAATATATGGTTAAAACATAATAATAACATCCAAATGCTAGCCCTAACAAATCACTGCAAACCGTCACGTCATCATATCCCATCATTCCAAACTAAACCACAACCCTTCCAAACCCACTTTTTCCCTCCAACCATAAACTTTTTTTCCTCCAACCATAAACTATTCCAAACTTTTTTCCTCCAACCATAACACCCCTCCCTATTTCCTGGGCGCCAAAGGGTGGCCCCATCCAACTCTTCGCCAAGCCCCTCCAAGGAAATAACGGACATTAATGTGGGCCCTCTAAATTTGCACCAATCACTTTTTTTCTTTCATTTATTTATAAATAAATAAATAAATAAATGAGTGGGTAATTATGAGAAAGCTTTATTATATTTCCTGGGTGTTATTGAAATGCGGTAATATAACACCCTTTTAACGTGGCGATTATATGGCCCTGAGTTAGCGAAATGGACCCTATATACGCCCCATTTCACACCATGTAGCCTAAATGTATATACAAATAAACACTTTTTTTAAGCACAGAGTATATTCTAAAAACATTGTAGGATCGATTTCGGACAACCCGAAAATCGCAAGCTTAATCATTTAGAGTGCGGAATCCACTAAACGATTTTCGAACAACAAAAACGACAACAAACAATATCAAATGAGTTATCAAACACACAAAAATACGGTTTAAAGGTTGTTATTGCATTGCAAACAGAGCTCGGGTATTACAAGACAAATCAACACACCTGAAACCTAGACCTGGGTGCTTGGAATGTCTAATGTGACAGCTGAGGAATGATTAGGGCAATTATTAGAGGTATTTATACCTCTCCTAGTCGTCTAGGGCACTTGGGGCGACTAGGGATATAACAAGCGACTACGAGGGGCAACTAGCAAGCTAGTCGTCTTGAGGCTAGTCGCTCCCAAATGGTCCAAGTCGCCTGTCGATTACCAAACTGCCCAAAATCACCCGAAACATATCCAAGCACGTCCAATACATCAAAACTAACACCTATACTAGGCTAGGGACATTCGTGTATTGACAGACTCCCCCTTGGACCTAGCTAGTATGTTTACAAAAGACATAAACTTCAAACAAACAGTAAAAACAAACTATTACAAACTACAAAACAGAAAACACGATCTCGATCTCGATCTTCATGTCTTTGTTGTCCTGATCCCGGTGAGCGTCGACCAGTCGCATCCAACACGTATCTTGTAGGCATGGCAGAACCAGATCATGTGCTGAAACTTGATTGCTTGATCGGCTTCTGACTTGAGGTGCTGGATCGGATAGAGGAACAACGTCTCAACATCTTTCTCAGATAGGGTGATCAGCCACAAAGGATCCCAGATCCTTATCTTCCCGCACATCTTCGGAGCATTGTCGAGTAGGATCACCGCTTCCGTCGTGATCGAATCATAGTGCCAGAACCAGAACTTCAGTGTGAAGTCTTGTTCTATAGGAGCGATCGGTATCCTCGACATGCAATCAGGAGGCTTGATCTTGTGCTGCCATATCGGATGCTTGGTGATCGGATGTATCTCTTTGGTCTTGTAGGATGATGGATATTGTGGCTTGAAGGTGTTCCATTGACTGTTGCTTTTTCTCTTCAGGATGTTCACAAATGATTTGAATCCTGGACATTTTTCATAGTAGAAAGGGTGAAGACGTGCGAGATCTCGAACATACCAGAATGGTGGGCTCCGAATACTCAAGTAGCAGTTAAAGTATAACAACCCTTCTTGCCATTTGATGCTGAACACCTTAATCTTTATCAAAACAATACTCTGGATAGACTTCATGCATGATGTCTTCCATTTCCACCTCGTTGTGTCTAGGATCCAGCTCTGGAGGAGGAGTATGACTTGCACTGGAAGATTCTCCGAGTGTCAAGCCATAAATCTTCTTCATGCCTTCCTGAGAGAGTTCTAGTGGTATCTCTCCCTCATCCAGATCTTGTAGTGGTAAGGGAATGGTCCTTCCATTGTCATCATCATCATAAAAGAATAGATTCCTCAGCGGTTCAGCAACTTCCAATGGAACCACTCCTCTCAACATGAATTCCCTTAGTCATTCTAGAGCAGCAGTGGACTCCCACTCAATGGATGATCCACTTTTGGGATCCTTGCCCTTGGGGTCATGATCTCGTTTGGCATTTTGTTCTTGTATGCCAGACAAATATCCTACACCCAGTTTACCTGCACCATCACCACCATCCTTACCATCACTATCATCATCATCATCATCACTGCTCTCGTCATCATCGTCATCATCCTCATCATCTTTACATTCTTCCTCTCCTTCATTATCATTACCAGAACCTGAGGCACTTGTTAATCTGGGTTGATCTTGAAATAGTTTATCAACCCGTTCCCTCAACTTCTTATTCTCAATCTTATACGCCTCAATCTACCTCTCATTGTTCCCGTTAGCAAGCTATAACTGGTTACATTATGACTCTAAGCTTGTGATTCTCCTAACCAAATCTTCATTCATGTGCACCAGTTGCTGATTAGATAATTGAAGCTCCTTGTTCATACAAATCGTCTCAGCCAACAGCTCTAACATAGATTTCTCATTCTCTTCTATAGTAGCTACTTTAACTCTTAACTCAGCATTTTCCCGCCCTTGAACGGTTACTATAACAGTTAACTCGTTGACCTAACATTGAAGCTGTTCAGTCAATCCTGCAGGAGTTGATGTTGAAGAGGATTGAGTAGCAGAGGCAGTTGGGTGTAACTGTGCACGTAGATTCTTTATGATGTCACCCATTGGATTTGAAACTAGCTGAGAAGAGGTCGCTGCACCAGTAACTGAGACTGGCTCAGTGAAGATTACTGGCGCAGGCATCGACCTGGTGAATAAAAAAGTGGATAGCTTGACCCACGTTTTTTGGTCAGGCATTTTCTTTCTAGTTAGGGCATATTTGGATAAACTTATTACTTACCTCCTTTTCCATCTCCTTATCTCCTTTTCCAAAAAGTCACACATTCCTAACTTATAACTTATCTCCTTTTCCACCTCATTTTCACCTTATTCAAACACAAAAGGTCATTTTCAAACCATCCCCCAAACACTTTTAAAATAACTTATGACTTTTTGAAAAAGTCATAAGTTATAAGGAGTTGGAAATAGGGAGAGCCAAACACCCTCTTAGTACCTCACTTTATCAAATTTACCCCACTTTTGAATAACACTTAAGGGCACAAGGAGTCGTTCCATTTTTCCCCATTTTTTTCCGTGTGATACGTCAGCACGACATCATCTTTTCACCCACTTTTTTTCCGGATTGCGTGATGTTGTCTCCGATTTCCGCAAACTAAACTATTTTAATTTAATTTAAAATTTTAAAACATTTTATATATTTAAATGTTTTAAAGATAAATTGAAATAAATATACATACTTAAAATAAAAACAATAATCTATAAATAAGAAAAAATACAAAATAAAAATAAATAAATAACCTACGAATTTTTAATAAAATAAGCAATACAATAAACTTAGTAGTTCATTTGTAAACTTTGAAGGTAGAGGCGGGTGCCTATGTTCCATATTCTTGATAAGATCCGCTTTAAGGCTTAGGTGGATATAGCTCGTGATCGTAACAATGAAAGAATATTGTCTTCAACTATTCCTTCATTTGGCAGATCATCTATGTAATCGGGAGGTATCACCACACTTGTATATTTCAAAATCATATTATGTAAAATAATACATGCGTACATGATTTTTATCGTCTTTCGGGGATGCAATGGCATTACAGGTTGCGCGCAAATGTGTTACCTGCCTTTTATGACCTCGAATGATCTTTCAATGTCCTTTCGTTCCGCTACATGTGCTTTCTTATAGCTGCAACATTTTGCATCGTTCTCATGAGGATGTGACAATGCCTTCATTAAAGTTGCCCAAATAGGGATATATCCTATACGCAAGATAATAACCGAATCTATATTGGAGTCCATATGCCACAAATCAACAGTGACGGACCGATCTAGTTATTCATATAGTTACTGAATAATTGTGATCGGTCGAGGGTGTTGATGTCGTTGTATGATTCACGGGTAAAAAAAATGCCAAATCCACAAATCTTGTGATGCCACCGCTTCAAGCATAATCGCTGGACCCTTATAATCAACCTCGTGAATTGACCTTGCCATTCTCGTGGAAAATTCTTCCAAGGCCAACATTCCTGGAAAGACGTCAGTAGGATCGTGCCGCTGATCAACTGTCAGATTGTATGTTCACCTGGATCCAACGCTTGTCGCTGGTAAAGGTCCAGTCGCTACTAAAAGTGTCGCTGGTATTGCTCCAGTTTCTTGTAGTGCATGATGTCTCTCACGTACCTCAAACAAACGTTGTATGCCGTGTAACTCGGCCTACAAAGAAGTGCTTTTCCATACAAACTAAGAACGCCATCACAAAAATGTTGCACATGTGATGTTCTTTCGGACATATGCAAACAATCATCAAGCGAGTTAAAGAGATTATCGTATGCTAGTTGTCGTATAGTTGTCGTGCACTTTTGTCAGGGCCGGCTCAACCTTATTGGGGGCCTAAGGCGAAACTAAAATACGGGGTCATTCTAATCATTCACATTAATCAACTAAAAAAATCGTATGTTTAATAACTTGTAATTCTCATACCATGATTTAGACTACTCACATAAATAAACTAAACAATATACAGAATCTATTCAAACTATTACAAATAGATAGTTAATTAGAAATTCATAAGAAATTGCCATAAATATAACATAAATGCACAATTATAATGTGAAGCCTATGACTTAAAAAAGTGAGAAACAGAGATTTCTTAATAGAGAGCCTGTCATATTTTAGGAGTGTACTAGTGCATAACATGCTATGTAAATATAAAGGG
Source organism: Ambrosia trifida (assembly GCA_028751855.1). NCBI lineage: Eukaryota > Viridiplantae > Streptophyta > Magnoliopsida > Asterales > Asteraceae > Ambrosia > Ambrosia trifida. Next base: position 62,309,352 of record CM054124.1, on the reverse strand, counting down.
GCTTGAAATTTGTGACCCGTATAAAGTGGAGACCCTAGGCATTTGCCTCAACTCTTAAGCCACTAGGGCCGGCCCTGACTTTTGTAACGACGTAAAACTCTAACAACCTCTAGCATCATATGTGATTTGAAAGTACGTAAAATTTCACTCAAAAGCACCAACGATTTGCAAAAACACTTATATATATCTAGGGCTGTACACGAGCCGAGTCGAGCCGAGCCAGGCCCAGCTCGAGCTCGAGCTCGAACCTAAACCGAGCCAGCTCGGCTCGGCTCGTTTTTCTGATCGAGCTGAAAAGTCGAGCTCGAGCTCGGCTCGTAAATGTTCGAGCCGAGCTCGAGCTGGCTCGAGCCAGCTCGATATATTTTTTTTATTTTTTTTTATTTTTTTACAAATATTTATTAAATAAAAAACAATAAAATTAAATAAAATTACACATAATCATGTATATTTTTTTTATTTTTCTAAATTACACAAGCCTAAGTCGAGCCATATGTCGAGCCATCGAGCCGCGCCACGAGTCGAGCCATCGAGCCGAGCCACGAGCTGAACACCCCTGGCTCGAGCTCGGCTCGATTACAAAGCGAGCCAGCTCGGCTCGGCTCGAAAACAAAACGAGCCTCTTCGAGCCAAGCTTTTTTCGAGCTTTTTTCGAGCGAGCCTCGAGTCGCGAGCTTTTTGTACACCCCTATATATATCTAGTCAAACCAGCCTTCGAAACAACCCAGGTGTGTACGTTTGATCGTTGCCGAAATAGTCATCAATTAGTTGTGCATGACACGCGTCACCTTCGTCTCTACAAACGCCTAGTTGAATATTCAAAATTTTATTAGAATTAATATTAAATATTAGAGTGCAACTCCTTGTCGTCGTCCTCGTTGGAGCTTGATGAATTGTATATTTAAATGCATGTTCTTGAATTTCAAATATTTCCATTTTGAGGTGGACTTGAGGTGTGGGTGAAGATATATATTTATCTAAAGATTTTTTTTAAAGGCTTAGTTTAGTGGAAATCTTTGTACAACCTTAACCTAGCGGTCCATCTAAAGATAAATAGAAGTTGCAGGATGAAGAGGAATATTTTTAGTTAGATAACTGGAGTTAATTGCTTGAATTTATAGCTTAATTTTTTTTTAAACAACACTTATCGGTCACAACACCCACCATCTCACTTCCCTTGTACCCAGTGCAAGGTGTGAAAAACACCACCCCGGTTTTAGGGGTGGTGTTCCCACTTGGGGTCAGACCTCCCCAAACCTTCCCGAGCTCCTCACCGTGTGCTCTAATAAGGAAAAGTATTCTTGGTTGAAATATCCCAGACCTTACTCTTATCTTCGCTAATTATGGGATACTGGGTAAGGTTGTTGTTGTTGTTATTCTTGGTTGAAATATAATCCCCTGCAAAATGGACTAGGGACTGTCACAAAAATCCCTGGTAGTTCTCTTTAAAACATTCCAAAAGATCATCATAGTATAATATTAGTGTGGATTTACATTGTACCACACTTGGTTCTGTTCGGTATTATAGATGCATGTAATTGAAATTATTAACCTTGGTATGCCCCTAAAAGACTAGATCAGGTAAAACATTAACATTGCATAAGCTTTAACTAGGAATTTCTTATGGTCACAATAGGGTAAAATAAAAACACACATATTTTTGTCTACAGCTCTAAAATTAGGCACTCTTCAATACTGGGGCATAGCTTCTGCATAAATTAACAAGCAAACTTCATATATAATTATTATAAAAGTATTAAGCGATAACATCTGAATGCATACAAAGACAAGATAATAGAAAGTAGAAGACAGATACCAAAATGAACCAGCAAACTTCATATGTTATAAACCTATAATATTCAGCTTCAAGTCTTCAACAGCATAGAAAGAAGACAACTGAAATTTTTTTCATACCGCGACCCTTGTCATTTTGACTGCTTCTTCAATAGCGTCAACGCACAGGAGAATGATCCTCGGATTATCTGCTTAAGAATAACAACAAGAGAGGTGAATGAATGATGAGAAATTAAAAAGGCTAGGAAAGTCTATAAACTATATTATGTGATAAAAGAAACGAATAGAACCTACCTTCCTGTGCTTCGGACTTCCATCACTCTGCGGAGCATCAATAGAACCTCGCTTCAGCCTCTCATTACAATGGGGATACACAAGGCTCGGCGGAGCAGCAATAGAACCCATGGATCTGCTCATGATATTACTAGCATACGTTGGCCGCCCATTCACATGCGGAGATACAAGGCTCGGCACAAATATAGGTGCAGCAGTATGAGCCCAACTGCAATCACAACCCCAATGATATTCCAAAGTATGGTAAGACCATGATGTATCTCCCTTTAAGTAGAGTACAATATCATGCTTCATGTTATGGTTATGTGGCAGCCGCTCCCACGACTCTTTAACATTGTAGGTTGTCATCATCCATAAATCGTCAAGCAAACAGCAATCTGTTCGACGAAATACGCAGAGACAATCTTTGAAAATTCCCAGGTAGCTACTAGAAGTACATTCATATCTTACATCATCAGGTTGGGTGATTTCTTTGAATTCCTCCGTAGATATATCAAAAGACATAATTAATTTCTTATTATTTTGATCTTTTACAATCCAGTGAAGTGCACCATTGATTAGAACACCACTCTTACTAATAAATGTATACTTCACTTCTTCAATAACTCTCCAAACGTTTGATTTCAAACTCATCACCCAAACACATGTTTCTCTGCCGTCTTTTACGATAACCTTGTAATCATCTGTGGATGAATCATAACCAAAACCCCAACAAAATGAAAAACCTATCCGAGGTACACGACTCAGCCGTGTTTCCTCTCCAGTCAAAGGATTGGCTATTGAAACTTTCAAACCAAAATCAGAGGCTATGCAAACCAGGCCATTGGAAGAACCAACAACAAGATGATGACCATGATCATCAACTATTAAACTAACTCTTCTATGTCCAATCTCGTTGTCGTTGCGATCTTTGTTGTAACTACGGTTAAGATGACGATTAATGAAACGAGGACTTGTGATTAAGGAATACCATGATTTGCAGGCACTCTTGAAACGGAGCAGATCCTTCACGTCTAGTTCTGTCAGTATCTGCTCAACCACATCTTCATGAACACCCTCTGCCATTGAAACTTGAAACCCTTAATAGGAATCGTAAAACATTGAGTAGTCAAGGGTATAGACGATATATATGGAGTAAATTTAGAGGCTAAAATAACAGATTTTATCGATTACTAAAAAAATATTTTACTTTTAAATAAAGCAATTATTCTTTATTTTGTGACGAGTAATTTAAGGAAGTTTTATTTTCAACTAGTAAATTACGTGCCGCGCTAAGCGCGGCGTAGAAATATAACCGGCGTCGATTCGTGTAAACCTGCAGATTTTTCCGACGAACAGTGGAGTTACACCAGCGGTATCGCGAGGGTCTGCTAATCGGATAACACAACGTAGAGAGTCGTATTGTTCCGTCGGTACGCCGGTGCGCGTTGCAGCGAGCTAAACGCCTAAACCACCAGAAAACAATTGATAAAAGAAAACATCTATGATTCTAGCCACAGTCGGCGGCGTCGTTGTCATCGTGATTGCAACAAACCACCACTTGAAAAAGAGGATTTAGTAATAAAAGTATTGCGATGGCATTTTCGTAATTACCTAGAAACTAGAGGGTTTTTTTGTTTTTAATAATAAAACTACTACGATGGCATTTTCGTAAATACTGCGAAATTAAAGGGTTTTTATATTGAAATTACTGTAGCTAAGGCTTGGACTTGTTATATATAATAATAATTATAATTAAAGTAGGGTTGGCAATTTCAGACACGAACACAAATATCCGACGTAAACCTATACGATTTAAATAGGTACAGGTATGACTTTAACAGGTTTCGTGTCCTAAACATGTAGACATGAAATATACCTGTTAATTTTGGTGTCTAAACGGGTTAAATACGTGTTTACTTGTTTAGTACCCGTTTTTTTTTTTTTTTTTTTTTTTTTTTTTTTTTTTTTTAAATAAGCTAAAGGGGGTGGAGTATTGGAGATACGTTTTTACTAGGTAGAATTCTACATTTTTAATGCTTGATGGTACCCATTTAACGCGTCGGATTTGAAAAACATGTTTGTATATTATCGTATTAACCTAGCATAAACATATATTATCGTGTCTTATCATGTTAACTTGGTATAAACTGGTATTATCGTGGGACGCTCCCAGGGATAAACTAGTAATATTATAAAAAAGTTATTTATTAATTTCGAAAGCTTCTTATTGAACCCGCCAATCTAAATAAACGATCCGACGGACAAATGACTAAAAGATACGATTTATCTTAGCGATGTATGATATAAATTCTTATATATCCACTACAAGGAACAGCTGCATTAGCGGTGACTGTCGCCGCTAATGCTTCCGTCTAAAAATACTGGTGCCAAATACCCACGTGGCCGCTAAAGAGTCGCCGCTAAAGGTGTTTTTCCACGTGGCATTATCTTTTTAGTTTTTTTTTTTTTTGCCACGTCGCATATAGCTGTGCAATCTGGGCAAGGTCTTTAGCGGCGACATTTCGCCACTAAAGGTCTTGTTTTTTTTTCTTTCCTTCCTCGCTTTGTCCACATACGCATAATCAAACGAAATAATAACAAAACTAATTAACCAAACATACGAACATTTACATATATATATATATATATATATATAAACATACCAAGTTTAACCAACATTCGTTTAAACATATCATCAAAACTAAACTAACATACCAATATTTACATTCAAGCATACCAACAAAAGTAAACAAACATACCAAAAACGCCTAAACGTCTTCGTCTTCGCCGTTGTCGTGATCACCACTATTGCCGTTTCCGCCTCGATTTTCAAAGTTTTGAGATTGGAATTGAGATTGAACAAATTGATTACACATTTGGAGCATCGCATATCCACATTTTGGTTCCATAGCTCCTTTTCCATTCGAACGATTGAGCTAAACTGATACTTGGGTGGGGTGTTATTATTACTAAAATGCCCACAAGTGGATGTGTACAAAGACTTTGTTGCCCCTAATTAAAAAAAATACAAAAAACTATAAGAGTGCTAATGTGTCACTTGGTGATTGGTTCAGAGGAGTTCTCTAATTCTCACAACTCAGGTGGTTCTCATATGATCCAGATCCTATATATATATATATATAGGGGGATCATTTGAGAAGAATTTCAATTTGAGAAGAAAAAAAAAGAAATAACATTGAATACTTTAACTCATTTCAAATTAATTATTCAATTAATTACTTTTAAATATTTTATCTTATGATTTATTACATATATCCCCATATTTCAAACCCTAATTACATATTTACCCAATCAAAAAATTAAATTACATATTTCCCCTTATTGTAGCAAAATGACACAAATACCCGTAATAAATTAAAAAAAAAATAAGACCTTTCTTTCCTTCCCTCCACACGACCTCCATGTTCACTCTCTGGTGAAGACCTACTAAGGCAATTCAAATCTTTTTATTTAGAACCGGCAACGAGAGAATCTGGCGATAAGATCATCCGGCAACAAGAATCCGACACTCTCTCTGGTGATAACCGACGGACCACTAAGCCCGCAATAAGAATCGTTCAGATCCAGCGTTGAGAATCTGGTGATAAAACTATTTGAGACGAGAATCCGAAGATAAGTAACTTCTTGTTTAGAAACATTGTGTTCAAAATCTGGCGACGAGAATCGTTATTGGTCAACTTCCAACCGATGATGAGAACCATCATGCAACATTGCAACAGGGAAAATGTATTCTCGTGGGGGAACATTGCAACAGGGAAAATGTATTCTCGTGGGGGGTTTCGAGCATGATGGTTCTCATCATCGGTTGGAAGTTGACCAATAACGATTCTCGTCGCCAGATTTTGAACACAATGTTTCTAAACAAGAAGTTACTTATCGTCGGATTCTCGTCTCAAATCTTTTTATTTAGAACCGGCAACGAGAGAATCTGGCGATAAGATCATCCGGCAACGAGAATCCGACACTCTCTCTGGTGATAACCGACGAACCACTAAGCCCGCAATAAGAATCGTTCAGATCCAGCGTTGAGAATCTGGTGATAAAACTATTTGAGACGAGAATCCGACGATAAATAACTTCTTGTTTAGAAACATTGTGTTCAAAATCTGGCGACGAGAATCGTTATTGGTCAACTTCCAACCGATGATGAGAACCATCATGCTCGAAACCCCCCACGAGAATACATTTTCCCTGTTGCAATGTTGCATGATCATTCATTGGTTTGTAGAACTTAATATATACTAAAGTATTTAAACGACATTGGATTGGTTTTATGATTATATCTAGATTTGTAGTTATAACAAGGTGAGGAAGAATCAAAGTTTAAATGATGTTTATGAGATTTTGCATAATTAATTGGTTTGTTTGTACAGTAAGATAACACGTAGAATGTGAATTTTGGAATGATAAGTTTTCATAATGTTTATTTGTATTTGATTCAGTAACATTAAGCTTGATTCAAGGTTTAAATTCATCCAATGTTTCTAATTTTTGTTCACAGTAAGGTTTGTTCAGGTTTAAGTAGATTTTTGTTTTCACAATAGGATTTGTTTAGGTTTAAGTCAAGATGGGAGTTACTAATGTGGTAAAGAAAGGGGTAAGATAGTCATTCTCTAACAATTTTTTAATGAAATGGGTATTTTTGATATTTTTAGTTTTTAAGAAGGGGAAATATGTAATTTAATTTTTGGGTTGGGTAAATATGTAATTTATAAAATTTATAGGGGGGTATATGTAATTGCCCCCTTTATCTTACACATATCAAAGTTCATCCTACACACATCAAAATTGTTATACTTTTAACCTACACATATAGAAAATGTCATTAGATTTATCCTACACATGTAGAAATTCATCCTACATATACCGAAATTTATCGTTCACTATAAATTATCTTTGCTTTAAAGGTATATATTTAAAAAAGAATTATGATTTCATTTATTTAACTAGTTTATGGAAGTTACAAAAACTTAAAAATTTATTTAACAATAAATACAACTATTAAATGAAAATTTTCTATTGGTTTAAATTTCTTTTTTTTTTCTTCTTACAATAAAAATTCTTCTCATTTGAACTCTCCACTATATATATATAGATATAGGGTAAGGTTCCTGTAAGAAAATGTGTTTTTGTAGGAAGTGTAGGAAGTGTTTTTGGTCCTTAGATCTAGAAATGAATGGTTAAGATTAAACCATTAGTTTTAATTAAATTCAAGTTAATTATTGTAAAAGATGGGGCTAAATCTGTCCAATAAGTATTTTATTTGAGGGTAAATTTGGTATTGTTTTATTTTTAATTAAGTAAAGTTTATAACTCCTCCACCATCTTAGCTACTCTATCTCTCTCTCTCTTTCTAATATTCTGTTATAAAAATGTGTTTTTATAGATGTTTATAAAACACTTTATTGTTATATGAGAAGAGTTTTTTGTATTCTTGGTTTATGGTATATGAAGTGTTTTAATGTTATACACTTGTAACGTAAGAAGTGTTTTATTTCTGATATGTATTCTTGATTTCTTTTATACAAAAGTGTTTTTTTATAGATGTTTGTAAAACACTTTATTGTTATATGAGAAGAGTTTTTGTATTCTTGGTTTCTGATATGAGAAGTGTTTTTAATGTTATACATTTGTAATATAAGAAGTGTTTTAATGTTATACACTTGTAACGTAAGAAGTGTTTTATTTCTGATATGTATTCTTGGTTTCTTTTATACAAAAGTGTTTTTTTTATAGATGTTTATAAAACACTTTATTGTTATATGAGAAGAGTTTTTGTTTCTTGGTTTCTGGTATGAGAAGTGTTTTTAATGTTATACACTTGTAACATAAGAAGTGTTTTATTTCTGATATGTATTCTTTAGTGTCTGTTATACAAAATAGAACTCAGTTTTTTTTTTTTTTTTTTTTTTTTTTTTTTGAGATTTCGATCTTGTAAAATTAAAATTAAAATTACAGTCATGTGAATAATGAGATGAAGATAGAGTGCTAAAATTATGGGGGTTACTTAATTTAAAAATTGATAATAAAGACTTAAAAGCCCTTAATCTCTAATTTTAATCCAATGGCTATTAATCTTTTCTACACTTCTCACACAAACCAATTTTCTTACCAGATCCTCTAGATATAAGATATAGATAAGTGGAAGTTGTAGGATGAAGAGGGTTAATCATTAGTTAGATAAATGGAGTTAATTGGTTGAATTTATAGCTTATTTTACATAAACAACACTTACCGGTAACAACACCCGCCATCTCACTTCCCTTGTACCCGGTGCAAGGTGTGAAAAAAAACACACCGGTTTCAGGGGTGGTGTTCCCACCTGGGGTCGGGTAACCTTCCCGAGCTCCTCGCCATGTGCTCTAATAAGGAAAAGTATTCTTGGTTGAAATATAATTCCCTGCAAAATGGACTAGGGACTGTCACAAAAATCCCTGGTAGTTCTCTTTAAAACATTCCAAAAGATCATCATCATAGTATAATATTAGTGTGGATTTACATTGTACCACACTTGGTTCTGTTCGGTATTATAGATGCATGTAATTGAAATTATTAACCTTGGTATGCCCCTAAAAGACTAGATCAGGTAAAACATTAACATTGCATAAGCTTTAACTAGGAATTTCTTATGGTCACAATAGGGTAAAATAAAAACACACATATTTTTGTCTACAGCTCTAAAATTAGGCACTCTTCAATACTGGGGCATAGCTTCTGCATAAATTAACAAGCAAACTTCATATATAATTATTATAAAAGTATTAAGCGATAACATCTGAATGCATACAAAGACAAGATAATAGAAAGTAGAAGACAGATACCAAAATGAACCAGCAAACTTCATATGTTATAAACCTATAATATTCAGCTTCAAGTCTTCAACAGCATAGAAAGAAGACAACTGAAATTTTTTTCATACCGCGACCCTTGTCATTTTGACTGCTTCTTCAATAGCGTCAACGCACAGGAGAATGATCCTCGGATTATCTGCTTAAGAATAACAACAAGAGAGGTGAATGAATGATGAGAAATTAAAAAGGCTAGGAAAGTCTATAAACTATATTATGTGATAAAAGAAACGAATAGAACCTACCTTCCTGTGCTTCGGACTTCCATCACTCTGCGGAGCATCAATAGAACCTCGCTTCAGCCTCTCATTACAATGGGGATACACAAGGCTCGGCGGAGCAGCAATAGAACCCATGGATCTGCTCATGATATTACTAGCATACGTTGGCCGCCCATTCACATGCGGAGATACAAGGCTCGGCACAAATATAGGTGCAGCAGTATGAGCCCAACTGCAATCACAACCCCAATGATATTCCAAAGTATGGTAAGACCATGATGTATCTCCCTTTAAGTAGAGTACAATATCATGCTTCATGTTATGGTTATGTGGCAGCCGCTCCCACGACTCTTTAACATTGTAGGTTGTCATCATCCATAAATCGTCAAGCAAACAGCAATCTGTTCGACGAAATACGCAGAGACAATCTTTGAAAATTCCCAGGTAGCTACTAGAAGTACATTCATATCTTACATCATCAGGTTGGGTGATTTCTTTGAATTCCTCCGTAGATATATCAAAAGACATAATTAATTTCTTATTATTTTGATCTTTTACAATCCAGTGAAGTGCACCATTGATTAGAACACCACTCTTACTAATAAATGTATACTTCACTTCTTCAATAACTCTCCAAACGTTTGATTTCAAACTCATCACCCAAACACATGTTTCTCTGCCGTCTTTTACGATAACCTTGTAATCATCTGTGGATGAATCATAACCAAAACCCCAACAAAATGAAAAACCTATCCGAGGTACACGACTCAGCCGTGTTTCCTCTCCAGTCAAAGGATTGGCTATTGAAACTTTCAAACCAAAATCAGAGGCTATGCAAACCAGGCCATTGGAAGAACCAACAACAAGATGATGACCATGATCATCAACTATTAAACTAACTCTTCTATGTCCAATCTCGTTGTCGTTGCGATCTTTGTTGTAACTACGGTTAAGATGACGATTAATGAAACGAGGACTTGTGATTAAGGAATACCATGATTTGCAGGCACTCTTGAAACGGAGCAGATCCTTCACGTCTAGTTCTGTCAGTATCTGCTCAACCACATCTTCATGAACACCCTCTGCCATTGAAACTTGAAACCCTTAATAGGAATCGTAAAACATTGAGTAGTCAAGGGTATAGACGATATATATGGAGTAAATTTAGAGGCTAAAATAACAGATTTTATCGATTACTAAAAAAATATTTTACTTTTAAATAAAGCAATTATTCTTTATTTTGTGACGAGTAATTTAAGGAAGTTTTATTTTCAACTAGTAAATTACGTGCCGCGCTAAGCGCGGCGTAGAAATATAACCGGCGTCGATTCGTGTAAACCTGCAGATTTTTCCGACGAACAGTGGAGTTACACCAGCGGTATCGCGAGGGTCTGCTAATCGGATAACACAACGTAGAGAGTCGTATTGTTCCGTCGGTACGCCGGTGCGCGTTGCAGCGAGCTAAACGCCTAAACCACCAGAAAACAATTGATAAAAGAAAACATCTATGATTCTAGCCACAGTCGGCGGCGTCGTTGTCATCGTGATTGCAACAAACCACCACTTGAAAAAGAGGATTTAGTAATAAAAGTATTGCGATGGCATTTTCGTAATTACCTAGAAACTAGAGGGTTTTTTTGTTTTTAATAATAAAACTACTACGATGGCATTTTCGTAAATACTGCGAAATTAAAGGGTTTTTATATTGAAATTACTGTAGCTAAGGCTTGGACTTGTTATATATAATAATAATTATAATTAAAGTAGGGTTGGCAATTTCAGACACGAACACAAATATCCGACGTAAACCTATACGATTTAAATAGGTACAGGTATGACTTTAACAGGTTTCGTGTCCTAAACATGTAGACATGAAATATACCTGTTAATTTTGGTGTCTAAACGGGTTAAATACGTGTTTACTTGTTTAGTACCCGTTTTTTTTTTTTTTTTTTTTTTTTTTTTTTTTTTTTTTAAATAAGCTAAAGGGGGTGGAGTATTGGAGATACGTTTTTACTAGGTAGAATTCTACATTTTTAATGCTTGATGGTACCCATTTAACGCGTCGGATTTGAAAAACATGTTTGTATATTATCGTATTAACCTAGCATAAACATATATTATCGTGTCTTATCATGTTAACTTGGTATAAACTGGTATTATCGTGGGACGCTCCCAGGGATAAACTAGTAATATTATAAAAAAGTTATTTATTAATTTCGAAAGCTTCTTATTGAACCCGCCAATCTAAATAAACGATCCGACGGACAAATGACTAAAAGATACGATTTATCTTAGCGATGTATGATATAAATTCTTATATATCCACTACAAGGAACAGCTGCATTAGCGGTGACTGTCGCCGCTAATGCTTCCGTCTAAAAATACTGGTGCCAAATACCCACGTGGCCGCTAAAGAGTCGCCGCTAAAGGTGTTTTTCCACGTGGCATTATCTTTTTAGTTTTTTTTTTTTTGCCACGTCGCATATAGCTGTGCAATCTGGGCAAGGTCTTTAGCGGCGACATTTCGCCACTAAAGGTCTTGTTTTTTTTTCTTTCCTTCCTCGCTTTGTCCACATACGCATAATCAAACGAAATAATAACAAAACTAATTAACCAAACATACCAACATTTACATATATATATATATATATATATATAAACATACCAAGTTTAACCAACATTCGTTTAAACATATCATCAAAACTAAACTAACATACCAATATTTACATTCAAGCATACCAACAAAAGTAAACAAACATACCAAAAACGCCTAAACGTCTTCGTCTTCGCCGTTGTCGTGATCACCACTATTGCCGTTTCCGCCTCGATTTTCAAAGTTTTGAGATTGGAATTGAGATTGAACAAATTGATTACACATTTGGAGCATCGCATATCCACATTTTGGTTCCATAGCTCCTTTTCCATTCGAACGATTGAGCTAAACTGATACTTGGGTGGGGTGTTATTATTACTAAAATGCCCACAAGTGGATGTGTACAAAGACTTTGTTGCCCCTAATTAAAAAAAATACAAAAAACTATAAGAGTGCTAATGTGTCACTTGGTGATTGGTTCAGAGGAGTTCTCTAATTCTCACAACTCAGGTGGTTCTCATATGATCCAGATCCTATATATATATATATATATATATATATATATATATATATATATATATATATATATATATAGGGGGATCATTTGAGAAGAATTTCAATTTGAGAAGAAAAAAAAAGAAATAACATTGAATACTTTAACTCATTTCAAATTAATTATTCAATTAATTACTTTTAAATATTTTATCTTATGATTTATTACATATATCCCCATATTTCAAACCCTAATTACATATTTACCCAATCAAAAAATTAAATTACATATTTCCCCTTATTGTAGCAAAATGACACAAATACCCGTAATAAATTAAAAAAAAAATAAGACCTTTCTTTCCTTCCCTCCACACGACCTCCATGTTCACTCTCTGGTGAAGACCTACTAAGGCAATTCAAATCTTTTTATTTAGAACCGGCAACGAGAGAATCTGGCGATAAGATCATCCGGCAACAAGAATCCGACACTCTCTCTGGTGATAACCGACGGACCACTAAGCCCGCAATAAGAATCGTTCAGATCCAGCGTTGAGAATCTGGTGATAAAACTATTTGAGACGAGAATCCGAAGATAAGTAACTTCTTGTTTAGAAACATTGTGTTCAAAATCTGGCGACGAGAATCGTTATTGGTCAACTTCCAACCGATGATGAGAACCATCATGCAACATTGCAACAGGGAAAATGTATTCTCGTGGGGGAACATTGCAACAGGGAAAATGTATTCTCGTGGGGGGTTTCGAGCATGATGGTTCTCATCATCGGTTGGAAGTTGACCAATAACGATTCTCGTCGCCAGATTTTGAACACAATGTTTCTAAACAAGAAGTTACTTATCGTCGGATTCTCGTCTCAAATCTTTTTATTTAGAACCGGCAACGAGAGAATCTGGCGATAAGATCATCCGGCAACGAGAATCCGACACTCTCTCTGGTGATAACCGACGAACCACTAAGCCCGCAATAAGAATCGTTCAGATCCAGCGTTGAGAATCTGGTGATAAAACTATTTGAGACGAGAATCCGACGATAAGTAACTTCTTGTTTAGAAACATTGTGTTCAAAATCTGGCGACGAGAATCGTTATTGGTCAACTTCCAACCGATGATGAGAACCATCATGCTCGAAACCCCCCACGAGAATACATTTTCCCTGTTGCAATGTTGCATGATCATTCATTGGTTTGTAGAACTTAATATATACTAAAGTATTTAAACGACATTGGATTGGTTTTATGATTATATCTAGATTTGTAGTTATAACAAGGTGAGGAAGAATCAAAGTTTAAATGATGTTTATGAGATTTTGCATAATTAATTGGTTTGTTTGTACAGTAAGATAACACGTAGAATGTGAATTTTGGAATGATAAGTTTTCATAATGTTTATTTGTATTTGATTCAGTAACATTAAGCTTGATTCAAGGTTTAAATTCATCCAATGTTTCTAATTTTTGTTCACAGTAAGGTTTGTTCAGGTTTAAGTAGATTTTTGTTTTCACAATAGGATTTGTTTAGGTTTAAGTCAAGATGGGAGTTACTAATGTGGTAAAGAAAGGGGTAAGATAGTCATTCTCTAACAATTTTTTAATGAAATGGGTATTTTTGATAATTTTTAGTTTTTAAGAAGGGGAAATATGTAATTTAATTTTTGGGTTGGGTAAATATGTACTTTATAAAATTTATAGGGGGGTATATGTAATTGCCCCCTTTATCTTACACATATCAAAGTTCATCCTACACACATCAAAATTGTTATACTTTTAACCTACACATATAGAAAATGTCATTAGATTTATCCTACACATGTAGAAATTCATCCTACATATACCGAAATTTATCGTTCACTATAAATTATCTTTGCTTTAAAGGTATATATTTAAAAAAGAATTATGATTTCATTTATTTAACTAGTTTATGGAAGTTACAAAAACTTAAAAATTTATTTAACAATAAATACAACTATTAAATGAAAATTTTCTATTGGTTTAAATTTCTTTTTTTTTTTCTTCTTACAATAAAAATTCTTCTCATTTGAACTCTCCACTATATATATATAGATATAGGGTAAGGTTCCTGTAAGAAAATGTGTTTTTGTAGGAAGTGTAGGAAGTGTTTTTGGTCCTTAGATCTAGAAATGAATGGTTAAGATTAAACCATTAGTTTTAATTAAATTCAAGTTAATTATTGTAAAAGATGGGGCTAAATCTGTCCAATAAGTATTTTATTTGAGGGTAAATTTGGTATTGTTTTATTTTTAATTAAGTAAAGTTTATAACTCCTCCACCATCTTAGCTACTCTATCTCTCTCTCTCTTTCTAATATTCTGTTATAAAAATGTGTTTTTATAGATGTTTATAAAACACTTTATTGTTATATGAGAAGAGTTTTTTGTATTCTTGGTTTATGGTATATGAAGTGTTTTAATGTTATACACTTGTAACGTAAGAAGTGTTTTATTTCTGATATGTATTCTTGATTTCTTTTATACAAAAGTGTTTTTTTATAGATGTTTGTAAAACACTTTATTGTTATATGAGAAGAGTTTTTGTATTCTTGGTTTCTGATATGAGAAGTGTTTTTAATGTTATACATTTGTAATATAAGAAGTGTTTTAATGTTATACACTTGTAACGTAAGAAGTGTTTTATTTCTGATATGTATTCTTGGTTTCTTTTATACAAAAGTGTTTTTTTTATAGATGTTTATAAAACACTTTATTGTTATATGAGAAGAGTTTTTGTTTCTTGGTTTCTGGTATGAGAAGTGTTTTTAATGTTATACACTTGTAACATAAGAAGTGTTTTATTTCTGATATGTATTCTTTAGTGTCTGTTATACAAAATAGAACTCAGTTTTTTTTTTTTTTTTTTTTTTTTTTTTTGAGATTTCGATCTTGTAAAATTAAAATTAAAATTACAGTCATGTGAATAATGAGATGAAGATAGAGTGCTAAAATTATGGGGGTTACTTAATTTAAAAATTGATAATAAAGACTTAAAAGCCCTTAATCTCTAATTTTAATCCAATGGCTATTAATCTTTCCTACACTTCTCACACAAACCAATTTTCTTACCAGATCCTCTAGATATAAGATATAGATAAGTGGAAGTTGTAGGATGAAGAGGGTTAATCATTAGTTAGATAAATGGAGTTAATTGGTTGAATTTATAGCTTATTTTACATAAACAACACTTACCGGTAACAACACCCGCCATCTCACTTCCCTTGTACCCGGTGCAAGGTGTGAAAAAAAACACACCGGTTTCAGGGGTGGTGTTCCCACCTGGGGTCGGGTAACCTTCCCGAGCTCCTCGCCATGTGCTCTAATAAGGAAAAGTATTCTTGGTTGAAATATAATTCCCTGCAAAATGGACTAGGGACTGTCACAAAAATCCCTGGTAGTTCTCTTTAAAACATTCCAAAAGATCATCATCATAGTATAATATTAGTGTGGATTTACATTGTACCACACTTGGTTCTGTTCGGTATTATAGATGCATGTAATTGAAATTATTAACCTTGGTATGCCCCTAAAAGACTAGATCAGGTAAAACATTAACATTGCATAAGCTTTAACTAGGAATTTCTTATGGTCACAATAGGGTAAAATAAAAACACACATATTTTTGTCTACAGCTCTAAAATTAGGCACTCTTCAATACTGGGGCATAGCTTCTGCATAAATTAACAAGCAAACTTCATATATAATTATTATAAAAGTATTAAGCGATAACATCTGAATGCATACAAAGACAAGATAATAGAAAGTAGAAGACAGATACCAAAATGAACCAGCAAACTTCATATGTTATAAACCTATAATATTCAGCTTCAAGTCTTCAACAGCATAGAAAGAAGACAACTGAAATTTTTTTCATACCGCGACCCTTGTCATTTTGACTGCTTCTTCAATAGCGTCAACGCACAGGAGAATGATCCTCGGATTATCTGCTTAAGAATAACAACAAGAGAGGTGAATGAATGATGAGAAATTAAAAAGGCTAGGAAAGTCTATAAACTATATTATGTGATAAAAGAAACGAATAGAACCTACCTTCCTGTGCTTCGGACTTCCATCACTCTGCGGAGCATCAATAGAACCTCGCTTCAGCCTCTCATTACAATGGGGATACACAAGGCTCGGCGGAGCAGCAATAGAACCCATGGATCTGCTCATGATATTACTAGCATACGTTGGCCGCCCATTCACATGCGGAGATACAAGGCTCGGCACAAATATAGGTGCAGCAGTATGAGCCCAACTGCAATCACAACCCCAATGATATTCCAAAGTATGGTAAGACCATGATGTATCTCCCTTTAAGTAGAGTACAATATCATGCTTCATGTTATGGTTATGTGGCAGCCGCTCCCACGACTCTTTAACATTGTAGGTTGTCATCATCCATAAATCGTCAAGCAAACAGCAATCTGTTCGACGAAATACGCAGAGACAATCTTTGAAAATTCCCAGGTAGCTACTAGAAGTACATTCATATCTTACATCATCAGGTTGGGTGATTTCTTTGAATTCCTCCGTAGATATATCAAAAGACATAATTAATTTCTTATTATTTTGATCTTTTACAATCCAGTGAAGTGCACCATTGATTAGAACACCACTCTTACTAATAAATGTATACTTCACTTCTTCAATAACTCTCCAAACGTTTGATTTCAAACTCATCACCCAAACACATGTTTCTCTGCCGTCTTTTACGATAACCTTGTAATCATCTGTGGATGAATCATAACCAAAACCCCAACAAAATGAAAAACCTATCCGAGGTACACGACTCAGCCGTGTTTCCTCTCCAGTCAAAGGATTGGCTATTGAAACTTTCAAACCAAAATCAGAGGCTATGCAAACCAGGCCATTGGAAGAACCAACAACAAGATGATGACCATGATCATCAACTATTAAACTAACTCTTCTATGTCCAATCTCGTTGTCGTTGCGATCTTTGTTGTAACTACGGTTAAGATGACGATTAATGAAACGAGGACTTGTGATTAAGGAATACCATGATTTGCAGGCACTCTTGAAACGGAGCAGATCCTTCACGTCTAGTTCTGTCAGTATCTGCTCAACCACATCTTCATGAACACCCTCTGCCATTGAAACTTGAAACCCTTAATAGGAATCGTAAAACATTGAGTAGTCAAGGGTATAGACGATATATATGGAGTAAATTTAGAGGCTAAAATAACAGATTTTATCGATTACTAAAAAAATATTTTACTTTTAAATAAAGCAATTATTCTTTATTTTGTGACGAGTAATTTAAGGAAGTTTTATTTTCAACTAGTAAATTACGTGCCGCGCTAAGCGCGGCGTAGAAATATAACCGGCGTCGATTCGTGTAAACCTGCAGATTTTTCCGACGAACAGTGGAGTTACACCAGCGGTATCGCGAGGGTCTGCTAATCGGATAACACAACGTAGAGAGTCGTATTGTTCCGTCGGTACGCCGGTGCGCGTTGCAGCGAGCTAAACGCCTAAACCACCAGAAAACAATTGATAAAAGAAAACATCTATGATTCTAGCCACAGTCGGCGGCGTCGTTGTCATCGTGATTGCAACAAACCACCACTTGAAAAAGAGGATTTAGTAATAAAAGTATTGCGATGGCATTTTCGTAATTACCTAGAAACTAGAGGGTTTTTTTGTTTTTAATAATAAAACTACTACGATGGCATTTTCGTAAATACTGCGAAATTAAAGGGTTTTTATATTGAAATTACTGTAGCTAAGGCTTGGACTTGTTATATATAATAATAATTATAATTAAAGTAGGGTTGGCAATTTCAGACACGAACACAAATATCCGACGTAAACCTATACGATTTAAATAGGTACAGGTATGACTTTAACAGGTTTCGTGTCCTAAACATGTAGACATGAAATATACCTGTTAATTTTGGTGTCTAAACGGGTTAAATACGTGTTTACTTGTTTAGTACCCGTTTTTTTTTTTTTTTTTTTTTTTTTTTTTTTTTTTTTTTTTTTTAAATAAGCTAAAGGGGGTGGAGTATTGGAGATACGTTTTTACTAGGTAGAATTCTACATTTTTAATGCTTGATGGTACCCATTTAACGCGTCGGATTTGAAAAACATGTTTGTATATTATCGTATTAACCTAGCATAAACATATATTATCGTGTCTTATCATGTTAACTTGGTATAAACTGGTATTATCGTGGGACGCTCCCAGGGATAAACTAGTAATATTATAAAAAAGTTATTTATTAATTTCGAAAGCTTCTTATTGAACCCGCCAATCTAAATAAACGATCCGACGGACAAATGACTAAAAGATACGATTTATCTTAGCGATGTATGATATAAATTCTTATATATCCACTACAAGGAACAGCTGCATTAGCGGTGACTGTCGCCGCTAATGCTTCCGTCTAAAAATACTGGTGCCAAATACCCACGTGGCCGCTAAAGAGTCGCCGCTAAAGGTGTTTTTCCACGTGGCATTATCTTTTTAGTTTTTTTTTTTTTGCCACGTCGCATATAGCTGTGCAATCTGGGCAAGGTCTTTAGCGGCGACATTTCGCCACTAAAGGTCTTGTTTTTTTTTCTTTCCTTCCTCGCTTTGTCCACATACGCATAATCAAACGAAATAATAACAAAACTAATTAACCAAACATACCAACATTTACATATATATATATATATATATATAAACATACCAAGTTTAACCAACATTCGTTTAAACATATCATCAAAACTAAACTAACATACCAATATTTACATTCAAGCATACCAACAAAAGTAAACAAACATACCAAAAACGCCTAAACGTCTTCGTCTTCGCCGTTGTCGTGATCACCACTATTGCCGTTTCCGCCTCGATTTTCAAAGTTTTGAGATTGGAATTGAGATTGAACAAATTGATTACACATTTGGAGCATCGCATATCCACATTTTGGTTCCATAGCTCCTTTTCCATTCGAACGATTGAGCTAAACTGATACTTGGGTGGGGTGTTATTATTACTAAAATGCCCACAAGTGGATGTGTACAAAGACTTTGTTGCCCCTAATTAAAAAAAATACAAAAAACTATAAGAGTGCTAATGTGTCACTTGGTGATTGGTTCAGAGGAGTTCTCTAATTCTCACAACTCAGGTGGTTCTCATATGATCCAGATCCTATATATATATATATATATATATATATATATATATATATATATATATATATATATATATATATATATAGGGGGATCATTTGAGAAGAATTTCAATTTGAGAAGAAAAAAAGAGAAATAACATTGAATACTTTAACTCATTTCAAATTAATTATTCAATTAATTACTTTTAAATATTTTATCTTATGATTTATTACATATATCCCCATATTTCAAACCCTAATTACATATTTACCCAATCAAAAAATTAAATTACATATTTCCCCTTATTGTAGCAAAATGACACAAATACCCGTAATAAATTAAAAAAAAAATAAGACCTTTCTTTCCTTCCCTCCACACGACCTCCATGTTCACTCTCTGGTGAAGACCTACTAAGGCAATTCAAATCTTTTTATTTAGAACCGGCAACGAGAGAATCTGGCGATAAGATCATCCGGCAACAAGAATCCGACACTCTCTCTGGTGATAACCGACGGACCACTAAGCCCGCAATAAGAATCGTTCAGATCCAGCGTTGAGAATCTGGTGATAAAACTATTTGAGACGAGAATCCGAAGATAAGTAACTTCTTGTTTAGAAACATTGTGTTCAAAATCTGGCGACGAGAATCGTTATTGGTCAACTTCCAACCGATGATGAGAACCATCATGCAACATTGCAACAGGGAAAATGTATTCTCGTGGGGGAACATTGCAACAGGGAAAATGTATTCTCGTGGGGGGTTTCGAGCATGATGGTTCTCATCATCGGTTGGAAGTTGACCAATAACGATTCTCGTCGCCAGATTTTGAACACAATGTTTCTAAACAAGAAGTTACTTATCGTCGGATTCTCGTTTCAAATCTTTTTATTTAGAACCGGCAACGAGAGAATCTGGCGATAAGATCATCCGGCAACGAGAATCCGACACTCTCTCTGGTGATAACCGACGAACCACTAAGCCCGCAATAAGAATCGTTCAGATCCAGCGTTGAGAATCTGGTGATAAAACTATTTGAGACGAGAATCCGACGATAAGTAACTTCTTGTTTAGAAACATTGTGTTCAAAATCTGGCGACGAGAATCGTTATTGGTCAACTTCCAACCGATGATGAGAACCATCATGCTCGAAACCCCCCACGAGAATACATTTTCCCTGTTGCAATGTTGCATGATCATTCATTGGTTTGTAGAACTTAATATATACTAAAGTATTTAAACGACATTGGATTGGTTTTATGATTATATCTAGATTTGTAGTTATAACAAGGTGAGGAAGAATCAAAGTTTAAATGATGTTTATGAGATTTTGCATAATTAATTGGTTTGTTTGTACAGTAAGATAACACGTAGAATGTGAATTTTGGAATGATAAGTTTTCATAATGTTTATTTGTATTTGATTCAGTAACATTAAGCTTGATTCAAGGTTTAAATTCATCCAATGTTTCTAATTTTTGTTCACAGTAAGGTTTGTTCAGGTTTAAGTAGATTTTTGTTTTCACAATAGGATTTGTTTAGGTTTAAGTCAAGATGGGAGTTACTAATGTGGTAAAGAAAGGGGTAAGATAGTCATTCTCTAACAATTTTTTAATGAAATGGGTATTTTTGATATTTTTAGTTTTTAAGAAGGGGAAATATGTAATTTAATTTTTGGGTTGGGTAAATATGTAATTTATAAAATTTATAGGGGGGTATATGTAATTGCCCCCTTTATCTTACACATATCAAAGTTCATCCTACACACATCAAAATTGTTATACTTTTAACCTACACATATAGAAAATGTCATTAGATTTATCCTACACATGTAGAAATTCATCCTACATATACCGAAATTTATCGTTCACTATAAATTATCTTTGCTTTAAAGGTATATATTTAAAAAAGAATTATGATTTCATTTATTTAACTAGTTTATGGAAGTTACAAAAACTTAAAAATTTATTTAACAATAAATACAACTATTAAATGAAAATTTTCTATTGGTTTAAATTTCTTTTTTTTTTCTTCTTACAATAAAAATTCTTCTCATTTGAACTCTCCACTATATATATATAGATATAGGGTAAGGTTCCTGTAAGAAAATGTGTTTTTGTAGGAAGTGTAGGAAGTGTTTTTGGTCCTTAGATCTAGAAATGAATGGTTAAGATTAAACCATTAGTTTTAATTAAATTCAAGTTAATTATTGTAAAAGATGGGGCTAAATCTGTCCAATAAGTATTTTATTTGAGGGTAAATTTGGTATTGTTTTATTTTTAATTAAGTAAAGTTTATAACTCCTCCACCATCTTAGCTACTCTATCTCTCTCTCTCTTTCTAATATTCTGTTATAAAAATGTGTTTTTATAGATGTTTATAAAACACTTTATTGTTATATGAGAAGAGTTTTTTGTATTCTTGGTTTATGGTATATGAAGTGTTTTAATGTTATACACTTGTAACGTAAGAAGTGTTTTATTTCTGATATGTATTCTTGATTTCTTTTATACAAAAGTGTTTTTTTATAGATGTTTGTAAAACACTTTATTGTTATATGAGAAGAGTTTTTGTATTCTTGGTTTCTGATATGAGAAGTGTTTTTAATGTTATACATTTGTAATATAAGAAGTGTTTTAATGTTATACACTTGTAACGTAAGAAGTGTTTTATTTCTGATATGTATTCTTGGTTTCTTTTATACAAAAGTGTTTTTTTTATAGATGTTTATAAAACACTTTATTGTTATATGAGAAGAGTTTTTGTTTCTTGGTTTCTGGTATGAGAAGTGTTTTTAATGTTATACACTTGTAACATAAGAAGTGTTTTATTTCTGATATGTATTCTTTAGTGTCTGTTATACAAAATAGAACTCAGTTTTTTTTTTTTTTTTTTTTTTTTTTTTTTTTTGAGATTTCGATCTTGTAAAATTAAAATTAAAATTACAGTCATGTGAATAATGAGATGAAGATAGAGTGCTAAAATTATGGGGGTTACTTAATTTAAAAATTGATAATAAAGACTTAAAAGCCCTTAATCTCTAATTTTAATCCAATGGCTATTAATCTTTCCTACACTTCTCACACAAACCAATTTTCTTACCAGATCCTCTAGATATAAGATATAGATAAGTGGAAGTTGTAGGATGAAGAGGGTTAATCATTAGTTAGATAAATGGAGTTAATTGGTTGAATTTATAGCTTATTTTACATAAACAACACTTACCGGTAACAACACCCGCCATCTCACTTCCCTTGTACCCGGTGCAAGGTGTGAAAAAAAACACACCGGTTTCAGGGGTGGTGTTCCCACCTGGGGTCGGGTAACCTTCCCGAGCTCCTCGCCATGTGCTCTAATAAGGAAAAGTATTCTTGGTTGAAATATAATTCCCTGCAAAATGGACTAGGGACTGTCACAAAAATCCCTGGTAGTTCTCTTTAAAACATTCCAAAAGATCATCATCATAGTATAATATTAGTGTGGATTTACATTGTACCACACTTGGTTCTGTTCGGTATTATAGATGCATGTAATTGAAATTATTAACCTTGGTATGCCCCTAAAAGACTAGATCAGGTAAAACATTAACATTGCATAAGCTTTAACTAGGAATTTCTTATGGTCACAATAGGGTAAAATAAAAACACACATATTTTTGTCTACAGCTCTAAAATTAGGCACTCTTCAATACTGGGGCATAGCTTCTGCATAAATTAACAAGCAAACTTCATATATAATTATTATAAAAGTATTAAGCGATAACATCTGAATGCATACAAAGACAAGATAATAGAAAGTAGAAGACAGATACCAAAATGAACCAGCAAACTTCATATGTTATAAACCTATAATATTCAGCTTCAAGTCTTCAACAGCATAGAAAGAAGACAACTGAAATTTTTTTCATACCGCGACCCTTGTCATTTTGACTGCTTCTTCAATAGCGTCAACGCACAGGAGAATGATCCTCGGATTATCTGCTTAAGAATAACAACAAGAGAGGTGAATGAATGATGAGAAATTAAAAAGGCTAGGAAAGTCTATAAACTATATTATGTGATAAAAGAAACGAATAGAACCTACCTTCCTGTGCTTCGGACTTCCATCACTCTGCGGAGCATCAATAGAACCTCGCTTCAGCCTCTCATTACAATGGGGATACACAAGGCTCGGCGGAGCAGCAATAGAACCCATGGATCTGCTCATGATATTACTAGCATACGTTGGCCGCCCATTCACATGCGGAGATACAAGGCTCGGCACAAATATAGGTGCAGCAGTATGAGCCCAACTGCAATCACAACCCCAATGATATTCCAAAGTATGGTAAGACCATGATGTATCTCCCTTTAAGTAGAGTACAATATCATGCTTCATGTTATGGTTATGTGGCAGCCGCTCCCACGACTCTTTAACATTGTAGGTTGTCATCATCCATAAATCGTCAAGCAAACAGCAATCTGTTCGACGAAATACGCAGAGACAATCTTTGAAAATTCCCAGGTAGCTACTAGAAGTACATTCATATCTTACATCATCAGGTTGGGTGATTTCTTTGAATTCCTCCGTAGATATATCAAAAGACATAATTAATTTCTTATTATTTTGATCTTTTACAATCCAGTGAAGTGCACCATTGATTAGAACACCACTCTTACTAATAAATGTATACTTCACTTCTTCAATAACTCTCCAAACGTTTGATTTCAAACTCATCACCCAAACACATGTTTCTCTGCCGTCTTTTACGATAACCTTGTAATCATCTGTGGATGAATCATAACCAAAACCCCAACAAAATGAAAAACCTATCCGAGGTACACGACTCAGCCGTGTTTCCTCTCCAGTCAAAGGATTGGCTATTGAAACTTTCAAACCAAAATCAGAGGCTATGCAAACCAGGCCATTGGAAGAACCAACAACAAGATGATGACCATGATCATCAACTATTAAACTAACTCTTCTATGTCCAATCTCGTTGTCGTTGCGATCTTTGTTGTAACTACGGTTAAGATGACGATTAATGAAACGAGGACTTGTGATTAAGGAATACCATGATTTGCAGGCACTCTTGAAACGGAGCAGATCCTTCACGTCTAGTTCTGTCAGTATCTGCTCAACCACATCTTCATGAACACCCTCTGCCATTGAAACTTGAAACCCTTAATAGGAATCGTAAAACATTGAGTAGTCAAGGGTATAGACGATATATATGGAGTAAATTTAGAGGCTAAAATAACAGATTTTATCGATTACTAAAAAAATATTTTACTTTTAAATAAAGCAATTATTCTTTATTTTGTGACGAGTAATTTAAGGAAGTTTTATTTTCCATAATTATAATTAAAAGTAGGGTTAGCAATTTCAGACACGAACACGAATATCCGACATAAACCTATACGATTTTAATAGGTACAGGTACGACTTTAACAGGTTTCGTGTCCTAAACATGTAGACATGAAATATACCTGTTAATTTTGGTGTCTAAACGGGTTAAATACGTGTTTACTTGTTTAGTACCCGTTATTTAAAAAAAAAATAGGCTAAGGGGGTGGAGTATTGGAGATACGTTTTTACTAGGTAGAATTCTACATTTTTAATGCTTGATGGTACCCATTTAACGCGTCGGATTTGAAAAACATGTTTGTGTATTATCGTATTAACCTAGCATAAACATATATTATCGTGTCTTATCATGTTAGCTTGGTATAAACTGGTATTATCGTGGGACGCTCCCAGGGATAAACTAGTAATATTATAAAAAAGTTATTTAATAATTTTGAAAGCTTCTTATTGAACCCGCCAATCTAAATAGACAATCCGACGGACAAATGACTAAAAGATACGATTTATCTTAGCGATGTATGATATAAATTCTTATATATCCACTACAAGGAACAGCTGCATTAGCGGCGACTGTCGCCGCTAATGCTTCCGTCTAGAAATACTGGTGCCAAATGTCCCACGTGGCCGCTAAAGAGTCACCGCTAAAGGTGTTTTTCCACGTGGCATTATCTTTTTAGTTTATTTTTTTGCCACGTAGTATATAGCTGTGCAATCTGGGCAAGGTCTTTAGCGGCGACTAAAGGTCTTGTTTTTTTTTTTCTTTCCCTCCTCGCTTTGTCCACATACGCATAATCAAACGAAATAATAACAAAACTAATTAACCAAACATACCAACATTTACATATATATATATATATATATATATATATATATATATAAACATACCAAGTTTAACCAACATTCGTTTAAACATATCATCAAAACTAAACTAACATACCAATATTTACATTCAAGCATACCAACAAAAGTAAACAAACATACCAAAAACGCCTAAACGTCTTCGTCTTCGCCGTTGTCGTGATCGCCACTATTGCCGTTTCCGCCTTGATTTCCAAAGTTTTGAGATTGGAATTGAGATTGAACAAATTGATTACACATTTGGAGCATCGCATATCCACATTTTGGTTCCATAGCTCCTTTTCCATTCGAACGATTGAGATAAACTGATACTTGGGGTGGGGTGTTATTATTACTAAAATGCCCACAAGTGGATGTGTACAAAGACTTTGTTGCCCCTAATTAAAAAAAATACAAAAAACTATAAGAGTGCTAATGTGTCACTTGGTGATTGGTTCAGAGGAGTTCTCTAGTTCTCACAACTCAGGTGGTTCTCATATGATCCAGAT
Organism: Ambrosia trifida; assembly: GCA_028751855.1. Lineage (NCBI taxonomy): Eukaryota > Viridiplantae > Streptophyta > Magnoliopsida > Asterales > Asteraceae > Ambrosia > Ambrosia trifida. Next base: position 62,283,269 of record CM054124.1, on the reverse strand, counting down.
CCTATATATATATATATATATATATATATATATATATAGGGGAAGGTTCAATTGAGAACTCATAGTTAGGGAGAGAACTTGAGAACTCCTACTTAAATTAAAAAAAAATCATAACTCAAAATTTAAGTCAAAAACCAAAAATCTGGTTCGGAGCTTCTCTTTCCCACGTCATCCCGGTTCAGAAAAAAAAATAAAAAAAATAAAAAATAGGCGACTTCTAATGCACCTGTGTAGTAAATGTCCGGTTAGCTTTAGGGTTTAGTTTTTGGGTTTAGTTTATCTTTTAGGGTTAGTTTTTTTTTAGTTTAGTTTGTAAGGTTTAGGTTTTTGGGGGTGGGTGGGGGTGGGTAGGGTGGGTTTAGGTTTTTGGGTAGGGGGTTAGGTTTTTTGGTGGGGGTTAGGTTTTTGGTTGTGACGGGTGGGGCTTAGGTTTTTGGTAGGCGGTGGGTGGGGTGGGTTTAGGTTTTTGGGTGGAGGGTGGATGGGTGGTTTAGGTTTTTGGGTAAGCGATTTAGGTTTTTTAGTGAGGGTGGGGGTGGGTGGGGTGGAATTAGGTTTTTGGGTGGGGGTAAGTTGGGGGTAGGTGGTTTAGGCTTTTGGGTTATACTACACATGTGCAGTAGCGTTTTTTAGGTGTGTTTTTTTTTATTTTTTTTTATTTTTTTTTTATTTTTTTCCGAACGGGTATGACGCGGGAAAGAGAAGCTCCGAACTAGTTTTCTATTTTTTTTACTTAAATTTTGAGTTATGATATTTTTATTATATTTTTTTGTATTTAATTAGGAGTTCTCGAGTTCTCTCAATAAAATGAGTTCTCTATTGAACCATCCCCATATATATATAGGGGGGATCATTTGAGAAGAATTTCAATTTGAGAAGAAAAAAAAGAAATAACATTCAATACTTTAACTCATTTCAAATTAATTATTCAATTAATTACTTTTAAATATTTTATCTTATGATTTATTACATATATCCCCCTATTTCAAACCCTAATTACATATTTATCCAATCAAAAAAATTAAATTACATATTTCCCCTTATTGTAGCAAAATGACACAAATACCCTTAATTAATTTAAAAAAATAAGACCTTTCTTTCCTTCCCTCCACACGACCTCCATGTTCACTCTCTGGTGAAGACCTACTAAGGCAATTCGAATCTTTTTATTTAGACCCGGCAACGAGAGAATCCGACGATAAGATCATCCGGCAACGAGAATCCGGCACTCTCTCTGGTGATAACCGACGAACCACTAAGCCCGCAATAAGAATCGTTCAGATCCAGCGTTGAGAATCTGGCGATAAAACTATTTGAGACGAGAATCCGACGATAAGAAACTTCTTGTTTAGAAACATTGTGTTCAAAATCCGGCGACGAGAATTGTTATTGGTCAACTTCCAACCGGTGATGAGAACCATCATGCTCGAAACCCCCCACGAGAATACATTTTCCCTGTTGCAATGTTGCATGATCATTCATTGGTTTGTAGAACTTAATATATACTGAAGTATTTAAACGACATTGGATTGGTATTATGATTATATCTAGATTTGTAGTTATAACAAGGTGAGGAAGAATCAAAGTTTAAATGATGCTTATGAGATTTTGCATAATTAATTGGTTTGTTTGTACAGTAAGATAACACGTGGAATGTGAATTTTGGAATGATAAGTTTTCATAATATTTATTTGTATTTGATTCAGTAACATTAAGCTTGATTCAAGGTTTAAATTCATCCAATGTTTCTAATTTTTGTTCACAGTAAGGTTTGTTCAGGTTTAAGTAGATTTTTGTTTTCACAATAAGATTTGTTTAAATTTAAGTCAAGATGGGAGTTACTAATGTGGTAAAGAAAAGGGTAAGATAGTCATTCTCTAATAATTTTTTAATGAAATGGGTATTTTTGATATTTTTAGTTTTTAAGAAGGGGAAATATGTAATTTAATTTTTTGGGTTGGGTAAATATGTAATTTATAAAGTTTATAGGGGGATATATGTAATTGCCCCCTTTATCTTACACACATCAAAACTTGTCCTACATATCAAAGTTCATCCTACACACATCGAAATTGTTATACTTTTAACCTACACATATCGAAAATTTCATTAGATTTATCCTACACATGTAGAAATTCATCCTACCCATACCGAAATTTATCGTTCACTATAAATTATCTTTGCTTTAAAGATATATATTTAAAAAAGAATTATGATTTCATTTATTTAACTAGTTTATGGAAGTTACAAAAAATTTAACATTAAATACAACTATTAAATGAAAATTTTCTATTGGTTTAAATTTCTTTTTTTTTTCTTCTTACAATAAAACTTCTTCTCATTTAAGCTCTCCACTATATATATATATATAGATACTAGATTAGAGTCCCGTGGGGACCCACGGGACATCCTAAGTCAAATGACATTACCGGAACAACTTTCAAAACCAATCGGTGGTTAAAGACCTGTGGATTATACGGTTGAACAAAAGATAAAATGAAAAGTGACATAATACGCAAATAAAATGAAATGATCCTTAAATGTTAGAAATGGCCACACTCCAGCTTACCAATCGTATTCTATCGTTTATGTTCCTCATGTCACGGTATCAACATGCAAACTTAATGCATCAGGTTATGTTTCATCCCTAAATGTTACTAATCAATCAACCATGAAGCGAGTTTCAACATCAAAAATCATTTTTCTTAATTTAGAAATGAACATACAAAGAAGCATTTAAAACCAAACCGACCTGACATCTATGGTAGTCAACCGCTTGCTAAGAATCATAGTTTTAACAACTAATTGTCAAATATCTGATTCTTCTCTTCATATAGCAGAATAATCATTTTGAAAACAAATCAAATGTAATACCCTTTCTAGCTATTTTTTTAACTAAAGATACAATCTTGATCCATCCGAATAAATGGTAAGTTCACCCGTGATCAAAATTCGTCATCCGACCCAATTACAAGTAATGTAAACTTAACCTCATATTTTAGGGTGTTAAAATGGCACCAGGTTGGGTTGGGATGAGTTGAATTGTATTGGGTTGTTTTAACCACTTAAAACTTGATTATAATTACAAAAAAAAAAAAAAAATTATTTTTAATGGGTATAGAACATAAACCACTACACTTGTTTCTTTTTCACCCGGATTTTTCTATTTCACCCCTTTAAGATAAAGCATAACCAATATCAACCCAAGTATAAGTAAATGGGTCAAAATTAAGTACCTTGGTGCAAAATTCAAAGTGACCAAGAAAAGATAAATGAATGCCTTTAGCCCCTTGCAATAAGCACGTATCTAGACATGAAATTCTAAAGTATAGTCCTGAATTATTGATCACCAACTGTCAGCGATGATGTAACCATGCTAAGTAGTAGTCACCAATTGAACTCAGAACATGCTAAAAGAAGCACAACATATAAAACGTTTTGCAAAAGAGTTATGGGCAATGAGTTACAAAATTATGAACACAATCGTATCTTCCTTCGAGGACTTGTTGCTCGTACCCTTTCATTCATAATTTTTTTACTTTGTCGAAAAAACCCAAACTCATTCTTGTTGGGATGTTTAAGTTTAAGGGAAAAAACCAATAAAAAACTACGAAAGAATAGCAGCCCATTGACTCATTCTCGCAAGAAACTCTGAACTAAATTACTAAAAAATACTGTAAGCTCGTTCTTCGAATCAAATCGGATGAAGTAAAAGTAAACTCTATTGAGTAAGAAGATGATAAGAAGGTAAGTGCTCGAGCCGAGTCACATCGTCTTGTAGAAGCTCTCTTTCTGGCTGGCGACGTTTTGATTTCATCACAACCTGTGTCCTGGAGTGATAGTTATAATCACAAAAGCTGTACAATTACAATAAAAATTAATTATTTTTTTATAAAACTAATTTGGGAGACTATATGATTTAAAAATAAACCTTAGATGAATTTCAACCCATTTGAAAGATTTCAGTTTGACACATACATTGAAATTCATGTAAGAATTTATGATCCATTAGCTTGAACGTGATGCAACACAGGTCAAATGCTAATTCATTTTCTGTAGGGAAAGAATTTTTTTTTTTTTTTTTGGCAAAAATACATAAATAAAGCAAATACATCTAAAGTGAGTGGCCATCTACCTACGATTGTGTCGGTTTTGGGTTATGGTTTATATCAAGGGTCAAATGGGTCAGGGAATATTTTGAGCTATATGCAAACTGGGTCATATGGGCGAGTGAACTTTTTTAGCTATATGAGAACAATGTCAAATAGGTTGAAAGTAGTGAAAAAAAAGTATTTTTATGCTTACAGCCATGTAAATTCTATTGTTTAAAATTAAAATAAATACCTTATTGTAACTATATACTTTATGTGATCCAGCTAAACGCGTCTATAAATATACAAAAACAAATGCTTGTTAGAGGACAGGTGGAACATGTTAGGGCTGAGAGAAACTTGCTTGCAGAAGTGGCTAGCCATCTGATTTCTTTGCAACAGAAGTCATCTCATGCTTCACTCTTTACATCTTGTTATAATTATTAAAAAACAAAAAGATAAGACATGAAATAAGGCATCTTTAGAAAATACCAAATGCTTAGCTCCTCTGAGGACAACTTAAGGATTTTCAAACATTGCACATGTAAATCTTGAAGCCATTTCTTCTGGCATTTCTTTTGCATCCTCTAATTCATCGGTTCTCTGCAAAAAGAAAGCATCAAGACGAGCACAAGTGAGAGGTTCTGTATGCAATTTACTAACTATTTCTTCAAGAGAAATCCACAATCCAAATTCCTCATAGCTGAACCAAACTTGCTAGCAACCTCCCACAGTCCAGATTCACAACAAACATTGTACTGTGATTTCCTTTTAGGTCTTTTGAACTTTGTTTCATCAACAACATCACCAGGAGGGAAACTCATGTTAAATTTTAAGTCAAAGTCATCGATTTCTAGTTCTAATTCAATGACTTTGAGGTGTTTTTCAATGAATCAAACAAAGACGCTATTCATAATCATCATACACATATTTCTTCCTCAAACCACTTGTTGTAGTCCAACTCTAAAGCCCTTTTTCGTTTTTTAAGCACCAACCACTTTCTGCCAAACTCCAATATAATTAATTACGCTCATTGCCTGATTAAGAAAACTGCAGATGTCACAGTATCTAAATGCTTAATTTCTCCCATCGCATCACAAAATAGATACCAAGATATCTAAATGCCAGATCTACTTATTAAAAACAGTCTGCAAATACCTGATCCCATGTCGAATCAAAACCAACATTTATTATTTCTTAATGAGCCTTAAATGCAACTTTAGCCTCCTAAAACATATGGCAAATATATATAAGTAAAACAAATGAATAAATGTAAAATAATATCGACTTATAAGAATTTAATACCTGTTTAAACTCATAAATTTGGGTTTCCTAGTCAGGTGCTTTTTTTTTCCTTCAAAAGCAGCACCATTGGTACTATCGTTAATTACAGTGCCTAATCAGATTTAGTATCGTTAATTACAGTGCCTAATCATATTTCGTAAAATGTTTAAATACATTAGCTAGGAAAGAGGGGGGCTCAACTCAATGTTACCATTTTCTCCAAACGTAACAGTTTTTCTGGAACATTCTCCGTGGCACACCTACATTTTTATAAGGTAAGTTACAAACAAATGAGAACCAGAAATTACATTTTGAATTTAAAAAATAATGAGTGCAAGTTATACATAATTGTTTTCCGGCATCGGTGTTTCTTAGCAACATTTGTTGTCACTTTAGAAGAGTTAGTGGATACTGTTGGATTAGAAGTTAATACAGGTCCTGATTACATAACTGGAAAAAGATTAGGCATTGGAACATGGCTTGAAGCTGGTGCATGAGTCTAAGAAGATGAGCTCTCTGAACCAGGACACTGATAGGTTTGAGTGTTTGATAAGTGGTTAGCACTGATGGTCAACTCATACAAAAAAAATCCTAAATCAGTTTGCATCAAATTATCCCTCTCAGTTGTATATGAATATGTAACTAATCTAAATTTGAAGCAAGACACAAAACAAATAGTTTGTCTAATTCTACATGAATTTTATCAAAACGAATTCGAACAGTTATATAGTTTATAGCATACCTCTTTTACAGACCACTGCCCCTTTGCCGAATGCCTTGTAGGCCCAAATGTCCTCCTGTAAACAGTATACATATAAACAAAAAAAAAGGATGTATACAGAAAAGGCTATATTTATTTTAAAAGTGAACCATATACATTTGACATTTTGACTACTAAAGCTACTCTATGAACATACCATAGGAGGAAGGTGTAAAAAATGTAATCGCCAAGCTTTTGACTTAAGAAGTTAATGAAATAAAACTGCTTTTGACAAAATTCACAAACATGAGCCTTTGGCACCTATATAAAATCTGTGTTACTTTCACACAATGGAATAATCATTTCCTTAATATGGTTTATTGTTAACGTAAACCTCCAACAAATGGAAGATGTGTCTCTAGAAAACAATAAAAACATACCATGTTTATAAACTATAGATAATTTTAACGGACAATTCCCAACCTAATAATTGAAACTGAGATTAGCATAGAATAGTCTTGCTCATTTGAAGTGAAGAACTAATGATTAGTTTTTCAAAATATGTAAAAAAAATAAAAATAAAAAGTTATGCATGAATTAGAATAAAATACAAGTATTTTAACCAACTTAATGAATCATTTTAACTTACCCGTAAAGCTACACTATACTTTTAATGTTGCTTACATTGGCACTTTTTTGTTCAATTTTTTTAATGCATGCATCACTGGCAAAAAGAAAAACAAACATATGTCTTTACTTTTTGTGTACAGATAAAAAACATCATTACACATAAAAAACATAAAAAAAAAGTTGAAAATATTATAAAATGAGCACTGAAACAACCCTAAAACAATATTTGACTCGTATGAAAACATGACAAAAGTTCCCATGAGTCTTTTACACTGTACTTTTTCATCAGCCATACATCCCTAACAGAATCAGATCTATGAAACACGCACAAATATTCTTTGACAATCCCCACATAGCTACGGGAAGTAACTTCATATAACGCGTCTTCAGGTTTGGGAATTTCTTTAAACTCTTCTTTAGATAAATCATAAGAAAGAATTTTTATCCTCATATTTCGATCTTTTACAATCCAGTGAAGTGCACCATTGCATAAGATACCAATCTTAGTAACAAATCTATACTTCACTTCTCCAATAACTCTCCACACATTTGATTTCAAACTCAACGTTTGAAAACGTGTTGGATTTCCGCCTTTCTCCTCCCCCACGACAACAGTGTAATCATCTTTGGATGCATCATAACCAAAACCCCAACATAACGGTGAACCGATCAAAGAGGGAAGTTCCAGTTGTCTTACCTCTCTAGTCAACGGATTGCCTACCAACACGTTACTACTAAAACAACATATGATGCATACTAGTCCATTAGAAGAACCAACAAGAAACTTACCGGAGGAAAATTCATTGACTAAAGTAATCCTTCTATGGCCAAAATTAATGTTGTAGTTATCTTTTTTGAAACTATTGTTCATATGACGATTAATGAAACGAGGACTTTGTTGGAAAATTATAGAAGTGAATGTGAGTTAATTGTGTGAGTTGGTTGTGTCCCACATTGGTGGGAAGATGAAAATTGGAAGACTTTATAAGGTAAAGTTTGAATGGAGGAATTAAATTGTTAAAGTTACATTATCCTCTGGCTCCTACCCGTGCGCAGGGGGGTGCAAAAATGGGTTCTGGCTGTGAAAAATCCTTGAACCAACGCGATGCCCGCATGACCTGCGGACACGAATGCAGCTCGAAAAACCCGGGTCCGTGCGAGACTACCCGCGCGCAGGGGGGTGCAAAAATGGGTTCTGGCTCGGAAAAATCATGAGCACACTAATAGGGTTTGTGCACAGGGCTTGTGGTCCACTAGTTGATGCAAGTTCAAATATGAGCTGATCCGGTTTTCATCCGGCTGTTACTCCAGCGAGGAAACTCGTGTAGAGATAGTACGGTTTCCGGGCGAACGCCGTAGTCCCCACCTTACCAGCGTGGAACCGGTTCAAACAACATAGCCTCGAAGCGTGGGTGATTAGGGTCTGCCAAGAGACGGGTGTGACGATCTCTACCACACAATTCCTCGTTTTCGACCATAATTACACGAATTCGGTACTTAACTGCTTTATATTGTTATTGCAGGTCTTAAACGACGCCCCAAAGACATAGTCAAAGAAAACGGAAAAAATCTGGACTGAACGAGCAGTTGCTGCACAATCAGACGAATCTTGAACATCTGCACGGTCGTGCAAGGTTTGTGCACGACCGTGCAAACTCACTTGACTCGGACACAAAGAGCTGCACTGCCAGTGCAGCTGCTCGTGCACACCAAGTTCCCGGACACCTTGATCAGCACTCCCGTGCAACCAACCGTGTGACTCCCTTTTTTCGGCTGCACTGCCAGTACACCAGGCAATGCAGCCATTATTCTCGGACACACCTGATCAGCACGACCGTGCACTTTATGTGCACGACCGTGCGATCCCCAAGATATTTTCAGGAACCAATAGCCCACTTGCCTATCACATCAAAAGTTAAAGTTCACGATCGTGCACTTTATGTGCACGACCGTGCGGGAAATCAAAATTTCTATAAAAACAGAGCAAAACTTACTGATCAAGTATTGGGTATTTTCTGGACGAGTTTGGGCGATTTTAGGTACCGGAGAACTGCTGTGAAAGCGAGGAACGAGCTCAGGAAGCCGTCCGATTCATCTATCATCATCCGATCCATCACATTTGCATTTTTATGGTTTGATCCTATAGTCTATTTCTGATTCAAATCTGATTTTGTATGTTTCATGTGATGTTTATGTTATAGATTGTATGCATACGGGTAAAAATACTAGTATTTAGTAAGTAAAAACAATTGTTTGTATAGTTTAATCATGTCTTGTATGATATTGGCGTTTTTTCATGTTTAATCTTGATGATCATAATGCAACCTTGTTTCATTGTTAATGGATTTGTAGTTATGCTGGATTGGCTTTGATGATTATCGTTTGTGTTAGTCGGATACATGTTGAAAAACCGTCCGTTTAATCGATCGGTAGTAAAATTTTTAACTTGTTAATAAGTTTACACCATGAAACTGTAACCGGGTATTGGTTTGGTTAAAGTCAGCCGAATAATGATTAGAAATGCTTATCGGCACGTAAAAAGGTTTTAAAAGCTTAATGGTGTTGTTACTGGTCTTTGACACGGTTGATTATCTTTGCTAGTTATTTTGGTGAAAATAGCGATCTTAGTAGATCTGTGTTCAAAGTTGGTAAAATGGAATAGGTTGTGAAATGATCTACTTTATGCTAGTCTAGGTGGTTGTATTGTGTATTCGGTATTGCTTTCCTTGATTAGTGAGGTTAGAAAACTCTTAACAGATGACTAACTTATCTTTAGAAGATTTGCATGAGATCATATCAGCTGCTCGCTAATAAACAACATGAGGTGGTTAACGTGTGTATTCGTGTTAGCTTTCTGTATAGTCGTCATGTTAGGACTCCCGAAAGGGATACTAATTGTCTGAAAATGGGAATGTTGATCACACGCCTTATTATCGTATGATATGTAGATGACATGCTAGGGTTGATATTATATTGTCTTTATAGTTATATTTTGTATTTGGAGTCTTACATATGTTAATTTGATGTCTTAGAATTAATTTAGTTAAGCAAACTTCCAATTATCTATTAGTGGTAAATCAGGGATAGAGTTTTAGTACTATTGCATCCGCTCGCGTCCATGGATCGATATCGGGTTCTTATTTGTTCTTAGTACATATATGACAGGGTGCACTTGCCTTTTTGTGTGTGTTTTAATGTTAAGGTCTAAACCATTTTTATAAATATTAAAACCAAACGTGTGTTAAAATCAACGTTAAACTATGCGTACTGCCGCGCACGTCACTTCATCAACGGGGTTGACGTGGGTGCTAAAAGGAAAGTTGTCCTCATCGAACTGAGCATGTCGTGTCACGTAGATCCGATGAGTAATAGGGTCTAAGCACCGATAACCTTTGTATTTTGCATCATACCCAATAAAGATACATGCGGAACTACGAGGGGATAATTTATGCTTTGCATAATCCCTCAAGTATGGAAAAACACGACAACCAAAAATGCAAAGATTAGAGTAAGTGGGACAACGACCATATATTAGTTCATATGGTGATTTAAAATCAAGCACCGATGATGGGAGGCGATTAATGATAAAGGTGGCAGAGGCAAAGGCGTCTGACCACAAAGTGGCAGGAGCATGTGAATTAAAAAGCATAGCGAGTCCGATTTCAGTAATGTGTCTATGCTTTCGCTCGGCTCATCCGCTTTGTTCAGGTGTGTGAGGGCATGAAAGGCGATGATGAATGCCTTGAGCCTGAAAAAATTGTTGCACTTTGTTGTTTGTAAACTCAGTGTCACCATCACTTTGAAACACATTAATTTTACAAGATAATTGATTTTGAACAAAGGGTGTAAAAATTAATTAACAGTGCATCATAGAATTTGGATTTGTGTTTAAGTGGATAAAACCACGTGAAACGAGAATGGTCATCAATAAATATAGCATAAAAACGATAACCATTTGTAAAGGTAACATGTGTAGGAAAGAAATGTAACGTTAACCATTTGTATAGCATAAAAACGATAACTGTTTGTATAGCATAAAAACGATAACCACGTGGCATGCTAACATGGCATGCTCCATACATAGGATGTTGACGTGGCAAAACTTCCTTACGTAAGAAAGAAATGTAACGTTATAAAAAAAAAAACTAACGGAGTTAGGGTTTTGCTAGTTTGGGGGTGAAACAAGAAAATAAGTTTAAAGTACAGAGTGGTGGTTACCAATTTGATGGTTGTGAGTGGCAGTGGCAATAGGTGATAATAGTTTAGGTTATTGAAATACAATTTCCCAAACAATAAATATTTAAGAAAAAAGAAAAATTATAGAAATCGTCCTTTATGTTTACATCGTTTTTCAATGGATGTCATTTAACTTCAAAATTGACGAGAATCGTCCTTTATGTTGTAAAATATTGCAGCTCTCGTCCTTTAGACCTAACCTGGTTAGTTTTTTGGTTAAGTTTGGTCATGTGCCTTGCACATGAGGGTAGGATAGTAATTTTGTTCAATATAATAATACAAAACCCGTTCCCTCTCTCTCACTCAGCTTCTTTCTGTCTCTCTGTTTCTTTCTTTCTAAGCTAATCACCACCACCACCATTAAATCCGACCACCACTCACCACCACCACCAAGGTCAATCATCACACCACCACCTATCATCATCAGCCTAATCCTCATCCTTCCCATAACCATGGTTGTGCTATTTGGAAAAAACACCACTACCGCCCTGAAATACTTAAACCATCACCACCAATGGATTCGTCTTAGACTTCAACTGGTCGATGAAGATGAATAGTCCTTCAACTGGTCGCTGTTTGTTGGTCACCACAGTCGGAGGGGTGACCGACTTTATTCTCTCTCTTCAGGTTCTTAACCCTCGATCTATCTCTCTATCTCTATTAAAATCATATACTTTCTCTCTCTCTCTTTATTGTGTAAACAATCTACTTCTCTCTTTGATAGTGGTAGATGGTGAGGGGGGGGGGTGGTGGTGGCTGATGGTTTGGGCGAAAACTCTTAATCGAATTGGGGGGTTAGGGTTTGTTGGAGAATTAAGATTTAGGGTTTGTTAATTATGGTGGGGGTGTCAGATTTGGGGGGGTTTTATGGTTGTTGGATATATGGGATTTCGTGCTGGCAGTTGGTGGCACTATGGGGGGATGTTCGTGGCAGGTTATGGTGGTGGCTGGTGGCACTGTGGGGTGTTGTTCGTGTCAGGTTGTAGTGGTGGTAGATTGGTGGTAGCGGTGGTGTTGTGGTCTGATGGTGAAGGTGGTGGTGCAACTTGGTGGCAGTGGTGGATGGTGGTAGATTGTAAATGCTTGGAGGGAATATGGTGGAAGGTTATGGTGGGATACGGTGGAGATTATGGTGGGATATCAATGTTTTCAGGTTTTAATAAAGGGGGAAATAAAGATAGAAGGTGAAATGTCAATTATGCCCTCACGTGACCTTCACGTGACATAACTTAACCAGAAAAACTAACCACGTTAGGCCTAAAGGACGAGAGCTGCAATATTTTACAACATAAAGGACGATTCTCATCAATTTGGAAGTTAAAGGACATCCACTGAAAAACAATGTAAACATAAACGACGATTTCTGTAATTTTTCCTAAGAAAAAACTAAAACAAGAATAAGCAAAACCCAAGCTGAACTAATATAGAAAACCTATCCGTTTTAACCTGTCCATTTACCATCCATAAGCATAACTGTTAAACAAACTATACGGAATACAAATATAGTTTTTTATAGTCGTCACTAAACAAATAACATTTTTTAAATATGATTTATCATATTGTAGAATGTACATATTGATTTAGTTTTCAGCCATGACTCAACAAAGACTGAAAGTGTATAGTGGATTGAAGACTGTTGTTTGGAATAAAAAAATTCAATAAAAAAAATGCGTTTGCCGGGAGTCGAACCCGGGTCTATTGCTTGGAAGGCAATTATCCTAACCGTTGGACTACAAACGCTTTTGATTTGAAATTGCGACTTTGATTTTTATATGATAGAAAACTCAAATCTAAAATAGAACGATTTGTTTCGTTTGTAAAATATATAAACTATATGTGATTCGTACCATTACTGATAAGCTATAACTAATAAATTATAAATTATCAGCCAACTATATTATACTTTATAACTAATAACTTATATTTGATGTAGCTGATTTGCTTGAACTTCGGATATACTAAAGAAAGCTAATTTAAGACATGTTCAAAATTAATTTTTGATGATCGGTTTCATGTTTATCTAAAAGCTCTGAATTTTTGTATATAACTATATATTTGTATTTTTTTTAAGTGGGCATTCATCTACTCTAACACTGCACGGTGTGGTAAATAGGATGAATGGAGCGTGAAGTGTCACGTGTTTGTGATCACATCAGCAGAGGGGGGAGTTTCCCCTCAAAGTCCTAAAAACCATGAGGTGGTGGGGCATGGAGGGAGCATTTGTGTTTTTTTTTTTTTTAATCCAATAAGAAACCCCAACCATACATAATCTAACAACCAACCACAAGAAGTCACATCACCCTCATCCAGGGGCGGATCCAGGCTATGAGTGTCGGGTTCCCGAGAACCCACTCGGTTTGTAATTTTTAGTGTTAATGTATATAGGGAAAAAAAAGGAATCCATAAGAAAATTATCTAAGGAACCCATTACTAAATTATCTAAGGAACCCATTACTAAATTGTGAAGGTGGTCTAGTGGTTGAAACTTGAAGCCCGCCAACACAATCTCAAGGTATCAGGTTTGATTCCAACTTCATTCTTTTTATTTTTGGTTTTCTAACTTCGTTTTTTTATTATTTAAACCTAGGTAAACCCCAAACCCAACTTTCCCCCTTTCAAACAAAAACATACAACACACAACAGCCCCAAGCCCTCCTCCCCCTGAGTCCCTGACCTCTGCTCCGTGACGCCGCCGCCTCCTGCCCTCCTCCTCCTCCCCCCGACCTCTGCTCATTTGCTATATACGGGTATGAGATTACCTAGGTTGTTTTTGTAGACTATGTCTGCTTTAGTTTATCCCCATATTTGCTTAACAAAACTTCATAATATTGATTTAAATTTAGTTTCAAGATTTTACTGTTTGCATTTAGAATGGGATGAATCTTTACAAGATTTCTGTAGTGATATGCATAATGACGGTTGCATTATGTGGTCCATATATCATATAAACATATAATACACATGACAATTGAAGAGTAAAATGTAATAAGACAGAAAATAGAATGGCTTTTGTATTGAATTGTCTTATTATATATAAAAAAAAATGGATGGTTGTTTTGATGTGATTAATTTGTAACATATGTTGAGATACAACTGAAGAGTAAAATGTAATAAGACAAAAAATAGAATGGCTTTTGTATTGTAGCTGTTGTCTGTTAAGTTTACTTGAAAGGATTATTCTTAAAGTTGATTTGTATATTGTTATTTGCTAGATTTCAAGATCTATACGATTAGCGAAATGACATGAAAAACGAGTGTTTCGATGAAACTATTCGGCTTTCTTTTCAAGATTAGTGCGTAATGACCGTTGTTGTACAATCTATGTGTGTTTTGCATTTAAGAGCGTATGTATCCTTTCCCTTTTCATAGTAATAAAAAGCTTAAATCATTATGTAGCCTTTCCCATTTGCTGTACAATCTATGTATGTTTTGCATCGTATGCATATTTAGTTGTATTTATATTGTAGATTTTTGTACCCAAAACATGCATGATGGACTCATTATCTCGCGATTACAGGAGATTAGGAGCAATTCCTCTTTATATATATAAGTGGGTCGATTTGAGTTATGTTTAATCTTCAGTGCGTCAACTATTTATTTTATAGTTTTATTTTATTATATGGGTGTTGTTGAATTAGAACCAAGTCTTTACCATCTGGTATCTCTTTAATTTATCAAAATTTGCAGACAATGGTGTAGATTCAGACCGTTTTGGCCTATGTTAGGAATCAAGAGCATTACAAGCTTTTCCGGGTCAACATAGTCGTCTTCCATGTTAACAACCGCCCGAAAACAACTATAGGTATGTTTTTTTAATCCTTAAAGACAATCGTATTTATATTATGTGCTAAACCTTATCCGACCCGAACCCCGTGAACCGGCCCGAAATTTTATGTTTGGTCACATGAAATTGCAACACCTAAAAAAAGGAACCCAATGAAAAAAATTCGGAGGGTAGCCCGGTACAAAACACCCCGGTATAAAGGCGAAACGGTATCAAGTTCGTACCGCCGGTAAAATACGGTATACCGGTTTGAACCTTTATACCAATACCGACACAAAGTAAATTTTTGGGTTTTGAACTATTATTTTTTTTGTGGTTCAAGAAAAGCGAGAAGGAGAACCTCATAATAATGATTTAGATAACATGTTTGGTGAGGAAGAGCACGAACCGGCTCCTCAAAAACACTGTTACTTGTTATATATGTTACTTATCTTTGGTAATTTAAGTATATTATGATTGTTATTTCTACTAAAACTTCTTATGTAATAATGTAGGAGATGAAAATAGTTATGCTCTAGATTTTGAGGAAGGCAATGGTAATGAATTTCATCTTTTAAGCAATTGTGAACTTGATGTATTCAATACTACAATGGCTTATGCATCGCCTACACTTTCATTTAAAAGAACATTGTTAAAAAATTGAATACTTTTGGATGATATTTTTATATGGAATAACTTTTGGATTATCTTTTAATATGTAATCATTCACTTTTAGATTATATTTTGAGTTCATGTTGTAAATTATGGATTCGTAGAGTTAATAAGTCAATCCGGTTGAACCACCCGATACAATCCGGTTCAACCGGTTGAACCATTTTTAAGTCAATTCCGATATGATTTAAAAACTGGTTTTTAAAACATTGGGTATTATGTTTCATTCATTCACAATTACCCTTACTTGGACTTTATTAATACAAATTATCTCAAGTGTACTAATACTTATTCTCATACCGGTAAATGATTACAATGAGACTTATTTTTATTGCAAGGCTATGACTTCTGTTATGCAGAGTATTTTCAAATATGAACCTTTTTATTAAAGCGTGACGTATTAATTAAAGCTGAGTGACATGCTTCTTCATAGCTCATGTACATGTCTACATCTCAGGGAGATTTACAACTGTCCGTTGTTAGTTTGACTCTCAAAGACAGGGCCAAACCATTCCGAATTGAAACCGACTAGTCCTTGCTTTCCCATAGAAAGAAAATCGTTGACAATAAGATTTGAATCCGTGTCTCTTCCCGAAGGAGAGACACGGAGGAGTACTACCAGACTAGAAATCCTTATGTCAAAATATGAACCTAGTCGTGTTGAAAGTATGGCTAAAAACAAATGCATGTGTTGATTTTTCTTTAAGTGTGAATTTCCATTTATGTTTTTCTTTTCTTCTCAGAATATAAACCTAATTGTTGAAAGTATATTGCTAAAACCAAATACATGCGTTGATTATATCGAAGATTAGATTCACAAAACATCATGAAGTGGAGTAGTTTTCAGAATCTATTCCTCCCTCTACCCTGGAGCAATTGCAACTATTATTCCAACAAAAAGAATATGAAATTTTTAACAATCTTTTATATAATTTGTTAGAGAAATATGTCAATAAGTGAAATTAAAATTTTGTATACTTTATACAGTGATAGATTTGTAGAATCATTTTATTGGATTTATACCATATTGCTAAGCGTTCCACTATCTGGGTAGGGGCAGGGGCAGACTTGTTTGCATCTTGTTTTTGTTTTTTTTTTCACTTTTTTTCAACTTCTTTTTATTTGTTAAAACCCTAGACGAGGGCTTTATTAATGCATGACATAACATGTATAATTGTTTACTTGGTGTTATTTGCTAATCTTAAAAGTTTATCTTAAATTAGGGGCTGTTTGGTTGATTAAGTGCTTAATGGTTCAGCTATGCACCAAGTCTGAATGATTCAGCTCTTAATCATTCCATTCAAAACCTTTTTTAAGGTTGAAACAAACAGTCTGAATGCTGAACCATTCAGAGTTGAATGGCTCAGAGCCTCATTAAAAGGCTACCAAACAGGCCTTTAATTGTTTCAGTTGAGCTTAAAACATTCTGCATATGCTTGCAGATCATAATCTTGTTAATATGAGTTGGAAATTGTAAACAAGCGGGTTCATCTCGTTTGGGGGTTGTGATTTTTTAGGAGTTTTCGGAGCCTTAAAACTTTTAGAATATGTGTTTGTTGATCTATTGTTTCAATTTTCAAGTCTTAATTTGTTAAAGTTTTATTATGTGATGAACTTTACTCAACCTAAACCATCAAACTGACCCGAAATTTTTTGCCAGGTTTAGTGAAACTAGATCTTCTAAAACTAAGAAAAAGTAAAACGATAATGGTTTGTCTCATTTATAACATCCATATGCAAAGCTTGACCAATTTTATTGGAGAGACCAATACGTTCTAAGATAGACCATTTCTCTCTTCTTGAATTCTTTTTTTATTTTACAACATACTCTAAACTTGAGTTTTAAGGAACCACAAAATTGAATGTTTGTTACAACATACTCGGTTTATCTCACCTATAGCAAAGTTAAGGTAGGGTCTGAGGAGGGTAAGATGCTCGCAGACGGGCTTACCTCTACTCCTAATAATAGAGAGGCTACTTCTAGTGATCGAGACCCCCGGCTCGATGTGGTTTGGTATCAAGCCTTGGACATAAGGCACATATAAACACTTAGTAATCGGGACAAACCCGATCGGTGCATGTACCCCTTTGTCTTTTGGCTATCCACGCCACCACATGATGCATGATTAACCGTCCGTCGTTTTTAACGATATTTACACAAAATTAGTAAAATAACATTAAAACTAGAGCAACTTTACTTTTGTCTCCTTAGGATCACACATATACATTATATGCACATACCCGTAAGTGGGGCGACTAATGTTTGTTACATTGTTATGACTTATTTGATACGTCCTTTATCACATTTGTTGTATACTTGTATTATCACAAAATATTGCTGTTTGGTTCACCACTATAGGCCAGCGATCAGGTTGTTTTGTTCGGTGGAATCCAACATGTAAACATATATGGAACACGTATTTGGACCATCTTGAGTGAATTATTCTATTAGCATCACTTACATATAGAATAACATCAATTTATGACGGGTTCTAGTATCCAAATTAAATCTGAGAGATGCATTAACATCATGCAAAAATAAGATTACTTAATTTAAAGCTATTTACGTATGTGTGTTTTTATTCTCTTTATATCTCTCTTGATGTCATCTCGAATCTATATAGAGAAGTGTCTATGTTCTTTTCATTTTACGTTATTTTACTTTGTTGATTTACTTATATGAATTTAAATACCATGTATCAGATTTCACGTGTGTCAAGGAAGAATATTCTTATATAGTTTCGTGTTACATATTGTGAATCCATTTATAGTGGAACAATTGTTGCTTTTCAAGAGCGGTTTGAAAATCAAGTATTAACCAAATCGATACGTATAATTTTCTACTAATAGGGTGCCCACGCGATACAGCGGGGAACACAAACACTTATAAGGGTGTGTATGGTTCGGTTCAATTCGATTATTAGCCTCAACCAAAACTAAAACCAAAGTCATCAGTTAATCGATTTTATTAAACAATCGATTATTTGGTTCGATTTATATGGTTAGATTATCGGTTTTTAGTCCGGTTTAATTAATTTTGGTTAACAACAAAAACCAAACTTTGGTTAAATTTTTTTGCCTTTATTTATATCTTTTATACATCCATTTCATGTACTTCTAAGCAAAAATTTTAACCAAAGTTTGGTTTTGGTTATTAACTAAAATGACATAAAAACAACAATCTAACCAAATTGACTAAACCAATTAGTCGGTTGGTTAATAAGATCGATAAACCGATAATGTTGATTTTTGTTTCGGTTGAGGCTAATAACCGAACTGAACCGAACACAACCATGCACCATTAGAAGTGTATGTGCTCCCTACTACATCGCGCTGGCACGCTGTTATGAATATATGAATGGTTCCATTTTAGTTTGACTGATTTCAGATAACTAAGGGTAAAAAAGAAAACGACAACCGATTTTAAGTTAAATCGGATATTGGTTAATTCAGTGTTCAATTGAGTTTGGTTCAGTTTTGTCTCTTTTTTTGTTTGGCTTCAGTGAACGGTTTAGTTATTGCTTAGTCCTAAATATTGTTAATCACGTAACACATAAAAAATTTTAAATTAAAATAAATTATCAATATCATACTCAAGTTAAAGATAATAAAATGTTTATTATTATGATGTAGTTTTTTTTTTAAAAGTATCAATGTATGAAACAATATGACTATTTAAAAAAAATATGGGGGATAATTTGCTTAAAACAAGGAAAAAAGATTAATAATAATTTAAATAAATAAAAGTTGAGTAAAGTTTAAGGGATTAAAGTGTAAATAAGATTTCTTATTTAAGTGTAAAGATGTTTGAATGACTATTTTACCCTCATTTTAGGGTTGTTTATGAAAATAAAGTTCTTAACTTTTGGGTATCTTAAACTACCCTTGTCTAATGCATTATAATATAGTATAGATATAGATATAGATAAGAATTAACCAAATCAAGTTTATTAAAGGAAGAATATACATACGTTTTCAATAAGAGTGTATTCAAATAAGAAAAAAAAAAAAAAGCCATTGGTCTTTAATTGTGGAGTGCTCCCTCAAGGAGAATGAATATATTCACACATGATTCATATACTGAAAATAAAATATTTATTGATAAAAGGAGTGATAATTCCTAGCCTAATATGCGAATAATTAGTTTCGTGTTTGATAAAAATGCTATGTTTTGGGTTAATCTATCTATCTATCTATACATATAAAAAACCAAAGTCATTTTAATGACATGTCACTCAAAGAGGCATTCTTTTCCTTGAGTGTGCCATGTGTCATCCCATGTGGCATTGAGATATTTTAGGAAAAAAATAATTTAAAAACAAAATTAGATTTTTCACCCTCATGTTTCCTCCCATAATTTTTAAACGTTAATATCTTTAATATACGAGATTTTTTTAAAAAAAAATTACACCAACTTAACGAGCGTTTTATTATCTTTCCAACGAGTACCATAGTGCTATATAAAAAACGGAGAAATTTTTTTGTGGGGTTTTGTTCATACAGGAAAAAAAATCATTAATCATGTATAAACAAGTCACTAATTATGTTTAAATCAGTAAATATGAATTTTTTTTTTCAACCAGAGCCGAATAGGTTAATAGAGTTATACATTGTTTTAAGTTAGGTATCAATATTAGTATGTTAGAGTTATACATTTGTTTAGTCTTTAAGATAGGTGTTAATATTAGAGTTACATTAAAGTTCTACATTCTTTTAGGTTAGGTGTTAGCATTTGAGTTGTACATTGTTAATTTGTTTTAGGTTAGATATTAATATTAGAGTTATACATCAGTCTATTTCATATGTAAAATTGATGTATCATATTAAATTTCTCAACCCGGGACGCTCCCGGGGTATAATCTAGTAACTTAATATATACATGTAACCCAAAAACTAGACAAGTCAACATCTTTATTAAGTTATTAACTCAAAACCCAAGTATAAACCAAAAACACGGACAAACTATCACCAAGCCAGAGATAGCAAGCCGAAACCACAAGTATAAAGCCACACCACGTCATAAAAAGTCATGATGGGCATTGGCGGACCTATAGGAAGCCCAAGGGGTGCGGGCGCCCACCCTGAAAAAAAAAATTTAGTGTTATATACGCGCGTTCATCCCGTCCGCACCCCATGAAATTTTTCAGCCGCACCCCTTGGACTTTTGAAACCGACCTCAAGAAAAAAATATATAATTATATGTTAAGTAGCCCATTTTATTAGTTAGTAGCCGAATTTCAAGAATGAGTCCAAGCCCAAAGTTTATAATAAGCCGACATGTGTTTTAATATTTATTAAAATGAAAAAACAAACAAAAAATAAACCTAAAGCCAGAAGAGCGCTAAACAAAGAAAAATAAAAGAAAACGTTGTCTGTCTCCCTCCCTGCTTCTGATCGGCGATCGCTAAACAAAGAAAAGGAACCTGTGACGTTGACCGGTCACAATTTACAAACAATTGAACAAATACAACAAAACTCCAAAAGGTAATTAGGTAAATGTGATTATGTGAATATTTTTCTTGAACGGCCAACAAAGCAATCCCGAGCACTTTCAAAGTGCCCACGGGACAAAGGAGTATCCCGAGAGTAACCCGGATCCACCGGTAATTTCACACCAATTCCCGGGGGAAACCCGCCGCCCGAAGGCCCACTGCGGTAAAACTCGACCCACCAGCAGCATTTTAGTATTATTATTTTTGGTATACGAGTCGACCTGAACCGAACCGACCCGGGCCACCTGATAGATAAACGACCTATATAAGGTATATGATTCCGCACCCCATGAAAAAAAATCCTGGGTCCGCCACTGATGATGGGCCTCGACATATATGTTTATGGGTTACTTGTGTAAATACTATACATTGTTGGCATTGACATGTATTTGTGGGTTCATTTTGGCTGGATGGTCTCACGTAAAGCCGTAAGTCATAACAAGCGAAGTATAGCCTAGTGATCCTTGGGTGTGAATACTATGTATTGTTGGGACTTGATGGAAGTGTTTGCGAGTTCGTTTTGGTTATATAGACTTACACCGGGTCATAACAAGTCAATTTCGTTCTACGGATACTTCTGAGTAAATACTACACAATGTTGGCCCTTGATGCACCTTGACATGTAACATTTTTGATACACAATTCCATGCCGAGGCATAACAAGTCAATTTAGGTCATTATTAGGGCTTGATATATGTTTGTGAGTTCATTTTCTGTTACACAAGCTCACACTGTTACAAACTGGTGTACCTTTGGAACAGAACACGAATCTGTTTAAGGGAGTTGTATAAAACACAAGCCAGTTCACGTGTTACCTATTTCGTCTTTGATTTCACTGTAAGTTTTCTAACAATATAAACTCGTACCTTCCCTGTATGAGAGTTTTGTGGGGATTCTTTTACTTTCTAATCATGTGTATGAATTTTAGTAAATAAAGGTTAATAAGTTGCTACTTTATTCTTTGAGTAGTTCAATCTCTTTCTCTTAAGAAACTGATTTAATCATTTAATATATAACAAAAAAGTAATTATGACCAAAAAATATGCTTAACATGATACCAAATTGTTTATGGGTTGTGACGTTGGATTCTTATATAGCATATATCACACTTTATACCTATAAATAGCACTTCACATATCACTCTACACTCAAGCAGCCTCAAACCAAACAGAATCCTAGTGTTACTTTTCTCCAAACTTTGTGGAGATTTGAACTATACCCACAAAATGAAAATAAACATATTTACTAGATTCTGGAGGCAAAAAAATGTTGATTGTTCTAAGGAACAAACAGAAAACAAGTCGACTCATGAAGCAAACTCAACACTGAAATGGATCGGTTGTACCGAAACTTGTTTGGAGGGTGGTAAAGAGTCATGCCAGTGCGGTAATGAAAACATTGATAGAGATGAGTTGCGCTTTGAGGTGAAGAACAAGTCAAGTGACGACCAAGCAAGTCCACATGAAGCCGGTAGTTCTTTCTTTCATTCGGTTGCTAATATGATTGGAATGCTCATAGGTATCTCTTAGTTACTTTTTTTCATCTTTCCTTTATATTATTTGATATCAATACGACATGGTCAACACTACTAGAAAAATGGCAATGTTGCTACAAAATTTTCCTACTGAAAAAAAAAAAAGTCACAAATTTGTTACACAATAAGAACAAATACTTAGGAAACTGCGTAGGAAATGTATTGCAAATTTCCTACATCATATTTTCGTAGGAAACACGTTGAAAATTTCGTAGTAAATGTGGAGTAATTGGTTTCCGACGAAGTTTTTTCCAACCTCAAGGTTTCGTAGCAAATGCGTCACAAATTCAAATTTGCTACGCATTTACAACAAAACCCTGATGTTAGAAAAAAAACACTCGCTGAAAACCAATTACTACACATTTACTATGCAAATTCAACGTATTTCTTACGAAAATATGGTGTAGGAAATTTGGATCGTATTTCCTATATCATTTGCTACACAATTCCTAAGTATTTGTCTCTATTGTGTAGCAAAATTGTTTAAAAAATAAAGGTTTTTGTTATCACAGATGAATAATAACTTTATTAAAATTTATGACACATTTTTTTCCGTATGAAACTTTGTAGTAAAACAACCACTTTTCTAGTAGTGCTTAAAGGTCGACTGACTCTCTGCGGTGGCATTTTAGATGACCAAGAGTTAACAAACCCTCTTGACCCATACTTTCCGCGAGTCTCTCCCTTGTGGACTAAATTTATGAGTTTATTTAATAGAAAACATAAAATGAGCCATCTATCGGTTATCTTACAACATAATTCAAACTAGCTATTATTTTTTGCCCTATATATGTTACAAATTTTTCTGTTCATCGAGATCTATCAAAACTCTATGATGGGTATATGGGTATCCCTTCTACAAAAAGTGTTTTCCACCCAATTTTGTAACAAAAACTTGTTCTTCAGAAAAATATTGATTAGAAAACTTTTCCGATTTTTTTTTTTTTTTGTCATTATCACCACCAACTAATAAACCTTTAGCAAAACAAAACTGCTATCACTAAACCGTCACTATGATATCTAACAGGACTTGGACAATTATCAACACCATATGCACTAGAAAACGGAGGATGGATCTCTTCATTCCTGCTCATAGCCCTCGGAGTCGCAACCGCATACACGTCCCACCTCCTAGGAAAATGCCTAGAAACCAACCGAAAAACAAGAAACTACACCGATATCGGCTACCACGCCTTTGGAACCCATGGTCGAGCCATCACGGCAGCATTCATCTACTTGGAGATCTTCATGTCACTTGTTTCCTACACCATATCATTACATGACAACTTGAACATGGTCTTCCTAGGAACCCATGTTCGGTTCTCGTGGTTCCATCATTTGTCCACCTCTCAAGTCCTGACCGTGTTGGCGGTTTTGGTGGCGTTACCTAGCCTTTGGCTTAGAGATTTGTCGTCCATTTCGTTCCTCTCGATTGGTGGCATTGTCATGTCGATGATGATTTTTGTCACAGTGGTGTGCACGGCCGTGTTTGGTGGCGTAGCCGCTAATCATGCTATCCCGGCTCTACGGCTAGGGAACATACCGCACATATCCGGGTTGTATGTTTTTGGATTCGGTGGTCATATTGTTTTTCCTGATATACATAGGGCCATGAAGGATCCATCAAAGTTCACAAAGGTTGGTATATTCTTTCATGTAACAAAGGCATATTAGTCTTTTCCCCCTTTTAATTAGAGGTTTTGATTTCATTTAAATTTCTATCCCTTGAAACCAGGAAAATAAAAAAATAAAAAAATAAGTCCGCCCCTAATTAAACAAACATCACTAACATGCTACCTAGACATCAAAAGTGTATCAAACT
Source organism: Ambrosia trifida (assembly GCA_028751855.1). NCBI lineage: Eukaryota > Viridiplantae > Streptophyta > Magnoliopsida > Asterales > Asteraceae > Ambrosia > Ambrosia trifida. Next base: position 62,259,045 of record CM054124.1, on the reverse strand, counting down.
GTTAGAGGGGTCACATGAAAAGGAAAAAATATATGGGTCTTATAGGAGTGAAATGCTCATATAGCTAATGTAATAAAATGACTGATGTGACCATTAGCAAAGTCATACAAGCTATATGATATTATACAATCATATGATGAGACAAACTCTAACATACACACTTGATTTGACATTACACAGTCCGTATGATGTAACAAGTGGGTTAGCAAGGTCGGGTGGTGTGTCTTTAGAAAATAACGAATAATTTTGAATTTAAAAATATCATCACCTCACAAACAGGTGAATTTGTAAAATTAACAAAACGAATTTGCTACAAATAAATTATGAGACCTAATGGTAAATGAGATTTCAAATAAACTATAAATAGTTGTCATTATTCAAATAATATTTATTTGATATTCTATTTCTATCATTTTCAGGTATCAATAGTAAGCTTCACATTTGTGACTTTGCTCTATACATCCTTAGCATTCATGGGTGCCAAACTATTTGGCCCAGAAGTAAATTCCCAAATTACCCTCAGCATGCCTCGAGGCCTTGTGTTCACAAAAATAGCACTATGGGCTACAGTATTAACACCAATGACCAAATACGCACTCGAATTTGCACCCTTTGCAATCCAACTCGAACACCGATTTCTTTATTCCATGAAGTCACACACCAAAATGATCATAAGAGGCACCATTGGCTCGGTTTTGTTGCTACTAATACTCGTTTTGGCCCTAACCGTCCCATACTTCCAATACGTGCTTGGCCTGACTGGTTCACTCGTTACTGTGGCAATTATACTTATCTTCCCATCGATGTTTTACATCAAGATCTTTTGGGACAAGATATCAAGGCCCGTTTTGGCTCTTAACGTTTTCCTAATAGCAATCGGCTTTCTTCTTAGTGTTTCAGGCACAATCTCGTCATTGAAGTTGCTTGTTGGAAGTTTTGAAATGATCCACTCAACTTCGTAAACAAATATACTTGTATATCTATATTGCCAAATGAGTCATAAAATAAATGGTATAGCGAGTTAATAATCATTTGATCGAATGACTTCAAATGTTACGTTTGTCATCATGTCATGTAAAATAATATATAGTCCTTGATGTTTTATTTATAGGTTTCTTGTTAACAATAAGTGAAATTTTAAGGAAATAATAAAAGTTTTACTTGCTTGATTTCAATGGCGGATCTTCTCTTCTCTAGGGTCGGACGAGACACCCGCACGTCCAACTTTTTTGCTTCGTAGTGTAAATGTTAGCGAATTTTTTATATATATTGAGTTCGTCTTAGTAAATTGAGTCCGGCCGTACTAGATTTTTGGTTCAAGATCCACCATTGCTTATTTTCGTATCAAATTACTGGTCACTTTTCTATTTTAATTCACCTTAAAATGATATATGGGGTTTTCATTCTAGTCTTAGTTACAATAATTACATGTTTCTAAATTCTAAAATCGCATACACAAGATAGGGTAAAATACATTTATGCAGTGAAATACTTTCGTCAAAAGACTCGACTTCATTTGAACAAATGGTTTAGTTCGATGACATGTAAAATATGTACACATGAATGCATATTAAACATGTATAATATTCGTTTGAGTTGAGTTTTTTTTTCTTTCGAAAACAAGATTTTTTTTCTTTATAGTAAACATTTTCGATCTTTTATATCATAGGATAGACAATAAAGAAGGGTAACCACGCTTGATAAAGAGAAAGTGATATGATTTGCCTAAAGTCTCCGTGAAAGCCAAAACAAAAAGAGTTAATTACTTGGTTGGTTCATGTGTTTTATCGTTGCTCCTTAATGTTTAATAATTAGGCAGTTGATCCTAATGGTTATAAAGATGTAACAATGTTGGTCCTTAACATGGATGGACGTTATGTTTTTTCAGTTAAATAGGTGTGAAATGACTAAATTTTTCTTACTATAAAATATAAGAAAATAAATATATGTGGACCCTAACCTTCTTATAATAAAATACATATTAACAATTAACTATCCACATTTAAAAGCGTTTTACTACCACCACTTTAATACCAAGAAAGCTCAAATTTCACATCTATTTGGCTTCTGACGAGGTGTATGCCGGTGCATGGGTGTCCCGACAATGAGGCTTTGACATGGTGTCCTTGGAAACAATATTCGAGCGTAGTAGAGGGGGTGATATCATGTATATATTACCATAGTCAATTGTAGAAACTACAAGACAGAGAAGAAAACAGATTTAGTGGGTAAATGGTGGTGGTATGGGAGATTGGGCGATGATGATGATGGTGGTTTAGTGGTTAAAGGTGGGTGTTGACTAGCGTAGGTTAAGATAAAGGGCCCAACAAAATAGTGGGGGTAAGGTTTTGGTATTTAACTAATTTGCTTTGTTTTAATACTAAGGGTAGATTAGTCATCTTACATGAGTTAACTGAAAATTTTAACATCATTTAGTAAGGATCATCAGTATTATGAACAGTTTACTAGAGGGAATACGTGAGTTATAAGTTATAAACCATTAGGATCAAGTGTATAATTATTAAACTTTAAGGACTAACCGTGCACGATCTGTTGGAAATGATGTCCAATTATTGATTATTTAACATAACTATCGAAATGTGATTCAAATAGTTACACTTTTGAGTGCGAACAAAGAATAATATTTATTGATTGAATATTATATCAGAAAAGGCATATTAATAGCGGTGATAAATATTTAAAGTAATATTTTTTTTATTGATTATTTGAAATAATCATAGTTAATTGTTTTGGAGAAACGATTAACGAATTGTTGATTAATTATTCAGAATAATTAGTAGTTATTCATTTAAAGTGTTAAACGAATTTGGAGGATTTATTATTGGATAATAAATATATAATTGACTTTATCGTTTAAAGAGTTGAAAGGTGTCGGGCTTTATTATATGATAATAAAACATATACATATCTAATAAACTTATTGTTTATTTAGTTTAAACAATAATAAATTGGTTAATTATAAAAAAAAAAGTAAATTATAAATTAAAGGATATATTTTGGTGAGCAAGATACATCTTGAGGGACTTGAATTATAAATGGTATTATATTTAAAGAATACTAAATCAACCATTAAGGGGTTAATGGTTAACATTATCAAATTGAGGGAAAAAAGCCCTAACAAAAAAAAGACCATCAACACATTAATAATCGAATAAAAAACCCTCATCGCTCAAGCAATGAAGTTCGAAGTATATGAACATAATAAAGTTAACAGCCTTGTGGAATCATACATTATACCAACTATGTTCAAATTTTGTGAGATTAGGTTGACGCCAACAGCCTCACTTTGTGAGGGGTTCGATAAACCTGTTCGAAACCCGAGTCGTCATCACTACTTCCCCTAGAAACCACGCAGTCGCTGCTGGAGATGGAAACAAGGTTTTGTGTCGCTACCACTTCCCCCAAAACTACACCACCAACATCATCACATAGAAATAAACAAACATAAAGAGTTAGTACTCACCTCCTCCGTTCAAGAAGACAACACTAGATTCGCTGGAAGAGAAAGAGATGCTTCGTGAAACGGTATGCTGAGAGATGAGAGAAATGATAGTTTCATAGAAAGAGAGGAAGAGGAACATTTGGTAGACACGTGGGCTAAGGTTGGACACGTGGGCTTAAGGTTGGACACGTGCGTTAAGGTGCTGCTCTAAGGAGTTGTACACATGCTTAAGAGGGTGTGTACTTCACTAATTTGTAGAAAACCAGTGTGCTGTTTAAAATGAAAACCGATGTACAATATTGAAATGCACATAGTACAACTTGCATTGCACAATAGAAGTTGATCATTGTATATGTATATAATAACAACAACTTTGTTATCGATTGGGGTTAGGGGGTCAATACATGATGATTGCCTTACATAAGAGAAGCAACACCTTAAAAACGACTCAGGAACACATCATCAAGATTTCATATTTAGTTAGTTGAGTGTTTTGAAAATCGGATATAACGAGCATGTACCAGTGTACCACCAATTAAACCAAGAATATTCAACAATGTAAACAAGAGCTATTAACTAAACATATGAACATATCAATTTTGAAGTTTCATCTAATATCTATATATATTAATATTCCAAAGCATTTGCCACTTAAAGAGGCAATCTCCCCTCTTTGAATGTGTCATGTGACGTCCTTGTTATTTCTATCCAAAAGTTTTTTTCTCTCACATGTTTCCTCCACAATTTTAAAACGTTAATAACTTTTATATACGATATTAAAAAAAACAATGTGTTCTGATACTTCATTAATCATATCTACGCAAGTCACTAATCATTTATTTTTTTATGAAAATGTAGACATATGTATAATCTATTAAATAATTTTGATTGTATTAAAGTATTGATATTGACGTATTTTATTTTATTTTTTTAATGGAAATCAAAGTAATAAAACTCTCGGATCAAATTTATTTTTATGACTACTTAGACTACGAGGCTGTTTGGTAGCCTCTTAATCAGCCTCTTAACCAGTCAGATCTGAATCATTCAGCATCCAGACTGTTTGTTTCAGCATCTGAATGGAATGATTAAGTGCTGAACCATTAAGCTAATAAGGGATGCTGAATGATTCAACTCTTAACCATTCAGTGCCTCTTAACCATTCAGACCATCTTAATGATTCAACACTTAATCAACCAAACAGCCCCTACGTGTTATGACTAGGGTTGAGCCACAATTCTATCCTTTAATATTGTGCCATGTAAGCGCCGACATGGCATGGTGATAAAAATGCAGCTCACTGCTCACTTGATCCTATTGTGGCTAGAGGTGAGTAGTAGTTTTATCAAGTTTTTTTAAAACATTATATTTTAAATGTGATATAATATTTGAATTTGTAAGACAAATTAAATAATAAACATAAAATATTCATTAATAAAAAAATTACAAAGACATAATTAATAAAATATTCATTAAATTTGTTTTTCCCGTTGTCCCTTCCAACTGGTCGTCCTAGGGGAGACGTTGTAAGACCCTCGTCAGAGTTTAGGTCAATCCCCACGTGAGCATCCGAGCTTGTAAGGAAGACGAACCCAACCAATGAAGTAGTTTTGGTCCGCTTTGATGAGCCGCTTTCGCTCATTTCTTCAATCGTAATTAGTTCGACCCATTTGGAGCAATTACGAAGGACTCTCCACAAGTAGTCTTTATCCCACGTTTTCGTGGTCTTGTACTTGGGAAAAATCCCATCCTTCCACTCGTCGCAAGTGAACTTATAGACATCAAGATCGCTAGCCCTACTTACTCGCATTCGACTAGCATTCCTGTTATGAATATTAGTAAATAAGCCCACATATTTTCTAATTTCGGCCCACCGGCCGGAAATCATATCGGGGGGAACACATTTCACTCCCCACTTGTGCGTAGAAAATTTATTGAATTCGTCTCTAAAAAACCTTCGTCTGTTGATAGTCAGCTACAAAAATAATAACAAAAAGATTAAAAAAAAATCACTATAGAAACAACATTATATATTTACATAAAAAAATATACCGGCTGTTCGATCTTCTGAAACTTCCACCCATGCACGACAAATAGCTATTTTTTCATCTTTCGTCCACGGTGTCACTTGCCGGTTTGGACGTGCATCTTGTTCGGGCAGTTCGTCACCTCTACCACTACCCCTCCCCACCGCCATGCCACCTCTGCTACCACCCCTCGCCGTCGTGCCACCTCTCCCACCACCCTTCCTTTGCCCTCGCCTTTTTGGGGCTGCAACTCGTGTATCCGGAATAACAAAATCCGGAGACGGGGTGACATTTGGCTAAGATTTTCTTTGATTTCGATATTCATTCCATACCCGTCTTCATCTAGGAACTCCAACGCCGGTGTGTAACATCCTCCCCATTGCGATGAATCCATTTCACTGTGTAGTTTGAACGTTTGATGATTGTTTGTGTAAAAATGAAGTAAAAATGCCTTTTTTTTATGAAAGCTCAAAAGTAGTCGTTAGCCAACGTTGCTGGCAACGGTCAAACATACCTCGCCATCCTACGCGAGCAAGCTAGCGTGGACTCGCTCACGCCATCATTCACCCAACTATGTTACGCGATCTACGTGGATTTGTTTGAACTCGCGACCACGTGATAAAAAAAACAGAAAGTAACACTGTAACGTGTTAAATCATCACCTTCATCAGAGCCCAAAAAGATCGTCTTTGGATGATGATGAAGAAGAGGCAGCCCTCTCGATTTCATAATAATAATAAATAATGATAATAATTCATCCACGAGATCAACGAAAACCCCCAAATATTCCTCGATTTAGGAGACCATGATATTTAATCATTCATAAATCTTTATAAGTTTTTTTACAGATTAAAGATTCAAGTCCAAGTCACCCCCTTTGATGAACCTTTTGCCCAATAATCAGACGATTTTGTTTCAGGGTTTTCTCATCTTGTAAATACCCATGTACGCTTACAATTTACAAACCCTGATTTCACCATTTTTTTTAATTTTATATAAACCCTAATTTTGTGATTGTGTATGATTTATTGATTGTTATGGGATATGATAAATTTGGTTGATTCCTTTTCTAGATTAAGTTTTTTTTTTTTTTTTTTTTTTACAGTCTATATTCTGCAAATAGAATTATTTTGTGTTTTAAATAATTTATTGAATTTTTTTTCTCAACTTATTTATGATTTATTTAATTTTAAGGGATGATGAATTTGCCTGATTTTTGTTCTAGATTAAGGTTTTTTTGTTTTTTTTTTTTTGTTTTTAATGACTCTAGATTATGCATATTGAATTACTATTGTGTTTTAAATAATTTATTGATTTTTTTTCTCAACTTATTTAGGATTTATTTATTTTTAAGGGATGATGAATTTGCCTGATTTTTGTTCTAGATTAAGGTTTTTTTTTAAATGACTCTAGATTATGCATATAGAATGACTATGTGTTTTAAATAATTATTGTGGATGGTTAGATGTTATAGGTATGACTTATGAGATAACTTGGGGGGGTTGAAAATTCAAAATTTTGATAAGGATTTATTGCTCATTTTGCAGGGATTATAGGATGCCGCATAACGAAGTCGACGAAATTGATTACATAGCAGATGAGATAGATATTTTGGATTTTGTGATGGATGATGTGGAGGGAGGTGGTGGTGGGTATGAAGTTGTTGATGATTATGAAATGGTTAGTTTAATTTTATTAATTTTTTTGGTATATTGTTGTGCATATTAGTAATATCCAACTGTTTATTTAAAAAAGGTTGATTTAGGTTTAGTTATATTATTTTAACCTCTTAAATCGCTTATTTTTTATGTTGATTCTGGCAACAAATGTAGACGTCGTATGATAATAAATAACATAAAAGTTCTGGTTATTGACAAAATTTCAAAGAAAAGATGAAGAAACAGTGTTGGCGGGTCAACGCAATGGTTAATATTCTGAAAGTTAAAAACTGTTTGTTTTTTTACTTTATGAAGGTGACGGATACGTCTTCTGCTCAAGCAAGAAAAGGTAAAGACATTCAAGGCATACCATGGGAGAGGTTAAAGATAACCAGAGAAAGTTACAGGCGCACACGATTGGAACAGTACAGAAACTATGAAAACATTCCATTATCAGGTGATGCTGTAGATAAGGTACAACTTTAACGATTCTGTTTACCCTGAGCGTGTTTGTAATATATAGGTGTGTTTATATGTGCTGTTCTGTGTGCATACCAAGCATTAGACTCCCCTGACCCGCTAACCCTCTTGAAAACCTTGTTGGCATGTGTAGATATGTAAACAAAAGCCGAAGGGTGCCAACTACTATGAATTTTTTCACAATACAAGATTGGTGAAGCCTACCATTCTTCACTTTCAGGTAATTGTTGCATGGCTCGGTTATAATTTGACGTAACTGACATGTAAAGGTGACATTTTTACCGGTTCACTTGTGAGTGGGTTGAGGCCTATGTTTTCATCTCTAATGTGTACGATGGAAAAAAGTTTGCTAAAAGTGAAACTATTCACATAAAGTGTATTATCAATGCGTAAAACCTTCTAAATTATATATTTTGCTTCTTCTTGAAATAATACAATTTTTTTATTTAACGGAAGTCATTTTTATAAAAAAAAGAAAAAAAAGAAAATCAGAAGACAAGGGTTTCAAGTCGACTGGACAAACTAGTCTAAAGTCGCCCAACATGTATATTTTTATGCCTAAAATATTTTTATCTAAAGACATAAAAAGAAAAGGGTTTCAAGTCGATTTTTATTTAACGGAAGTCATTTTTATAAAAAAAAAAAAAAAAAAAGAAAACCAGAAGACAAGAAATGGTTTCAAGTCGATTTTGTCCGATTTTTGACCTAACAGGATCGCTGTTCCAGCATATTAGAATCGCGAATTCTGTGGCGTTTGGTACGCTAGCGTATTCCGATTCGGTACATCACGTACCAATACGAGATTCGCGGTTATATGAGCGAATTTGGTGACTATGGTCTTTAGATTATTATTGAAATAATAAAAATTATGTTCTAGTGTTTGACAAAGTAATTATCTGTAAAAACTATTAATTCTTTTGGACAAAAAACGTTCGGTGTAGACTCGACTTGCACGCCTGCCATTCTTCAACTGTTTCAATATGGGTTTGTAATCGATTCATGTTATTCTTCAGCTACGGAACCTGGTCTGGGCTACCTCAAAACATGATGTATATCTCATGTCTAACTACTCAATCATGCACTGGTCATCGTTATCATCCAATTTGACCGAGATCCTTAACTTTTCCGGTCATGTAGCACCTACTGAGGTAATTTCCGATAGCGTTATGGTAATTTCTGTCTATTTTTAGTTTCTTTGAAATGTTATTGTCTTAATTTTTGATTAATTATATGCTTAATGGTCGTCTAGAAACATGCTGGTAGTTTGCTGGAAGGTTTTACACAAACACAGATTAGTACTCTAGCAGTTAAGGATGATTTTTTAGTTGCTGGAGGATTTCAAGGAGAGCTTGCTTGTAAGGTATTTTGGAAGTATAATGGTTCAGTTTTTTATTTTTATTTACATTCTGGGTTTTAAAAAGTGCGCCTGAGGCGCGCCTAGGCGCGAGGTGCATCAAGGTGCAGCCTAGGGCGCCTCAGGGCTTTGTGCCTACCCATTTTCCCAAAGGCGCAGAAAAAGCGCATTTTTTGGCATTTTTTCAGTCGCTTTTGGCCCTGAGCCACGCGCCTCTCATACACCAAGTATTTTTATGCATAAAAATGTTGTACCTTGGTGTTTTTGGCTTGTACATATAGGTAAAATCATATAAAAACCTTATTTATAGCTATATTTTGGGTAAATGAAGCTAAAAACCTATGTGATATATATGGGATATATAAAAAAAATTATATAATTAGTGCGAGCTTCGGGTATGAAAATCCTACGCTTTTTGCGCTTCGCTCGATGCGCTTAGACCTCGTCGCTTTTGTGCGCCTAACGCTTTTTAAAACCAAGTTTACATTTTTCTCTTGTGTTTTGGGTAAGGGATAGTAACGAGTTTTCACATTTGTCAGTGTTAATGATACATTGTGCTGAAAGATGGTGCCTTTAACCTGTTCAGTTCATGCATACAAGAGTCACATTAGTAAATGAGCTAAATATATGCAAGACTTAAGAGTGTTTTTTTTAATTACTTGATTTTATTAAACTTGTTTGGCTCCTGTCATAACTGATATTGTGGATATGTGTTGACAATATGTATTCTGTGCTCTACAAAGTTAACTAAATATATTCCATTTTATTCTAATTGAATTTTAGTTTAATAAGACCACTAGATTGTGTTTAACGTTAGTCGTGGACAAATAATCACTACTATGAATGCCGCTTGCATACATGTTCTAAATTGTCCTGTTGACCCTTCTCAACTTTTGGGTCACACGGACAATGATCAGTCTTTAATGCTGGTTTTATTGGTTTGTAACATGCCTTTTGGTCTCTGATATTTTTATTTCTTTTATTTATTAAATGATGCAGCGGTTGGATAAACAGGGAGTAAGTTTCTGTACAAGAACAACTTACGAGGAAAATGCCATAACAAATGCCATTGAGATATATGACAGCTTGAGGTAATTACTATTTAGGGCAGATTAGGTTAACCCAAAGTCTAGAGGTGGCAACTTTGATTGACCTGACAGCCGCAGAAGTTTCTTGTCTAAAATGTTAATAATTCATTATAAACAGTTGGTGTGTTAAATACAGTTACTAGTTGCAGAAACTATATTGTGTCAATAAAAATATTGTTTTTTGAATGAAATATGGTAGGAGACTATGCATTAAAATGTACTTTCGACGACTTTCGATCTGTTTGTGCAATTTTTGGCATTTTCATATTAGCTAATTTTTGTTTTACCCATATTACTCGACTACTCGTTAGAGATCAAACAAGCTATAACATTTTTTTCTTAAAAAAATTTGATCTCTCTTGTAAGCTGATGTTTATTTTCATTTCAATAAAAGCTAATTTGGAGCAACTTATTTAGGTTTATTTATGAATTAAATACACTTTTGGCAGTTTAAATCTGTGCTGAGCTATTTGACCCATCTTTTCTAAGCTGTTGTTTTAGTTTACCCATATGACTTGTTAGAGATAAAATGTAACCATAGATTGTCCGTTTAAAATATTTGAACTATGTTATGAACAGTCGGTATGTCGTATGTTGGTTACCCATATTTGTATTGTCTCATTGCATGTTTACTTGTATGTGAACAAATTCACTTAGGAAGCTTTATATATTACAAATAGGGTTTTGTTTAGGCTATCCTCAGCACCCACTAAGTGATAGCATCAAAAACCATTAACCGCGCCCTGTTTTATCGTACAATCATTTTCGCTTCTTTATTGGTTGTGGACCACTTTATCGTTGAGACTTGAAACATAACACTAGTTGACATATTTTATAGTCAAAATGGTCATCTTTATGTAAGTTTGTGCTGGTGTTAACATATTGATTATTGCGTCGTTTTGTAGTGGTGGAATGCATTTTATGGCTTCAAACAATGATGGTGGCTTGAGAGAATATGATATGGAGAGATTTCAGCTTATGAATCACTTCCGTTTTCCTTGGCCCGTTAATGTGAGTTTCTTGCATATCTTTTCTCTTGTTTAGGGATTTTTTGGTATCTTTTCCCCAATTGGAAGGCGTATTTACCTTCTTTTTACCATCATTTGCCAAGATCTAGAGGTGTGGCAATATAGGCAAGTTGGGTAATTGGTTGAAGCCTTGGTTTTAAAAAGCGCGCTTAAGCGCAAAGCGCACCTAGGCGCAAATCCGTGCGCCTTATGTAACCCTAGGTGAGCAGTGTACGAAAAGCGCAAAAAGCGCACGAAAAGCGCGCTTGTTGTACACATGATGTTTTTGTGCTTAAAATTGTTATACATGTAGCTAAAAAGGTTGTACATTTTAGTTAAAATCATATATATATACACCTTATTTGTATTTGTATTTTGAGTAAATAATACTAAAAACCTATAGCATATATAAAAAAATTTATATATTGTCTTGCGCCTCGCGTACGAAAAGCCCACCGCTTTTGCGCTTTGCGCCTCGGTTTTAGACCTCGTCGCTTTTGTGCGCTTCACGCTTTTTAAAACCAAGGTTGAAGCGTTACAAGTTGTGAAATATAAATTCGGTTGCAAATTTTGACATCGCTATTCTCTTTTCTGGTCTCAAGATTCTTGGTTCTCATTTTTTTTCTAGAGGTGGTATTTGTCTTTTAGGTTGGGTTGGGTAACTCGTCAAGATGGGTCGGTAGGGCTGTCTGAAACACTTCATGCCTAAAAGTTCAAATCTTTTCATAAAACGACTTGAAAACAAGTCATGAAACATAGATTTCTCATGAGTGATGTAATTTATATGGACATTATCTGTAGCTAAAGTGTTTTTATGAATTCTATTGGAACAAAGTTTCATTTGAGCGCTTCAGTTTTGGGCGATATAATTTATTCTTTTCGTTGTTTCAGCATTCATCATTGAGCCCAGATCGCAAGCTTATAACTGTCGTTGGAGATCATCTTGATGGACTTATTGTGGACTCTTCAAATGGAAAAGTAAGAATTACGCTATACATGCCATGTTTTTCGATTTATTAAATTTCGTTATTTTTTTTTCTAAAGTTATACCTTGTTTGCAGACGGTTGCATCTGTTGAAGGTCACCTTGACTACTCATTCGCTTCTGCGTGGCATCCGGATGGAAGACTCTTCGCTACAGGGAATCAAGACAAAACCTGCAGGGTATGGGACTTAAGAAACCTCTCTAACCCAGTTTCAGTTCTCAAGGTCAACATGGGGGCAGTTCGGTCAGTCCGTTTCTCATCCAACGGGCAGTTTTTGGTGGTGGCGGAGCCGGCTGATTTTGTTCATGTTTACGACACCAAATTAAACTGTGAAAAAAGGCAAGAAATCGATTTTTTTGGAGAAATATCGGGTGTGTCGCTTAGTCCTGACGATGAAACGCTATATATTGGAGTGTGGGACCGGACTTATGCTAGCTTGTTGCAATATAACAAGCGACATAAGTACGGTTACCTTGATTCATTTGTGTAGATCTAGGTTTAGTTACTATCTAAAAATAAGAATTCTGAAATGAGTTTTGGTTTGATGCTTGTTCTGGATTCTGATTTAGTTTTGGTTATATTGGAGTATATGATGCAACAAAAAACATGAGTGTCATGTAAAACTTTGGTCAAGAAGTTGTATAGGGTTGGGTTATCTTATGAAGTATGTGTGGGTTGGATTGTTCAAATCAATGTGTTCATTGTTAGTGTCTTAAATTTTAGGTAAGGTATTTTTTTTAAATATATATAGGGTGTGGTTAGGGTATGAAGGTCACATTTCGTGAGAAGTGTTATAAGGATTAAAAATTGATATGTAGGCATCATTTTTTGGATTTATTCGGCTAAAATAACACCTAACATAACAATTAAAAACACAAAACAATTTACTTTAGGCTTAAAAACTTAAAACACTATGCCAAGAACATGTGTTCTAAGTTATTTTGTTTTAGTTGTGTGTTTTTACTATGTTTTAAATTTCATGGCTATAATACATTGCATTGTGTTTTAAATTGTTGTGTTTGGTGTTTTTCTAGCAATAACAACCTAAAATATTATACCTAAATCCGAAACATGATGCATGCATGTCAATTTTTGATCATTCTCACACTTCTCACGAAATATGGCCTTTGTACCCGAACCTTTACCTATACATGTGTATGTGGTAGAGGAAACAAATCATCTTCAAGGAAGAACCTGAAAAGTATCTCTGGTGATTGGAGCAATGTTATTCAAATTTTGCAGATAAATTAAATAAATAAACTAAGGTTCATCTCAACGGGGTGCTTATGAAGAAATGTAGGTAGTGGTTATATAAAACTAGTAGGACCTCCCGCGCTTCGCAGCGGGTAGATCCATATCACTTACTCCGATACCAGGATGTTAATATGTAGTTGTATCGGAAGGATTTCACAATCGAGATTGTCAAGAAAATAGATATGTACAATTTCACAATCGGGTTTGTCGAAAACATATATGTTTATACACATATATGAATAGCAGCAACAGTGGTAATGAGTGATTTAAGAGCCAAACTCATGTTAAGAAAACAGAAATGGTTATAGGGAAATAATGTAAAAATCATCCCAAGGGGATGCTTATGAAGAAATGTAGGTAGTGGTTATATAAAACTAGTAGGACCTCCCGCGCTTCGCAGCGGGTAGATCCATATCACTTACTCCGATACCAGGACGTTAATATGTAGTTGTATCGGAAGGATTTCACAATCGAGATTGTCAAGAAAATAGATATGTACAATTTCACATTCGGGTTTGTCGAAAACGTATATGTTTATACACATATATGAATAGCAGCAACAGTGGTAAGAAAATAGAAATGGTTATAGGGAAATAATGTAAAAATCATCCCAATAATGAGTGATTTAAGAGCCAAACTCATGTTAAGAAAACAGAAATGGTTATAGGGAAATAATGTAAAAATCATCCCAAGAATGAGTGCTCTACGAATTGAACTTATGTCACTAACATAGAGGGCAAGTGCCTTCACCACAAAGCCAGCTACACCTTTTGCTTTTCTTTTCTGTTTAGAAGCTATATATACAAATATTACAGTGTGAAAAAACAAAAAAGAAAGAATTAGTGGATGCCATGCGGCATCCACTGATTGGAAGACCGTCTCCTTAAACCAATCAGCATAGCCCTGCACTATTCATGATGAGTTTAAATTTATATGTATATAATGTATATAATGGGTGTTCACCTCAAATACTCAAACTACTCACTCACACAAACCACAAATTTAGAATAAAGAAATTTGATTAGTTGGATGGGTTGAGATTATAAATGTGATTGGTTGGGAGGGGTTTGACCACCAACTCAAAGGAGTTGAGACCACACAAAAGTAAACAAAACCACCCACACCCCTCCGATCTAGGCCGAGTTCCACACCCCGTTTCATCCACCCAATCCATGTACTCGGACCAAGGGGTTGACCCCGTCCACCCTTATGTATCGTCAGTAGCGAAGCTTGACCCGAAGGTTCGGGGGTCAGAAGTCACCGCAGGTCGGAAGTCACTAGTTTTGGGGGGTTGAAAATCAGTTTCGGGAGGTCGAAACCCTATATTTCCAAAATTTTCTATACGAATACTATATAATCGGAACTTCTGCGTGAAAATTCGGGGGGTCGATCGCCCCCTCCCGCCCCAACAATGATGCGCCCCTGTGTATCGTAATTATATAGTAGTAGCAATTTCTACTTAAAATTGCACTCCTTTCTTATAATGATGCTTAGAAAATAATTTAGAAACATAAAGTACTCCTTTTCCATCTCATCTACATTCATCTTTATTTTAGAAACGGCTAACTCATACACCCTCTAATCATTTATATAAGATCTACGCCTATGTCTACTATAAGATAAAAAGTTAAAAACCCATGAGATAAAAAGTTAAAAACCCTTAACAATTATTCCATTAAGGGAATGCAACTTTATCTTACATACCTTAGACACCGCTATACTAGAGGCGATTTAGTCTATGATCACCAACATTAGACCATTGTGTTCTAATTGTGATTGCTTTGGACTTTCGTTTACGGTTGTCCCAACTTAACAAAACATGATATGACATGTTTAGTGTCATGTTCATTCCAAATCATCAAAAAAATAAAAATAAAAAACACAAATAAAGATTAAGATGGTACCTTTGAGCTCTTTAATAAAGAAACCAATGATGGAGATTAAATCAATTCACATGTTAATATTTCTTATTACTTCTTAGTACCCGAATAAATGTCACATAATTCACTTGAATCTTTTTACATTTGAATTACATGTTACGACGTTTAAAAACCTGATTTTTTAATATAATCCAATGGTTAAAATTTGATTATTTTGTTCTCTTTAACTTTTATATTTTATGCAAAGTAAACTTTGATATCCATTTCCATGTACTTTCTTGATCCCAATAAATTGTTTAAGTATCCTTAAAACATTATTAAATACATAATCTTGAAACTTCAACTCAAATCATTCTATTTAATTCATATATACACATGGTATGATGATAAACCCGAATATTGATAACCATAGTATTAAGCAATATGAGAGTTGACTTCAAAACATTTTTGACAAAGTCAAGATTTCAATAAAAGTCAAAGAAACATCCCACATCCCTATCATTACCAACTTCTATCTTTTTTATCTATATAAATATGTACATATGATAAGTTTTATTACAAAAATAAACCAACACAATGGACAAAATCCTCTTTGAAGCATCTTTAACAGGAAATGTACAAGTCCTCAATGAATTACTCGCACAAGACGAGCTTGTTCTCGATAGAGTTTCGCTGACCAGAGTCAACGAAACTCCATTGCACATTGCGGCCTTGAGAGGCCACAATGATTTCGCGAATATTCTTCTTCGCAAAAAACCAACACTTGCCACGTCCCTCGACTCATCAAGGCAAACCCCACTTCACTTGGCCGCAGCCGAGGGACATGTGGAGATCGCACGAGAACTTGTGCATGTTACGAGTGCGGAAGGATGTCGTTTTCGCGACAAAGATGGAAGGACACCTCTCTATTTGGCTGCCAAAAATGAACAGTTGGAGATTATTAAACTGTTTATTGAAACAAAACCTGATATTTGTAAAGAGTTACAAGAAAATGGAGAAACTATTTTGCATACATGCATATTTTATAACCGTTTGGAAGCGTTTAAATTGTTGTGTCAGTTGTGGAATGAAGATGAGTTGGCAATGCTGATAGATTGGAATGGGAACACCCTCCTTCACCTAGCTGTTGTTCATAAGCATGTTCAGGTACTAGTTTTATAAATCTGTTTATAGTTATTTTCAGTTTTTCATAGTTCTTTATAGGGTTGTAAACGAACCAAACGAACACGAACAATACCTTGTTTGTTAAGGAATTAACGTGTTCGCAAACTGTTCATGAACACTTAACAAACGAGATTTTTTGTCCGTGTTCGTTTGTCAAGGAAGTAACGTGTTCAAGAACTGTTCATGAACACTTACCGAACGAGATTTTTGTTCGTGTTTATTTGTATTTATTTGCTAAATTTAGGTGTCGGACAAAAAAGAACACAAACAAACACAAATGATCAACGTAAACGAACACAAATAGGCATTACTGAACAAAACCATGCATAAACTAACACATTAAATTTTGAAAATTAGCATTTTTCATCACTAACATTGTTCGCCCAGAATATACTAATCCAATTACCCAAATATACGTGACATAATCTTGATCACATAATGTCTTATAAAAACAGATAGGTATCATATTAAACTTGAAATCCTCGTTTAATTCACCAAAAATAAAAGTTAATCAAAATAATTAAAGTAATATTAACATGTTATACACTTAAATAATATACCACTAGGAAATTTGAAGTACTTAAATTAAAAATTAAAAACCCTAATTAACTATCGAACACAAACAAGCATAAACGACACGTTATCGAACGCTCAAGAACATAAACAAACGAACGCGGCCTCTGTTCATGTTCGTTTGTTTAGCTAAACAAACGGAATTTTTTTGTTTGTGTTCGTTCATTTATTAAACGAACGAACACAAACAAACGTTTGGTTTGTTTACAGCCCTAGGTCTTTATTTGTTCAAAACGGTCCCAAAATTAGCGACAATTTACACACAGCAAATATTGCGACTGTATATCATGAGTCGTAATTCTGTTTCAATAAATAAAAAGTTGATATAAAATATATAAATTATAAATATAGGTTGCAAGTTGGTCGCGAAGACGGCGACTGAAAAAGCATAAAATGACAGATTTGCGACTGAATTCACAACAGTCGTAAAGACTAGCTACATACCAAGATCCGGTCGAAAGTCAGTTTCAAAATTTTCGGCCGCAATATAATCTTCTGACAAAAAAAATCCAGTCACAAAACTAACGATAGATTTGTGACTGAAATCGTAATGCTCCCAAAACTTAGCGACAAACATAGATTCAGTAAAAAAAAAAACTGAAAATTCCGTTGCAAAATCATAAAACTTTCAATGCCGGTCACAAGTTGGATGTAAAAAGTGTTGAAAAAAAGCAAAACTACTTGTTTTATACATCTAGGTAAGGTTATTGTACAAATGAGTTTTAATCTACAAACTACAAATAGGTCTTAATATGTGAAGTGTTTTTTTTTTTTTTTTTATAATTTATTTCTAACTTGTTAAGCGCTTTTTTTTGTATTAAAATATGCAAACAAAAAAAATAAGAAATTATATAATTATTCAAGTAGATTAATTATGTAATATAATAATTGCTCTCGAGTAATTAGTGTACTTATACTAAACTAGAAAAGTGCTTAGTAGATGGAAAAAAAAAAAAAAAAAAAAAAAAAAAAACAAAAACAAAAACAAAAAATGCGCCTACATTTCTCACATTAATCCATTTATATTTGATCTTTACTCTATATGTTTATATACAAACTTTAAAGATCGCTTACAAAATTTGTGACCGGACTTTCTACTGTCCCAAATTAATCGGGAAAAAAAATAAAAAAGGTAATTTATATTTAATATTGAAATCTCTGTCGCAAATAAGTCGCAAGATAGTAAAAAAAAAAAAAGTAAATTTCTAGTAGTGTTTGTTGCTAATTCTATTGCTGCGATTCTGGGTTTAATCGTTTGTGTAGACTGTGAAGTATCTGCTTCAGAAATCTAGCATCAAAACATATAAAAACGTTGTTAATAAACACGGTCTCACTGCACTGGATGTTCTTGATCATAGTCCTCGTGATTTCGAAGCATTAGAAATCCGAGCCCTACTTATGGAAGCCAACTTTCAAAGATCCAAACATGTTAAATCCTTCCAAATTGACGAATCCAATTCGTCGCAAAATGTTACGAGAAATAAGCCTAAAAGATTAATGTCAAGAATATGGAACTGGTATCTAAACAGCAACGGAAACTGGTTAGAAAAACAACGCGGGATTCTAATGCTCGCGACGATAGTCGTCGCAACCTCGTCGTTCTACTCGGGGCTACACCCTCCAGGAGGGACATTTACGGATTCTAAAGACGGGCCGTTAGGGAATGCGGTTAAAGACGGGTTCACGGTAGAGAATACGATAATAATGGTTTTGTCACTGATGATATTTGTGTTGTTGCTAAGTGGAATCCCTTTAAGGAACAAGGTTTGTTTGTGGGTGCTTAATTTAGCGACACTTTGCATCATGTTTTTCGTGACGGTTTCGTACATAGTGGAGATAGCTAACATGTCACCTGACTCGTGGGTGAATGAGCCAACTGTGATCATCTGTTTTGCATGGATGCTTTTGTGCTTGTTGGTTGCGTTTATTCATACTATTTTCTTTATAACATGGGTTGTAAAGAAATTGTTTAAGGCTAGAAAAAGGACAAGAAATAGTGACACATTTAATGGTGTTTGAGTTAAAATAATGAAAATCTCTACGGATTGTTCACCATGTTTGGTGATATTAATAATTTCATTTAACTATTGTGTGAATCATATGTTGTTTTTCGGATTTACTAGTGGTCATGTAACTTACTTTTTATGTAAAATATTTGTGTTCGACTTCATTTATATTCTCTTTTATTTAATACTATATTTTTTTTTAATTATTGATACAATTTGCAACTTTAATCATTCGTACGCTTATAACTTTAATCATGACTGTTTGTTGGGCTATCTAGAAATCGAGAAACAAAAAGGTTTTTGATAATAAAACCCCAAAGGTGGTGGACGTGGTGACCGATGTGAAGTCTGTAACGTTTTTATGGCTTAAGAGTCGTAGTAGGTTTGATAATATTTCTTGGAAGGATTGGACGGTTTTTCCTATATATATATATGTTGTAATCTTGTGTATTATTGAGGTGGTCCTCAGTTTGAAGCCCACCTGTTTTTAATGAAGTTAACCGTTAAAAAAAAAAAATCAATCGTTACTACATAACAAATACGGTGGTGTCCATCGATGGGCTCATAATTTTTTTATGGGCAGCAATCGGGGGTCTTATGCGAACTGTTAAGGGGTGATAACGATTTTTACCTGAAATTTACACTAAATTTACTAAGGGGATGAGGCACCCCCTCACATCAAAGAGTAGGTCAGCCCCGGTTGCCACGTGCATTAGATTAAATACAAAACTCTTAAAACTACGTTATTTTGATGCAAAAACGCCTTTGGGAGTCATTGTTTGAGAACATCAACCACGTGACATTATATGTTTACATGGGACTGTTAGCGGTCATACCAATGTTACAGTGGACATCGCCAGACATTATATATAGATACAATTGACAAAATTCTTTGTGAGACCAAGTTACTGTAGCTAAATGTCGTTGTCACCGTCATGCCACGTCTTACTTCTTTTGATACGTGTTGTCTTCCCTGCTTTTCTCACCATCTCCTTCCCTTCTCTTTTCTAACACCTTCACTTCCTTTCAGCTGCTCCACGCCATCGCTTGCCACCTCCAACAGCCATCCTCCACCAACATCAGCCGCTCCACGCCATCGCTTGCGACCTCCAACAGCCATCCTCCACCAACATCAGCCCACCTCCGACTTTTAGTTAACCGTAAAGTAGCTGCTCAGACCGAATCGCTGTCGGCCTCGGCTTCGTTCTTCCTTCTTCGGCGACGGGTGGAAACCCAGAACGCTGATCCGGTATGACTCTCATTTCACCTTAACTTATTCCTATTTGCAGTTTCTTTCATCTCTGGATGCGAATAGGTTTTAGGTCGGCTTGGTTTACCGGATTACCTGTTTTATGTTATCTTCGTAATAGTCATGTATAATTCTCATATTATTGATGTTGACTACATGTTTGATTGCATCTTTTGTTCATATGTTGAGAATTCTGGGTTTTAATTGATTTGTATTTAGGGATAAAAGGGTTCTATATTTGCTTGCTAATGCTTATTTAGGCGTTTCATTGTTTCGCATATGAAGGCGGCTTTTTATTCGTTTTGTTTTTAGGGGTTATTTTGTTGTCTACCTTTTCGTATTCTCTTTTGCCAGATTCATAGATTTCTTTGCCCATTTACTAATATTTATTGTTCGCTACTAATTTTTTTGCAGCTGCATATCGCGTCTTCCCTCTTTTTCTGTTGACCGTTCCCGTCAGGTATGCATTTACATTACCGCCAGCCCGTTTCTTTTGGCATGCCTATTCTTACCTTTGGACTGTTGGATTGGAAGAAACTGATTATATACTTGAAAAACTTTGAATTTGATTACGTTATTCGTTTTCCGTTTGAAGTAATATGGCTTGGGGCATTGCTTTATAATATAGTATACATTGTATACATGCACCATGTTATTCGTTTTCATTTTGATTCACGAACGTTAATGATCAACTTCAGATGACATGAAGTTGGATCTCTAATCCTAATGTTTGAGGTGCATTAGTTTAGTTTTGCTATTTATCTAGCCTTTCCTTTTTTAAGAGTCAAGAAACAAAGAAATAAGGATTGAGATGTAAAACCAATACATAAACTTTTTTTAATCCGATTTTCTTATAGTCCCAGGTTGTTGCATAAAAACGGCATTTAATTAGCAATGGATTATTACACCTACGTTTCGCTTTTTAGTATTGGGTGCCAAAGAAGCTTTCTAAAAATATATGCTGCAATATATAGTGCAACTTATGGTTTGTAGAATTCACTGGACGAAGACCGCATAAAAAAACAACCATAAAAACATAGCTGTGACCTTAAGATCATATGTTGACCCATTTCTACATTTATACTTTTTTTTGGACAT
Organism: Ambrosia trifida; assembly: GCA_028751855.1. Classification (NCBI taxonomy): domain Eukaryota; kingdom Viridiplantae; phylum Streptophyta; class Magnoliopsida; order Asterales; family Asteraceae; genus Ambrosia; species Ambrosia trifida. The sequence goes on along the minus strand of CM054124.1, from coordinate 62,237,759 downwards.
TAGATGTTTTACTGGGTAGGGCTTTGTTAACAATATGTTATTTCCTTTACCATACATAGTAATATTTTCCGGTTGTTACGTAGTCCGTGTGAACTCCGCATACGTAGGGTGTTGTCAACTTCTTACCAGGGTACGCCTTTCTACTATTGACTATCGCATCCGCTAAAAACATATATAAAATTGTGCCTTTTGTTTGCGTAGCCCTTTTAGCTCAACCTATATATATCCTATCATTCGCATAATTGCAAAGCCAATAGCGTTTTGGTTATTACATATCCTATGTAAACCTTCTTGAAAATGCATGACAGGCCCTCGAAAAAGGCATGTAATATCCGATTCTTTACCTGCTACATCACCTTCAAGTGCTGCCAAGAGTTCTTGCGGGCTCTCTCGCCCCTCACGTCGCGTCTTTAGCGGCAACAACGCGCCTGCACCTTCATTCTTTCCCACGTCTTGCATAGATCATGGAGATCAATATAACAATAAAGTTAGAGGTAGGTGTTTTATGTTATGCTTACTAAAACCTATGTCTTTCAGGTACTATGGTATTCAAAGCAGTCGTCGTAATACAAACGAATGATGATGCAGACCTAAATGAGCATGTAAGCAATAAACTATTTTCAATTACTATATCTAAATTGTCAAAAACATGATATCAAAAGATTACTAGATATTATTAACTCAGAATATCAAAGAATACACCTAAAGAAAACAAGAACAGACTAACTTTCTACCTCACAAGATCTCTCTGGTCATCAGACCACTATCAACAACAAACAAAGGAAAGATTACAGAACAATAATCAGGAACAAGATGTTCTCTGATTTAATCAAACCCTAAAATGATAAGAGATGAAGTACAAAGAAAGTAAAATAATAATCTGATCTCTCAACTACTCGTAACCCTAGAATGAACGATCAGAACGTATTATATAGTCCATCAGATGAAGTAAGCTCGGGATCCGTGTAGAAATGATCTAAACCGTTGAGAGAAAACACAAACAATCTTGACCACTGATTATAAACGTATTACTGAGATGGGCTGGACAAGATGGGCTTGATAATGGGCCATATAACTTTAAGAGATTTGGACCCAATGTTAAATCATACAGAAATGGGCTTGACCATCCATGCATACTGAGCCCAATATAACAGACACGAACACTCGTAGACTTCCTGATCAACTTGTAACTCGTACACATCATAGCATATCTACTCGGCAACATCTACTCAGCATCAATATCTACTCGGCATCTTGACCCATGTAATCTAGCACCATGATCAACCTTCATACCTGCATAAATCTTATGCAACATGTTCAAGTCTTAATAATATAACCTACTTGGTTAACTTGACCCATTAGAACATTGTTATCCTTTTGGTTAATAAATTGAATCATGTGTACATCATTTTAACACCCCCCCACAATTTAATAACCAAATGGATCTTCCATTTTTAACAACCTGCACATCTCCTCATGACTACTAACACCCAGACCTTTAGTCAAGATATCAGCAACTTGCTGATCAGAACCAATCTTAACAGTCTGAATGAATCCTTTTATAATTAAGTCTCTTAAGAAAAATAAATCCAGTTCAAAATGCTTTGTCTTATCAAAAAACACAGGGTTAGAGGCAATAGACAAAGCAGCACTGTTATCACAAAACAGTTTAACTGGTAATTTGACTTCAATGTTCAGTTCAGACAACAAATTCTTAAACCATAAAACTTCACATGCGGCAGTACACATTGCCCTAAATTCTGCTTCAGCAGACGATCTAGCAATTGTAGACTGTTTCTTGCTTTTCCAGGACACAAGTGACTCTCCTAGAAATATGCAGAAACCAGTCACTGATTTTCTGGTGACTGTACATTTTGCCCAATCAGAATCTGAGTAGGCAATAATATCAAAATGAGAACTTTTCTTAAAAGAAATTCCTTTTCCAGGAGCCAACTTTAAATATCTTAACAACCTTAATGCAATCCTAGAATGACTAACAGTGGGACTGTGCATAAACTGACTTAAGTAATGCACAGCATAAGCTATATCTGGTCTGGTATGAGACAGATATATCAACTTTCCCACTAACTGTTGATAACCAGTTATGTTAGTTAACTTTTCAGGATGGTCATTACTGGAATTTGTTAAGATATGATTTGGTTCTAATGGATTGCTAACTGGTTTGCACCCTAACATGCCATACTCAATTAGCAAATCCATGCAATACTTTCTTTGGGACAAGCATAAGCTATCCTTAGTAGGAACAACTTCTAGTCCCAAGAAGTATTTTAACTCCCCTAGATCTTTAATAAGGAATTTTTCTTTTAAACAAAGTTTAACCTCATTTATTTCATCTATACTATCACCAGTTAACACTATGTCATCTACATACACAAGTAGTAAAACAGTAGTACACTTAGAAGTTTTAACAAACAGGGAATAATCACACTTGCTTTGTGTAAATCCTAAATCAACCAATACACTTACAAGCTTCTCATTCCACATTCTAGGGGCCTGTTTCAGCCCATACAATGATTTGTTTAGTTTACAGACTTTGGTCTCATTTTCAGAAAAATAGCCCTCTGGTAAACTCATATAAACATCCTCATTTAGTTCACCATATAAAAATGCATTATTTATGTCTAATTGAAATAATTTCCAGCTGTTTTGGACAGCAATAGACATAACTGTTTTAACAGTCACAAACTTCACTACAGGAGAGAATGTTTCATCAAAATCAATTCCCTCCTTTTGACTATAACCCTTAGCAACTAACCTAGCTTTGAATCTCTCTATCTCACCACTAGACCTATACTTGATCTTATAGATCCATTTACATCCTACAAGGCTTCTGCCTTTAGGAAGATCTACCAAAGACCAAGTATTGTTCCTATTCAAAGCCTCTATTTCTTCATTCATTGCATTGACCCAATTTGGGTCATGCACAGCATGTTTAAAACTTTTAGGTTCAACAGTTTTATTTAAAATACTAGCAAATGCTTTACTTTCACATGTAAGACTAGCATAGTTAACAGATTTCTCTATTCCATACTTAACCTTCCCTTCTATGACAAAATCATCAAGTTTCTTAGGCATAACTGAACCCCTAGAGCTTCTTCTAACACTTTGTAACATTGAATCATTGCCCTCAGAACTAGAAGTATTTTCACCTTCAGTCCTCACATGACCAGCCTTGTCATCACTCTTGGTTCCATCAAGAACTTGGGATTCTAAAGAACCACTTGTCTGAGTACTATCAAGAGTGGACTGCTGTGCTTCATGTGTCCCTGAATCATTGTTACCTGAGCCCCTTCCTTCATCATTGGGCTCTTCAGGGTAATTGTGTGTTTGTGTTTCTAAATCATAATCATTGAAAAAGTTTAAAGAATCTACACTAACATTATTATTATCATTGAATCTTTGGAAAACTTCTTTTTCTTTAAAAGGAAATATTGTTTCATAAAATTTTACATCTCTAGAATATGAAATAGTTTTTGACTCTAGACTATAAACCTTATATCCTTTTTTCTCATTTGAGTATCCAATGAAAACACATTTTTCAGCTCTTTCACTTAATTTGTTAGATTCATTTAAAACAGTTGAGAAACACAAACACCCAAAAACTTTTAAGTGACCTAGGAAGGGTTCAAAACCAAACATAAGCTCATAAGGGGTCTTGCCATCCAAAACTGAAGAAGGGGTCCTATTAATCAAATAGACAGCAGTCAACACACATTCAGTCCAGAACCTAACAGGTAAATTGCTCTGGAAAAGCAAAGACCTAGTTACATTTAATAAATGTCTATGTTTCCTTTCTACTATTCCATTCTGTTGAGGTGTGTAAGCACAAGTAGTTTGATGAAATATTCCCAAATTTTTACAAAAATTTGACATCTGATTGTTAACAAACTCTAGACCATTGTCACTTCTAAGACACTTAACAGTTTTACTAAACTGAGTCTTAATTATATTAACAAATTCTTGTATATTTTCAAATACTTCAGACTTATGCTTCATAAAACACACCCACACAGACCTGGAATAGTCATCAACAATTGTCAAGAAATACCTAAAACCTTCCCTACTTGGAACCCTATATGGTCCCCATACATCTAGGTGAATTAGATCTCCTACAGCTAAAGACTTGTGCTCACTTAATGGGAATGGTTCCCTGTGCTGTTTTGCTTTGTGACATATGTCACATGGCAACTCAGACCCTTTAGAACCAATAGTTCCCACTATAGACTCTAACTTTTGAATGACCACATCAGCAGGATAACCTAACCTAGCATGCCAAAGATCAAAATTCTTATTAGAGAGACCAACCTTATTACACACATATGATCCTCCACAAAAATACAAACCCTCAAGTTGACTACCAGTCACCAGGGTTTTCTTTGTTGACAAATCCTGAATATAGCAATTATGTTCATCAAAACCAACAAACAGATGGTTATCTTTTACAAGTTTGTGTACAGAAATTAGATTAACACAGTATTCAGGTACAACAAAGACATCTTGTAACACAACATTATTACCAAGTTTTAATGTTCCAATTTTAGTTACCAAAGCATTTGTTCCATTAGGGTGTTTAACTTGTATGTTTAAATCAGAAACATCAATGTAGTCAGATAGCTCATGTTCACTGGTTACCATATGTTGGTTTGCACCTGAATCTATAATCCAACCCACCCTAACCTTATTCCCAGCAACATTAAAGCAAAAAATAGGTTTAACATGTGCATTAGCACAAAAAGGATGAGTAAACATGCTACCTGACACATTATGACTCTGAGGAGGGTCTACACTCTTATCAGAGATCAAACTTAAGAGCTTAGACACCTGCTCACTTGTCAAAGAAGACAACTGAATATCAGGTTTATCACTACTAACATTATTGACATTTGCTTTCTTATTGTGCATCCCCCTGGCTTTAGCCCATGGGGGATATCCAATTAACTGAAAACACTTGTCAGCAGAATGTCCAGGCTTATTACAGTGAGTACATTGACCTGTTTGACCTACTGTTTTATCATTCCTTTTACTAGTGTCAGAAAACTGATTTGTTTTAGTAAAAAAACTAACAGATTGTCCCTTTTTAGAATTACCAGTTGAATTCCTATGGGACTCTTCCCTAGACACTATTGAAAAAGCCTCTTTAACAGTTGGTAACACTTCTTTAATCAACAAACTTGTCCTAACAGGTTGATACACACTGTCAAGCCCCATAAGAAATTGCATTAACTTGATCATACTACTAAAATTATTAAATTCTCTAGCAGCATTACATGTACATGCAGGTAATTGTAAAATCTGATCAAGTTGTTTCCACATTATGTTTAGTTTATGATAATATTCAGCAACAGTCATACCATTTTGATTAAATGAGTTTATTCTTTGATACAAATCAAACACAATAGAACCATCAACCTTGTCATATGTTTCCTTAAGTTCAGACCACACATCACTGGCTGACTTAGAAAACACATGACCCATGTACAGATCCTCACTAACAGAATTGAGGATCCATGTCAGCACAATAGAGTTACATCTATCCCACTGTCTAGCAAGAATGTCATTAGTCTCAGATTTAATACAAGTTTTGTCAATAAAACCCCATTTATTCTTGACTTGTAAAGCCAATATTAAAGCATTTGACCAAACAGAATAATTTTCTGATCCTTTAAGTTTGATATTTATTATTGTTAGATTGCTAGAATCAGAGGGATGTAGATACAACGGATCACTAGCATCTAATTTACTTATCAATGTTTCATTAGGGTTTACTATAGCCCCTCCACCAGTAGGAACCACATTATCACCCATTTTTAGTCAAAGAAACAATACAACAAGCAATCAACCAACAATCAATCACACAAGGTCAAAGCACAGCAACAAGAACAAGAACAAATAGCAACAATCAATTAGACCAAAACTAATCAGACAACACAGGCGAAGCCGAGTCAGTGATCCAGATCAGTGGTTCCTCTCAAGGGCCCCACCGCAGGTCTTAACACGGGAGCCTCTAGACCTAGACAGACAGACACACACAATATCAATGAAATATTGAGCCAACTCCGGTCCACCTAACCCGGACAGTGCTCCTAGACACAACAACAAATATAAACGAGAATGGAACGATCTCACCGAGGGGTTTTCCCAAGTTAGGGTTCGCCACAAACTCGTAATACTTAACCTTCACTTAGGGTTAAGTATCAGAGAGCAAAGAAAAAATAAACCAGTAATGCCACAATCCAGCAGTCACCAGTTAAATCCAGATCCACGAACTTCTTTAAGCACCAGCGGAAGAACAACCCTTAGATCTACAACTAGATCCAGATAAATCCCCAAATCATCAATAACAGAGTCAGATCTAGAATCTATGGCTCTGATACCATGTCAAAAACATGATATCAAAAGATTACTAGATATTATTAACTCAGAATATCAAAGAATACACCTAAAGAAAACAAGAACAGACTAACTTTCTACCTCACAAGATCTCTCTGGTCATCAGACCACTATCAACAACAAACAAAGGAAAGATTACAGAACAATAATCAGGAACAAGATGTTCTCTGATTTAATCAAACCCTAAAATGATAAGAGATGAAGTACAAAGAAAGTAAAATAATAATCTGATCTCTCAACTACTCGTAACCCTAGAATGAACGATCAGAACGTATTATATAGTCCATCAGATGAAGTAAGCTCGGGATCCGTGTAGAAATGATCTAAACCGTTGAGAGAAAACACAAACAATCTTGACCACTGATTATAAACGTATTACTGAGATGGGCTGGACAAGATGGGCTTGATAATGGGCCATATAACTTTAAGAGATTTGGACCCAATGTTAAATCATACAGAAATGGGCTTGACCATCCATGCATACTGAGCCCAATATAACAGACACGAACACTCGTAGACTTCCTGATCAACTTGTAACTCGTACACATCATAGCATATCTACTCGGCAACATCTACTCAGCATCAATATCTACTCGGCATCTTGACCCATGTAATCTAGCACCATGATCAACCTTCATACCTGCATAAATCTTATGCAACATGTTCAAGTCTTAATAATATAACCTACTTGGTTAACTTGACCCATTAGAACATTGTTATCCTTTTGGTTAATAAATTGAATCATGTGTACATCATTTTAACATAAATCTTGCATTTTACATATTCTTTTCCCAAGCAACTACAGAGCAGCTACATATTTCTGCTAACGTAACTACTTACGTGAACATCCACCAGTACAACAAACAAGGCAACTTGACAACATTTGGGACACTAGATGACTTTCATTGAAGTTAGGAAGAACACTTGCTGCAACAGAAAACTTAACGTTTAAAAGAAAGGTATTTTGTAACTACAGTTCTTTTACTTTCACTTTATATAAAGGATTCAAAACTCATGTTCTTTATTGCTTTTTACACAGCAACAGTGGGATATCTTCATTTCTGGATACAACCATCACTAAAGTTCCCTTGAACATGGTTCTCCTTATATCTTAGCACTGTTGTGAGTGTGTTTGCATTCACCGCCTGTAAAAAAATTTGTTTAGATTAAGGCGTAAATGAAATAGTGTATTTCTGTTTACTTTTTTTCCCCTTATTTCTTGCGTATGACAAAGTCTTGCAAACGCCAGGCTGTCGCCGCAACACGCGACATCGGTATAAAACTAGTTTATAAAACACTTTACAATTTGTAAGTTATGATTAAAAATCATTAATTATCAAATTGGCTTTCATTCACATATCTACTATTCAAATTGATGAAGCTTTATACGATTGTAGCATTATTTGATTGTACCATATCTCACCATTTCACCTTTTTAGATTAGACTTAAAAACATGTGTAATGGGGGGCTTTATTTATAAAGCCCCTGTTTTTGATTGGTTTACGTGGCAGCTGAGTCAGCATGGGGGTTTAATTCAAAATAGGGGTGTAGTGGGGGAAATAAATGGGGGGCGCTATTTAATAAAAAAAAAACACTTGAACCAATCAACAATCATCACCTCTAGGGCTGTAAACAAACCAAACGTTCGGTGAACAATTCGCAAACCATTCGGCGGGAAGTTCGTTTGTGTCCGTTTGTTTAATAAATGAACGAACACGAACAAAAAATTCCGTTCGATTAACTAAACAAACAAACACGAACAAATGTCTCGTTCGTTCGATTGCGTTCGTGAACGTTCGGCAATGTGTTTGTTTACGTTCGTTTGTTTATATCCGTTCGTGTATGTGTGTTTATGTTCGATCACTAGTTAAAATTTGAAAGTTTACAGTCTTTCAGTTTCTTTCCTAACTTTTATTTCGCTCCTAAATTTTTTCCCCCTTATACATTAAATGTTTAAGAAATATTTTGATCATTCTTGCATTAAAAAAACATCAATCTTTTTAGTTGTTGGTCTTACTATACTAATGAAAAGTCTCAACCTTTTGTTATGATTCCTTAGTAGATAATTGAAGATGCTAGTACTTTTGACTACATAATTATAATGCAAGTTTATGTATCCTTGTCTAATTAATATTTGTTTTTATATGGTCACAAGAAATGAAGAATATGTAGAGTTTAGGAAAGTTGGATATTGATAAATCTAGACAATTTTTTTTTGATAATTATGAACTTTTGAATTAGGAATATCATCTATTCATACCTAAATACTTTTAGACAATTATGTCTAAGTTAGTACTTTGACTTATCGTTTAGTGGATGTACTTTGTCTAACGGTTAATATTAACTACGTTTTTTAGTTAGTTGCATATTAAATGTTTATCTTTTTTTGTTTGTGTTCGAGACCCGTGTTCACGAACAGTTCGTAAACAGCTGAATTTCTTAACAAACAAACACAAACATAGAATTATGTTCGTTAGTGTGTTCGTGAACGTTCGTTTGTCCAATAAACCTTAACAAACAAACACGAACAAAGCCTTGTTCGTATTCGTTTGGTTCGTTTACAGCCCTAATCACCTCCACATGGCAGAAGAAGACATGCAAAACAAAAACACACCTAGCGCTATAAAAGTAACGCCCAAACCACTTTTTTCAAATATAAAGCCCCCCGTAACGATGTGGGGGGCTTTATTTTACAAAATAGCGCCCAAATGGAGCCCCACTACGGTAGTTCTAAGTGAGTTTTTATTTTCTTCTCTTTGGGTATAGGTTCCTGTACAAAGTACATTTTTCGTACAAAGTGTGAGAAGCCTATATAGTCATTGTGTTTTAAAGTTTGGCTATAATGTTTTTGATTCCTTTTGCATTGATTTATATAGAAAAGCACTAAACGTTACAATTTAAAACACAATCAAATGTATTCTAGACATTAAATTTAAAACACACTGATTACTATCTTCGTAGGGTGTTTTAGATTGCATGTTGAGAATACATTAATTAGTGTTTTAAATTGTTAATTTTTGTGTTTTTCTATATAATATTATGTCAAAGGAACATAAAACATCATGCCTAAAATTTAAAACACAATGCCTATATAGACTTCTCACACTTTGTACGAAAAATGCACTTTGTACAGGAACCTCACCCCTTCTCTTTGAGTATTAATTGATTTTTGTTATCCTTAAAGTATTATTAATTAAAAATACAATATAACCCTTATGACTTGCTTTAAATTTTAACAGCGTATGCTTTATAGTTTTACTTTAATAAAATAATAAACCCTCTACTTTAAAATTTTCTTTAACTACAACAGCACCAGTGGACCAATAATGATGTGTGTAAGCTCGACCCATCATAAAAAAATAATAATAAAAAAAAAAAATTAACATGTGCGAAAGCTACAGCAGGGGCAATATACTAAACATAGAAGTTTTCTTATGGATCCGTAATAGAATCTTAACTAGTGTTTAACCTCCGCGTTGCGGGGCAGGGGTCTTAAAGCCGTGCCAAGTAGTAAACAAACGACGAATCATAAAACAAAAACATGAATTCATACCATCACATAACATAAAATGTAGATAGACTCAAATTTATTCTAAGAAAATTTTAATCCAAAGATAAAAAAAAGGGGCAGAACTTAAAGAGCCAAAAGTAAAACAATAAACAAAAAAAATTACTATAAGACCATGCGTAGTGGGGGGCTTTATATATAAAGCCCCCTTCCTGATTGGTCCACGTGGCTGCTGAGTCAGCGTGGAGAGAGATCCTGAAAAAGGGGTGTAGTGGTGGGGCTTTATAAATAAAGCCCCTGATTATGATTGGTTGATTTTTTTATTATTTTTTTTAATCTTTTAACTCAAAATAATTAAAATAAAATACAAATAAATATAAAAAAAATTATAAATAATAATAAAAACACACAACTAATATTAATTAAATTAAAAAAAACAAACAACTTAAAAAAATTACAATACCAAATTAAAAAAAAAACAACTTAAATAAATTACTGGAGGTTATATTTTGCAAGGATTTGTTGCCTATGATGTATCGCGAGGAGTAGGGCTTCTCCCTCGAGGTGGTCGATCAGTTTGGACAAAAACTCAATGTCCTTTTCCCTTTGCCTCGTCTCTTGAATGTCGACGAACCTTTTATTCTCGGCCACTCTCTGGTCCATAGTTTGCAAACGTCTTTGGCCGAGGTCGCGAAGATCCTGTAGTCGTCGATTCATTTCATCAAACTCCTCCCTCGATGCACCACCTCCTGTCGAAGACGACTCCGCCTTGCCACCCTTTTTTGATCGTCTACCGTGTGGTCTTGGAATATCCTCCTCCTCCTCCTCATCCTCCAAATCAACAGGATCATCTAAACTCACAAAGCGAGCATCGGATGTCGGTTTATCCGGATCTCGCGACGTGGAGGTGGTTTTGCTTCGTTTTGATGGTCCTCCTCCTCCTGATCCTCTTCCTCTCCTAATCTTGTGCCCACTACCCGACCCCATAGGTGGTACATTAGCCCACTTAGGACTATGTCTCAACATCTCCCAAATCCTCAAATACGGGAACGGCCCGCGGGTATCTCTCATCTCGTCCAAGGCCCTTGCCAACAAACCGTCATCACCTTCCCCACTACCCCTGCTGTCCTTGCAACGTTGGTAAACCTCCGCAAACGAGTGACATTTATTATTAATGTCCGACCACTTTCCAGATATCGAGTCGTGCTCTCGATACTCCCCTCTACCCATGGCCGCAAAAAATAGCTCTCGAATCCGTTGCCAAAACAACGGGCTATGTTGATAGTTTGCTGCAAAAAAAAAAATATCATACGATTAAAAAGTGTATATATATGTAAACACAAAAAAAAAAAAAAATACTAAACCAACATTTTAAAATATATATATATATATATATATATATATATATATATATAAACACAAAAAAAATACTAAACCAACATTTTAAAATATATATATATATATATATAAACAAAAAAAAAATACTAACCAACATTTTAAAATATATATATATATATATATATATATAAACACAAAAAAAATACTAACCAATTTCGGGGTCCTCGGATATGTCAAGCCAGGCTCGCGCTAAAGCATACTCCTCATCTCTTTCCCAACGTTCCTGTTGCTTTTTTTGACGAGGAGCGGTAACATCTGTCTTTTTATGCGAGCGTCTCCCGCGCCCGCGCCCCCGTTGAGAACCCTCGGGTTCGTCTTGAGTTTCTGGTACAGAATCGGGCTCCTCTTGAGAAGGTTGGACATAGTTTGGTGGAGGAAAAAATTGAGCGGGCATGTTTGGGCCCAGATAAAATTGGCCGGGCATGCCAAGAAGTTACGCGTATTGCATTGTGTTCGCGTCAAACTCGCCCCAATTGGGTGGCAGCGGAGTAGTAGTGTTTGGCCTCGTAGTGTTTGGCCTCGCACCCGGTCGACTCGGGACCCCGAACGGTGAACGATATGGATACATGTTTTGTGTTTTAGTTTGTGTGTGGTGTGTGGTTTTTGGTTTTGGTTGTATTTTATAAAAAATATTGTGTGTTTGTGTATATATATATAGGTGGAAACAAAAAATAACCGTTCAAAATTAAATGGTGGCAACGGTCAATTTTTTTGACCGTTTGAAGTCTACTTGCGTGCCACGTGTCGCGTCTTCATTGGTGGTTGGTTTTGAACATCGGCGTTATAAAAATAAAGCCTCGACCCAAAAATAGGATATAGCGCCGAGGTGTTTTGGTGTTCCGGGCGCTATATCCTAAAAATCTTGACAAATGGCGCCCCACTACGGGGAGTCGGCAAAAACAATAAACAAAAAAATTTAGGCAAAAACAATAAGGGTGCGTTTGGTTCACGGAATTGTTTGGAATTGGAATTTGTGAAGGAATTGGAATGAATTGGATTTGTAATTCAAACATTCCAAAAGTAATTGGAAATTGTTGGAATTGGATTCTCAAATCCTATATTATTGTGTTTGGTTGGTTAATAAATTAGAATCTAGCACCTTTGCCCCCATGACCCGCATCGTTGTGACCCGTACCGGCCCAAACCGTTTCGCCTCGTACTGGCCCGTACCGTTTCGACCGGTACCGGCCCGTACCATTTCGACCAGTACCGTTTTGACTCGAACTATTGATACCTCTATCGTTTCGACCCGTACCGGTTCGGGTCGAAAACGGTACGGGGCGAAACGGTACCGGTCGAAACTGGTACGGTCCGAAACAGTGCGGTCCGAAACGGTACAGGTCGTAACGATACCGGTCGAAACTGGTCCAAAATGGTACCGGTCAAAACTGGTACGGTCCGAAACGTTACGGGCGAAACGGTACAGGTCGAAACGATACCGGTCAAAACGGTGTCGGTCGAAACTGGTCCGAAATGGTTCGGTCCGAAACGGTACCGGTCGAAACCGGTACGGTCCGAAACAGTTCAGTCCGAAACGTTACCGGCGAAACGGTACAGGTCGAAACGGTATCGATCAAAACTGGTCCGAAATGGTTTGGTCCAAAACGGTACTGGTCGAAATTGGTACGGTCCGAAACGGTTCGGTCTGAAACGGTATCAGTCGAAATTGGTATGGTCAGAAACGGTACCGGTCAAAACTGGTACAATACGAAACGGTTTGGGTCTAAACGGTACCGGTCAAAATTGGTATAGTACGAAACGGTTCGGGTCGAAACGGTACCGGTCGAAATTGGTACGGTCTGAATTGGTTCGGATCTAAGCGATTCGCGTTGAAATGGCATGGTTCGAATCGGTTCGGGTCAAAATGATGCCAATCGTTCGAAGATTACAATAAATTGAATTGAATTCCTTCTAATATTGGAAGGATTTTGAATTCCCTTAGGTAAAGGAATTTGAAGGAATTCATACCAAATTACAATTCCAATTCCTTTGTCAACCAAACACATAAGATTGGAATTGAAATTCTAATTCCAACAAATTCAATGAACCAAACATCTAAAGAGTTGGAATTCAAATTCCAATTACATTGAATTTCATTCAATTCATGCAAACCAAACGCACCCTAAAAATAATGTAGGAGGCAAAACTGAAAACCATATAAGAGAAAAACAATTAAAAAAAATATAGGGTTCAAAACTGACAACCAAACAAAACTTAGTGGTCAAACCCAAAAGTCACCCATAACGACTGTGTGTAAGATGCTATTCTAAATGTAAGATAGTATAATATAATACATTTCTTAAATATATCTCAATA